>CM075690.1:92571355-93878022 GCA_037954015.1 Psophocarpus tetragonolobus
TCAGGGACCTCTCTTAATTGGGCTTTTTAATCTGATTGACCTAACCCATCACAGAGTCAATCTCACTGTAATCCCAGTTCAATTAACCCTATTGTTAAAGATAAGATAGTATCGGTTAAAGATAAGATATTATCGGTTAGAGATAAGATATTGTCGGTTAATGATAATAGATATTGAGTGATACTAATCCACAATTAATTTCAACATTCTCCTACTTGGATAGTGTCAATCAATAATCAACATACAAATCATTAAGCTAAAACGACAATTGCCAATATATCATATATTAATTAACAATATGAAAAAATATGAGCAACAAAATAAATATCCGATAGGGATATTAATCAATTGCATGTAACTAATATTTTTCATAGATGTATGGCATAATGCAGTCCCATAAATGACACTACAATGGTCCAAACATAAATAAAATGCTAATAAGAAACATGAACAAAATGACGTCAACTAGAGCATGTCTCTTAAAGAAAATAGAGAATCAGACTCCCACTAACTTAATACATCAAAAGCCTTGACTAAACCCATGTGAGTTACATGAATAAGAAAAATTCCAACAGTTAAGGCTTTAGTCAGTGGATCTGCTAACATCTCCTCAGAATCAATGTTTTCAATCCGGGTGTGAAAACTTTGAATTTGCTCTCTAACAAATTGATACTTGATATCAAAATGCTTTGAACGAGTAGAGCTTTTGTTGTTTTGAGAGAAACTCACAACAGCAGTATTGTCACAGTAAATCACAAGTGGCCTGGAAATGCTTTCAACTATGTGAAAGTCAGATATCAATTTCTTAAGCCACATGGCCTGGCGAGTGACCTCAAAACAAGCAACATACTCTGCTTCCATGGTAGAGGTAGCTGTAAGAGACTGTTTAACGCTCTTCTAAGAGATAGCTCCTCCTGCCATCATAAAAATAAAGCCAGAAGTAGATCTACGATCATCAGGGCAACCTGCAAAATCAGAATCAGAATAGCTAGTGACTTGAAGTTGATCAGACTTCATAAAAGTCAACATATGATCCTTGGTTCCCTGTAAATATCGCATGACCCTTTTAACGGCTTTCCAATGACCCAAACCTGGGTTGCTCAAGTATCTGCCTAAGGCATTGACGATGAAAGCAATGTCAGGATGAGTACAGACTTGAGCATACATCAAACTGCCAACAACGGAAGCGTGTGGAATTTTCTTCATAGCATACACTTCTTCATCATTATGAGGACATTGTTTGTTAGATAATTTGTCACCACGTTGCACAGGTGCAGCACATGGGGAGCAAGCATTCATGTTGAACTTCTTGGGAATCTTCTCGATATATCCCTTTTGAGACAATCCAACTATGCCACGTGACCTATCACGAAGAATTTGGATGCCTAGAACAACAGAAGCTTCACCAAGGTCTTTCATATCAAAATGTCTGCACAACATTGATTTTGTCTCAACCAATAGGTTCATACAACTACTAGCAAGGAGAATGTCATCGACATATAATACGAGAATGATGAAATTACTCCTACTAGTCTTCAAGTAAATGCACTGGTCTGCAACATTTTCCTTGAAATTGTAAGTAGTGACAACCTGGTCGAATTTTAAATACCATTGCCTAGATGCTTGTTTCAGTCCATAAATGGACCTTTTAAGTTTACACACCAAATGCTCATTGCCTGCTTCAACAAAACCATCAGGCTGAACCATGTAGACATCTTCAGCAAGATCTCCATTCAGAAAAGCTGTCTTTACATCCATCTGGTGTAGCTCTAGGTCAAAATGAGCAACTAAAGCCATGACAACTCAGAGTGCGTCCTTCGTTGAAACTGGTGAAAAGGTTTCTTTGTAGTCAACGTCTTCCCGTTGACTATAACCTTTAGCCACCAATCGAGCCTTATACCTATCAACCTTTCCATCTGGAGTACGTTTTGTCTTAAAGACCCATTTAGATCCAACAGGCTTACAACCTGCTGGCAAGTCCATAAGATCCCAAACATTATTATTAGACATGGAAGACAATTCATCATGCATAGCTATTAGCCAATCAGAAGCATGAGAACTAGAAAGTGCTTCCTGAAATGTGATGGGATCGTCATCATCATGTGGATCATATTCGTGCTCCTGAAGGTATACAACATAGTCATTTGGTATAGAAGGTCGGCGTATTCTCTGAGATCGTCTTAATGGGGCCACATCAACATCATCAAGTTGTTGATCATTGAGTTGTGGTTCATCAACTTGTGGCTCTGTCATTTGTTCATCTTGCCTCTCAACAATTTGTTCATCTGTGTGAACCATTGGGATTGAGATGTCTGTAGGAAGAGAATAAGATGGTAATGGAAGCATGGTTCGATCTTCTCTGAAGGTCATCATTCGAGGTGTGTAACTCCCACTGTCCAAATCATCCTCAAAGAAAACTGCTCGGTCAGATTCAATAACTCGTGTAGAGTGAGAAGGACAATAAAATCTGCATCCTCTCGAACCAATGCAGTAGCCAATGAAATGACCGCTAATAGTTTTGAGATCAAGTTTCTTTTGTTTAGGATTATAAGGTCTTACTTCTGCCTTACAACCTCATACATGGAAATGTCTCAAACTCAGCTTTCTACCAGTCATTAGCTCAAAAGGAGTTTTGGGCACAGATTTGCTAGGTACCTGATTAAGAATGTACATAGCAGTTCGCAAGGCATCTCCCCAAAGAAATTCTGGCAGAGATGAATGTGATAACATACACCTCACCATGTCCATGAGTGTTCGATTTCGTCTCTCAGCGACACCATTTTGTTCAGGAGTTCCAGGCATGGTGTATTGAGCTTCAATTCCGTATTCATCAAGGAATCGAGCAAATGGACCTATATTTCTTCCTGTCTCGTCATAACGACCATAATATTTTCCTCCTCTATCAGACCTTACATACTTAATTTTCTTTTCTGTTTTCAGCTCAACAAAAGCTTTAAAGGTTTTGAAGGCTTCAAGAGAGCTTGCTTTATCCTGAAGAAGATATACCCATCCATGTCTGGAG
The DNA here is from genome assembly GCA_037954015.1 of Psophocarpus tetragonolobus. Classification (NCBI taxonomy): domain Eukaryota; kingdom Viridiplantae; phylum Streptophyta; class Magnoliopsida; order Fabales; family Fabaceae; genus Psophocarpus; species Psophocarpus tetragonolobus. The sequence goes on from CM075690.1 coordinate 92,574,378, forward strand.
AAGTCATCTATGAAGGTAATAAAATACCTATATCCACCCATAGCAGTAGGTGTAATAGGTCCACATATGTCAGTGTGAATTAATTGTAGCACATCGTCACATCTGTTTGAACTTTTATTCCTGGTTTTGGCAGTGAACTTCCCCTTGATGCAATCGACACAAGTGTCATAATCTGAGAAATCAAGATCATGCAGAATCCCTTCTTTTATGAGTCTTTCAATTCGAGGCCTAGAAATATGCCCCAAACGTCTATGCCATAGCATAGAGGAAGATTCATCAATCCTGTTACGTTTACTCCCGCTAATGGAGTTAACTGACATATCAGTTACGTTTAACATGTAAAGTCTGTCATGCAAAACTCCTGAACCAACAACAGTTGAATTATAATAAATCACCAATTTTCCATCACCAAAATGAAAGTTGTATCCACATTTGTCTAAAACAGAAATTGATATCAAATTCCTTCTCATGGAAGGGACATAAACAACATCATGTAATAATAAAGTATGTCCAGAGGATAAACATAAAGAGACGACTCCAATGTCAGCAACGGGTACTCCAGCTCCATCTCCCATAACAATCTTCGTCTCAACATCACTTGGTTTCCTCAGGCTTGTGAACCCCTGTAAAGAATTCACAACATGAATAGTAGCCCCTGAGTCTAACCACCAGGAATTTGGAGGAACATCAACCATATTAGATTCAAAGCAAGTTAGTGCTAGCAGATTACCTCGCTTCTCCTCTTTCTTTTTCAGGATAAAGCAATCTTCCACCTTGTGACCACGTTTCTTACAATACTTGCAAGAACCTTTAAAGAATTTCTTCTTGGGTTCTAAATGTCGTTCTGCTTTCTCTGTACCCTTTTTCTTCTTTCCTTTATACCTGTTAGCACCTTTAGCACCTGAACTAGAAGCAACGAACTGAATGCTATTAGGCTTATTTTTCTTCATTGACTCCTCCTCTTGGGTGATTATTGCAATCAATTCATCCACTCCATAGTCATGCTTTTGAATGTTATATGAAGTCTTCATGATGTCAAACTGAGAAGGCAGAGATTCCAAGATGCGATAAATTAAAGTGTTTTCGCCAACCTCAACCTTGAGAGACTTCAGCTTATTATAGAAATGTACTAACTTCATAATGTGTTCACGTACGCCGCTGACACCATCATATTTGGTCTTCTCAAATAAGGAAAGATATTGGCTTTTCTGTGCCTTATCAAAAGTTGTGAATTTTTCACCGACTGCTTTCAGAAAAGCACTGGCATCATCAAGATCTGGAATGCTCTGTCTAATAGATTTCTCCATGGTGAATTTAATCACCTTCAGGCACACTCTGTTAGAGTGTTCCCATTTCTTATGAGAAATTCGCTGAGCTTCAGAAGACTCATCTGTAAGAGGCGCAGGCCTCGTCGTCCTCAATGCTAAATCCAGATTGCCAATGGTCAGGTAGAGATCTAATGATTCTTTCCAGTCCTCATAATTTGTTCCGTTTAGAGTTTTGACGAAATTAGGGAAGAAAACTGAACATCACAATAAAGGAAAAAAAAAAGTGATTTAAAAGTTCAGTTTAAAATAAATCCCTAAGCAAATTACAATACATTATAACTTAAATTAATAAATTCTAGCACCGATAGGGTACAAAAAAAAACATTAATATAAGTCAAGAGAAATGTATTGTACACAACAAATTATACTAATAACAACACACCGATAGGGTATAATTATCACTAATATAATGAATTAATATTTATTCATAAATTTACACAGATGCATCCACGATAGGTGAAATTATAATTATGTAAATGAATAGCATAAATTATGCTTATTTAATCATCTTAAAATATGACAAACAAAATTCACATCATCATGCCCACGATAGGCAGGTCATCACAATGCAATTTAATAAAAAAAATCATATTGTAAGTGATAATTCAATATTCAAAATTTGAGAGTAATATGCTAAAAAAATAATTCAAAATTACATCTCAAAAATTAAATAAATTTCAAAATTATGAAATTTCAAAAAAAATTATTTATTTAATAATTTGGAATTTTTTTTTATTATTATTACGAGAGAGAGAGAGAGGCGGAAACGGTTTTGCCAAGAAAATCAGAAACGGTTCCTGCGCAGAACCAGCGCCGGCGGTGTTTCCGCCTTCTCTTCTGGAGCGCCGGCGAACCAGCACCGACGGGATCTTGGCGAGGGGAAGCGCGCGCGGGACGGCGGTGGAGCAGGCGGCCCTGGAGGTGCCGAAACGCCAAGATCTGACGGGATCTGGGACGAAAACACGGTGGAGAACCGTTGGAACGGGCGGCGGAACCGTGACGAAGAGCCGCTGGAGCGGGCGGCCGAAACGCGATCTCCGCCGCGACGCGATCTGGGTCGATCTCCGATCTCCGCCCCTCTCTGCTTTAGATCGGAAAGCGGCGGTCGAAACGATATCCGCCGCGACGCGATCTGGGCGGTCGGTGCGTGGCGAAGAGCCGCTGGAGCGGGCGGAACGCGGCGAAGAGGGCGAGGTTCGAAGCGCGGCGGTGGAGCGCCGAAACACGATCTCCGCCTCTCTTTCCGATCTCCGCTCTTCATCCCGGTGGAACAGTGCCGAAGGCGGCGGCACGGCAGGGCCGTGACCAGCGGCAGAGCCGCTGGCCCCGGCGGGCGACTCGGCTGCGCAGTTGGCGCATATGCTCAGGTCTCTCATTCGGTCTCTTTCCCTCTCTCAAAAATGCATGTATGTTAATGTTGAAATATAGGGTTTGTTCAATTGACAACCATAAAATGTATCTAGTTAGCTCTGATACCAATTGATGAAAGTATAAAGTAGGTTTTGAATTATACTGTACTAGATACAAATTATAGTATGCCAATTAATGATATTGAATTGATAGAATGAGAATGAATGTGTACCTGAATTGACATTCATATCCATGAGCACTATTGAACAGAACTCTAGAGGTTCTTCTGGCTACCTTCTGAGGGGTTATTGTAGAGAACAATTCTGATGTGTATAAATTTGCTTAATGGGATGGCAAATTTATAACCCCCCAGGGTAGTCAGGGACCTCTCTTAATTGGGTTTTTTAATCTTATTGACCTAATCCATCACAGAGTCAATCTCACTGTAATCTCATTTCAATTAACCATATTGTTAAAGATAAGATAGTATCGGTTAGAGATAAGATATTGTCGGTTAATGATAATAGATATTGAGTGGTACTAATCCACAATTAATTTCAACAAATTTTTCATCAGTCAGTTTCTGTTGGAAATAATAGTGGATTGGTATTAATCAATTATATTTTATCATTATCTGGCAATGTAAGATTTGGTGATAATCATATCTTATAATATCTTTATGATTATTTGAATGGGATTATAGTAAGATTGACTCTGTGATGGGTTTAGTCAATCATAAAAAGCCCATTTTAGGGGTCTCTGCCTACCCTGGGGGATTATAAATTTGCCATCCCATTAAACAAATTATAACAACAGCAACAATACACATTCTCTAGAATAATCCCCTAAAAGTAGGTAGTAAAACCCTCAAAAGTTCTTATTGAACTCATATCTCTACAATAATCATTCCTAGGGTTTTTTTTTTTTGTTCTTGAAAATCAAGAACTTCAATTCAATATATTTGAGGTACACAAATTCTCTTTCCTCTATCCTTTTATATTTAATTCTCTATACATAATATAATCTTGTATCTACTGATTTAAGGTTTCCTTTTATTTCCATCAATTGGTATCAGAGCCTGGTTAGATACATATTATGGTTGTTTTCTATTAGAGAATCATGGTTGTTTTCTATTAGAAAATTAAATTTGAATTGAAGATTTTTTGTGTATAGTTCATTATTATCTTTTTCACAAAAAAAAGAGGGTTTACGCTACTTGTTATTGTTAAAATAACATGTTAAAGTTTCATTCCCTTACTCTTACATGGGTAAATTATATATTGAAACTTTTTTTTAAGTGCTACCCCTTTAAAACCTAGTTTTCTTTTAAATAATTATGGGGTAAATTGTTTTTAAAATTACTTAATGGTTTTCCTTTTTTCATGTTTGACCAATATGAGTCATTTGTGCGGCCAACATAATATATTTGTGTTAACTTTTACTTTGGAAAGTATTAATGGGGTTGCATGGACTCATTTTTATACCCATATTTTTGTGATTTGGTCAAGGGAGAACTTTGTCGTTTTGATACGATCATGTATGATGATTCGTGTGTTAAATTCATTCTCAAAAGCATTGAATGTTGTTGCTAATTTTTTATATTCTTATTTTTTCAAAAATACCATATTTATTTAATATTTTTATATTATTGGTATTTTTTAGTATAAAAAAAAATTTGATTAATTCAAGATTAAATTCAAATTTTTTTACTATTATAATCTTGAATTTTGGACCTATTTTCATTGTGATAATTCTTTACAGTATTTGTATTCTCCAATTATACTGTACTCTCTTTAATATTGAATTATCATTTATAAATTGATTTTAGGTTATTTTGTTAATTATGCACAATCTTAATTGTCCTTCTCTTATGAGCATAATTTTCTTTATTAATTTGCATTATTATTACTTGTCTATCATGGGTATAATAATGTGAATTTTGTATGTTGGTCATATAATATATATGATTAAAATTATGCAAATTTATTGGACAATATGCATAATTTCTTTTTTTATGTACATAATTATAATTTCACTATTCTATATGCATTTAAGTGACTTTTGTGATATAATTATTTTTTTTATTGCATTGATGATAACTATACTCTATCGGTGTATTGTTATTAATGTAATTTGGTGTTATACAATGTATTTTTCTTGGCTTATGTTAATGATTTTCTTATATCCTATCGGTATTAGGATTTTATTGATATAAGTTATAGTGCATTGTAATTTCCTTAGGGATTCTCTTTTAACTGAACTTTTAGAATTACATAATGTTTCCCTATTTTTGTAATGTTCAGTTTATTTCCCTCATTTGATCATGTTTAGTTATATTTATATGGAACCAAAATTTACACTCTCATTTTTTTTGTTCCATAATTACTTATAACTTTTAATTGGACATTTTTCCTTCAAAACAAAAAAAAAAATGTTGCATTTTTTGTGGTGCAAATTTTCTATATATATATATATATATATATATATATTGATAAAGAAATAGTTGAATTTTATTTAGCCCTCTGGGTATTTTTTTGTTATGTCAACTTATTTTTTCTTTATCAAGTGGAAGGATTTTGTATATTAGAATTTTAATTAATATCTTATAAAATAAATTGTTGTGATATAAGGTTTTTTACTTTAAATGTCCAATTAATCATACATGTGCAAAAACAAATGTTCTTGATAAAATTATTTTTTTTCTTATCACATTATTTGTGATCACATTGTTGGGATCTATATTAAGGATTTTATATTGGTCTCTTGTAAAATATTTTCTTGTATAACAAACTCTCTATTGATTTGCAATATTAGTATACAATTCTTGTAAGGATAATATAGGAATCCCAAATTTTAAGAGATTAATTTCTCCATACCATATTTTATAATATTGTTAATGGTATTCTTGTAAAAGCTAGAGGCTTTATTTTGGGATATATAAATAAACCTATGTCCATTATAAATTGGGATGAGAGTTAGAGACTATTTATTATTATATCCTTAATATATGCAAGAATATGTTTCATTCTTCTGCTGCGTGTAATCATGTTTTATTCTCAAGTGTGTATAAATATTGTTTATTGTAGCACTTGATTTTTGTTTATGATTACTTGAGAACTTGCTTATGATCTCATATTCTACGTAAAATTATCAAGTGATCAATTTTCTCACTCATGTAATTATTTTTTCAAGATCCTCATAGGGGTCAATATTTTTGTAAAGATTGATTAATATGTGGTTAATTATGAAACCATTTGTGAGAATTATTTATTCTTATGGATGAATTTGTAGGTTTCATATTCTTGTTATTTTAACCATTTCTCTCATTAATCATTTGTTATTCTACTACTTTCTAATTCCTTAAGTAGAATAATAGTGAATTTTAATTCACTTTTATTATTATCTTATAAAATCATCATCCCACTATCACTAGAACTTTTAATACTAGTGTACCCTAATGATAATCCTAATATTTTTTTGGTATATTAAGGATTAGTGGGAGTATATATAATCTTGTATTATCTCTCGAAACTTATATATTTTTTATTGTCATATAATCTTGTGCACATTTAATTATGATATGACATATTCTATAGGGCTTTTCTATTTATTTTTGTCCTATTTTTATTGAGATACATAAAATCCATTGTATCTTTGTAGACATCTTTAACTGATGTTAAGGTCATTCTGTTGGGTACTGCACATTAATCCTTTTGGCATACAATTATGCATTGTGCATCTCTTTTACCCAAATTTAATATTGATCAAAATTTTAGAAGTATATAATTTTGTATCATGTCTCGAGACTTATCTATTTGTATTGTCATATATTCTTGTGCACATTTAATTGTGATATGACATACTTTATAGGACTTGACTATTTATTTTTGTCCTATTTTAATTGAGATACATAATTCATTGTATCTTAATAGACATCTTTAATGGATGTTAAGAGCATTTTGTTGGGTATTGCACATTAATTCTTTTGGTATGCAATTAAGTATTGTGCATTTCCTTACCCAAAATTTCACATTTTGTTTGGTCAAAATTCTATAAGTATATTGTAGATGCAATACTCCTATCGAGTATGATTTTCTACTTTGTAAAAAAGTGCTTATTATGATAGTACTCCTATTGAGTACAATTTTGCACTATTGAAGTACTTATTAATTTTTTTGTTTGGACCAATTATCTAAGTGTTTACTCAATTGACATTTTGTGGCCACAATAATCTGAGTATCATTTTATATAAACTAGGTGTCTATGTGGTTTTAGTAGGGAATTTATGGATTTCCTACTTATCTTTGGATTCTTTCATAGTCACTCTTTTTTGAAACTCAGATTAGTTAAATGTCAAATATTATAGAGCATTTATGTAGCCTATATGTAATTACATATGTTATTGGGCTATGATGAATAATTAGATGCATGTAAATTATGCTTTCTCACCTATATAATTTTTCGGACTCAAGTAAAAAAAATATTATATTAATTAAACATTTTTTTATTCACTGATCAAATACTTAACTTTGGAGTTTTATAACTCATATGGTTTGGTTAAGTTTTGATGTCTTAGATCAGTGGGAGTCTGAAAACTTTCTTATGAGATATGTGTGAAGTAATATCATTTTAGTAACATATCTCTTAGCATTTTTGGATGCTTGAGACCATGTAGTATCATTTTATTGAACTACATTATTCTATATACTTTATGAGAAATATTTATGATATATATCCCTATCAGATATTATTTTGTAGCTCAAATTTCTCATTGTCTAATATAAGATTTGTCTATAATTGTCATTCTAGCTTAATGATTTATCTTTGTATTATTGATTAATACCATCCAAGTGGGAGAATGTTGGAAATAATAGTGGATTGGTATTAATCAATTATATTTTATCATTATCTGGCAATGTAAGATTTGGTGATAATCATATCTTATAATATCTTTATGATTATTTGAATGGGATTATAGTAAGATTGACTCTGTGATGGGTTAAGTCAATCATAAAAAGCCCATTTGAGGGGTCTCTGCCTACCCTGGGGGATTATAAATTTGCCATCCCATTAAGCAAATTACAACAACAGCAACAATACACATTCTCTAGAATAATCCCCTAGAAAGTAGGTAGTAAAACCCTCAAGAGTTCTTATTGAACTCATATCTCTACAATAATCATTCCTAGGGTTTTTTTTTTTTTGTTCTTGAAAATCAAGAACTTCAATTCAATATATTTGAGGTACACAAATTCTCTTTCCTCTATCCTTTTATATTTAATTCTCTATACATACTATAATCTTGTATCTATTGATTTAAGGTTTCCTTTTATTTCCATAAGTTTCAACTCCATAAGTCTAATAGTTTTCCATCTTTCATGGAAACCTTTATGAGATATAACAGATAAGGAATGAACAGAATCACACATTTTTTAAAAGATGGTTAACAAGTGTTGTTGGACAAAATAAGGAATGAACTCGTTTTATAGGCTAAAAAAGTAGGTCATCGCGTGAATATAATATTATATAATTTTAAGAAGTAAGAAGTAGCACTCTATGGCGTGAATATAATATTATATAATAATATTATATAATATGCATAACAAAATGTTAACCACATTCCCATCACGACAAGGAGGAAAAGACTTCTGCTACCTCAAAATTTTTATTCCCACGCCATATTAATGCAAAAATCGTGAAGAACAAATGGCAAAAGCACGGTAAAATGTAGAATCTAAAACTATCTAATCTAAATCTAAATCTAATCTAAATCCATATCTAAATAAATAGAAAAACCTTCTTTTTTCTCACATTTCGATTGGCATGCAAGGAAAAACAGGTTATTGCAAAATTTGTGCAAGACTAACGAACAAAAGCTTCGAGAAGAAAAGACACGAAAAATATAATGGAATGCATATCTAATGTGGAAGCGCAATGTAAAATCTACAATAAAAGATTTCCTGAAATTAGTAGTAGTTAGGCCCTTTTTCGAAAATTTTCCTTATAAAAACTAAAGTTTTTATTATATAATTGATACACAAATATACAACGGAGAACAAAATTTATGAAGAGTGTTTTCATAAGAAAAAAATACAAAGATATTTACAGCGTTGCGGAAAACTAAGAGCAATGCAAATAATAATCCTTTAAGATTTTTAAAAAAATTATATTTCTTTGTACAAGATAAAAAATATTATTAAAATTTATCTAAGATCTTGGAAAAAATCTTAAAATTAAGATTCAATTTTTCAAGATCTAAAGTGAAATTTGAGATCTCCACGTGAAGAATGAAATCTTATACTATTAAAGTAAAATTTGAGAGATCTCCACGAACGAGAATAAGGTCCTGTAGAAGATCTTGTAACATATGTATGAAGTACATTTATTGATAAAATATTTTTCTACATAATTTCTTATTTTGATTCTCATTTTCAATTTTGTTCTCAATTTTTTCTTTTAAAATAGATAAAAATCAATACAATTGACAACTCTATTACAATATGTTGTAAAATTATCAAATGAGTCATCCTACATAAATTCTCAAAATTCTCTCCCATTGCTTCCATTTGTTTCACCACTATCATCACTACCACCAATAAACAAAAATTCTCAAAACTCTTCTCCTTTTATTTTTAATTTAATCTGATTATTCAATTTTAACTTTTAAAATAAATTTAATATTTTATCAAAAAATAAATTATAAATAAAATTTAAATAGTAAGATCTATTATATGCCCAATACAAAGTATCTTAAAATTCAAATATAGGATTTTCTATTAGAAGAAAAAAATAAAAAAGATTTTAGAAACATTGTAGGTTCCACAAAAGGTCTTCCAAAATTTCAAATAAAATCTAGAGATAAAAATGCCAAAAAGTGAAATTATGTCAAGTGAATTTTATGTATAAATTTTTTTGCCATGCTATATATAAATTTTCATGCTAGTATAAACTATACTTATTCTAAAGTAATGAATAGTTATAATAATCTTATTAATTGTATTATAATTATTAGTTTTCTTACGATTCACCTTAATAATTTATATTGTTCACAGATAAATTATTTTCTTATTATAGTTATGTTTTTATAATGGGTAATGATACACATACACCTCTGTATTTTATACACCTTATCAACATCTCTTATTTCTTTCTATTTCTCTCATCTTTTACTTATATATTCTTCTTTTTTTTTTTCTCTGACTAGGTGTGTAATAACATATAAGATGTATATGTATTATTTTCCTTTTATAATATATTTTAGTGGATCTTTTATAATAATATTATGCCTATTAAATTAAAAAATAATTTAAAAGTATCTTATATTATTAATTATTTGATTTCAAAATATTATTGGTAAATCACTGTATCGGATTCTAAAGTTTCTGTTCATTTGATTGTCCACAGATGTCCCTATTTGTATTTAGCTTATCCAGTGAAGAAGATAAAACATCTTGTGTTGGAAGAGAAGCCAGCAAAGTTACCGGTGGTCAGCAGCTTAGAGAAATTCAATCTATCTATGTATTCAGTCCAAGATTTTTTAAGTGACTTCTAATTTTATAAGTCTGCACCTGTTAGCTGATCTCTTTTAACCCTTCTCATAAAAAAAAAATACTATTTGTTATTTTTAATTTAACTTTATCTGCAATGCAAGGATTATATAATAAAACATTTAGTAACTAATTAACAAAAGTTATCTCGTCAGATTGACGATAAGAATCAAATAATGTTATTTGACTTACTTAAAACATAAAAATGTAATGTTATTTTTTATAGTTTTATTTGTTTAATTCTAAATAGATATAAGGATAAAATTGGATGAAATGTGAACATAAAAATGATGAATTCCCTTTATATATATTATAGTGGGGATGTTCATTAGTTGGATGACTCAAACACCCAATATGATCTAATTCAATTCAAACAAATTGGATTGAGTTTTTTTTTTTTTTGTAAGTGGGTGAGTCTCGATCCAATCCAATCAAACTTAATCCACTACGAGTTGGGTGACAAGTGAAGTAAGTTGAACTCGAAACCCAATTCAACCTTAATATTAAATTATTATTTATTTATTATTATTATTATTATTTAAAATTATGTATTTTGTTATTATGTATTTCCTTTGATATTATGTTTTTGTTAATTTGGACCAATTGTGTAGTTTGTATTTATTTGAATAACTTGATTAGCTTTGACAAATTATGTTTACTTTTATTTTAAATAAATACTTCTTTAGTTATGATTGCTTGAAAAATTAGTTGTATGTTAATTTTAATTTGTTTTAATTTTGATATACAAAACTATAATTTTTTGTTTATTTTTATTTTATAACAATTATATATTTTTTTTAAAATATCTTAAAAAAACTAAGAAAACAATATTCTAATTTACTTTTTTTTTTTAAAAAAGTAAAATATTTTTTAAAATTATAACCCAATTAACCAGCCGAGTTGCGTTTAGTAAAAAAAAAAAAGTAAAAATTCAATTTAACTTAATCCAATATTTTATAATTAAGTTAAGTTTTGAGTTTGCTTAATCAACCAAACCAAACGGTGTTTTCCTCTATGTTATTGATAAATATAACTAAAACAAAAGGAATAATGAGGTATATTTGGTCGACGTTGGGTGGTGTCTTTGTTTGGATTGGGTCAATAAGGATGGCATTGATCACAGGGTGCCGTAAGAAGGGATAATGTCTCTGAAAGATCAATTAACAAGAGTGAGTACAGAGTGAGATGATGGTGTATATAACAGACATAATTAACCCAAAGGGAACCCATATTAGGGAGCTGGTAAAAGGTGAAAGCTATTGATGCCAAGGACACAACTCATCTTGACGTTTCAAATTACCTAGGAAAGTAGCAACACCAATGCAATAGTCTCAGTCTAAAAATTAAGGAATAGGAATAGCAACGAAACCATGTAGTGGTACATGACTCTGGCAGACTCAGCTAAATGCGACCAACATGATTGTAGCACTTCACATGGTTAAGGCCCTACACTTGGTCCACACTCTCTCAGCACATCCCCAACTCGTCTCAATCTTAATTTCTTTCTTAATTATATTTTGCTGCCTCCACTTTATTTGTACGTGCGTCTTTCATTTATTTCTCTCTCTATCCATCAACATGCTTGATTTTCATCTCCGGACGTGGTCATAAGAAATATTAATGCAATCAGAAAGACAAATTTAGCTTCCACTTCTAAACCTCGATAACCAAAGAATTGGACCAGTACGGAATCACTGTTGGTTCTAACTTGTATGACATGTATTTCTGTTTTTTGAACTCCTGAAAATATCATTATGACATAGAACATAGAAGTGATAGAACTAAATTTTCCTTTATGAGTTTGATGGTGAAGAAGTAGTTGAATTATGGCTTCGAGTCATAATAGACTGGCTGCCACGTGAAACAAGGAATTAATTAGGCAAACGTCAAATCTCTATTCCATCCTACTTTATAGGAAAATTATCACACTTTATTGATTATTGATCGATGATAATTTGTGGTGGAGGTATACATCGACCAACATGGCATGACGTGTCCAGTTTGCGTGCCTGTCATTTGGGTGGGAGGTAAAATTTAAGCTCCAGTTGGGAGCAAGGTAGATATATAATATATTATTATTATATGATTTTCTCAGTATCCAAGTAGTTGTTTAATATATAGTATAGGTTGTCTCTTTTTGTTTTTATCCTTTGCCATAACTTAACTAACGCAGACACACAAGCACAAAAGTCTTTCCCTCTAAACACATCGGTCGGGAGAGCATGCAAAGACCAGACCAACGTGCCTGAGTGAGATAGATAAGACTTAGGCATTCCTTCTCTGCTCTTGTTGCTTTTTCATATAAGCTTGCCAACCCATTCTCCGAGAATAAAAAAAAGGTTGTAGAACCATAAAAGACCAACTAGTTGATCTGGATCCTTAATGATTCAGGACTTGAAAGTTGAAAGTGAAGAAGCAGTGTACGGGGATAGAAAGCCTGTAGCCAAACCTTTTTGACAATGATTTAGCTAGGTTCTCTTTTCTATTATTTCTTTCACTGTACTGCATCTGAACTCTGAAGAATAAGCACAATAGAATACAACAACCCGTCATTCGATCGGCACAACCAGCTCACAACTTCAATCTTCCTTATCCCCGCAACTCAGCTTGAGGTACATATTTTCTACTACCATCTTGTATTACTTATATATGCTCTGCCGGCCATAACAAGATTCTTTGTAAATAAAGTACTATTTATATTTGTGAGATTACTTGCAAATTTTCAATTATGCTTGCTTTGCGTCATAATCATATTGACTTTCACATTCCTACTATCATTAATTTTCATCCCAGATAATTTACTTCATTAATTTCCTGTTCATTACTTCATTACGTGTATTAATTAATATCTATGGGCCTATCCAGCGAGCAGTTAACTGCTACTATTGCCATAATTAGAAAACAACCGCGAGGTCCCAATGATTGAAAATGCGGTACCTCTACTTCCAATAGTTTGATCAGATCTTCTTATCAGTTGACAAAAATACCCTTCGAAGTGTGCGGCTATGAAAATTTCTAGCAACTATGAAATTGTACACGGAGCACAAATTAGCTAAATGAACATTTGAAATGACAGAACAAACCCCAGACAAGTAATTATTTGCCCTACAAGTCCAATTCCATTGTATCACAGTACACAACACCATCACTCTCCAAAGTCTCCATTGCAATTACTAACACACACGACTACCCTTGTATCCTGTCCCCCCAGAAGACGAGACCATATTTTCAAGTCCTAATCTAATAGAGATTTAGAACTTAATTAATTGAGAATGTTTGTTATAGAGCAAAGAAAAAAAAAAGAAAAAAGAAGCAAATATCATTCATTCATATATTTATAAATATATTGAGTCTACATTATTATAAGCTAAGCATAATAAGTACCAAATTTAATTGAATTTGTATGAAAGTAGCCAAATATATAGAGCAAAGTGGGAAGCGACTAGAGAGGGAGGGAGGGAGTAGAGATGGAGCAATCAGAAAAATCGCCAGTGAGAGCATCATTTCCGAGAGATCCACGTGGCTCACTCGAAGTGTTCAACCCAAGCACTTCAACTTCACCGAACGCGCGCTTGCGGTTACCGCCGCTTTGGAAATCGTGGACGGAGTCGGAAGAACCGCGGCATGAAATCGCCGCGACTTCGTGGATGGCCATCAATCCGGCGCCTGCTGAGGCCGGAGGATCCGGCGCGGCGGAGCAGAGGGCCGCGGAGTGGGGGCTGGTGCTCCGGACGGACACTGAGACCGGGAAGCCGCAGGGAGTGGCGGTGAGGAACTCCGGCGGCGAGGAACCTAACACGGTGAAACTGGGCGGCGCTTCGAGGAAGAACTCGCAGAACTCAGCCAGGACCTCCGGCGACTCATCGGACGGCGGCGGGATTCCTAGAATTTCGGAGGACGTGATGGGCGCTTTGTCGGCTTTCCAACAGACGTTCGTGGTTTCGGATGCTACAAAACCCGATTACCCGATCCTCTATGCGAGTGCTGGCTTCTTTAGAATGACGGGTTATACTTCCAAGGAAGTCATTGGCAGAAACTGGTAACCACCTTTTGTTTCTTTACCATTTTCTTATTTTACTTCAAAAATCACACATTACAATCTTTAATTAATTCATACTCTATTTGTTTTTAATTCATTCAACTATAATTCTTTCTTTACAATGCATATCAAAAGTAATTATTTATAAACTCCATTTTTAATTAAAATTGGTCTTAATTAACTGTATTATTTATAAACACCATGCATAAGATTTACTGATTTAGATTTAATTTTAAGTGTGTTTAATATTAATATTATTTTCAATCAAAATTGAACTTCAACAGTTTGGACAAAGAGATATTTGCATTAAATATTAATATAAGTTGTTGAGGCAAATTAAAACATCAATTTTAATTAGATCAGAACATATACGGCAAAAACAAAAACTTAAAAAATGGTATCTAAACTTTGTCTTTATAAAATATAGAAAGACAAATTATCCTTACAAAATTATAAGATTAAAAACTAGCTAATTTTGAATGAAAATGATATTAATTTTTAATTTTAGTCTCTATATGTATTGATTTATAGTTAGCTCTTTGACCATGAAAAATTGTTAGAAAATAAAGATATAAAGACTAAAATACATAAGTAAAAAAAATGCTCACAGAAAGAGTGTTTTAAGTATAGGAATTAGAATGAAAAGTTGGCACATAAATGATTAATTGTGTATAAACAAAATACTAACCAGTTTGTTTAGGATAATATATTGTTAAAATTAATTTTTTATTAAAATCCATTGAAAAACGTATTTTGAGTAACATTCATATATAAATATTAATAAGAAATTATGTTTAAATTTCTTAATGAATTGTAAAAGAAAATAGCAAGTTAACTGTAATAACGATGCGGATGGGGTGGGTCCAGCCGGTTTTTACAGGGTGCGGACACGGATCCCAATGACGTGGCAAAGATAAGGGTAGCATTGCAAGGCGGGAAAATTTACTGCGGAAGGCTACTGAATTACAAGAAGGATGGGACACCTTTCTGGAACCTTCTCACTATTTCACCCATTAAGGATGAAGATGGCAAAGTGCTCAAATTTATCGGGTATGCTAATCAATTACTTTTTTATTTTAATCCTGTGATTATCATCTTTATCAATTATCTAGTAGTTGGAGGGGTACGTAGCTAGGGACCAAAATTGACCTATCATATTACATTGCTCATGCCACACGAGGTTTCTGTTTCCAATTTTAACACTGCCCTCGCCACCTCCGTGTATTTCACCTTCGATAAGGACCACTCTATATAATATCGTTTTCTTTGCATTTATATATATGGTTTCTGTCAATTTCTTGGTTCATAAACACTTTGACTCTTTTTTATTTATTTTTTTTGTTGGGAAGGTGCTTCCCTTGAATCTGAGGAATTTTTTAACCATGGAATGTTTCAGATATTTAACAGCTGCCTTGTCCGAGACAAACAGCCTGGGTAATTATAGTTATATATGATAATACATTTACCATCTTACAATTTGCTTTTTCCTCTTTTTCCTTTACATTACCATCATACATTACATTTATAATTTTTTTTTCTTTTTATTTCTAAAGACCGATATAAACATAAAACAATTATTTAACATTAGTTTAGAAATATTATTTTCGTAAAAAATATCTAAAGACCGATATAACACAATTTTTGTAAGGTCTATAATTTTTATTATTATTTTCGCTTAAAAAATATTATTCATTAATTTTATATTATTATATCTTCTTTCACTATATTAAATGCCTCTCTTTTTAGAAAGAAATAATATATGAAGTGAACACGCCATTTTTTATTTATTTCTCTTCACATCACTTTTTATCTCACTCCAAAATGGGATGGACAGTTGATGTTCTTTTTATTTCTTTTCATATTAGAAGTTTAGAAGTGAATGTAAGCCTTTTTCAGAGTTGGGCGGGCCAAAGAGACACAGTCTTATCTTTGTTGGTGTACACTTGTGGGTGTGGCTAAAGATTTGAACCTTTTGCATTGATTGTATGTTAGGGAACGAAAGTAGCTGGCATATATAATGGGATGCTTACTCAACGTGCTTTTTGTTTGTCATGGTGATTTGTGGTAGGATGCAAGTGGAAGTTAGCAAGCATACGGAGGGGTCCAAAGAGAAGATGCTGCGTCCCAACGGATTGCCCGAATCTTTGATTCGATATGATGGTATTGGATTGATCTTCCATTTCAGTTCAACTGCAATCATCATTCACATTATTTTCTTTTTATGATGTGAATCAACAACAATGTCCCTCATTCCTTCAAGCTTACTCAAACTAACAAAGTAAAACCATTTACTGAAAATGTGATTATTATAAACTTAGTAATCATAAAACATCAGTCCAAAGAAACAATCACTCAACGACTTTCTTTTATATATGACGGGAGAGAAAAGCAACATCAATGTTGTAAAAAAAAACCAGTAATAAATACCACAAGTCAATAAGAATACATTAATAATGTAGGGATTTTTTTAAAAATTGTAATAAATTCAAACACTATATTAACAAATATTTTTATATTATGAAAATTTACTTAAATTAAGATAACATATAAAAATATATATTTTTAAATAAAAACTTGATGGAATTAGATAAATATGCATTGTTCTTACCAGGTTCAGGTAGAACACCGTGACCTCCCTTGCGCATATTGCCGATTCCCAGAGGACAGGTGGGTATCTGCAAAAAGGATTCTGATGCTCAAGTCAGTTTGAGTTGTGGAAAGAGAGGGTAAAAAATGAATAGAAAACATACCTTTTTCGAGGAGTGTGTCTTGCTTTTTATAATATTAGGAGGTTCCTAATTATCTTTTTTAAGTGTAGGGAAGATCTCAGTTTCCCTTTTTAAGAATGAGTTTCTAGTGGTCAAGTTACCTTTTTTAGGCTGGTGGTCGGGTCGTGGAATATCAGGTTAAGGTGCCGAGTTCTGGCTTGATGTGCTAGGCGGTCGGGTTGCAGTTCTTTCCGCCAAGTACCTTGTGCTTGATTCCGAGGACGAGAAGGGGAAAGGGTACACATGTCCCCCTAGACTTGAGAATGACATGTCTTTTAGCAGGGATTTCAAAAAGGCTATAGAAAGTACGAGGGGTAGGTGGGGGTTATACGTGTCATGCCCTAAATGGTGGGTGTAGGAAGCCACGTTTGGGCGAGAAGGTGAATAGTCTCACTTGTATGTTATATATGTGGCGTAACATGCAAGTTTCCTTATTCTTGTGATTTTGGTTGTTGGTGCCTCGTTGGAGTTGTCTGTGTTGCGTTTTGGTTGTTGTTCTATTTGCATGTTGCATTTCGACAACTGCGACCCTACTTTCTGAGCCACCCCATAATAGTAAAAATGAACCACCCGGTCAACCAAATCTTGCGGCGTCCTGATCTAGCCAGTCGTATGGCGTCATGGTCTGTAGAGCTGTTAGAGTTTGACCTGAAGTTCGAATCTCAAGGACCAATCAAGGCACAATCACTAGCCGACTTCCTCATCGAGCTACCTCCCACCCCCGAGGACCTAGTTCCTTAATGGATCTTCACGTGGATGGATCCTCCAACACTAAGGGTTGCGGCGCTGACATCAACCTTTCAAGACCTGCCAACATCAACATTGAACAATCGCTCTGCTTTAATTTCCAAGCTACTAACAACCAAGCCAAGTATGAGGCCATGTTGCCTGGTCTACGACTCGCCAAAGACATGGGAATCAGGAGGGTCAAATGCAGGATAGACTCTAAATTAGTGGAGGGGAAAATAAACGGCACAACGCAAGCAAAAGATAACAATATCAACCAGTACCTCCAACTCACCAAAAGTTTGCTAGCAGGATTTGACTAAGATGACGTCACACATGTACCCCGGGAAGACAACAGCAGGCCGATACCCTTTCAAAGTTGGCCACCACGACCAAGACAACCCAACGACATTCTGTTCTCCAAGAGAATCTAGCCATCATAGGCCTCCCGATTGGCAAACTCCGATCATCTCTTTCCTCACATCGGATATCCTCTGGAATGATACTTGAGAGGCTCGCAAAGTACGATGTCGCGCCACCTCCTTCATCATAATTGGAACCGACCTATATCGAAGAAGTTTCTCACGCCTCTTACTCAAGTGCCTCGGTACCAAGCAAGCAGAGTACGTAATGAATGAGATACACAGGGGAATCTGCGGATCCCATTTAGGAGTTCGGAGCATGCTGCAAAAGGTAGTCCGAGTTGGGTATTACTGGCCCATCATACGCAAAGACTGTCGCGCATACGTACAAAAGTACAGAGAATGCCAGGAGTTTGGCAACAAAACCCATGTTCCATATGAACACCTCCATTGCATGACCACCTTATGGCTTTTCTCCATGTAGGGAATAGACATAATTGGTCCCTTTCCCCTTCCACAGGTCAAGCCAAATTCCTCCTAGTCGCAATGGACTACTTTACCAAATGGATAGAGGTCGCTCTAGTAGCCATCATCATTGCCCAACAAGTTCAAAAATTCACTTGGAAGATCATCTACCGCTTCGACCTCCCACATTCCATAGTCACTAACAACGGCAAGCAATTCCCTGTGGGCTACTTCGAGGAATTCTTATGCAACCTCAAAGTTCAACACATAGTGACCTTAGTGGAACACCCACAAACCAATGGACAAGTAGAAGCAGCAACAAGATAATCCTTAGTGAACTTTGATTATGACTGGCCGTAGAGCATAAATCCTAGGTAGAGGGGTTGTGCATCATCCTTTAGGGATATCACTGCCGGCCCCAATCAATTACTGGCGAGACCCTCGTCCGTCTTACCTATGGCACTGACGCCATGCTTCTAATGGAACTAGGAGAGCCCTCTCTTAAAAGAACCCACCACGACCCGATCGCCAACGCCGGGTCCCTAAGAGCTGACTTGGATACAACAAAGGAAGTACACAAGGAGGCATCCATCCGAGAGGCAGCATGTAAAATAAGGATAGCCAGACGATGGAACCAAAACTCATCACCACGAAACTTCCAAGAGGGAGATCTAGTTTGGAGATGGTGAGCAGAGGCACAGAGGGATCCCACAAAAGAAAGCTTGTCCCAACATAGGAAGGACCATTCAGGGTGCTCGAAAACCTCCACAATAGGGTTTATCGACTTCAAACTCTAGAAAGCAGAAGCATACCAAGAACCTAAAATGATGTACAGTTAATGAAATAAATGTAAAAAATGATGTACTCTTTTTTCTACCTTGGTTTTTTTCTCCAAATACAAGAATATTGGTTTTGGCCAAGAAGGTTTTAATGAGGCACACCTACAAAGCAATAAACCAAGTCACAATCATTATTCTCGTCTTCATTATTAATTTTTCTATTCTAAAGCATGCTCTTAATTGCCTAATCAGGCACTCATCACCATCGCTGAAACCAACATTCTTATCACCTAGACATGCGCTCTTAATTGCCTCATTAGACACCCATCACCATCGCTGAAATAGGCGCTCTTATCGCCTAGACATGCGCTCTTAACTGCTTAATCAGGCGCTTTTATCGCCTAGACAGACGCTCTTAATTGCCTCATCAGATACAGATATCATCGCCAAAAACAGGTGCTCCTATCGCCTAGACAACACTTTTAATCGCTTAAACAGACGTTCATTGCCTGCTCAGGCACTCACCTTATCGCCAAATGCGCACTCGACCACCCATTCCCCACTTCACAACGAAGGTGCCGCTCCCCGACCAGCGCGAGCTCACCTAAATGCCTAGTCAAATACTATCACTCAAGAAGCTCACTGTGGATTAATCGATACCTCACTGCGATGCTTACCCTACAATTATGCCAACCAACGCAAGAACCAAACACATAAATCCAAACAAACAACACGATAATAGACAAAATAGGCAATTCATTCATCAACATAAGTACAACCATCAACACAAGTACAACCATCACATACAACACATTTTTTTTTACAACAACAAAAAAGTCACTCTGCAGCAACCTGCTTCTTCTCAGCCCCTTGATTCTCCATCATCACATCCCCATAGACAGCGCCAGATGTTCTTACCAGGTTCGGGTAGAACATCGTGACCTCCCTTGTGCATGTCACCGATTCCCGAAGGACAGGTGGGTACCTGCAAAAGGGACTCTGACGTTTAAGTCAGTGTAAGTTGTCGCAAGCAAGGGTTAGAAATGAATAGAGAATGTACCTTTGTTGAGGAGTGTGCCTTGCTTTTTATAGCATTAAGAGGTTCCCAGTTACCTTTCTTAAGTGTAGGGATCCCAGTTCCCTTTTTAAGAATGAGTTTCTAGTGGTCGGGTTACCTTTTTTAAACTGGTGGTCGGGTCGTGGAATCTTGGGTCGAGGTGCCGAGTTTTGGCCCGATGTGCTCGGGTTGCGGTCTTTCCACCGAGTACCTCATGCCGGATTCTGAGGATGAGAGGGGGAGGGTATATGCATAATTAATTTATATTGGATCTAAATATATAAATAAAATATTATATTTTAAATAATGAAATTTAATTCATCATTAATTTAAAATAATATAAATGTAAATTTTAAAAATGAAAATTATATTTCATTATGGAAAAGTAAAAATTTGACATACATATCCGAGAACATTTTTTTATTTTTTTCAAAATTATCTTTATTTAAAATATTCTTTTACATAAAATTTAAAATATTTAAAGTTAAATTTTACATATAATTGTATATGAAACTAAAATATTAAATAAAATAAACAAAAATGTATGTTAATTTATTTCTATAAATAAAAAAATCTATGATAACATTATTTTATTGATAATTTTTAATAACACGCTTTAATAAATTAATATTAATTTCAATTATCATATTACAAAACTAATAATTGATAAAAATATTTATATTAAAATATAATTTAAAATAAAAATGTATAGAAAAAGAAAGAAAGGAAGAGAAATTAAATATTTTATTTCTCTCTTTTAGTTTATATATAATGATAATCTCATGGATTATAGATTTCATTTATTTTAATAAAAGTATATGTTTCATGACAATCATTAATTCTTTTATTTTGAGAAAGTAAAATATACTAACTGTATGTGTGCATTTTTTTTATTTTCTATTTTTTTTAGCATTAATACATACAATACGTAAAGGGATTAATTGTTGATCTTTTTATTTCTATTCAAATATCTTAACGAGGAAAATTTAGAAAAATAAATTAAAAAATTAGTATGAATAAGTAATTTTTTTTTATAGCAAACTTAACAAAAGGTAAAAGTGGAAAGCTAAGTATAAATCTAAGGAATTGAATGTCAATTAGTATATTACCAATAGCCTCACTTTTATATTAGAAATATTAAATACATTGCATGAATATCTTAAACTTATATAAAATTTAAAAAGTAAATATTAAAAAGTTAAAATAAGGTTTTTTCAAATTATATAGGAGGCTTATATAATTAGTACATCTAAGATATATATATATATATATATATATATATATATATATATATATATATATAAATTCATGTAAGATATACAAAATCAATAAAAAATTAAAAAAAGTTAAAATTAAATTAAAAAACAGTTAAAATTATGAACAATCTATAAAATAAATTTATTCATAATATATAAATCATATAAATTAAAGAACTTAAACTTAATTTTTTTCGAAAATATGTAAATAATGACTTACATTATTCTTTAAAAGTAAATTATGGTACACAACCCCTTTTCCTTAATCTTTCCATGTGTACTCTTACGAGAAAAATTATATTTAAACAACTATAGTTTCCAAAAATCACTTTTCATAATTATAATTGAGACCCTCACTTTATAAATTCTAAAGAAACTTTTTGTGCAACAAACGGATCGATTTATAACATATTATGCCGTGCATAAGAAACAGCAGATGGTTCGACGCAAGTCCTTTGTTAACCATGATATCCGTATCTAGAATCTAGTGTTAAATAGGGACGGCTCGTAATTTCCTTTTTTCATAAACATGAGATCAACGAATACCAATATCAATTATACATATACACACAAAACAAACCCAAATGTTAAAAGATTCAGCATGGATCAATTTGACTATATAAAAATGCCATGCAGTAGTATTTAGTAGATTTTCATAGTGGTTTGCATAACAGCTTTAAGAGCTAGTGCACTGCATTGCAGCACGGCAGAAAGAGAAGGCTACAAGTTCAGTATCTGAACTGGTGCAGGCCATGAAGCGCCCCCGAGCATTAAGTGAATCCGCAAGCCGTCCCTCCATCAGAAAATCAGGATCTGCTGATGAAGAAAATGAACTAGAACAACAAGTAGAGCAAGCAGAAAAAACATTAAGAAGGAAATCTGAGAGTGGAACTTCATTTGGACACAAATCAGAAGGAGGAAATAAAATTCCAATGCAGCCAATCAGTGAGCTGCCTGATAATAATCACAAAAACTTTCAGCGTCGTTCTTTCATGGGGTATACATTGTTATTAATCTTGGTTTCTCTGTGCCTGAGATAATACCAAAAGTTTTTATAAGAAGTTTAATTGGTATATATTTTTATTGTAAAAATTTTTATACTAAACTTCAATCACAATCTTTTGTTCATGGTAAGTTTGTTGATTTTATTCATTAGTCTTTCAAAAGTTACACAAATAAAAAGTCATAGTTGAATGTATAAAAAATCTTTTACACTAACGGAGTATCTCCATTAAACTCTTTTATAAATTATTTCCAATTTATATATGATCCACCCAAGGTTTTAAATTAAGGTAACGATAGTGGTCTTATCATGCTCCTTGATATTGAGGAAAAGGACAAAACTTAAATGAAGCCTTGTAAGTGTTTTTGGTGTTGTTTTCTAATGAGAAAGAAGTTTCACTTTAGCATAATATCCTTAATAAAGATTTTTATTAAAGGTCGATACAGATTATTGAAGTGAAATTCCAACAGGAAGACAAAAAAGAAAAACACTTATCAAACTTTATTTAAGTTTTATCATGTGAAAGTTTATAAAAAAATATCACTAATATGGTTGCAATTGCGGTCACGTTTTTGTCACAGAGACTTCAAAACCCTGATGTTGTTGTCACAGTTGTGGTTGTGGACAGTTTTTTAAAAGCCTTCGTCCAAGCTATAACACAACTAACAGTGCTATCTTTGTATGCTTCAGGTTCAGGAGGAAAAGTCAGTCCAACGGAGAAAGCATGGATAATGAAGTTATAGAGGACGTCAGCTCTGAGAGTGAGGATGATGAGAAGCCTGCTAGTTTTGAATTAGATGACAAAAAAAAGCAAAGGGAAAAGCGAAAGGGTCTTGATCTTGCTACCACGCTTGAACGTATTGAGAAAAACTTTGTCATCACTGATCCAAGGCTTCCAGACAATCCTATAGTAAGATTCTCTGAATCATTTGTTTGTACCACAGTAAAATTTGTTTCCCTTCTGTGTTGGCTTCCTGTACTGTACTGGAGGTAAACATATAACACAGTAAAGTTTGTACTTGGTTTTTACTTTTTCAGATCTTTGCTTCGGATAGCTTCTTAGAGCTTACAGAATATAGTCGTGAAGAAATATTGGGAAGGAATTGCAGGTACGCTTTAAATTGAATATCATATTCCATGGCAAGTATACTTATGCTAGCTCGTGATTCAAATTTTAAATTCCTTTCTGAAATTTAAAAATCTTGATTTACCTGGAAATGATAAAAAAGTTGTTACTAAATGTCACAGAACAGTGTATTTACCTTGTTTGTATTTGTCTATTTAGGTTTCTGCAAGGACCTGAAACTGATCCCGCAACTGTGAGAAAAATTAGAGAGGCAATTGACAACCAAACAGAAGTTACTGTGCAACTGATTAATTATACGAAGAGTGGTAAGCTTGTCTAATTTTCTGCTAGGAAGGAACCACTTTCATAGGCTTTTCTTTTCTTTTCTTTTTTTACGTACGTAGGCTATTTTCTTATAGATTGGAATTTATGAGTATTGTACCTATTTAGGTTTAAAATGCTTAGAAATGTGCAAAGATATTCAACATTACTCATGTAGTTTATTATAAAGAAATAGAAATGCTGTTATCTCTAATCTTTTGATGAATACATTAACCTGTACTAGTAGTAGTCGTTAAGAAAACAGTTTGCAATATTTGTTATAAATTTCTGTTCTATAATCCTCAAAATCTTTCTTAGCGTACAAATTATACGTAGCTATTTAACGTGAAGATCAATAATGTTACGATTATGATTCCACTTGCTATTGAAGATTTCTCTGCTTAACCCAGGAAAAAAGTTCTGGAACCTGTTTCATTTGCAACCTATGCGTGATCAGAAGGTACAGCGTATGATAATCCTCTGAAGATGTTACATCCTTTAAGATCTTGCCGTACAATTTTTGTTTTGGGTAGTTGATCATATTCTTTTCACATACATGTTAACATTAAGAGAATACGAAAGTTAGCTTTTGTCTCTTTTCCTTCTTGGTTTCACAGGGAGAAGTGCAGTATTTTATTGGTGTTCAACTTGATGGTAGCCAACATGTAGAGCCTCTTCACAACTGCATCACAGAAGATTCTGCAAAGGAGGGAGAACAATTGGTTTGATCCCTATTCAAATTCTACATTGATGCATACATTATCTCAAATCATCTTCATTCTTCGACATCATCAGTGTTAAACATCAGGCTTTAAATTTTGATAACAAAATCAGTTTTGATAAGAAGTTTAAAATTAGAAAATCTATAGAAAGCCTATGGATTACGAGCTCCAACTTCCAATGCAATTGTTTACATCGATTATGTGCTGTTTTTTTTCTCCATATAACAGTAGGGAAGTTTGTTCAATTTATAATTCAGTGTGCTTTGTATTTCCTGAGTTATAGTAAGTACGTTTGAAATCCACCCTCAGGTCAAACAAACTGCGGAAAATGTTGACGAGGCAGTGAGAGATCTTCCGGATGCTAATATGGTAACATCTACTGCTATTAGTTATCTTTGTGTTCTGAAGAGATTTTGACTTCAATTATGACATGACCCTTTTTGCCCTCTCTAGAAACCAGACGATTTATGGTTAAATCATTCAAAGGCAGTTCACCCCAAACCACATAGGAAGGATGACCTTGCTTGGAAAGCTATCCAGAAGGTATTACTTTGTATTTGAGAATGTGTCATGTTTACCCAATTTCTTATTTCGTTTCATTGCTCAATGATTTTGGAAGTTCGTTTACACTATACGACTAAAAATTACAAACGATGGCAGATGTGGTAAATACTTCGTGTCTGACACTCATTTGACAATTGTGCTAACTTCTCTATTATATTTTCTGTCTTTCTGCATTTTGTTTAGAATTCTGGGATTTAAGAAGTGAACATAATTTTCTCCTAAATACATTAAAGATATATTATTTTATTATGTCGATAAACATGCCAGAAATAATTATAGTTCCATCTGTATTCCGTAAGATATTTTGGGTTTTCCTAGTCAATTCTTGAATGTCTAACGTTCTGATGCAATTTATGTTAATTTTTGCAAATTGTTCTGTGACCTTGGTCTTGCAGGTCCTAGAAAGTGGAGAACAGATAGGCTTGAAGCACTTTAAGCCAATTAAACCTTTGGGGTCAGGAGATACTGGCAGGTTTTTCCCCCTATTGCTCTATTTAATTCGTTTTTTCCATATTTGCTTGTACTAGTAGCACAGGGGTTAAGTTAAGTTAATTGTGAGGTCAGGTGTGAAATGAATTTTAGTTTTTCTAGTTAATTGAAAATTCAAGTGAGCTCAAGATGACTATATAGCCACGTATGACTAACATATATAAAAGATTTCGTCATTTATACTAGTAATTCTAGTTTTTCTTTAATAGAAATATAGAATTTGTTCATATACCTTATAGATGGATTAGTCTTTCTAGTTAATTGAAAATTCAAGTGAGCTCGATATTTTAAGATCTAGAATTTTTTACTGATTTGGTTGATCTCAGCAATCCTCTAACTCCCAAGACACAAATTAGTGCATGCAACACAAGTCAACTTCCTAACTATCACATGCATGTGCCTGTTACCACAACTTTTTGTTATTTCTATTATTACTTGAGAGTTATGTTAGTTTTGTTCTGTTATTTGGTTGTTAGTAACTGTTTTGAGTTTAGGCTTAGGCTTGGGCTTGCTGCTTCTTATTCCTGCCTTGTTTTTTGTCGTATATAAGTTAATTAGCTAGTTCAATTACATTTAGGATGGGATTTATGTTATCATTTTGTTTGAGCCATTCTCTCTCTCATACTCTTTCTTATTCACAAATTTCTTATGATATCATAGCTCTTCTAGAGAAGAGCTTTGTTGCGCCTGCTCTGAATCTTTCTTCATGGATGTTGTCATTTTCTTCGATCATGAGCGACGAATTAGACCTTACGATAAATTTTCACATCTCTATTTTCAGCCAAGAGAGAATCTGACTATTGTTCTTGTCTCTCCACTTCTTGATGAAAAGAATTGCAACACCTAGTGCAAAGCCATGGCAACGGCCTTGAGCGTGAAAAATAAACTTGAATTGATCAATGGAACAACATGTGAACTTGATGAAGATGACAGATTACAATTGACATGGAGGAGATGCAATGACATGGTCGTTCCTTGGATCCTTTACTCGGTCACTCCTCAAATCCGCCAAAGCATTATATGGATGGATAAATCAGAAGCAATTTGGAAGGATCTTCAAGTCAGATTATTCACAAGGAGATAGAATCAGAATTTCAAACCTGCAATTGGAAGTAGCTTCAATTAGACAAGGTGATTCAACCGTAACTAAATACTTTACTAAATTGAGAATTGTATGGGATGAGTTAGAAAGCTTTAGGCCAAATCCTGTCTGCAAGTGTTCGATCAAATGTAGACGTGGAATAGTAATGCCATAGCCAAGAGAAAATCTAAGGACCAAGTGATGCAATTCTTAAGGGGATTGAATGAGCACTTTAGCAATGTTAAATCTAATATTCTGATCATGGAACCTCTCCCATCTATCTTGAAAATCTTCTCATATGTGGTGCAATAAGAAAGGCAACATGAAAGAAGCAGTTTTGTTGCTACAATGAATTTGGAAAACAAAAACTTAACTGCCAATGAAGGGAACACAAACCTGTCATGCAGTTTTTGTGGGAGAAGAGGTCACACTGAAAACATGTGTTACCACAAACATGGGTTTCCATCTTAGAAGAATGGCAATAGAAATCAGCAAAAGGACTCGAATAGAATTAGCAAAATGTGCACACATTGTGGGAGATCTGTCCACACAGTGGATGTGTGTTATAGGAAGCATGACTTCCCTCAAAGACACAAGATCTATGGGAAGAGTTCCAACATCAATCAAACCGTAGCAAAAGAAGGGAAAGGATATGATAATCAGTAAAGTCCTAGTGAGATTCGTGAGCACAAACTTTCATCTAAGGAGTATCAAGCATTGATGGCTTTAATCCACCAATCAAGCATTGGAAACTCATCTACGTATGCATCCACTAGCACTAACTCAGTCATTACCTGCAATACAATAAATACAAGTATCAACACACACAACACACTTTCTATTGAGTAAAAGTACACAAGCACCTTGGATATTAGATTCAGGTGCCACAGATCATGTGTCCTCATCACTGAAATACTTCTCCCAATACAAAAGCATCAATCCAATTATTGTTAAATTAGCCACGAGTCAACAAGTAAGGGTTACTCACTCTGGCACTGTCACTTTCACATACAATTTCTTCCTTAATGATGAGCTATTCATTCCTTCATTCAATTATAATCTGATTTCCATTTCCAAGCTTGTAAGGTCACTTAACTGTGAGCTGATATTTTCCTATCCATTGCGTAACATTCAAGATGTGAGCTCGAGGAAGACGATTGGTACAGTTAGTAAGCATGCAGGTCTTTACACTTTGTCTGTTAGCAACTTAAACACTCTCTTAGCTATGTCTGTTGTAACTCACCCTCTTTGTAAAACCATACCCATTCACCTTTAGCATTTCAAACTCGGGCATATGTCTCAAGAGAGACTACATTCCATGACTCGCCACTACACTTGTGTTTCCAATAATGGTGAAGAAAATAAGAATTTTGCCTATAACGTGTGTCATCATGTCAAGCAGAAGAGGCTCCATTTTCCTTTAAGCAACTTTCATGCATTGAAACCTTTTCAATTGATACATGTTGACATATGGGGCCCTTGCTCTAAAATCTCTATGCATGGCCATAAATACTTCCTAACTGTAGTAGATGACCATTCACGTTACAGTTGGATTTACTTTATGCATGTCAAATCTGAAACAAGAGCACACATAGTAAATTTCACAAATTATGCAGCTAATCAATTTATTCTCACATTAAAGTTATTCGGTTTGATAATTGGGAAGAATTTGAAATGCATAATTTTTACCAATCCAAAGGCATAGTGCATAAAACAACTTGTAATGAGACACCTCAACAAAACAGAATTGTTGAAAGGAAACACCAGCATTTCCTAAATATTACTAGGTCCTTCCTCTATTAAAGTAACTTGCCTCTTTTTTTTTGTCTTTTGCATTAACCCATGCAACTTTCATTATAAATTGCATATCAACCCCCTTTCTCAAGCACAAATCACCATATGAAAAACTCCATGAAAAACAATGTGATGTGGGAGCCATTCGCGTGTTTGGTTGCCTCTATTATGCCTCTATTTTAACAACCCATAGAACCAAGATGGAAGCTCTAGCAAATCCTTGCATATTTATCGGGTTCAAACCTCACACCAAAAGATATCTCTTATTTAACCTTCAAACTTATCAAATTGAGATATCACGAAATATGGTATTTTGTGAAAACTAATTCCCTTACCTCACTGC
The DNA here is from genome assembly GCA_037954015.1 of Psophocarpus tetragonolobus. Taxonomy (NCBI): domain Eukaryota; kingdom Viridiplantae; phylum Streptophyta; class Magnoliopsida; order Fabales; family Fabaceae; genus Psophocarpus; species Psophocarpus tetragonolobus. The sequence goes on from CM075690.1 coordinate 92,603,438, forward strand.
TTAATCCATTGACCTTAATCACCCAATGTCGACACCTAGCATTGATCTTTACCAACACGTGTCCATGCACCAGCCAGAGTCATTGCCAAATAACTCTCACCAATCTCCCACCTAAAAAGACTGTTATTGGGTGTCATTGGATTTTCAAAACCAAGTTTCATGCAAATGGTTCCATAGAACGGCACAAGGCACATCTTGTAGCCAAAGGCTACACACAAATGGAAGGTCTCGACTTCATAGACACTTTCTCACCCTTAGCCAAGCTTACCATAGTTCTAATGTTGCTAGCCCTTGCCTCAATCCATGCATGACACCTCAAATAACTAGACGTGAACAATGTTTTTCTCCATGGCGATTTTCTTAAGGAAGTATACATGCACATGCGTCCTGATTTTCCTTCCCAACCAAGCTAGGTTTGCAAACTACAAAGATCGTTGTATGGGCTCAAATAAGCAAGTCAGCAATGGTTTGCTAGATTGTCTTGATTTATCCTATCTTATGGCTACAACCACTCCAAGGCTGACCACTTTCTCTTTTTAAAGTTCTCTGGCTCATCCATCACTACTTTACTTATCTATGTAGATGATGTCATTTTAGCTAGCAACAACCTATTTGAGATCAAGAATACCACCTCTCTTCTTGACTCCATATTTTGGATCAAAGACCTAGGTGATCTCAAATTTTTCCTTGGGCTTGAAGTTGCTTAAACCACCTCTAGAATTCATCTTTGCCAATGCAAGTATGTTCTCAACATCCTCTCAGACACAGGGATGTTTGCTTGTCGCCTTGTTTCCACTCCCATGGACTACACAAATCGCCTTCACTCAACCTTTGGTGAACCATTGTCTATTATAGCTGTCAAAACAAGCTGGTCCAACCCACATGGACTAGCCCACCTTGACCCAACAGAAAAACGGGTCAACCCAACCCGGTTCATTTAAAGTTTCTTACTCAATCTGTTAGCCCAGTTCGTCCCACTACTGGTTAATGAGCTATACGGGTCAACCCACCAAAAAATAAAAAAAAATAAAAATTGAAATTATTTAAAATTTTAAAACTAATTATTTAATTAAGTCTTTATTTAAAATTAAGAAAAATATTTTCTATTTGATTATGTAATATAATAGTGTAAATCATAAATATTTAGTAGGTTAAATAATAAATATTTAGTAAAATAATAAAATATTAAAATAATAAATATTTAGTGAGTTGAATACGAGCTGGCCACCTGGGTTGAACCCGTATGGGGTGGGTCCAAAGTGGGCCGGGTTGATTTTTAGCTATTACAACTCCTTTTTCTTTTTCTTTTTTTTTTTTCCCCGGCCCGGCTCGTATTCATGGTGGGCCAGGTTGACCCACAGGTTTGAACTTGTTTTGACAGCTCTATTGTCTGACCCATCACCCTATAGAAGACTCATTAGTCACCTCATCTACCTAACCACTACAAGGCTGGATATCACCTACTCCGTCCAACATCTTAGCCAATTCATGTCTAAACGTACCAATGCTCATATAAAGGCTGCATTCCAGATCCTCAAATATCTCAAGCAAGCTCCTGGCTCAAGTGTTTACTTTCCCATCTCCAGTTCCCTTCAATTAAATGCATTTAATGACTCGGATTAGCTGGTTGTGTTGACACTAGATGCCTTGTCACTAGATTTTCAGTTTATCTTAGTCACTCCCTTGTAGCGTGGCGTTCAAAGCAACAAGCCACGGTTTCCAAAAGCTCATCAGAGGTAGAATATCGAGCTCTGGCTTCTACCACATGTGAGGTGCAGTGACTCACTTACCTCTTGGAAGATTTCAAAGTCTCCTTTAATTGCCTTTCCCTCTTATTTTCTGACATTGATAGCCTTCAAATTGCTTCCAACCAGGTTTTCCACGAGGGCACCAAACATATCGACATAGATTGCCACATTGTTTGTGACAAAGCCAACATTAGTCTGATCAAGCTTCCTCCCATCTCCTCCAATATGCAACTTGTTGACATCCTTACTAAGGCTCTACCACCTCACGTATTTCAGAAGTCTTGTTACAAACTGGAATGTTCAACATCCATTCCCAACTTGAAGGAGGCTCTTAGCAATCCTCTAACTCCCAAGACACAAATGATCAAGCTAATATGTGCACAACAAGTCAACTTCCTTGACTGCCACATGCCTATGCCTGTTGCAACAACTTTTTGTTATTTCTGTTATTACTTGACAGTTATGTTAGTTTTGTTCTATTATTTTATTGTTAATAATTGTTTTGGGTTTGAGCTTGCTACTTCTTATTTCCACCTTGTTTCTTGCTGTATATAAGTTCATTAGCTAGTTCAATTACATTTAGAATGGGATTTATGTTGATTAATCATTTTGTTCGAGTCATTCTCACTCTCTTTCGTACTCTTTCTTATTATTTTATTGTTAATAATTGTTTTGGGTTTGAGCTTGCTACTTCTTATTCCCACCTTGTTTCTTGCTGTATATAAGTTCATTAGCTAGTTCAATTACATTTAGAATGGGATTTATGTTGATTAATCATTTTGTTCGAGTCATTCTCACTCTCTTTCGTACTCTTTCTTGTTCACAAATTTCTTAGTTGACAAACATTTTCTTTCTGTTTCATTATTTTTCTAAAGCAAGCTTTGTGACAAAGATATATTAATATTACTATATGTTACTGGTTTGCAGTGTGCATTTGGTGGAGCTACATGGAACTGGTCAATATTTCGCCATGAAGGCTATGGATAAGGGTGTGATGCTCAATCGCAACAAGGTTCTGAATGTGAAGTATTTGATTAATCAATATAACTTAATTTTTAGGTTTTCACTACTAACTTTTGGATTTATTTACCTCGTCCTATCACCTAGACATGTTCATTATATATTGTATTGGATTCTTTTTCTAAGCCTTTTGGTTCTGCACTCAAGTAGATTTCTCAAAATCGAACTATTAGTTTACTTGAAACACAGTATATATTGTTGGGAACAAGATACTAAAGGAGGGAAGAGAGAAATAAACAACACTAAGAAGTATTTGTTTTGGTGCATTTGTAAACCTTACATAAGCTTGCTTATATAGCAAAGTAAAGAACATCATCTCACAATATTAAGCAATGTGAGACTAAAAATCAAACTACAAAACTAACAATTCTCCCACTTGGAGTTTGATTATCACTTATTGTAGTTGCCTTCATCATCAATCATTCTTGAAGGCCAGTTGAAACACTGCAACTGTTAGTACTTCATTCTTTGCTAGCTTCTGTTACTACCACATACTCCAACTGTTAGTACTTCATTCTTTGCTAGCTTCTGTTACTACCACATACTCCAACTAACAGCTCTGATACTACTTGTTGGGAACAAACCCATACAACAATGGAACACAAGTCCATATATAAGAAAATATAATACCACCTTTAACCCAAAACCTTAAGGCATTAGGTTATGGGTCTTTCTTATTTATATATTACTCAACTTCTCAATTTCTTACCAATGTGAAACTTCAACTCACACTTGCACTCCAACATATATAATTGTGTAACTCAAGTTATAGCAGCATTTACCACGGAATTTTTTTACTCGTTGAAAATTGTAAGATTATAATATGATAACCCTTGTACGCTAAACAGGTGCACAGAGCTTGCGCAGAGAGAGAAATCCTTGACAAGTTGGACCACCCTTTTCTACCTGCATTATATGCTTCCTTTCAGGTTTGAATCTCAAATACTACCTGCAAATAAGTAACACAATTATTATTATTATTTATTAATTACAAATAACTTGTAGGAACATTAGGATATTTTTAGCGATTGTAGAGTTCAAATATGTCACATCACAACCTTTTCATCATAGATATATACCTGTTGCGTCTTGCTAGCAAGGCACCAGTTAGCATTTCCTATTGTTTTATGGATAATGAATTAATGATTTCACGAATTATATATTTATATTGTCTTGACCTGGATATGAATGCCTTAATGTAGGTTCTATTATATAATTCTAAATTTACAGAGTAGCAAGGATTCACGCTGCTGCTATTTAGTATTTGCTGAATTTATCAAATATTTGGAACTTGATTAACTTGCAGACCAAAACACACGTTTGTCTGATAACTGACTATTGTCCCGGGGGAGAACTATTCCTGCTTCTTGACCGACAGCCAACTAAGGTTCTAAAGGAAGACGCCGTGAGGTATATTATACTACAGAATACAAAATCTATGCATATATCTCAGGAGGTATATTAATTTTAATTTGGCCTGGTTTGCAAAATTGGATAAAGTTATGCACTATTTACATTGTCATTCATCATTATATTTGATAATTTTGTTAAATAATATAATAAGATTTTAATAATCATGCATGAATGGATGTAAAACTATTTTACCTTATCAATCAATCAACAACTACCATTGATATGACTTAAAAGTAATTTGTGTAAAAATTAATAAATTGATCATACATGATATATTTTGATTAGATAGTATAACTACAAAATTATTTCATATATCAGTGTGCATGATGTATTTTCTCTTATAAAATAATTATTTAAAAATAATATCAACAATAATTTCTCTAATTGGATGATAATATAAAAATACTTTATATTATTATGATATGACCATCCAACTCAATCTTTCATGTGTTCTCATTTGTCCTCCTAAATGCAGCAAAAGGCATTAGATTGCAATAACAATTTCTTTCAATAACCAGTAATAAAAAGTAAAGGAACGTTCTTCAAAAGCATATGCTACTTGTATTTCATACTTTTCGTCAACTGAGATTAAGTCCTTCGTATAGATTTTATGCAGCTGAAGTAGTGATTGCGTTGGAGTACCTTCATTGCCAGGGTAAGGCTCTTATTCTGCTTATAGATATGCATATCGCATCGCGATAGCAATTGATGTTGCCTTCTCTTTTTAAGTCATGAAACTGTCTTGCAACTTGAGAGATGTTTATTGACAAAATATTTCGGAATCTCTGGACTGAACTCATCTTCTTGCCGGTAAAAAAATTATAATGTATACCAAACACTTGCTTAGAACAAACTTTAATATGATATTGCTTGGTGTGAGTTTACAGGGATAATATATCGGGATTTAAAGCCAGAGAATGTGTTAATTCAGAGCAGTGGGCATGTGTCCCTAACAGATTTTGATTTGTCATGTTTAACATCTAGCAAGCCACAGGTATATCAGAGACAAGAACCTTGATTGTTTAGTTTTTAATTAGAAGCCATACTTTTTTGAGCTTTAATTCAGATCTCTACAACAGTTTTATTTACGTCTTACTGCCTCTCTACAGCTTATAATTCCAGCTACGAATTCAACGAAGAAGAAGAAAAAGAAACAACAGAAAAGTCAGGAGGTTCCAATGTTTATGGCTGAACCAATGAGAGCATCAAATTCTTTTGTTGGCACGGAAGAGTACATAGCTCCGGTTTGTTATTCCTGTATATATTATGTTATTGAGCAGCAAAAATTATGGTTCAAATACGATGCATTTTGTTTACTCAAAAAAAAAAAAAAATACTATGCATTTTGTTAATGTTCTATTTTGCAATTTTTTGGCAATTGTAAAACTTTGTTTTTTTACTGACAAGTTTGTAACATGGATTATCTATTAAATCACTGTTTTATGAGTTTGCCAATTAGACACAAACTATTCTTACTCCTCTAGAGACCTTTTGATTTCTTGAAAGGATAAGGATAGGATATTGGTGGCCACACAGCATACAGAGAGTTTTATTGCATTCATGCAATTTGAACTTCTTTGGAAAATTTTATGCATTTCTTAGATTTTGTTGTAACTGATGTTCAATTTGTGCAGGAAATTATAACTGGTTCAGGTCACACTAGTGCTGTAGATTGGTGGGCTCTAGGTAATTTTAAATTTTTTTATTTATTTATATATATATATATATATATATGTATATAATGGGAATTTCAATTTTATAAGTGATATTTCTTTTCATAAAAAGCAGACAAATGATTCAAATAACAATATTGAACATGCAAATGGTTTATAATTTTTTTTTTCTAATTCACATTTTTTTAATAAAGAACATACATTATTTTGAATATTTTTTGTTAAGTGGATCAGACTAATAATTTCTTCCGTTCAATAAATGTTTTGGCTTAATTAAATATTTTAATCATGAATTTTGACAATTTAAAAAATTCTAACCACATTGTAACCTTAAACTTTTGAAAATTTTCAATTAATACTAAAATTGGATGAAAAAACTAATTACTATAATATCAATGTTAATTTGATTCCAAATAATTGATTATTTGTATAATAATAAATTATTTACTTACCATAACCAATTATTTATGCAAGAAGACATATGCAAGATCTGAAATAATAAATTATTTACTTATAATAATTGATTATTTGTACAAAGAAATACCTTCAACATGTAGTAATTGATTATTTTCTTGAAAATTGATTGTGGAGTCAACCTCAATGTTGACTTTCTCTTGTTTAGTCTTAATTGAAAATTTTTAAAAGTTGAAAGTAATAATATCTTAAATTTAAATTTGGGGGTTAAAATTTTTAAAATTTCAAAAATTGAGGTAAGAATGTACAATTAAGTCTATATTTTTATTTTCTTGATGGATACATCTACTCAAAGTTATGGTGATTCACATTCATTTTGACACTTCTAACTAAAATTATCTACAAAACAAATCCGAATATATTTTATATTTAGATGGTACAAGCTCATATAGTTAAAATAGATTTTGATACCATTTTCGAGATTTAGATCTAATTTCTATTTAACTTACATATTATTATTTCTTCATATCCCTTACACACGTAGAATTTCCAATATACAATGAATATTAATGTTTACATAGATAACAAAATCCGTTTTTATACATATTCTGATTCTCTTTATTATTCTGTCAACCCTTTTCCTTTGTTGCATTTCTCTTAACCAAGGCTATGCATACCCAACTTAATGATATAGAGTGTAGAAATTGAAACAGTTATCAAATGCCAACTCAAATGCTAAAATGTACATACTGATAAAAAATATTTAAAATGCTAAAATGTACATTTATATCCCATTCTTGTTGCATTCACCTCATGTTAAGTTCACCAAAAAAAAACCTCATGTTAAAATTTTGTGATTAACTGAAATAATTGGCTCTATCACATTCATATAAGTGTAACTGTTGGAAGTGATTAACTGAAATGCTAAACTCTTTCACACACAAATGGCTGCACTAAGATGAGTATTTGGAACAAATTAAAATTATATCACATTGCTTGACTTCAATGATTTTTTTTAGGTATTCTAATATTTGAAATGCTTTATGGGTATACTCCGTTCCGGGGTAAGACAAGACAAAAAACATTTGCAAATATTCTTCACAAGGATCTTAAATTTCCCAAAAGTAAACCGGTGAGTTTTATCCTTCATAGCTTGTATATATTTTGCTTACACGATGCTTGGCTACAGAATAATTTTCAATAGTTATCTGCATGTGTTTGGAAATGAACCTTAAGAAAATTCTCAAACTAGCCATTAATGTCCGACGCTTAGAACATTTACTCTGTATGGAGTAGGTTCACAAGCATCTAAGCATGCTCCTAAAACAAATTTTAATACTTAACAGCCATGGATGGTTCACCTCCAAATGATCTTCAAAAGAAAAGGATCGAAATCCAGTAAAATTTGCTTTTAAGCTTATGAATAAATAATGTTTCATTTGATAAGAACTTGTAAGTATTTATTTAAGCTGTATATTTGTTTATGAAAAAAGGTGTATATTCAAATACAGCTAATTACAAAATAATCAAGTCATAGGTTGGAAGGAAGGAAAAGTAAAATAATATATAGAATGCTGACATCAAAGTCTTATAAAAATCCTATTCAATCATACTTTAATTAGGAGTTATATGCATCATGCTGAATGACCAAAAGTTCGAATGCGGTTCTGTGAACACAAATTAAACGAATATGGTTTTAAGAATAATTGCATGATTAATGCAGGTAAGTCTCCAGGGAAAGCAGCTAATTTACTGGTTGTTGCAGAGAGATCCAAAAGACAGATTGGGTTCACGTGAAGGAGCAAATGAAATTAAACGTCATCCCTTCTTCCGGGGTGTCAATTGGGCACTAGTTCGTTGGATGGTAACATAGTAATTCTAAATTTGGATAAAACTTAAATACAACTAATTAAAAATATGATGTTAAATTTTATTACTAAGATTTCTGAAATAAAAATCTAATTTTGATCGGACAACAGCATCAAAAGTACCTAAGAAATTGCATTTAAGTATTGTGTAACAATAACTTCTGTTGATGCTACAATGTTTTCTTCAATATCTAGTTTAGCATTGTTGTGATTTGTCTTCTTATATTACCAGAAACCTCCAGAGCTTGATGCTCCTCTCTTACCGGAAACTGAAGAAGAAAAAGAAGCCAAAAATATAGATACTGGGCTAGAGGATCTACAGACAAATGTTTTCTGAAAGTGAAAGGCAAATAATTTCATCCTCGCTCTGTGTATATGTCGCTCTGTGGACTAGCTTTTAACATCTTATCTTGTGGCCTGTAGGATTAGAGGATTATGGCATTCTCGAAACACATGATGAATTCTTTTCCATATTGACCAATCATTGGAATTTTATTCCCTTCCTTCAGTGGTGCAAAGTTTGATTATATTCGTTGTAATTTAAGAAAGGAAATTACAATAAGTTTTTTAGATTTGGTAAGACTTAAGCTGCCTACTCTTCCAATAGGATTGAGATTTGAGACCATCAAGTAATTAGTCTAGTGTTGAAATTTGTGTATACTGGAATAATATTGAGTCATTTAAAACATGCCTTGTAACATAAATATTAAATTAGATTTTTTTTAAAAAAATAAATAAATAATAATTTTTTAGTGTGACTCTGATGAGTTATACCTGACTATTCCCTTTTCACTTTTCTTAAAAAAAATAAATGTAAGCTTACAATAACTATGAGAGCTTCTTAAAATAAAACTAATTTAATAAACATTTTTAAAGTGTATGACCATAATTTTTTCTTAAACGAATGCAATTAAAATAAAAAATATTTTTTATCGATAAAAAGTATTTATTAATATTAAGTAAAGTAAACAAAATATATCTTTCGCAAAATCAAAATTCAATTATGAACATTTCTTTTGAACACTTCTTTTTATCTTTACTATGATCACTTTGACCATCATTATTCTCGTTTTTATTATTTATTTGATAAAGATGATGAACTCATTTGTTTAAGACTATTTTTTGAAAGAATAATTTTTACAAAAAAATCACTTATAAAAATTTTTAAAAGATTTATCTAAATTTTTTTCAATAAGCAGAATAAAAAGAGAAACTGTTGCAACAGAAGAGAGACTTTTTTTAAAAGAAACAAACATATTAAAAATTATTATAAAATAATTTTTTTAAAAAAATATTCTTTCAATAAATAATCTTAAAATTTTTTTATTTATTCATTATTATTATTATATATCTACAATTATGGATTTAATTTATTAATAAAAATATTATTATAATAATAAATTTCATAATTATGATAAAATTTTAATCTTTGAATATACTTTGCTGATTAAATAATAATTATTATTTATTAAAATTTAGTTCCTCATTAAATTCAATTTCATTAGAGAGGTAATAAAAAATTAAAATTTTGATGGATGACTCTAATAGTTTTAATTTTTTAATTTTATACTATAATGTTTTCTTAATTTTTTTAATTGTATACTATAACATGTTTTTAAATTAATATTAATGTAAAAATATTTAATTCTATTTAATATGTATATATTGTAACAAAATAAATAGGAATTATAGAATACTTTTTTTGTTTTCAGTTCTTAATAGTATCTATTTAAATATATTGAAAAGATATTATTCTTTTAGAATATTAAATAATTTTATTAATTTTTTAAATATTTAAAAATTATTTTTTTATTAATCATGATATTTTTTTTCTTCTACTTTATAGAAAAGGTTTATTAATCTAAAAGAAATCATCATCAAATGTAAGAATAATAATTACTATTTATTAGTGTCCAAATAGATTAACCTAGCTCGTTTTGACCCACTAAAATCAAGTCAAAACATGTTGGTCCAACCATACTTAGGGAAGGTCAAATTGCTTAGTTCGCTTTGTTATTAAAGGATGGCAGGCAGCTGAAGCGCCAGAACTGAAAAAATTTGTTTTTTTAAAATATATAAAATTTCATTGGAAAATAAATTTTTATTTTCTCGAAAATTTCATAACTTTATAAAAATAAATAAAAAAATCACAAAAAGTAAATCTTGGATATTTGGTTTTATTTTTTTTACCATATTACGTTTTTACAAAAATAAATGACAAATAAATTCATGACAAAAATTGCTTTATTTTCTTAACAAAGCCATTTTTATCAATTTTACTTAATGATTTATTTTATATTTTAATTCTTATAATTATTTTATTAATTTATATAAATTATAATTTTTTAAAAATAATATTAACTTATTGTCGGGCTAACCCACCCTACCCCGCCTTTAGCCTGCTAAATTGATAGATTAAGCGGGATAGACCAAAACGGATCGACGGGCTAAAAACACTAACATGTCCTGTCAAAATGAGGATAGACTAATGAGATGGCTCGCGTGATTTGTGTCGTTTTGTCACCCCTACTATTTATGAACCTCTTATTATTATAATAAAATATAAATTTAAAATTACTAATTTATTGTCAATTAAGAATCAGAATGATAAATCGATATATTTAAAAGTCACAAATTTAGTTATAAATTTAACTTTAAAATTCTGGAATTTTAATCCAAAAAATAATTATACATAAAATGTTAGATAATAAAAATTATATATAAAATTTATAAAATGCATTGAGTATAACAACATTTTATTTGCATATTTAATCTTTATATATTTGTAAAATCCGTGTAATTTATAGGTACACATAGTGTAAAATTTAGTAATTATTTTGAAAAAAGCAATTAAACCAATATCTACATCGTGTGCCTTCTCTAAGATCTAGCTACATCAACACTAATACATAAAGGTACTACACAGTTTTAGAATTTAGTAATTAATTTCAAAAAAGTAATTTAACCAATATTATAACTACTATGTCACCACTAATATTTCACCAAAGTATAATTAATATGCTCTCATAGTATTACACTTTCTAATCACGTATTTTTATTTATACTAGCAAAAACACAAGTACAACATATTAGTGTGTTCACACTTTTATTTTAATATGTTATAATAATTTTAAAATTTTAATTTAATATCTTTTGTATTTTTTTATATTTTTAAATATAAATTATTATTAGACATGTTTTGAAATATTTTTTTTAATTTTATATTTTTTGTTTATTATAACATGATAAAAATATGTTAATCATCAATGGATATGTCAAAAATGCAATGAATATGAAAAAATTGAAAAATGATAGAGTTTGAATAGAACTCAAAATATTGTTCCACCGGTGATTTACATGTTTATTAAAAATATTTATCATAATATATATATATATATACATATATATATTAATCATATTTAAGGAAGATTGATTTGTGATAAAGTAAAAATTGTGATAATGTGCGAAAGTAAAAACAGTAATAAAATATTTAAAAGGTAAAATAATCATAAAATATGGAAACTAAAATGTTATATTCCCATTATATAATATATAGTATATAATATAATATCATATAATATATTATAAATTATAGATATAGTTAGATAATTAGCTATGCAACGGTCATGGATGTGACTCAAAGGGATAAGTAAGGTGTCAGACGTATCTTTTGTTGAGTGGTCCTCTAATACAATCATGTGCATTAAACGCATTTTGTCTAAGTGTGATCTCTATATTCGTATGGTGCAAGGTTAAAGTTCTATTTGAGGATGGTCTCTACCTTTTGTTTTCCCTGTTAAATGTTATTGGGGGGGGTCCATCTCAGACACCTGATAGTGTTTGTGGTGATCTTATCTCTCTGCTATTTGTGGGGAATTTCTTCTAATCAGTCTTTACTTTCTGAAAGGTTATGTTTCCTCAATCTTTACAATGTCATTTCTTGTGACTTTTGTAGAATTATCATTAATAAATTTTTCCTTTTACAAAAAAAAAATATAGTTAGATAATTATGTATGTTGGATATTAATATTTTAAAGTAATTATTTGGTTCAAGTTATAAAGTTACTCTAATGGTAAAGTTTACATTTGTAGATTGAGAAGTTGTGGGTTTGAGTCCTTTTTATGATAAAGAAATATATTTTTTAATTTTAAAATAAGTATAAAGGTAGAATAAATTAGCTAAATAAAAGAAGAAAATAAAAAGAAATATGAGAAACTAGATAACAAAATATAAAATTATTCAAAATCAAAATTACCCAAAATTACTCCTTTGTATACACTTATAAAAGGAACGACATAAGAACCCGAAAGCTTTCTTCTCTTGTATGGTATAGATTGTGCTATTTATGTTATGTTACAATATATAGGTATTAATTAGAATTAAAGACTTGTGCTCTAATATTCATTTAAAAAATGTTATAATATAAAATTAAGAAAATTAAATTAGTGGCTATTTAACACTTTTAGCAAAGGTGTTATTGTAATGATTTTTTAATTAGTTAATAAAAACACTAAAGCATTAAAAGATTATTTTATTTTAAACTATATTTTCGTTTCAGTTTGATAAATTCGATTGAGATAAGAAACAATTTATCTAATAAATTGTAACTAATTAACAATTTTTATTAAATTTTAAAACTATATTTTAGATTAAAATTTATTAATTGGTTGTGCCCTCGATGAACATTGTTAATTTGTTTAAAATGAAAAATAAAATTGATAATTTCTATTACATCCAACTTTTAGATTTTTTATATTATCTATAATCTCTAACATAGGAATTCATCATTTGTGTGCCTATATTTAGTTTCTAAATTTACCTTTAATTTTTTTAATAACTATTTATTTAAAGATTAAAAAATAAAAATAAAAAATTACTCTCAAAATATATATAACCAATACTCACTATCTTAGAAAAAAAATTCATCATTTTGTTAACATAAAGCATAAAGTGCCTCATTGCCCATAAATAAAAGGAATATGACATAAAAATTCACTTTTCTCCGTATTTAATTTCCAAATTTATCCTTAATTATTTTTCAATAACTACTTATTTAATAATTAAAAAAATAAAAAAATACTCTCAAAACATATATAAACAATCATCATCAATATTTAAGAGAAGTTTAATTATTTTGTTAACATAAGACATGAAACACTCATTGCCCTTAAATAAAGGTAATAAGACCTTACATAATTTTAAAAATAAAAGGAAGAAGAGCTAAAGTCAATCCACTAAACCAAAGGTCAAAGTTTGTCTTATCTTAGAATTCAATGTATTTAAACTAATCAATAGCAACGTTAATATTAAAGTATAGAAAAATTGGGCAAGACTGAAATTGAACTCAAGTCCAGGAGTTCAAATGCTAGAGCCATACCACCAGACCGAAAGCAAATATTAGTTTTTTTTGTGAGATTCAAATTTAATTAAACAAATCATGTGGTAACATTAATTTTATATTAAAATTGGACAAAGTAAGATTTGAACTTAGGACTTGTGAGAGTTTTAAGATGATACCACTAGATAGTAAGACAACTTTGATTTTATTGTCCCTTTTCCTTTGTTTTGTTTTACTATTCTTGGTCATTTATGTCGTAAATTTTTTAAATACATAAATTTTTTTAAATTCTAAAAACTACTTAGCTTGATTTTATGTTAAATCTATTTGAATAAGTTTTTTTTTTAATTTTTAATTTTATTTTTAAGTTCTAGTTGTTACTTTAATTTATAATTTTTAACTTCTAATTTAAATTTTAATTTCTATCTTTTATTTTTAATTAGATTTTATATTTTATATTTTATTTGTATATTTTAATATTAAATCTATTGTAGGTCATTTTATGTTATATATTTTATTTGTGATTTTGAAACTAAAATTAAGAATTAAAAGTTGAAATTAAAATTTCAGGGTTAACAACTAAAACTAAAATTTAGTTATATTAACAACAATATAAAATTTAAAATCTAATTAAAAATAAAGATAGAAATAAAATTTAAAATTTAAAATTAAAATTTCTCCATTTTAAAAATTTGTAAATTTTAATATATTTTTAAAATTAATCTTGCCATAATTAGTTTAATTAAATTTAAATCTAAAAAAAAAATTAATATTGGCTTTCAGGCTAGTAATATGACTCCAACATTTAAACTCCTAGACTTGGTTTGATTCCATCTTTGCCTAAGTTTTTTATACTTTTAAAATTAACATTGTTATTAATTAGTTTAAATAGATTGGAATTTCAAGATAAGACAGACTTTGTCCTTTGATTTGAATCTTTTTTTGTTTTTTAAAATTAATATTAAAAATTTTAAAATTATTAATTAAGCTTTAATTAATTTTTATTTATAATATAACCATGTCTGGCAAGAGTAAAAAAAAAAGTTTGAAAACAAGATGTATATGTATCATTTTCTTTTCTCAGGTGTAGCGCTGTTACAGGCTTGAAGACGGTGCCTGATCCCTTCTAGTCCCGTGGTAAGCATGATCAAGATGTTGTGGGTTTTGTTGCAAAGCGAAGGTTTGAAAGACTGCAACTACGAAGAAGGTTGTCACAACGTCGCCTCTCATCCAGGGCGACAGGGATCCTTCGTCGAAGCCTGAGAAGGACGGAGAGCTAGTTTGGGCTTCGGAGTCGGAGAAGATGGACGACGTATCCATGATAAGGTTTTCTGTGCCCTTATGTAACCATTTTCTAGTTGTAGGGCTATTGGTAGAACAGTTCCCTCACTCATTTATGACTTAATTGCTAAAATATCATGTGAGTATTCTATCTTTATGTGAGTCCAACATTAGTGGTGACCGAGCCAATAAAATTGTTTCCAAGTTGGGGTTTGATTCCTAGTTCTATGAGGATGCTCATGGTTTCTCTAGAGGTATTTGGGTTCTGTGGGACTTAGCTTGTGTGGAGATTAAGATTTTTCCATACAATTTGTAACCCAAAGAATGGTGGCTCCCAGTTGTCTGTGTCTTTTGTTTACGGTTATCCCACATCAGCATCTATATATGCTCTCTGAGAAGAGCTGGAGAGTATTGCAACTGCATGTTTACATTCCTGGGTAATGTTAGGTGATTTTAATGCCTATCTACTACTTTCGGAGAAGGTTGAGGCGACCCTCCAAGTCCAAATAGAGCATCTATGACACAATTCAATAATTGTCTAATGAATTGTAGTTGGCTAGACTTAGGGTTTAAGCCCCCATCTCCTTTTACATGGGAAGGTCGTGGGGTGAAGGAACAAATTAATCGTGCAGTAGGTGACTTGTTGTGGACAAATATGTTTCCTGAATCACCTGTCACTCATCCGCCTGATTGCAAGTCTCACCATAAGGGCTATCCTTCTTCGTCTGCCTATTCCACGAGCTAATCCTACGGGGTCAAGGCCTTTTCGTTTCTATGCAAGTTGGCTGGTAGACGGGGGGGTCGTTCTGAGAGGTGGTTCATAATACTTCAGTGTCTGGTCTCCATTGGTCTGAGATAGTGATGAAATTCTAGGTGTCTACTGACTTACTGGAATAAGTTATGCATTGGTAACCTCTCTCACAGAAAAAACGAGTTGTGGCAAGATGGAAGGTATGAGGTTATACTTTATCAGGAGAGACTGTATTGGTATCAAAAGGCTCGGTGTGATTGGTGATAAAAACACAAAATTCCTTCATACTAGTACCATGATTCAGAGAAGGCAGAGTAGGTTGGAAGCTTTGATGAAGGCCAACTTATCATGGAGATTGCTAATGACTACTTCAAAGCCCTATTTAGTGTTTAGGGAGGAAAGGGTTAGTCATCACTGAGACTGTCTTAATTATTTTCATGTGCTTGGACCAGACGAAATGAAAAGGGTTCAACATTCTTTTTCTAAGGCAGAAATTAAAGCTGCAAATTTTAGTATTATAGGACCTTTCAAAGCCTAAAGTCTGGTTTACATTTTTTTTTTCAAACATAGTGGGAGTCAGTTAAACCATCCATGAAGCCCTATGAGATGATTAAATTTAGGCCCAGAAGTCTGTATAATGTTATTTATAAGACAATTACTAAGGTGATTGTCAACCAACTAAATATGATTATGCCTTCTCATTGTTAGTCCTAACTAGTGTGGCTTTGTTTATGAAGAAAAGGGACAAATAATGTTGTCTTTGCCTAAGAAATATTCCATACTATGCAAACAAGAAAAGGAAAGGTTGAGTTTATGACCTTGAAAGTTGATCTATAAAACCCTATGACACCTAAATTGGGCATTTTTAATAGATACTCAATGGGATATTGGGTTTGACAATCACTTTTGTCGCATAATCCTCGCTTGTGTTTCTTATGTTAATATGTAGGGTATGGTCAATGAAATCTCATATGATGGGTTTATAATGTTAGGTATTCATTAGGAAAATCCTATCTTGCCAAAGGATGGCAACAGGGCGGGGCGGGGCAGGGGCGAGTTTGCCTTCTCCATCCCCGTCCCCAAAAAGTGTGGGGCAGAGGCATGTATAAAGAAGGCGGGTATGAAATTTTAATCTCAGTTGGGTATTTTTGGGTTTGGATATACCCGAGAGTATCGCGTTATATTATTTTTTATAATTTGTATTTAAATTTATTTATAATTTATTAAATAAATTAAATGTTAATTTAGTAATTATTAAATAAAGTATATGCGAAGTTATTAATTATATTTTTGTTTAATGGTCCATAGGAGTGTGAATTTGTACACAAACATGTGAGATTTTCTTTAGCATATAATTATATGTAAAACATAGAAGTGAGGCAGGGTGGGTGCGACGACGGGGATGGAACAGGGACTAACAAACTCATGTTTGTCCCTATCCCCGATTATCTTAGGTGGGAACGGGGGCAGAGATGGGGCAACGACTAACAACACAGGTTTTTTTTGTCAAAATCGGAGCAGGGGCGAAGCGAGACCCACGGGGATAGGCATGATTGTCATCCTAATCTTGCCCAACCTCTTTGTGCTTTATGTTGAGAGGCTTGACCATCTAATTAATGTTGAAGTCCATTGGAAAAATTGGAGACCTATAAAGTTGAGAAAAGATGGTCGCCTATATCACATATCTTTTTTACAGATGACTTACTTTTGTTTGTAGAGGTTTCAAGTGACCAAGTGGACATGGTAAGGTGTTTGTTGGTTAAGTTCTATGATGCATCTAAGCAGCGGGTCTCAGTTGCAAAGATAAGTTTGCTTGTTTCTCAAGATATCCATCATACTTAGGCATAATTCCTCAGTAATATATCAGGTCCCTTAACTATTAACCTTTGTAAATATTTAGAGGTGTCATTGATTCATCATCGAAAAAAGAGATCTCTGTTTGATTGTCTACCTGAAAAGAGTCAACAACAGTTAAGTAATTAGAGAGCTAAGTGTTTGTCATTTATAGGACGATGTACGTTGGCAAAATCTGTAATTATTGCATTACCCACTTACATGATGCAAACTTTTATTTTACCAAAGCAGTTATATTATCATTGGAATCTCAGATAAGGAAATTTGTGTGGGGAGGTGCTAACCAAGATAAGAAGGGTTACTCTATTGCCAAAAATAATTTTTGCGTTTTGTAGATACATAGTGGGTTAGGTTTACAACTGTTTAACCAAGCATTGGTTATGAAGCTTGGATAAAGCTCATTCATGAACCTCGAGCTCTTCAGGTTCGTGCATTACACAATAAGTATAAATGTGGGCTTGCCATTATTATCCCAACTATGGCGTCTAGTCAGTATGTCTCGAACCTATGGACATTGATTAACAAAGTGTGACAACAGGTTCTTCACGAGTGTAAATGGTTGGTAGGGATGGTAGAGTAGTAATGTTTCGATGGGATCAGTAGCTTCCCCCAGTGGTCATAATCAATCAATTTGTTGTGAACAAAGAATCTATTAATCAAAATTTCATGGTTGTGGTTAATTGTGCTACTAAAAAGAACGATTATGTTTATCAACTTTTTTAGCATTTAATTCTTAAATGGTTTTTTTGGAAGATCATGAGCATTATGCCACCCTCAGCTTCTATGGAGGAGGATAAAGTTATTTTGAATGGTATTCCGAGTGGGAAATTCTCAACAAAGCCCGTGTATGATCTAATTAAGGGTGGATATAGGACTTGGGTCTGCGAACCGATCTGTAGACCTCCAAGCCCATGCGAGTTTTGAACTTTTTTTTAAAAAAATCATAACTATAGAAAAATTTGAGTTTGGTCTGTGAAACCCGCAAACTTTGTGGGCTAAGTTTGCGGGCTCAAGGGCTTACCTTATAACTCATTTAAAGGGATAAATTTATCATTTAGAGTATTAATTTGTGTTAATGTTATGATTTTTTTATTGTAAATTGTGATGTTTTACACTTTTAATATTGAAAATATTTAATATTTTAGATTATATAAATAATGACATAATTTTAGTATGATGTATTATAAATAAAGATATGTGTTTGTTCGAGCCTGCAGATCGGTCTGTTAAGCCCACATACTTTGCAGGCCAGATACAAATTCTTAAAAAAAGTCTAATCTCATCACTGGACCTTAGACTGTACACAACATCGAGACAATATATTTTTATGGAAGTGTCTTCTTGATGACTTAGTCACAAACACGTCCAGGTATGATAGGGGTATGTCTGAAATAGCTCTTTGTCTGTTATGTTCCCAACATGTGGAATCAGCCTTGCATATATTACAGGACTATGTGATCTCCAAGACAATCTGGCTACAATTAAACTTGTCCCTACACCATGCTTTTTTCCTCTACTGATATTGTTGAATCAATTACCACTAATGTCAAGAACTCTACTTCCTCGCATAGAATTGAGTGGAATGTGTTATTTCTCCATAGCATTCAATTTGTAAGGCTCGAAATAATTATGTATTCAATTTTGTGCAATTCGATTACCTTAATGGGGTAGCAAATTGCGTATGCCTATAACCTTAATCTGGCTCCTGCTTCTTCTAAGTTTGAGGTCCATCATGTCCGTGGATAACCCCTACTATTAAATAGCCTAAAGCAAATACACGTGGGTTTGTCAAAAGGAATGGTAAATATGCAACTTGTGCTGATCTACTATGCGATAAGGAAGGTCGTTGATTAAGAGGTTTTGTTCGAAAATTGGGATCGAAAAATGTTATCATGACATAATTATGAGCATTGTCTCAATCCTACATTTGCTTGGGATTGAGGGATCAGGAAATTGAAGGTGGATTGCAACTCTAAACTGGTAATTTTCTTTGTGAACAATGAAGTGGTGGACTCACGTTCAACCAACGTTGGTCACAGAATCAATGAAAGGTTGAGTTTGATCATATTTATAGAGAGACAAATATGATAGCTAACCACTTGGTAGACATTGGTCATTCTTATGAGTTAGGTGGTCATGTGTTAGATAGTTCCCTTGTTTCTTGTTCCATCCTTTTGCTAAAGATGTTTTGGGTATTTTCGTGGTCTATATGGTTTATTTATAAGCTTTGTGTTTTGGTTTGTTAACCTTTTTTCATAAAAAAAGAAATGTAAGTTCTCTCACATAAGTATCTCTTGATTTTGAATTTCATTCAACGTTTTTCTTTTTATAATTTTTTCAAATTCATTGTAAATCAAATTAAGTTGACAGTTTGATATGTTTCTATTATATTACTATAAATAAAAAAAGATAAAAAAATTAAAAAATATATTTCAAATCATATCAAACTAAAATGATTAACGGGAAATGACACAATAAATTATTATGAGATACTAAAATTATTAAGAAACATATTAAATTAAAATTATAATGAGATAGTAAGGAGATGAAAGAAGGAAAAAATAAGATTTAAAAATTAAAAGGAGAAAAGAAGGAAGGATAAAAAGGAGGTGGGATGATGAGCGGTTAATCTGGATCTGATGGAAGGGTGAGAAATAGGAAATGCGTGGGCCCAGGATAGAGTGGCAACTCACAACGGTCTGGGTGGTCGCTCACTCAGTCATCTTCTCTTACTAACCAAACCCTTTTTTTCTCACTTTTCTTCTTTTTCTCTGGCTGGCTCGCGGCCTCTTTCTCTGCGTTGCGTTGCGTTCATCCCTGTTTGGTGCGGTGGAGTTTTTGGTCTTTTCGCAGGCCCATCATCACTCTCCCAATCACACGGTCCCTCTCTGTCCACGTCACCCTCGTCTTCTTCGTACCCTCGCACCTCCCTTTCTTTCTGCCTCTCCTTCTTCTCACTATATAACATTTTTTTCCACCCTTTTAGGGTTTCCAAAGCCATTCTCCAATATCGCACTGCGCAACCTTCCTTTTCCCTTTCCCTTTTCCCACCATGTCCCTTTCCACTTCATCGTCTCCTCATCTATTTCTCCTTCCACGCTTCGTTTCAGGTATTCCTCTTCCTCTTTGCAATCTCCTCTCTTCCCCTTATTTCTCATCTTCTCTTTTTTTTATTCCTTATTTCTATTCTCTTGCTATGTCTCTTCCTTAATTGTTGCTGTTGCTATTCTTTTGGAGAAGTTGAGATTGGTTCTTTTATTCTTTTTTTCTTAATGCGTGGCGTTGCGTTTGTTAGGGTTTTGATTGATATTTGTTCGTTCGGGGTCGAGATTTTGAAATTGGGTCCGTGAACGTGTTTTTGGCGGCAGTTTGGTGTTATGTTTCATGGCAATTGAGAAGAACAGCTTTAAGGTGTCCAGGCTTGATTCCGAGTGTTCTCCTCGAAGTAGGGAAAGTATGTCCAGTGAAGAAGAGGTAATTCGGCGGCGTAACTCTGCCGTGGAATCGGACGATGACGACGAGTTTGATGATGCTGATTCTGGGGCCGGCTCTGATGATTTTGATTTGCTTGAATTGGGTGAGACTGGGGCGGAGTTTTGTCAGATTGGGAACCAAACATGCAGCATTCCGTTGGAACTGTACGATCTTGCAGGCCTCGAAGATGTGCTGTCGGTGGATGTGTGGAATGACTGCTTGAGTGAGGAGGAGCGGTTTGAACTTGCCAAGTATCTTCCTGACATGGATCAAGAGACTTTTGTTCGGACCCTGAAAGAGGTTTTCACTGGTTGTAACTTGCATTTTGGGAGTCCCATTAAGAAGTTGTTTGATATGCTCAAGGGTGGCTTGTGTGAGCCGAGAGTAGCCCTTTACAGGGAGGGCTTGAGTTCTTTTCAGAAGCGACAACACTATCATCTGTTGAAGAAGCATCAGAACAACATGGTTAGCAATCTTTGTCAGATACGAGATGCTTGGCTTAACTGCCGGGGATACAGTATAGAAGAAAGGCTTCGTGTCCTAAATATTATGAGAAGCCAAAAGAGTTTGATGTACGAGAAGGAAGATTTGGAAGTTGATTCTTCAGATGAGGAGTCTGGGGAAGGTATATGGAGCAGGAAGAACAAGGATAGGAAAATTTCACAGAAAATGGGTCGCTATCCTCTCCATGGGGTGGGTTCTGGTTTAGATATCCATCCACAAGGACGATCAGGGGTTGTGGAACAAGAAAAGTATGGGAAGCAAAACCCGAAAGGCATACTCAAGTTGGCTGGTTCAAAGCCACCTTCGGCAAAGGACCCAACTGGTCGCATGTCTTCTGGCTACCATGCTTTGGATGTGAGTGGTTCAACTTCTGCTCTCTCTCAACAGAATAAGTCAGTTGGATATGATTCAGGGTCAATGCTCAGAATGAGGGATCAGCTGTGGAATGGTGACAACAACGGTGAAATGTCCTATGGACTGACTGTTCATCAAGATCGGAATTTATTAGGTAGCAACCTGATGGACAAATCTACTTTCCGGAAAATGGGAAAGAGGCATGACATGAGAGGTGATGAAATGGATACTGACAATATGATGGGCCTGTCTCTGTCTTCAAAGACTGATCTACATGGATTCACTAGAAATGTAATCCAATCCTCTGATATGAAAATTTTCCCAGCAAAGCCATCTTCTAAGAGAGGTTTATATGAATATTCTAGAAATGCCAAGTATCCAGAAAATGTTCAACAATTTGTTGGTAGTGATCAGGCAAAGTCTAGATTGAGGAGTTCACAGTTACCCCTTAAAGGCAGTACAGTTGATTCAGCTGATTATGATGAACTTTTCTATGGCAATGAAACACCAGGACAGGAATATGGTATGGATTCTTCATTTAAATATGATGATTGGTATCGGAAGGGCAAGAAATGGAAGGCAGGGAGAGAGTCTCCTGATCTTAGTTACACTCCTTATAGGTCATCCTCGCCACAGGTGAGTGATAGATTTCTATCCTCTGATTTCAGAGCAAAAGCATTGCAAGAGAAGTTCAGAGGGACTTCCATGCAGAATGGAGGAAAAGATACAATGCATTTGAGGGGTAACAAGATGCTTGTAAGAGGTGAAGAAACTGAATCAGACTCCTCCGAACAGTTGGGTGATGATGAGGATAACCCTCCTTTGTTACATAGCAAATATGCTTACTTGATGGGTACTGCTGCTAGTTCTCGCACAAAATTGCTGAAGTCTCACCCAGATCCCAAGAAGGCCAAATTTGTTACAGATTTGAAGCCACATGTAATAAGTCAACCCAAAAAGAAAGGTGGCTTTGTAGAGCGGGGGCAAATTCTTGGTGTAGAAAATTACCTTTCAAAAGCAAAGCAGAAGGGTGAAATACGCAATGGTGCTTCTTTTCACAAACAGGCTGGTAAATTTATTGAGGAGAGCTATCCCTCAGGATCAGATATGCTTGATGATGGCGATGATGATTGGAGACAGGTATATAAGGTAAGCAAGAATGGCCGAATACGAGGAGATCATATTGAAAGGTTGGACATGCCCTCATCAAATGCTTACACTGCTGAACGAAAGAAGAAAGGGAGAACTGACCTTGATCATTCCATTTTGAGGTCTAAATATTTGCATGATTATGTTGGTGATGAGGATGACTCATTAGAAAGGCGATTGGCTGTGGAAAGTAATGAAGTTGGACAAAGTAGGCATGGTAGGAAAGGACAGAAATATGTCAGTGCATATAAGGCTGATCAAAATGAGAGATCTGAGGCACCATTGCTTGGTTGCAACTCAGCAACAAAGAAGCGAAAAATGAAGGATGATGTGGATATTGGTGCAAGAGATGGAGATGGAAATCTTTTGTCAAACACTCTGGCAGATGATTTCACTTATTCAAAAAGAAAGTCAAAGAAAAAAGTAGAGGCTGAAATGGTTAATTTGGAAATGGATAATTCTGAATTGCGTCTTACTGATATGGGAACAGAGATAGAACTGGAAACCAAACCACAGAGGAAGACATTCACTTTGATCACACCAACAGTTCATACTGGATTTTCATTTTCTATTATACATCTTCTTTCAGCAGTCCGCATGGCAATGATTAGTCCACATGCAGAAGACAGTTTAGAAATGGGGAAACCTAGAGAAGAGCTGAACAAAGCACAAGAAAGCACTGCTAATGGTGATCTTTCTAACAGCAAGACTGATGCCAACTGTGAGTCTGCGGACCATATGAACATTCTGTCTCTCACTGTTCAGGAGATTGTTAATCGTGTGAGATCAAACCCTGGTGATCCTTGCATTCTTGAGACGCAAGAGCCACTACAGGATCTGGTCAGAGGTGTTCTGAAGATATTTTCCTCCAAAACAGCACCCTTAGGAGCAAAGGGTTGGAAGGTACTAGCAGTTTATGAAAAATCTACCCGAAGTTGGTCATGGACTGGCCCAGTTATTAATAATTCACCTGATCATGATACCATCGAGGAGGCTACATCTCCTGAAGCTTGGGGTCTTCCTCATAAAATGCTTGTTAAGTTGGTTGATTCCTTTGCCAATTGGTTGAAATGTGGGCAGGAAACACTTCAACAAATAGGAAGTCTTCCTGCTCCACCTTTGGCATTGATGCAAGTCAACCTTGATGAGAAGGAAAGGTTTAGGGATCTGAGGGCTCAAAAGAGTCTTAACACCATAAGCCCTAGTTCAGAGGAAGTGAGGGCTTATTTTCGTAAGGAAGAGGTTCTCAGGTACTCAATTCCGGATAGAGCATTTTCTTATACTGCAGCAGATGGTAAAAAATCTATTGTGGCACCTTTGAGAAGATGTGGGGGTAAGCCAACATCAAAAGCCAGAGACCATTTTATGTTGAAACGTGATCGCCCCCCACATGTTACAATTCTTTGTCTTGTAAGAGATGCAGCAGCTAGATTACCTGGAAGTATTGGCACTAGAGCTGATGTTTGTACTTTAATTCGAGATTCTCAATACATTGTTGAAGATGTTTCTGATGCCCAAATTAACCAAGTAGTTAGTGGAGCCTTGGATAGATTGCATTATGAACGTGATCCTTGTGTACAATTTGACGGGGAAAGGAAACTATGGGTTTACTTACATAGAGAAAGAGAAGAAGAAGATTTTGAGGATGATGGCACTTCATCCACAAAGAAATGGAAGAGGCAGAAGAAGGATGCTGCAGATCAATCTGATCAAGGAACAGTAACTGTTGCTTGTCAAGGGACTGGGGAGCAAAGTGGATACGATTTATGCTCAGATCTCAATGTGGATCCACCACCAAGCATTGATGATGATAAGGGAATGGAGCTTTTGTCTACTGATACAAGGCTAAATGCAGAGGCCCATGTTGATGTCAATCGTACATCCGAAGAAGGCAATGCTTGTGATGGGAGTTCGATGGCTTGGGAGGCTCTTGGTTTAAATCCTACTCGAGAATTATGCCAAGAAAATTCAACAAATGAAGATTTTGATGATGAATCCTTTGGGAGAGAAAGGCCCGTTGGACTATTAAGTGCAAGCTTGTTGTGAAGAATTTACAGGTAATTATTTACCTCATTTAGGCATTATTGTGAATTTTTTATTCTATATTGCTATTTGCTGTTTGGATACTTATCTAAAATAACATACCATCTTTGTTTATGGGCACATTGACACTAGTTATTTTAAAGGGAAAAAAAGAGACATTGGAGTTTGCTAGGGTGGTTTTGAGAAATTTAAAATTTAAATAAAATAAAACTGTTTCTTGGTTTTTTTTCTTACCTGGGAGATATTGTATTTGTTCTTCCAATATTTGATTCGTTTTTTGTGTTGTCCTTTACTGGCAAGGGAATTTATAGCAATGGAGCATCTATTAATACTTATGCAATCTATATACATGTTTCTGTAGGCTTTTGGTCCATCGGCACTCAATTCGGCAATCCTGGTTGTAGCGGTGCCTGTAGATAATGCGGGCACTGTATCTTTGTATATTGATTTGATCGCAAAGAATAGAATAGAATTTGATCTGGTTGAAGATCGTAGAATTTGGTTAGGTTAGCTGGATGTTTTAACAGCTTTACATCCCATAAATAATACCTTTTGGGTTGAAATTTCTAATGATCTGAAGTTATTGGCTTCTTGTGTGATGGATCAAGGAGAGCGCTTTGGCGTTGCTGTATTGCATCGCAATATTCTTATTTTATCTGTAGATATGGCTCATTTAAGACATGATGTCAGTACATCCAATAAGTTCACTCAAATGAACAAGACAAAATATTAATTACACTCAGATGGAAAATAGAAGCGATTGGTCATTACTTGATTCACATTTCATGTTTGGATGGTCTTGTCTTTAGTACCATGTTTCACAAAAAGGAACCATACAGCTATGCTTTACAATAAATACAACGTTGTTTTACCAAGGAGATGGCGAGTAGTGCTTCGGTAATTGATTCTTCATTAGGTTGTGCACATATACAACGTTATCATCGACAAAAAAGGAACAATCTTACAATAAATTAATTAAACTGATTAATCACTAGCGATATTAATCTTATTTACATTTTGGTTAATTCTAAGTTTAATGCATACTTGAATTTTCACGGCACTTTATACATAATGTAAACACGTGGACCTAAATGGTAATTCTTCTAGCATTTTTCTTAAGGCGTGGTGGTATCCAGTCAAGATTCTTGTTCTTGTCGTAGTAGATGTCCTTCCATTGTCCTGATCTCGATTGGGGGGTCTGGTTTAGACCGTAGAGGCTAAAGTGTGGCAGTGAAGTATTTGTGGAGCTATCTCTTTAACAGTTTGTATCTTGGAGATGGTGGTCAGTATGAATCGTGGTAAAGGGATCCCATTTAACGATGAAGATGAGATAGCTGAAGTTCCCAAGGTGAAAACCAAAAACTGGCGTGTACGCAGATGAAGAGGTGTGGTTGGTTGGAAAACTGTACTCTAAGACCTTTCAACTCGGGTTTTAAGGGGAGTTTTAAATAACACTACCAAAATTTGAAATTAGGATAAAAAGATGCATATGTTCCTCTTTAGAGAGACTTTTCTGGAGAGAAAAAAATTTGCATCTCTCCAAAATGTAAATTTTTTTCTCTTCAGAAAAGTCTTTACTAAGAGTAATGCAATTTTAGTATGTCCATGGCTGAATTTTAGTTGTTGCATGGCTGAATTTCTTTAAGCCTCCTTCACTGTTGCTATGGGTCTATAAAGAAAATTATTTGTTTCACTAATAAAGAAAATTATAATTATGCAATTTTAGTTGTCCATGGTTGAATTTATTTGTTTCACCAATAAACTTTACTAAAGTAAATTTGAATAGCTTTTTTCTTCTTTGGAGAGGCCTTCGTGGAAAGTGAAAAAATTTGAACACAAAACATCTAGATAAAAATAGAGATTAGGGTTAGGGGTAAAATGAAGATAATAAATTTTTTTTAAAAGATAAGTGTTTTTTGAAAAAAGGGTAATGTGAATTTAAATTCTCCTTTTAAGACTACTCTAGCCCACATTTGGAAAGTTAAAAAAGGAGTTGAAATAAGAGATGTGGGAAAAATTTCTCGATCTTGATATTCTTGATTAAGGAAGATCGCGAAATGGTGCGAGAAGGATGCCCATGGACTTTTGATAAGAAAGCAATCATCTTATGTGATATGGGTCCAAAGGATTCACTCGACGAGGTTCTTTTGCACAAATGTTGGTTTTGGATTAGGTTTTTTATGTTCCCATGGACACAAATAAGAAAATGACAACCATAATCTCTATTGTTAAGTTTGTTGAATGGAAAGAGTGGAAGGAAAACAAGCTAGGGCTTCTTGAGGATCAAAACTTTGATAGACATCAACAAACCTTTGAAAAGGGGTTGAGAATCGGATATGGAGAAACGGATGCAAAACAACTCCTCATAGAGTTCCAAAGTAGTTATAGTGAGAACAACATCGAATCCTACATAGTAGTTGTAATGACCTAAGTTTGGATATCATATCCAAAGGATCATAAGTGTTTATTTTCTATTAATTTAATTCAAACAGTAGAAGAATAACAATTTATAGGTGATCGATAAATTTCGGAAGTGTTTATTAAATAATTCAATCAAGAAGCAAAATACGAACAAGCAATGAATAACAAGATTGAGATTTAATAGAACCTAGAATAGTTGTTTGTTTGTTTATACATGCACAAAGACTTTAATCCCAAATTGGTTTCTTGATTGGCTATGCAAGAATAAAATTGATTGATTGGTTCGTAAAAAGGATTATTAAGTTTATTAATTGATTGGGGATTTACTTAAGACATTTGTTCATTTGTATAAGAATAAACTCAATCATTTCATGGTTCAATTGTTTGTATATTATTGATGTTCATAAAATTGTGGAACAATCTAATCACGAAATAATACTAAATTCATTGCATAGTAAAGAGGAATTACAAAGCATTTACATTACAACCCTAGAATAGAATCAACCAACCACGAGTCATGTAAAGTCAAACATCCTAAAAATTAAAAAATACATAGTATGAAGATAAAAATAAATTATAAATATGATACATTGTGCTTCTCTTTTTATCAATTGCTCCTTCACTATCTATCATTTTCAATGACAGGTATGCTCCTTGTTCATAGCAAAAATTGAATCCCCTTCCTCTTTATTTTTGCTTTATTTATAATAGAGGGATAAGTTCATGTTTAGATGCTTCTTATTAAATTCAAACACCACAATTGTGCTTATGATGAACATGATCGTGCTCGATAAGAAGGTGAAAATATAAAATACTAAACACAATCATGCTAGATAGGAAGACAAAAATATGGGAAACTAACGCATCCATGCTTATCAAGATCTTAACTTCTTCATCTTTGACCATATTTTTGTCCTTTTTCTTCCAACTTCTAAAGTACTTGTTTAAGGTAATAACATATACCAATCAATGCATTTTGTCAATAAAAACTTCTTTCTTTTACTCACATACGTCAAACTTCAAACACCACAAAAATACAGTTCAAAGATTTGTTTATCAAGCATGATGACGAAGATATCACAAACTTCCCTTGTAGAGCATGACACATGTTTCCTCTATGAAGAAACGCGTGGTGACAGGAATAAAAAAAATGAGATCTCATACATTAGCATAAGCAAAGGATTGGTTCTAGAAGTGAAGGAAAGTAAAGAAAAGTCACATGGTTCCCATTCAACTACAGAGGAACTAAGGTCTCACCAAAAAGGTAACAACTCTCTTAATGCTACATGTGTTGCGTTATCTTTAGACAACTATAGTTTGGAGACCTTGAAGATTTATGAATAATATAACAAAGAATACTAGGAAATAACATTATAATAAAGATCATCCAACAGATCCTATGGTTGGAAATATGGCATAGTGTAAGGCAACCGAGGAGAAAAATCCTTCTCCAAATAAAAGAGGAAATGGAGACTATTGTCCAAAAAAATTTAAAAGGTTGAAAAGTTAGCTTGGAGAAACCATCCAAAAGAAGACTCAAATTGTATTAATGGCAAATGCTAGAATACAGTTCTACACTATCACAATGAAAATCTTAAGTTGGAGTTATCGTGGACTTAGGAATGAGCTCTATGGAAGTTCATCAATTAAAAGGTCTTGACATGGTTTTCCTTATGGAAACCAAGAAGAAAAATCTAGAGATGCATTTCCATTGATGTATAAGTGGTTGATCAACACCATTAAATTATACAGTTATTATTGAATTTGATCTTATTAGTTTTAATAAACAATATCATAAAACACCATTAAATTTAATCCCACAATTATTATTAAATTTTTTTATTTCTCACACTAAATTAACACTAAATTTATTTCACCTGATATGCCACCTCTCTGCTTTTCTCTCTCTTTCATATCATATCATATGAGAGCAAGCAATCTTATACGAGAGTGGGAGGAGCAAATCTGAGCCATTGAAATAAAAATTAATGGTTGAGATCAAATCATATACATCCACCCATTCTCTCTCTTCTACCATATATTATTTGTCACTTTTTTTTTCTCTCTCTTCTCTCAATGACCGAGATATTTTGGATATTTTTCTCTCTCCTCTATTAACAATTGAGATTTGGTATTCTCACTTTTATATAAATTTGGTTTTTTCACTATATATGTCCATTATAAGAAGGGATCCACTTATTCCAAGAGACTTAGTGCTTGTTTGACAACGGTTTTATAAAACTGTTTTTAATATTTTAGTATTTAAAAACTAAAAAACTCATTTAATTATTTTTTTCAAAAACAGTTGTGCTTCTTTAGTTTTTAAACAACTGAAATATAGGAACAATTTTAATTAATTTTGCTTTCCAGATTTTTGTTTTTGTTTTAAAAATTCAAAATACAATGAGAATATGTTTTTTTTTTAGTTTTCATTAATGACATTTTCGTGAATATAAACATTTTTTTTTATTTTTACATCTTCAAAACAATTTTCAAATAATATTTACCAAACAATTTTTTTTTCTTCTTTCTGAAAACAATCTTTAAAAACTATTTTAAAAAACTCTTTTTAAAAGGTAAAAAAAAAAATTCAATCAAGTCCTTATTTTTATCTTAATCATTTATTTTCTTAAAATCTAATGATTAAAATTAATTATTCATTACAATAATTAGATTTTAAGAAAATGGATGATGAGAATTAAGAGTAACTTCGTTAAACTTACTCTTAGAATAAGTTGATCCCCTCTTTCTCTTTATATATATATATATATATATATATATATATATATATATATATATATATATATATATATATATATATATATATATATATTTGTTTAACATTTTTTTTGAAATGTACTTTATTTATTATAGGCTTAGATATGTGTTGTTTTTTTAAAATATGACTAAAAATTTTGTTTTATTCCTAACAAAATAATTTTTTATTACTTTTCAATTGAATTTTTTACTTTATTTTTAGTCTCATTGTTATTTATTTTCATTTAAACATGAATGTTAAATTTAAAAAAAAACATTGGCAGCTTTAAAGTCAATATCATTTATTCGTAAATTTTAAATTACAATTTATAACTCTTAAAATTATCAGAAATTATCTTCCAACATAAAAAAAAAATGAACTCTACATCTTATAAAACTAAAATAAATAAAAGAAAACAATATTCAAACTTTTAAGTTTGATTACGAAAAAAATTAGATCAATCAAATATACCCAATCATAATAAATATAAATCCGTACACATCATTATTTAACAAGAATATATAACAGTAGACCAAAAAAAAATTTTAAATTACTGAGAACCAAAAAATAAAAATTATTAAAGAACAAAAATAGAATTTAATCATATTTCAGAGACAAAAACATATTTAAACGTTTATTATAATATATTTGTAGATAAAATAAATGTAATTTTTTTATTTATTTAAAATTAGAGAATGTTAATCAAGACAATGTTGGTTAAGAAACTAAAAAAAAATAATTATTAAAATATTCAAAATTAGGCTTTTATTAGTTTTATATAATTTTGAATTGTGTTTACATAATTTATAATAAAAAATATTTAATTTCTTAACTAGTGTCTTAAATTCTTTAAAAATTTATAAAAGTAACCCAAAATTATAAAAGAAAAACTAAAATGTTAAACGTTACATAAATATATTCACAAAATAAATACAGATTAATAAAAATTTACGAGAACTAATAAAAAATTAAAATCATTTTAAAAACTTATAAATATGTGACAGTTTAGTATTTTTTTATCATATATAGGCATAGCAAATATATTTTTAATTTAATTTTCAATACGCTTCACAAATTATTGATGTCATTATTTCTCAAAATACTCTGATTTGGAGAGTCGTGGTCTCGGGAATAAGCTAGCTCTTCTTGTGGTATTTTTTAGGGTAAGCTAACTCCTTTCATAGTCTTTGTGTTTGGAGATTTGGTTGTTTATTTTTTTAAAATTATTTTGTATTTTTTTACTAAAATACCCTTATTGTTTTCCTATAAAAAAATATTTTTCTCTCTAATCATTGATAAATATTTTTCTCTCTACTCTTGTGGAGGTAAATTTTAAAAAAGTATTATGAATTTTATGTTAATACTTTAATTATTAATTATCTTAATTAAGATAATTTCGTCTACACCTTCGAATTAGTGAAGGAGTATTATAACAAAGTAACATATTTATTATCCATTACAATTATCATTTCCTCTTTGAATTGCAATGAATTGCAATAAATAGACTTTCAATTGTTCATATATTAAGTCATATTTTTTTACAATTATTGACCCTAAGCATTTGTCATATTGACAATGTCTCCAAGTATTAATAAGAGTCACTGTGCACGCTTCTCACACGAATTGGTAGAAGCGATTACCACATGTGTCAATTGCAAGAACGACGAATCTCATCGAGATTAATTTTTCTTGAAGAATTTATAAGTTGTCTTTTTTTTTTTTTTTTTTTTGAAAAATGGCTGTATATTTGTATAATCAATCGTGTTTCAATAACTTTACACAGCCTGGCAGAAACTGCATTCGCTCAATTACATACCCAGCAGCATTGTTCCACCCAAAAATAAACCCACCCAGTATACAAAATTACTATATAAAGTTTACGACACTAATCAGAAAGAAAAAATGCATTCCCTACTAAATTTAAATTTGTATGATAATCATTTGATATAAATTTAATAAAAAAAAATATCAAGAGATTTTAATGTTTTATTATTAAAAACTATAAAGTTTCTTAATATTTATAAGTCTCAACACACAATGTGCCAAAACAAACACTTAAATTTTCTCTTATATCTCCATATGCTTATACTAAGCCAATTCAACATCCTATACGACAATAGTTGAGAATACTTACATTACAAGATAGAAACAAATGGTTACATTTTTTTCTCTACTCCTTGCAAAACACAGATTTGAAAATTATATTGGAAGGTGATTCCTCTTTTCAGTAAGTTATCAATGATTGGAATTCTATTGAGTAGTAGCTTCCAAAAAAATACTATTACTTTGGATGGTAGTTTATCCTTCCATAGACACTTCAACATTAGAGAGTCCACAATTGTGTTATTTTCTCAATTCCGCCCTGCACTTGGACTCGCATACACATTTGCTACAGAGAATTGTTTATCTCCCATTGGAGTCCAACTCCAAATATCATTGTTGTGTTGCTCTAAATGCACATCCTTCAAGAGTGCCAACAATGTTTGTAACATGTCATCCTTCCATTGAAAAAGCTCCCTATACCACGACCACCTCCAAAGAGAATCCTCGTCCTTAGAACACCTCATATGTTACACTGAAACATCCTTTTCCTGTGCCACCGAAAACAATCTAGGAAACATTTCACTTAGCATACCCCCACCTAACCAATTATGTTTCCAAAACAAGGTATCACACTCACTTTCCTTCTAATATTGTTAGTAAACCAACCATGGTATACTGCAATTTCATTATCTATAGCTCATGCATCCCTCCACCAGATGGAACTTGCTGACCGCCCAATAATTAAGTACGTGATATATTGGAACGACCCATATTTATTCCTTTGTAAAGAGCCCTAAATAGCCTTCTTATCATTCAAAAATCTCCATTTCTACTTAGTGAGTAAGCTTAAATGAAATTTCACCAAGCATTTAACTCATAGTCCACCTTTTTCTTTTGGCAAACAAACCGGTCTCAACTTATCCAAGCAATCTTCCGCTCCTCCTCCTCTCCCTCCACTAAAAGTTCCTCTGTAATGAAGTTAAATTAGCCACCACTTTTTTCGGATCCTTGTGAAAAGAAAAGAAATACAACGGAAAACTAGTTAAGATTGAATTTAACATTACTAGCCTTCCCCCGAATGACATACTCTTAGTCTTCCAACCTGTTAACCTTTTCTTAAATTGATTCAACACCGGGTTTTAAACCCTAGAATTTCTCGGATTGACTCTAATTGGTATCCTTAAAAATTTTAAGGATGGTAAGTTAATAGTACAATTCAATAGGCATCCTACCGCATGTGAAAAGAGAGGATCAACATTAAAGCCATAAAAGTGACTCTTAGAAAAACTAACTTTCAACCCAACTACCATTTCAAATCCTCTCAATATTACCTTTAATGTCCATAACATCTCGAAATTTGCTTCTCTTATCAGAACTGCATCATATACATATTGTAGTAATGAAAAAGTTGCATTGATCCCCACTTTGATCTCTTGATACACCTCCTTTTTAAAATCTTATCTATAAAGTCCAGTTAAGCCCTCCACCATCACCAAGAACAGGAATGGGGATAATGTGTCTCCTTATTTAATTCCCTTACCTGACTTGAACTCAGTTGTTGGACTTCTTTTAACCAAAATGGACATGTAGCCATGTCTGATTCTATTCCTGATCCACTCCCTCCACGTCTCCCCAAAATTGAGCCTGTAGAACATATAATATAGAAATTCCAGTTGATTGAGTCATAGGTATTTTCAAAATCCACTTTAAATAAAAAGAAAGATTTCTGAAGCCTATGGGCCCAATTAATTAGTTCATTAGAGACCAATACACCATCCAGTATGGATCTTCTCGATAAAAAAGCAGTTTGGCACTCAGATATAACCCCTACCAGCACTGTCTTTAGCCTCATCAATAAGATTTTTGAGATTATCTTTTATATACTAAAAATCAAATAGATAGGCTAATATCAAGATAGATTTTGTGGCCTCCCTACCTTTAAAGCTATAAAAGATGAACTAACAACTTTAGGCAGCACCTTAGATCCGTGAAACTCTTGAACTGCATTTGTTAAATCCTCCACCCCAAATTACCTCCCAATACGTTTTATAAAAGTCATTCCAAATCCATATGGGCCTGGATTATGACCACCTTCACATGACCACACTGCCTTTTTAATTTCTTCTTTTGAGAACGATTCTTCCAACCAAATCCTTTCACTAACTAATATTCGTTTAAAATCCACCTCATCTAAATTAGGCCTATCCACCTTATTTTCTTTAAAGGCTTGTTGAAAATGTTTCAGCACTGTTTGCTTGACCTTATTAACATCTTTTACCTAACCAAGCTCTGAATTTACTGCCCAGATATTGTTCTTTCCATACCTCACCTTGTAACAATTATGAAAGAACCTCAAGTTATAATTCCCTTCCATAGCCCACCAAATTGTAGATTTCTGCAGAATTGTGTTCTCCATAACTTTGGCTTTACTCTAATAATCAGCAAGAAACCCTCAACAAATTGGATGTAACTGATCCATCAATAAGTTTATAATTTGCCACCTCCAGTTCATAAACCTTGTCCCCCAACAACCGTTTATCTTTCTATAGCACTTCTTTGGACTATTTTTTAATCTCCACTCTTAAGTCTTTTAGCTTATTCTTTAACTTATGCATATGCCACCTCCACCCCATTCTTATTCCAGAAATTTTTAACCAATTCAATAAAAGATGGATGTTTCAGCCAATGATAAAAAAATTTAATTAAGGCCTCAATTTTGCACATTGTCCTTCAATAACATCCAACTATGATTGAAGAACTCCCTAAACCCTATCCATTGCGAAGAGATATGCCAATCATGACACAAATTTTGAGAGAATAAGAATTTGTCTAACCTGATAATCAAGGATCCATCAAACGAGATCCAAGAGAATTGTTTTCCATATACCGGAATGTTGATCACATCTATTTGTTGTATAAACCGATTGAGCTTTTCCCTCTCCGAGCCTAAATGGTAACCAAAGATCCATTTCACTTCCCTCCTTTTTTATATAGCATTGAAATCTCCTGTAATACACCACTAAGCTTCTAGGAATCCCTTTTTTGTCATGCTTATGTCTTCTCATACCTTTCTTTTCCCAAATGAGAACAGGGAGCATAATTTTTTCCTAGCCAAGAAAAAGAATTAGTATTTGTACCTTTAATACCCAGCCCAAAGAAACCATCTCCTTGAATCTGGCATTGGAGTTCAAGCACCTTTTTTCTCTAGATGATAATTAACTGTTGAGACCATTTGACAGTTTAAATCTCCAATCCGAATATTATTGTATTTCGTTTCCTAGGACATACATTCATCAACCTCAATCCTCTGCAATGATCTTCTAATTTTATGCCTTTTCACCCTGTCCCAGAATACTCTCATATTTAGAGAGAAAATCTAAATCTCTGACTCAGACCATTCCTACTATATCCCAGAATACACACAAAGGACCACTTTCTTCACTCAATAGACTTAATCGAGCTTAATTCAATATGGTAGTGATGTCTCTCAAAACCGCAAAGGCTTGATAGGTTTTGGTGATGGTGACTCTCAAAACCTCAATTCGTAATGTTGCCATTTTTCGAAATTGAGTTACAACCTTAACTCCCCAGTGTTGAGTCTTGGGAAACATCACAATTCATGTGGGCTAAATTATCTTGGCCCATTACTTTTTTACACCTCCTTCTCTACTTCCTCACCACTCTCTTGCAATGAGCCAAAACCCATGACATCGTGCTTCATATTAGAGTCGAGACCACCATATTGGAATAAGTTAGATTCCCTTCTCTCTACAATGCACCCGTTGTTTGTTCAACTACAACCAGATCGATCTCTTCATCAATTTCTTCATGGATATTATTACACGAGCTATTCTCCGAGCAATGCCCACTAATATGGCCTTCCTTTTCCTAACTGCAATTTATCATACCTTCTTCAATCCATTTGGCTTTGAACACTATATCATAAATGTTAACTTTCAAGATATAATCTAACACGTCTTGGACTTTAGTGCTTAACATAAATCTTAAGAAGCCTAATCTTTCCCTCTTTCCATCGATTCATCCACAAAAAAAAACTCTCCATAAAAGGATCCAATCATTTGAAAAATATCTTCATCCCAAACATGAGGTGGAACCCCAAAACATTTTATCCACACCATTCTTTTTTAATATATGATCGAGGGTTCCACTTAATAATTTCTGAAAACCAATTTTACACCCATTTGATGCTCCCATTGATATACTTCATAATTTTATTTGCATTATCTATCTCCAAAAGAACCATATTCATTCATAATGGAGTAGCTCTAATGCCAAAGAGCCCTTCTTGATGCAGTTTCTTTTATGTCACATAGGAGCTACCTTTCTTGACCTTTTTTCCAACATACGTTTTTGACATCTTAGCCACGACTTTTGCATCTGATCTGTAAAAGACATTGTATGTAGGGATTCCTATAACCCTCCCAACATTTTCTACCTTGCTTATGAACCTTCCTTGTGGGTACTTGCCAACATTCGCTAAGTTGACTCCTTCATCTTGTGATGACCATTTGTCGTCCTATGTTCTTGTTTCCTCTAATCTTCTTTACCTTCCTCTTGGTAACTGGTCTTTTTCCTTTCCTTCCTTACTATTCTACTAGGTTTATCAAATCTTAGGTAGTTTACCCATAGTTTCATATCCCCTATGAAAATTTTGTCCAGTTTAAGTGCTATCAATCTTGTATCTCTAACCTCTGTAAATCAAACAAATCCAAATTGTTGCCCTCTTCTATCTTTCTTATTAGGTATCACGACTTCGTTTATATACCCATACATTTTAAATACTTCTTACATATCTTTTGCTCTATACTGTTAAGGGAAATGTGTAAAATAGAATGTTGTCATTTTCTTTGTTCCCCCACTCCTATTGTGATATACATTTGGGATTCTTTGTTGTCTTTGTAAATCTTTTTCCCCTTATAAGTCTGCCTTTCCTTCCTTACCTGTGTTCATCCTCTCTCCTTACAAACCTCTACCTTGTCTCTACCAAACATACCTTGCAATCATTCCTTCTTTGTCGAAGTTATTGTCTAATGTCGCTAGATAATTAAGAAACAAAGTAATCACTACAAAAGGACATTAAAATTAAGTGTGAAAGTCCAAAATGATTTTTTTTTAGTTTTGAGAAAGAACCTTGAGTCTATGTGTATGACATCCAATCTCAAAAGCAATTGTTGATAGATCATCAAATCCAATTGCTACTTGGAGGTAAAAGAAAATGTTTAGTGATTATGTTTCCATATTTAAATTGGGTGCATGCAATCTTCTAGAAAGGATAAGGAAGGAAAACTAGAGAGACATGCACTAAACAACCATGGTTAAATAAGGATAATCAGAGTCAAAAGTGTTTTCCTAATATTACTTGGTGTTAGAGTGTTAAAAAATGCAACATCTCCCATCGACAGTAGTTCTTTGACGGATTGTTACTCTAAGAATCAGTTCTTATTTCTTTTATTGTATTGGAGATCATTGGGTTGTAACATGGAAAACCATTTTTTTTGTTAAAGAATAAAGAATTTTTAACTCTTAAGAACCATGTTTCAAGAGAAAAAAAAGAGTATAACATATTTCATTCAAAGACCATATTTAATGAGTGGGGTAGATGCTGGAGTGTAAGCAAATCATACAAAGTGAATTTGTTACTAAACAATGTAAATTAAGAGAGTTTGAATTTGTTTAATCTATCAATTTAGTATTGTTTGTGGGTTAAGATAAAATAGGTTGTGGTGTAAGGGGCTATTCCTCGTGGTATAGTAGAAAAGTAATATTGTAATTTTGTTTAATATATTTGTGTGTTTTTTAACCGTCTTATATAATGAGATTGTTTGATATATTTATGTGTCTTTTGATAAATTTATTTGTTTTTTTGGTATAGTAGAAAAGTTCTCATTTATTTCTCATGTGTCCAATGGCAGTTAAAGTTTGGGATCAACTCTGTGCATGGTTGAAGGTATCCATAATGTTACATAATGAGATTAGCGAACATGATGACGCTTTGTTTGGTTTGTGCTTTACGGGACTATGACAACTTTGGAAGGCTCATAATGTCTCGGCCTTTACTAGCAGAATGTTTGATGTACCTACGTTAGTGTTGGTAGCTCAACTCATACCTTTGTGGAGTGGGTGATGAATCCTTCCTTTTGTATTATCATAAAAAGGGGATGATTTTTGTTATGTAGGTTAGGTTTTGAGGCTTCTTCTAGATTTTATTTATCCTTTACAAACATTTTGTTACTCACATTTTGGATAGCATGTCTTATGCTTTCCTTTGTCTTTAATAAAATTCTTGACTTATAAATTTTTTTTTTATAAAATTGTTTTCACTGTTTTAGTATTTAAAAACTAAAAAACTTGTATCGTTACTATTTTCTTAATTTAGTTTTTGAAAACTTAAAAATAGAAACAATTATAAGTAATTTTGTTTTTCAATTTTCATTTTTTTTTAAAAAAACTCAAAATACAATGAGTATTTTTTTTTCTTTTCATTAATGGGATTTCAGTAAATATGAACAAGTTTTTCATTTTTACATTTTCAAAACAGTTTTCAAATAACACTTACCAAATAAGTTATTCTTTTCTTCCAGAAAATCGTTTTTTAAAACTATTCTTAAAAATTATTTTAAAAAACTAAAAAATAAAATCAAATAATCAAATCTTATATCTTTTATAATCCTATTTTGAATTGTCGAACCTCGTTAAATCTCTATATTCCTGTTATTGCATGATATAACTATTTTAAGATTCCGGTTGCTACTCATAGAGACAAATAATTAGATTCTTAACAATTTATTATGGAGAATAATTTTTCAAATTTTTAAAGTAATAATAATATATAAGACCTACAAAAAGTAAGTTTAAAAGTCAATATTGAAATTGGAGATGTTCTGAACGGATCCGGATTAACTTTATCGTGAGAACGTTCTGGTTATACAAATGAGTCTTTAGATTAACGCTTTGTATTAGATTTTGAAAGTTGAAAGGTTTTTTTCTAATTTTAATAATCTTCATAAAAAAATAATGTGTTTCTTTTGTGTGTTTGAATAGATTAAGAAAAAATTGATTTTGAGATTATATGATTTATATTTAGAGATTTTTATTATTAAACAACTTTTAAAAAATAGTGTAAAATTCTTTATTTAACATAAAAGTTACTATAAGTACCGCTTTTGAAAATTGATTTTAGACTCAAGATTGATACTGACAAATTTTGACATGTTTAGTTTCACGTTTGAATAACATTGATTTTGTACAATTAATTATGATTAAAATTGATTTTGAGATGATGTTAGATATTCTTATTATAAAACTAAGTTTATTGTAGGTGTACAATTTTTTATATGCAAAAGTTACTTTCCGTTGTTTTAATCTAGAATTAATTCTGGAACCAAAATCAATCTTAAATTTTTCTTAAACCAAACATGATAAAATTTGTTTGAAATTAATTTTGAACACAAAATCAATTTTCAAATGCGAAATATTGATCAAGTTGATTTTGAATGAAATCAATTTTGCATAATTAATTATAATTAAAATTGATTTTGAGAATATGTGATTTATATTTAAATGTTTTTATTATAAAAATAAGCTGTTAATAAAATCTAGTGCAAATTTGTTGTCTAATGCAAAAGCAACTCTAAGTTGTTTCAATCCAAAATTAATTATAAATTATTTTCTAATATGACATTAAACATGTCAAAATTTGTATATAATTAATTTTGAGTCTAAAATTAATTTTCAAAATGCAAATCAAACACACACTTATACTAACTTTTACATTGGATAAAAAATTTTATGCTATTTTTTTTTTAAGTTGCTTTTACAATAAAAAATCCAAATATAAATCATATTACATAAAGTCAATTTCATTCAACGTACATCCAAACGCATACGAAGTGAAATAAGAAAAACACATTATTTTTTATAAAGATTATTAAAATTGAAAAAAGAAAAAAAAATACAAGTGTCAAAATTTAATGTAAAATGTTAATCACCTGGAACGTCACCCTAACGTTCCGCGTTAAAGTTAGGAAATTCAATACGTTCTTCACCTGGAACAAAAGGTACAGAGTGTAAGAAAAATGATTTTCCTGATAATCTGAAGTTGCAGTTTTTCCACTCAACTTCCTTAACCTAGGACCCCATTATCAGTAGCGAACCCAACCTTGTTCAGTTGTTCCGCTCACCCCACAGGCCCACACTACACCCTAGAATAGTCTTTCATCACATGATATAGTCTCGGACCACGACAGCATTCGTAGTTACAATTAATCACCATATAATATATAATATTTAATTAGTTTATATTATAAATAATATTAATTAAATAGTTATATACTACTGTATGGTAATTGGTTAAGTTCCTAAAGAACATGTCGGAAACATTTAATAATTTTTGCTTAAGCTATTGTCTCTTGTTCTTGACAAACCATCATCCAACACACGTATTTAGGCATCAGTAGATGAAATATTTCGGTGATGCTCTTCTTTCTCGGTTTGCACTTGTTCCTTTCCTTTAAATGTTATGCGTACTCTGTACTACTACTACTAGTCCATTTGCGAATAGGTATCTCATTATTATTCCTTTCCTTTAAATGTTACAACTTTCAATGCATCCCAACGAAAAACATGTCTCTTGATGAATTGGTTTCAACGGGCGTTTGAAGACGTTCAAGTGAAAACAAACATGCCATTATTAATGCAAACACCCCGAAAATCATATTATGTAAAAACGTACCATCTCTATCTCAGATGACATCAATAGTATAGGTTACTGTAGAAAAGGGTAACCTTTTACATATCGGCCTCCATAAGATTACAGCCCTTTTTCCTTTTTCCTCTATTTCTCAAAAAAATAAAAGTAAATGAATATATAATTTTATGGAATTACATCTGAACAATATGCTATTTACAGAATTCGAATGCCCCCCTAGTTAATAGCAGTAAGAGGAACTCTGGAATCTCTCACTGATTGAGCAGCTTCATATGCCCCGATATGTTGTTTGACATCTCCATTTGCTTGTTTCGGAGATCTTGCATCCCAGAATGACCTCAACAATTCCTCAAATGATGGGGTTCTTAGTTCTTCTATGGATGAAACACTAGGTAAATTGAAGAGTCTCTTTCTTGGTGTTGAACAAGATGGTTCGTCGACCTGTATATCACAGTAAATTAAACATTAAAAATTAGAATCAGTAAACACAAATATGTACGGATCGGTGCCATGAGTCCCTTTCTTACCATGTATTCGTTGAGAAGACATTTCCCTGCATTTTCAGTTATCTCTACAATTCTGTGGTAATGACCACCCTTTAGTTCTCTCAAATCACCACAGCATGGAATAATCATAGAGTTCAGATTCCCACAAGCTTCATGATCAAGTTGCAACGAATCTGCAAGTGTTATAACTTGTCAGCTGACATTATTACCTACCTAGAAAACAATGATGACGCAACCCAAAATACTCACGATCAATGGACGAGTTAATATCCTTGTTTGCTATTCCTGCATCTTCTAGTGTAGTTGAAACAGCACTTGAGAATCGGGCACGTAGAGCTTGATTAGCTTCCATTCCTCCCCTGGCCAAGTAGCAATGTTAAAAAGATTGGTAAAATCTATTGGTTTTGATAGTTTTGATCTCATTAGAAATACAAAACGTACCTAACAATAGTATCCACAGAAGCAGCATTTTTCTTCTCTAAACTAATCAAAGACTCTTGAGCTTTTCTCCATTGTTGTGAGCCTACTTTTGCCTTGTTGAGGCTGCAGTTTTTTGTTCAGTACAGAAATTAATAAATAGGAGAATACACTCGAGACAAGATATGCATTGTTCTAGCTTATACATACCAGATTTGAAGAACCTCCACAAGGTCTTTCTTCCCAGATTCTACAGCAGAAGTATCCTCATGATAATTGGATTCTGTTTTTTCCATGTGAACTCTCCATTCAGTCTTGACAGAAGAGGAGGAATCCTGCATGGTTAATGCTTCTTGCCGCAGTTTACTGGTTCTACAGTTTGCACTTTCTCTAAGATCATTGACTGCCATTTGAACCTGATAAATATAAAAAAGGAATGTTATGTTCATCGACAACAATATAGGTAAATTTAGCATGTTTAAAACCAACGGTTACCAATTGTTTCTTTCTAGCATTTGAACTTGCTAGCATTTCTGCCACTTTCTCCAGCAGTTGCTTTTCTTCAAAGGCAGTACACTCCTACACCCAGTAAAGAAGAAGGCATCCAAGATTAAAAAAGAAGAGTGTAAAACGTATCTAATCATGATTTTCTCAGAAAAAAAATACACTGTATCACCTCAAACTTCTTCTCAAGTTCACACAATTTCTGATCATCGACCAATTGTGCTTCTTCCACAATTTGGGTCAGACTGGATGCATGCTTGTCTATTGTCTCAAAGAAGTTCACTGTTATTTTAGATACTGCACGTGTAGTCTCCACTGCTCTGGCATGTGCCTGAATGAAAAATAGCAGAAATTTCAGGTACTCTATAACAGAAGTTCAGTCAATAAAATAAAAATAACAGACCTCCCGTTGTTGATGAGCATAAGCTGTTAAATTGGCCTCTTGCTTGTGGAGACTACTTTGAAGATCATTTAGTAACGAATCAGCTTCTAAGGCAATTCCTTTAAAAAGCTGAAGTACATAATTTAAGTTAAACAGGGCCAGAAATCTCAAGTTGAATCGACTTCCGGAAATAGAGCACTTACATCCTCCAAGGCAGATGAATGCTTGGCTACTTCAGATTTCAAGCCATCATAAGTTAACTGGTTGTTTACTTTAAGCTCCTCAGCTAAATCATCTAGAGCTTTAATACCAGAACCATACATGTTTTTCAACTTTACTACCCGTTCTCTAAGATCTTCAGTAGCCTTCAAAAAATCATACCAAAATGAAGTTCATAAATTTGAAAATTAAAGTTTAACATATAAATACAATCGCATCCTCTGTTAACCCACCTCTGCTTTCGTAGATACAAAAGACTGCATATCTTCCTCCATGTCCTTCAGTTGCTGCTCTTGATGCATTACTGAAGCCGAAACGGTCTTGTGCAAAACTTCAAGTTGTTGAGCTAGCTGAGACTGGAATTTCTGAATAAGTGTTCTATTTCCTTCTTCAATTTTATCCTTCCGCTCTAAGGTTGGAAAAGGCAATTTCATCCACGATG
Source organism: Psophocarpus tetragonolobus (assembly GCA_037954015.1). NCBI lineage: Eukaryota > Viridiplantae > Streptophyta > Magnoliopsida > Fabales > Fabaceae > Psophocarpus > Psophocarpus tetragonolobus. The sequence continues at coordinate 92,646,743 of CM075690.1, forward strand.
TTAGAGGTACATGCTTCTCAAACTTCACAAAGCCACTACAGAATCATACATACCAATTTTAGAAAAGAGGTTGGACACATCCGATGCAGCATTCTCAAGCTCTGCCCGCAATTCAATTGCTCGCTCCACAAGTGCTTTCTCTGGAAAAGGTACGGGAAATTCTTGAAAATAAAAGATCAGAAGTATAATGCTCTACAAATGAAACAATATTCCACCAACCCTTACACTATCTCCAAAGGCATGAGAAAAGTAGCATCTGAACTAATCCTTATGTTATTTTAATAATTATATTTTTAAATATTATTAAATAATATTATTATAACAATAATAAATTTACAATATTACTATAAATATATATATATATATATGGAAAGAGATTCACACATTCCAAAAGCAAGTATAAAATATTACTCTTATCTTCACTATTTATTTTCTTAAAATTTAATATAAAACTATTACATCTTTATAAAATAAATGATAGAAATGAAAAATAAATCTATTGTACTCACTCTTAGAATATTGGAATGTGTGAATCTCCTTCCATATATATATATATATATATATATATATATATATATATATATATATATATATATATATATATATATATATTTATAGTAATATTGTACTCACTCTTATATATTTAATATAAAACTATTAAATCTTTAGAAAATAAATGATAGAAATTAAAAGTAAATCTATTGTACTCACTCTTAGAATAAGTGAAAGTATTAATAGATATCTACCTATTTTCAATAAAAGTGAAAGTATTTATTGGATTATCTATTTTGAGTCATTAATTGGCTGAAAAAGAATTCCTTGAATAAGTAATTTTTATTAAATATAATCATTACTTAATCATTAACTTATATGAGTATTTTTGGAATAAGATTTCAATTTACGATATTTTTAGTTAGTAATCACATAAATCATTAGTGCAATAAAAAAAACATAAATCATTAGTAATTTGAATATAAGTAATTTTTTAGGGGGGGGGGGGGGGGGGATTAGCTTAATTAGGTACAGTTCTTCAATAAATTTAGAGTCATGGTTTGGTAATATGCAAAGACAGTCAGTGAATTTCTGGATTTCTTTATTTCATATATTACCGAGGTAAAACTCCAAATTTGGTTAGCAAACAGCATCATCAGTACATATGGTAGTACTAGTACGTACTATATCAATCAGTTTTGTCTGTACAAACGGCACAATTACGCATGACTAACCAGATTTTAGGAGGTTATATATCAGAAATTCCTTTTCCTTAATTGTTGCATTTGCTTGTTTGTGCCTTTCCTCAAGATCAAACAATGACTGCTCAGTTTCTTCTAGACTTTTCTGAAAATAAAGATGTCAGATGTAAGTTTAATTCTTGAACGCATAAAAAGTTCAGAACAAAATGAAGCAGTTAACCATGAGCACCTTTTACCTCAGTTTTTTCAAGTTTAACACTTAATTCATCAGTCAAAACTTGCTGAGAATTGTACAGTTCTTGGAGCTCTATCAGTTGCTACACACATGACCAGTCATTGTTTCAATAGCTAAGCAATCAATAATCATATTCTGGTTCTTATTGTAAAGCATTATTTTTAAAAAAAATTGTTGATTCCTTTTATATAGGACATTTTACAATTTTTATATAACATTTAATTTTTGTTTCTAATAGTTACCTATATTAAATACTTTAAATATTTTTTATTTTTATTGATAGTAATGTATTATGAAGGATAAAATTAATAAATTAGTAACATTTTTATTTAAAAAATCAACACCATTTATTAGTTTCACCTGTCTGTGAATTTATTTACAAGTGTCTTATCTTATAATAAGGACCAGGAGTAATAAACATGGAGTATAATTAATAAGTTAATAACAAAAATACCTTATCCTTTGACTCTGCTTCTTGTTCCATGCGTTCTATCTTTTCGGTCATGGACTAGAGATCACGGTGAATGTTTAAGATCAGTAATGTTTAAAACTATAAATTTCTAATTTATATTTAAAATTTATAATGAAACCTTCTTCTCTGCTTCTTCGTGAAGGTAGCGATCACGTGGTATATAGATTCCATTCTTTTCTCTTGCAGCATACACCTCTGTAACACAAAAAGAAAAAGAAGAAAGTACTACATTTAAGCATTCAACTGTCAAAGAAGGTGAGAATGACAAAGAAGTAACCAACATACTATTTTCTTTCTATTTATAGAAGAAAAGAACACACTGAGAAAACAAAGGGAAAGAAACTACATTAATAGGGAAGTCATAAACAACCTTGCTTTAGTCTGTCAATTTCTGCATACAAATCCTTAATCATTGCAGATTTCATCATTTTCTGATTAATCTGAAAAATAACCAACTTTAAACTATTAGATATGCTCTGCTGCCCGATAAAAGGAGTTAAAGGTTGTCCAAAATGAAAAAGCAACTAAGTCACCTCGGGTTTGTTCTTGATATTTTTCGCGCGATGTGCATAATCCAAGGTGCTAAGGGTTTCTTCCAGACAGTGAATGGAAGGAGATATTGTGGCAATAATGCATGTTTTGGTTTTACCACCCAAGGAATCCCTCAACAGTCTGGTTAATTTGCTATCCCTGATATAATAAGATATACCTTAATAACCCAATCACTTTCCAAGATTTAACAATAATTTGAATGAAAATGAAAATTGGCTAGAAAAGTTGCAGTAACTTATACCTATATGGAACATGACCTGAGTGCTCAACTAGAGCATTAATCACTCGACCAAGTGTAAGCAAGCTTTTATTTATTTCCCCAGCCTCCCTTGCTCTACCCTGCACGTATTTTCTTCTTCTCAGTAGAGCTCTAAAGCTATGAATTTTTTTGTTTCTAGACAAATACCACAGAACTAGGCAGAGATGATGCCAGCAGTGAAAACAAATATGAATAAGCAAGGCCCAAATGGTAATTCAATTTCTGAAATTCAGTGTTAGGGATTAACATAAATTTTGACATCATCGATATTCTTTTTTTTTACATCATCAATATTTAGTGTTAGGATTTTTTTTTTTTCTAGACAAATACCACAGAACTAGGCAGAGATGATGCCAGCAGTGAAAGGGACTATAAATAAGCAACGTCCAAATGGTAATTCAATTTCTGAAATTTAGGTTTAGAGATTAACATAAATTTTGACATCATCAATATTCTTACAGCCTGAATACAGTAACTTATCAGTCATGATTGAAGTATACCAAATGAAGTAGACTTTCACACTATTCCAAATTCCTATTTAAATGCATGTGCCAACAACTTAAATCTAATTATATTTACCTCTCTTGCACCAGAACGTGAAATATTTTCAGAGCCTGCAAGGTCCACAAGATTTAGTTTCCCACATTTAATCATTTCTTCACCCTCTGGAGTGCATTCCTTAATATGAATTGTGATAGAAAATATAGAGTGAGAACGGCTGCTTTGTTTGTTAAGGAGAGTCTCAGCCGTGCGCCTTCTAGCAGAACCTTTTTCCAATATCTTGTAAATTTCATTTGCAGTGCAAACAATCTCTTCTTCCAAACCCCTGACAAAAACGCCCCCCTTCCCATCCTCCATTAAAGCAATAGGTTTCCTAGACTTATCATCTATAAATTTCGAAGTCTCTTCAAGGGCCAAAAGATCTGTTATTTCCTCGTTGTAAAGCTCTAGAAATGTTACTTTCATGTTATACTCAGCATTCTGAGCTTCTAATATGTCAAAAATCTGTTTCACAGCTCTTGGGATCACACCAGCGTCACTGGGAAATTCGCCATTCTGCATAATCAAGTAGCAAAGAAAAAAATAGATTTCAATACAAAGCAACGAGAAAATATTATAAATAATTTTAGTTAGATGGCATGACTCACCTTCTTTCTTGCACCTCCTTCCATTGTGTATGTCTTCCCCGTTCCAGTCTGTCCATATGCAAAAATAGTGCAGTTATAGCCCTCAAGCACTTCATACACGATAGGAGACACTGCCTGATCATACAGTTCTTTCTGTTGAGAGTTAGGACCAAAAACCTATACCAAAACGAACCAAAATCAGCCTAATCACATGGGATAACTAATTCCAATAATAAAAAATAAAAAAAAACGTGTAATGTCTGTCTTCTCAATATCATGATTACGATTGATAAGAGAGTAGGTACGTAATAATTAAAGAACTTCATAATCAAAATTAAATTCCTGAACGGTGTTATCTTCTGCAAATCTGAACGCACATTTAATGAATTTCTCTTTCCTAACTCGAGTCTCCAATTCATCAGAATGTTTTCTTCAATTTTATCCCGCAATTCATGTATTCAACTCTCCAAAATAAGAAATAAAAAATAAAGTGCAAAAGGCAGAAAACCTTGTCAAATGAGAAGGTTCTATCGATCTGTTTGTTGGCGATATTCTGGACAGCTGAAACCTCTCTTCTACCTTCGTTACAGGAAATCACAACCGGCGTGTGCAGCCTCATTTCATCTTCGCTCAACGGCCTGTAAAAACGACAGCGAACTTTTTTGAGTTTCGAAGCGGTAAAACGGTAAAGAAACTGAACGACAGAGAGTAAGCAGCAGCGAGTCAAACTGACCTGCACCTCACGAGGACCTGCACATTGACGCCTTTGTCCTTGTCATACTTGCTGTGACTGTTGGAATTCGAATCCGCAGATCGCAGATCTCGCACTGGCTTATCGGTGGAGCGCGGAGTCTGTGACGGCGATAACGGCACCATTGCTCCCCCTAATCTTCTCTGCGGTGCCTCCATTGCGATTCCACCTTCTAAATCGGTTAGCCGAATTGTGATAAGTTAAATGCTTCTATCGGTGTCGTCTAACTGTATAACAATTTCCGGTGCGATCCGCTGACGGAAGCGCGGAAGAGAGAGAGTGCGATTGTGCGGATCGAGGAGGAAGAAGAATAGGATGTAGAATTTCTTACTGACAGTGTGCCGGCCTTGCCTTGCCTTGCCTTGCCTTCTAGTGTATTCTGTTCTGTTTCAAACGGAACTTCACGTGAGAAATCGTCTGGTCAAAGACTGTACTCACTACACAACCGATTGCTTTAAGATATTTCTTACTACTTTTAATGGCTAATGGTTAATGTATATTATATCAGAGGCAGTGTCTCTTTTGCCAGCTGAAAGGGAAAAAAAATGTTGGTGCAACTGCAATTAGACAAAAGTATATTACTCACATATAAAAAAAGGAAAATAGAAATTCAATTAAAGACCGTTACGGAGCGTCAGAGATCAAACGACCCTAGTTGACCAGGAAAAGGGTGAGGATCACGCCGTCTACGTGGGACGCTTCTCCTATCACATCTTCTGACCGTTATAAAGAAGAAGACAAGCTACGTCAATAGAAAAATTATAATTATTTCTTTTTTATTTTTTATTTTAAATTACATTCACAGACGGAGAGCCAGAGCCCGGAAGTGCAATCTTTTACCTTTTTTAATTTTTTTTAAGTGCGCTTGGATTGGGTAATAGAGTTTGTCTCTTGAAAAGGTAGGTCCCTTAATCACTGTTGTAGAAGAAGTGTTTCCTGCTATTATTGCGTGGTATTATTATTAATATTATGATTCTAAGAATTGTATCATTCTCCAAAAGACGGTTCCTATCACTGAAGAGGAAAGCATGCCCAAGGACCCACTGCAAAATTTGTTGCTTACAAGAAAATTACACGGGGGATTTTATTTTTATTTTTATTTTTTATTTGGGCTTGCCGAGTGGTATATAGCAAATTGTAGATCAATTTTATTTCCTTTCCACAGATAGATTAGTTTTCAAATTAGTTTTAAGTTTTAACAGGATTAAATTTTAATTTAAGCATACGTCCTGTTAGTCCTTTTTTATACACTTTAGAAATCTTTGGATGTGGATTCAAGATGGTAAAATGTAAAAAAATTAAGTTGAAAATACAAATAGCAAATTTTCAATCATTAATTTCTTTGAAAATTAGTTTCTAAGTATGTTCCTCCTAACATAAATAATATCATTAACCAAAATTTATTTTATAGAATCAATTTTATGAATGTTTATCAAAACGCATACTTATTATATATTTATAATGTGTTGAAAAACAATGATAATTCATTCATCCTATCACGTAATAGAAAAAATTCAAAATAAATCTTTCATGTATGTTTGGTTTTGTATTTGAAAATTGATTTTAAATTCAAGATTAATTTTAAACCATTTTTAAAATATTTTGTTTTACATAAAAGAAGAATTCAAAATTAATTAATTATAAATCTAAGATTGATGGTAGATGAAAGAAACTCAAAGTAACTTTTACCGTATCAATCACATAATCTCCGTATAATATAATTTAAAATCAATTTAATCAATTATCCAACCCTCATGCAAACATATATTAAGAGGTTAGCAATGGTACTTTATCTAATTTTTAAATATTTATTTTATGAGATTCATATTAAAATAATAATTTTATAATTAAAGCAATCTATAATATGCTCCACGTAATCGATTCTGGTTGAAGCAATATAAATATAAAAATTAAAAAGTGATAATTTTGAAGTATATCTCTCCCGAGATTCAGTGGACTTGAAATGGAGCATCATAATTTAAGTAATTGATATTAATTCAAATCTTCCTTGTTGTTGTCTTTGAATGGAGAACATAATAAAAGTATGCCAAGCTGGTGGCTAATTGGAGTGTAAAAATGATATATAGAGTGATTTTTTTTAAGTATGTAAAAGGTCTGGGATGAAATGAAAGGGAGTAGGAAGTTTGGTGGCTCACAAAAGAAAAGAACGAGTGGGGTTTATCATGGTGGTATACTGATTGAACTTACCCCACTTCATAGAGTGAGAGGCACATGCCAGTTGGTTTCTATGATTCCATCTTGCTTTCCTTTTTCTTCTTTTTCTCATGCACCTTCTAAATTTTTATGCTTTGACAGCATCCGATGACAGAATGTTTTTAATTCATATCAATCACCAACAATTTTGAGCTTTAAATAATGCATAAAATTTCAAATTTGCATAAAAGTTACTTCTCGATTTTAAAATTAATGTTGATTGTTAAGGTTGATGCTTACATCTTTCAAAAATACATTTAATAATATTATTCACAAACTATATGGTCTAAAATATCTTCATTCATACTCATGATAGAAGTAGTTGTGGAATGAATCATAAATTCACGATTCTCTATGTCACATTCATTATGGATATGTATGGGAAAAAATAATGAGATTGGAATATGCAAAACATCATCAAGGGTTATTTGTCTGAAATAAGTGGAAGATATATATTTAAAAATAAAATTATAAAATATTAAGCTTAATTAAGTTTTTACTGAGAAAATATCGTTTATGATCTTTGAAATTTAAAAATAATTGTTATATTTAGTCTTTATTATTTAGAATCTTAAAAATTTGTCAAGGTGGATAAGAGAGATTGATGTTTGATATTAAGAATTAAAATTCACCCTTAAAATAAAGTTCATGTATAAACTCATGTTTTGATCATGTGAGTATACGACTTACAACACTTTGAAACTTTTAACATAAAAATAAAAACCAATTAATTTCCATGATTAAAAATTTATTTTAAATTTTAGGACCAAAACAATATCTTTTCAAATTTCAGGAGCTAAAAATTTAATTAAGCCAAATATTAAACATATAAAACTATGAATAATTATGTAAAAATTTAAAGCTTAAATATGAAAATAATTCTTGTAAGTTTTTTTTTACTTTGGATCTTGAAAGTTATTTTCTTATTTTAATCCTTAATATTTTTTCGGTTTTAATTTTTGTCTCATTATTATATTTTCATTCAAAAATGTTAAAAATGATATTATTATGAAGTTATGTATAGGGGTATTCATGAATCATATTGAAACGAATTAATATTTTGGGTAAAATGAAATTCAATTTCATCAAATTTAATAGGATTGGATCATATCGAATTTGTGGATTACAAAGAATTTTTTTTAGATTTATTTTATTTTTTGTAAAACATAGGAAATAAAATAAGAAAATAAAAATTTATGAACAAAATATGAAGACATACATTTGTTTTTCAAGATAACTAATTGCTAAAATTACATATAAATGTAGTCTATAAATGATAAGATATAAATTTTAAAAAGCTAAAAACAATCAAATTTAATAACTTGCAATCCTCATTACCACATTACTTAATGAATTTTTTTCCAACTTTAAATCTTCAATATGTAAATAATATTTAAATTTTAAATTATATTGTCAATTTCTATTTACACGTTTTTAGATATATATAATAAAAATATTAAACTATAAATACGATGTACAAGTTTTTAAAGTTCAAATTCGTGATCAAATCCATCTATGGACAGATTTGATTCGATTACATCTGGATTGATTTACGAATATAATTGAATTAGCTTGGATTTACAGATGTGCGGATAGATCCGAATCCATGAACACATTTAATCATATTGATGTTAAAGAGGCTGAAAAAGAGTCTAGGCTTTTTTTATTGAGTAAAATACATGAGTTATTATAAATCATCTATAGTTATGTTCAATTTTGATAAAGAAAAGCGACTAAAAAAATAAAATGAATTTTTAAGAACTAAATGAAAAAATAGGATGAATAAAAAAAATGACATATTTTTAAGACACAAATAAATAATTAATAGTTAAATGTAACACATAAATTTAATTCAAAATAAAAAATGTTACATTATAAGCTGGGTTTAACATCATATTTAAATTTTTAAAAACGTTACTAATTCCTTTTTTTCTAAGTAATCATGATTTTTTCGCACACTTTTCAATAAGGCTTTAAATAGTACACGTCAATATTTATGTCATTTGTGATTTGGTGGTAGGTGTAACAACGAAGTGATTAGAGACAAATTTAATTTCTTTTTCCTCTCTTCATATATATATATATATATAAAAGGTGAATGAGTTTCTTAATTTAAAAGTGATGAGTGTAAAAACTAAAAATGTGTTTTTCTTTTTGTTGAATTTAATCGAATCTTAGAACTTGTGTGAAACTACTATAAAATTTTTAAATAACAGTAGTTAAATTATATTTTTTGTAAAATGTATAATTTTGTTGAAATAAAAAAAAAAGTAAAGATGTATCCGAAAAACTTACAACTTTTGATAATTACAAAGAATATGTAATTTTTATTAATTCATCCCGTGTATTTTTTTCATTTTAGTTTCTATAAATTTTTCTTTTTCATTTTTATAAGTTTATTTTTTCATTTTTGGTACTATAATCAGTTTCTGTATTTTTTTCATTTTTAATGTTGTAATTTTTTTTTATTTTAGTCTCTTGAATATCACCATGATGTCGCTTTTAACATTTTTGTAATTAAAGTATAACGGTAAGTGTAAAAATACAAAAATGAACATATTAGTTAGAAACCAGAATTTGATTAAAAACTTTTAGGTCCAAAATTAAAAGAAATTTCAACTTACAGGGCTATTTTTATATATAAACCTAAAATTAAAGAAGATACGACGAGAGAAAATATACTAAAAGATGAAATTATTATCAAAATAATAACTTTTTTTTTGTTACATAGTAACTCTAATTTAATTAATGAGACTAAAATCATTTTAAAAAATTATTAAAGGACATTGCAGAGAAATAGTTGAAATCTTGGGGAAAGAATAAGTTTCCATTTTAAAATGTGAAAGTATAAGCATAACGATACTGTTAAGAGCCTTATACTGTTAATAGATAATTTACCAATGTTGTAAAATAATAATTAAAAGAATTTTTTTAGAAAAAAATTATAAGCATTTAAGATTAAAAAGTGAATGCAAAATAAATTTAAGACTCTTAACAATTAAAAGATAAATAAATGTGTTGGTACTAAAAAAATATAAAACAACGGTTTCTTTAATAGATACAAAGCATCGGTTAAGCAACGTACAATTTTTTTATTAGACCAGGACCACATGTATATTTAGAGGAACAATAGTATCCAAATCAAGTGGGGGCACTATGAAAGATAATCACTATTCAGATGAATTCAACCGAATATAACAACTATGTATCAAAATTCGAATTTAAAATCTTGTATATATTATTATAATTTCAATTCCACCACTATTTTTTTTAAAGAAAGCTTGAACTTTAAATTAAGAGCTTGTTCAACCTTTTTTTACTAATCGAGGTTGAATTCAATTCACCCGAATTAGTTACGACTTCGGAACCATAATTTGTGTAAATTAATATTATGTACATAAGAAATTATTTACTTTTTTTAAAATAAACAAAATATATATTAATGAAGGTAACCTAATTACTATATGGTAAACCAATAAAATTATCAAAGTTACACATACTTTCAATTTAGTCACACTTAAGAAGAAGAATATAAAAAAACATGTTTTAACGTTAGTTACTTCTGGTATACAATAAACAAACAAATCAGAAAAAGAAACCTCTGTACATTAAAGGATGGGTTGTGAGAGTTCTACTAAGGTTTTGTAGTAAGTTTTTGAGTAAGAGGACAATTTGATTGTTTACAGTATACACAAAGTGGAGAGTAACGCGGATATACCCCACGCGATTGATGAGGCAACAGAGAATTTGTACAAAGCAAAATTGTTGACTAGAGATGGGACACTGGTTTTTTAGAATTTGATGGCAGATGCTTCAACATGCTATAACCTGAGGTACCTCCTCTTGTGCTAAATAACAATGACATTCCTAGGTAAGGGTGTTTGTGGTACAATTTGGTTTGGTTTTAGGCAAAAAATCTCCGAACTAAACATAAAATTAAGGTTTGGTTTGGTTCGGATTGAATATAACATCAAATATGAATCAAACAAAACTAATCTATTTGCGGTTTGGTTTGGATCAGTGTTGCTATTTTTTCAACAAAAATAATTTGTTAAATCTCTTTTTTTAAGAACGCAACAAACATAATTTCCATTTATATTCATACTAGAAAATCAACTTTGTCAAATATTTGATTTTTTTATAAGCTAAATTGTTTAAAAAACCTACCAACAAAATTTAATTCAATTTTTTGTCTAAAACAAACTCATTATTCAATAACAATAGTTATAAGTTTGTAGACACATCCAATTTTTTTTTTACCTCCATCTTCGTAACAATAGTAAAAAAACTATAACTAATTTTATCTTTATATATATATATATATATATATATATATATATATATATGAGGAATTAGGGGTAGAATAGTAAAATAAAATAGGTACATGTGGTTCAATTTGGTTTGGTTTCACGGACGAGAACCGAAAACTAAACAAAACCACACAAAAAAAAAATCAATTTTTCAGTTTTTGGTTTTTTTGATTCAGTGTCGCAGTTTAGATTGAATTGGTTCAGTTTTGAACACTCTTATTACCAGGTATAAGGAGATTCATGTGTCAAATGCAGAGTTTAGCAAGTGGTGTAAGCCATGGACAAGTTTACTTTTGGTGACTGTTTTAGGGAAGAATGTGGAATTTCATGTGCTCCAAACCAAGGTTACTTGTGATTAGGCAAAGAAGGAATCTCTAAAGATTATTTACATGCCTAGTAATCATTATCAAGTGCTTTTTTGTTTTCATGAAAATTATAATGGGCTATTTTTTAAGGACTTTAGATGGTGGCAAATCATTACATATTGGTGCAACGTTGGAGACCTTTTCTCATGGAAAGTGTGTGTCTTGCAAAGAAGCTAGCGGTGTGGATCTGTATCCCTAACATTCCTATTGAGTTGTATAATGATGTTTTACTAGGAAAGGTTGGATCAACTCTAGGTGTGATGCTAAAACTTGATCGTGTCACAGTCATCAAAGCAAGAGGTCGATATGCGAGAATCTATGTCGAAGTTAATATTAATGAACCATTACAATTCAAGGTGATTGTTAAAGGACATTTATTACAATTAAAGTATGAACGGTTTCAAAAAATTTGCTTTCAGTGTGGGATATATGGTCATAAGAACGTGCATTGTGTGTCTAGGGTATAGCCGAATAACCAAAATGAAACGAACCATTCTGGCAGTCATTTAGTGTCAGAAACACATGGTGAAGCAGAGCACACACCATATTCCAAGGACGTTTCTAGTGACATTAATGTTACTGATAATCAATTTCATAAAATGGCTAACAAAGATGTAGTAACAGCAAATTTTCCAATCAAATTTATAGCCCATGGTTAATTGCTCATAATAAGAAATGGGGAGGAAAAGCACATGCATCTAGGGAGAGCCTCGATGGAGGCCATCTAATTTCAAAAAGTCAAAGATAGATTCGTTGGTGTCTCAGTTTGTTATCTTGCAGACTCTTTAATGCACCTCCAATAACCCTTGATGGAAGCTAACACATGTGGAAAAGAGATTGGGCCTGAGCTCAAGGAAAAAGGGATGGCTATTTGCAAAAGAAGGGAGTGTACGCTAAACAAGAGGGTATTTCCCTCATCTCTTTCTACATGTCCTAGATGTAACAAGAGACATCGCAGCAGCACGAGGAAGATGTGAAAGCCCACACCATAGTTGTGAAGGGATTCACATAGAAGAAGCTACTGACTACCAATATCAAGGGTGAGTATCTCATTCAATCGCAATGTTGGGATGAAGCATGGGACGCATGACATTCACTTTTTAAGCATGACCTTGGTGCAATCAGAGAAGAGGAAAAGGCCTCCACCAAGGCCACATCGGAGACTCCAATACCACTAGTCAACATTCACTAGGAGCTAGAACTGATTTCCACCTCCATCAGCGTGGAGACCAACTCATGTTCAAAGATATGCACAACATCCATCGTGGGTCGTTGTATCCCGCCATGACTTTATCGGAGATGTCGTGAGTGACATTAGAATGAGGTACCTCTGACATTTTGTAATATATGTTTGGTCTTGCAGACTGAGGTACGGTGACACTGGAACGAGGTCTATCTACGACTCAAATGGACATTGTAAGATGTGTGTCATCCTCAGATGGAACAAGACATGATATGCCATGTGAACACGATTTGAGCTCAATGGGGACTCACCACACTCATATCTGATAAATGAATTTCATGGCTTGGAATTGTCGTGGGGCAGAAGCAGTGGGGTTTTCTGGCTTCATCAAGGACATTACAAAAGAATATGATGTTAGTTTACTTTTTTTGCTTGAAACATATCAATACTAGTAGGGCTCACAAGGTCGTCACCAGACTGGGTTTTGATAGTTAGCATATTGGGAAACAAGTAAGTCGGGCTGGTGAATTTGGTGTTTATAGTGGCCTCAATTATAGAGGATGGAAGTTCTTACTAAAAATAACCAATTTGCTGATCTTCGAGTACTGTGGAACAGGCAGAATAACTCGCTTCTTACAATGGTTTATGATAATTCTCACCTTCAAAATAGAAGAGTTTTATAGGAGCAGCTGACGCAATTAACTGCTTCGATTCATGAATCATGGTCGTTGGTGGGTGATAATGCTATCTTATAGGCCTCTAGGCATATGATGTATGATTTTATGGAGTTTGTGCAGAACAACAAATTGTTGGGTGCGAGGTTTTAGGGTCATATCTTTACTTAGCGGTAGGGGAACTTGAGGGAGAAACTAGATAGGTCGCTAGTTAACTTACTATGGTGGCTTCAGTTCCAAGATGTAATTCCGTATCACTTGTCGTTCTACAAGTTAGATCATTAGCTAGTCCTCACCATTCTGGCTAAACATCGGAAACTCATTCGATGATGCATTCCATTTCATTTTATGGTAGCGTGGTTGTCTCACCTGACTTTCAATGTTTTTCTCATTAGATTTTGGAGGGATAATGAGGAATGATAGGGTTGGATTTTGTTTGAGGGACTCTAACAATACAAGAAAGGTTCACTGGCTAGATTGGTATTCACTAGGCAAACCCAAACTAGTTAGGGGTCTTGGCCTTAAGGTGTCTCGATAAACAAACCTTCCCCTTCTTAAAAAAGTCGGGTGAAGACTTCTCAGCAGGACAAATGACATGTTGGTCCAAATCGTTTGGTCCAAGTGCAAGTGTGGCGAGAGTGCAAGACCTTAAAGGCAACAATTTCTAGCGAGGTATTACCAACTCATGGAGTAACATTTAGCAGAATATCATTTGGCAAGTTGGTAATGGAAGGGAGATGGTTTTTTTTTTTGGATAATTAGGTTTCATGGCAAGGCCCTTTAAAAGAATGGTGTATTTAAAATATTTTTATGAATGCTAGTAATAAAGTGTGTTTCATCGTGGCCCTAGATAGATACTAAGCGATGCATAATTTACAAACTAGAGGGGATAAAAAGAATGATGTCCCATGTTGAGCTAGGGAAATGATGACACATTCTCCGCTAAGTCAAAAAATAAGAGCCTCCTGGAACCAAATAATACATAGCATATGCCCATTTTTAGTTGCTGTGGAAGTACACATTCGTACCTTCATGTGGAAATTAGCCTATGCGGTTTTACCTACAAATGAGTTGAGGTATAATAGACAAATGATAGAAAACCCCAACTTTCTTATCTGTGGCCAATAAAGGGAGCCTATGATGCATTATCTGTGAGAATGGGTCCATAATGCTAGAGTTTGAAGGAAACTTGGCACTGCAGGTATTCCAACCTTTTTTTACGCAGCTGGATTTTAATTCATGGCTCATTCAAACCTTAAGGCAAACTATGGGTGGCAACAAACTTTTGGCATTGCCATTGATAGAATGTGGTGGAGAATGAAAGAGTACTTATTCAAAGGTAACTCCCAAATTAAATAGCAGGTGGTGTTTTTTGTTCATGTGTTTCTCAAGGAAATCGAGGATAATCCACAAGGTGCGTGAAATTTCGAAGGACAATGGTGCCCATTATGTTAACTTAGATTATTAAGGTATGTGGATGGCCCTATCCTCATGAATGATTAAGATAAATTGTGATGCGACCATCAGCATAATCCATAGGAGGGTGACTATTAGAGGTGTAGTTTGGCACCATAGAGGTAAGCTACCCGGGCTTTCAACTCTTCTACTGTTGTCACATGATTGAGACATAAGCTATCCAACAATTTCCCAGGTTAGCTAGTAGCTATGAACATCAGTATAGCGGTTTTCGGAGCCAAATCGTTGATCTGGGTTATAGTCTTCTCGTATTGGTCCATAAAGTCCTGGAGAGTTTCAGTCTTTCCTTGGAAAAACCTAATCAAGGCTAAGGAAGTTAACCTTTGGGGTAGCGTAGAGGAAAACCTGTTCACAAACTGCGCCAACAACTCGACGAAGGAAGAGATAGACTCTGTCGAAAGTTTTGCAAAACAATCTAGAGCTTGCTCGGCTAAACAAGTAGGAAAGACTTTACACAAGACTGCATCAAAGGTAGAATAGAGCAGCTCTCGCTACAAAAGAATTAACGTGGCTTTCTGGGTCAATCTCTTCGCAACACTCAAGAAAAGGTTGCTTCCACTTGCTAAGCATCGGAGTCTCCATGATTCCCATGATGAAAGGATGAGGCATCTCTGTCCTCCTAGGCGTTTCCATTTCACGTTCTTGAGCCTCCGTTGTGACTCGGGCAGGCAAGGATCATGATTTACCTGTATGAATTGACGAGGTGCTTCTAGAGAGCGTGGGCCACTTAGCTGGGTATGAAGGCTAAGTCGATCCCTGATATTGTGAGGTTGCCTCATCCTCCACTCCCCTCTTCAAGTTGTCCATCCCCCCTAAGCATGTCATTCTCCTCCATAAGCTTGGCCATATCTCGTTGCATATGTTGAAAAGCTTCCAACCAGGATGTCTCCTATCTACTCCCTTGATCGTGCAGGGGATCTCTTAAATCTCCAGCATTACTCCTAGTAGTAACCATGGCTTTGTCTACTCAGCTTTCCTTAAAGGTCGAGAGATATGACTTACTCGGCCCCACGGTGGACACCAACTGTTCTTGTACACACGTACCGTTTCTTCCTCCAAGTGTCTCATTGCTCTCGAACCCTTCCGGATGATCCTGGTGGGTACTTATAGAAACATTATGAAGCTCAAGTCAAAGAGGGCTTGACTAAAATGCAAGTCAAAGTGTGATATTAGCAAGAAAGTAATTATAAGGGAATATAGTCAAACATATACCCAGGGCTACTATTTATAATGCCCTTACTGGTTGGGCTTGGTTAACCTTCCAAGGGTAATCTAGTATTTTCCCATGTCTGCTGAATATAGAGGGTAATTTAGTTTTTTTCATTCATTCAATTTTTCCTTCTTGTTTTAGTGCTAACATACTTACATCAGCCTATGACTTTCTCCGGTCGACTCTCTCCAGCCTGTCCAGCATTAGGCCTTACCTACCTTGAAGATGTCTGATACTGAGTCTTCCTAGCGATATCTGTTCCTGAAGGTCTCTCCAGGACAAATTAGATATAATTATATATATATATATATATATATATATATTAGTCACATTGTTTAATTTTTAATATATAATGTGATATTTAAGAATTAAAAAAATATATAAATATTTATTATTAGATAATATATTTAAAATTTTGATTAATTTTACGAGATGATATCAATGACCGACTCAAAAGTCAAAATAGAAAACATATATATTGAATGGTGAGATTTATAAACTGCATATTCCGTTTTCAATTAGGTTAAGTGAAACAAGGAAGTTATCATAAAGTTTTCTTATTATATGTATTAAGAGTTTAATTAATATGTACTATTTTAAAATTTAATTATGAGTTTATAACTTTTTATTTATATAACTTTTAAAGTATTAATGGATAAAGTGAACAAACTTACTTACCATAAACAAATTATTATGATTAGATGTTAGCGCACATTTTCCATGTGTAGCATACTTACCAACGAACTTTCCTAGAAATCATCATTATACAACTTAATAGGAAGATTAGGAATACGAACTCACACTGCTAGCTCCTTTGCGAGACACACTTTTCATGAGAAAAAGTTTTCTACACCCTTAAATTGCAATTATGAATTTCTGTTTTAAAGGAACAGTTTATCTTCCTCATGTATGTTATCTCTAACTCTTCTTAAACTGCAATTCGTAATTGTGATTTAACCAATAGACTAATGTCAACTTTGAAGCTATGTGAAATTACTTAGTGGTACAAGTAACATTAAAAATCTAAATAAAAATTACAATTTAAACAAAATAAAACTAAAAAATAAACTCACTTTTATAAATATTTCTAAAACAGATTCATTTAAATAATTATTTAAAAAAAAAACATTTAGACCAATCACCCTAAAACTTAAGTGTATATTTTAATTCGAGTTCACCCTGAAGTAAGCACCAAAGTGATACGTACACTTGAGTATTTTTACTTGGGACGTACTCTATGTGCGTGCTCCGTACCCTTCACGTTACTCCTTTTATTTTCTCAATCTCTCACATGTACACATCAACATTTCTTTTACTCCTTTTTTAATTTATTCCTAAGAATTAAATATGAGTAGTAATGTTATTTATACTAAGCATAACGAGGTTGTCCTTGTACAATGCTTTCCTCCTAAGTCCTACCTTTTCCCTCTTCTCAAACATAAGAAGTGTTATTTTGGAAAGTCAGCAAATTAATAAGCAATTAACAGCCACACTGTACGTACGGCGTTCCTTCAAATTACGCAAGGTTGTTAGGTGTAAAAACTAAAAAAGCCTTTCATCTCTACGTACCTAGTCTGATTCAATTCACATGCATTGTGATTCTGTATATTTTAGTTAGGAGAATGCAATTCGGAAGGTTCCACAACATGTCTAAGAGACAAAATCATCTCTCCTTTTAAAATTGTCTCTCCTTTTTCTTTTGTCAAAATCTTTTGAGTTTACTTAGTATATATAAAAATCTTTTACTGTCATTTTTTTTAGTTGTGAGTCAGCACAATAAAAAGCAGGAAGAAACTATACACATCAGGATGGATGGATTCATGATCTATTTCAAAAATAAATGCACCGTTTGTAACACCATTTTTAAAAGCTCATTTGAATTGCTTAAATTATATGATGAGCTTGTAGAGTAAATTCCTTGAATATTATTATGTTTTCTCCCTTTCAAATGTGTCATAAGCTAATATATTGAACAAAAGACTAAGTTCTCCTTGTCGCTTTTGAGTCAATGACCAAACCCAAAAACAAGTAGCTAAACTTAGAAAAAATCATTATGTAGCGTTGTTGTTATCCCTCACCAATTATGTATTTGTAGTAAATTTTTTGACTTTATCAATTATTACTTTAAAACTTGTATGTATGAAGAGTTGTAATTAAATGTTGTGTAAAAATTTTTTGCACTATAAGTTCATATTAATTAAACTCAAATTTTCTTACTTAGAGCATCTCTAACCACAATTGTTAGCAAAGTTGCTTAGTCCAAACACTTAGTTTTTCAAGAAACTCATCTTTTGAGCAATCCTATGTGACATTGAAAGTTGTTTAAAATAATTTTGGAGTTGTTTATTCAAGCAATTGTTGCTTGAATAAAATATTATTAAATATGTTATGTAATTATAATTATTTTTAAATTAAAATATTATTAAATCATTAATATATTTTTTTTTGCAAAATCAACAAAAATAATTTTAGTTGATTTATAATAATTAATATTTTAATAAGTAATAAAACTAAAAAATAAATTTATAATTTTAAGGTACCATAATTTTAATGAATTCTAAAATTAAAAAGTTATAAAATTGTAAGTTTCTTGGAATTGTTTGAAACTTCTCTCATTGGACTGCCTATTATTACATAGGTGTTTACAGTATCAAAGAGGATTTTTCTTTTTAGCGCATCATCCATAAGTTGTATTCACTCTCACATAGGTGTGAGATATTTAAGGAAAATTTTTCCTATTTAGTACATTTTTTCCAAAAATGTGGTTATTAGCATAGATATTTGAATGTGTCGTAAAATGTTTTTTAATATATTAAAAAATATTAGTATGGTAAAAATATATTGCATTGACTATTATTAATAACACTTTTTATTGAAAATAAAAACTATAATAATTTAAAAATGACTATAAATAACTAGTTATGAAATCAAGTTTAAGCATAATTATTTTTTTAATAAAGTTAACTTGATTGAATTAATAATATTGATAAAACAAATTATAATTTTATAATCATATTAAAATAATAAGTTATTATGATTATTTATTTTTAAATTTGATATTTTAAGCAGCCTACCGACCCTTAACAAACGCAAACAGTCACAATCTGCAAATAAAATTTAAAAGTATACACGCCCGTGAAGATCAATACACCAATCTAACTGATGGAGATGATTGTTCCAAAATTCGGTTACAAATTCCAACATGAACCTAATAACTGATTTTTTTTGCTGTTTTTATTAATAAAATTTCTTTACTTATAAAAATACTCTAACACTGTTCTAGAGTCACTATTGACTCATTTCTAAAACTTGATTCTTTTTCATTTGATATTTTTGTGTTGTATCTAAAATCTTGGGTGTTAAAATAATTTAATTTATATATTTATTATATAATTTTTTATTTAAATTTAATTTTAATTTTTTTATTTAAAATAGAGATTTTATTTCTCTTCAAAATTTATGATTTTGTTTCTCTAATTTTAAAATCTATTATCTGAATTTTCTATATATATATATATATATATATATATATATATATATATATATATATATGAATTTCTATTATCATTTTCGAAAGTATAAGTATTTTAAATATTAAAATGTAAGGATTTGTTAGTTTACCTTAATTTATTTTTTAAAAGAAAATAAATTAACAATTTATTATTATAAAGTTTTTAAAATACATCTAATATATGTAATTTATCAATTTACTTTTTTGAAAAGTTTAAGTGGTATAAATTAACAATTATTTATAATTATTGAGTTTACAAACATACATCTACTTATATTTTAGAAAAAAATGATTTAGCAAATTATATTTATAAATTTATTTAAATACATTCAAGATGGAAGTTGTTAATTTATTTATTTTAAAAATTAAGTAACTGTAAGTTAATAAACTACCAAAATTAATATTTTTATTAATTATTTAATACCTAATATATATACTTATAAATAATTGGGAGAAGGGGAAGGGGGGCATGGCGGTCCATTCAAAGCTACACCTCTGTTTTTGTGGATGATAAGATGCGAAGTGTGTATATGATAACATATTATATGATGCATTAAAGGATAAATAGAAATATTAAAAAAATAATTTTTTAATTAATTGTCATGTATTATCATTTAAAAATTATTATCACTTTTTTTAATGAAAAATACCAACTTATGTATTAATAGAATTAATAGGAAAAAACGTTTAAAATGTCAACCTCAAATGTTTTTACAAATGTCTAGTAGGTTCAGCTGGTTAAATAATAAAGAAGGTATAAGTTGTTGTAAATCAATGATCAAATTCCTATAAACAAAAAAGGAAATAATAACCGATAGGTACGTCTATTAATCAATTTGAAAGAAGATCTAGCAAAAATTATTGTGTCATCAAATTTGACATCATCGACCAAATTATATAGATTGTTTATAAAATATTGATAAATCAACATTTCATTCATTGGTGTATATTTAGAAATTAATATATACATATTTGCATTTTTTTATAGAAGACATTCAAGTTGATTTGTTATTTTAGTTGAATTAATTGTGATTTCATATTTGAATTTTAGAGCATTTCTAAGTTTTTAAATCTTAACATTAAAAATCGTATTTTAATGTGAGACTTATAATATTTTTAATGTTAATAACCCATTTATGAATTCTCAATATTTAGTAGGTAATTTCGTAAATTTAAATGTTTGGAGAAAAAATTTGATGTCACACTAATTCCATAAGATTTGAAGAGCTAAAATACTAAAAATAGTGTTATAAAATTATTGTCACATAAGTATTTAATATCTAAACAAAATAATTTTATAAAATATTTGAAATACATTTATTTTGAAATTTTTCAATTCAAATAATCTCATTTTTTAAATGTTTTGTTTGGATAATGTAATTCAAATTTATTAAATTTTAATTCTTTTATTTGAAAAGTGTATTACAATTCCTATTAAAAACAAAAATTTATTTTATTAAACAATATTTAATAATTAAAAAATATGATTAATAATAATAATAATAATAATAATAATAATAATAATAATAATAATAATAATAATAATAATAATAATAATAATAATAATAATAATAATAATAATAATAATAATAATACAATATAATGAAACGATGTAATTGAATGATATAAACAGATTTATATTGGTATTTACAATTGAAGGGGCATATGGGGTGTGATGCCACCGAATATTGTACAAGTATAATTGCAGTGAAGGGGCATTAACAGTACAAGCAAGGTAAAAAAACCGGGACAGAAAAAGATATATTCGTCTGATTTTGCTTTCGAGGAAGGTGATGAAGTTCGAATCATGCTTTCCGTGTGGGACGAATATATAAATTGAATAATGGTCCCAAATATGTAAATCATAGAAGCACTCCCACCAGCTACAATCATTTTAACGACTGAGAATGTGTTTTTTTAAAAATAAATTATGTTTTCATATCTCATAAACGCATTTCTAATTTAATTTAAGTATATCAAAATTCACTTTCGTTCTCTCAATTTTAAAAGAGTTTAATTAATATATACAGTATAAAAGATTTTTTCCGTGACCTTTAATCATACCTTTTCATTCATGTGACTTTTAAAGTACTAATTAGTAAAGTAAACAAACTTATTATGAATAAAAGGTTGTGATTGAATGTCAATGTAAAAATATTTACACTGACAATATATACCAATTAAACTCATTTTAAAATAGGTGAAGTTAATATTTTATTTTAATTTTATTATTATTAAAAACATGTCAGCATTTTAGTAATATTTTTATAAGCCAAAAATATTATTATGTAAGAAATATTAAGCAAAAGCACAAGAAGTGTCTATTTAAAAGTGTACAAAGAAAGTAGAGAAAATGACACAAATTTTTTAAGCATAGAAGTTAAGATTCATAACTCATTCACCAAAGGAAAGTATTGACAATTTCTTTATATGACATCATTCTCACGTTGTTTATTGCATTGCTTGAAAGCCTTGGATTATGTCAACAACCTTAGATGATTGAGCTTTGAAGGTTTTAGTATTTTTAGTCTTTCATATGTACCAAAGTCTTACAAACCAAACAAAGTATCATGCTCACATGACTGCTAAGGATCCATTAACTAGGCCTAGGGATTGATAGCAATGACCACAAAACTTATCATTACAAGAAATATGCTAAATAGTGAAGGAAATTAGAGGGGAAATATTTGCCTCATAATTCCCTTACTAATTAATGTGGGATTAGCGAGCGTAAAAATGTGCCTAGCAATTCCCTCACCAATATTTCTAAATAAATTTGCAAAGTAAATTTCCCTAGCGATTTCCTCGCCATATTTCTAAATAAATTAGTGGAGGAAATTTCCCTCACCATGTTCTAAACAAATTAGTGAAGAAAATTAATCATCGCGATTCCTTCACCATGTTTCTAAACAAATTAGCGAAGGAAATTAATCATCACTATTCTTCGCCAATATTCTAGATAAAATAGCGAAAAAAATTTTCCTCACGATTCCCTCACCATGTTGCTAAATAAATTAGTGAAGGAATATATCTACGCTATTCCGTCACCATATTTTTAAATAAAGCAGGGAAGAAATGATTGGTAGCAATTTCCTCGCCATTTTCTAAATAAATTCGCGAAGGAAATGGTACTTGTTATTCCCTCATGAATATTTCTTAATAAATTAGTAAAGGAATATGTCATTGTTATTCTCTCGCTATATTTTCAAATAAATTAGCAAAAGAACAGTAACTTACAATTACTTCATCATTTATCTAAAACAAATTGGAAATATTTTCTTGATATTTTTTTATCCCTCATTTGCTATTCGCACCACCATAATGTTTAAAATAACTTAAAAACCTCAACATACCCTCTTGTGTATTTTAGATTAACTAATTCGAAATATAAATTTTAAAGTGTTCCTGGTCAATTGATCTTGAAATTTATATTTCAAATTAATTTGAAACACCTTAAAATTTATATTCTAGATCAATTAATCTGAAATACATTATATTAATTCCTGATTAGGTGATCCAGAATGTAGTAATAGGATATGGTCATTTGTATTTCATATTGGCTCATCCGGAAGTGTAATATTATATTTATATTCCAAAATTAGTTGATCCTGTAAGTTAAAACAGGATGAAGAGATGTTGAAAGAAACTGTTTTAAAAATATTTAATGAAGTAAAGTGGCTAATAGGTCTTGTAGGTCCATAAAATGAGACATATTAGATTAATGGTCAAACAATACTTATTAAAAATGAATAATAGAGTTATCAAAATAAGCATTTGGCCCAGCCATCAGGCTCACACAATAAAATGTGTCACACTGACCCAAGCCTTATTTTATCTAGCCCATTATTTTCTAAGCTTGCTCTAGCCTTATAATTAGAAAGACTCATCAAGTCCATTTTTTCAATTTTGCAAGTAATTAAAAATAGGTAATTTTTTTGCACTCCTCATTTGCTATTCGCACGCCATAGTGTTTAAAATAACTCAAAAACCTCAACATACCCTCTTGTGTATTTTGGATCAACTGATTTCGAATATAAATTTTTGGGTGTTTCGGGTTAATTGATCTTGAAATTTATATTTCGGATTAATTCAAAACACCTTAAAATTTATATTCTAGATCGATTAATCTGGAATACATTATATTAATTCTGGATCAGATGATTCAGAATGCAGTAATAGGATATGATCATTTGTATTCTAGATTGGCTTGTTCGTAAGTGTAATAATATATTTATATCCCATAATTAATTGATGTTGTTGGTTATAACAGGATGAAGGAATGTTTAAAGAAATTATTTTAAAAATATTTAATGAGCTAGAGTAGCTAATAGGTCTTGTAGGCCCATAAAATGGGACATACTATATTAATTGTCAAACAATACTTATTAACAGATGGAAAATAAAGTTCTCAAAATGAGTATCCGACCCAACCATCGGGCTCACACGATAAAATGTGTCAGGCTAACCCCAACAATATTTTATTTAGGCCACTATTTTCTAATCTTGGTCTGGCCTTGTAATTAAAAAGACTCATCAAGTCCATTTTTTTAACTTTGCAAGTAATTAAAAATAGGCAATTTTTTGCACCTCCTAATTTGCTATTCACACCCCCATAGTGCTTAAAATAACTCAAAAACCTTAGCATACCCGCTTGTGTGTTTTTGGTTAATTGATTTTAAAATTTATATTTTGGATTAATTCAAAATACCTTAAAATTTATATTCTAGATCAATTAATCTGGAATATATTATATTAATTCCAAATTAGATGATTCAGAATGCAGTAATAGGATATGGTCATTTGTATTCCAGATTACCTCATCCAGAAGTGTAATATTATATTTATATTCCAAAATTAGTTGATCTTGAAATTTATATTTCAAATTAATTCAAAGCACCTGAAAATTTATATTGTAGATCAATTGATCCGGAACATTATATTAATTATAGATACTTTTTACTAATCTATATTTACGTTGTTAGATTCAAACCTAGAAGTGTCAAAACGGATCAGTCCTGTGGATCATTATTTTTTTGGCTCATCCTAAACCCATGGTGGTCGAACTGATCCATTGGGCCAAACACGTTCCGATAGTGCTATTAAACAAAAGTGTTCAATTAAATATTTATCTTTTATTTTTTTTTACTACATTTAGGCCTTCAAATTTTATTAAAATATTAATTAAACTAAATTATGCCAATATATCCGCTTAATAAAAGCTTAGTATCTATATCACATAAATTAAAGGCTTACATAAATTTAAATTTTTTGTTCTTAAAGTTTCACGAAAATCACTTTTGGTCCTTGAAATTCAAAAATATTTTTAGTCCCTCAAATTAATTTAATTTTAGTATTAACATTGTTCGTTTATAATTTTGGTGTATTTGGTTGTGCCAGATGTGAAATTGAATATTGAGACAGTTAGGTTTAAAGGTGAAAGCGATTCACAAGTAGAAAAATGTGTTTTCTGTCACTAATTTTTTAACAGCATTAACTGGAGAGGAAAACCTAAAAGTGAATAAAAGACTAAAAAATATTTTTAAATTTTAACAACTAAAAGTGATTTTTTGTGAAACTTTACGAATAAAAAAAAATTTAAGCCTAAAGTAATTATAAAAATAATAATTAATAACAAAAATAAAATATGAAATGTATACAAGTCTTTTAGAAGATTAATTTTAGTTTATCTTAAATTCATTAAAATATTTTTAAAGTTATATTATTTTAATATTAATTTTGCTTTATATTAAATTCGTTTAAAAGTATAAAATTATTTGATATTGATTATGTAAATAATTTAAAATAATTATATTTTGTGATATATATAATATATTAGTAATATGTTTATTAATTATTTTTAGTATTATATATAAATATATTTATTTTAATAATTAATTAATATTAAAAATCTGAAATAAGAAAAAGAGTACATACTCTTTTCTCTCAACCATGTGTTCCACGAAGCAAACCTCTTGTGTTACTCCTTTGTGGTACTGCTTAAACGCCACTCTCTGTCACCAGTGTCTTTAAAGAAACCTGATTCAGCTTACTTCCTCTACCTTTTTTTATTCTTTATTTTAGTGCCAGTAAAACTAGTGCGTCTTGATTTGCTCGTAAATTTTTAATCAAATGCGTACACTATGTTTTCTCTCTTACTTGATTATTCATGCACTACATTTAGGAATAATGACTCTTTTTTTGTTTCTCCAAGATTTATCTAAAATCAAAATTCATATTCTATCTGTTTCTGGATTATTACATAGTGACCAATGAACAAATAAAATATTAATATACCGACAAATAGAAATAGAATTGAATCAACATATTTATAATTCTATTATATATATTTTTTATTTTAGATACAAATCATAAGACG
The DNA here is from genome assembly GCA_037954015.1 of Psophocarpus tetragonolobus. Taxonomy (NCBI): domain Eukaryota; kingdom Viridiplantae; phylum Streptophyta; class Magnoliopsida; order Fabales; family Fabaceae; genus Psophocarpus; species Psophocarpus tetragonolobus. The sequence goes on from CM075690.1 coordinate 92,672,651, forward strand.
AAGCCAAGGTTCATATATAATACCCTTTAATTTATGATTTTAGATATTTATAAATACTTAAAATTTATTAAATGTTATTTTATAAATAAAAATAAAAGTGTGTTTGATTTAGAGATAACTGAGAGGGTGGATAGAAGCTTATCTTGGGTAGGCAAAACACGTTGTTTTATTCATATCTCAAAATTGGTTTTAAATTTAAGATATTTTGGTAAAGTGTCTATTATTTGAAGTCATAAACTTGAAGGTTGGATAGAAATATAAAAATGATTCAAATTGCTTTTCTCTATGGTGAAGTACGTGGAACTCTTAAACAATAAGTGTGACCTTTAGACAGATGGACATAATAACCTTTGGCAATTGATATTGAGTTTCCAATTGACCTTTGGAAGATTTTAGAACCTGTTCATAAGACCTTGTGTTTTCCTTTTCTTCTGCCAAACTATTAATTTTAAATTTTATGTTTAATTATTTTTTATGTGGTTATAGGCAGTGTGCAGGTGCAAAAATTACTTTAAAATATATATACTTTAAAATTTTATGTTAAATGAAATGAATTCTATCATGTGAAAAAAATATAAACTTTTGAACTTAAATCATTATCCCACTTATAATCTATGGATGATGGTAATAGAATATATCATAGTCATATATTGATTTTATTGTATAGTATAATTCTAAACCAATAATAGATTATCAAACTCTAGATGCAAAGTCATTTAATTCTCAAACTAGGATGTGAACTAGTTCTTAGAATTTATTTGTTGCGCTGAATAACTACTACTAGTTCTAAGGACTACTACTAGTTCTTAGAATTGATAGTCATAGATTGATATCATATACCTTTATGCCATTAGAAAAGGACATTCATGGTTTATGCTGATGGCCTGCTTTAGTACCTATGCAGTGCAAATGAATGTATCCATTTGAGAGGTGCATGTTATACTTGAAAAATAAGGTTCGAAATAAGGAAAAGGCTGAAGGATCGATTTGTGAAACATACATTGTGGAATAAATTTCTAATTTTGCTTATATGTATTTTGATCCAATCATACAAACAAGATACACTTAAGTTTCTCGAAATGATGATGGTGGTAAAGATATTGGTGTTGATGATAAGTTGTCGATATTTAGATACCCATGTTGTCCTATTGGCAAGGGTAAAAAAAGAATCTTAACAGATGAAGAACTTGAAATTGCTGCAACATATGCTCTAGTAAATTGCAAAGAAGTTGAATGTTATCTACAGTAAGTTAGATTCCTAATTTCTAAAATTTTTAATTTACTATTTAATAATTTCGTTATTAATTATATTAATTTATAGAAAATTCAAAGATTCATTAAGGAAAACCAATCTCAATATCAATGAGGATGAAATAGTGGAAGCTCAAGATAAAGACTTCAGTAGATGGTTGAAACATCAAGTGAGTCATCTTACTCATAAGTGTATATGATGTTCTCTTTAATGTTCATTATATATATAGAAAATGATTGAATAATGTATTCTCTTTATAATCATTTACAGGTAAGAACACAACAAGTTGATAATAAACTACTTCAATAGATAAGTTATGGTCCATCCAAATTTGTAACTTCTTATAATGACTTAATAGTTAATAGGTATAAATTCCATACCAAGGAATATGGACATAATAAATTCACCATGAATAGTGGGGTATGTGTTCGGGGAAATATATATGGTGAGAATGATTTAGATTATTATGAAATTATTGAAGACATACTAGAATTGTCATATCTTGGAAATGAAAGAGTAATTATCCTACATTGTTATTGGTTTGACCCAAATGGTGTCAATATTGATGAAAGATATGGATTGGTTGATGTGAAACATAAATAAAAACTTTAGTCAAATAAGCCATTTGTATTAGCTGAGTAGGCACAACAAGTGTATTAGACAAGATACCCATAAAGTGGGGGTAGATCTAGTGGCGAATGGTGGACAACTTGCAAAGGTAGAAAAAAACTCTTTATGACCGACATAATGAGTAATGAACATGGTGGATCAAGTGAACAAACAAATGATTATTATCAAGATGATGGATCGACAATAATACACCAAAACATCATAAATGATAAAGCAATTACTTTGTTAGATGAAAATGCCCTGATAGAAGAACTAGATAACAATGACATTCATCATATAGCTGAAAATTTGCCTCATGATGACTTCATTGATGATAATGATGAGATTGAAGATATTAATGAATTTATAGATGATGATGAATTACATGATTCAGACTCAAGTAGTTATCATTAATTTTTTCTTTTTCTAATGGTATTGATATTGAACTTAAATGTGTTTCTTAATTATCTTTTATTTATATTAATAAAGTATTTTTAAACGTTTACAATTCTTTATGTAGTAATCATCATGCCAACTACTCAAGGAAGGGGGCGTTGAGTTAGTTGCAACACTAATCTTAATCTACTCACTCAAAGAAATGATCCTTCACAACCACGTCTTTCTCACGAGTTACTACGTATAATAGTAAAAGATATTTTATTTATTAACACTTAATTTGAAATGTTTAGCTTTTTATGTGCAATTTTAGCAATTGTCTTATTTGTATAAATAGTCCCTTGATTATGTATTGTATATTATTGATTAAGGATTTGATTTTTGTATATTTTGTGAAAATTATTCATGTTTTGTAATTAAAGCTTTAGTCTTTCTCTTAATAAAAAAAAACCAATATTTCTTTATTATAAGTGATGGATTTACTGGTAGTGGTGAACAAGCATATGATACCAATCCATTTATTAATGATGATTAATCTAATACTGTCCCAACACCTAATGATCAACAACCTACTATTATGCCTTAAAGTGAAGATTCTAATGTCGAATTTGATAAGAGACAAATATATTAGTAGAAGCAGTCTCAAATCCGTAAGTAAAATTTAACTTAATCAATTTTTGTTATTAATGCTATTATTTATTTCATCTTATTAATTCATTTTTTATGCATTAAATTATATATGTGTAAATAGTTGACTTATAGGATGAGATTTGATGATCAATCTATGACTCGATATATTTTTCTGAGGTAATATTAAGAATTTTTTATGCTACTGATAGTTGGAAAAGTTATTGTCTTGAAATGAAGAAAATGTTATTTAATGATTTTAAGGTAAAAAATTAATATTCTATTATTATATATTCAGTAGTTGTAATTTTTTTTTTTTACTTGAGTTGTATTTTTGTAGGAAAAATAGGGTTTTGCATCAGAATATTATCGTGTAATGGCGAAGGAAGTTTGGGAAAAGACATGTATGGACGAAGAAAGCAATGAAAAAGGCAAATTCAAGAAACTTTGAGGGCTTAAGGGGTCATAAGCCTAAAGGGATGAAAACTAAAATATGGAATGAATTGATTGATATTTGAAAAACACAAAAATGGCAAAAAAAGTTATGCTACAGAAAAAGAAATGGGGTTTTCCAATCTAAAGCGATGGTGCACATAGGAGATTATAAATAATGCATTAACCTCTTCTTTCCAAACACAATTGTTAGAGGTAATGGGACAAATAATTCAAGCAGTTCAACCGTCAACACGCCATCAACTACCCAACCAAGATAGGATAATGAAAAGACATGATGATGATTTTACTTGTTAGGTTGATATTTTCTATCTTTTTAGGTTCTAATTTATTTTTTAAGACATTAGTAAGTTGGGTTCTGTAAGACATTATTGACAAATTTGCAACACATTATACAATGTTTACTTAGTTACATAAAACATCATTTGATACTTTTATTGGAATGTACTTTTTTGTAGTTTAAGTTGTCAATTACACATGATTAAATCAAGTTTTATGATTTTCAGAAAGTGTTATCTTCCATTTATTTTATATAATTAAATACAATTAAATGAAAAGTTTTATGAAATTGATAGATTAGGCAGATAATTATTTATTCTTGAGAGGGACTAGGAGAAGAACTAAAATACATATAATGAAACTAATTTGTGAGGGAATAACTATGAACTTTTGCAAAAGAAAAGCGAGCATATTCCAAGATAGTTGAGAGTGAGTAGTGAGAGATTATCAATTGTTACTTGTGAGAAATTAGCGATAATATTGCTAGAAATTATTGTGAGAGAATGGCAAACTATTAATGAGGGTGGTTTGCAATAGATTTGAAAAGTAAAGACGAGTTTATCATGATATATTGATGACGAATTAACAAAGAATTTTTGTGATCAATTTGCAAGGCAATGACTATGACTTATTGTATGGGAATCACAATGAATTAATGAGAGAATAGTACGTCAAATTAGCAAGAAAGTAGCAACAACATATTGATGAAATGTTTGCAACAAAATAGCAAGCAAATGGAAAAGAATGCTAGTGAGGTCATTGTGAGGCAATTGAAAGCATCTAGCGACAAAATTTAGCAAGGGATGATGGCAATTTGATATTTGAGAATAGAACAAAGAATTGTCGGGGGATTTAGCAAAAGATTAGTGAGGAAAATTGCGTTGCAATCGCAAGGGAATTAGCAAGGAAAGCATGAGATGTAAACAATGGTCGCAAATTTCGTCCCAAATGCATCGCCAATCCCTTTGTACACCTAAATGCATTCTAAATCAACCTATCTAGGAATCTCTCAGTCAACTGCACACCCCTCATTTATTAACTACTCTAGTTTCTTCTCCTCCCAAATAAATAATTGTTTTCTCCACTTGTTGGTAGCATTTTATTAATTAACTTATCACATCATTTGAGATTATTACTCGATAGTCCTGTAATTATTTTTTGTAAATTATATTTTTTAATTATTTATAAATTTGCTCAACATTATTAATTATTTTAAAGAAATACGATTTTCAAAACATAACAACTCAAAAAATATTACACAAAATTATCTAATCAAAATTTTGGATGACATGACTAGTAGTGGGTAATAAAAATGTTAACGAAATTAAGATGAGGTTTCAAATTTCACTTATTTTAAAAATTTTAAAGATGTATTTGATCTATTTTAAAATTCTAAATAACAAATTCAATGAAAAAATTTTCTAGTAACATAAAATCAAATGCATTTTTGAGATACCAAAAACATTTAAAAAAATCAAGTCTCATTTGTTTCTTGGTCTAGGGCTAAAGATGAAGTAACTAGATTTTATAAGGAAATGAAAATGTTTGATATTGAATTTATTAAAGTACAAGTCAACGAAAGTAATTTAATTTCTCAAGGATAATAACGAGGGTCGGCAACATTATACAAAGAAAGGGAAAATGGTATTTAAATATGAAGTATTATATTAGGAGTTTAATTAATATATATTATTGTGTAAAAAAGTTTACATTGAAAATACATATTAATTAGACTTTTGTAGTATTTAGTAGGGTTAAGTTTGTAGTCTTGGAATCTTGTAGTAAATATTGTACAATTTTATTTTTTTTGTAAATTGATTTTTTATATCCTAAAATAAAAAAATAATTTCAAAAGTTTTAAAATACATTTTTAATTCTTGAAACCTAATGACATTAATGAAAATTGTGATATATAACAACTCGAGAACTAAATCAACAATAAAATTACCTATAGATAATACAATAGTCTTTGTGGTATATCTAACTTCTTAGAATGGGTAACGTTGATTATTCTTATCTGGTTGAACTATGTAAATATGTCAATAAACTTAAATTCTTTATTTGTCTAGCAATTATGGAATAAGTACATTGTTTTTTTTTCAAAAATGATGGTTGTGATATAATGTTTGAAAGTAAATAAAGTGTTAAATGTTTTTTTTCAAGCCAAACAATTTTTATAAATAATAAGGAAATTACAAGAAGTGTTTCCCTTTGATTCTGTAGAATACAATTAATAAAAGACACTAAACACATTTTATCCAGTTCTGTCATATATCCTTCTCTTTTAATATGCAAAGACGAGTTCATATATGCTTTGCTAGAGTATGACTTAACAAGTAACATTCCCATTTTATTTATTTTATTTTACTTAAAAAAAGACTTATACATTTCAATATAAAAATATTTTACATTGACATTCACTCACAATCTTCGTATATATGAATTTTAAAGAAATGATTGATAAAGTCAAGCAATGACCATACATTAAGATTTGTTATTGAACATCAGTATAAAATTCTTTTACATTATGAGTGCATAAATATTAAATTCAGTATTTAATTACTGATTATTGTGTTTAATACTCATAAATTTGAATAGAATAATAAAATAATAAAATTTTAATTAATTTACAATAATGAATTATATTTTTATATTTTATTTTATCGCTAATTTTAATATTATTTTAGAATAGACTCCCGGTGACTAGTCTTTATATACAAAGTTATCGGTATTTATAGCAAACATGATAAAAAAAATCTCAAATGATTATGAAATAATTATTTAAACTTAAAATCATGTTTTATACGATTTAATATAGGTAGAGAGATATTCTTAGAATTTTAAAGATTTATGATAAAATTTTATGGAATGTTTTAGACAACTTGTTCATAAATTAGGTATTATATGATTAATTTTAAAACGTAGTCAAATTAGACATATATGTAAAAATATAATTTGTTATAAAAACATTTAAAGTCGACATAAAATTAATAAAAATTATTGAGTGACAAATATATACTTAATTCAATAATCTAAAAATAATTTTAATTTGTAATAAGTTAATTATAAATATAATTTAACTCTCTTGTAAGGTTTGAACTAAATAAATTTAATTGGTTTAAAAGCTAAAAATTTTAATGTGTATAAAATAATCATTATCGTCGGTGATACATTTGCGAGGAAGAATAAGGAATGACGTCGGGAAACAGATAAAAATTGGAGATAGTTTAAGACCTTAACACAAGTGTTTTGGCCTCTTAGAAATGTATTTATTGTGGATGTTAAAAGAAATTTCCTATTTATCATATTTCTTCTCAGATCTACAAAAAGTATAAATACCATCCTTTTCTCTCTACAACACCAAACCAGTACCACCCATTCTTGCACAATGAAACTTGTTTATGTTAGAAATTATGACTTTTTAATTTAAAAATTTAATTTATATAATATTATATACCTTTATTATTATAATATATAATGTTCAAATCCAAAAAATCAGTTCAATTAAATTCCCATAAGCTATAAATAATCTTTGGGTTTCTGAAATTGCATGTATATATAATGGTTAATAACACATTTTTCGGGAAGCATTATGATAAATATACTATGGATTTTATCCACCGGAACATGTTGCACCTTTTCTCATAACATGCTGAACCTCCTTTTGTCATTCTATTTGAATCGAGATTTTAAGGATTATAATATTTTTTACAACGACAAAGAACAAATATTATTTTTCAACATTGCTATCCGTTTGTCTATAAATATAGGTGCATTCGCAGACGTTAAAATAATCTAAAGAAAAACAATTTTTTCTCTTTTTTAAAGATTTTTTCACATCTAAAATACTTAAAATTGTGTACATTATTTCTGGATTCTTTATTACATTTAAAGATCTGTTAAACTAATGTATAGTAAGAGAGAAACATATGTAAAGGACAAGAATCCTAATATAATGGAGACATTACAACGTTCTACCTGTTTTAACTCAAACTAATTTAAACTCAACTCATTTATTATTTATGTTTTTTTTATTATTAATATTGATTGATTTCTCTATTTTAAATATGTATGGTGCATAATTGTTGAAACATGAAAATTAATAATTACATTAATTAATTTATTCTTTAATTGATTTTATAACAATTTTAGAGAATAAACTAGTTTTTTTTTTGTCTATTTCAAGTAAGGTAAATAAAATAAAAATAAAACATTCTGATAAATAGACTATTTCTTTAATTTATCGCCGATCATTTTAGAATTACAATCAGTTGTTTCCAAGTTGATTTTAACAATTGGCTTCATGTTCTTCAAATGTCTACAAAGTATTACTGCTAGTCATTTAGATGATTTTTGGACTTATTGAAATTATCCCCCATGGCCTTATCACAAAAGGATATATAATATATCTCGTGGTTACTTTACATTAAATGTGAAAATTGATATTTTGACGCCCTTTCCACGTGGAGAACATATCAATCGTTTTTAACTGAAGAACCACTGTGTTGTGAAAATAGCGATTGGAGAGTACTAATTACGAATTAATTACCCTAGGGTTTTATAACAATCCAACTTTCCTTTTCAGTCTTCTGGATGTGGTTTTGACAGTGTAGTGTTCTGGCAGTGTTCTTAATTAAATCTAAAGAGTTTGTGAGTTTTTGAAGTAGCAGTATAATATAATATGCTATGATAATGATAAATGAGTTAAGAAACATTTTTTAACTAAGATATATGACTCATTATGAGAGGCTATAACTTTTAAATAGATTAGTACAATAATTATCTCTGAATTGACTTTGAAAAAGTACTTAAATTATATTCAAGAATTTGTAGTTAACACCGCAAAAATACCACAGTAATGGTCGTGAAGTGAATTAGCAGTATCACACTACAGAAATTGAAGAGATTTATTTTTCGGCATCTTGGATGCGACTTGTATGTGTATTTTATTTGTTTATAGCCATGCGGTATTTTTTCACAGGACCGAGAAGAGATAGTTGTGGCACTGTTTCTTTGTACAAAAAAAAAAAGAAAAAAAGTAGAGAGCATCTGCTGCCAGTTTAAAGGATGTAGATTAGCATTTGAAAATAAATTAATTTTACATATCATCCACTGTAAATTCATGGTTAGGAAATTGGACCCCGAATAGTATCAGATTCAAAGGATATTGTTGTTAAGGAAACAAAGACTGTATATGAGCTGGGCCAGCTACTTATCTATATCAATACTTTAATGTCTATGTTGTGCGTCAACAAGGAATTAAGTGGTTAAGGAAAATAAGAGAAAAGTTCATTAATTAGTTACAACAATGAACGCTTGTCATCAAATGAATAGCGATTCAATAAATGAAGTTTAATGGATAAAACAAAATTGATTGTTAACTAAAATACACAATTATAATTTACACATTATATATGTCTTGTTTCTATGGCGTGATGTATTCTATTTAAACTATGACAATAACAAGGTTGGGATGTTTAATATTCTTATTTATTCGTGATAAAATTTAAAATCCGCTTAATGGACCTAATGACAATAATTGTAGGGATAAGTGTCATAGACTACCCTTGAAAGGGTTCACCCAGTGAGTATGGTGGTGGGACCGTCACTGTGAGAATTGGGCATATCTCTAAGTGACATTTATGAAACAAGATATATTCACGCAAGACTGTAACGAACACCTCTTATTAGAACTTAATTGAACACCTTTATTATACTATGTTGTAATCTTAAGTCTAGTTAAAAGAGATCTAGCTTAAGATTGTTAAATTAAGCCTCTGCATTTTTCTCAGATAAAGATTCATATACGTTAAGTATAAGGTTCAAACTCGGAAGGTTCCTTATACTGAAAATATAATACATCATGTTCTATATTTTAAGTTCTTATATACTATTTTATTATTTTCTTTTCTTAAATTTTTAAATTAGCGGGGAACGTTAGAAATTATGAATTTTTTAATTTAAAAATTTAATTTATATAATATTATATGCCTTTATTATTATAATATATAACGTTCAAATCCAAAAAAAATCAGTTCAATTGAATTCCTGTAAGCTATAAATAATCCTTGGGTTTTGAAAGTTGCATGTATATATGGTGGTTAATAGCACATTTTTTCGGGAAGCATTATGAGAAATATCTGATGGATATTATCCGTTGAAACATGTTGCACCTTTTCTCATAATGTGCCGCAACTTCCTTTTGTGATTTTGTTTGAAACGAGAATTTAGGAATTATAATATTTTGTACAGCTATAAAGAACAAATATTACTATTCAATATTGCTCTCCATTTACCTATAAATATATGTATATTAGGAGAAGTTAAAGACTTTTTCACATCTAAAAAGTAATTTACTCTCTTCTTTAAAGATTTTTTCATATCTAAAATATTTGGAGTTATGTTTATTGGAGACACCTACTACATGGATCCAAATCTCACCTTCACAGACATTCTCCTGACAAAGAATGTCTAAAAAAAATCATTCTACGAACTACCACAGTTTAACACATAACAATTCAACTTGGAGCAAGGCCGTTGGGGTTGGCAAAGGAGTAGAGAAGCAGAAGACCAACAGAGACGTTGCTCTCGTGACCTGTCATCCCGTACCTTGACGACATCCCTTTGCTACAGAATACTCAACAATACTCTCCTACGAGGCTAAAAATCGTTGGTGATTAAGCTCTACAAAGGATTGACCAACCTCGACGACCACATTAAGACATTCCTCACCTAAGTAAATCTCTGATCAAATGATGATCATGTGTTGTGTAGAATGTTCCCTACTTCTCTTGCAGGTACTACTCTCAATTGGTAGTCAAGGCTTCCCCGCCGCTCTATCAACTCGTTCGATACCTTGATAGAAAAGTTTACACCCCACTATCCGGTTTTCGACCACAAAGGGTTTCAACCGACGAATTGATCGAGCTCCAACAGAGGATGATGAGTCATTGTGCGACTTCACATATTGGCTCTCTAAGATGATCACTCAGATCGTGGATTTAGAACTGGGGGTAGCTCTTCACACAGTCGTTGGCACCCTGAAACCTAAAGGGTTCATTGATAGTGTGGCCAAGAGACACTTGAGGACCATGGAGGAATTTCTAGAGCGATCCTTTAACTTCATCGACATGGAAGAAACGTCTGTTAGGCACAAACAACTTAGAGCCCCTCGCAGTATGAAGAAGGACCAACACAGGCAGCCTACATATGGGCATGATCATTTAGAATCACCAAGACCCTCTGCAACGAAGCATACTAACTGCATAGACTACAAAGGAAACCCATTCCGAGAACTCGGAACATCACCTATTTAAAAATATACTACAACTGAGACAAAACAGGTGATGCACTCTTTTTCCTACCTTAGTCTTTTTCCCCAAGTAAAAAACTTATGGATTTTGGCTGAGGAGGTTTTAATGAGGCACACCGGTGTGTAAACATAAATCAATGAAACATCAGTAAATGTTTACCTTTCATACTTTTACCATTTTTCTTCACTGTTTATCTTTTTGTATGTTTCGTTTATTTTTTAGTACAGTATCGCAAACAACTAAAGAACTCGACGCTCTCATCGCCTACTCGGCACTCAGGTCTAACGAGACCACCATCACCTACTCGACGCTCTATCGCGCACTCAACGCTCTATCGCCCATTCGACGCTCTATCTCCCACTCAGTGCTCTATCGCCAAATAGATGCTCTACCGCTTATTTGGCGCTCTATCGCCTACTCGATACTCTAGTCACCTGCTCAACAATGAACTCGCTTGCTTGGCGCTATACGCACCCTTTCTGTAACTCGTGCGAACGTCCAAAGATAGAAAGAAACATCATCCCCACTTCACTTTCACCAACAAAGCATGCAAGAAAGGATAAAGGCACCAAATTGCAAACCTAACTTCATTACTCCCCAAATGACACGATTACATGACAACAAAATACAACACAAAAAACATGTAACAATACTTCAACACAAAAAACATGAGCTCGTCTTCAACAGAGGCTTTGACGTTGCATGTCGACAAGTCCATGTCCTTTTACTCTCTAGCCTTTTTGGTCTCATCCTACTTTGGATCGAACTGAAGGTTAAATAGGTATATGTACCCCCCTGAAGCTCAATCTCTACCCTTCCCGGGGCCCATCATTGGTACCACCAGCCTGCAACACCTTAGTGCTTGACTCAACACCGTGAGCTCAGTGCCTCACTACCTTGACATCGACCCAAAAATAACCAGGCCCAAAATCCCCAAATAAGGTAACAAGAGACAAATCTTAAGGAGAATGGTAAAAAAGCTAACTAAAGACAAATCTTAAGGAGAACGGTAAAAAAGGTAACTACAGACAAACCTTAAGGAGAATGATAAAAAGGTAATTAGGGACAAAAATCTTACAAGAACAAGTATAAAAGGATAGTTAAATCTCACCTTTAGAGACATCATCCTATTCATATTTCACTCTCTCACTCTCATTCCAACACTGACTTGGGCGTTAGAGTTTTTTTTGCAGGTACCCATATATTCCTTTGGAGCCCCAGAGCCCAAGACCCTGGTTTAGTTAGAGTATGTTGTCCCAAGACAGGTTCTGACAAACTCTAGTAAGAACAATAGGGAATACTAATATACATCAACTATTTTTTAGTTAGAGTATGTTAGCATCCTTGCACTTGGACTAAATAACCAACAATTTCATTTGTTAAAATAATTAATATAGGGATATTCTCGTAAATAGTTATTCCTCTTATACATTCACTCACTATCTTTCTTTTAACATTTATTATTTGTCATTCTTTTTTTTCTGTCTTCTCTCACCACCAATAATTTTTCAAACATTCTTCTCTTTTCCCTTTCACCGGTGTAGAATATAGTATAATTATGAATGATAATTATGTATAATAATGATTTATAAATTATAATTTATGTAACACTGTTGCAATTGCATACTTAACATATTTATTCAAAGTTATTAATCGATGCCATTTTTTATTTAATGGGTATTAAAGAACTATCTTATTTTGCAATGGGGAGAAAAAAATGTACCCTAGTATATATAAATACATGTATCTTATTGAGCATTTATCACAATATACATTCTTTTTATATATAAAAAAGTAAATTTTTGTTTAACGCAATTTTACTTTATGACTCACTAATTCGTTGAATTGTTTTGTTTTAGGTATTTATTCCTTCTCCTCATCTCTAACTAATATATATCCGGTCACAATTCAAAGGATGGACAAAATAAGATATAGCCAGATAGTTTTAGGTATTATAAATGTAATTTTTTTCTCTCAAACTGAATCATGGAAAAAGAGAATTAAACTAAATTTTCTACAAAAATTAATAAAGAGGGAAAGAGACGGAGAAAATGAAAATAGAAAATAAAGCTTTTATTATGTTGGATTAAAAACTCAGAAAGATAATTAAATACTCACAATGCATGGCTTTCGGAAATCCCGGACCACATCCAAAAATAGCCAATGAGGGGGAACTGTTTTATTTATCTTCTTCTAGCTTTTACTTAGCTATAGGGAGTTGGTGAAATTCTTGCATCATATTCATGTTGCTGTTCCAACAAGTTCCCTTGCCTTTTACTTCTTCCTTTTTAATATCTTAGCTTAATTGAATTTTTAGTCACTCTTTCTACCCAATATCATGTGTTTTTTATGTAACAATCAAATTACATATATGAAATGTCGTGTGTAAAGTTGCTTTGCACATAAATAAATAAATGAAATATTGTGATTTTACAAAATTAAATTTAATATTATATTAAAAATTAAAATGATATTATTAAAATATTAGGGAAAAAGATAATTAATCTTACATTAAAAAATTAAATGCGATATGATACTTAATTTAAAATATTTTTTCTCAAATATTATTTTGAGAGGAAAGAAGTAGAATCTTACATTATATTAAATACATTATGTTTTATTGATCAAATTATTAAAGACTATAAATTATAATTTAAATAAGAAAGCAAACCTAAATAAAATTATAATTTGAAATAAATTACAACCTAAAAGTAAAAGATCAAGATTTTCCTTAGATCCAATTGGGCGATTGAATAAATGAATAATATTATATGAAATAATAAATGTGAAAAAGTTATTTTATTTAAACCATGATAAATAGGGTGAAAGTGACAAAGTGAAATATATATAAAGGGAGGTTCGGGGTAGGGAGAGAAGAAAAGAAAAGATTAGTGATTAGATTGGCATTGGAAGAATGTTGTCAATTTTCCGGCAATACACCTTCGACGACTCATTCGAACAGGTGTTTGTGTCGAACAAATTCCTGAAAGAATATCAAATAGCACTGACATTCGCAAGCGACTATGATGAGGAAGACGTAGCCACGAACGGGTTATTTCGAGCAACGTGGGACGTGACGAAGGTGACCCCGGAATCCATCGCCTTCTTCAAGCAGCAATACCCTGATGTGGACATCAAAGTCTTCATCAGCATCGGTAACCGCGGTTCCCAACACCCCTTCAAACCCCTAGACAACACCACGTGGATCGCCAACGCCACCGAATCCCTCACGCGCCTCATAAAAAACGAGGACTACAACCTCCATGTGGACGGCATCGATGTGTTGTACGAGGAAATCGATGCCTCCCCCAGTGACTTTATCAAGTGCATTGGGCAGCTGATACGAAACCTGAAGGAATCTGGGGTCATCTCCAAAGCTTCCATTTCTCCATCCTTTGCTCTCAACAAGGATTACTACATCCCTTTGTACCGTTCTATCTCCTCCCTCCTTGACTGGGTGGATTACCAGTTCCAAAACGAGGTTACTTTTGTCCACGACCCTTCCATGTTGTTCAAACTCTACAATGACCTCTCCAAGGTTTATCCCCGAAGAAAACTCTTTGCTGGTTACAGTGCTGAGAACCAGGATTGGGCTACCTTGTCGCCCATCGTTTTCTTTCTTGGTGGCATGGATATTCTCAATAAGAGAAGAGCTCCTGGTGTTTCCATTCATTACCATAATTACTATAAGGAATGAATCAATACAATCACACCCCTCTTGCCATACGTCATCATCTTATATATGTTATTACCATTTTACCTTTACTCATAAATCATCTCATGTAAGACTCTTCTAGGCTTATCAAATCACTTCTCGCCCTATATAAAAATATTTATATCTTACCTTATATTATATACAATATTTCTTTTACATATTGTTTATTCATTGAAAATATATACAATTATCTAAATTGGATTAGCTATAGTTATGGGTGGGTGTATGTTCGTTTTGATATGTTTTGCTTCACAAATAAAAGATATATGAATCGGGTACCTAACAATTACTAAATGAGTATAATGATTTGTGCATACGACATATACCTCCTTAGAAAGGATCCTCCTAAGAATTACTGATATTTATTTTTTTAATATTGTAATAAGCAACTGAGTTTAATGAATAGTGTAAATAAAAAAATAAGTCTTTTACTTCTTCCTAAAATAAGTAAATTCTTATCATGTTTGTTGTTATATTAAAAAAGAGAAAATAGATATTTAATCTCAAATGGCATGACATAGTGTATATCTTTAAGAACACTTTACATGTATTTTCATATCAGACTGAAGGGCTACCCGACTAGACATGTGGTTCGTAGGTCTCAACCCGACCAATATGTGTGTGGTAGGTCTCAATCCGACCTGTAGCCCCAAACAGTTATTGGATTGAGAGATGTGGACTGGACAGTTATCAAACCGATGTACACTTGAGTAGATTGTGAAGGATCTCCAAACAACGGTTGAGACCTACTCCAAACACAACCACTTAGACGACGACCAAGTATGTATGTATGTATGTGTGTGTGTGTGTATATATATATATATATATATATATATATATATATATATATATATATATATATATATATATATATATATATATATATATATGGAAAATATCAACCTAAAGGAGCATAATTTTTACAATAACATTTTGGCAACCACAATAGGAGTCTTGTAAAACATCTTCTACCTCCTCGTGATTCCAATGGTCAGAAAACGTGATAACCCTACTTCAAGGGCTCGACCTCAAGGGGACCTACTCTAGAATGTCAGCTAGAAGATATGCAATAGATGTGTCATGACACCGAACCCACCAACCGATGATCTGTTTAAGAGTCGGTCAGAAGGTTATAAGGAAATGTTATGAGAAAAGCTTACAAAGCAAGAGGTCATATTCCTTAGAATGGAAAAAGGTTTTATGTTCTTGTAGTTATTTTGAAATCATGGCTATGTGATTTTGTTGGCTTTATGTATTCGTACCATAGTTATCAATAATGCGATTTAATGGCAAGGCAGAGCAGAGTGGCCAAACACTTCTTCGTTGATGGTCGTCACGTTGCGCCTGGATAGAGCGACAGTCATACTGTGTTTCGCGGCCACGAACACGAAAGTTTGCGTCGTTTCATGCCTAGATGCACCACTTTTGCATTTGTTGAGGTTGGGGTGAGGGAGAGAAAGAAGATCACATTGTCTTTTGCTTTATTTCAAAAGAAAACTTTTTGTCCTCTGCTTTAATTCAAAAGGAAACTCAAAACGACATTGTTTTGAGTTATATTAGTTTTTTTATGAAATGTAAAAAGGGAAAATCACTTTTTTTCCTTTCTACCCAAACAATAGAACATTCATCTTGCTAGGTGTGTACGTCATTGTGTACCATATCGTTTTTCTTCTTGCTTCTTTACCCAAACGACACCTCTTCTTTGGTGAGTGTTGGCACTATTACTTCTTTGGCGAGCTTCGACACCGCTTATTCTCCAATGAGCACCTGCCGCTTGTGTCTTGTTCGTTTTCTGCCTTTTTTACCCAAATGGTGATGTTTCTTCTTATTCTTTAGCGAGCATTGGCATCATTTCTTCGACGAGCCATTGTCTTCTTTGTTTTGCGCTCCCATCCTTCACTTCTCCACTAAGTTCTTCTTAAGCGCAATGCAATGTTATATTTTTTTTTTCTATATGTAAATAATAGAATTACATATGTTATATATTTCCTTGCAATTAATTCTTCATTTTTCAGCACATATACATTTATATACATCTAGTAATATACGTTTGCATAGAACATAAATAGCGGTCATCCCGCTCTTACTATAGCGTTTTTGGAGGGTGACTGCTCCAAGTCGTTATCCGTTGTTAACTACTATGATTTGTACTTATATTTGACTATGTTAAATTTGTATTGTTCTGATTCGCCTAATTCAATGCTATAGAATGCTTTTGGCGCATGTTTGGTTAGTCAAATTTTTGTTTTTTTTTTATTTAGAATATCTTTTTAGAAAGTAAAATGCGATACGTGTTCGATAAAAATGATTTTGTTTTGATTTTTTGGTGTTCAGAGAAAAATGGTAAAAGGCAAAATGTATTTGACAAAGAATGGTCCCTAGGCGCCATTCAGGGTGATTCTAAGCTTAGGGTTTTTGGTTTTGAAATTATTTTAAAAACAGAAACGTGTTCGACAAACACTTTTTTTAGGTTGAGAAATTGGTTCTCCAATGATTATTTAGGTAAGTAATATGGGAGGTTAGTTATTTTCATAATTTTTTTTCCTTGACTTTCTTTAACAACCTATTTCAGATTTTTTTTATATACCAAAAAGAAAAAAAAACCAAAATAACTCATAACACATTACTTACCTAAATAACCTCTTCCATTATTCATGTTGAGAAAATAATTTTATTTTTATGTTTTTTATTTTTTCTGTTAATTAAATTTTTTTTAAATGTTTTGTAATTTACATTTCAGTTAAATATTTGTAAATTAATATTTTTAAACTAAATATTTTAAATTATTTTGGTAAAAAGTTTAAAAATTTAACTTAAAAAATATAAACTAAAAGTAAATTACAAAGCGTTTTAAAAAAATAAAACAATGAAAACAATATACAATGTTAAAATAAAACACATAATAAAATAAAATATAAATAATTAAAAAAAATTAATTTTAAAATTCATAATTTTGAATAATATACAGAAATAAAAAATAAATTTAAAAAATTTACTAAAAAAATCTGAAAAATAAACACTTGATAAAAAATTAGTTATTCAGCAATCAATTTTTATATATTTTTTACATAAAAAATGATGGAACAACCAATTTCTCAATATAAATAATAAAAAATATTTAAGTAAATAATGCAAAAAATGAATCAATTTTGTATTTTTTTTTTTGTATACAATTAATAAAGCCCACGATCCAGAACCCAAAGATTCTAACTTTACTTACCCCAACATCTCTATCAAAAAGCCGAAAACAAACATCCATGGAGGGGCCTTAATATAATATATAAAATAGATAAGTATATGATAAAAGAAATGGAGGGAAAAAAGTAAAATAAATAAGGACGGATCTGCTATACATAGGGTCTTTGGGGACAATTGTCCCCACTAAAATTTTAATATTTTCTAATTAAAAAATTTATTTAATTATAATTTTTTTTATTATTTAAAATGTAGTTAAAAATATTATATAATATAAATATTGTTCCAATAAATTATTATAAACAATTATGAGTTTATGGATTAGTTTAAAGAAATTTTATATTATTATTTAATTACCATTCATTATTTACAAACTTTTATTATTTTTAAAATGTTGATCGATAAAATTAACCTATTATACATCAACAACTGTGATTAAATGACGGAAAACCATTTTAAACTGTAAGGTGCATAAATTTTTTTCTCCGTAATTATTACCAACAAATAAAATTTTGTAGAACGTATTTGCTGAAAACCTGTGGCAGCTATTCTTTTCTCCACGATGTATCTGTCTTCCTCTCTATATTGTCTCTGCATGTGATTGAGGGAGAGGAAACATGGAAGAGATGAGTCAAACCGGAAAAAAAGAAAAACGTCAAAGAGTTTACAACACAAAATCACTAACGAGTAATTTTGAATTTAATTAAAAAAATATAATATGATTTGATTTAATTTAAATTAATTATAAATTAAAGCAAACTAATTAATTTAATTTGATTTTGTAATTCAAAACTTTTATTATTAAACATTAAAAATAATTAAAAAAATTATTTTCAAAATTATATAAAAATAACATTCATTTAAATAAAACAATTTTATTGAAATATTTATTTATCAACTAATATATATTAATTAAAATACTAGTTCAAACTATAAAAACTTAAAAAATAACAAATAATTATATGTCTTTTACGAATTTAATAAAATAACTAAAAATAAATCATTTAACTTAATAATTTTAATATTTTAAACCGCACATCAAATCAAACTCTGCCGTTTAAAAACTACAGATCAAACCACATAAAACTGTTCTAATGAGAAGCTTGTAGAGGTTGAAATGATCGTATGCCGAAGTTACCAAAGCCGCCAGTGCGGTGCCATCACTACCGCAATAGGAGTGTTGTGCATTTGGCGGCACAATGACGATTTTTATATTGGGTAAAGATATGAGTTCCAATAAAAATATAATTTTACAAGCTATTTAGGTAATAATTAAATAATCTCAATTATTTATTTTTTTAATAATAAAACTAAAGGTCAAAGTAAATGTCTTATTGGATATACTATCCAAATAACTAGGTTAGCTTAGACACATTTTATTTTTATTGTTAATCTCGGGACATCATTAAGTAAACGTACAATAACATAATTTTGTTTAACATTTCCTAAATTTAGTTTTTAAGTGTTAAATTTTGTCACTTTAGAATTTTATTATTATAATTATTTTTGCTTATTTTTTATTCTATGCTCAAGTGCAACTCAGTACATTTATTGTAAGTTTAACTTTTCTTTTCCATCAATGTATTTTCCATAGTTAGAAGGCTTAATTTTTATAAATTGATTTAAATAATTATTTAGTCCTTATAAAACAAACTTGTTAATTTTCCTTTCAATTTTTGGATTGGTCCTTTCACCATATATTAGTGTAAGATTTAGTTAATTTGATGTGTATGATATGAGAATTTTTATTTTAACAGTAAACTTTGTAATAACCTAAAAATAAAATCATCTACTAAAATAATTAGTAAATAACGTAATTATTAAAGTTTTTTTTATATGAAAACGAGAGAAATAAACATGAATGGAACAAGACCATTATACATGTCTTTACAACCATCTCGTGTTCCAATTCTTCAAAATTATCTTCCATAAATAGTGAACACAAAATAATTAACCTAAAAATTGTGTGCCACTAAAAGGATTAATATTTAAAACACATATAATAAGCATTTTATATATATATATATATATATATATATATATATATATATATATATATATATATATATATACATTTGGTCGTCGTCTAGGTGGTTGTGTTTGGAGTAGGTCTCAACCGTTGTTTGGAGATCCTTCACAATCTACCCACATGTACATCGGTTTGATAACTGTCCAGTCCACATCTCTCAATCCAATAACTGTTTGGGCCTACAGGTCGGATTGAGACCTACGAACCACATGTCTAGTCGGGTAGCCCTTTAGTCTAATATGAAAATACATGTAAAGTGTTTTTAAAAATATACACTATGTCATGCCATTTGAGATTAAATATCTATTTTCTCTTTTTTAATATAACAACAAACATGATAAGAATTTACTTATTTTAGGAAGAAGTAAAAGACTTATTTTTTTATTTACACTATTCATTAAACTCAGTTGCTTATTACAATATTAAAAAAATAAATATCAGTAATTCTTAAGAGGATCCTTTCTAAGGAGGTATATGTCGTATGCACAAATCATTATACTCATTTAGTAATTGTTAGGTACCCGATTCATATATCTTTTATTTGTGAAGAAAAACATATCAAAACGAACATACACCCACCTATAATTATACCTAATCCAATTTAGATAATTGTATATATTTTCAAATGAATAAACAATATGTAAAAGAAAGATTGTATATAATATGAGGTAAGATATAAATATTTTTATATAGGGCGAGAAGTGATTTGATAACCCTAGAAGGGTCTTACATGAGATGATTTATGAGTAAAGGTAAAATGGTAATAACATATATAAGATGATGACGTATGGCAAGAGGGGTGTGATTGTATTGATTCATTCCTTATAGTAATTATGGTAATGAATGGAAACACCAGGAGCTCTTCTCTTATTGAGAATATCCATGCCACCAAGAAAGAAAACGATGGGCGACAAGGTAGCCCAATCCTGGTTCTCAGCACTGTAACCAGCAAAGAGTTTTCTTCGGGGATAAACCTTGGAGAGGTCATTGTAGAGTTTGAACAACATGGAAGGGTCGTGGACAAAAGTAACCTCGTTTTGGAACTGGTAATCCACCCAGTCAAGGAGGGAGGAGATAGAACGGTACAAAGGGATGTAGTAATCCTTGTTGAGAGCAAAGGATGGAGAAATGGAAGCTTTGGAGATGACCCCAGATTCCTTCAGGTTTCGTATCAGCTGCCCAATGCACTTGATAAAGTCACTGGGGGAGGCATCGATTTCCTCGTACAACACATCGATGCCGTCCACATGGAGGTTGTAGTCCTCGTTTTTTATGAGGCGCGTGAGGGATTCGGTGGCGTTGGCGATCCACGTGGTGTTGTCTAGGGGTTTGAAGGGGTGTTGGGAACCGCGGTTACCGATGCTGATGAAGACTTTGATGTCCACATCAGGGTATTGCTGCTTGAAGAAGGCGATGGATTCCGGGGTCACCTTCGTCACGTCCCACGTCGCTCGAAATAACCCGTTCGTGGCTACGTCTTCCTCATCATAGTCGCTTGCGAATGTCAGTGCTATTTGATATTCTTTCAGGAATTTGTTCGACACAAACACCTGTTCGAATGAGTCGTCGAAGGTGTATTGCCGGAAAATTGACAACATTCTTCCAATGCCAATCTAATCACTAATCTTTTCTTTTCTTCTTTCCCCACCCCGAACCTCCCTTTATATATATTTCACTTTGTCACTTTCACCCTATTTATCATGGTTTAAATAACATAACTTTTTCACATTTATTATTTAATATAATATTATTCATTTATTCAATCACCCAATTGGATCTAAGGAAAATCTTGATCTTTTACTTTTAGGTTGTAATTTATTTCAAATTATAATATTATTTAGGTTTGCTTTCTTATTTAAATTATAATTTATAGTCTTTAATAATTTGATCAATAAAACATAATGTATTTAATATAATGTAAGATTCTACTTCTTTCCTCTCAAAATAATATTTGAGAAAAAGTATTTTAAATTAAGTATCATATTGCATTTAATTTTTAAATGTAAGATTAATTATCTTTTTCCCTAATATTTTAATAATATCATTTTAATTTTTAATATAATATTAAATTTAATTTTGTAAAATCACAATATTTCATTTATTTATTTATGTGCAAAGCAACTTCACACACGACATTTCATATATATAATTTGATTGTTACATAAAAAACACATGAAATTAGGTAGAAAGAGTGACTAAAAATTCAATTAAGCTAAGATATTAAAAAGGAAGAAGTAAAAGGCAAGGGAACTTGTTGGAACAGCAACATGAATATGATGCAAGAATTTCACCAACTCCCTATAGCTAAGTAAAAGCTAGAAGAAGATAAATAAAACAGTTCCCCCTCATTGGCTATTTTTGGATGTGGTCCGGGATTTCCGAAAGCCATGCATTGTGAGTATTTAATTATCTTTCTGAGTTTTTAATCCAACATAATAAAAGCTTTATTTTCTATTTTCATTTTCTCCGTCTCTTTCCCTCTTTATTAATTTTTGTAGAAAATTTAGTTTAATTCTCTTTTTCCATGATTCAGTTTGAGAGAAAAAAATTACATTTATAATACCTAAAACTATCTGGCTATATGCTTATTTTGTCCATCCTTTGAATTGTGACCGGATATATATTAGTTAGAGATGAGTAGAAGGAATAAATACCTAAAACAAAACAATTCAACGAATTAGTGAGTCATAAAGTAAAATTGCGTTAAACAAAAATTTACTTTTTTATATATAAAAAGAATGTATATTGTGATAAATGCTCAGTAAGATACATGTATTTATATTTACTAGGGTACAATTTTTTCTCCCCATTGCAAAATAAGATAGTTCTTTAATACCCATTAAATAAAAAATGGCATCGATTAATAACTTTGAATAAATATGTTAAGTATGCAATTGCAACAGTGTTACATAAATTATAATTTATAAATCATTATTATACATAATTATCATTCATAATTATACTATATTCTACACCGGTGAAAGGGAAAAGAGAAGAATGTTTGAAAAATTATTGGTGGTGAGAGAAGACAGAAAAAAAAGAATGACAAATAATAAATGTTAAAAGAAAGATAATGAGTGAATGTATAAGAGGAATAACTATTTACGAGAATATCCCTATATTAATTATTTTAACAAATGAAATTGTTGGTTATTTAGTCCAAGTGCAAGGATGCTAACATACTCTAACTAAAAAATAGTTGATGTATATTAGTATTCCCTATTGTTCTTACTAGAGTTTGTCAGAACCTGTCTTGGGACAACATACTCTAACTAAACCAGGGTCTTGGGCTCTGGGGCTCCAAAGGAATATATGGGTACCTGCAAAAAAAAACTCTAACGCCCAAGTCAGTGTTGGAATGAGAGTGAGAGAGTGAAATATGAATAGGATGATGTCTCTAAAGGTGAGATTTAACTATACTTTTATACTTGTTCTTGTAAGATTTTTGTCCCTAATTACCTTTTTTATCATTCTCCTTAAGGTTTGTCTGTAGTTACCTTTTTTACCGTTCTCCTTAAGATTTGTCTTTAGTTACCTTTTTTACCATTTTTCTTAAGATTTGTCTCTTGTTACCTTATTTGGGGATTTTGGGCCTTGTTATTTTTGGGTCGATGTCAAGGTAGTGAGGCACTGAGCTCACGGTGTTGAGTCAAGCACTAAGGTGTTGCAGGCTGGTGGTACCAATGATGGGGCCCTGGGAAGGGTAGAGACTGAGCTTCAGGGGGGTACATATACCTATTTAACCTTCAGTTCGATCCAAAGTAGGATGAGACCAAAAAGGCTAGAGAGTAAAAGGACATGGACTTGTCGACATGCGACGTCAAAGCCTCTGTTGAAGACGAGCTCATGTTTTTTGTGTTGAAGTATTGTTACATGTTTTTTGTGTTGTATTTTGTTGTCATGTAATCGTGTCATTTGGGGAGTAATGAAGTTAGGTTTGCAATTTGGTGCCTTTATCCTTTCTTGCATGCTTTGTTGGTGAAAGTGAAGTGGGGATGACGTTTTTTTCTATCTTTGGATGTTCGCACGAGTTACAGAAAGGGTGCGTATAGCGCGAAGCAAGCGAGTTCATTGTTGAGCAGGTGACTAGAGTACCGAGTAGGCAATAGAGCACCGAGTAAGCAGTAGAGCACCAAATAAACGGTAGAGCATCGAGTGGGCGATAGAGCACCGAGTGGGAGATAGAGCGTCAAGTGGGCGATAGAGCGTCGAGTAGGTGATAGTGGTCTCGTTAGACCAGAGTGCCGAGTAGGCGATGAGAGCATCAAGTTCTTTAGTTGTTTGCGATACTATACTAAAAAATAAACGAAACATACAAAAAGACAAACAGTGGAGAAAAATGGTAAAAGCATGAAAGGTAAACATTTACTGATGTTTCATTGATTTGGATTTACACATCAGTGTGCCTCATTAAAACCTCCTCAGCCAAAATCCATATGTTTTTTACTTGGGGAAAAAGACTAAGGTAGAAAAAGAGTCATCACCTGTTTTGTCTCAGCTGTAGTATATTTTTAATTAGGTGATGTTCCGAATTCTCAGGATAGGTTCCCTTTGTGGTGTCTGCAGTTCGTATGCTCCATTCCAGAAGGTCTTGGTGATTCTGAATTATCATTCCCATATGTAGGCTGCCTGTGTTGGTCCTTCTTCATACTGCGAGGGGCTCTAAGTTGTTTGTGCCTAATAGATGTTTCTTCCATGCGATGAACTTGGAGGATCGCTCTAGAAATTCGTGCATGGTCCTCAAGCGTCTCTTGGCCACATTATCAGCAAACCTTTCAGGTTTCAAGGTGTCAACGACTGTGTGGAAAACTACCCCCAGTTCTAAATCCACGATCTAAGTGATCATCTTAGAGAGCCAATATGTGAAGTCACGCAACGACTCATCATCCCTTTGTTGGAGCTCGATCAAGTTGTCGATATAAACCCTTTTGTTGTCGAAAGTCGCATAGTGGGTTGTGAACTTTTCTACCAAGGTATCGAACGAGTCAATAGAGTGGCGGGGGAGCCTCGACCACCAATTGAGAGTGGTACCTGCAAGAGAAGTAAGAAACATTCTACAAACACACGATCCCCATTTGATTAGAGATTTACTTAGGTGAGGAATGTCTCAATGTGGTCGTCGAGGTTGGTCAATCCTTCGTAAAGCTTGATCACCAACTATTTTCAGCCTCACGGGAGAGTATTGTCGAGTATTCCGTTAGCAAAGGGATGTCATCAAGGTACAGGGTGACAGGTCACGAGAGCAACGTCTCTATTGGTCTTTTGCTTCTCTGCTCCTTTGCCAACATCAACAGCCTTGCTCCAGGTTGAATTGTGGCGTGTTGAACTGTGATGGTTCGTAGAGTGATCGTTTCTAGGCATTCTTTGTTAGGGGAATGTCTATGAGGGTGGGATTTGGATCCCATGTCATGGGTGTCTCCAATGGTTCTGTTGTGGTTATGACTTTTGTTCTTGGTTTGCACCATGAGGGATGGAGTAGAGAGGGGACATAGTAATTTTTACATCCTCACAGACGGTGTCAAATGTACCAGAGTTTTGCAGAACTCGTGCTCTCTCAGTCTCGGGTTCCGAGGCTCCAAAGGGACAGATGGGTACCTGCAAAAGGGACTCTAACGCCTAAGTCAATGTTGGAATGAAAGTGAAATAGTGAAATGTGAATAGAATTATGTCCCTAAAGGATTTAACTATCCTTTTATACTTGTTCTCCTAAGGGTTTTTCCCCTAATTACCTTTTTTATCATTCTCCTTAAGGTTTGTATCTAGTTACTGTTTTTACCGTTCTCCTTAAGATTTGTCTCTAGTTACTTTTTTTACCGTTCTTCTTAAAATTTATCTCTAGTTACTTTATTTAAGGATTTTGGGCCTAATTATTGTTGGGTTGATACCGAGGTAGTGAGGCACCGAGCTCAGGGTGTTAAGCCGAGCACCGAGGTGTTGCAAGCTAGTGGTACCGATGACAAGGGCCCCGAGAGGGGTAAAGACTGAGCTCTAGGAGGTACACCTATATATATATATATATATATATACACACACACATGCATATATATATATATATATATATTTGTGTGTTTGTGTGAGAGAGAGAGTTTAATTATTATACACTGTAAGTTTAACACTTTTTACACTGACATTCAATCACAACCCTTAATTTATGGTAAGTTTGTTGACTTTAACAATTAATATTTTAAAAGTCATATAAATAAAAAAGATGTGATTTAATGTTAGTGTAAAATTCTTTTACAATGTCAGTACATACGAGAGTTTAATTAGTATGCACTCATAGTGTAAAAGAACATTACACTAATATTAAATCACATATTTTCATTTATATGACGTTTAAAATATTAATTGATAAAGTCAACAAACTTATCATAAATTAAGGATAGTGATTGAATATAATTAAACTCATTTTAAAATTTTAATCAAAATAATCAATTTCGTTAGATTTGAAATCATAGGTGCGCGCATGTGTGTATATGAATGAATGAGAGAGTATAATATGCTTATTATATGTGTTTTAAATATTAATCATTCTTTAGTGCACACAATTTTTAGGTTAATTATCTCGTGTCCACTATTTATGGAAGATAATTTTGAAGAATTGGAACACGAGATAGGTGTGAAGACGTGTATAATGGTCTTGTTACATTCATGTTTATTTCTCACTTTCATATGAAAAAAACTTTTAATAATTACACTATTTACTAATTATTTTAGCAGATGATTTTATTTTTAATTATGACAAAGTTTATTGTTAAAATAAAAATTCTCATATCATTCACATCAAATTAACTAAATCTTACACTAATGAAGAATTGTTTAATATTAATACTGAATTGATATGTTTATATATATTAAAATAATATATGTATATAAAAAGAAAAAGCGAGGAATTGGGGCTTATTATTATTTACATTAGAATCAAAATCTCAAAGGTGCTTTGGTGTCACGGCCAGATTTGGGCACAACTGGATGGCTTCACTTGTCCTTATTCAATGATTATACAGTCGTAGCATTTTATGGTTCCTGGTACAGAGATGAATTACTTGTTTTGGTATTGATAAAAGCTTTAATCTTAATAATAGAAATCCTCAAATATACATTTTTTGGGTTAACCTCATCTTTTTTTAGGATACCATGCCTACGCTACACTCTCAAATTTGATGGTGCAGTACTTAGCAGAAAAGAAATAATATTTTTTAAAGGCCCGTGAAGGTGTTGAAAGCCCAAACATGTGTCTTCTTGCATATATAGCGTGGTCTTCTCTCACTTCCCCCAACACGTCCAATGATAGGACATTAGGATCAAGAAAAGTCAACATTTTTTGCTACTTTGGAGTTTTTAATTCTCACAATTTCTCATTCTACCATTGCCATCAAGAAAAGATACCTTAAGTAATAATTTTCTGAGTTCAATCTATCGTCTTGTTATTTTTAATTTTTTTGGCTATCATATTTAGTGTTTAATTAAATAATTAATTAAGAAAATGCTTAAGTAAAATTTAAAAATTGTTATAAAAAAAACAACAACAATAATAATAATAATAATAATAAATAAAACTTTTACCTTTGTAAAAAAAGAATAAGAGTTTGATTGGTTTAGTTTTGTTTTTTAGTTTTTAAAAAAAGTTTTCAAGAATAGTTTTCAAAAACTGTTTTCAGGAAGAAAAAAAAAACTTGTTTGGCAAGCTTTATTTGAAAACTGTTTTGAAAATATAAAAATGGAAAAACTTGTTCATATTTGTTAGAATTTCATTAATAAAAAACAAAAACAATATATTATGATTATATT
This sequence comes from Psophocarpus tetragonolobus, assembly GCA_037954015.1. NCBI lineage: Eukaryota > Viridiplantae > Streptophyta > Magnoliopsida > Fabales > Fabaceae > Psophocarpus > Psophocarpus tetragonolobus. The sequence continues at coordinate 92,700,310 of CM075690.1, forward strand.
TTGAGTTTTCAAAACAAAAACAGAAAACTGGAAAACAAAACTACTTTCATCTATTCCTGTTTTTTAGTTTTTAAAAACTAAAAAACCAAAACTGTTTTCAAAAAATACTATTCAAACGAGTTTTTTAGTTTTTAAAAACTAAAATACTAAAAACAGTTATATAAAACTGTTGTCAAACATGCACTACATCTTTTATAATTTTAATAAAATTAGAGTTTAGTTGGTATGAACTGTTATTGTATGTAAAACTTGTTATACTGACATTCAATTATAATGCTTAATTTATGATAAATTTGTTGACCTTACCAATTAATACTTTAAAAGTTATATAAATAAAAATATATGATTAAATGTCACTATAATATTCTTTTGGATCCAAATTTTCTGCAATCAGCTTGTGACAGTAGGGATGTGCAGTTACAATCTGATGGTTAAAATTTTTAATATTTTATATTTTTTAATTATAAAATTTATTATTGTGATTGAGATTTTATGCGATCACATAAGTAACTGCAACAAACCCATTTCCTATTCTTTTACACTGTTAATATATACTAATTAAACTCATAAAATTATTTTGGATCATAAGTTTATCGAAAATAAAGTATTAATAATTCAGATAAATTAATATATATGTGTTGAAATTCTTATAAAGGTTAACAATAATTCTTTTGGTTTGAAATTATTATTATTAATAAGTTATTAATTATGGTGTAATTTTGAACACTTAATGCACGGAGGTGCTAATAAAATAGAAATTGGATATCATTGAATATTTGCAGAAGGAGAGCGCGTTATTAGTAAATTTAATAGATATTTTGATAATGATACCTTGACTGAAGTTGTTTATATCAACAGATGTAGTCGAATTAATAATAATAATATATTGAAAGATACAAGAAGAAATATGATGAAGACTAGTATTAAATTTAGTTGGCCTTTGTATTTTGTAAGGAGAGATAAAGTTTGAGATGAGAGGGAAGAAGCATTGCATGTCATATGGTATCCTCCTTCAATTCGCCAGAATCACTGCTTTGCAAAGGGACAACCAACCCAACATCACTTTCCTTTCACACTTCCTTTTCTTTCTACCTTCATTCCATCCCACTCGCCTCAACATTAATTAAAACACCATCTAATCATCGCAGATTTATTAGGTATAAATCTTCCTTTTTAAACTAACCTTTTATTATCATACTATTCGATCACACAAATTAAATAAGTCTTCATTTTTTTCATTCCTACACAATAAATTATTAACCAATAAATTAAATTACTGAATTTAATTTAATCGTTAAGTGTCTATAAAGGAAGAGTTGTAATTGAATCTTATGGTAAAACTCTTTTACACTATTAATACATATTAATTAAACTCGATTTTTTTTATATATCAAAAAATATTTATCAAAATATTATTATGTGTTTTATTTTTATGTTTTGTATCTTCTTTTTGTTGTTTTAATTTTTTAAAACTTTTGTAAGTTATTTTCAATTTATATTTTTTAATTTTCATAGCTTTTTATATCTTCAAAACCTATATCTAACACTTAAAAAAATTAATATTTTAAAATTTTTAAAATAATATTTTTTATATCTAAAATTTATGTACTTAAAAAATATACCAAAATAATTTAAAATATTAAGTTTAAAAATCTTAATTTAAAAACTTTAAACTGAAAAATAATTTATACGTAAAAGATACACAATATAAAAATAAAACAAAAAATAAATTAAAAAAAATTAAAGACAAATATAAAAAAAAAACACCTTAATCAGTTGTCCAATAATAAATTTTTTATAAGTTTTTTTGTAAAAAATAAAACACAGTAAAAAATCGGTTTGTCCAACTTATTTTTCAAGATGAATAATAAAAAAGATTATTTTAATAAATAACGTGGAAGTGGATATTTTGATAAATTTAATTTTTGGTATATAAAAAAAACCATTAAACTGTTAATAAAATCAGTGACAGGACCAACAGCACTATATAGATAGATAGCAGCTGGCTGTTGGTGCAAAACTGTGTGTGTTTGGGACTGTAATAGAAACATTACCTGCCAGCCAGGGCCCTTTTGACTCAACATTCCACAATGGTGTCTTATGATTGATTAATTTAAGTCTATGTATCTTTTACAGAACTAAAATTTGAGTTGACCTCTGCACACACCCAACTATATCCTGCGTTTAATCTCCAAAGACCCTATTTAGGTCTCCTTTTCTTGTTTAGATGAATAGGCATTTACATTTAAATGTCAGAATACATTTTTTATTTTCTACACATTTTTGCACTCAGCTGTGACACACTATTTTTCTCTTTTCACGAACTATAAAAATAAGAGTTTAATCAATATATATAACAATAATAAAAAGTTTTATATTTATATTTAATTAAAATTTTTTATTTATAAAAATTTTATTAACGGTACAAATTAATATTTTAAAAATAATATAAATAAATAAGTATGATTGAAACAGTAAATACTAATTCATCTCTAAAAATAAACATAAAATTGAACAAAACTAGGTAACTGAGTATCATATGCTTTATACAAATTGCAACGAGCGGTGAAGCTTGGAGCAATATGTAGTGTTGGGGATGGTCCAACGGAAAATGACCATCAATATGGAGCTTGAAGCTGAAAGGGGGCCCTAGAGTTGAAGCCACCAATTTGAGACGACATATCAACACTTCAATTTTATATCCAAAGCCCAATAAGATAGTTTCTTATTGAAATCATGTCGCCAAAGAAAACGTGACCCATTAAAGTTAGCTAATGTGGCAAGTAAGAACGTGATGGCTATGGAGATGACTGGCCAAATGTAATGTAATCATTTTATTTCTATCCATTTCCCATTTTCTTCAATGCATTGCATTCTCATTTTATCTCTGTTAGCTACTTTTTTCATTGGAAAAGACATTGAAGCTAGCCTCATGTTAGTCACAAGTGCACCCATACGTAATACGCGTCATTAAAAACAATTGCCAGAGAATCCAGCTTTAAATGTTGCATCGGCCTTATTATTTAAGAATTTCCCTGCTGCATTAGGATGTGTAAAATATCTTATATTAGAATTTTAGTATTGATATTTTATTTCAAATGATGAAAAAAATTGTAAGATGGTGTCTGATTTATGCTACGGTATGGGAGTTATTCTTGATGTCTTTCTCTATCGGAAAGAGTACTGTTGCCATTCCACTATAAGATCAATTATTGCATTTCTTTTGTCTCCTTTATTTTTTCTTTTCATTTTTTCGCGTAAGACTTTAATGCCAAAGTCTATGACGCACGATACATCACTCACTTTTTAAAGTTTTATAATTATAAAAAATTTAATTCCTCAAAGTTAAAATATATAATTATAGTAATATTTTTAAAATTCGTTTTAATTAAAAAAATAAATAAACAGACTACCTAAAGTTTGATCCCAAGATATAAAGTAGAGAGAAATGAAATATTTAACAATGTGAATTTACTTGAAAAATACAACGTGAATTTATTTTTTTTTAAAAGCAAACGACAACTATATAATATATATCAATATAAAGCAAATTGTTTCATATACTTTACAATTATAAAAAAAAATAAATCTTAATCCTGGTAAAAGCTTACATACCAAAATCACTATCCCCTTGTTATAGGTATAACAGAGGTTCCTGTTAGAAGTATTTGCGGTGCGGTTTGATTCGGCTTTTTAGACAAAAACTTTTATGAACCAAACATAAAATTAACATGCAATTTGGTTTGGTTCGGTTTGAATGTAACACTAAATCCAAACCAAACCAATTGGTTTGGATTAGTGTCACGGTTTTTTCAACAAAAAATAATTTGTTAAAATCTCTTTTTTTAAAAATGCAACAAACATAATTTCCACTAATATTCATATTACAAAATCAACATTGTCAAACATTAATTTTTTTATAAGCTAAATTGTTTAATAATCTAACAACAAAATTTAATTTAATTCAATTTAAAACATATTCATTATTTAGTAACAATAGTTGTGAGCCTCTAGACACATCCAATTTTTTTTTGTTGACCTCTATCTTTATAGCAACAATAAAAAAACTGTTACTAATTTTATGTTTATATATATATAAGGAATTGGGGGTAGAACAGTAAAATAAATTAGGTGTTGTTAAGTAAATTTACAGTTCGGTTTGGTTTGATTCAATTTCCTTGACAAGAACAAAAAATCGAACCAAACCACAAAAAAAAATTGGGTTTTCAGTTTGGTGTCGTGGTTTAGATTGGATTGGTTCGATTTTGAACAACCTTAGTTACTATACTAGTCAAAGAAAAAACACCCCCTATTACAACCAGCCATTTCTATGAAATAACCTGAATAAAAGATAGAATATCCAAAGACTCCAATTTTTGTTATTAAAAACAATGAAATTTCCGGATATTCAAATACCTCAACACACAACATGTCAAAACAGATATCTAAACATTTTCTTTTTCCTACCTACAACCCAAGAGATAGTCATAAGAAACATTTGTATCAAGTCATCAAGGAGAGGTAATTGAATACCAATCCAATTCATTACCGTATACCACAAAGCCTAAGTAAGTGCACAAGATAGAAAGAAATGCTTAATTTCCTCTACCTGGTCCAACGATAGAACACATTTTTGGAAATTTTCCTGGAAGATCAGACCTCTTCTCTGCAAGTTATCCATTGTCAGGATCTTGTTAAGCAATAACTTCCATGAAAAAGCCATTACTTTAATAGGTAGTTTATCCTTCCACAGTTACTTAAACGTATGAGGGTTGAAATTGGGGTTACTTCCCATCGTCATTGTTGAACTAAGCTTCCTGTAAGCATATGTAATTGTGAATTTACTTGTAACCTTTGATATCCAAATCCATTCATCTCATACTTGATTTCTTACATGCACATTCTGCAATAATCCCTCTAGAGTAGCTGGTACCTCCTACTCCCAAGCAAACAACTCCCTACACCAAGCCCACTTCCACATTGGATGCCAACTGATAATTCCCCCATGTCTTTAACAATCACATTCTTATCTAGAACCAAACCAAATAGTCTAGGGAATGAATGACTAAGGGGACCTTCCCTCAACCAATATGTAACCAAAACATAGTTTCTAGCCCATCGCTAATACTTCTCCTAATATTACTAGAAAACCATACCGAGATCAGGGTATCATTACTATCAATAGATCAAACACCCCTCCACTAAGTAGAGTTTTTAGCCCAGCTAGTATTTGTATAAGGGAGATCTTGAAACCTCCCATATCTGCACTGAAGAAGGGACCTCAGATTGCTTCCTTGTCAAATAAAAACTACCACCTCCACTTAGCCAATAGACTAACATTAAACTTTGACAAGCTTTTCACCCCTAAACCCCTTCATTCTTAGGCAAACAAATCTTTTCCCAACTCACCCATGCTATTTTCTTGGATTCCACATTGCCCCCCTAATAAAAAGGCACGGTGCAATGAAGTTAAGACTTGCACCACTTTCTTTGGAGCCTTGTAGAAGGAAAATAATACAGAGGCAAGCTTATAAGAATAGAATTTACCATTACCATCCTACCACCAAATGGCATGTTCCTAACTTTCCAACCTACTAATCTCTTCCAGAATTGCTCCACCACAAGTTCCCATGTAGTCGAACACCTTGGATTAACTCTTACCAAAACCCCTAAGAATTTAAAAGGCGGGGACGAGACAACACAATTCAATAAACACTCCACTGCATGAGAAAAAAATGGTTAGTATTTAAACCATAGAAGTAACTCTTATGGTAGTTTACTTTCAACCTCGATACCAACTCGAAACCTCTTAAAATTACCTTTAAAGTCCACATCGTATGAAAGTCTGCTTGCCCCATCAAAATGACATCATCTGCATACTATAAATGAGAAAAAAAAGCATGTTCCCCCATCCTAACTTCTATATAAGCACTTTTCTATATTGCTACCCCGTATAATCTTAAGAGACCATTTGTCACCACTAGGAACAAAAAAGGTAAGAGGGGGTCACCTTACTTAATACCTTTACCCGATATAAATTCAGAAGTTGGACTTCTATTTATTAGGATAGAGATATGGTTATTTTGTTTACAACGTGAATAAATAGTGCAAGGAAAGATAATTACTCATCACCACCATAGCTAAAATATAGGCCCAATCATGTAAGTATATTTGCATTTTTGTTTTTTTATATTATTTAATCGTGTTAAAATTTGATATAGTTTATAATAATATTTTCATAATTTTATGCACAATTTCAATTGGTATTAGTATATAAAAAAACTTAGGCTATATATGCAAAAAATAATCATATGAATTAAAAATATCAAATTCTAGATAAGTGAAAGGTATAAAAAAAATGCGAATTGTGTAATGTTGTCATGACTATGGAGTAATCAAATTTTTTTAATACCAAACAATTATTGCATTTCATGAAAATCTAGAACTTCTATGTGAATTTTGGTATAAAGTATTATTTGCTGCGTGAATTACGAACATCAGGTTAGGCTTTTTTAATATAATTCAAGTATGCAACAGTCATCTATCGTAGATGAAAGTAACGGAGAAGTTTGCTTACATGAGGACAGATAAAGTAGAAATATTAAATTATTTACCTTTGTAAATAGAGTTAAAACATTATCTTAGCGAAACCCATAAATTAATTATCTTCTTGAACTTGCAAGGAAATAGGTGGAATATGCATAATTTTGCAATCTGAATTGTAAAAGACTGAAATGTGAAGGCTTGAAAGTTTGTGGCATTGCAGGTAAATTTTCAAGCTTTCTCTAAATATCGTCTCTTTCAGTAATCCAAAAAAACAAAAAAGAAGTGTACGTTGCAGTTAAAAGGAAGATATTGACAATGTGCTGGGTAGAACTAAAATAAAACTAACAGTTTTGTGTTTAGGATGTTAAGGATAATTTTGGTATTAACAAATGAGTAGATCAAATAAAATATTTTTTGTATATTGTTATAAATTATCATTATTCTTATTATTACTATTTTTATTATTATTATTATTATTATTATTATTATTCAATAATGAAATAAATTCACCAGTGATTAAAAATCAAATAACTTTTGTATGGCCATGCCTTAATGACTAAAAAATAATAATAACTTCGTTTTTTTCCTCTCTTGTTGACTTATTTAATCATTTTTAAATTTTTGGTTTTGTCAGTAATAAGTGTTTGAAAATGTTTACCTCTTTTTTCTCTGAATAAATTGTGGATAGAAACTCACTTAACACATCAATCTTATTACATAACTAAGCATGATTTAACAATAAATTAAAAAAAGTTATATGTGAAAAATAGAAAGAAAAAAAAATGTCGTTTCAGTTTTTAAGCAGTACGCGCCATCGTACCTACATCCATACCGATGCATTATTTTTTTCTAGTATTGATATTGTACCTATGCAATCTCCACATTCAGGCATTTTTTAACATATTACCTTTGAGTTTTTGGTCTCCCAATGCTGATATATGTGTTCTTAAAATTTTCTTTTAAGGCGTATACATCCTTGAACTTGTTTGCCGTTTACGAATTGATTTATACAATAACTCTATTAATTGCTTGCGTATCTGTCTTCTTCTTTTTTTAACTTTTTAAAATTAAAAATTGTGACAAATTTTAACTGTTAAAAATAATAATTCAAAATAATGAAATTTAATTTAAAACTGTCTCAAATGTTTGATACAAAGATTTTACACCACCACTCCAATTCCAGTATCATCTTATGTCTCAAATGAAAAAACAAAATAATGTATGGGTACGGATGTACAAATTTAATTCAAAATAATAAAGATTTTCACACATAATTTTTTTTTTATTTTAATTAATTATTAAATTATGATTAATTATATGTAAAAGTTATGTGTTACGTGTGTGTCTTCTTTCTTCTTTTTTTTTTTTTTTCCTTCGGGTTGATTATGGCTGCTTGCCTCTCTGGACAAGAAATTGAAGTTATCAGCGAGGTGCCCGGGAGACCTGAGTTTTTCACTTTTTCATTTATTTTCGGCTGAAATTCGTACAGAAGTCTTATGGCAAAATGCCTAGAACTTCTATTAGATTTTAAGTATGTTTGAATAGTTTATAAATTATTTTATTAATGTAAATTTGTTTGATATAAAAATTTATTTTAGTAGTTTATAATTTATTTTTATAAAGCTTATAAATTATAAAGATAAATTAATTTATAAAAATAAACTAGATATAATTTTTTTTCATCATTTGAAATCTTTTTTAATTAAATTAAATAATTAATGATATTTTTAACGTCATTGTAAATTATCAACTAATTTTATTTAATACTCCGCTAACTTATAAGCTTCCAGCTTATAAAATATATGTTTAAGTAAGTTTCTCCAAAAGGTCTTTTAGAAAAGAAAAAATGCAAACAAAAATCAAAAGAGTTTTTTCATAAGTTAATTGAATTTTTTAGTTTCAAAGAATAATAAAATAAATGTGTTATAGAATTTGAAGAACTAAACACTCTGAATATATGTCATTGTCAATCTACATCAGAAGCTTGAGAAAAGTTTTATAAAAAAAAAAAGAAAGAAAAAGGAATTATATAGAGTACGGTGGCAACGAAGTCAAAATGAATGAGTGGAGAAACTGTTAATGGTGTTGAACAGAGCCCACAAAGCTCTAGAAAAGAGCCTTGTTGGGCCATACCTAGTTTGGTTGTTCACTATTCATTGGGAAGGTTCAGCTTTCCATCTAAGCAGAAGCCCCACTCCAATTTCCATATGAAACACCACATCATTAGATCGTAGGATTTAGGCCGGTGCTCTAAGATTCTATTCTTTTCTTTTCTTCTGTTCTTCAACGGCTTGTCATTACAAACAAACTCTTTGATAGAGATATTAGATTCGTATAGAAAATCACTAATTTCTCAACTTCAATCATGCTCGAATACTACAATTAAGTGTTTTCATGTAAGCCTGACTTCTTAAAAAATAAAATTCACCCGTTATTGATTTGATAATATGAATCAATAATATGATTATTTGACCTTTTGATGTAACATTCATCAAAAGTCAACCGACAAAAGCTCCTAAACACACTTTGCCTAATTCTTTTTCAAACAAATGTTTATATTATATATGTTATTATTGCACGAGAGTTGTACACATATAATATGTCTTATATAATTTCGATATTGCATATAGGATTTTAAATATATTTATTTTTATGTGATAAATATTTATTTTTACCTATGTTTTTTAATCATTAGTTATTGTTATATCAATGACACATATTTTTACCTATGTAATATATAGAACGAAGTCTAATTTTTATTTTATTTCACTGATTACACTTTGTTTCATTTTTCTTCCTTGCAATCCAACCTAGTCTTAATTTCTATTGTAATCGAGTTTAGGGTTTAGGTCAACTTAAGTATAGTCTAACGTATTTAATTATCAATTTAACCTAACTTTTTCAGTGTAGCTATCCTAAATTAAGGATATCCAATTTTACCTATATTTTATTCTATTGCTATTATTAGGGTTGACTTATCTCAAAATGCAGAAGTTGAAGCACATAAATGGACACAAAAGATATATAAGCAAGCAGTAAGAGCTTTATATATTAATGGCATAGTCTATCATTCAATTCCTACTATTAAAGCAGAAGCACAAGTAGGTTAAGCATATGAAATGAGGTAAAAGTGCGAAAACAAGTTGGGAATTCAAGTTGAATGTGCTCTACGGAAGTGCAGGGAGAAAAAGGATTATAACTTATATGCGCGCAGGTGAAGAACGTGTTGTGGGGACCAAAAATGGTGACAAAGATGTATCGAGCTTTAGTGTAACATGGATGGAACCCTAGAAATGCAATCAATTGCACTGAAGGAGGAGAAATTGGATCGGCATTGTTCCCGGACTACTCGTCGAAATTCTAGTTTGCCATTTGTCTCTCAGTTTAGTACCCATCTGGTTATTCACCAACTCATTTCACCGTCAGTTATTAGTTATTTTGCTGACAATCACTTCATGCAACTGTACGTGTGCTGCCAAATGATTTTTTTGCTTTTCTTCCAAGAAAAATATATGATACTTTTTTAGGGGAACTATATTATCCACGATTTTATTGGACCTACCTCGAATAGAAATTGGCTATTTCAATTCCCAACTTCCAAATTTTTATTTCTCACTTAAATGTGGGTAAAATATTAACATATCTTAATTATTTTATTTTTTAATAACGCATTCTTGAAGAGTAAAAAAATTATACTTCTCTCATAATATATTGCCGGAGAAATAAACTATTCAATCTAATTCTCTATATAAATATTATAAATAAATTTTCTATTTAATTTTTTTCTTGTTCAAAACGTTATTTTATAGAACATGTTATTTTATTTTGAGAAGTGAAGGAAATTAATTTATTATTATGGTAGATATTGAGAAAAAAAATTAAATTAAAAGATATTTTTAATTTTTGAAAAAATATTTAAAAGTAAGTGTTTAATTTTCGTATGCAAATCATAAGAAATGTATCAGTCTAACATTTAATGAGACATTAGTTTATAACATTATTTCTCAATTCATTGGTGGTGTGTAGTGTGTACAAGTTGATTTTTGTACAATTACAATATACATGTATCAACTCTATGTTACTCATTAAAATTTAATTAAAATATTTTAAATTATCTTATAGAGAGATATAGAAAAGGTAGGACTATAAAAAAATTTAATAAAACATGACCTAAAAAACATATTATAATGAGAAAATAAGATTCATTTATGATAAAAGTAACATTAAGAAAATTATTTTTCATCTAATAATTTACTTTCTTAAAATCTAATAGTTAAGATTAATTACTCTTTACAACAATTATATCTTAAAAAAATGTAGGGTGAGAATAAAAAATAATTCTTTTAAACTTATTTTTTAGTAAAATATAAAAAAGTATATATTATGAAATAGACGATGCACATAAGAATTTTACAAATTCAATTTTGAAAAACTACTCTACAGCAAATGCAACTGGAATAGGAATATGTACCAGTATTATACTCCTAAAGGGTGTTCTATTTGCTCGTAGTTCACGATTGATACCAGATAAAGCAAATCTAGGTTTTCATTTCTCTTGTGATGGACCTGGAAGAGGGGAGACATGCCAAGTATCTAATATAATTCTACAAGTCTATGTATGTAGACCATCATCATTCATGTGTATGAAGTCAATTATATTCTTGCTGTGATGAAACTTCAAATTAAGCTCTCACCATCACGACACTGAGACACAAAGTGACAAAGAGACTAAAAAGAACGAGATAAAAACATTAACAATTTGATGGCATGAATTTTCTACATAATAGTGCATATTTAAATTATTAGAGACAGTTGCACAACAAGGATATTAGAGAGAAAGTTCAACATACTTGTTTACGTTAGCCCCATGAGAAATATTCATACTTTAACTCTAATGAAAGGAAATAATATATTACACCCACGATCTCCTCTTTATATTCAACATTGTGGATAATTAAATTGCATTACGTACCAGTCAATTTCTCCAAAATTAAGGATAGATTTTAGTTGAAAAATGGAAACATAACTTATTAGCTAGTTGATTAATTAATTTAATTTATCTAAAAAATTATACAAATCACAATGGTTTATCATTGATCGAGAGAGTCAAGACCATAAATAATTGGTAACTCAAACTCACTTAATAATTCCTCAGTACGACATCACTGCACAATATTAGTTAAAGACGTTAGCAACTTAAATACTTAATATAAGTTTTGTTGATGTAGTTTTGGGGCCTCTAATACATATATTGGCAGGACAAGTTAACCATTTAATTAGGGTGTTTTTGGATGATAGTTAAAAAATTGTGTTGAGTTGAAGTCGACTATTATTAATAAAGAAGTAATTTACTAAAACTTTTAACTCAACTAGCTAGGATTTAGATTGAATTTTTCTTTCAACTCAATGTGAAAAAAAAAAGGGTATTGAACATGTTAACACAACTTTTTTTTAAAAACAAAAGTGACATTTAAAAGTTTAAAAGTTAAACCAAGGATACTCTTAGTTTAGCACCCATTTCATTCACGACGTTCAAGAAAGTTTTATCCAATGTCAGCCTGATATTAGTATTGAATACGCTTTGGGCTTTAGTATATTAGTCTTAAATGTAAGAATACCACTTCAAAATATATTCAATAGTTTTGGCACAAAGCAGCTTAAGAAAAGTTAGTGTAATCAAACTTGTAATATGTAAAATACAGATAAAGTAAAAAGGGCATGTTGTGGTTATAAGTTATCACATAGTACTACCATAATAAATAACTATTTGCTTCGTTAACGAGTGCTACGAGCCTACGAGTTTTTAAATGGCCTCTCATTTTGGCAACAACTAGAGAAGCAGATAAGAGGATAGTCATGATATGATCTAATACGGGTACGAGGAAAAAATAATCCTCTTTGTATTTTAGAAACAATTTGTTTCTTCTAATGAATATACAATTAGCTTTTAAAAAAAGAAAAACAACTAGAAAAGCACTCCAACTAGATATTTATTTTCCAATGATGATCGTGGTGTAAATAATGTTGCATATTTTGTTTGATATTTTAAAAGGCTTTCATCTTTATTTAATTCATTTAGTGTTTATCTAAGAATTAGATATTTTTTATATTTTGGATCTCTTTAATATTTTGTCTCCTTCGTGAGTGGGTTGAATTAGTTTTTGAAACTTGTATTTTTCATATAAACATTTAAACTTCAAAAGGTTTATCAGGTGACATTTGGTTTAATTTTTTTTTTCTAAAAATTATTTTCATTTTCAAATTTTTAATATTAAAAAAAATATGTTTGTTTTTATTTATATTTTTTATTTTCAAAAAATAATATTAATTTAATCAATTTTAGCAAAAATATTACAAATTATTTATATATAGTTTAAAATATGTTTATATATTATTTTTTATAAAATTACAATATTGTTATTAAGTTTTCACGTAACGTTAACTTTTGAAAACAACTTTTTTTATTTTATTTTCAATTGTCTTTTGAAATTTTTTTTAGCAAAAATATTTTGCAAATTGTTGATGTGTAAATATAACCACTCAAAGGTAAATTGTTAATGCATATACCTAAAAGATCAGATCTAATTCTCAATTAATTCAATTTAAAGGTAAAAATAATAATTAAATGAATCAATATTTTAGTAGTGAGTCACAAACAATTCAGAATGGAGTAATAAGTAAAACAACAGAGAAAAGGTTTTATAATGCAATGAATTAAGAGTTCAAGGCCTAGGATTGTGATTTTACTATAATGTGTTTGCCTCTTATTTACTAAACAATCTCATTATTTCTCACTCAATGATTACCGATAAATTAATACGTTGTTGTAGTGCGTTTGATAATTCACACTACACTATAATCCTAATTTGTTATCCAATTTGATCATGGAAGACTCCAAATTAATACTGATATCTTTTTACTCGATCGGAGGTTTGCTCGATAAATTTTGTCGATTCTACTCAAAGAATAACCTACTTACTTTTCAGATTGATTGTTCAAACATTAATTATAATGACTATTTAAAGAAGTAAGATATAACTGATAAAACAGATAAGTAAATTAATCATTGAACAATATCAAACAATCATGCAAAGTGCAAACAGGAATTACAAAGAATTACATCACAACCCTACAAAAACGGGTTTAGCCAAACATGGGTAATGCATAACCAAACATCCCTCTAATAATAGAGTACATCAAATAAATCAATAATTACTATATGAAGCACTCTCGGTTATCTTAATCTCAAACTTTCCTTGTCATTCTTCGCCTTTTAGATAACAAATCTATCTCCTCTTCTGAGTCAAAGCAAGTTCCTCTTTGTGTCTTTTTTTTTTGTATTTATAAATGGGTTTGAGCTTCTTTTTTTTATGTTTTTCTTTGAGATTTGGTCAACACGGTTGTGCTATTCAAACTTTTCCAATCATAGCACAACCGTGCTCAAATTTTTGTGATCGTAGGATGGGATCATATTGGTTTTAAGCATGAATGTGCTTCTTTTGGCTGATTGACTTTTTGGGGTGTGTTAACTTAGTATGGTTATGCTGAAATGGAGCACAACTATATTGACCTACCTGGATCTTCAATAATTGTTCTGAAAATGTCTGATTTTGCTCCTTTTTTCATGTTTCTTAAGTATTTGTCTACAATAAGAATGAATACTAAAAAGTGAGTTTTGTTAATAAATGTGCAATTCTTTCCTTACAAATGGATATTGAACATGATAAAAGTACACGTAAAAATTTGATTTATCAATTGTAACCAAATATATCTTCACTATGATTTTCTATTTTTTTTAAAATAAAAATAAAAAATGTCCAAAACACACGTCACCTTAATTTGTTATATTAACTCTCCCTCTTCCTCACATCCCGTTTCCTAAGAACATAAAATAAAAAAAAAAAAATCTTAGGGGAAGTTTGTTTCATGGATTAAAATATCATTCTCGAAAATGTAGACATAGAAATATTACATTCACATATTTGTTAGAAATTTTGAAATTTTATTCCTTGGCATTTTATATTCTTGAAAATGTTTTAACTTCCCATTTTCTACCTTTTATTCCCATAGTAAATGGGTAAGAAAGTTATATTTTCATAAAAATACTAGAATTTACTTATAATACATATGTAACTTTTCTTTATTTTTATTTATACTATTCTAAAATTTAAAAATATTTCAAGAAACATAAAAAATAATCAAATATAATTTTAAATTTATCCAAACATAATATTTTATTTTTATTATTTCTAAGAATAAAATTCTTAAAAATATAATAACATAAGTTGAAACAAATGACTCCTTATTTGATGTTTTAGTCCAAGCATACATTGTGAGAGATTTACACAGCAGAAGCACACTGGCACGACATGTCTGAGACTATTTAATGTTTTATTTATGATGAAGTGGAATGGTGGGCTTGTGGATAGCTAGTTAAACCAACAAATGATAACATTGGCGACGTTGAAATTCTAAATTGTAGTACCTAGCAAACCTAAAACGAGTAACGATAATTAAGAAGCGAAGTATGAAGAGGTGAGATAATAAATGAGAGTATGTAAGAGTAAGAGTAAGAGATGTTGAAAATTACAAATTTACAGCAAGTGGGTGGGGCCAAGTGCTAGTTGGTACCATTTGATAACCTTTGGGAGGCAATAGTTTGGTTTGACACCTACGCGAGAAAGTGCTACAAACTTCCTCCTTTGACCAGAGCGTCTCAACTCAGAGTTTAGTGAGCATCACAGTCAGAATTGATTATACCCATTATTGGAAATTTCAAATATCTATTTTTATTTTCACACGTTAATTATTACTTTGTTTTATAAATATTTTCAAACATTTTTTAATAAAAATATTCTTATTTAAAAACACAAATAAATAAGTATGTAAAAAACCAAATTTATTTCAAGAGCAAGGTCATTATTATTTCTCGTTATATATATAAAAGGTCGTTGTTGTTTTTTATTATAATAACCTTTAACTCATATTAATAATGATTTTTTGTTGATCGATTATATTAATTTTTACGCTAACGGTACATATAAACTGCTCTCTTTTTTTAATAATGTTATTACTCGTGTTACTTATACCTCTATATAATTATTAATATATCTTTCTTTTCATATATTTTAAATAATTTTTAAAATAATTTTATAATTATTCTTTTCTTTCCTAAAAATACACTACATCTTTAATTTACAATTTTTTCCTTTCTTCACACTAATCTAAACCTCATCACTTGTCTTCTCTTATAATTTCAAGATATACCTCCTTCCATAAATATTTTATTATCTACAATATTATATTTTTTTCATTATGAATCTCTCATCAATTGCACACTAAAATTTTATAGTTGTAGTCAATCTATAAAAAATCAAGCAATATATATTTGAGTGTGATTATGAAATTCCTACTAAACACTATATAATTGAAAAATTAGAATATACCCTCGAATGAGAAAAATATATAATAATCAATTTGTCACAAGCTGTGAGCAGTTGCAAATTGACAGTTGTAGAGGTGTTTGAGGATTGGAAAAAATGCGATAGTGGTAGATAAGATTTGTGGAGGAGAAAGAGAGTGAGAAATGGATGCATGGTTTATCATGGAAAAAAATTATATTTGTTGAAAAGAAAATGTTTAATGTGATTTTAGGACAAGGTAAGTGGTGGAGTTGTTGAAATCGTGTTGAAAGAAATAAAATATTAGAAATAAGAGAGAGTATGTATTTTAAAAAAAAATAATTATGAGGACATTTAGTAAATATTTACGATATATATAATTAGAAAAATCTTCCTTTAAAGCACATAAATGATATTTTACAAAGCCAAATTAACAATATCTAATTAATATTTCTAGATATAAAAATAAATTAGTAATTGTTTATGGTCTCAAATATTCTTTACTTTTTTTTTGTAATTTTTAAGTTTCACTTAACTTATAAGCTAGTCTTACCAAATATAATTTTAATTAAAATATCTCATATACTTAATTAATTGCACTTTATATCATAGAAAAGAAAACAGACCTTGTATTTAAGGTTATTGTTTTACTAAGTTCAGTGAGATAATCAGTTAAAACCTTTAATAAAAGTGAAAGAGAGATTGGATCTATTAATTCCAATATCAGGTTTAAGAGGCTTATTTTTTATTTTAATTATTTATTTTTTTAAATCTAATAGTTAAAATATTTAATCTTCACAACCATTAGACAGTGTCAATAGATTTACAAAAACTCACGTACTATACTCAATTAATTAAGTTAGATTCTTTTAACAAAAAAATGAATAGAAATAATAAAGAAAAACTTCTTTAAACTTATTAAGTATGGTTGAAACCATTTATGTGGACATTGTGTAAAGGTTATGCAACAAATAATTTTGCCTCTCCATTTTAAACTCAGAATAAAAGCACCACTAAAATGAATATACAATCCAAATTTTATATATGGATGTATGATCCATAAAATACAGTTTGATGAAAATCATAATAACAACATCAATCGATCAGTTAAAAATTCTTTTCGTATTAATTATTCTATATATACATATTAAATCAACATATTTTTTATAGTTAATTGATTTGAACAATTTTTAAGAATACAAACTATGTTTATTCTTTTATAAAATTCTCACAAATTTAAAACCTTAAATGAAGATAAATTAAAAATATTATTTTTTTAAAATATTTTAATTTCCAACAAAAAATATCAATACATTATATAATATTATCGACAATATTTACAAAGATTATAAATTATAAAAGTATTTTTTCAAAATTAAAATTATTTAAATAATATTTTCCAAAATAATTGTATTATTAGATGGATTAAATGAATGAGTTTATTATCATTCCATAAAGAGAAAAATATTAACATTACTTGGTCATAAAAAAATGATAATTCTATATGTATAATTAAAAAATAATAAGAAAACAAATTAAATTTAAGCATACTTTTTTTTTCTGCGACTTGAAAATTTCTGAAGACGGCCTTACTTGTTTTTTTTCTATAAATATATAATCAAGGCTTTTTGTAGAATACAGAGATTATCTTTGCTATGCAGCTTGTTTTAAGCATCTTGGTCCTAATTAAGAGTAGAATATGTTGGTAAATGGGGACATAAGATTTGTCTCTTGTAAAAGTGGAAAGTTTCCCGTTCAACACTTGCCCTAAAGTTGATAGCATGTGATCGACTTTTAATGTAAAGTGATTTTAGAGTTTTATGGTAACAGTCTTTATGGGGTATCCTCTTGGACCTCTATCTTCCTCTCTCTCTCTCTCTCCCTCTCCCTCTCCCTCTCATTAACACATAATTTTTAATAACCAATCATCATGTATCATACGATATTTAGGTGCTCGTATTCTCACAATTTAGTCCTTTAACATATTTGATCTCTTCTATTTAACCTTCTAAACATTGTTTTACACGTCGTTCAATATTTTTTAATTACTTAATATTTTTAATTTATTTTTATAAATTAAATTATAGTAACAATCATTGTATTAATGAATTTAAATTTAAAAACTCTACACATAACTAATTTTATTATTATTTTTTACAAAATTATTAATTTATCAACTTTTACTAATTTATTATACATTTTTTCATATATGTTTGATTCCTACGTATAACAAATTAAAATTAAAATGCTAACAAGGTGAGACTATTGTAATCATGCTTATTTAAAGACAGAGATTATCTTTATAAAAAAACAATATAATTTATACATTCCATTTCGATTATGATATTACCAAAATATTTTAGGAAGTAAATTATATTTTATTTCTTATGCAACTAATGTAAGAATCAAACACATATTAAAAAAATTAGAGTAAATTATACTAATATTCCTTAACTTTTATCAATTTATACATAATCTTAATTTTTTATTTTCCTCCACTAACCTTCCTTTAAATTTAAAAATATTATACTAATTTGTTCAGATAATTTTTTATTTTATTTTATATAACTCATTAAATGATATATCATTAATTGGTTGATGGAAATAAAAGATGAAATACTAATTTAGAATAAAAGATTTTCCTCTAATTTATTCTATATATTAAAAAATATTATACTAATAATTTTTTTAATACATTAACGCTCTTGGAAGAAGTGTGAAAGTAATAATTAATGTACTCAAAAAATCATAATAATCCATGCACATTGTTTGCATAGATGAGCTTGTTTCCATTTACTAAACAATTACACTTAAAAATACGTTTGATGGATGAACTTTTTCGTACAGGGAAAGATACAAAAAGAATTTGTCTATGTGAAATTTTTTATAAGTTAATATAAAAAATCTTATATTTAAACAAATCGAAATTTTATATATTAATTTATAATAATTTGATTTAGAAAAATGAAATAAGAGATATTTTATATATTAATTTATGATAATTTTATTTTACTTATAAAGAAATATATTTAATTTAACTATTTTTTTTATTGAAATGCCTTTAGAGAAGTTGGTCAGCTTTAAAAATAGGAACAAGATTTGATATTTTCTTAGAAAAAAAATATTAGAAATTAAAATAAGACTTAAACATTTTTTTAGCTTTGATAAATTAATAAATTTTGTTTGTGATTTCTAATAAATATTTTATTTATGTTTTATCCTAATAAATTTTTTATTTTATTTTGAATGGATAAAGTATTATCTAAATAATTTAGAGTAAAAAATAAGATAAAAAATTTATTAGAGATAAAGAGAAAAAAAAGTAATAAAAGATGTTTAAGGATTAAAATAATAAGAATAATGTGTAATTAGAAATTGGTAGATTTACATGGATGAGTGTGGGTAATTGGAAATTTAGGTGTGGCGTGTGAGTTTGAAGGGTCAACGGTTTATGGTATGAAATGATGACGTCCTTTTTAGGGTGTTACAGGCACAGGGCCATAATTGACTATTGTTTATGTGTTTAAATGGTAGGCATTTGCAGTGTAGCATTTATCTTTATTCACTCCCTTCCTCTTCTTCAGTCACCATGTATCCTCACTCCCTCTCTTCCTCCACTTCCACTTCCACTTCCCCTTCCCCACTCTTCACTCTCACTGAAACCAGTTATCACTGCAATACTCATTGTTCCTCTCCCCACTTCAACTACAATGCCACTTCAACTTCTCCTCCTCTCCAGGTACACCTTCTCTCTCTTCTCCCCTTCATTTCCATTTCCTCTTTTTCTATGACACCTCCTCTGTTTTTATATACTCTAATGCTTAAGGCATCTTACTTCATTTCATCTCTCTACTTAGTTTATATTATAACCTTTTTCACTTTTATCATTACTCTCCTATCCTTTTATGCATTAATATCTATCATCTTTTTCTGTTTTTACTTTTTCTTACTTCCAGAGGATTAATGCAATGCATCATTCGGATAGTCCATTATCAACTGAAAGTAGTATGATCGTGCACGGGATGAGCAGAGCCTGTCGATATAGCCCGGAGGAGAAGAAGCTCAGAATTGAGAGATACAGAAGTAAGAGGAACCAGAGGAACTTCAACAAGAAAATTAAGGTTATTTACTCTTATACACAAACACGTTATTTACTACCTTTCTATGTTTTACTGTTGTTAATAAACTCCTACCTGACCTGCATCAATTAAAATGTATATTCATTCCAGAACAACCACAAACTTCTACTAGCTTTCTATGAGTTTTACCTTGTGAATAAAGTGCTGGGCTGAATCAATTCAACTTTTATACACCAAATTATATATTTCAAAAGGACCACAAATCTAAGAATATGTTGGACGACACTGTCTGAAGGGTAAACTACTGTCATGTCGCCTTTTTTAAATTCGCTTCATTATTAACAATAATATCATATGCAAGGTTGAAAAGATAATCTGTTTGAATAAATCCTGATTTAAAAAACAAGTGAAACACTTTCAATATAACAGGACAAGAATTTGACAATGTTTCGTATACGTTCTGATTGATAGTCCCCTGCTGACCATGCAAAAGATTCAATACTGTACATAATTGTGATTTTAGTTGTACTGTAGTGTATTACAAGAGCTTCAGACTTTATTCAAGTATGAAAATCCTCCCATAGATTGTGTTATTCTTTAAGGATAATAGTACTCTTAATCTTGGAGGGCAGGATGAATAAAATGTATTACCGTCATTTATCAACCATATACCCTTTATATTAATATTAATCTCCAATTGTCTCCTATAGTCCACCCCTATGGTATTTAATTATGAAAAAGATTACGGTGAAAATATTAACTTATTCTGTTGTGGCATGGGAATAGTATGCTTGCAGGAAGACATTGGCAGACAGCAGGCCGCGCATTAGAGGACGGTTTGCGAGGAATGATGAAATTGACCAGAACACTACAATTCAGTGGAGCCAAAATGGTGCTGCAGAGGAAGAGGATGAGGAAGATGAGAATTGGGTCACTATCTTAGATTCCTTAGTTGCAGCAAATTTTTCTGAGGAGTCTCAAGGCAGTTCCTCCTTTGGTCTGTTCTATTAGAATAATTGCATGTTTGATAACCTAGTTTATTTTCCACGTTCAAACTATTGTGCTGCACTTTTTGTAGCTTTGATCAAAGAAGTAGTGTAATGTATATACAGTTATTTGAGCTATCTATGCAATTTTTAGACTTATAATCTAGGGTGATGTTTTTGAGTGCCCTGTAACTTTTTATAGGATTCAGCAGCATTGTATTATTGGATCAAAACTTTGGCAATAGACAATAGCTGTACTTGTGGTTAAAATCTACAGGATGTATTCTTAGTTTTATATCATATCCTTTTTGTTGAAGCACTTGCTTGAAAAGAGAATAGATAGTGACCATCACTTGCACTCTAGCCTCTCGGGGATGTACCTATCACTTTTTTACTGTGGATTTGGGACAGGCCAACAATTAAATGCTCCGAATTTGTTTTCAACTTCAACCAATGTCGTGGCAACTGGAAAGCTAACGAAGCAGATGTTTCAGGTTTAGAATTTTTTATGGCCTCAAAAACAAATTCAAACTTTTTAAATTTTTTTTTTAATTTATAAGTGGGCGATATAGTTAACCCTACGTATCATGTTTGTTTTCTAATAACGTGCAATCTTTATTATTTATTTTACTTTAACATTTGGAAATATTAAAGCTAATTTTTAACTCTTTGATTATATCTTCTAAACTGGATTCCAAATCTGCCTCATTCTTAGCAAGAACAGAACAAAAGTTAAACCCAACCTAGATATTCCGTGTTGTGTTGCCATATCTAAATAGAAAGATGGATTGCTAATGCTCTGAAAAGGACTAAAGAGTCAAATAGCATGAATGGTCCGAAGCATAACACAACATAAGCAATGGGTTTGAGCTTTTGAATAATGGCACTTCAGCTGAAGCAGTCAAGCCAAAGGATAAAATCATTTCCACGTGATATGCTTCGTGCGATTTGTAGTAAAAAACATAACACATTGATAAGAAACTTAAGAATCTTAGTGGGATTCAAGGATTATGATTAACCACCACCCCTGCTTTCCAATCTTTAATTCAAAATAAAATGAGTGTAAATACTTTTATTATTTAAAACTTATGATTTGAAAACCGAATCAATTGGGCAGGTTTGATCAAAAAATTGGTGCACCTGTCTCATAACCAATTATGTTAATACAAAAGATCAATCAGATAAAAAATAATCAGTTTTAAAATTAGAAAATCAGTCAAAAACTCGTAAAATTAGTAAAAACTAGTGGTTGAATCGGTTTGGCCAATTCTTATTTAAAAAAAATTGGATTTTTTAAATGCATTCCTTGATTTACTAAGTCAAGCCCTTTTAATTAAAAAATTAATGAAAATGGGATTAATTTAGCAACATGGAGGTATATTTAATTACATTCTTAATACATTTTTATTAAGACTATTCAACCATTGATTTAATAATGATTAAACCAATTATCTGAACAAATATTTTCACCGTCATGTTTTAAAAACATAATTTAAAACAACCTAGCTAATTACTTATCAAAATCCCAACAAGATTTGCAACAACCACCATTAAGGCTCCAAGAATGTCTAGATTCGATTTTGAGTAATAGCTAAGTTAAACGTCACAATTTTTAGATTTAGAAATCGAAATATCAACAACAATTAATTGGATATATAAGATAAAAGCTTAAATAGTTTTTCTCCTAAAGTTTAACTAAAAATCATTTTGTCCTTAAAACTCAAAAAAAAAAAAAATTCCTGATTCACTTTTAGTTATTTTTCTTCGGTTAACATCGTTAAAAAATTAGTGACAGAAAACACGTTCTTATACTCGTGAATCATTCTTCTCTAGGCCCTAATCTCCTTAATTTTTAATTTCACATTCAGCACAACCAAATACACTGAAACTTATAAATAAACAATGTTAATAAAAATAATTAATTTCAAAAACTAAAAAAATATTTTTAAATTTCAAGAAACAAAAATTATTTTTCATGAAACTTTAAAGAAAAAAACTTATATATGCCTAAGATAAAAATAACATTTTTATGAGGAGTGAAATTTCAATACGTAGAGAATAAGATAATCTATTAATCACATTTTCCCTAAATATAGATTTAGTTTCAAAAATAAAATTTGTCATTATTACACTTACATCATATACAGAGAACAATATTTGTAATAAAATGTATGTGTTTTGTGCCGTTGTATACCAAATGCAAAATTCGTACAAAATTATGTTTCCATGTTACTAATAGGAGCATCAACAACGGTTTGGGAGCATGGTATGTATTTATCCCGAACAAGTTTAAGATTCAATTTGGTAAGGTCTAGACCAATGATGTCACCAAGTGCAAGGACACTACAATAGACATACGAACATAAGCATAGAAGTATATTTGACTTAAAAGTTAGTAAGTATCCTAAAAAAATCAGTTTTAAAACAAATAATCATAATTAGTTACAACGAGTTATATGACAATTAATTATTTTAATTTGGTTATGAAATTATAATTTGTTTTATGAATATGGTTAATATAATTAATTTATTTTTATTAAAAAATCATTATGATTAAACTTGATTTTTATTTTCTGAATTTTTTGCTTAGTGTGTTTCTTATATGTACGTATGTAGTCATTGACACACAGATGGCAGTATCAAGAAAAGTTTTTTTACTCAACATAATATCTACAAAGTTGTGACCTTTGTCACAAATGTGTAAGAGATTTATAGGCAAATTTTTCATCTTAGATCATTCATCATAGGGTTCTGAACATTCTTAGCAAGGTGCGGACAATGGTTAGGAAAATTTTTTCTTTTCAATGATTTTCTCATGGGGATGTGACCATTTTAACAAAGTTGTGGGCAACATCAAGAAAGGTTTTTTATTCAGCAATTATTATCCACAAGAATGTGAACCTTTTGACACAAATGTGGGCAACATCAAGAAAGGGTTTTTTACTTGATGTATTATCTACAAGGATATGATTTTTTCCATAGAAATGTAAGCAATGTCAAGGAATGTTTTTTTATTCGGTGCACTTTTCACTTGCATGTGGAGATTGGAACAAAAGTGTGGACCAAAAGGTATTTTACTAAATTTGTTATCACATAATTGTTTCCATATTATATATATATATATATATATATATATATATTCATTGTCTAATAAAAAATTAGAATAATTTTATATTTATTTGTATTTTTATTTTTTATCAAAATTATTAAAGTATTAGACTTGGTCAGTGTTGTTTATAGTTTATACTGATAAAAAAAGATGAAATCTTTATTATTTTGATATTGTTTTTATTTGAAAAACAAAATAAAATATGTTACTAGTTTCCTAAGTTTAGGGGAAAAAATATCTTTATTGTATTATAAGCATGACTTTCTATTGCATAGAAAAGTACAAATCTTACTACTATCTCTTAAATTTTTTCACATATAATTCTTAAGTATCTTATTTTGATTTCCCTTTTCAAAGAGTTTAAAAAATAGAGGTTGGTCTGTCTCGTTGTGGATACGCGTAAGATCTTCATACTAACAATGAGAAATAATTTAATATAATTTAGCTACAAAATAGATCATATTATTCCGCATGTATGTGTTATGAACACTGTATTATCTTACAAAAGGTACCAGAGCCATTTTTTTTTTTTGCATTTAAATTATATTTATCCACATGTGATAAAGTTGCAATTTTTTATTTGCTAGTATTTGTACATTTTTTATATATATGCCAAAATAATATATAAATGAATGTGTAATTACATAGTATTTATATGTTTATATATATATATATATATATATATATATATATATATATATGTAAAAACAATATATTATGAACATGTTAATTTTATTTACATAGTATTAGTGTGTTGTTTATACATATGCCAAAACAATATATGCATGAATATGTTAATTTTGATTACATAGTATTTATGTTATGTGTGTGAAAACAATATATGTATGAATATGTTAATTTTGATTACATAATATTAGTGTGTTGTTTATATATATGCCAAAACAATATATGCATGAATATATTAGTTTTGATTACATAGTATTTGTGTTATATATATATATGTCAAAATAATATATGTATGAATGTGTTAACACGTGTATAAATATAAAATATATGTATAATATAGTATGTGTAATCGTATACGTTTTTACATAAAAATTATATTATGGTATAATAGTTTTTATTGTAATTTTATATTTAGATATTCGATATATATAGTTTTGTATTATTATGTGTTGATAATAGCATATGATGCATAATTTTATTTTTTATTATATATTTTGATATGATATTTTTTTCTACATGTTTTATATGTTTGGATTTTAATTTAAAATTGATATCATATTTTAATAATTATATATGATATAATTTTCTTTTAATCCTTAATAATAAGGAACAGTATGATAAACATGAGACTTATAATTAATAATTAATTATAGCATATGATGTATATTTTGAAATTAAGTGTATATTAAACGTCTGGATTACACAAGGAGTATTAAAATTAATTTAAATTTATGATAAGATACCAATAAAATTGACCTGACAACTAGAAACTTATAAGATACCAGCTATCCAAGACTTTTTTGTTGGACCAGATGTCCTTAAGATGAGATTGACCTGATAAAGCAACTTGAGAACTCACAATGCAAAGTTGGGAAAAAACTTTCATAAGACCTAATTTTGTAGTCTTTCCCTGATACATTTTCACAACTCATTGTAAACTTCAACATGAATAAAATGAATTGTGATTTACATGAGACGTTAAATTTGTTGATTGATTATGAGAATCAAACTGCTTCTGAAAATAAAAAGGGAGTCGTCATTATAGTTGGTAAGAACTTCACGAAGAAGGGAAAGAGAAAGTATGCAAAGAAAAAAAAAAAAGAAAGCGTCTTGGACCTAAGGGTGGTGTGACCAAACCCTTGCACCATAAGGTCAAGACTGACCAAAGTGATGTTGAGTGTTTCTTCTGTAAGGAGAAAAACATTGGAAGCGAAATTACAAGAAATATCTTGATTTTGTGAAAAACAAGAAACCAGGTGAGCCATTAATGGAAAATGTTTTCATGATATCTTTTAACAATTACTGAATCCTCAAAATGGGTATTAGACACAAGCAATAGCCTTAACATTTGCAGTTTGTTGCAAGGAATACAAATAAGTAGATGGTTGAAGAAAGGAGAAATAAATCTTCAAATAGTTGATAGAGAAAATGTTGATGTTTTAGCTTTAGGATTTGTTTCTTCAAAAATGCCCCGGGCAAAGCACTAGTGTTAGAAGATTATTATTATGTTTCAAAATTTGTTTCAAACATTATTTCAATTTCTATGTTGGACAAAAAAGGTTTTCGTATTATTTTTAATAATAATATTTACTTAATTTATCGTAATAATGATTTGTTTGTGAATGCTTATCTCCAACACGGCATATATGTCTTACCTGATGTAAATCATAATTTGGTTTTACATGTTTCTTCTAGTTGTAAAAGAAAAGAAGATAAGCAAATAAATAAAACATATCTTTGGCATTGTATGCTTGGTCATATTGGTGAGAAAAGAATCAATAAGTTACACAAAGAAGATTACAATGATGAGTCATATACAACTTGTGAATCTTATCTCAAAGAAAAAATGACTAAATCTCCTTTTACTAGAACAAGAGAAAAAGTGTCTGAATTATTAGGATTAGTTCACACGGATGTTTGTGGAGCAATGAAAATCCAAGCCAAAGGAAGGATATTCTTATTTCATAATTTTCACTGATGATACTTTAAGATATGGTTTTTTATACCTAATGAAACAAAAGTCAGAATCATTTGAAATGTTCAAAAGATTTCGCAGTGAAATTGAAAAACAAACTGAAAAGAGTATCAAGACCCTTAGAACCGATAGAGGTAGAAAATATCTTTCTAGTTATTTCATTGATTATCTAAAAGAGAAAGGGATTCTCTCGTAGTGGACAAACCCAGGAACACCATAACACAATGGTGTTTCTGAAAGAAGAAATCGAACCTTATTGGATATGGTAAGATTTATAATTGGGTTCACAAATCTTTCAAAGAACTTATAAGGATATGCTTTAGAAGCTACAACCTATTTACTAAATAAAGTTCCTACAAGAGTAGTCTCTACAACTCCATATGAGATATGGAAAGGGTGTAAACAAAATCTCAAACACATTAGAATATGAGGATGTTATGCTTATGTTAAGAGATTACTAACAAATAATCTTGAAGCAATGTTAGATAAGTATAGATTCATTGGGTATCCTAAAGAAACAATGGGATATTATTTTTACGAACCTTCTAACCACAATGTGTTTGTGGCAAGAAGGGCTACCTTTTTAGAAAGGTAATTCCTTGTAGGAGGAAGTCATGGTAAAGAAATTGAACTTGATTAAACTTAATTCACCAATGAGACAACCCAAAACCATGAGCTGGAAACTGAGAGACCTTTCTTTGATGTCCTAAAGTTAACACAATGGTCATCACCTCCGACAATTGTTGTTCAAGAACCAATTATAGTTCAAGAACATATCAATGAACCAATCTTAGAACAAACTCAGCAACCTCTTAGAAGATCTAGTCGAACACATCGTGTACCAGAATGATTAAACTTGTTGTGCAAGATAACATCTCTTATGAGGATTATCATAATGATGATGATCCTAGGAGTTATGAAGAGGCTATGCAAAGCTTGGATTCTAAAAGGTGGCAAGAAGCTATGGAATTTGAAATAGAATCAATGAAGGTCAACAAAGTATAAACTTTAGTTGAAGCTTCAAAGGATCTAAAACCAATTGGTTGTAAATAGGTTTACAAGAAAAAAGTTGGAGCAAATGGGAAGGTTGAGACCTACAAAGCTCGTCTTGTTTCTAAAGGGTATCGTTAAAGAGAAGGTATAGATTATGATGAAACGTTTTCTCCTGTAGCAATGCTTAAATCAATTCAGATTCTTCTTGATATAGCAACATACTATGATTATGAAATATGGCAAATGGATGTAAAAACAACTTTCCTTAATGGTGAATTAAAAGAGGATCTACACATGACACAGCCTGAAGGGTTTACATCCTTGTCCAATCATAATAAAATTTGCAAGTTGCAACAATCCATTTACGGGTTGAAACAAGCTTCTAGAAGTTGGAACATTGACTTTAACAAAACAATTGAAAAGTTCAATTTTGTTAAATGTGAGGAAAAGCCTTGTGTTTACAAAAGGGTTAGTGGAAGCATAATCATCTTATTGGGTATTATATGTGGATGACATATTACTCATTGGAAATTATGTACCAGAAATGCAAAGTACAAAGATTTAGCTATCAAAACAATTCTCCATGAAAGATTTTGGAAAAGCAACCTACATTCTAGGAATCAAGATTTATAAAGATAGATCTAAAAGGTTGCTTGGGCTCTCCCAATCTACATATATTATACCATCTTAAAAGGTATAACATGGAAAACTCTAAAAGGGACTATTTGCCAATAGGAACTGGAGTTACTCTTAGTAGGAATGGTTGTCCTAAAACTCATGAGGAAAGAGAACACATGACTAGAATATCATACACTAGCGCAATGGCAGCTATCATGTACACCATGATTTGTACATGTCCTAATGTCACCTATACACTAAGTGTAGCTAGTTGATATCAAGCAATGCTGGTAGAACATCGGAAAGTGGTTAAGAGCATCCTTAAGTACTTGAGAAGAACTAAAGACGAATTTCTTATTTATGGAGATTCTGAATTAAAGTTAAATGGTTATACTGATGCAAGTTTTGCATCAAATAAAGATGATAGCAAATCTATTTTAAGATGTGTTTTCACCTTTAATGGGGTTGCAGTAAGTTGGAAAAGTTCCAAACAAGCTACAATGGCAGATTCAACAACTAAAACAAAATATATAGCAGCAAGTAAGGTTGCTAAAGAAGCAGTTTGGATGAAAAAGTTTTTATCTGAATTTGGTGTAGTCCCTTCAATAGAGAACCAATTCCATTATTGTGTGGCAATAATGGAGCTATTGCTCAAGCTAAGGAGCCAAGATCATACCAAAAGTCCAAACATATTTTATGGAGATATCACTTGATTAGAGAAATCATTGAACATTGCAACGTTAAGATAAATGGAAAAGAGAATGGAGCAGACCCTTTCACCAAAAGTCCAAACATATTATATATAGGACATCAATAAATCTGGATGGATCAATATGTATGTGAATGTCTTTATAGAATAAAGATTAATAAATTTCATTTATTAATTACATGCATATGTGAGTATGATCATTTGAACTGACTCAATTGACAATTTCAAATCGTTTACGTTACCTTAATTCGTTGATAGAAATTTCTCAAGAAAAAACTAAATGTTTTTTCTTTGACCTGGGATTATCATAGTAATTAACAAGTAATTTTTTATATTTTAATTTCAAACACTTAATGTCTCAGGGTACTAGTTGAATGAATAAAATATTATTATATTCTTTGCTGGCACTTAGAGTATATATAATATAAATTATTTGAAATACTTTTTTTTTTAATTTCAAATCGGAGAAAGTAGTTGATAAAGAATATATTATTAAAGTATTAGATTTGATCAGTGTTGTTTATACTGATAAATAAAATAAGAGGGATGAAATCTTTAAAGATACATAGTATTGTTTTTATTTGAAAAATAAAATATAATATGAATCTTTGAATATATTTGTGACAAGATAAAAATAAGGCAATCCCTTAAAGATACAAATTTGATATTGTTTTTATTTGAAAAACAAAATAAAATATGTTACTAGTTTCCTAATTTTAGGAAAAGAAGATCTTTATTGTGGTATAAGTATGACTTTTTGCTGCATAGAAAAGTATGAACCTTATTACTATCTCTTAAATTTTTTCCTATATAATTTTTAAGTATTTTATTTTGATTTCACTTTCAAAGAGTTTGAAAAATAGATTATGGCCTCGGTGTGGATATACGTAAGGTCTTCACATTATTGAAGAAGAGAAGCTAATAGTCTGAGAGGACATACTTGGACTATTCTTCTCATTCACAAGGAGAAGTTTTATGATTCAACAACTCACTAGTAGGTATGTGTAAAAGTTTTGTATCACGAACTTAATATAATTTAGATACAAAATAAATCTTATTATTTTGCATGTATGTGTTATGAATATTGTATTATCTTACACCTTCAACTCCTAATAACCAACACATGTTAAGATAAATTTTTTTATATTATTAAAATGTCAATCTTTAGTGAAATATAAATTTTATAATAATATATGTTCTTTCCAGACCAATAAGTCTTAGTAATGTAGTCTTCAAGCTCCTTTATAGTAGGTATGTAGGAGTAGTTTAGTACTTGCAAAAATTTTGACATCTAAATTAATATGTATTTAAGGTGAAGGTATATGGTGAGAAAACACCTGAGTTTTATTGTAATGCCTATATATAAGGGTTACTAGAGATAAATGACATAAATGTTATGATCATAGTGTACTTGGTGAGGGAGTTAGGATCTTTGGTGTTTTTAGATGAGGTCCTTATGAAAATTATCTTTTGGGGATTTTAGGTCGAAGTATATTGAGTTGTTTAGGTCTATTAGGCCAAGGTGGTAGGTACAATATAGAAATAAGGTTTAAAAAAATTATTTAAAACTAGGGTTATATATTAATAATTTGATCATCTAAAAGTTTATATTATATATTTGACTATAAAGTTTATTATAATAATTTTAAAATTTATTTTCAAATAATTAATTAAAACAAGTTAAAAATAACATTTAGGAAAATCATAAATTACGTTTACAATGTTAAATATATTCCTGTAAGTTCTTATAAATGTCCCTGATGTATGTAACTAATTCTTCATTCCATATCAATCTTTTTAACAATCTTAAGTTTCCGAAAATATTTGAAATCATTTGCTTTGTGCACATGTTCTGGCATGCAAAGCAAGCAACCTCCCATTTTTCTATGGCTTGCTTTTTTATAGTTTGCTTTCTTTTACAATAATTAATTTAAACTCAAATTGGCTACATTTTCTACTTTTTACTCATCATTACTTAGGAGCTATTAGGGGGTCGAAGACAGTGCCTGAACAAGTTTGAAATTCGATCAGGGTTGGTACAGGATATATTGTCTTGACAATAAGTGTCTTTGAAGTACCGTTTTTTAAAATAATAACAATATTTCTTTAATTTCATTATAATGCATTAAAATAATAAATAATGTTTCCAATATATAAAACAACCAAAGCAACAATGGAGAAAATGAACCAGCTAGACCCTTAACCATTCATCCAAAGTCATATAGACAAGTAATTTTTATAGTAATAAAATATATGTCACCTACTCTTTGTCAATAAAACAACCTAAACAAATCCTTTGCCAAAATACTAGATCCATGTTACACCTTCATATGTAAACACAATGATGATTGGGCCTCCATTCAAACATAGACACAATAAAAATACTATTGGCATTTTATCTATTTTCTAATTGCATGCAACCCAACTAGAATCTATAACATGGGCTATATCCACCAAACCATGATTATCAAACTCTCAAACTCTCGAACTCTTACGAGTTTATGAGTCCACTTATTTTTTACAAGTTAACTCATGTGCAAAATCTTTTTTTAATAAACTTGGTAGACCCTATACAAAATTTATAAACTCTAGAGTTTACTACTGAGTTATCGAGTTAACAAATCAGTTTGTTTTGTATCAACAAATCAGTTTGTTTTGTATGTGTTTAGAGTTTAATATATTTTTATTTCGTGTGAAACAAACGTCTTAAGAATATCAAACCTTTATTTTTTAATAATATCAAATATTAATGAGAATGTTCTACCATTACTATAGACTTTATTTAAGTATTATGAAATGTATAATTTACTATTTTGATTTATTGTGTTGTTGAAATGTTTACTTGTATGTTATTTATAAATATTTTTTATTATTTTTATATAAAATAAACTCTTACAAGTTTACGAATCAAGTTTATTAAACTTTTACAAATCTAACTAAACTCTCGAGTTTGATAACCTTACACCACACTATCTCTAAAAATGACAAAATTTTCGAAAGTTAGACTTGTCAAGCAATTGAGAATCTGAAATCCATAGAACCACCAAAGTTTCCTTGTTTTATTTTCTTAAATAAAAGCACACTATTGTTATGGATGTAACTTTGTGTCTGTTCCGAAAGAACAGTAGAAATACCCAAATATTTATAAAACTGCGTCTAACAGCTTTAAGACGTTGTATAAGATGATTACTTATTTTAGCTTCAAAATTACGAAAAGGCCAAGATATTGGAGTTAAAGCTAAATTTTCTCTTTCAATAAGTTTTCTCTCTAGTTTGAACTAAGAAGAAATACGTTTCAAGAAAAAAGCACCAGCTTTAGATAGTGTTGACAAGCATTTGAATAAACTGCATCAACAGGTTTCACTTTTGATTGGTTAATTAATATTGGAAAATATTTAACACTAGTTAACAAAGAATGTATTTAAAATAAAGTGATTAAAAATTAAGTATGAGAGTATATTAATAAAAAGATATGATAATGTGAAGTGATGGGAGGTTACGAAAATGGTGTTGGGAGTTCCTATAAGTGAAAGCTAAAGAGTAGGTACAGGTTGGAAGGTGGTGGAGAGTGGGGACTGAGGAGGACGGCCCTATTGATCTTTGTCGGCCGGCGGTGTGTTAGGCACTTGGTTAATGGGCACCATTATATATCCCAAAAATCAAACCTAAAGTGAAACCCAATTATTGTTACTCTTTTATTTTTGTTTCCTGTTAATAATTGTTATCTGATGTGTAGGAGTCAACATATGAAAATAACTTCAACTTGTACTATCAATACACATAACTAACACATGTAGAGGTAATGTTGGTTTGAGTGGTTGGAGGCCCACACCTCACCTCCGGAGAAGAAAGAATAAAGCCATAATGAGCTAGGTTGGAAAAGGGTTTCATAATTAATCATCATCACTTTAGTGAAAAAAGACATCATGTGAGGGACCCCTCCAAAATCAAAACACCCAACACCATTAAGTACAACACAATACAAGAGTTGCCTAACAAATAAAGCCTCAAACTTATACTAATATTAACACCACATGCCTAGCCCCGCCCGACCACTACTTGGAAACTTCTTTTACAAAAGAGGCTTCACTGTTACTATGGCCACCAATTCCATATTATTTTTCATTTTTATCTCTCTCGTTTAAGCTTTCTTTTTTTTTTTTTATAATAATTAACAAACAAGGGAAGTATCTCTGTTTAAACTTTAAAGAGATATGAGTGTTATTTATAGGGGAGGTGAGACCATTTTTTCAATTTGCTATAATATAGTTAAGTTTTAATTTTACTTGTACTCTACATTATTTTTATTATTATTATTATTATTATTATTATTATTATTATTATTATTATTATTATTATTATTATTATTATTATTATTATTATTATATGTATGTATATGTATGTGTATTAGTTTTTTTTATCATTTTCACTTTCATGATAAATGTATAACTTGATAAAAAACTAGGTGAGAAATAAGAATATAATTAAAAAAATAATTAATATTACTTTCAACTTAAAAAATTATACATACATAAAAATAATATTTTTTAAAAGCTTAACACTTTAAAAAAAAGAAAAAAAAGAAGGTGACAATATACTTTGATTGGACCTAAATATAAACAATAAAAAATATTTTGAACTCAAATGCAAGTAAATATTAACAACTTTTACCTTATTTAATGATAATTTTAGAAGATACTTCTTAATTAATTGAGGTTTTATTTCCAATAACATTCATGATATCAAGTTGCAACTAAGAATATATTAAAAAGGGAGATGCTAATCAATACCCTTAGGACACTAGTTAAGGAGCTATAAGCGAAAAATATTTTATTGAAACTCACGAAATTGCATTAACTTTCAATTTAGAGTTATGTATACATATGATTCCTATTAAAAACTTTATTCTTATAATTCCGTAATCAATGTCTTTGATCAATGCCCTAAAGGCATTGGTTAATAAGACTTTCAAAAAACAACCTTACTTTTCGTTGAGTTTAATAAAATTAAACTATGTTAACATATAAGTAAGATAAATTTGTTTATCTTTAAGTATGTAAGGAGTAATTTCATATTTGATTTTCACTTGAAAGAGCTAAAAAATAACTTTACTCACAAATATACCATTGTTTCTTTATTATAGTGCATTACAATTCACAATTATATATTGAAATTTCAAAAAATATTTATCTAACTTTAATTCAAATATAATTAGACTTTTTTTCATAAATAATTAAACCTACAATAGGAGTTTTTGGTTTGGTTGCAAAGTCCTTACATGAGATTTCTCCACTAAATTACACTTTAATTAAAACATCGTGAATTCAAATTTCTCCACTAACAATACTAACAACTAACATTTATCTATAAAAAAATTAAACTCATCATTAAATGATATAAAATAAAGTAAATTACACTTTTTCTTTTAGATTGTCACATTATACATAATACTTCTACCATTATTTTGACTTTTTTTACAAAGGTACCTGACCTAATATTTTTTAAACTTTAAGGGTATGTGATATAAAAAAATGTCAACCATTTTTTTTTTCAAAAAAAAACAAGGAAGGTTAACATAAGTGTAAAAAAAATATTTTGTATAAATAGATAAAGTTTGAAAGAATATCACTATCAATGAGCGGAGCGCTGTCACCATATGAGTTGAGTTGAAACTCAAAAATTATTATAATATGACTTGCAGTAAATTCATGTCTTTTTTTGTGATAATCACTAAGGGAAGGCAAATCCCAAATTCCAACACAATAAAATGTTGTCCAAACAAAGAGAATTACTTGACATCGGCCAGGATAGGACACTAAGTCCATGAACTCTTCAAAAGTCGGATTCGGATTCAATTGATTATTCACATTCAACTTGAACAATTCTTGAGACAACTTCCTTCATTACTTTTCTCAAAGGAAGGGGTGAGCAATGAGTCGAGTTGGATGGGTTCGAGTCAATTTGACTCAACACAACTCAATCTGTCCTTTTAAATTAACTAATCATTTTCGACCATTTATTTTTTCAGTTTGCCAGATCACGGGTTGGGCAGGTCAGGGGTTGGGTCAGGCGAGTTTAGGAGGTTTGTCCTTTACATTATCATAGTTTTTTGGGATTTTTTTTTTTGCAAATATTACAACTTTTCAAACCAAAATTGACATGTAAAAATTAAAAAAAAAATTATGTCTTAATCTTATAAAAAAATGAGTATTAAACAATGTTTCTATAATTGGTTGAAAAATTAAAAAATGATATATTGAAAACATGTTTTTTCACTAGTATAATTAGTATGAATCATATTAATTGTTTAAGAATATAAAAATTAAGAAAATTATTACTAATTTTAAAATTATAATATATATATATATAATAGGCGTGGTTAGTTTTGATGGTTATAAAAATCAACCTTGCACTCGCCCGCTACAACCCATTAGAAACCGTTATTTAACCCATCAACCCATCCAAAATTATTTGAATTTCAAATTTTTATAATGTGTTGGTCGGATTGTAGTTTTGTTCACCCCTATCAAAGGCTATAGGAAGATATTGTTTTTGAAAAAAAAAATATCTCAAGTATAACTCAAGGGTACTAAAAAATGAGAACATTTTGGTGAGTAGTTTTGGAAAATTATTGGAAGGAAGAATATTAAATTTCTTTTTATTTTCACCCTTTTTTCTTTTCATCTAAAAAATAAACATTTTTTTTTAAATTTTCTCATATGATTATTTTCCTATTTCTTGTTTTCTCTCCACATCCAAACATGTTAGAACAAATTGTCGATCAAATGGTTAAAGGGGGAACTTGGGAGTTCCAAAAGACGGAATCTGAAAAATCAAAGTCACACACTTACAAGAGATTTCCACACTCTCATGGGGTAGGGGGTTTGCGAGAGTGAGTGCGAGGGGGAGTGGAGGGATGTTAGGAGAGATATGAGAAGACTTGACAAAAATGTAGAACTTACAAAAGACTGATTTACGGATTCTTTTCATGGGAGGTATGAGGGAGTAAAGGAAGAAGAAATCTCTGTTTTTTTACTCATTTCCCAGAAGAGTATAGAACCAGAGATATGTGGGAGGTGTTAAAACTGTATGAGAATATTAGAGAAGTGGTAATCCTATATAAAAAAGACAAGAGAGGTCATCGATTTGGATTCGCACGCTTTGTGGAGGTGAAGGATATTAGAATGATGGTGTTAAAACTAGATCACATCTTCATAGGGAATCTAAAGCATTGGGTTAATTATCCAAGATTTGGTAAACCGATTGGAGAGTTGGGTCGCCTGCGTTTTGGTGAAAGTGTATCACTTGAGAAGAATTTTGGAAAAAAGGATATTCAAGAGGAGGTAGAAGTGTTTAAGCAAGGCCAAGTTGTGAATCATTCATATGCCAAAATCATTCATATGCCAATATTCTCAAAATTCCTTCCGGTGGGCGAAATAGAAAGGCTGAGAAAATTTGAGAGGTCTGTAGAAATTCCATCGTTTAATTTATCCTTCAAATCTTATGCAAAAGCCGATGGTTGATAATTTCAAAAGGAGGTTGGTCCGCTACAAGGCAAAAAATATGTCCTTTGGTGGTTGGTTGGTGATGTTAAAAGTTGTTCTTACGAATCTTCCTCTATATTTCTTCTCTTTCTATAAGGAACCTAAGAAATTCATTAATTGTCTAACTACATTGCAAAGGATATTTTTGTGGAGCAGGGTGATGATGAGGTGAACAAAATTGCTTGATCAGTTGGGAGAGAGTTTATTTGGGTAAGAAGGAAGGAGGCTTGAAGGTGAAGTGCTTATTGAAATTCAATATTTGTTTGTTTGCTAAATGGACGTGGAGGTTTTTACATGACAAGGATGCAATTTGGTGTAATTTATTGAGGAGTACGTATGGTGATTTTCAGCATCATTCTTATTTAGCTCTGGCCTCGTGGAAGTTATGTAACCTCTAAAGTACTTCAAGCTCTCTTGAGATCACCTTTCCTTGATTTTGCTCCAAAGAGACTCTTGAAGAGGAAATGGAGGTGGAGAGACTAGAAGGTGATGGTGATAGGCGTCACTTCTAGGAGAAGATATGCCATTGAAGAAGGAAGATAGCCACAAGGGAAGAAACCCTTAATAATAGCCATAGGAGAACTATCACTCTTGGGAGAGAGCATGAACACTCAAGATAGAGAACTCTCAATTTAGAGAAAAGGATTTCTAGTCATAAAAGTGTTAAAATGATACAAGAGAGGTGAATGTCTATTCATAAACTTCCTATGAGGTCTTGGACGTTCACCACTAAGGCACACTAAGCTAAGGACTCATTAAAACTAGTTAAGTCAAACAAAACCCTAAGAAAATGAATTTATGTTCCCTTATGTGACACTAGATCCTAATATTATGGATATAGCTCCCTTAATTCAAATTTGAATTTCAATTAAGAGACAACTAATGTCACTTAGGAGAGAAAAGGAATCTAGATGTCATATGGAGGGGACATAAGGGCCCCACATATTACTTATGCACATGTGGATGCTAGAGAGGTATGAAAATCAAACAAGGGGGTGTGAAAATTAAACCACCACCCACTTGTTCTAAAAAAGGCTCACCTTCTAACATACACTCCTCATGAATAACTAATGGCACCCCATGCTCCTAAAATAAAAGGAAATTCCAAAAATTCAAGGCCCACAAAATACTAAATGCACCCACCAAATTACTAAACAAAATACAACATATTTACACGCAATTTTAAAGACTATGGCCTAAAAATATCTTCGTTATGTTTCATCCTTGCCATGTCCACTCTTTATTCTCCCTAGTTTAATTCCTTGTTATGTGGAATTGCATTAGAAATGGTTTTTATGGTGGAAGGATGTGTGGGCAATAGACAGTAATTATATTTCATGTCCTGGGTAGTTCTCTAATAACATCTAACAGAAGGTTGCTGATGGCATTTTAAAGACTATGGCCTAAAAATATCTTCGCTATGTTCCATCCTTGCCATGTCCATTCTTTATTCTCCCTAGTTTAATTCCTTGTTATGTGGAATTGCATTAGAAGTGGTTTTTATAGTGGAAGGATGTGTGGGCAATAAACAGTAATTGTATGTCATGTCCTAGGTGGTTCTCTAATAACATCTGACAGAAGATTGGTGATGGCAAGGAGATTCTCTTTTGGAAACACAAAATTAGATGGGTGGTGGGTCTCTGAGTGAGAGGTATCCTAGATTGTTTTCTCTGGCGGTGGATAAGGATATTTCGGTGTTTAGTCTTAGAGAGACCTAGATTGGTGATTCTCCATGAAGTGGGCTTTGGTGGCGAAATCTTTTTGTTTGGGAGGAAGAGATTCTTCAAGAAATGGAGGTTTTAGTGTAGGGTCTACAGGTCGATCAACAGCTTAGTGATCACTAGGTGTGGGTCTTTGTAGAAATAGTTCGTTTTCTATCGTAATGGCATACATTTCATTATGTGGTGCCTTTAACCATAGGAGTTCACTGGCTGGAGACCCAAACCTATTCAAGTGGTTGTGGAGAGACAACATTTCATCCAAGGTTATTGCGTTTTCTTGGAGGCTTCTTCTCAATAGGCTTCCAACGACGAATAATCTGGTGAGGAAAGGCTTAAAGCTTAGTGGAGATAAACTTTTATGCCCGTTGTGTAGAGAGTATCCAGAAGATGCCAAATATCTTTTTTTATCCTGTAAGATTTCTCAATCTCTCTCGGGTGCTGAGATGGACTAGGTTAGTTTCACTGTTACCATCTGAACTTCATCTTTTGTTTCATGTTGTTGGTTCTTGACCGGTAGGTAAATATAGAAAGAAAATTATATGTGTTTGGCTTGTGGTTTGTTGGGGCATTTGCATATCTAGAAACTCCATTATTTTTAATGGTAAAATCTTTAAGTCTCTTGATATTTTTGTTTTTATACAACTAACTTCGTAAAAGTGGTTACTTTATAGGTTTGATTTTCATAAAAGTGTGTGTTTTATGACTAGTGCTATAATCCTTTACTATGTTTATTGATAATGTAAATTGTAGGATGTTTTGTTAGCTATAAGAAAAAGATAGGTTAGTTCCAAGATTGTAAAGGCACCTATTTTGTGCAATATATAGTTGACTTGGTTTGTGGGAATCATATTTTGCTGTGGGTTTGGCATGGGATACATTTTCTACTACTGTATAGAGTTCAAGCGTTTTTGCTGCTATGAATGAAATGTGAAAAAAAAAATAGTTGAAGGGGTCAAGAAGAGGTTTTTCAACAAACATTTCTATCTAATATATACCAACTTTTTATAGAACTAAACTCGTCTTTAAACTAATTAAGACACTAATTAATTTAGTACAGAATTGTGATGAAGCATATTGTTTTTAGTATTATATTATATAACAAGGTAAAAACTAATATAAAATTATAAAAAGTAAAATAAATTAAAATTTCAAATTAACATAAAAATAATATTACATATACTATAAATAATAAAGAACAATGAACTCAATAATAATACATACAGTCGCAAGCCTTTGTAATTACTGGGCTTTGTCCATACCTTAAAAGAAACAAAAAACTTTGTAATTACTAATAGGATATTGAAGGGTTACCTTTCACAAATATTTGTGATTGAATTTTTAAAAAATACCACCACCATTATGGATTTCAACCAAATCTAAGTCTGCATAACAGCTTCTCTAATATATGATGGCTCTTGATATTTATACTTTTCTTTTTTATATATTTATACATTTCTTGTTTACTAATGTTACATGTACCTCCCCTATTTATATTTTTTCAAAAAATATCATCTTTCGAGAATTTAATTTTTGGGATGCGTTCAAACTCCAGAAACCAATTTCTGGTCACCATTACTCGTGCCCCTCTTTCAACCATTTGAAGAAAACAAATCAGGCCTCAGTGGCGCCACCAAGTATCATATTGCCAACATTAATTATATGTAAAATAAAAATAAAAAAATGATTTTATTTATTTATGTTTGAGAATGTGAATGAAATTGTAAACACCCAATTTTATTCGAATTTTTATTATTTTTAAACATTCATTTTACGCTTTAAATAAAGTTTTTTAAAGTCAATTCTTAATATAAAAAAATAATAAAAACAGTAAGAAATATGAGAAATTTAATAGCTGAAAAACAGAATAGGTGGTGTATTTAACATAATTCAAAGTGTACTTAAAAGATGTTGAAAATAAATTCTTTTTAAACCTTTAAGTGAGAAGGGAGACACTTAGGGTGAATAGATATACAAATAGAGATAAAAAAAAAAACTAATTATTTGGAAGTGTATTTAAGCATGATTGAAGTGTAAATAGAGAACAAAAAAAATGAAAAAATACAACAGTTTACAAGTAATTCATCTCAATCAAGTTCAAATTCAAACTCAATACAATATAATACAACAGAAAATCAATATTGTAAGAGCCAAAAATTGAAAATGAAATTAGAATAAAAAGAGAGAGAGAACCTCAAACTTGCTCCTAGACCTTTGCTCTCTCTTTTAATTTATGCAAAAGTAATGATCAGTTTTTCTCCACCAAACCAAAACCCATTAGCCCTGTACGAAAATCAATGCCCTCGCCGTTGATGCCCTTCACGAGACCTCCACCAAAGCCCCCAATGAGACCAAGCAATCCTGTTAGTGTCCTCACATCGGCTCCCTCCAAGGTCTCTGTTGTGTAAGACCATCTGCCATGCCACTCTCTTTTCCCCTTTCTCATTCTCCATTTACGATTAGGGTAGCCATCAAATTTCCAACACTTCTCATTCCCAGGCACAACTAGATCTTCCTCTTTTGCTTTTCCTTTTTACTATATATCTCTATTAACTTTGTTTCTTTTTTTCCTTAAGCCAACAAATCTGTTCAGCTTTTAGGAATTTCACCTTAACTAACCTTTTTAAAATATAATACAATAATGATTCGAAATTTTATTTAATTAGAGAAATAAATTATATGTTAAAATGGAAAAAATATTCATTAAATGTGATAGTTTAAATCTCATATTTAAAATAAAAAAATTCTAAAAATAATAATAATAATAATAGTAGTTAAAATTTAGTTACTTTATATGCTTGTCTAATTTAACTATTACAAAGATTTAAAAGGTATAACTAGTTTAGATGTACTTCTAATTTAGTTTATTGTAAAGATTCTGGTCATTATAATTAAAATTATTAAATAAAAAACTTTATAATAGTCACTTTGGATGTGTTTCTAATTTGACTATAATAAGAAAAGAAAGGAAAATTTATAATAATTACTTTTGATGTACTTTAAAGTAAGACTTAATTTAAAAATAAAATAAAAAATAAAACTATTTTGATTATTGTGAACTATTTTTAAAGTAAGACTTAATTTAAAAATAAAATAAAAAATAAAACTTTAATCGTGATTATTTCAAATGTACTTTTGATTTAGTCACTATAAAATTATTATGATTTAATTCTGACTTAATAGTTATATTAAATCATATATAAAATTGTCAATTGTCATTTTATATGCACTTCTAGTTTAATCATTATAGGAATATCTTCTGAAATGGATAAACAATATTAAAAGGAAAAAAATCAAAATCAATCATAAGTCTTTAATACTTAAGTTACGTAAAAAAATTAATCAAAAATCTTTAATACTTAAATTACCTCAAAACCCAATCAAAAGTCTTCAATACGTAAGTCGCTTAAAAATTCAATCAAAATCTTTAATACTTAAATTATGAAGAACTACTTAAATTTTGATTTCTCATTATAATAAGAGATACATGTGAAAATAGTTTATTCTTGTCGAGTCCAACAACAAAAACATTAAATTAATGAAAAGGCAATAATAATCATTTTTAAAAATAATAAATTTTTCCTCAATAATAAAATTCTTCTTTTTTTAAAATATTAAAATTAATGATTAAAATAAAAATAATCTTTATGTTTTAAGAGTAAAATAAATATTTTAAAAATTATTTAATTTTACATGTTTAATAAGATATAACCGTCTTTATAATATACTAATACCTTCTTTGCACTTCCAAACTTAATATTTTGTTTCCTACACATTTATGACTCTTCTATTTTTTTTAATTATTTTTTTTGTCACGCTGAGATAAGCTTGTGGACAAAAAAAAAAAAACGGTCATACCCCTAACATCAAAGCAATAAACATCTGAATCCTCACTCTCATAGTCTCATTAGCTACGCGTGACTGACTAAATGTAATTGTTAGTTGCTTGTAAATTGCAACACCCACTTCCAGTTAAGTGATTGCTTTTCACGAAAGCTTTCTTCCATATGAAATCTTTGATCCAATAGTTGCATAAATGTTTTAATGATACTTGGTTTTTTCGGATAGCATCAAAACGGATCTTGGAGTGTGAATAAATGCAACAACCTTTCATAGGAGAAATTATCAAGTGAATCGAAGACACACTAGAGCAAGAAGAATGTATTCCAAAG
This sequence comes from Psophocarpus tetragonolobus, assembly GCA_037954015.1. Classification (NCBI taxonomy): domain Eukaryota; kingdom Viridiplantae; phylum Streptophyta; class Magnoliopsida; order Fabales; family Fabaceae; genus Psophocarpus; species Psophocarpus tetragonolobus. The sequence goes on from CM075690.1 coordinate 92,742,847, forward strand.
GGAGATATAAATAACATAAGGGTATTTTTAAAATAAACAAATAAAAGGAGGTGCGTATAAATAACAATACCCTATTTGGGCATTTTCTTTTAACACCTCCCATTTACAATTTTCACCCACCAAAGTTTATACTTTTTGTAAATTCCTAATATACCCTTTTCCTTATTTGATTTAAATTTTTTGAATTTATTTTTTTATTTTCTTGTCTTTTTGTGCTTTTCTTGCTACTCTTATGTGCCAAACACAAATTCTCACATTCTGCCTTATTGTAAATCCTTAATATTCTTATAAGTTTTTAGGGTATTATTTGTTGATTTAAGCGCTATTTGAAAAGGAAAACACAATTTTATTCAGGTATGACTTCTTGATTTAAATTTTAGGGTTTAGGGTTTTGGGATTTATGATTGAGGGTTTGTTTGTGTTTTTATTCATACTATGTCGAGTGTTACAGTATTCCGGATCAGTTGATCCGGAACTAACAATATTTACGCAGTCCACCTTGTCCAGAATACACATTTGATCCACTTCCAGATTAGTTGATCTGGAATGTACATAATACATTCCGGATTAACTGATCCAAAACGTACATAATACATTCTGGATCAACTGATCCGGAATTGACATAATACATTCCGGATCATGTTGTCCGGAACATACTTGCTGAATCTCATTTGCCTTCTGGATTATGTGATCCGGAATATACTAGTTGAATCCCATTTGAATATACTTCATTATGCAAGTAGGGTAAGAAAAGGGAAGGGTATTTTTGGGTTTTTGAAAAAAATTGTAAGGCCTGGATGGTGCAAATAGAAAATAAGGGGGGTACTAAAAGCAATTGCCCCCTATGTGATTAAAAGAGTTCACAAGTTAATCCACGCACCCATCTATGGTTAAAGGGCCCAATATCTAACCAACCTACCACTTTGTCCAATAAAACTAACTTGTCCATTGCAATTTTCACAATTATGATTTATGATACTAACAAATGAAAAAATATTTAAAAAAGTTTTACACTAACATTTAATCATAAAATTTTATGTATATGACTTTTAAAATATTGTATGATAAAATCAACAAACTTACCATAGAAATCAAATGTCTTTGTTAAAACATTAAGAACTATGGCAACATATTTAATAAAATATGTTATCATAGTTTTTAATGTTTTGTAAAGAAATGGTTAAATAGAAAACAAATATAGTTGGTACATTATATGGGACATATAAAGAAAGTATAAAAAAAAATTCAGATGTATCATATGAGAATTGTGTTCTTATGTTAGAATAATGAGAATATTTTGTAACCATCTAAATTTAAACAAATGGTTAAGATTAAAATAATTTCCTTAAAGATATCATGTATCTCCTTCATCGTATTATCACCTCTTTCATCATACCGCCACCATTCTTATCACAACACCACACCGATGTTGTTGTCGTAACCACTACGATGGTTGTCATTGTTGCCATTGCCATTACCATCCAACCCCACCTCTACCACTGTCACCACTATGGTGGGGGAGGTGGGAGTTGTGTGGCAGTGACAATGATGGTAGTGAAGTTATAATAAAGGAGGTAGTGATGGTGGTTGTAGTGATACAGTAAAAGAAACACATAATATTTTTAAGTAAGTTGTTTTAATTTCAACCATTTATTCAAATCTAGATGGATATACAATATTCTCACACCCTCACACAAGAACATCGTTCTCATGTGATTTGTCTCCTATGGTTGATCCTATCTTTAAGTAAACCACTTTGGACAAATGAGGTTAACATGAACATAAACTAAATTGACAATGAATGTCCTTTTAAAGAATTACCTACTTACTAAGGAATGGTCCTATGAATAACAACTTACTTTATACATAAAATAGGAACTACATAATGATAAACCAAATTTTGACCTATATTTTTATCATCCTAAATACTTGTTTGTAAGGAAACAACTACATATTTGTTCACAAAACTATTTTTTTAGTGTTTATTGTCACTTTAGACAGATACTTAAGAAATGGAAGAAAAATGGACAAAATCGAACCTTTCTATAATAATTATTGAAGATTTAGCTCAACATAGTCGTGCTCAATTAAGTACGGTCGTGCTAGGTCAATGTAGCCCAAAAAGCCAACAGAAGAAGCACAATCATGCTTAATTCAACATAGGCATGCTACGATTAAAAATTCTCGAGCACAGTGAGCACGATCATGCTTACAGTAAGCACGATCGTGCTTACCAAGATTGCAAGAAAAGCATTAAAACAAGTACTATCATGCTTAATTCCAATACACTCGTGCTAAAAAAGCCAATTTTCTTCCTATAAATACTAAAATATGAGACACAACAAAGGACTGGTTTGTACAAAGAATTAAATTTGTGATTAGAGGCGAAAAATGACAAGGAAACTTTGGAACTGAGGCAATTTAGAGTGCTCCCGACACTAATTCTTTCTATGTTTTTATGTACTTTATAATTTTTAATATGTCTGGCTATACATTGCCCAAGTTTGGCTAAACCCCTTTTTCTAGGGTTATGATGTCAACTCTTTGTGATTCTTCCTTATATTATACAGTGTCACTCAACATTATTCAGTGATTAATTTATTTCGCTGTTTTATTTGTTAATATCATGATTATTTAATAATTTATATGTGAAGGAAATAGGTTTTTGTTATGATAAAATTGACCAAGTTTATCGGGCAAACCTCCAATTCATTAATAAAGAAACTAATCCTAATTTGAATTTTTGCATAATCAAACTGGATAACAAGTTATGGTTATTTTGTGGTGTGAATGACCAATACACGTAAACAATTTTAGTAGAATATTGGTGATCACCAAATGATAAAAAATGAGATTGTTTAGTAAAAAGGGGACAAAACTATTATAGTGAAATCTCAACCCTAGGCTTAATCCATTTACTTCTAAACTTATTACTTTACTTTGTTTAAAATATATTACTGTGAGTCTAAATCATCAACTTACATCACTCTTTTATCTTCTAAATTGAATTATTTGAAAACTATATCTAATAATTTAGGTATGATATTCATACTTAGCTCCACTATAATTATTGTGTAAAGTATGTTTGCCCTTAAATGGTCATATTTTATGCATCATCTACTTTATAGAAAGCTTAGAGGTGACCTATTTCTCACCAAAGAGAGATCCTTCATTGATTAGCTTACTTCATATAAGATATTTCGAGGAATAACCTAGTTCACACCATGAATAATCTACTTTTCGAAGGAAAGGTTCTCTAGGAACAACCTACTTCATATCAAAAGAATAATCAATTTTATTAAAAATGTATATTTTCAATGCTCATCCAAATACACATTTAATTTGTGTTTGTACCATAATTTTAATTCAGTATGAAGACATAATGCAATCTAGAAATGTGTTGCAATATTGATTTTGGTTAAATTTGATTCTAAAGTGAGGTGATTTATGTTTAGATGTTTTTAAAAACTTAGGAGTAAAATTCAATATATATTTTTATCAAACATAAAAACTACTTAAAATTACTTTTAACACAAAATGAATTATGAATCTATAATCAATTATAAATTATTGTTCAAAGTGAAAATATATAAAAACTTATCTAAAATCAATTTAGCAATACACCGTCAAGGAGATCTAGCTTGGTTGGATGAATTAAAAGTGTATAAGTTATTGTAAATCTTTACATGTATTTGATTTTCATTGTTGCAAATAAAAACACATACATTCAAATAAACTTATAACATGTTTGGATACTTAACATGATTGATTTTTGGTCCCAAAATCTTGATAAAAAAAAAGAAAAAAAAGTAGAAGAACAATTTGTTAATTAACTTCGAGTATGATCTTAAAATTGATTCTGAAAAATCCAAACATGTTACTATGTTAGAGAATGTTTGAGAAAGAATACAATTTGTATTATAATGCATTTTGCTCATTTTAAGTAAATAAGTTATCATAAATTGATATTTTGGAAATAATTTTTGTGTCTTGCCAGTATCACGAGAGCACTGGTTAAAAATAAAAAAGGATAATAAAAATGAGATGGGAAGACGTAATATATTTATTGAATTGAATGATGGTTATGGTAAAACATTGGTGGCATAGAATGGAATAACTATTGAACAATCCAAGCCACGTCAAGGATCCACACAAAATGTATTACGGTATCAGGAGCGTACATAAGAAACAAATGAACGGTTGAAAAGGGGGTTGAAAAGCCAGCACAGGGATCGACAGAATGTCCTTGAGTCCCTATAAAAGGTATCGGAATCGAAACTTGAAAAGAAGTACATAATAACAGGCAAAGCATCTCATTGTGAAGAGACAGGTGAAGTAACAAATGTGTTTTGATCTGAGGGGGCTAGAATTAATTTGTTTAATGTTGTTAATATATTTGAGGGTTTAAATGCAGAAAGATAGATAGGGAGAAGATGTCAGGTCGTGGAAAGGGAGGGAAGGGATTGGGAAAGGGAGGAGCAAAGCGACATAGGAAGGTGTTGCGAGATAACATTCAGGGAATAACGAAGCCTGCGATTCGGCGATTGGCTAGAAGGGGTGGTGTGAAGCGTATAAGCGGGTTGATCTACGAGGAGACTCGGGGGGTTCTCAAGATCTTTTTGGAGAACGTCATTCGTGACGCCGTTACCTACACGGAGCACGCTAGGAGAAAGACCGTCACTGCTATGGATGTCGTTTATGCCCTCAAGAGGCAGGGAAGGACCCTCTACGGATTTGGGGGTTAGGGTTAGGGTTAGGGTTAGGGTTAGGTTTAGGGTCAGCCTTTTCCTTTTGTTTGCTTGCTTGATTTTCCTCTCTGAGGAAAAGTCTTGCTGTCAAGAAAAAAACATATCTATTTTTAGTTGTGGAATTAGGCTCAGCATCCTCATTTTGTGTATTTATTTGCCCCACTGAATTTGAAAACTATAGCTCTATCTATGATGGTCTGGAGTTGGAACTGTTCTGTGATTCCACAAATTAGGCTCGCTTCACAAGAAGGCCATTGCTTGTATTTTAGAGGATTTTTAACCACTTATGTTAGTGATGCTCTTTAGTACTTGTTATTTTATCAGAATATTTTTATTTTCATCTGTCTAGAGCAATTGGAAAATATTTTAGTAATTTTTTATTTTAGTTAAATTTAATTTTAAAGTTCATTTTTTAATTTATAAAATTAAATTCTTTTTTTTTAAAAGTTTTATCAATTACAAAAATACTATTCAGTATGGTAATCCTCCATAATTTTTCTTTGTAACTTCAACGGTTTTTCATCTTGTTAATATGATTCTTTTAAAACATTTTTCGTGGCCAATTTGTGATTCCCTACTATTTATTCAGTTAGATGATATTATTATTATTATTGATATTATTATTCTTATTATTATTATCATTATCAATCATCGATATTATTATTATTATCATTATCGATATTGTTATTATTATTATTATGATCATTATTGATGTTATTATTATTAATATATGGATGTTGTTATTATTATTATTATTATAATCATAATCGATGATCGATGATGTTGTTGTTACAGTGAACAAGACACTATATAAGGAAAGAAGATTTCAAGAAAAAATTAAATTTAAAATATTAAATATTTCTTTTGACTTTTAAAAAATTTGGACAGTAAATGTTTCTGAAAAAAATAAATTATACGAACGTGTAAAGAGAGAATAAAAAAGGTTAAACACTAAATACATGAGTAGATTACAGATTTGATCTTTTAAAATTTTAATTGAATAATATGGAGTTAATATAACTTTTGAAATTTGATTATTAATTTATATATATTTCCTTTGGCCTCAATTGTAAGTAAAAAAAAATTATATAAATAAATTTTGAATTATTTGAACTTAATAAATGATATTATATTTAAAATATATTTATTTAATTTATATTTAAATTATAATTTTTTCTTGATATTTTTTTTATCGGTCAAATGTTAATATTGTTAGTAATATTAGTTTTTATTAGTAGAAATGATCAAATAGAAGATCTTGTATTGCTTCCATCATTTCTTAATGTCGCTTTATATCTTTCTTAATATCTAATTTTAATGAAAAGTAATTTAGAAACAACTGTTTGATTATTAATTAAATAACAGTATTAATTGGTATTTTAATAGTATAAAATTATTATTTTTATATATAAGAGTGGAAAAAAAAACAATTTATATTTTTCTAGTAAAAGTATAAAGTGTTATATGTGTTCTCCATCTGGCTCTTGAGATGGTGGAGATCGGTTAGTGAGGTGCAAAAATAGCGCAATACGTTTATGTGATGTAAAGTAATAGTGTCTCACGTTTCAAAGGAGAAAATATTAGTTAAAATAAATAGTAATTGAAATGGTTTTATCTTGGTAAAAGAAATTAAGAATTTTTTAAGAGTTATTAGTTTTTTTAAAAGAAGCTACTCAAATAGTATTTTAAAAAAATTTCCTATTTTCAATTACTAGTAATTATTTTTTATAATTTTACTCTTTATTAATGAATGTATTGTTCTTACTAATTCTCTCTACTCAAATTATACAATATCTCTTTTTCATTTCTCTCTCATTTATCATTCCAATACGGAACAATTGTGCTAACAAATTATGTTTTGACTTATAAAAAAAATTACCCTTATAATTAAAAAAGATAAATATTGTCTCCCAAAAATAATTTTTAAAATAAATGTTAAAAGTTAGAATATGAAATTGTAATTTGTAAAACTTTAAGAATTTTTTTTGTTAAATTTTATAATATTTTTCTTCTATAAAATATTATATGCTACCTTTCCTTTTTTTTTTAAATTGTTAAGTTTTTAAAAGATTATATATATATATATAGGACAATTCAAATGAGAAAAAAAGTTTTATTAAACAAGATCATGTGCTTCTCTCAGACAGATACTTTTTCCATAAATCTTTAACCCTAGTCTACCTTGCCAATTTTGCCACCATCATCTTCTACCACTGTTCATAGACTTTGTCGTCAGATCTTTTTCATCGTTGATTCTTGCGTCGCTGTGCCCTACATCGTCGTTACCTGACCGAGAGGACTGTTGGAGCAAGGAGGCAACATTCACGCTCATGAAAGCGTGGGGCGAGCGCTACCTGAAACTCAATTGCGACAACTTCCAAGGCTCCAATAGAAGCACGCTGTGCCCTACACCCTAAACCTTATTTAATAAAAAATTTAATTTAAACTATTTATTAAAATCATTTGGTTATTATTAAATTTTTTTATTTTTCAATGTAATGTTTTTCTTACCTTAGTTGTCCTCTCTCTCTTTATATATCTCTATATGTAATTTAATTAGTATGTATTGTCAGTGTAAAATTTTTTACACTAACACTCAATCACAACTTTCATTTATGGTAAGTTTGTTAAATTTACCAATTAATGCTTTAAAATTCATATAAATAAATAATTATGATTAAGCGTCAATATAAAATCTTTTATACTATTAGTGCATACTAATTAAACACATACACATATATATATATATATATATATATATATATATATTAAAATTTTCAAATGTTGGCATAATATTAATTATTCTATTTTAATTTACACTTACTTTCTATTTGGTCTTTAATTAATTTATACACATTCATTTATTGTAAAGTAAAACTAAAGACGTAATTAAATAAAAAAATTGAGAAAAGTATAACATAGAAAATTTTATAACAAATTTCAATAAAATTATTTCATTTCTTAATTTTTACATAAAAATATTAAAAGAAATAAAAAATAATAGAAAAATATAGTGTCCCCATTAAAAACCATATTCTAAGAGGGTGTTTGGAAAAAACTAACAAAAAAGGTAGCTTAAATAATAGCTAAAAACTGAAAAACTAATTGTAAGTGTTTGATAAAATTATAAATTATTATAATTATATATGTAAATTATAAATTTCTATAATAATATATTTAAATTATAATTATATATTTAAATTATAAATTTATGTAATTATATATCTAAATTATAAATGTCTATAATAACATATTTAAATTATGATTATATATTTAAATCATAAATTTATGCAATCATATATCTAAATAATAAATTACTATAATTAATATTTAATTATAATTTTTATAATTATATATTTATATTATAAATTACTATAATTACATTAATGAAGGAGAGAAATGAAGAAGAGAAATGTTTTATAATGTGATGAGAGAATTAGTAGGGGACAATGCATTAATTAATGAAGGTAAACATATAAAATTAAAACCAACTAGTAGTTGAAAATAGGGGATCTTGTAGAAAAACTACTCGAAATAATTTTTTTAAAAATATTAGTAACTCTTAAAACAACTTCTAGGTTTTTGTTATCCAGACAAAACTGAAATAATTTCACCTACCATTTCTTTTTATCTTTCAGCTAGCTGAAATGATAAACCAAACATACTCCAGATCTGCCATGCCACTGTATATTGGTCTTAGAAGCTAGAACAATGTGGTGAGATTGTAAGCCTGTAATTGTTTATTTTACCCTATAGGAAAACTTAGGTGCTGTTTGTTTTGCGTGTTTTCTATTTTCATTTTTAGAGAAAACTCTAGTAAAAATATGTTTGATTACACTTTATAAAACATCTTCGCCAAAAACATTTTCTAAAAACAATTGAAAATAGAAAAAATATTGTTTTCAGTATTTTCAAAAGATAACACTATGTGAAAACTTAATAACAATATTGTAATGATATAAAGTACAATTAATTAAATTTATAATATTTTTGCTAAAATTAATTAAATTTAACTGTATTATTTTTCGAAAATAAAAAATATCAAGCAAAAACAAATATATTTTCTGAAGGTTGAAAATTTCAAAATAAAAACAATTTAAAAAAAATGAAAATAGAAAGTGAAAACAGAAAATGGAAACAGAAAACATTTTGTAAAACCAAACTTGTAACTTTGTATTTTAAATACTTTGTTTTTTTTAAAGAAAGTTCTATTAAGATATGATGTCCACTTTATTTGCATTTAATAAACAAAAGTGAAAAATGTAGTTAAAAGACTATGTCGTGTACATAGTGAGAGTGACTCAATATGAAGTGGAGAGAATTTCCTCCTGCAAACATGGTAGGCGAGATACTAATTAATAGACAATTTAGTTGTCTCAATTTTTTTTTCTAGGAGAAAGGTTACTTAAAATAAAAGGTAAATTTGTAAATGAGTAGGTTGAAAAAATAATTATAAATATATATGCTCTTTGTTAAAAGACAGGCAAAATACCTCTTTAGCATGCCGTGACTAAATACAAAGAGCAATTTTAGAATTGCGGTTGATGCTTGACTGGTGATTTCAATATTAATAGGGTGTCGAAAAAAAGAATTGGAGAAAATGGAAGGTTTTCTTCCGCTCCTTTGGAAATGATCGAATTCTCAAACTTCTTTCTTAACATAGAATTGGTGGAAGTTCCTGTCTTAGGTCGTACGCTCGTGTGGTTAGTTAGTAGTAGAAGCTCAATATGTAGTTTGTTGGGCAAACTCTTGATATCTATGGATTAGATGAAATAGACACCTAATTTCTACAAGCTGATTTTGAATAGGGGTTATTCAAACCATTGTTTCATGTTCCTGGAGCAATTGGTAGCAACTTGGGGACAACAACATTCAAATTTATAAAAGAGTGGCTGTAACATGATGACTTTAAAGGCTTCATTAAAGACAAGTACAATGGTTTTGATATTCAAGGATGAAGCACTTTTAAGCCCTTAAAAATGAAATAAAAGAGTGGACCAAGGAGAATGTGGGTAAGGTATAAAAGAATATTGCAGAATTAACTAAATCAAGTACTGCTCTCCTTGAAATTAAAGTAAAGAATAACACTTTAGATGAGAGAAAAATGGGGGCAAGGAAAATATAAGCGCTGAGAAAATAGAGCAACTATTAGAAATCCTTATTGGTAAAAAAGCTAAAGTCATATGGTTGTATACAAGTGATTTAAATACTCACTTTTTTCATGTTATAGTTATTGTTGTCAAAACATTTCAAGTTATTTTAATTTTAAATATCTAGTAGAAAAAAAATGTTTCACCTTTATGATTTGTTTAGATTTTAAAAATATTATTTGTAAATTAGAGATTTTTTTTCCTCAATTTAAGATATTAAGTTTATAAAAAGAATATAAGAAAAGTCAATTATTTTAAAAAGGAAGTCATCACCTTAAGAAAAATAATAAATTATGATATGGAGAGAGAGTTAATTTATAGATTTTTGAAACGGTGTCATGGATGTAGTTACACAGTGTGAAATACACTAATAAAACGATTGACTGAGTTTATAGGTTTTATAATAATTTTAAAAACTTGTTATGGATATAAATATAGATATCAACCGCATCAACAAAAAAATTTGGAGAATTTATAGGTTTTTCAGGTAGAAATCATCTAGATATAACCTGTGATGTGAAGCACAATTAGCTTTGGCCCAGTTCTTCGCCTTACAAATCCTAAGTTGGCCACGGATAATTAATACGTTTTCTGTATTTACCGATTTATGAAAGCATGACGTAGGAATGTTGAAATTTGAAAGTTAAAAATTATGAAAAGATAATATAAAAGTATAAAACTGGTTTATATTATTAGGATATATATATATATATATATGACAGTCAAAGTTATGAAAGGCTGTGTATTGAGTTTTTCGTAGTGAAATTGAGTTTGGAGGAAGAGATTATTTGTTTGGGAGGAAGAATTGCTGTCATTTTTAAAAGAAATGATACAAAATTTAGTGGTTGATCGCGTCATTGAGATAGGTTGTCTTGGATGACAGATTGCTTAAGGGGCTTTTCAATAGCAGCAGCTAGGCCAGTGGAAATATGTCAATCTCTGATTCGCTTCTATTTAGGAGGTTCTGGAAGGACAAATTGTCTTCTAAAGTTGTAGTTTTTTCATGGAAACTTCTCCTAAATAGGTTGTCGACGGTTGATAATTATTGAAAAAAAGAATTCATATTCCTCTTGATTTGTAGCACTACCATTTGTGCAAGGAGTATCTAGTTGAAGAGAGTAAACATCTTTTTTGCCTTGTCCTGTAGCTCAATCTTTGTGGTATAAGGTTATGAAGTGAATTGACATTAAATCTCCCTTTACTTGATGATCTCCCCCTTTTAATTCACTCAGTAAAATCTTGGGTGGCTAATAAATGGAGAAGTAAGTGTATGTTTCTATTTGGGTATGTATCTATTGGAGTTTATGGTTAGTTAAAAACTCCATTATTTTTAACAATACAATAATGAAGTCGTTTGATATCTTTGGTTTTATTAAGTTTACCTCTAAAATTGGTTGTCTTATAGGTTTGAGTTTAAAAGGGAGTGTATATTTTCTTATTGGTATAATAACCTTTGTTTGTGGTTTGAGATGCTGTTGTATATTGAGGTATCCCTTAATTTATGTTTTTAGGTTTGATTGTTAAGGGTATAAAGAACTATTGGTTTCATCCTTCTTTGATTCTTAATACATTCTCTTTGTCTTTCAAAATATATATATATATATATATATATATATATATATATATATATATATATATATATATATATATATATATATATATATATATATATGAATATGAAGATCTACCTTTTATTGTTATTTTACATTAAAATATTATTTGTTTCCTTTGATTAAATTTTTGCCTTAATTTATTCCTCGCAATATGGCAATTGATCTCATGATTGCAAAATTTGATTTGTAAAGAGTGAAATTGATAATGAGAAGAATAAAAGTTTACACGGAAGAGAAAGATGATTATGAACGGCTTGAAGAAAGAATATAAGAAGTTAATGCGTTAGCATAAGCTATATATAGGATAGGACCATTGATAATGTTAAAAGATCATTTTTGACAAGGAATATCCATATATAATTTGGGTAATTAAAAAAGCGATTGTGTCACATCTTCTCGCACTTATCTTGTACAAAGAAATATTGTTTCTTGGGTGACTGAAAATAAAAGGGTTGGAGTTAGCTTAATTTAGTGTGGATTCCATTTCAAAACCTATGGCCTCTATATGCACATCTGATTGTGTCAACATTAAGAATACACATCTTCCCCTTAGGCCAACCTTCGTAAACCTCTACAAGTGGCCAGAATCTGATGTAGAATTTGTGAAGACTGTGAATTCTCATTCTCATGAGCATCATAGAGGACTTGATAGCTTCTCGTGTAGGCAAATGTACTTGAGGAGCTACAAATTCTCAACCAAGAAAGTGGGTGTGACTGAGAAGACCCTCAAGTGTTTTAAAAGATTAAAGGAGAGTGTGGTCTGCGCTAAGAATAAATTAAATTTTAAGGGTAAGTATAAGGTTCTGGGGAGGGCCAAAGATGTCACTTTTGCTGCCTTCTCAATCTTCAAAAGCTTTCTACCATGCTCTTCCAACCTCCATGTGCTTCATGATTTCTAATCCAATCTCACTTTTTATGTTCTGCTTTTTCATACTATGTACTATGTTATGTTCTGGTAAAAACATATGAAACTTTCGACCATAACTACACCAATGTTTTGTCTACTGCTTTCGGATTAATTATGCGTCACAATTTGAATAAAAATTGTTATAACCCTTTCATACTATTGAGTGTCTGCAACATATAGCTGTATTCGCCTTTTCCACCGCCTACGAGGTAATACAGAAATTACTCTTATAACAACGTAATTGCTTATGATTAGTTGATATTAATTAATTGTATATAAAAGTAAGAATAGGTATAATTGTATATGATAGAATTTAAGAAATGTCTTCATTGATTAAACATATACATAATATTATTTTTTGATTTTGATTTTGATTTTGATTTTGATTTTGATTTTGCTCCAGATTGTATTCTTAATGCTTTTAGATCTGGTGTATCTCAGATTGTTTTCAACCCTTTTTTTGGTTCAGAAAAGTAATAGAAGGGACAGAGGCTAAAAAATTAAAGAGACAGTCTACATATGTTAACTTTCGGAACATATTAATATAATACACTAGTGTAAAGTCATGAGCTAAAAAATTAAAGAGACAGTCTAAAAAATTAAAGTGGCTTGTTTTAAACTGATTAAACACAATTTTCACTATAAGCAATTTACTATCATAGATTATGTGCATGGTTAGTGTAAAGTCATGAGTACATGTTGGTGGATGATGATGAAGTGGTAGTAATAACATGCCTCTAGTATAAATAGAGGTGTCAAAACTGGCTCGATTGGTGGGTCATTCTGACTCACCACAAGTTTGGGCTAGGTCCGGATGAAGAATCATAGTTTTATTAAACAGGTTGTCTTTCGTGGCCTGACCCATCTAACCTACGAGTTTGGTGGGTTCAGGTCTTACTAGTCCACAATCCACAATGTGACTTATTTAAAATTTTTAATTTTAGTAGCACACGCTTTCTTTAAACTTCTAAACTTGTATTTTGTATATTGAAATTTAATTACTGATGAATGATAACATTGATAACATTAATTCATTTAGTCTATGTTTTGAAGAGATCTTTTAATTAGGTTATATCCAAACATAATTTGAATGTTGTCGATTTATATTATTTATAATTTTTATGTTGTTTAATACTACATATATGTTAGATATTTTTTTTTAAATTTTAAACTTATTTATGTGTTTATAATTTACATCTTTAAACTTAATTACGTATTTATAGTTTGCATTTTTTTATAAAAAAGTCTGACTTAAAAAAAATTAGAAACTATTTTTTTTTTAACAAATCTGATAGGTCAGCTCACCTAACTATCAGCCCGTGATGGATCGGAAAAGTTGAAAAACTAATTATTTTTATGTTTGATGGATCGGATAAACTTACCTCATCTAATATACAATCCGTAGTGTAAAACATTTTACTATAAACAATTTACTAGATTATGTGCATGGTTAATGTAAAGTTATTTCATGAGTACATGTTGGTGGATGATAATGAAGTGGTAGAAGTATGTTGCTAGTGGACTTGCTAGTAGGTGAAGAGGGAGTTAGAAGTGAATGGTAGTGGTGGATGTAAATGGGGTCTATGCATTTTGATGGATGCATCAATCTACCAGTGGAATTTCTTGTTAGCACTACGCTGACCACCCAAATATGAATAGAATAATAGCATTTTTCATGATGGGATGGGCATCACCTCTCCAGGAGAAGAGGCCAACATAACACCATGTTTTCAATTTCTATTTTGTTTTGATATTTGAATAGCTTGTGCGTTCTCTTATTGCATTTTCTAATGGAAAAACCGAACATAATACCCATCCACACAATTATCCCTGGAATTTCCAACTTACTACTCTATTACCTCCTTCATTGCTTATATGCCAAGGTTTTATTTTATTTACATTATGAGAAATCAGCCTAGCTACCAGGCACCTTTTGCAATTCCATGAACTTATCAAAAGAATTACGGATGAATCATACTATTGAATTCAACATTACATTTTATTTTTATGCAGTTCTCATTTTGTTATTATTTTTTATCAAACATTTTTCTGCCACGTATCATTGTATTAACCATTAAATAGTAGAAAAAAAATATAAAATTTGTCCTATAAGTTAAGTGTATACTACATGTTTAATTATGAAAACTTATTTCTTAGGAAACAATTTTTCCCCAATACAACCTAGGTAAAAAATAGAAAATATACTTAATTTTATAAAATAGTCCAACACACATATTTTTTGTCTGTATTTTCTTTCAACGTAAACAAGTCCTTAAATTTAAACGTGGGGCTTTCTTAAAAAAAAAAAAAAAAACAAAACAAAAGGACCTAAAAGAAGAGTATAATTATAAGGTTGACCTAAGAAGATGAAAAAGAAAAAGAAGTCATGTATTTGAATTCTTCTACAAACAACTAATATTTTTTTTTTTTTTTTATAAAAAAGCAATAGGAAGAGTATTTGGTCTATCATTTTCTCATCCAAAAATTATTTTAAAACAAGTATTTTAAGAACCAAAAACAGAATTGCTTAAAGATGTTTTCCTTTTCTTGATCAACAATAATCATAATTGCTCATCTCGAGCTTTAGTAATACTTAAAACTCCTTATCTAACGCCCCAAATTCTATTATTCATAAAAAAGTATTTATAAAAATATAAGAGAAAATTTCAAAATAAGTTCTTACATACAAATATTACAAGTCAAATATTCCAAACATAAAGTATATTCGCTATTACAACTACCCTCCTTACATGGTCCTAATTCAGAGAAGTGTACTTCTTATGAACTTAACATTACTCAAACATATAGAGAGTAACTCCTCTGAATTCTTATGCGTATCGTATTGATCAGGTTCATCTTCTATTCATGCCATGAACATATATGAAAACACACACAAAAGAAATGAGATTCTTATAAAATATCAGCTTTAATATTAATAAACTTAACAAAACAAAAGCCTAAGATTCTACCTATGACCTCAATTTCACATAACTTAATATATAGGCTCAATCATACTCATTTTCCTATCTGAACTCAATTCCACTCGACTCTATATATGGATTTATAACCAACCTAGGATGATTCACCCCAATCATCAAGGACATACTTGTGAAGGGATTGGGATTATCCTGTCTTTTTCTAAATTGGCACACATTCCCTTTGGAAATATTTCAACCTAATCAAATCAGCGGATATTCTCTGCGTCCATTACCTTCAAATCAATAGACAATCTTTCAATCCCAGAACATCAAACCACAAACAATCTTTCAGTCCAACAAGCATTCTTTCAACTTATAATATCCATGTGGACTACCCTAAATGTTCATCCAGCTGATGAATATCCTCAACCCAAATATATCAACAATCATTCTTTTAGTACACATAAACATTTTTTCAACCCACACAAGTGTTCTTTTAGCCTACACAAGCATTCTTTCAGCCCACATAGGCGTTCTTTTAGCCCACACATGCATTCTTTCAGCCTACACTGTCATTCTTTTAGCCCACACAAGCATTTTTTCAGCTCACAATAGCATTTTTTCAACCCACAGACATTTTTTCAACCCACACGAGTATTCTTTCAACCCACACAATTTTAATAATATTCATGCACCTGCATGACACTTTTACAAGAAACCTGAGACTACTCTAATTTCACAGTTCCCAAAATGTCACCAGACATGGTATCATAAATCACAAAGTACTTATACCTCAATAGAAATTAAAGATCTTAGTATAAATTAAATTCTTATCTCCAATCCCATTTCATGAATAATAGTAATTAATAATATCAATAGACATTTTAATATAATTTTAATACTAAAAGACATTTTTCTAACGTGGAAGATCAGATTAAACTAACAGAACATACTTGAATTGACTTTGATAATTCTAACAAATATCATATTTATAATAAAATTTTCTTAACTAAACTTTCACAAGATCCTTTGAATGCTTTATAAAACCTATTTTCCATTGTACAATTAATAATCCTTTGAAACACTTTTAACATTATAAGATAGTTATCAACCAATCCAAAATTTATCATAACATTTAAAACAAAACTTGAAATATTGATATTAATGAACCCAAAATATATTATATGAAAATAATATGAAGTAGTTTTATAGAAATGATCAAAATTTAATTTCTAGAATAATTGATAAATAATTATAGAGAACCATACTAAATAATAACATCAAGAATCAAATTGAAACTTTTGGAAATAATAAACAAAGTATCAAAGTAGTATCTCGAATAATAAATGAACGGACAAAACTAGTATATGGAAATAGTAAATAAGATACCAAAAATAATATTTAGAAATAATAAAGGAACAAGGTAATATAAATAAAAGGGCCAAAATAACCTTTGGAGAAAACAAATAATGGACCAGAATATCCCCTGAGAAAATAAACAAGGACCACAAATAATATATAGAGAATATAAAAGTTAGCATAGTTAGATGTTACTAAGAAATCAACTAAACATTAATATATTAATCCAAAACTTAGTTTTAGGAGTGATAATAATCATAAGAGTAGAAAACACATAAGTTTATTAAGATTAACACCACAAAATTTTATAAATCACACTCCATTCTTACCTTAGTAAAAACTTGATGAAGAGTGGTAAAGACTTTTAAAATCTTAATCTCCCTCTCAAGAGCTTTCTATTTCTCCCTCCTAAGAGTTATTTCTCTCACTTTCTCTGAAGCTTTCTATCTCCCTCTCCCAGAAGAAGCTCTCTCTCTCCTTTCTTTCTCCTATTTTGCACCATGGCTGCCCCTATTTATAGGCAAGATTTATGCCCGTTCGTTGAGAAAAATCTTGTTTGCTAAGCAAACATGGTTTTCGGACACCTTCATTGAGGGAAACTAGCTTTGCTTAGCCATGGTCCACAAAGTCCCAATACTTTTTCTCTCATGGCTAAGCCATGAGAACCTTTGCTGATTGAGATTCTGGTTAAATTTATGCTCGTTAAGCAACCTAGGCTTCGCTGAGCAAGGGTTTCTTTGCTTAGCTAATGTCTTCAGAAAATGACCATGTTTTATTGCCCTGATTTCATTAAGCGATTTCTGTTTTGCTAAGCGAATCCCATAAGAGAATATTTTTCAAGCTTTTGTAGCAAAATGCTTTATAAGTTTCTCACAAGTGTAAGTAAGTTTCTAAGTCTAATATCTAAATTTGAATGTAAATAATTATATAATGACCTAATTATAGAAATAGGGGTGTTACACCTCACCCCTTTCCAAGAGTTATTTTATGGTGATCAAGCTCAAATGTTCCTCCACAAACTCTTCGTGTATTCCAACTGATTTAAATCCATCAAGTATGTTTTAATTTTCTAAATGGCTTTTGCAGTGCAATTATTGGGAAAATTTTGAAAAAAAAGAAAATTTTTACTTTTTAAAAAGGAATCTTAAGTCAGAAAACTATGATTTCCATGCTTTATTTACAATCAATAAAAGAAGATTTTCAAGAAACTATAATTTTTGGGGATCAATATCTATTTCAAATTATGGGGTTATTCGATGATGGATAACATTTGATGCAAACCTCACATGTGTATAAACAAATTCATATATGCTTATGGATTTTTTTTCCCTTTTTGTGAAACAACCATAATGTTGTGGGCTTTTTCATAGATATATGGTTTAAGTTTAGTGTGTGTGTGTGAATGTTGTGGGATTTTTCATAGATATATGGTTTAAGTTTTGTGTGAATATTGTGTGTGTTTCATGTCCGCTACAGTTGACAGTTTTCTTTGGATTAGTGCAAAGAACACAATGTTGTGAGTTTATCCACAACTTTGTGGTCCACATCCAATATAATGGTAGTTATTTTGGATTATATTAAACGAAACATGTTGTGGGCTTTATATGTAAATTTATTTAAATCTTGTAATTAAATTAGAAAATTGTCATATTTATAATAAAATTATAGTAAAAGATATTTAATAAAACTAATTTAACTTAGGTATATTTATAAAAAGTTCTAAAAGTTATTACTTTTTATCTTATTATATTTTAAAGCATAAGCGGGGAATTTCTCCCTGCACCTCCATAATTTCACCCTACACCTCGATAAAGGAAAGAAAAGTCTTAAATACCCTAGGTAAAAAAATAACTTTAATCCTAGTAAAAAAATTGTAAATTTTTTTACAAGTTCTGAGAGGAGTTTCCGGACTGAGTCCAGACAAGGGTGTCCGAACTTATAAAAAAAATTGCAATTTTTTTTACAAGTCTGAATAGGAGTGTTTGGATTTGTAAAAAAAATTTGTAAATTTTTTTATAAGTCCGGATAGGGGTTTCCGGACTCAGTCTGAACAAGGGTTTCTAGACTCAGTCCGAACAGGGGTTTTCAGACTCAGTCCGGATAGGGGTGTTCGGACTTGTAAAAAAAATTGCAATTTTTTTTACAAGTCCTGATAGGAGTGTCCGGATTTGTAAAAAAAAATTGCAAATTTTTTTACAAGTCCGGACAGAGGTTTTTGGACTTAGTCCGAACAAGGGTGTCTAGACTTGTAAAAAAAATTGAAAATTTTTTTACATGTCTAAACAGTGGTATCCAGACTTGTGAAAAAAAATTTGTAAATTTTTTTACAAGTTCGAACAAGGGTATCAGGACTTGTAAAAACAAATTTGCAAATTTTTTACAAGTTCAGATAAGGGTGTCCAGACTTGTAAAAAAAGCCAATGTGCCGAGAGAAGATAACGCAAAGCTGAACCACGAAAAACAAAGCAAACGCAAAGGAGATGAACAACAACGTGCCGAGAAGAAGAGAAAACCATTGATTCAGTGAAAAGAAAAATGAAGTCATACAAGATAAGCTAACGAGAGAGATACAAAACGAGAGATGTGCAAAACGAAAGAGAGGTGCAAATGAAAGAGAAAAGAAAGAAGTACGTGATAATTAAATTTTTACTGTTTTCATTAGGGGTTTTTTTGTCATTCTGAGAAATTTTATAGGTGTAGGAAGAACTTATTGGAGTGCACGAAGAAATTCTCGCATAAGCGATAACAATGAGACAACAATGTTGTGAGAATTTATCCAAAGATTTGTGGTCCATATTCAATATAGTCGGTAGTTGTTTTGGATTAAAGCCACACATGTTGTGGGATTTATATGTAAATTTATTTAAATATTGTAATTAAATTAGACAATTATCATATTTATAATAAAATTATAGTAAAAAATATTTAATAAAACTAATTTAACTTACGATATATTTATGAAAAGTTCTTAAAATTATTACTTTTTATTCTTATTATATTTTAAACCATATGCGATAATAATGTAACAACATCGATGTGGACAGTGTCACCTTGAAGGCAAATATCTAATACTTTCTCTTTCTACATGTCTCCTATACTCGTGGGCTACAAGTAAAGCTGTTGTGTGAGAATCTCTGATATCTCTTCCAGTTTACCCCTTACACATTTGTGAGATATGTAACAATATTGTAAGTGAACCTTAATGTATTTTCTTTTTTAGTGCAGCTCCTACACCTGTATGGACATATACACAATGCTTTGGCACATATTAGGATGAGAGATTCAAATTTTTAACTTGGTGTGTAATTAGGCTTGAACAAATTATAATTACACAATTAAATATATCTCATCAAACATCTATATAATGAGTTAATAACGTTTAAGTCACAACTATATATGACATTTTGAAAACAATTAGCAACAATTTTATTAAGAATTTTTTTTCAAATAGATTTAATAAATTCAAATTTTGTAAATGTCAATAAACCTGTTTGAAAAAAAATGCAATAAATATTCCAAAAAAAGTTAGAATGACAAAAAAATTTGTGTTTATAATTATTTAATAAAACTTTTGTAAAAAGATTGGAGACAATTTAGTAAAATCATGTAAAATATTAATTGAATTTTCATTTCTCCAAATATTAGAGGGAAACTAAAATATGTTGAGGAGAGATTTTGCTCACTTCAATTCCCCTCTCATTTTCTCTTAAAAATTGAATCAAACAAAATTATCCTTAAAAACCTTTCTTCCTTCCCTCCATCTAGAACCAAATAGGGTGTAAGACTATGTTTGGTGGAGGGAAGATATTGGATTTTAATAGAGGAGAAAAAAGGAGAGAAGAGAAATTGTAATTACATATCATGCTTAGTTAAATGGAAGGGAGATAATAGGAGAAAAATAACTTTATTTTTGTTTGATTCCCATGGAGAGGGGAGAGATTTTTAAGTTAATTAGTTTTTTTATCCTTATTATATTGAGGGGAGAGATTTTTAAGTTAATTAGTTTTTTTATCCTTATTATATTTAAAAAGTTACAATCTATTTATATGTAACTTACAACATATTCCCACATATATGTGGATCATGTATCACTTTTGTGGGTGAATGTTTGATAAATGTTTTCTTTCAAGGCATTTTTCACATCTCTAGTATATGATATTCTACCCTAGAAAATTTCCTAATGCATTTTCACTTCTAGTATAATCAAATAAAATTTATTAATTGACTTTTTCATCTCCAAATTTTTTCATTGAAGGGATGCTAAGACTAGATGAGGAGGGATTTTGCTTCTCTTCCCTCTTAAAAGTTGAACAAAAGATTTTTTTTTTTTCTTAAAGAAACTCTCCCATCTATTCCATCTCCATCAAGCAGGGTGTACGGGACTTGGACAATGCATAAAAAATAGGGTGTAAGGACTTGGATTTTGCTTCTCTCCCCTCTTAAAAGTTGAACAAAAGATTTTTTTTTTTTCTTAAAAGAAACTCTCCTTCTATTCCATCTCCATTAGGCTAGGGTGCAAGGGACTTGGACAATGCATAAAGAAATAAGGTGGAGGAAATAAATGACTGGAAATAACTAACAATGAAACCATGCAGCTCGTGTATAAGTAAATGCACGAAAATACATATACGGTATTATTTATTTATTTCAGAGAAACTGCATTCTTGGCAATAGGCTAAAACCCACTCCTACAGTACCCTCTCTGGCTGCAAAAAATATAGAAGAAACAAAAACAAAACATGTAACCTGATTCTATATGACAGTTTAATCAGAGGACCTTATCACACTTGATGGGAGCAGCTGATAAGGTACACCTGAATAGTTGCATAACTTTCAGTGGATTTTCAACACACCTGACAAGCCAGAGATCTAACAAGGAGATGATCTGATTAAAAACTAAGCAAGCATGTTTGATTAACTCAATCATTCTTTACAAACCTATGAAATGCGCCTAATCTCCCACATGTAATGACAGAGAACTAGAGAGCAGAATACAAACAAGAACGATCACAAGAGAAGAGCACCGTGACAGAGAATTTATGAGATAGGATATCCAGAGCCATCTATCTACCCTCAGATTTCACCAGCTGTGAGAACACCCTACTCATAGAAACACCTGACAGATCATCCAGGCTTGAGCCTGCAAATTGTGTAGCAGAAGCACTTGAATCCTGGTTGAAATTGTTGACCTGTGGAGAGAGTTCACCAATCATATTGGTGCTGTTTTCTTCAGGATCACCTGGAACCACAGCCTCTTGAAGTTGTAGAGCATACTCCAAATTCCACAAGACATCTCCCATAGAAGGCCTGTCCACACCATAATCAGCCAAGCATTTCTCAGCAGTTTCTCCAAACTTCCTTAGAGAATCTGGTCTTATTTTTCCTGTAAGTGTTTGATCTATGATTTGCTCCAACTGTCCTTTCTTCTGCCATTTCATCGTCCATTCTGCCAAGTTTACCATTTCTCTAGGAAGTGTTGGATCTATGACAGGCCTTGCACAAAGAACTTCAAACAGAACTACCCCAAATGAATAAACATCTGACTTCTCTGTTAGTTGTTGCCTCCTGAAATACTCTGGATCAAGGTACCCGAAACTACCTTTGACAGCTGTGCTCACATGTGTCTGGTCGAATTCAGGCCCTGTCTTTGATAATCCAAAATCAGCAACTTTAGCCATTAGGTTCTCATCAAGTAGTATATTTGCAGACTTCACATCACGGTGAATAACTGCTTTAGCGTAGCCAGTGTGAAGGTAATGAAGTCCTCTAGCTGCTCCAATGCATATCTCAAGCCTCTCCTTCCAGCTTAAGCTTGGCAAACCTGAACCATATAAATGACTCTTGAGAGTTCCCTTCTCCATATATTCATATATCAAGATCATTTCATTCCTTTCATCACAATAGCCGATCAAAGAGACCAGATGGCGATGACGAAACTGAGACAACATTTCAATTTCAGTTCGGAATTCTGCAAGTCCCTGCTGGGACCGTGGATTCCCCCTCTTAACCGCTACTTTTGTGCCATCACTTAACTCTCCCTTGTACACTTTTCCAAAACCACCTATTCCAATAACCCAACTCTCATCAAAATTGTTTGTAGCATCCTGAACTGCCACAAAAGGGACTCTGTAGTCGAAGTTTGAAGCAGCACTAAGTGTTGTGCCATTAGAATATTTACTTCCCATGGTATGAGAAGTAGTTCCATTATTGATGGATAAAGGAACCCATGTCTTTGATTGCCTTTGCCGTGACAACCTTCTTCTTTTCCTGCACAGTACAAAGAAAACTCCAGCCAAGACAAGTGCAGCAACTAACCCAACACTCACACCCACAATCATGCCAATCTTGTTAGAACTTGAACCAGAAGTACTAGTCACAGACCCTAGGATAAGACTGCCCATAGAATTGTTCATTTTCATGATCTCCAGCCCATTCAAAATGGCATTAGGAAAATTCCTGTTTACATCAGAGGGGCCAATACTTACACGAAGTGTATTGCTGACAGCCAAGGGTGTAACCAGATCCCTATAATATGGAACACCCAAAGCATTATTGCTAGTAACACTGGGATCAGCACCCGAGGCAGCCAACTTGGAGTCAATATAAACATTGAAGTAGAGTTGATTGAGAACTTTACTGAATACATCACAGAAGTGAAGTCGAACAAGATATTGAAATCCGACACTCACATTAAACTGCCATGTCACGTTGAAAATATTACGGGGATCGTCGCTTGAGTTCATCCGTCTGAGTGTCCCATAAACAGTGGGCGGAGCAGTGTTTTCTGTTGCTTGCCCACCTTTCTCATAGTTAACACCGTTAATATTAGTAACAACTAAGGCAAGGTTGGGTTGCAAAAGGAAACTTTGATCTGGAACCCAAGTTCTTTGAAGGGTGTCATTACGAGGGGTCACAGTAGGCCCACCCATGTTAACCCTCCAAACTGTCTCCAGTGCCTCTGTCACCAACCCAGAAGAGGCTGCTTCTGCTGATGGATCTAATGCAAAACCATCATCAACAATCAGGTCATCAGGGACAGACACAACCTCAATGGCATTCACAAAAGCAGTGGAATTGTCTGAAGGGACAAAAGAGATAACAAGGGTATCTGAGGTTACATTGACGGAGTACTCCTTCATGACAGGATCTTTCTGTATGTTCGAGCTACTGAAAAGCACATGCTCTTGCGTGGTAACAGTGAAAATTGCAGCACTTAAATTGTATTTTTGATAAGTAAATGGAAAGAAATATAGACGGATCCAGTGCCTCCCCTTTTGCTTAATTGGGAAAGTGTACTTTGAGGATCCAGTGAAGACTCTTGCAGTTTGATAGAGAGGTGATTCATCAGAGGAAGAAGTAATTGATTTCGAGGAGGTAGTGGCAAGTATATCTTCTTGTGTGGAAAGGAGATCCTTGGATAAATTATCAGCTGTGAAATTGCGAGTACCTGTTGAAGTACTTGTAGGTGCTCCACAGTCTATAAGATAATTATCTACTGGAACAAAGGTGGCACAAAAGCATACAAGGGGCAAGATTGATAAAGCCCAGATAAACAAACCAATATTTCTGCAATCTATCATTATGACATCTAGATATGAAAGGATATTTTGTTTCCCTTTAAAAAACTCCTCTCTTTGAAGCTAATTGAATCCTAGGAAGATTCTATTACAGGCAGCAAAAAGAAAGTACTGGGCTTCTAATAAACCAAAAAACCACACAACTCGAACATAGAGAAAGAGCGGTTACAGAGACAGAAGATGGCACCTTTGTTATCACTCTCACAGTTCCAGCAGAAACAGTATGAACAAGGGAGGGAGCAAAAGAGATATCTGACTTTTGAAGTGCCCCTTTTTGTTGTTGTGTAAGAAACTTTAATAGAGACACTGACAGGAGAAGAACAAATCCATTTCAGCAAGAATCTAGCTCAGCACTAGCTGGAAAAATCTCGATGACAACCTTTAACTAATAACAATTGACATATTCATTCATATTTGTTTTTCTTTTATTATTTTCAACTTAAAAAATAGAGAGCGGGTGAAGGAACAGAATCGGTGGAAGCAGGGTCAATAAAGGGTTGGTTGCAAGATTTTTTGGTGAAAGCATGTGTTATGCTATCAGAAATTAAACAAATTGAGATAGGTAAGGTAGTGTGTTTAGGAAAGTTGTTCCAGATCAATAAAAAAAATCAACAATTGCTATTATTTTAATAAAAAAAATAAAAAATCAGTGTGAAGAGGAACACAGGTGGATGTTTAAGAAAATACCACTGGATTGGTTGGACAATTTTGGTTTTTTGGGTAAGTTAGTTTGAAGTTTGAACTTTAATATTGTATGAAAGTAAATGGAGGTTTATATGTGAATATGGAATGGATGAACAAAATAACAGTAGAAGGGAAAGTCATGCCTGCCGGTGTGAAAGAGTTCATG
This sequence comes from Psophocarpus tetragonolobus, assembly GCA_037954015.1. Classification (NCBI taxonomy): domain Eukaryota; kingdom Viridiplantae; phylum Streptophyta; class Magnoliopsida; order Fabales; family Fabaceae; genus Psophocarpus; species Psophocarpus tetragonolobus. The sequence continues at coordinate 92,767,969 of CM075690.1, forward strand.
TGGTACTGCCAAATTATAGGAAATGAACACACAAAAATGGAAGTCATGGCTTCACTTTAATATTTCTACTTTATATTTTTTCAAAAATAGTTTTTAAAAAGAAACTTATTCAGTAAATATTATCTAAAAATTATTTTGAAAATTTAAAAATAATAAAATTTAGTCATATTTATGAAAATATTATTAATAAAAAACAAAAAAAAATACTATATTCTAATTATATTTTGAGTTTTTAAAATAAAAATAAAAAACTAAAAAGTAAAAAAGTAATTCTAGTTTTTTAATTTTTAAAAATTAAAAAAATAAAACTATTTAAAAAAAACTAATAAAAAAAGTTTTTGTTAATTTTTTAATACAGTAGAGCAGCACTAAATCAAGCGTAATCGTTTCGCGTAAAATTGAAGTTTCTCAAACTCCACTGAAAACATTCTTATCTAAAATTTCGTAGTACTTACTTTAAGGTAACTAACTACTCATTTAAAAGTAATCAGTGAATGTACCCTTTTTGCTCCGGAAATTGTGGCGAGACACGAGACGCCATGGACTAATTTAATTACTAACCTGTTTAACAGTTATATTATTTTTTATAAAAATAATATATTATAATATAATAATATAATTATGTTAATAAAATTACAAAATAATTCATCTCAATATCTAATATTTTTCTATTTTTTAACTTGATATTATAGAAAAATATATTATTTATCAACTACGTACTTTACGCTTTCATATAAAAAATAATATGTTGTTGTGTTTTTATAAAAAATAATAATGTAATATATAATGTAATTTTTATATAAAAGTAATATTTAAATTATGTATAGAAAAATATGTTAAAACGTTGGATTATTGCATTAGTTTTTATTTCAGCAATTTTTTATATATAATTCCACATTAATAAAAGTAGATTCACCAATTTTTTTAAAAAATTGATACGTCAAACTATGCTTATATAAAAGGTTGAACTAAAGCTAAAAATTGTTCCTATAACATGCACCTGCTTTATGTCTAGGCTATAAATCTTAGGATCGTGTTGTTTACATTTTTATACATGGATTAATATACTCGGTTTTTTTATTTTAAATATACCTAAAATATCTTAAGATATACATCTTATCTTAAATACTTACAATATAGTAATTAATATATCACTCTTCTTTCCATCTTCCTAAATCCTAATACTTACATCTACTAAGATCTTACAATACAACTTTTATTAATTGTATTTGAAAATACAATGTTTCAAAAACTATTTTTTTCATTTATAATTTTAGAAAATAATTTTTAAAAGAGTTATTCTCTTTTAAAAATATTTTCCATAACTAAGTTTAAAAATAAATATTTTTGAAAATGCTTTTTGAATGTACAATTATACTTCCTTAAAGTATTTTCCAAAAATTCTTTTAATCTTTTCCAAAATAGTTTTCGAAAAGGTACCATATCAACACCATGGTGATCTCGAAATAGATTTTTTTTTTATTTTCTTTTTGTCCATTTCTTACTATTATGTATATTTTTGAAAAGTTAATTAAATAAAGATAATATAAATTTTATAGAATGTATATTTATGAATACAAATCCTCTGCCATTACTATAAATTTTCAGTAGGTGAAAGGAAGACTCATAAGATGTACATAAATAAGTCTCACACATCCTATGAGTCATACTCTTTCTTATGAAAATAAGTTAAAATCAAGAACTAAAATAAAGTAAGAAAGACTTATAGGGTATACATAAACGAGTCTCACACATTCTATGAGTTCTAGTATTGAAGAGAATTTTTTTTTTCGATATTAATATGCTCAAAAGCTTAGTAATAAAAAGTAATGGAGAAAAAAAAGTGAAGAGGATCCTAATCCTCATGATTTATGTTCTTATTATAGTAGACAAAAATTAAATATACTCATAGTTTCTCATATTTATGGTAAATAAAATTGTTTGAAAAAAATCCAAAAATAATCACTAAAAATTCTAAATTATAAGTAAATAATTTATCGAGATGTAAAATAAAAATAAAATTTAAAAAATAATAGAAAAGAGTTGCAGATAATTTAAAAAATCATCCGAGTATATAAAAAAGCATGTCAAATTTTGATTGTTCGCTGCTTTTTCATGAGAAGGTACAAAGATAACTTGAAATTCTTATTTATCCTGTAACAATCATTTTTTAAAAATAAAATTAAAAATTATATTATTTTTTTAAAAAAAAAGATATTTTTGTAATAAAAGATATATAAAAACAATTTACATTTATTGATTCTAAAAAAATATGTTAGAAAGTACCTAAAATAAATATGAAAGTAATAATATATTAATTACGGAAGTGCAAATAACATTAACCAAATTATAAAGTATGTTTTAGCGAAGATCCAATGCGCATTTTCACCTCCAGTGATTAATATTTACATTGGGATGACAAAAATACTTATATCCCTAAGTATTCATCCCGATTTTTACAGATATTATCCGGTTTGACCAGGTATGAGTATGAGTACGGGTATTATTCGATGTATTAAACTAGGTATGGGTATGTGACTGCTTGTCCCGTACCCGAACTCGTACCCGTCTCATTAATTTTAATGATTATGTAATAATTTTAAATTTATATATTTAATTACAAATTTTAATTCTTAAGCTTTAATTTATAATTTCTTGTTATTCATTATTTTTTATATTTTTTTTAAATTAAAATATAATTAATAACTTAATATATATAATTTATTTAATAATAAATAAGTAAATTTAAATTATAAAAAATATTATAACGCGTACTCATGGGTATACCCGAATTCAAAAATATCCAACAAGGACATGAATAGAAGTTAAAATTTTATATCTGTTTTTTTTACATCCGAATCCAAACTCGTCCTGCATTTTGTAAGAATAGGAATGAGAATGGAGAGGGTAAAACCCACACCTATCACATCCCATTGCCATCCCCAGTTGCACAACCCAGAAAAAAGTTGCATCTTATCATTTATCTTTTATTATTAAAATAGTTAAAAAGAAGTTTAAACTTTTCTCACTAATAATTTAAAATTGGGCCGGTTGTTGACAGACTTCTCATCGAAATGAATAGTGTTTGGTTTTATCAATTTTTGATGAATGTTGACTATAATTTGTTAGAAACACCGTCCTGGAATAATAAGAATAATAATATATAAATAATGTTCTGGTCGAATTGAAAACGTTGAATGAGCAAGCTTTTGCCGACGGAGCTCCAAAAAGTCATAGTTTTTTTTTTAATAAGCCCCACACAGTGATTGAAGAACCCTACATCGTGTCTTAAAACCGTCTTTTATCAATGGTAAATGGTGACTAGTCCTACTTGGGGTTAGTTTGGTTGCCCACACTCACATAATAAGGGTAATATTTTTTATGAATTGTAATTGAATAGTACAGAGTAGAGTATGGGGCTGTTTTGTTGGTGGTTTAGGGCTGTTTTGTTAGTTTGGTTGCTCACACATTGACATTGACATTATGTATTGTTTAGTTGGTCATGTACTCTTTAGTTGGTCTGCATTGCTCCTAAGGTCTGTTTTAAAAAAGGCTAAATTATCACTGATGTTTTTCTATTTAAAGGGTATCTTACTTTGTGTCTCTTAATTTCTTTTTATGTACTTTTTGCCCTCCAACTTTGGGGGTAACTTACTTTGTGCTCCTTAATTTCTTTTTACGCACATTTTTCCCTCCAATTTCCCTTAATTTCTTTTTACGTACCTTTTGCCCTCCAATTTTTCAACAGTTTAATTTTTGCCCTTCCGTTAAATTTAGGGGTTGCCTTACGTAATTAAGTGACGTGACATGGTTATATTGTAATTAAGAATTAATTAAAGTTTAATTAATTATTTAAAAATATTAATTTTAAAAATATAAAAAACATATACCATGGAAGGAATCAAACCCAGGTCTTGAGAGAAAAAAAGCTAAAGTCAATCCACTAGACCAAAGTTAAGAGTCTCTTTTATTTTTCAATTTTAATGTATTTAAACTAATCAATAGCAATGTTAATTTTAAAAATGTAGAAAATTTGAGAAATGCTAGAATTGAACTCAGGTCTAGAAGTTTAAATGCTAAAGTCATACCACAAGATCGAAAGTCAATATTAATTTTCTTGTGAGATTTAAATTTAATTAAACTAATCGTAGCAAGACTAATTTTAAAAATATATTAAAATTTACAACTTTTTTAAATGGATAAATTTTAATTTTAAATTTTAATTCTCAATTTTAATTTATGTCTTTATTTTTAATTAGATTTTAAATTTTATATTATTGTTAATATAACTAAATTTTAGTTTTAGTTGTTAACCCTTAAATTTTAATTTCATCTTTTAATTGTTAATTTTAGTTTCAAAATCACAAATAAAATATATAACATAAAATTACCTACAATAGATTTAAAATTAAAATATATAAATAAAATATAAAATCTAATTAAAAATAAAAGATAGAAATTAAAATTTAAATTAAAAGTTAAAAACTATAAATTAAAGTAACAACTAAAACTTAAATATAAAATTAAAAATTAAAAAAACAAACTTATTCAAATAGGTTTAACATAAAATCAAGGTAAGTAGTTTTTAGAATTTAAAAAAGTTTCTTTATTTAAAAAGTTTACAACATAAATGACCAAGAATAGTAAAACAAAACAAAGGAAAAGAGACAATAAAACCAAAATTGGCTTACTATCTAGTGGTATCATCTTACAATTGTCACATGTCCTAGGTTGAAATCTTACTTTGTCCAATTTTAATATAAAATTAATGTTGTCATATGGTTAGTTTAATTAAATTTGAATCTCACAAAAAAACTAATATTGGCTTTTAGTCTAATGGTATGACTTTAGCAATTAAACTTGGGTTCAATTCCAACCTTGCTCAACTTTTCTATATTTTTAAAATTAACATTGCTATTGATTAGTTTAAATAGATTGGAATTGCAAAATAAAACAGGTTCTCACCTTTGGTTTAGTGGATTGGCTCTACCTTTCCTTTCCTAGGACCTGAGTTTGATTCTTGCCATAGTACATGTTTTTGATATTTTTAAAATTAACATTTCTAAAATATAACCATGTCACGTCATTTAATTATATAAAACGTTCATTTTTAACAGTCAATGCCCTAAATTTGACGGAAGGACAAAAATTAAACTTTTGAAAAAATGGAAGGCCAAAAGGTCCGCAAAAAAAAATTGAGGGGCACAAAGCTACCCCTTAAATAGAGGGACACCAATGACAATTTAGCCTTAAAAAAAACAAACAAAAGGTAACTAAAGGGCTGTTTAGTTGATTTTTTTAGAAAAATTATTTTTGAAATATTAGGAAAACTCATAAATATGTTAATAGAAATGAATTTCATTGGTTTAATTTTTTTTTTTAGTTTTTGAGAAGAATTTTTAAAAGTTGTTTTCACAAAAAAAAAGAAAAAAAAAGTGTTTAGTAAATGTTATATGAAAATTGTTTTGCTTTTGTTACAAAAAAATGTCCTCCCTGATAGTTTCTCCTTCTCTTTATACCTGTTAATCCTTCAATGATAACTACCCTCTTCTCGATAATTGCCTTGCGAAAGTTAACCACACTCTTGAGGTCGGGAGGTCGGGTCGGAGCTCTCTCGATCCATAGATCCTTCAGCCTCAAGCTCGAAGTGGCAAAGAGGCTAGATGATTGAGGGTAAGATCGGTCTTCTACGGTCACAAGAAAATTGCTAAAGAGATTGTGAATTACACGCTTTTGTCTGAAAGATGTTTGTTAGAGAGAAAGAAAGAGTCAAACTGGTAAAAAAGACATCAACTCAGACTCAGACTTCGAAGGCGGGAGACATGACTTTGAGGCCCAGGGATGATAGCTCTTTGCCATGTGTCGCTTCGCTATTGGTGCGAGAAAACCCTAGTAATAATGAGGTACGATCCCTCAACGACACCATTTCAGAAACGTCGTTTCACTCAATCCATGCATAAGAGTCGCTTGAGTTTTGCGCCCCTTTGTTCTCGCTCCCCTCTTTTCACCTTGTGCCTGTTTATGAGTATAAAAAGGGGAAACTCTCTCTTCTTTCATTTTTGCATTGCTTTTTTGCATTCTTCTTCCTTTGCGTTCTTATTACGCCACTGAACTTCAGTTGTAGAGAGGGCCACTCCACCGTACACTCTGTCGGTGCCATGCATTGCGTAGTGAATGTTGCCACCATTTTTCAGTTAAGGTATGAGGTGTTCTTCCTTCCTTCTTGCCTTATCCTCTTTTGCTTGCTATTGTCATGCTTAACAAATACTTTTGTGCACGGTGAAGGTGAGGGTGTGTGAAATGGATGTTGAGGTTGATTATGAGTCATTGTATCCTTGGGCAAAGAAGGATGTATTTAAGTATAGAGCTAAGTATGTCGTTGTTTGCATCATCGTAAAAATTTAAAGAACAATACTTCAAAGTACAAGCTCCTGCGCATTATACTGACCCCTTACTTGGTTTTTCATTGTATTGGATGCAAAACCCGAACTACAGTGAAGGATTTCAACTGGCTAAATTGACGATTGAAGAACAAGCAGTAATAGCACAACTAGAAAAGTTGGGTTTCCATGCAATTGACATGGTGCTATCTTTAGAGTTTGATGCCATGAGGTTGAATAAATATATTGGTAGTGCATAGCTTCTTATTTATTTCTTGTGTCATATTTTAACATGCTTTTTCATTGATTGAGGAGTTAACTGTTGATTTGTCTATTATATAGAAAAAATAGCTTTGTCCATGGTGAAAATGAAAAAATTGTGGAGGGAAAAAGAAACCGAAGAAAAGAATGTTGACCTGTCAACCCGACCGTCGACGACCGACACATCATCCTGGTTGGGTGCGACTACATAGGAGACCAACAGAGAGTAGATGTACACAACGTCAATGAAACTGATTCACAACTGAACCGATCAAAGTGTCATCATGCCAAACCAAGGAACCTGGAGGGAAAGAGGTCGACTGAAGAAACTAAAGCGCAATCGGAAGATCATACATTGAGCATTCAGATAGAGAACAATTGGGATCCAACAAGCAAGGGCACAATCAAAGGAAAGGCAACCTCATTCTGGGACACCATCTATGAACATAACGCTCTGATTCGCACCAACTGTTAAAAAAAGTGATGAAGAATAAATTCTTAAACAGAGTATGTTGAACATCTTTAAAGGAGTGGAGACGTTGTCTAATCGAATGACGGTGATGATCCTAGTCGGAGAGGACAAGGTGGGGGATCTTTTGAAGACGTGTGCAAAGTACTCCAAAGAAGTGGTCAAACTAAAAAAGGAGGTAAAGTCACTTAGAAAGGAGAGAAAATATTTGGACAAGATGAAGGCCAAAGTCGAGGAGAGCTATTTCATGCCCTCTTATATGCTCGCTAACGTTTGTTAGCTCGTTTCCAAGTACAAAAGGCAGGTCTGGGAGACTTAAAAAGAAAACTTGGCAAAAAAAGAGAAAGAGTTTACAAGTCATTAGGTGAACTCAAGACCTTGAAACAAAAGTCCAAGAAATGGAGACCCGCGAACAACAACTTCAACAATACTTAAACAAGGTGCAAGTATTAGAAAAAAAATCGAAAGAACAAATTGATATCCTTCAGGCTGAGATGCGTAAACAAAAGTTGGAGATTACTTCCAAGTTCGTGGAGGGATTCAAAGCAGTCAAGAAACAGGCCCAAACACTACATCCAAATACCAATTTTAGTTAATGGGGTACTTTAAGGTCGTTGTGGATGGTGCTTTTGTGGATATAGAGGATGAAGTGTAAGAAAATGGTCTTGTAAGATAAGCTAGCTAGGTGTTTGGTAGCATATGTATGTAGGTAGCAGGTAATTCTTACAATGATCCTGAGTTTTGTAAAAGTAAAAATAACTAAGGTTTTTGTCTATTTCTTTAATTTGTTGACTAGATAGAAAAGTTAGAAGTTTAATAAAAGATATTTTTCAATTAGGTATCTCCTAGAAAATAAATGAAGTCATAAATCATACAACCGTTAAGAGTTAATTCAAGAGTTTGACAATCATATTTTAAACACTTTAAACAGTTTTAGATACAAAAATAACAAGTACTATTTTATAGGAACTAAAAAAAGCTTACAATAATTAAAATAAAAATGCAGAAGGACATGATTAAGTTTAAATATTTGGAGTGCGGTTAGTAGTAGTTTTGTGATTTTTAAATATTTTTAAATTTTTTTCACTTTTAATTCTTTTTATCTGACAAAACATTATATAACATAAAATTTAATAATTAATTGAACTATGATATGCTCTTAAAAATAACATTCACATAACTACAAACTGAGAAATAATAAAAAAATCCCAAATGATAAAATAAAATTACAAACTGTTTCTTTTTAATTCAAATTATTTGTAACAGTTACTTTTTCATTGAAATTATTTGTAACAGTTACTCTCTCATTTAACGTAAAAAATTCCCAACACATGTTGAATCACACATTATTATTACTAAAATTGAGTAATAATAATTTAGATATGATAATGATATTTATATGTAGGTATAAATATCAACAACAACACTAAAATTGTGTAATAACGAAATTCGTAATAAGAAAAAGGTTGAATTAAGCATAGAAAAATATACTTATATTTAAAAGATTTATAAAGTTTTTGGTAAAATACTAAGTAGATCTTTGAAAAATTAAAAGGTCAATACTTAAGTCTCTAAAAGATTTTTATAAGTATTTAGATATTTGATTCTTATCGTTGTTTGCATGTTATTTAGTAAATGTATATTTAGCTGTAAAATGTTACGTTGGTTGATAGGGTCGTTCAAGTGATTGTCTGAGATCAAAATACTAATTTAATGAATTGTTTTGTAAGTAAGGATAAGTTTTGGATAATACTTGCTTTGTTGCATTAAGTCTCGGCAAAGAAGTTATCTATGTTGGTATTCAAGGCCAACTGGATGAAGGGGCAAAATGTTCTCAAGTGAAGTCTATCTTTATGTTTGGGATCCAATGTTTGAATGTAAAGCTTCGACTCAGGGCCACAATTGAATCGTAAAGATCTATAGTGATATGATTGTGGTTAATGGTTAATTACACATATGCATAATGAATGGGTCACAGATTTTGGCTGCTGGATAAATACATGGGAGGTATAATGCAGCATATCTACGTGTCTTCTATCATGCAAGGTTGGAGGATCCTCCTCCATGTGGGACTCACTTGAGATTGGGCTTGAGCGCGTGAACCATACAAACTTTAGGCCATCACGAACGAAGAAGACACGTTTCCCTCTCTTGTGAAGAATTTGATAACAAATACTCTGGGATTCCTCAAGGTTTCAGTGATGCCACGCTGAGAAACGAACGATTACAAGGGTCCCAACTCCAGGGGCTCTCAAAGGAATTGGCATAGCTGAAGTTAGAGATGTCATGTGTCACTTCATAGTTCCTAACTTTCTCCACCAAATGATAATCCTCTACAAGTATTGGACTGCCCCAATTCCCAATTCCCAATTCCCAATTCCCAATTCCCAATTCCCAATTCAATTATTTTTTTTATTCATCAAATTTAATTCACTCAAACATACATCTAGATCCAAACGAGAGCAATGAGTTATTGTTCTTGATGGGAGCCCTATAATTAGTTGTGTCATTTCTTGAATCAAAGCAACCCTAATAAATGATTTATCAAATCAATTATTTGAAATGTCATTTATAGAGAGACTTTGTCGTGACGCTTAAAGTTAACTCTATTTATTAAATGACATTAATAAGTAGACACCAATGTAAAAAACAAAAAAACAACTGAATGTTCTAAAAATGTTTGAGAAACCTAGGTGTCAGCATGTTTCAATAATTCAAGAACTTGATTTGTATTTCCCTCTAAAATCCTCTTTATCATTTCTATAAAAATATAATTTTAATGTTATTTAAAATTTATGTTGATAATATTTATTATTTGTCCTCTTCTGCACATCAAGTCAAACTTATTTTCTTTGAAGAATGAGGGTAATCAAGAAAATATATAGGAGATTTTCTTTCATTGAATAATAAAATCATATTGGAATTAATTTGTTTCGTATTTAAAATTATATAAAATAAAAAAGAATCTTTTTAAAAATGAGTAAATAAATGAGTGAAGCACCAAACATGTCCTTAACTCTTTGAGGCGCTATCAATTGAGTTATTGAAAGATTTTTTTGTGCATCTGGATCCTTGATATTTGAAATTAAATGTCTGCATCGCAGTCCTTTCGTCTATGACACCGTCAAGGGTTAACACAATCAGCCTTCAAATGTCACACTGACAGGTGCCTACACTTTAGTTAACCCTCCAAATCACCTCCACATGAACACGTGACAATAATAACGTGGCAAAACCCATGTAACTGGATCCTTGAAAGTTTGGAGCGCTTGCAGCTGGAACCTTGAAAGATTTTTTCAAGCATTTAGGTCCCTAAAAATTTAAGGTGCTTACAACTAGGTCCTTGAAATTTTATTTTTTTTAGGCATTTAGGTTCCTAATGTTTAAAAACGCATGCATCCAAGTCCCTCCGTCCATAACGTCATTTATAGTTAATGCATAGTCAACCATTAAGAGTTTACGTGACAGGTCTCTCTCACATTACGTGACAATAGACATCATTAATATTACACATGCAAGAAGAACAATACTTGTGACAGCTTTTAACTGTTGAAAATAACAAAATTAAAACCAACAAAACCATTGAACCCCTTTCCCATTCTCTACCACAAGCAACTCAGACTCAAAAATCAATTTTCTTTATTTGCATTTGCTTTGTTACTTCATTAACAGTACCTCTTTGGGTTGTATTGTGGCTACCTCAACTATCTTTTTGCTCATATTTCATTAACAACCTAACCATGTCCATTATCTCAACCACCATATTTGTGGGCATCTAGCCTCAAATAATTGATCCTGAAACCCTAAAATCTCAATCCCAAACATAATCCTAAAATTCGAGTTGATGACTGCAAGCGCCCAAGGGAAGAAGAAAAATTGGTGGTGGAAGTAGTCATGCGAGTCTCATCTCTCCTTGTATTGATGTCGTCACTGCACGCTGATGAACAACGAATCTCTATCGTCGGCAGCCTCAAAGTCAAATCCTTATTTTTCTCCAACCTCGTCGCCAAGATCTGGAAGAACAAGGGTTGTGTTGATCGTATTTTCTATGGTATGAAAGGAAAATGGGGGAAGGTTAAGCTGAGCGTCGTCAGCTAAGCTGTGACAATAGAAGTTGCAAGATTTGACAGAGGACATGGGGGAGGGTTGCAGTGGCCAGAGGAATGAAGGGTTGCGAGATGGCAAAATTGATATATATAGACCTGAGAAGGTATAACATTGCACTCTCCACAAAACATGGATATTCTAGTGTACCATTCTATTCTGGTTGGAACTCGAAGACTAAGCACTAAGCAATGGTAGAAATAGGAATCCTTGGGTGAGTGATCTAAAATGTTGGTTTGTTGATTCAAAAAACTTGAAGACTCACTCTTTTTATGATTTTATATTGCTGATAAGATACATTTGTGGAATACTTTGTAGTTTGCAATGCTTATTTTTGTTTTTGCTAATAAGATTTCATTGGAACTTCATTTCTCTAACATTTTAATGTAAATCAAATGTGAAATGTTTTCTATTATTGTGTTATTGATAAAAATTTGGGTAAATAGCAAAAAATCCTTAGATTCTTCATACTAGATGAGCACATGAGGGTAGAATTGGAATTGGAAGTCAATATCTTTATCTTGTTGCTAAATCTTATTTTTGGATAGCATACCATACTCAAATTGATGAGTATTAGTTATCAAAGTTGAAACAATTCAGTTATAGTTAAAACTATGCATTTTGAGTACTTCAACAATGACCTAAGCGAGAAAAATGACCAATTTTGGCACTGCATAACTTTTTTGTGTAGGATGATTTTTGGAACAAAACTTTTTTTCATAATTTTATATTACCAAAATATAGTTGCTCACCAAATATCGTAGTCAATGAACTTGCGTAACTCATTTTGAGGCAAAATTGATTCATGTAGTGACCTAAAAAGGCCAACTTTTGATCCAGGAGGAATTTTAAAGTGATATTAGTTTTTATAGTTTTGGTTTGTGGTTTATAAAATTTGTTTTGATGATTTTTTTTTAGTTCTCCCTATGGATTTCAAATTTACCTTTGAAAACCACTCATTTTCTAAACTATGCATTTACTTTAAAATTGAAATGAGTATAACTTTCAAACGGCTTGAGCTTTTCAAGTGAAACGAAAGCCTATATATTTGTTTTAATGCCCTCTAAATTTGGGGGTCTTTTATGAGTTTGTGTAGTTTTACAGAAAAGTTGGTAGCAGACCAGTTTTCTAGAAAACTTGATCTTTTGCAAACTTGTGAATGATGTTATTTTCTATCTGCTTGGCGAAATTGAGTCAACTCAAAGATATTAGGTCACATTTGGTGCATAAAAAATCTATTTTTAAGTTCCAAAATGTTTTGATTTGGTATCAAAATTGGTCAAGAAAACTAATTTGGAGAATCCTCTAAAACAGAAAACTTCTGGTGTGTGTAATTTTTAAACTGTAACTCCAAAACCTATATTTTTAATTTTTTACATACTAAATTTTTTTTTGGTCTTTGGAGTGATTGAATCACAGATTTTTAGGGTTATTTTACAAAAATTCCTCATAGAGAGCCCTATTTAAAGAAAATTTTTAGGTGGAAGTCTTTTTGGTTGACCTACAACTTACCTTAGTGTTAGTTCATGGCTAGTTGTGATAGAAAAAGTTTAGGTGTTTTGTTTTGATGATATACTATTACACTAAGATTGAAGTTGAAGTTAGAAATAGATCGCCAACGAGAAGGACATATCTCATTGGAATTCATGGAGTTAGATACATTGACAAGAGTAAGATAGGATTAAAGATGGAAGTTGGTAAGTTAACTTATTGTAAGCTTGTAATCTTAGAATCACTTTTCACTTAGCATATTTTCGAGGATGGAAATTTTGTTTTGTTGGGAGTGTTGTAAGGACTAATTTAATCAATAGGTTATTCATGTAAGGAAAATAAATATTACAAATAATTAAATATTTCATTATATTTAATTTAATATAGTGAAGGAAATTAAATTTAAGTTTTTATTTAAATTACTAATTGATTGAGATGTGAAGATAGTTGTTGCATTCAGTTAATGGTAGAAGAAGGATGGAGTGGGTAAGAATAATTATTATATTTTGTTTAAAAAGTTTTAGATGGAATTTTGAGGGGTTTTAAAAGTTTGCTTAAGAGGGATGTAAATAGCAAGATGAATTTACTAAACACACCCCTAAACCTTAATAACTCTTTCTTCTTCCTTCAAAAGTTTCTTTTCTTCCTCAGTTACACTTTCGGTGCATTCTAATAACTCATATACTATATACTCTTATAATATTTTAACTTGTATTGGATATGTTTTTATCGTCCAAAAAATCGAGATTTTGCTCTACAAAATTTTAAGGTTTATTCAATTTTTTTATCCTGAAAAATCATTATTAATATATTTTTATGTAATTATTATAAAAATTAATAAATTTATCATATATTGTTTTTTTTTACATAAAACAACTAAAAATATTATCACTTTTTTTTTAAAAATCAATTTCATCCCTTAATGATTTTTAAACATACCAAATATTTTAGAATAAGTTATGAAGATTGAAGTAAAATAAAAATTTTTAATAATTAAAATAAAATATAGACATTTTACGAAGGCCAACAATTAGTTAAGCATATTAATAATATTATTATTTTATATTTTTTAAAATTTACTTATCATTATTATATTATGAATTATAATTTTCAGTAGCCAAAGATAAATGGCGTATTTAAACAAAAACAATTGGTAGACTTGAATACAAAACTTTAAAGAATTAAAATAAAAATAGATATTTTTCAAACAATAATTAAGCCAATTTTAAAAAATATTACTAGAATTAGAATAAAGAATGAATCAATCATTTTCTTTTTTCATGGACCAAAAATCATGATTTGCTTAAAAAATTAAAACCAAATTTTCTTAGGACAAAAACATATTTATTTGTTAAAAAAAAGAGATAGGAAGTTATAAATTATACGGGTTCCGTTGAGAGGAGTGAGGTAGTGAAACTATGCTCCATCGTCAGAATCCAACCCAACTAGAACTAGAACTAGAGGCAAGCTTTTGTATTCTACTCCTAACTTTCTCTCTCTTTCCATAGCTTTCTTTGTTCCGATTTAGGGCTCCTTCACTCAAAACCTTATCGCTCATCTCTCTTTTTCAGGTACTCCCTCTCGTTCATCCCTAACTTTGATCCACTTCATCATTTCGATTCCCACCCTCACTGCATGACCACTCATACAATTTTATTGCCCTCACTATTAGGTTTCTCCGAGGCACTTCATTCTTTTATTCCGCACTTCAATTCCACTGTGCTTTCTTATTTTTCACTTCAATTTCTCAACCAAATCAGGACTGTAAATTTCGACGCGCTTGGATTTGTGGTTGTTAACTAACGAGCTGTGCATGAAATTTTGTCGAATTTCGTATCAATTAACGCTGCCTTTGTTGTTCAAACCTTCACAAGTCTTTTGTACCTACTTACTCTTAGTTTTTTAGTGATGTCATCCGTCATCTTTGCGCAATTTGTTTTAACTACATTTTCTTCTTTGCAATTTTTTTGTCTGTGCTACACATTTGGTGTTCGCTGGTTGATTTAATATTTTGCTTTGGAGTCTGCATATCTTTAGACCATAGAACGGGGAAAAACTTATGTTTGTATCTGATAACCTAAGGGTTAAGGCTAAATGTATTTAGAAAATTTACTGTGTGACCTGTTGTGCTTACTTTCTTATGGAGTTGGATGCTTCAGTCACATTGCATCTGATGTTTTTTTTTTTTTTTTATGTGTATTTTCTTCTATTCAGGTTATTGATTGGTTAAGAGTTAGAGGATCTTCACATTGTTCACACATCTGTTGTTGCTGAATAAAAAACGGGACGGCTGTGTTTTCACACAGTGATGACTTTTGGCTTGACGGTTTGAAGTTCATGCCATGTCGAGCTTACTTAATGTAATTCCTTATGTCCTGCAAAGAAAGAGGCTATGTTCGATAGTTATCTCGCCCTTTACTCAGTTTGCATTGTTGTGGCTAACAAGTTGTTTTAATTCAGAATTTTGATCCATGTTCATATAGTATGTTGCTTTATTTTTTTGATTTCTAGATTGAAGTAAGTGGCTTATATGAAGGATGTGTGTGATTTTTTTTCCCTCAACCATCAATTGTTAGTTTAAATTCATGCTTGTATATTTTCATTAAATTCAAGTTTAAACTCCGTCTCATTTTTTATCCTTGATCTTTTGGTACATGGTGTTTACATTCATGCATGATTTACTGATTACATGGTGCTTTCATTAAATTCAAGTTTAGTCTCCTTGTAATTTCTGTTCATGCAAGGTGGTTTGGGGATTAGAGTCTCTTATGGCTGATATATGCTGTTAAACATCAATGTGCCATGTTTAGCATTATTGTGCTTCAAATTGATGTGTAGACTAGAATGTTTCATGAACATTTTGATAAACCAGACATTTGATATTTAATATATATCTGAGGAGCAAAGTAGCACCAATTCAAATATTAACTTATTTAGTGAGAGCAGAAAAAGGGTGCTATAGAACAATAGACCTAGAGTCCTCCTCTCCCTTTAACAATAGACTAGTAGTATTCCTCTAGGGTAGAATCTGACTAGGGTTTCAGATGCTCTATGGGGAAAAAGAAATGCCAAATATTATAATTACGAGAAAGATTTGAATAACAACATTTAGGCACCCAAAGGGTATTTATAACCAAAGATTAATTATTTAGAGATAAATCAAAATAAAATATAAAACTAAAACCAAAATTAATGTACCCAAGTGCCAGGAGGCTTCTTGCTGTGTGAAGGTATGGGGAAATGTTATTGTATGCAGCTTTCCCCTTGTATATACATAAAGGTTGTTTCCAATTTTGAATCCATGACCAACTGGTTACCAAAGTGAAACTTTACTGTAGTGCCAGGCAATGTTGTCAAATAGTGCACGTCATGGTGCTATACTGCTTTTGTGTCGACCGCAGATTTCCTAGGAAATTCAATCATGATGCCAATGTGTTATTGGTTCTGCTTAAAAGTTGATTGTGGCCATGTTGCTCATAGTGGCTATGTGGCATCATTGGTCAATGAAGTACATGGAAGTAGGTTTCAGCTTTTCTACAAAGGTGTAATCTATGGGGCGAAGCAGATCTGGTTTGGTAATGGGCATTTAGGGTTTGAAGAGCTGGAGTTTGGAGAAAGAAATAAGTGAGAGTTTGGTTTGGGTCAAATGGGTTTAGGTTTGATGCTTAAAATGCCTCATAGTACTTTACTAATCTTGCGTGCTACATTTCACGTGGCCAGTTTAAAACACTTTTTTATATCTTCACGTGGCCAGTTTAAAACACTTTTTTATATCTTCACATGGCCTTTTCTTTATTCTTTTTAGTGAATATTCACAAGGATTTTTTGAGTTTTAGGGTGTGTTTGACAAAATTAGTTGAAAAGCTAGTTAAAAAGTGTGTTTGGTTTCCTATTCAGCTAGCTGAAATGGTTTCAGCTCTGTTTGGATAGTAAAAAGCTAGGAGCTTTCTTAGGAGCTACTAACTTTTTCAAGTAGCTTTTCCAAAAGATCTCCTATATTTAACTACTAACTGATTTTTTTAGGCTAAATTATACTTTGTGCCCCTTCATTGTCCATCCGTTAAATTGAAAGAGTTGACTGTTAAAATTGGATGTTGACAGTAGACGTGACGCAATTTAACAGTAATTAAGGACATGGCATAGCTAACAGGTCACCTCCTTCATTAGAGATCAGCATAGTGTGCACTCAGACACTAACATTTCCCACATAAGAAGAAAAAAAATGCCACTTCCAACCCTTTTCCTTACTATTAAATTCCTTGCTTTTACAACACCTTAAATAGTAGCACAACAGTCCACAACCCCAAAATCAAGGGATCGAGTTTCTCTCAGTAATGGAGCAAAACTCAACGGAATATAAAATACGACTACAACAAGTAGAGACCATGTATGAGGAACCTCTTAGCAACTAAACAAAATAGCCAATGACAACTCTTGTTGGCATGTTGGAAACCCTCCCAAAACTAAGATCCCAGTACTTAAAAGACAAAGAGAAGAATAAATAATTCCCCAAAGCCCGATGACAACACTATAGAATAACCAAAATTGAGAAGATACAAGAGAACTTTAGAGTTGAAACACTATACCTGTCTTGAATCGGAAGCTACCACTCAAAAATTCAACACAAGCATCGACCCTCCAACAATGTTGGCCACAACACCAAGTCAAGGGTCAATAAAACAAGCTCTCTCCAAATGTAGTGAGCCAAGGATTCAAGATACAAGAGAAACTGGTGGAAGAAGAAAAGTGTGTCACCCAAAAAACAAACCAACTAAGTCACCTCGAGATTGAAGAGTGAAATTGAACACACGAGCGGCTCAACTTGGTAAATAAGAGGACACTGTTCTTTGCACTCTGCAACTACAACAACAACCACTCTACAACACCTTCATGCCTTCCTATAATCCCCACCTATTATTTGTTTATCTCACTGTCATAACTAACCAAAAACAGAATTTCAACGTTAGTTTATGCTTTAAATTAATCACCAAATAGTGTGCAAGATGGACGAAGGTGAGTGAGGACTGAAGATGAATGTGAGGTCCACTATTTGGGAAAAGGGGCTTTTAGAAGAAGCCTGATTCAGTTTGGGAATGTTCCATTCACTATTAACTCTAAGTAACCGTGCCACATCAGACAGTAATGACACTTAGCAAGTCAACGTTTGAATTTCAACAGTTAATGGTTTTAATTTAAAGGATGGATAAAATGTAGGCAATTTTTAAAATGGAGGGACAAAATGTGCGAATTAAAAATAGTAGGGAAAAATGTGCGCAAATGCCAAAATAGAGAGACAGTATAATTTAGTCTTTTTTTTATAACTTTACCTTTCCTTAATTAATGTATTGTCCCCCACTAATTCTCGCTCCTCACATGATACAACATCTCTCTACTTCATTTCTTTCTCATTCATTAATATAATTATAGTAATTTATAATTTAAATATATAATTATAGAAAATTATAATTTAAATATGTAATTTAAAATTTATATATTTAATTATAGAAAATTATAATATAATAATTTATAATTTAAATAATGTAATTACATAAATATATAATTTAAATATGTAATTATAATTTAAATATATAATTATTATAATTTATAATTAAGCATATAATTCATTGTTGATCTAACATTAATGATGCCCTTATTTATTATTTTATAACTTTCAGCTAGTTGATAAACTAGTTTTATCCAACATTTACAACTAGCTTTCAGCTAGTTTTGCCAAATATACCCGAAAGTTGAAAAGCTAGTTGTAAATGTTTGGTAGAACTAACTGATGAACTAGTTAAAAGTTGTAAAATGACAAATAAGGACATCATTAATGATCAACAATAATGTACTTAAAATAATTATAACATATTTTAATAATATAAATTAATTATATATTTAAATCATAGATTATTTTGATTATATATTTAAATTATAAATTTCTATAGTTACATATTTAAATTATAAACCTATGTAATTACATATTTAAATTATAAACCTATGTAATTACATATTTAAATTATAATTTTCTATAATTAAATATATAAATTTTAAATACATATTTAAATTATTATTTTCTATAATTTTATATTTAAATTATAAAGTATTATAATTTCATTAATGAAGGAGAGAGATGTTGTATCATGTGAGGAGAGAGAATTAGTGGAAGATAGTACATTAATTATTGAAGGATAAAATTGTAAAAGAAAATCATCTAATAACTAAAAATAGGAGATTTTTTGAAAAAGTTACTTGGAGTAGTTCTTTTGAAAAAGCTAGTAGTTTATAGATTTTTGGTATCTAAACGGAGTTGAAATCATTTCAGATAGCTTTTCAGTTAGCTGAAATGGTAAACCAAACACATTCTTAAACTAAACCCAATACTAGACTTTATTTCCATGCCACTCATAATTGTTCCAGACTTCAGAGCATCATCAATTTCTTCTGTTACATTACGAATCCTCTTCCCCCAGAAAAAAAAAAATTTCTGAAGATTATGCATGACTGTTTTAGTCTCTTTCAAGATTTATTTGCAAATACCATAATTTTTAATGCATATGCTGCTACTTTTATATATATTCGACCACTATGTGATGTACTCTGCCTGTGTTGCTATCCAGAATTTGATGTATTGGATTTTCAGCTTTTTGTGATTTTCCATGATCCACTATTGTCAAGATTGTGGCCATGGCTCGCGCTCTAGTAAATGTAAAATTCTAATCAAATATTAATTTCTTAACATATGAATTCCTTATTGAATTAGGAAATGTCAACATGGTAATGTTTTCTGAAGAACATGTAATTAGGTTTAGATAACTCATTGCTCTTTATAATATAGGGTTGTTTTCATTATGTTTCTTATAATTTATTTTTTCTTATTTTATTCCCAATAATTTTTAGTTTTATTTTAGTCCCTGGTGTTATTGTTTCAGTCCTTATAAAATTATAAGCTTATATTAGAAGATTTTCATCTTAGTCCCCGATGTTGTTATTTCTTGTCAGATATTGATTTCCATTCTGGGAGATATCTGTCTTCTATGTAAATTGTAACAGAGTTTTGTTTGCAGTCTTCTCTGAACGGGTCTGCTTCAAATCTTCCAGATGGTGCTGGGCGATCATTTGCTACGTCATTCTCTGGTCAGTCTGGTGTAGCCTCCCCAGTTTTTCATCACTCTGGTGGGGAAATTTTGCTAGAGCCAATCCTTTTTCTCCTTTCCTTTAGTTATATAATTGCCTGGTTCTTGCTGCAGGTTCTATTCAGGGATTGCACAACATTCATGGGTGCTTTAATGTACCCAATATACCCAGTACACTTACATCCAGAAACTCAACAATAAATAGCGTTCCAACTGGGGGAGGAGTACAACAACCTTCGGCAAGCCTTTCAAGTGGAAGATTTGCATCAAGTAACCTACCAGTTCCTCTGTCACAGGTAAACACATTTGTGTTTGAGCATTTTGAGAGTAATACCTGAAGTGTTTTCATTTATCTGTCAATCATATTTGCAGTTATCTCATGGAAGCTCTCATGGGCATTCAGGAGTCAACAGTAGAGGAGGTATAAGTGTTGTAGGAAATCCTGGATTTAATAGTGGCACAAATGGAGTTGCTGGTGCTATTCCTGGGATTCTTCCAACTTCTGCTGCAATTGGTAACCGAAATGCTGTTCCAGGATTGGGAGTGTCCCCAATTTTGGGAAATGCAGGTCCTCGAATCACTAGCTCGATGGGAAACATGATTGGTGGGGGGAACATTGGGAGGATAAGCTCTGGAGGATTGTCTATTCCAGGTCTTGGTTCTCGTCTGAATTTAAGTGTAAACTCTGGATCTGGTGGTTTAGGTGTGCAAGGACAGAATCGATTGATGAGTGGTGTGCTTCCACAAGGTATGTATTTTGGAAGTCAGACGAGCATTGCAGTGCTGTTAAGTCTTCTCCTAAGAAATATCTGATTATGTTTAGTTGAGATTTCCTTCTAAAGAGTTAGAAATTTGAAATTAAAGCAGTGGAAACATTGTATATTAATTTTTTATTTACCAGTAAAATTTCTTTTATCCAGTGAAATTTATTGATACCTTCCTTTTTGAGATGAGCTTATCTACTTTTTGTGATTAGATGACATTGTTTGAGGACCTTGAAATTAGTCATTTGTAACATCACTGGTCGACATAATGTTTTTCTTCAGCTGTGATCATTATTCATTGGATTTGTTATCATAGAAAAAAAGTTAGAAAGTTAGTTTGACGTTAATATACCTTTCTGAATGGATGTAACTTCATTTTCTTATTTTAGCATTCTTTTTTGAAGTGACATTTCTTTCATTGTAGAATATCTCTTAATATTCTTTTAAGGGACTCATTATTAAAACAAAAAATGAATATTATTAATTTAGAGTTTTTGGTTATGTTACTCTTATTTCATTTTATGGAAGTTGTGTGTGCAGTGCCCTATATTTTTGACATTATCTAAGAGGGTCCTTGTTGTGCCCGGTGTTTGTGTAGCAGTCTGCGCTTCTTAGGTTGCTTGTCTTTCACTTGTTTTGATTTTCTATCTCTTTTATGTCACTGTACCATAACTTGTGTTCTTCCAAATGATATAAATTATATACATTGCTATGATGCTTGTATGTTATAGACTGGTCTGTCTTGAAAGTATCAAATTGTACTAGAGATATAGATATCTATTAAAAAACTGCTTCTTTTCAAGATTTATATCAATACAAAATGCTAGATTGAATCATTTATTTATTTGGTGGATGTTCCCTTTGATATTGAGTTTATTTGATATGTAGATTAAATATTCTACTTTGTGGTGACCACCACTTTTTGATTCAGGATCTCCACAGGTAATTTCAATGCTAGGAAATTCCTATCCTAGTGCTGGAGGTCCGCTTTCACAAAGCCATGTTCAAACAGTAAATAACTTGAACTCCATGGGAATGCTGAATGATGTGAATTCTGGTGACAGTTCACCTTTTGACATCAATGACTTCCCTCAACTGACCAGTCGTCCTAGTTCTGCTGGTGGGCCCCAAGGACAGTTGGGTGTGTGAAGGAAAATGTTGTTTTGCTTGATACATTGTTCACCTTCTACAAAAAAGAATAATGTAAACTATAAATTTCAGGTTCTTTACGAAAACAGGGTCTTGGAGTTAGTCCCATTGTCCAACAAAACCAAGAGTTTAGTATTCAAAAGGAAGACTTCCCAGCTTTACCAGGATTCAAAGGTGTTGTATATTGTTTGGTTAATATATGTGAGCTAATTGCTTATGTATCTCGTAGGAAATTTAGCAGCTTAATCATATTATTTTCTTCTGTTGTTAAAACAAGAACAAAAGGCTTACTCCACTAGGTCAGGTCAACTATATGGATCAAACAATGTCATTCAACTCTGTTAAAGACCAAATCTTTAGAGATATTGTTCTCCATGAGATTTCCTTTAACAACTTCTCCAATGTTCTTGGTCTCCCTCTTCCCTTTTTTGTTGGACTAAAAACTATAAAATGTACTCCTCATTAGTTCTAGTGACCTTTTACTTATCGGCTGTCCAAACCATCTTAACCAATGTCTTTCGTGTTTCCTTCAATTGGTGCCACACTAATATTTTTTTGTCTAAAATAATTTTGTATTCTGTCCTTTCTTGTGTGACCTCTCATCCATTTTAACATTCTCATTTGTGCTACTCTCATCCTTTCGTTTGTTGTCCCCAAACATTTATTATCATAGTGTATAGCTAGATGAATAATATTACTCGTAAAATGAGATTTATGCTGCTTCTTGGGGAAGGGCTTCTGAATATTGGCACGTACATTTACTTTCTGTGCTAAGCTTTATTAGGTTTTTGCATGTGGTTCTTAACATCGTGCAATATGCATCAGCTTTTTGTCCTCATATTTTTCTGATTGATTTTGATAGGAATAAGTGCAACATGCTGTGTTTTGTATATATGTGTGTGACCAATCATACATGTAGTGAGGATGTTTTAATGGTTCCTGTCGAGAGAATTAACAATATCTTGAAGTTTGCATGGATGAATTTTCTATGGCTTGTCAGGAAGCACATCTTAGTAGTTGTCTGTATATGATAAATTTGTTGTTTGTTCATGGAACTCAGAACTTTAATTAAGTGGAGGATGGTCAGTTGGCTTCAGCATTTGTTTCTGACCATAATATCTGTCACAGGTGGTAATTCAGATTTTGCAATGGATATGTACCAGAAAGAACAACTTCATGATAATACTGTGTCTATGATGCAATCTCAGCATTTCTCTGTAAGTATCATGTTACAAAACATTAAGATACTTTTCTTTATACATTTTCATGTTATGTTTATATAATATTAATTTTAATGGATCAAAATCTATTCTAAATGTGGTTTTCCTTTAATCTGCAGCAGATGGGGAGGTCTGCTGGTTTCAGTTTAGGGGGTTCATATCCATCACATCGTACTCAACCGCAACAGCAGCATGCCCCTTCAGTTAGTAGCAATGGTGTCTCCTTTTCGTCTGTAAACAATCAAGATCTTCTCCATATGCATGGAACAGATATTTTTCCATCTTCACCCTCGACATATCATTCCCAGGTCAGCAAAGTTTCTACTTCTGAAATGAGGCACCTGCTTTTGTATGGGAATGCATTATGCATTTCTTTGTTTATAACCTGCACTGAAGCACTGAAATGGGTATAAGTGCTCATTTGAACTGAAACTCTTGATTCCCACCAAAGCAAGCTCCTGACATTCTTATGACTCCTGGTTTTTGGTTCAGACCAGTGGACCTCCTGGCATTGGGCTAAGGCCTCTAAATTCTTCGAATACGGTTTCTGGTATGGGTTCCTATGACCAGCTTATGCAGCAGTATCAACAGCACCAGAACCAGTCGCAGTTCCGTCTTCAGCAAATGTCAGCTGCAAATCAGTCTTTTAGGGATCAGGGCATGAAGTCTATGCAAACTGCACAATCTAGTCAGGATCCATTTGGTGCACTTGGTTTGTTCAGTGTCGTCCATATAAGTGATCCTAACCTGAAATATCTTGCTCATGGAATAGATCTTACAACACTTGGGTTGAATTTGAATTCATCAGAAAATCTTTACAAGACTTTTCGGTCTCCGTGGTCTGATGAACCAGCCAAGGGTGATCCAGAGTTTAGTGTGCTACCATGCTACTATGCTAAACAGCCTCCTGCCCTACATGTGAGATGTTCTTTATTGTGATTTATTATTTTATTTCCCTTATCTTTTGTGTTTTATTGAGGCTGAGTCTTTTTTGTGTTACGCAGCAAGGTTATTTTTTGAAGTTTTCGGTGGAAACACTGTTTTATATATTTTACAGGTGCTTTTTCAAAACTGATTTTATTCACTTTCACATTGACTCACTTGATATTATAACTAAGTAAAATTGTTTTTTTACTGCAGCATGCCAAAAGATGAAGTGCAACTGTATGCAGCACATGAACTGTATGTATTCACTCACATGCACCTTTATATTTTTTGATGATATGGTGTTAGTTCTGAATTACGTTGGGATTATTAAATTTCACTGCTTATTTCATTCGCTCAAAAATATTTTTCAATTTTGCAATATTTAATTGTGTGGCTTTTTAGGATATAACACATTTACTGCTCTTTGGAGATTGCTAACCATTCACCGTGTCTGGAGTATTCAAGTTGTTTTTCTGTCTGTGTGCGTGTATGTTGTTTCATCAGAGCATTAGTTATTAACAAGTCAAGGTTGTTGCTGGCAGCTACAAACGAGGTTGGTTCTATCATAAAGAGCATCGTTTCTGGTTTATAAGAGTTCCCAACATGGAGCCGCTTGTCAAAACAAACACATACGAGAGAGGATCTTACCATTGTTTTGATCCAAGCACCTTTGAAACCGTCCGGAAGGTTTGTTTTTGTAAACATATATTGCAATGCATGAGTGGACACATTCACGCAGTCCAAGTTATATTTTATCATTATCTTTTCCATATAATTTTGTCTTTAGGGCTCTAATGGACTGGCTTCTTACAGGACAATTTTGTTCTTCATTATGAATTGGTGGAAAAGAGACCGTCTGTGCCTTAACATTGAGGAGGAAAAAAGAACCTTAAATGTAAAGTTTTTATTTATGGATTTAATTTGTTAGGACGCAAGTCATTTTACATCATTAGTGATCCTTCAATTTGGCGTTTTACTTACATTTTCTTAAAATATTGATGCACTCGGAGCTGTTATTCTTTCCCCCCACTACACCCATAAGATAGTTAAAATAATGGACGTTAGGATAACCTGGCTGTCTGGAAGTGACTAGATTGGACGCGGTGTCTAGTATTAGTTAGCTCTTTACTGCATACAGACATATTTTACTCCCTCTTAAAGGGGCACTTTTTAAAGATGAAAATAAAAAAAATGGAAAAATCATTGATGATAAAGTTAGCTGTATTTTGTTAACATTTATCCTTAATTTTCTGATTAATAAGCTTTACCCTTGTTTCTAAAGTCAACTATTCCTTTTAGGAGAAATTTAGGGAATATAATTTTAACTCTTTCGAATAGTCTATACTGTTGAATTTTGTTGAATCTTATGAAATGATACTCTAGAAATAAATTAAGCAGTCGAGGGTGAGAAAACAGTAGAACTGTCCAACACGCCAATCATCCAAACATTACTTTGATACGTTTCTTCTTAATATTTGTTTAGCTTTACAATTCAAATTAGTGTATAGAGCTGGAAATTATTATATGACCCATCTGGGTAACGAGAATGGTTCATTCAAACTGAACCTTACGCGAGCAAACTAATGGCGTCTTCTTTGGTTTTTCCCTTCGGGTTTTTTGGTGACCTCTCAAACTGACCGAATATGGTCCATTATCATAGTACATTGCAAATAGAAAAACAAATACTGTTATGATAAAAAGTTTTATATTAATATTTAATCATAATTTGTTATATATGATAAGTTGGTTAATTTTATCAATTAATATTTAAAAGCTATTTAAACAAAAAGTTATAATTAAATGTTAGTGTAAAATTTTCTTACATTGTTAGTGTAAAATTTTTTTGCACTGTTTGTGTATAGGTGTTAAGTTTTTTTTTTTAAATTTATATATATATATATATATATATATATATATATAAATATATATTAAACGCATATCAAAACTAAAACTAGTTCAGAAGTTTCATTTGGTTTATTTTTGGTAGGCTATCCAGGATGGGTGTAACTTGCAGGAACTGAAAAGCTCCATTTCAGCGACAAAGTTGTCGGAATTGAATTTGTTATCATGTGTTAAACCTGCAACAAGGTTTGAGAGAAACACAACGTAATTTCGTGACCATGTTCTGGTCCTAACTAAACACACGATCATATGTACGGGGTTGGTGTTTTCCTTTTTGCCAGTTGCCACAGAAGATGTAATCGGATGACGTGGAATGGATTAGTTCAATTCAACTATATATGCTTTGTTTCGATAGTCAGATGTTCCACTTGGATCCTCCATTTTAGGTGGACATAGTTCCATCTGGCAACAGGCGTACTACTAAGATCTAAATCGCATACATTTTCTTGTAATACTCACTGTTTAATAGCTCAGAGTCTGAAAAGGCCGAGACTGAAATAGACTTGGACCTGGTTTGCAACGAAGATTTCCGAATGTTCCTCAAATTAGAGGCCTCAATGCGATGCCTAATGACCCAGTAACACATAGTACCC
Source organism: Psophocarpus tetragonolobus (assembly GCA_037954015.1). Taxonomy (NCBI): domain Eukaryota; kingdom Viridiplantae; phylum Streptophyta; class Magnoliopsida; order Fabales; family Fabaceae; genus Psophocarpus; species Psophocarpus tetragonolobus. The sequence continues at coordinate 92,794,362 of CM075690.1, forward strand.
AAGGTTGTAGCCATTATGGTGGTCCCTATAATGGTGACTCCTATGGCGAGCCACTTCTCTTCCTTCCCCACCACTACAAATGCCAATGCCAAGAAGGCCACTGAAATAAGAACACAAGCGAGCCACATGAGCTTGTTAATGACAGCCATCATCTGCTTCTTTGCTTTGCTTTCTATGACCACAACCGAGGTTTGCACCACCACCACAGCTAAAGAGATAAACAGTGCAACGGAATCAAACACAAAGAAAATGATGAACGGTGCTTGTGGGGCTATGTTTGCCTCACCAAGGGACATCCCCGGAGGAATGTTATCTGGGTCATCAACAAACTGGCCAGGGACTGTGAATATTGCAGCAAAGGCCACGGTCGCAATTAGCACTGCCACCACAGTTGTGGAGTTTATTGCATTGTTTAGTCCTTCCGCATGCATTTTGTTTATACGTTTGGCTATCCCTTGAACACGTTTTCTGGTTTGGCGTGTGTGTTCCAACTGGTGGTGCACCTCGTGCTTTATGTCACTCACAGTTTGTTTCAACTCACGGGCCGTAGTAGCCGGTGTGCCCTGTGGGGGCTTTATAGTCCTTGCACTCTGAACACCATGTTCTAGAAGAATATCTTTCACGTCATGGTTCCCTGTCTTCTCAGCTGTGTCTAACGCTGTTTCACCACATCTGTTCACTGCACTAGTAACCGCTTCCTTCTGTCCCAGAATTAACTTTACAATCTGCACTAACAAATTAACATATTTTCAACTACACATAAGACTGCCCTGCTAATCTATGGCTTTTTCACATTGTTATTTTATTGTAATTTTTATATATGATCTCTTAAAAATTTATCACCAATGATTTCTTATTAGTTAGCGCTGTAAATTTCTTTTTCACTCACACTTCCCAAAACTTAATTATTTTTTTAACAAATATTGTATAACTTTCTTAATTTATTAAAATTTTTGTCTTCCCTTCCCTACCCTTCTAAAATTCCATTCCCTAGCCTAGCCACTATGTATAGTACGTTATTGGAGCTGGAAAACTATTCAAATCTTTAAGTAATGTGCAGAACTGGCTCCTAGTTAATTTGTTCTATAAAAGAACATACATCAGAATTTCATGACATGGAGGACAATACGCAGTTTGGGACAAATTACATACTGGATCAAAATAGCAATAATAAACCAAATTTCATCCCAAATATGAGCCCGACCTCCTTGATGTCACAAACAAACACACAAGTACCACATGTGTAACTCAATGACCAGAGAATACTGTCAAAACGTCTATGGAGAGGCAAAACATAGAAAAGAACAGATACATCCAGAACGGGGATGTGATCTAAATCTTAATCCACTTATCATCACATCATTATGTAAGCATGAAGCTTATGAGTAAGTTCTAATGGTAAGCATGGCCAAGTTTACCTGGGACCTGCCCTTCCTGGTTGCTATATGCAATGCTGTGTTTCCCTTACTATCAACCATGTTTATTAATGAGGGGTCTGCTTTTATCAACTCCTCCACCACCTCGAGATTCTGGCCTTTCACTGCCATGTGCAGTGCTGTCTGGCCCTTCTTATCGGTTCGTGTTGCAACACCAGGTTCCTTCTCAAGAAGCACTTTCACAACCACCAAATGTCCATTTCTTGCAGCAGAATGAAGAGCTGTTTTCCCATTACTTCTAGCAATGGTTGCCAGACCACTTCCTGCTTCCAACAGGAATTTCACTATCTCAGTGTGCCCTTGTATTGCAGCTGTGTGCAAAGCTGTGGTGTTGGATGGATCCACAGTCATTGACAACTCAGGATGACCTTCCATAAGGATCTTCAGTATATCTACAACAAGGCAAAGAGATAAATCTATAATTTCCCTCTTAAAATCAAACAAGCAGACAATGAGATAAAGCTAACCAACCAATTACCTAAATCGCCTTGTTTGGCAGCAATGTGCAATGCATCAAAACCATTTCTAGCTTTAATTCCAGCATCAGCAAGATCATAATACCCAATCATGTCCCTAACTACATCAACATAACCATATTCAGCAGCAATATAAAGGGGCGTTTCTCCATCTTGATTCTGCTTGGCTAATAATTCATGCAATTCAGCCTCATCTGTTCCCAAAATGATATCCTTCAGCGCTTCCAAATTCCCTGCTCTAGCTACAGAATGCAAAGGTGTATCATCCCTTTTTCCAGTCAATTGTTTTGTCATTTTTTTCCTAGGGGTGTTTACTACCTTCAGCGCTGGCGCTGGTGTTGCCATATTGGCTTCTTTACCTACCTATCAAATTCTACTTCTTTTATGCTAATTATTAGTATATAAAAACCTTCTTTTCTCCCTTCCTCCAAAATCCCAGGTCAACACTGGCATACTTCATTTCACGGGGAGGATGATCTCAATCATCGTCAAATATGATTTTTCTTATCTCTTCTATCGTTCAAAAAGGTTTGATATTTCTGTTGTTCCTGTATCTGTTGACAAAAAAAGAAAAACCGGGTTAAAAACATTGTACCTACATATGTTTTCTTATCGCATTATCCCAGGCACAAATATTTGGAAAAGACAAAAAATGCAATTATTGGTTGGTCGAAGTATTCTTTAAGAAAAAGGTTGAAAATGAATTGACCTGGGGTTGAAGGAAGAAGCTCAACCCTCACCGTGAAAGCAGCCATGGAATTGTGAGATCTGAAGGAAGGTTTCAGGAAGGCACGAGCTTGGAAGCACACCCTGTAAGGAACAACATTCAGGATATGCTATATAATAAAAAGGTAAGCAAAGGTTCTTTGAGAAAGGAAATGAATATGAATATTTTGGAGGAAGAGACAGATATTAGAAGCATAGATTAAGAAACGAAACATGCATGAAAGGCACATGTAAGCAACTATAACAACTTTATCTGCCAATCTCAATCACAGGCAAATCCTCATACACGCACCAAGCTCACCCTTAATGTTGTGATGATCTCGGGATTCGACCAGAAAATTATTAGAAATAAAAATATATGTTTGAGAATCAAATATAGCCTAGGCACGAAAGATCATAATTAAGAGAGAGAGAGAGTGTCTAAACCTGAAGTGGTGGCCAATGAAGAAAAACGGAAATAACAGAACCACGCGCAATTGGATTTTTAGTATGGCGAGTCCAGATATTGCATGCTTAACCACAATATTTCCGAGGTTATTACTATACAATATCCATCTTATAATTAGTTTGATCAATTCCTTTAAAAATATACAACCTTCAAATTATTTTTTTCATTTTTTTTGGGACAACCAACTGTTTTTAGTAATTATAAACACGGGTTTCTTATCTATATATTTCCCCTCCTTTTTACTTCCAAAATGCAAAAAGTTTAGAATGGAAAAAAAATATATCTCTATCTGATATTTATACATGTACTCCGAAAACATATATATTTTTTTGGTGTACCACTGAAACTTAATGGCAATGAAAGTCAACAAATCATGTATCCACTAATTGTTTTTTTGGTACTGGTCGGGGCAACGCCCCAAGAACTACCAATGTATCCACTAATTTCAATTGTAATATATGTGCGGACGAGTCAATTACGAAAATGATCTGATTAGTGAACTTTTGGGATATTATTTCTTATTTTGCATAATTACATCTATATTTTTTTTGGTGTTCCTTCTCACTATTTTGTCCCATTCCACTAAGTTTTCACATAAAGGAACTAAGGAAGCAAACTTACGTTTTTATAAATATAAGTTATAACCAATATAATATTATATGAGGTACATTTCTATTTTCACAATATGAATAAAGTGGAATTTTTACTAATTTAAGTATGGAAAATGCCTTTGCAGTCAAGAATCAACACACTTGAATCTCATTCTCAAGGACATTCATTCTCCTGTTTGGGCTGCTGCTTAATCCTGAGAGTCCAATGCACCACTTCACATACTTTGGACAATATTACACTGCTACAACATAAGCATATATATTGGTGTGATCGTAGCATGCAGACTCCTTATATATTATAATTAATATAATGCATTCCGTCATAGTTACTATATATGATGCACATCTGAAGATCAGTGTTGTGTTGGTTGGAGTTATGAAAGATCCACCTAGCTGATTAACATTTTTATTGTTAATAATGTCATGTAGGGGACTCTTAAGGTTCAAGTTTTTTTGTTCGTTTTGCTTTAACGGTGGCTTCCTGAAAGGACATCGGTTGATTTATTACTAAGGTGGACAGTGTCAACTTTTGTAGTCAACAAGTTTATATGCAGCTGTGTCTATAAAAAAAAAAAAAAGAAAGAAAAGAAAAAGTATGTAGCTGTGGTTAAGCATCGGCAAGATACTTTGAGCTTGTTTGGGGTCGAAATTCAGTACGTAGTCAACAAGGTTGATTTATTTGAATGCACGTCGTAAAAAATCGAAATTTGATTCAATGATGGCACGAGAGCTTACTAGTATTAAACCAAACATGCACTTTAATTTGTTGTTTGCACTGCCAACTTCTTTCTTCCCTTTTTGAATTGTTGTCATGTTTTTTCAGTGGATAACTAACTAACCTTAACCGATGCCTTTGGACAATTGTGATACTACTAGAAAACTATTTATTTTATGGTTTTTGATGTGCAGAAAAATTTGTAGATATTTCTTGCAACTTTTATGGAGAAATTGATAAAAGTATAAAGTAGGTTTGAATTATACTGTACTAGACACAAATTATATTATGTCAACTATCAATATTGAATTGATTAAAATGAGAATGAATGTGTATCTGAATTGGTGTTCATGTCCATGGGTTCTATTGAAGAGAACTCTAGGAGGTTCTTTTGGCTGCCTTCTAAGGGGTTATTGTAGAGAAATAATTCTGATGTGTAAATTTGCTTAATGGGATGTCAAATTTATAACCCCCCAGGAAAGCAGAGACCTCTCTTAATTGGGCGGCTTTTTAATCTGATTGATCTAACCCATCACAGAGTCAATCTCACTGTAATCCCAGTTCAAATAACCATATTGATATTTTAAGATGTTTTCAGTTAAAGATAAATAACCATATTGATATAATGATCATATCTTATATTGTCGGTTAATGATAATAGATATTGAGTGATACTAATCCACAATTATTTTCAACATTCTCCCACTTGGATAGTGTCAATCAATAACCAACATACAAATCATTAAACTAAAACGACAATTGCCGATATATCATATATTAATTAACGATATGAAAAATTTGAGTAACAAAATAAATATCCGATAGGGATATTTATCATTTGCATTTAGCTAATATTTTTCATAAAATGTATGGCATAATGCAGTCCTATAAATGACACTACAATGGTCCAAGCATAAATAAAATGCTAATAAGAAACATGAAAATGACGTCAACTAGAGCATGTTTCTTAAAGAAAGTAGAGAATCAGACTCCCACTAACTTAATACATCAAAAGCCTTGACTAAACCCATGTGAGTTACATGAATAAGAAAAATTCCAACAGTTAAGGCCTTAGTCAGTGGATCTGCTAACATCTCCTCAGAATCAATGTTTTCAATTTGAGTGTGAAAACTTTGAATTTGCTCTCTAACAAACTGATACTTGATATCAAAATGCTTTGAACGAGTAGAGCTTTTGTTGTTTCGAGAGAAACTCACAGCAGCAGTATTGTCACAGTAAATCACAAGTGGCCTGAAAATGCTTTCAACTATGTGAAAATCAGATGTCAATTTCTTAAGCCACATGGCCTGGCGAGTGGCCTCAAAACAAGCAACATACTCTACTTCCATGGTAGAGGTAGTTGTAAGAGACTGTTTAACACTCTTCCAAGAGATAGCTCTTCCTGCCATCATAAAAATAAAGTCAAAAGTAGATCTACGATCATTAGGGCAACCTGCAAAATCAGAATCAGAATAGCCAGTGACTTAAAGTTGATCAGACTTCATAAAAGTCAACATATGATCCTTGGTTCCCTGTAAATATCGTATGACCCTTTTAACGGCTTTCCAATGACCCAAACCTTGGTTGCTCAAGTATCTGCCTAAGGCATTGACAATGAAAGCAATATCAGGACGAGTACAGAATTGAGCATACATCAGACTGCCAACAGCGGAAGCGTATGGAATTTTCTTCATAGCATTCACTTCTTCATCATTATGAGGACATTGTTTGTTAGATAATTTGTCACCATGTTGCACAGGTGCAGCACATGGGGAGCAAGCATTCATGTTGAACTTCTTGAGAATATTCTCGATATATCCCTTTTGAGACAAGCCAACTATGCCACGTGACCTATCACAGAGAATTTGGATGCCTAGAACAACGGAAGCTTCACCAAGGTCTTTCATATCAAAATGCCTACACAACATTGATTTTGTCTCAACCAATAGGCTCTTACAACTACTAGCAAGAAGAATGTCATCGACATATAATACGAGAATGATGAAATTACTCCCACTAGTCTTCAAGTAAATGCATTGGTCTGCAACATTTTCCTTAAAGTTGTAAGTAGTGACAACCTGGTCGAATTTTAAATATCATTGCCTAGACGCTTGTTTCAGTCCATAAATGGATCTTTTAAGTTTACACACCGAATGCTCATTGCCTGCCTCAACAAAACCATCAGGCTGAACCATGTAGACATCTTCAGCAAGATCTCCATTCAGAAAAGCTGTCTTTACATCCATCTGGTGTAGCTCTAGGTCAAAATGAGCAACTAAAGCCATGACAACTCGGAGTGCGTCCTTCGTTGAAACTGGTGAAAAAGTTTCTTTATAGTCAACGCCTTCCCATTGACTATAACCTTTAGCCACTAATCTAGCCTTATACCTATCAACCTTTCCATCTGGAGTACGTTTTGTCTTAAAGACCCATTTAGATCCAACAGGCTTACAACCTGCTGGTAAGTCCACAAGATCCCAAACATTATTATGAGACATGGAAGACAATTCATCATGCATAACTTTTAGCCAATCAGAAGCATGAGAACTAGAAAGTGCTTCCTGAAATGTGATGGGATCATCATCATCATGTGGATCATATTCGTGCTCCTGAAGGTATACAACATAGTCATTTGGTATAGAAGGTCGGCGTATTCTCTGAGATCGTCTTAATGGGGCCACATCAACATCATCAAGTTGTTGATCATTGAGTTGTGGTTCATCAACTTGTGGCTCTGTCATTTGTTCATCTTGTCTCTCAACAATTTGTTCATCTGTGTTAACCATTGGGGTTGAGATGTCTGTAGGAAGAAAATAATATGGTAATGGAAGCATGGTTCGATCTTCTCTAAGGGTCATCAGTCGAGTTGTGTAACTCCCACTGTCCAAATCATCCTCAAAGAAAACTGCTCAGTCAGATTCAATAACTCATCTAGAGTGAGAAGGACAATAAAATCTACATCCTCTAGAACCGATGCAGTAGCCAATGAAATAACCGCTAATAGTTTTGAGATCAAGTTTCTTTTGTTTAGGATTATAAGGTCTTACTTCTGCCTTACAACCCCATACATGGAAATGTCTCAAACTCGGCTTTCTTCCAGTCATTTGCTCAAAAAGAGTTTTGGGCACAGATTTGCTAGGTACCTGATTAAGGATGTACATAGCAGTTCGCAAGGCATCTCCCCAAAGAAATTCTGGCAGAGATGAATGTGATAATATACATCTCACCATGTCCATGAGTGTTCGATTTCGTCTCTCAGTAACACCATTTTGTTCAGGAGTTCCAGGCATGGTGTATTGAGCTTCAATTCCGTATTCATCAAGGAATCGAGCAAATGGTCCTAGATTTCTTCCTGTCTCGTCATAACGACCATAATATTCTCCTCCTCTATCAGACCTTACACACTTAATTTTATTTTCTGTTTTGAACTCAACAAAGGCTTTAAAGGTTTTGAAGGCTTCAAGAGAGCTTGCTTTATCCTGAAGAAGATATATCCATCCATGTCTGGAGAAGTCATCTATGAAGGTAATAAAATACCTATATCCACCCATAGCAGTAGGAGTAATAGGTCCACATATGTTAGTGTGAATTAATTGTAGCACATCGTCACATCTGTTTGAACTTTTATTCCTGGTTTTGGCAGTGAACTTTCCCTTGATGCAATCAACACAAGTGTCAAAATCTGAGAAGTCAAAATCATGCAAAATACCTTTTTTTATGAGTCTTTCAATTCGAGGCCTAGAAATATGCCCCAAACGTCTATGCCATAGCATAGAGGAAGATTCATCAATCCTGTTACGTTTACTCCCAAGAATGGAGTTAACTGACATATCAGTTACGTTTAACATGTAAAGTCTATCATGCAAAATTCCTGAACCAACAACAGTTGAATTATAATAAATCACCAATTTACCATCACCAAAATAAAAGTTGTATCCATATTTGTCTAAAACAGAAATAGATATTAAATTCCTTCTCATGGAAGGGACATAAACAACATCTTGCAATAATAAAGTGTGTCCAGAGGATAAACATAAAAAGACGACTCCAATGTCAGCAACAGGTACTCCAGCTCCATCTCCCATAACAATCTTTGTCTCAACATCACTTGGTTTCCTCAGGCTTGTGAACCCCTGTAAAGAATTCACAACATGAATAGTAGCCCCTGAGTCTAACCACCAGGAATTTGGAGGAACATCAACCACATTAGATTCAAAGCAAGTTAGTGCTAGCAGATTACCTCGCTTCTCCTCTTTCTTTTTTAGAATAAAGCAATCTTCCACCTTGTGATCACGTTTCTTACAATACTTGCAAGAATCTTTAAAGAATTTCTTCTTGGGTTCTAAATGTTGTTCTGCTTTCTCTGTACCCTTTTTCTTCTTTCCTTTATATCTCTTAGCACCTTTAGTACCTGGATTAGAAGTAACGAACTGAATGCTATTAGTCTTATTCTTCTTCATTGACTCCTCTTCTTGGGTGATTATTGCAATCAATTCATCCACTCCATAGTCATACTTTTGAATGTTATATGAAGTCTTCATGATGTCAAACTGAGAAGGCAGAGATTCCAGGATGCGATAAATTAAAGTTTCTTCACCAACCTCAACCTTGAGAGACTTCAACTTATTATAGAAATGTACTAACTTCATAATGTGTTCACGTACACCGATGACACCATCATATTTGGTCTTTTCAAATAAGGAAAGGTATTGAATTTTCTGTGCCTTATCAAAAGTTGTAAATTTTTCACCGACTGCTTTCAAGAAAACATTGGCATCATCAAGATCTGGAATGCTCTGTCTGATAGATTTCTCCATGGTGAATTTAATCACCTTCAGGAACACTCTGTTAGAGTGTTCCCATTTCTCATGAGAAATTCGTTGAGCTTCAAAAGACTCATCTGTAAGAGGCGCAGGCCTCGTCGTCCTCAATGCCAAGTCCACATTGCCAATGGTCAGGTAGAGATCTAACGATTATTTCCAGTCCTTATAAGTTGTTCCATTTAGAGTTTTGACAGAATTAGGGAAGAAAACTGAACATCACAATAAAGGAAAAAAGTGATTTAAAAGTTCAGCTTAAAATAAATCCCTAAGCAAATTACAATACAATATAACTTAAATTTAATAAATCCTAGCACCGATAGAGTACAAAAAAAAAATTAACATAAGTCAAGAGAAATGCATTGTACAACAACAAATTATACTAATAATAACACACCGATAGGGTATAATTATCACTAATATAATGAATCAATATTTATTTAATAAATTTACACAAATGCATCCATGATAGGTGAAATTACAATTATGTAAATTAATAGCATAAATCATGCTTATTTCATATGATTTTAATCATATTAAAATATGACAAACAAAATTCACATCATCATGCCCACGATAGGCAGGTCACCACAATGCAAATTAATAGAAAAATCATATTGTAAGTGATAATTCAATATTAAAAAATTTGAGAGTAATATGCCAAAAATAATTCGAAATTAAGTCTCAAAATTAAATAAATTTCAATATTATGAAATTTCAAAAAAAATTATTTATTTAATAATTTTAAAATTTTTTTTGGCATTTTCGCCTATCCGTGCGGTTTGATTTTAGTGGGCTTTTGCAAAAAAAAAAAAAACCGAAGCTACGAAACAGAAACGGGAAACTGCTGCAGATATTTGGGCCACTACAAGAGACGCAGATCCGGAAACGGGTACCCGAGTCCGACGGTGGAGCAGCGCCTTCGATTCTGACATGAGTCCGTGTCCGGCGTCCCAAAACGGACCTCTAGAAGGCCAACGCCTTTGATTCTGGAGCGCCGGTGGGGCAGCGCCGACAGGATCTCAGCGAAGCTCGAAGCGCGCGAGGTGGCGGTGGAGCGGGCGGCCCTGGAGGCGCCGAAACTCCAAGATCCGACGGGATCTGGGCGAGGTTCGAAGCGCGTGGGGTGGAACCGTTCGAAGGCGACGGAGAGCCGCTGGAACGGGCGGTGCTGGAGGCGCCGAAAAACCCCAAGATCTGACGGGATCTGGGCGGCCGAAACGCGGCGGTGGAACCGTTCGAAGGTGACGGAAAGCCGCTGGAACGGGCGGCGCTGGAGGCGCCGAAAAACCCCAAGATCCGACAGGATCTGGGCGGCCGAAACGCGATGGTGGAACCGTTCGAAACGCGGGCGACGGAGACGGTGACCATTGGTACCGCCTTTCTCCGATCTCCGCCCTTAACAGGTTCCGATCTCCGATCTCTGCCTCTCTCTATATATAGTAAATATAGAGTTTATTTTGCTAATCAATATGAAAGAGTTTTACACCGTGTAAGACCTTTATTAGTAAATAATTTGAATTTACTAATAAAGGTCCATGTAAGACCTTTATTAGTAAATAATTTGAATAATTTGAATTTATTTTGCTAATCAATATGAAAGAGTTTTACACCGTGTAAAATTGTAATTTTTTATTTATATTATTTTTAAAATATTAATTGATAAAACAAACTATTTACCATAAATGAATTTAGGTCTTGTAATTTTACAATGTGATTAAACAACATTATAATATTTAAAAAAATATTATAATTTTTTTTACATCAACAATATATAATTTTTTAAAATATTAATAAATCATAATTTTTTAAAATATTAATAAATCTTGATGACAATCTAATCTTAGTGGTCCAACTCATCTAAATAATTTATAAGAAAATAATAAATTTGTATTATCATATCTAGAATATTGATTAAAAAAATATATAACAGCTAGGTTATTAATATTTGATTTGATTTTTATTTTTAATTATATTTTTAAATCTGTTCTTGTACCAATTAGTTTAAATTATACATTTTTATTAAGTATTTTTAAAATATATGTAATAAATAAATTAGTAATGTATTTATCACATAAAAATTGAGAAATTGACTAATTATTTTTTATTTAAATATATCTTATCATAAAAATATCAAGTATTAATTTTTATTATAATTTATTCCTTATTAAATTTAATCAATGTTGTAAATTATGTATTATTTAACATAATTTTCTTATAAAATATTATTTTAGATAATTTTAATTAATTATCATTTTTCATAATGTGATGTATGTGAATAAAATAATTATGAAGCACACTTAATTAATTATCAACAATAGTTATTAATTTAAAATATTGATCTAACGACTAACGATTTCAATTTATAGTCGTTGCTTAATTATGAAGCACACTTAATTAATCATCAACAATAGTTCTTAATTATGAAGCACACTTAAGTCAAGTATATATACTTAACATATATTAATTTCAATTTATAGTCGTTGCTAAAATTAAAATTCCATTAAACAACTGACAAAAAATAAAATCTCTTTGACTTATATTATTGAAATAGATGAAAAATGTTAATTTTAAAAATTCACCAATAAACTTTAATTCCCTCAAATTTTAATCTATAATAAAATTTGTTCTCGTGACATTTAAAAAATATTATTGTGAATTAAATATATAAATTAAAAAATTAATTATTGTATTTTTATTTCTCAAGATGAGAAATGAAATACCAATCTAACAACTCACACTTATCTTGAATATGAATGAAAATTATATCTCTCTGCGAACTCTGTCACATCTTCTATCCATTTTATTCAATTAAAATTTATTATCTCATATAATGAAACAAATTTAATTTTTAATATTTTTTTTTATTTTCTTATATAACTCGTTAAGTGACATGACAATTTTTTATTTGCGGATGAGATAAGAGACATGAATTGGGAACAACGAATTTCCATCCCTTAACATATATGGAATCCAATCAATGACTATTGTCTAATAGTGACAACATGTTGACGAGTACGAGTAGTGAACACTTGTCTTGTCGCAAAATACCTATGCTCGCCAACTACACTTGTTGGATATCCGTTATAAAAATAATCATAGATTTTCAATATCTATGGGTATCCACGAGTATTTACAGATATTTTTAAAAAATGTTTTATTTTTTTACATGAATTTATATCAAACAAATAATTTATTTGTTAAAATATTTAGAAATAAAATTATATTAGTTTTTACAAGATTAATTAGATCTAAAAATATATTAATATATGAATAGCATCTTCATTTTACATGATTGACATTTTTATAAAAAGTAATTCTATGAATTATGCACTTTTCATTAAGAAGTAACATGGATAAAAATAAAATTTGACAATTAATATTTGAAGGAGTTTAATTAGTATGCTATGATAGTTTAAAAGAGTTTTACTATTACGTTCAATAAGAACTTTTCATTTATATTATTTTTAAAGTATTAATTGATTAAGTAAACACACTTACAGTGAATTAAAGATTGTGATTGAATGTCAATGTAAACTTTTTACATTGACACTGCATAGTAATTAAACTCTATTTTAAGTTTATTTATTTCATGAAAATATTATTAAAATAAAATATGTGTAGCATTTAGCAGGTACCCGTGATATAGATACTATGACATTTGTACTCATGTCCGTTAAGAAGTAGGTAGGAAAACTTGTACTCGCAGGTGATAAATAACCATTCAAATTATTCGTGTGAGTATTTTTATAGATTTTATCTGTGGGTATCGGTGAACGCATATATTTTTTCCATCCTTGCTATTGTCAAATTAAATTTTGATTAATAGTTGATAGTTGTGTTAGTCTCCTTTATATGTAGTGTGCGTGTGTGTATATATATATATATATATATATATATATATATGTATGTATATATTAAATTTATAATATATATAACTTGATGAGCTGCAAATTTTCTACACTACTACTGACAAGTGCATCAATCGTATTTAATATCCGATAAATAATGGGTCGATCCCATAGAGACTTGAATGATACTATGGAAGTTTTCATACTTTTTACTTACAATGAATAGAGGTAATATTTTTATACTATCAACTATTGAAACAGATGTAAATAAAAACATGAATAGTAAAATAAATGGTTACATTGATAATAAAATCTAGTTGAGTATTGATTTCACTATATCATCCTCAAATGTATGAATGAACTCAAAATCTTCGTTTATCACTCATGTTTCCATCACTCACAAAGGTACCCTTAACCCAATTCCTTGAAAGCAACAGACTAAGCTATTTGAGTATTAGCTTATCAATTCCTTGCATAATCTAAAGTCAACTAATTTGCATTAAGAAAAGGAGCTCAAGATGACTAATAAGTTTTACTCTCTCCCAAGCAATAAACCTTATTGAGAACTCTTCTCATTTTACAAGTCAAAATCCTATGCCGAACTCATTCAACAAATAAAGAAGACCATTAACAATGAATAATAAACTTAGATTAAGATAACAAAATATACAAATGAGTTCAGGTAAAGTTACATCAAACCTACCAATGACATGCCTAGCTAACCATGAGTATGAAGGACATGATCAATGGATAGGAGGTATAAAAATGGAAGGAAAAGTGGAAGAAATGACGGAAGAAGTGGATTTGGATGTCTCAAGTGGCGTGGTGTGTAACCTTTCACACAATGAAAAATGCCTTTTTATATGTATCAGGATGCAACATTGGCACCCAGCAGTGACAAAGTGGTCGTTGGGCACTCAAACTACTTAGGCAACAATTTATCTTAGGCGTTGGGTGCTAGGCATCAGAAAGGGGCTTTTGCATAACTCTCAGGTTTTTGGACGCTGGGCAGCCAGGATGTGGTCGTTGGGTGCCTAGAGCATATCACACCACAAAAAATGCTAATTCCTTTGACATTTCTTCTATCCTTTTAAAAAATTTACTAAAAAAAAAGAGAAAAGCAAGAAAATAACGGTAAAATGTGCATAATTATAAACCTAAGACTAATTTCTAATAAAATCTAATGTTAAGTAAAATACGAGGAAAAAAAGATATTAAATAAGAAAGAGTTATGATAACTGTTCTATTTTATCTATGTAAAAATAGGTAATTTACACAATTATTTTATATATATATATATATATATATATATATATATATTTATAACTATTGTTTATTTTAAATTTTCATATTTAAAGGTATCCAATACCGAAATAAATATATTTTAACTTACAATTCAAAATATTCTATTTATCTTACATTTTAATTTAAATTAATAATAATTTTTTAGAAATTTAATATTAAAAAATTAATAATATATAACTGTAAATAAAATCAACAGTTGTTATTAAATTCAAAAGTAGATCAAACCGTTCAACTCTTTTTAATTTAGATTTATTAATATCAACAATAGTTATTAATTCAAAAATTAATCTAACGACTAAGAAAAATCAAGTATACTTAACATATATTAATTTTAATTTATTGTCGTTGCTAAAACTAAAATTCGATTGAATGACTAACAATAGATCAAATTTCTTTGATATATATATTATTGAAATCAATGACAAATGTTAATTTTAAAAATTCACTGATAAACTTAACTCCCTTTTACGTATAAATATAGTATATAGATTCATTAACTTAGCTAACTTAATACACATTTGAGAAAAACGTTATTTCTTCTAATATAAACATTTTTTTCACTTATTTTATATTTATGTTTTATCATATGACTTATATCCCGTGTAACCACTTGGCGTCTCTCTTCTTCTTCTTTTCTTTGCGTGTATCCATCTAAAATTGGAGTGGAGCTTTAAACATTTCCTTTTCTTTTTCAATCATGTTGCTAAGAATTAATCTATACCAGCACGTATGAAACTTTTATTCTCGACAGTATAAAAGCTTCTTTTTTTTTTTTTTTATGTGAAACACCATTTTGACATAGAAAGATTCGAGTGACATTGCCATGGGTTCTTAAAATTTTTTTTGGAAACATGTAAAATATGTTTTGGTCACTGGCGCGTTAGTTTATCGATTACTAATTTTGTTAAATTAAAAAATAAACAATAACTCAGTTACTATTTACTCGGGTCTATGCATGTAGGAATGACAATGCTCCGTTCCACGGGTACTGCTCCATTCATGTCTCAATTTTGACTAAAAAAATTTAAGTTATTGGTCTCCCTTTCGTCTTGCTTTAAGATAATAGGAGATTATGGTAAGTTTATTGGTCCATGTGGACTATTAAAATTAACATATAATTAATAATTTAAAATATAATTTATTTAATTAATTAATAAATTAAATATATTAATAACTTAATATATAATTTATTTAATAAATTATAAATAAATTTAAATTATAAAAATAATATAATGAGGTACCCGCGAGTATATCCGAACCCAAAAAATCTGACAGAGGTGAGAACTAGGATTAAAATTTCATATCCACACTTTTTGGATTCGTCTTCTCATTCGATGGTGCCGAAGGTGTCACTTTCAGCATCCGATGATGGTGGTGTCGTGACAGTGGTTAAGGGGTCCGAGGGTGTGCATCTTCGGGGGTTAGGCTAGTGAAGGAAAAGGTGGGTGCGGGGAAGGGTAAGGTTGTAAAAGGGGAGTTAAAGGGGAAGGGGAAAATAGTGCCAAAGAAGAAGGGGGTAACCGCAAGAAGGCGGATTTGTCGCCTTTGAATGTCTCTGGGTACGAGTGAGTTAGGAGTGATGTTGTTGACTTTAGGAGTAAGGTCAGTGGGTCAGTAATCAATGTTCTGGTCCAGGGTGGCTTTGTTTCGAATGCTAACAAGGCCAAAATGTTCTTATTACAATCGTGTGCTAAGGATGAGTTCGTGTATCAGGAAGGGGGCGTTCGAAGTACCTTTCACTTATGTATATAAGACTTTCTTCCTCAATCTTAGGGTTACCTTACCTTTTGCTGAGTTTGAGTACCAGTTTCTTAGGTAAGTGAATGTGGCGTTGTCACAATTACATCCAAATAGTTGAGCATTCTTGAGAGCTATTTAGGTTCTGTGTTCTTTTTTAGGTATAGAAATGTCTTTAAATAGGTTTCTTTATTTTTATCAATTGAAGCTTGGTGCATCAGTAGGTTGGATTTCCTTGAGTGAGGTTAATAGGGAGTTGTTTTCCTTATATTCCGACTTGTATAAGTTTAAAAACGAGTTCATGAGAGTAGACTCCATAGATTCGAGGCCTCAGTATAATAACATCTTCTTTGAGGCGGATGGGAAAACGAAGTTTCCTTTCCATTGGCAGGAGCGACCTCATAAATTCATGGGAACGAAGGGGAGAGTGGTCTCAGCCGAGAAGGAGGTCGACATTGCCAAATTGACTTCTCTACCTTGTCCCATGACTATCTAGATTGTTCTTCGTCTTCTCTATGCTCGAGATGTGGAGGAAGAATTGGAGAATGCGTGTTTGTTTCTTGTATTTTGATTGATATTTATTTTTTACCTTGCTTTGTGTATGTTATGTAGAACTAATGGGAAATAATAATTGGAAGTCACTAAAGGGGAAGTTCGACTTGACCAAGGAGAATACTGCTACTGTTGCTGGAGGTGGGAGTTGTAAGAGAAAACATGACGACATAGCTACTGAAGTCGTAGGTGGGGCGACTCCGAAGGTGGCTATAGTTGTTTCAGAGGGCCACGTGGTGGTGGATTAGACGAGTTCTCTTGTCCAATTGACTTCTCAAATTTAGGAGGATATCCCTATCCCTTTTCCTCAACCAATAGTATTGCTAGTGTCTGGGTGCTCTCCAAACTAGGGCTGGTGGTTGCAGCATAGGTCAACCATTTTTCCCCTAAATGTTGCTCTGGCATTTTCACATACTACTTGGGAGAAGACTGTGTATCAGCGTTTCCCACGGGGAAAAGACGAGAACCAAATGGAGAAGCTCGAGCATGTTTTAACTTCTAAGGACATCGACTCGTTTTGGAGCGTAGGATTTGAAACGTCTACTTGTTTTAATGCTGAAGAAGTGACCCCTACTGACATTGTTAGTTTGTAGAGGGTGGGGCCTGTTGAGAGCTTCAATTTCGCCTTGATCCTGTTGTAGAGGTCCTAGTATGTGTTGGGCTATTGAAGCCGTAAGTAAGTTGCTGGTGAGGAGAACTCAACTCAACTGGAGGCTTCGAATAAGAGAATAAGCTTGGAGATGATCGTCCTCCAAGATCAGCTAGCTAAGTTGAAAACTTGATTTCAAGTGGTAGTTGCCTATCAAGTTGTGCATGATCGTTTAAGTTGATTTGTTGTCAAGGCTACTAAGAATAGGCGATTGGCGACCTCCCGAATTGTGGAGCTAGAGGGGAAGTTGGGGACCTTACATGCGCAGCTAGATGAGGCTTAAGGACAATTGGTTAAGGCTAAGGGGAAAGTTAAAGCCTTGGAGGATGATTTTAATTATGCTTAGCGGCAGGTGTACGTGAAGCATACTAATGACTTTAACAAGGCTGTGAAGCAGGCCGGTTTGTTCACCAACATGGAGAAGACTCGTTTTGATATTAATAAGGAAGTGATAGATGAACAGTTCATGGATGAGGACGAAGAAGAAGAGGAAGAAGGGGAGAACATCGCGATGGAAACTATTGTTGGGGGTGTTTGAGATTTTGTTTTTGTTTTGGTTCTTCTAGTCTTTTTGGTTATAAGGTTGCTTGTAATGGACTTGATTTGATTAATTTAATGATGCTCTTTGACTGTTTTTATTTCTTTAGTTCTTGATTGTTGACTTCTAACTTGTAATACTTTGTGATTTTGTGAGTTTACAGTGTAATTGTGTTGTGCTTGTGAGTTTTATGGTTAGTCGCTTGAAAGCTTTATGTTCCATACTTTGAGAGCTCGTGCTGAGCTTTTGAGAGTTCGCGTTTGATCAAGAGTTCATGCCCAAAAGCTCATTTCGCCTCTTTAGAGTGCGATACTCGTTTTGGTCTCTAAGACCTTGTGAACGATCTCTAAAAGCTGGCGTTCAGCTCTTTTGAATGGGAGACTCATGTTTGGTCTCTGAGAGCTCGCGTTCGACTCTTTTGAGTGAGAGACTCATGTTCGGTCTCTGAGAACTCACATTTGGCTCTTTTGAGTGGAAGACTTGCGTTCAGTCTTTGAGAGCTTGCGTTCAACTCTTTTGAGTGGGAGACTCGTGTTCGGTCTCTGAGAGCTCACACTCGACTCTTTTAAGTTCGAGAAGTTTGTGCTTTGGTTAGTGAGTATAATGGAGAGTTAAGTATGATAATGCTAGAAACTGTACTTTTATCAATGACGTGGGTCTCATTAAAACCTTTACAGTCCAAAAACCCTTTTTAAAATTTTTGTTGGGAAAAAAGGACTAAGGTATGAAAGAGTATAGTGGTACCTCTTTTCCCTGTAAGAGATATGCTCCTCCATGTGGATGTAGGTTGCGGCTCGAGTTTTGATCTAGTTTATGTCACTCGGTACTCTTTTGCAAAGGATATTCATGAAGGGTCAGGTCGAAGTTCTTTGAGCAAATAGTGGAGGGAGACCTCGGGGTGAAGTCGCTTGATCTTGACTGTCATGACCAAGAATTTGTCTACAAAGTCTCGCAAGGGCTTCTTCTCACCCTGTTTCAGGCCGACTAACATTGTCGAACGGGTGGTGTAAGGCCAGCTAGCAGCATACTCGACTTTGAATTTTTTTATGAGCTCGCGAAAGCTACGTATAAAGTTGAAGGGAGCTTGGTGAACCAGGTGAGGGCTTCGCCTTTCAGGGATGTTGGTAATTCTCTACAATGTATGGCGTCGTGTGTTGAGTTCAGGTTGAGTTAGGAGAGACAGTCATCTATGTGTGGATTAGGGTCTGTGAGGCCTTCATACCTCTCGAGAGTGAGTGGTTTCCAATTGCGAGGCAACTTAAGCTCCATTATTTCTGGAGCGAAAGAATGCCCACTTGAGGTCATCGTCGTAATCTCGATGGAGCCATGTTTATGCTTGGTTGATGATCGAACTGAGGGAGTAGTACGACAACTAGTGCAGGACGACATGGCTTCATCATCGTGTCGCCTTGGGGGAGTGATGGTGCAATGATGACAAGGAGAGAAGGTGCTGTGATTGCAGCTACAATGAGGTGTGGATGTATTGTGCTGGCCCCTTCATGATTGTTGTTGTGGGGATTATTCCGATATTGTACACCATAGCTCTTCATTTTTCTTCTGTAGCTCTGAAATGGTTAGAGCTTAGCTTTCCGCCATGGTTTCTTGTTGTGTGATGGTTGGGGGAAAAGTTTTACCGCGACCCTATGGTGGGCACCAAATGTACTTACCAAAAAGTGATGGGTGTATTCTTCGGCAAGTCCACCAAATATCTCCTTAAAAGTGTGGTGTCAAGATACTTGCAAGAAACACTCTGACGCTCAAGCACGTCAAGATAGTTTAGTATGGATTGTTAATTGAGTTTATAGTACCTTTGTCTTGTCTTTTACATTGAGGATGTAATTAATGCGGCTTTAAAGGTATTTTATTACTTATTAACTGGTTCTTTAAGCTGTCTTGTAACTGACGGTTTATGGCGACTGTCATAAATCTCCTTGAATGGCTTTCTAGTGTGTCTGAGTTGTTTTTCCGGTCTTGGTTGGGTTTCCTTGGGAGATGTTGGTGGAGTCTGCTAGTGAGTGGTGACTTTAGAGGTCGCTTATGACAGCTTTGAGAGACGGGCGACTTTGAGGTCGCTTAGGATGACCTTTTTGGGGTGATCTTAGGTGGAGGAATTGGGCGACCTCGAGTGGGCGAGTTAAATAACTTCGGGTGATGTCCTTGTATGTACACATAGGTATTTTTCTTATATAAAATTCTTAATCCAAACTAAAAACTACTCTAAATTGCTCTAATTCAATATAAATTATAAATTTTTCTCAAACACAAAATCAAACAAGTTAAAATTTTTCTGATACCATAGATAAAGAGAGTACATGTCTAGAAATATAAGATAGGATTCTGAAGCCATTTAGCAAAAGAATAAAGTGAAATTTTTGCCGTATTGCACAATTCCCACAAAGTCAACTGAGATGTTTAAATGTGTTAAACTAACTAAATGGCATTGGGGTTGTATTTCTATTCAAAATTCAAAATTTTGGGGTTGGAGGGAGAACAGGTTTATTCTTTTTTAGGTTAAAAATTATTACAACTCCAGGAGAGGTGTACTCTCTATATTGTTAAAAAAATAATTTTCATTCTCAAATATGTAAACTTTTATTATTTTTATTTTATTTATAATGATAATATTCTTTCTTCTTTTAAAAAAAATTAGTAAAATGATCCGTGACTTGTATTGTAAGGATTTAATAAAAAATATAATTTTAAAAGTTAATTGATAAAAATCAATGATTGCATTATATAAATAAGAATTATAGAAAAAAATTATAAAAAGATTAGTTTATTTAAAAGATAAACAAAATGTATACGTATATGGATCAAAATTCTCTATTCCAGATTCATATTCATTCTCTGTCTCAACCGATCAATAAATGAATGTCATTTAATGAGTTTTTTTTCATAAATTTTTTTATATATTATATAACTCATTAAATAACATGACATTTATTGATTAATTGGGACAAAATGACACATCAAATTGAGACAAAAGATTTTCATCCCATTACGTGACAATAATGTAAAGCAAAAGAAAATGTCACAAAACATTATACACAACTTAAAAAAGACTTTTATTTAAAAATGATAACAATAAATTAATTAAACTAAAAATAGAAATTGATGCATATATAGTAAAAAAAAAGAGGCCTCGGTTTCAAGATGTAGAGGATAAAACAGTAGATACATTACCCACTCAGCAAAAACATGCAATGTTAATTTGATTGCATAACATCATTCTCACGAACTCAATTGTATAACATGAACTATTGTGTCGACCTCATGAGGCTGGCCCTAAAAGAATGTAACTTTTCTAACTTTCCATAGATGTGATAGACCTGCTAACCAACAAAAATCATAACCCTCCTTAGCTCTTTGCGTCTACTACCTAGACTTTGAAACTGATAGTAATGACTTGGAATATCCTTATGTAAAACTAAATAAAGTATAAATTCTAGTATCCTAATAACCTTTTTTATGTACAATCACATCAATTACTATTTACAAGGTCATATAGTTAGAGATTACTCAATGTTATTAGTTGACTTACACAACTCGACTTACATTAAAAAATATAAATAATTTATAACATGCATAATTTTGTACTTAGCAAATAATCAAACTATAGAAAATCTAAAAACTTAACAAAATAGATTATCTTAATTCCTCAACTTCATTCTTAAATTCAAATACATATGTTATTTGTTAGTAGCACACAAAAATAATTAATTTGGCCTATTGGTAAAATATATCTACTTCAAACTTCAAGATCTTGAGTTGTTTTTAATTTTCCAATATTACTAACTACTAAGTTGAAAATAGCAGAGAACCAACATGCAAGACGATGGGTGAATAATAGGTGAAGTCGACCGAGTTTAAGCCAAATTGACTCAACCTACCTTTTTAAATTGTTCAACTTTTTTGCTGATAATTTTTGCAGGTTAGGTAGGTCATGAGTCAGGTTGGGTCAGTTCATATGGTTTAAATTTGATTTACCACAATTTTTTGGAATTTTGATTTTATAAGAATTACAAAATTTCAAACCAAAATTAGTATATGAAAATTAAAAAAATATTGCCATAATCAAAAGACAAGTGTTTTACAGGAAGAAAAATTATTTATATTTATTTCTACCGAAGAAGATGAGTGTTTTAAGATAAATCAATAATACAAATATAATATAATGTTAAGTAAAATATTATTTAATTATTTACTTATTATTGGTCTAATAAAAAGATATTTGAGATTTATATTTGAAACTCAATCACTATGTTGTCTTCGAGTTGATCTATTAGTTAAATATTATTTATAAGAAGATGTATTATTAATATATAACTCTTATTAAAGATATATATTACATTGAAGTTAGGAAGACAATCACACTACCTTTGTGGGTATCTGTCTCGTCTTGACTTTGACAGGAAAAATTCATGTTAATTAGGTTGGGTTCGAGTTCAGATTTTTCATACTTAAAAAATTTGAGGCAAGGGGGTGAATGTATTGGTCCTCCCTTTGCCCTTATCTCACTCCTACCTCAAACAAAATTATATATATATATATATTTATAATCTCATATGTTTGTATACAAACTCACACACTTGTAGATCATTAAATCATGAGTGCGTGACACAACCATGTAACATTTGTGATTGTACATATTTGTTTTCCTATTTTGGTGTGATGGTGGACAAGATGGAAAAACATGATACTAAGTTTGGGGTAGAGGTGAGTCAGATTTTTTTACCCCAATAAACATTAAAGATGAAGACAGGGATAATTTGAGTTAATGTCATTGTGGACATGACACGGAAAGATTTAACTAAACACGCCTTGTCGCACCCACTGCCACTCCAAATGAAAATAGATTAAGGCTACTAAAATTGGATTTAATACTAATTAAAAATGTCAAACTCACCAAAAGTCATTTGTAGTTGGATATGGAGTTAACAGGATAGATAAGTGACGAGAGCATCCTAAGTGTGACTTTATCTTTCACCACATTTTTTTATTATATTCTTACTTTTATCAATCTTTTATTTATATATATATATATATATATATATATATATATTCAAATAAGACATAAATTAATCAATTTTGGTTAAGATCTCTAAAGAAATAACTGTATGAGATCTTGATTATATTCCAAATTTGTGACGACATCTCTAAAAAGTTAATTGTATGAAACCATGTAAAATTTGTGATTTTACATGTTTGTTGTCCTATTTTGGTGTGAGGGCAAAGAAGATGGAAAAACATGATATTGAGTTAGGGGTATGGGTGAGTCAATTTTTTTTATCCCAATAAATATTGGAGATGAAGACAATGTCATTATGGGCATGAGACCGAAAGGTTAAACTAAACATGTCTTGTTGCACCCCGCTGCCACTTCTATTGAAAATAGATCAAAGTTACTAAAATTGGTTTTAATACTAATTTTAAAAATGTCAAACTCACCAAAAGTCGTTTATAGTTGGATATGAAATTAGTGGGATAAGTTAAGTGAGAAGAGCATCTAAGTGTGACTTTATCTTTTATCACATTTTTAAAACATAAATTAATCAATTTTGATTGAGATCTCTAAAAAAATAACTGTAGGAGATCTTGATCCTAATTATATCTCAAACGCTTTTAATATTTCAGCAAATTTTCTTTGTAAAATATGTGTTGTCATTAGAGAGCAAATAAGACCATACTCCAAGAAATATACCAGTAGAGTGTTTGGAAACTTATTGAAAAGGAAAAAATCACATTCAGGTATAATGTGTATTTGGAAGTTCATTGAAGATGGAAGAATCACGTTAAAAAAATATAGCTATTAATTTCTGAAAAAGACATCTATTAATTTCTTATGAAATTTCGGATTTCTCATTAATAAAAACTAATATAATAATAATAGGTAACATTTTTTGATAAAAAAAGATACACATGTGTCTTTTCCCGACGGTATAATAAAATCACAGGCATGTTGGGTGTAATTTCATTTTATGAAATCTGACAAAGGGAGCAATTAATTAGCAGCGCATGTAAATAATTCCGCAAGTTTAGGGTTTCATACTCCTTTGATTTCAATAGGGATGTAGGTTTTCGGATTGGTATGCCAATCCCAGATTATGTTTGATGTTTGTTAAATATGATATAGGGGAATAGTTTGTGATATGCTCCAATAGAATATGGAGAGTAAACAATCTAGGTTGTATCCTAAGAAACAATTTGTTTTTTCAATAAATAAATGTTTTAGGTTCTCAAAAAAAAAAAAAAAAATTCCCCAAGTTGTAAGTTATACTAGTTGACAAGGTTGTGTTTGAAAAGTATATGATGAGGTAGAACTATACGTACTAAACCCAACCTTGCTGTTTAAGGATGACAGTAAAGTCTTTTGATCTTGATCTTGATCTTGGTATGGTGTTCTCAAGTCTTTTCCCAGCACTATGATCAAATGAAAGGCATGTTGGGTGTAATTTGATTTTATGAAATCTGACAAAGGGAGCAATGAATTAACAACGCGAATAAATAGTTGAAAGGGTTGGCGTTTGAAAAGTATACGATGGGCAAAGACTGTACGTAAGCACTAAACCCAACCTTGCTGTTTAAGGATCGGATGACAGTAAATTCTTAAAGAACTGTTGGAAATTAAATGCATATATGTTTATTGTGGCAAGTTGCAGCTGTAGTAGCTGTCCATCTGTTGCTCATGGGGTCCATCACATGGTTTTTCCATATGTCAATGTTTCCTAACACACCCAAAAGTCAATTCATGAACCCTGTGTTTTCCTCAACTTCTCAACTCTGCAGTGGTAGTGTCATGGGTAAAATGTAAATCCGTTTTAATTATACCTGCTTTTGTCACAATTCCCCCGTTGTGCATGTAACATTGGCCTGGTTATTTCACTTTCCATTATATTACAGCTTATAAACACTTTTAATTTAACCAATCTTTCATATATTAATGTACCCATAACTCAACAAATTCATCCACTTGGATTCTTCTCATATTACGACAAATATTGGATAAGCACTATATACAAGTCTAAATAATATCGTTTTCACCATTGTAAAAGGAAGGTAAATGTGGTGATTTGTAATGCACTAAAGTTCCTATGCTATGCCTGAGCCTGACAATGTGTTATTTATTAATGGAACAGTAACGAATGGCCCAGAAGTTGCACGAAGAAACCTAGTACCGACGAACCAAATTAGCTTGAAGGCTTCCAAAATGTGGGCTTTGTGATGCAGGCTGGAGGGTATGTCATTGTTACAGGTTTATTACAATTACAAACAGGAGGGGAGAAAAACACGTAAGGATTGAAGCACCTAGCTAGCTAGCTAGGGCTTCTTTGCAAATTCCCACCTTTTCTATACAAATTTCAAGCATTTATCTATGTCCAACCGTTTATGTACTTTACAGTAAATTCAACATACCATATTCATAGTGCGGGGACCCTTCTTCTGAGGAGCACGTAAGAGTTTCTTTTTATGTGTCAGCTTACTTAATTTTACCTCACGGGGGAGACATGATAATGCCTCACTACTATCGGGGTGTTAATTAATTAATCATTCATCCTTCTTTTCTTGTACAATTCACATTACACTCTTATTTGTTTTACATTTTTAATTCCCCGTTTATATCTTTTGCATTCTAATTCTAATTAATTAATTCTTCTTAAATCTAACTTGTCACCGATCCTACTTCCTTCTCGTGTTTAAACAATGAGCGAGGTTACTATAAAATAACTGGACAAGTGTGTTTCGCGCGATCGAGAAAGGACGTACGTGCAATTATTTTATGACTTTCTTATTGTTTCAATCTATATTGATTTTTAGTATAATTATGTAATTACCCATTGTATTGGCCGATATTGTAAACTATTCATTAACATTTGTCTTTCTTTAAAAAGTTTAAAATAGTTAACATCTCAATTTTCTTAGGCTAACCTATCTATTTGAAGTTTTGAAAAGCAAGCTCGTGATATTTACAGAAATTAAAATAACAGATCGATAACGAAGGACTATTAATTTAACAAACAAAATATGTCTATAAAAATTTAACAAACAAAAATATTTACAGAAGAATAATAAAAATATGTGAATAAAAAGTTGATTAAAAATCTCAAATTTTGGAAGATTAAAAAAATCTAATCAAGCCTAAATTTTTTTTACACTTCATATAAAGCCGTAGTAAAAACAAAAGGTAGGTCGGACTGCTTCGGTTAATTCCCCTTCAAATTCAAATCCATGGGCACAGGCTCTAAAGGCTTTCATTCATTATAAAAGAACTAATTTAAAAAGGAAAAAATAATATAAAAAATAGATGCAGAAGAAACTGGTTATTATATTTCTTTTGTAAGAAAATGGAGATAAATTAAAAGATATAAAATAGTTGGTTCCACTTTTAAATTTATTTTTTCCTTTTATAAGATATCTAATGATAAAAAGTATCTCTCCCGTGGCTCTAAATGTCACTAAAACCAAACGGAAGTAGATGCAGAAGAAACTGACATTGACGGGAATGGGGGATGAAATGCTTATACTTATACAAGCAAAGCAATATAAGTTGCATTAATTATGACGTGACTTTAAAATAATGGGCCATCTAACATCTACTTCTCATATACTAGTGTTAAAATAAATATAAAAAGGAAGAATCCATGCACAACCCCACAAAATTCATTATCCATCCATTTTACCGGTTCACACAGAATGAATTGATGAGAATTATATTTAAGAAAAGAAGTACAATATTTTGATTGTTACAAAAAAAAAAGTGTTATCACATCCTATCAAAACAAATCAAACTAGGAAAAGGAGACCATAATACCCTTTTTTCAGCGTGACAATGCTTCAGTCAAAGGGCACGCCTTATTGGGTAATGAACCCTTGAAGGATTCATTTTTAATAAGTATAGTTTACAGAAAAATTAATCCGGATGCATATGCTGTGACATAGATGCCTGTTAGAAGACCTTAGAATTTGGATTTTCTTTTTGTTTTTTTCTCCTAAAATGTAATACAATATAAAAAATTGCTATAGTACCCAGACAAATGTAAGGATTTTGATACAGTTATTTGTTGAATCAATAGTTGGGTACATAAAAAAAAGGAGCTGTACCAAAAGTCTTAAATTTGCGAAGATATTATAGAATTTGTCTACTAGATAATATAAGCAACCTTACTTGAGAAAATCAGGAAGTTTGAATGTGGTTGCATCTTGAACATTGTTGATCCAACCAAACTTCTCCATGAAAGGGTTGGCCAAGGAGTCTGGTGGGTAGTGATGAATGCAGTCGCTCCACACGTTAGCATGACCCCCCAGATCCTTCATTACCTCCCACAAACAGCTGTTGCATTTAAAGCCAGCACCAAAGCTTATCATCAGTACTCTGTCACCCTTCTTGAGCCTCTTCTTGGCCTCCATGTACCCCAGGACATACCACAGGCTACTAGCGGAAGTGTTCCCAAAACGGTGCAGTGTCATCCTGGCTGGCTCAAGATCATACTCGCACAGATCCAAGCTCATTCCAATCCCATCAATCACAGCCTTTCCCCCTGTGTGCAGGCAAAAATGATCCACACCAGTCTTGAAGTTCAAAGGGGATTTGTTAGATCCTCCACTTGAAGACTTAAGGGAACTGGTTTGGCTCAGTTTTTTTATGAGGGACACAACCATAAACCTGAGCAACTCCCTAGTTGGCAAAACCTTGGGTGACAACACCCTTAAATTCTCCACAAAGGCCCTTGTTGCTGCCTTTGGAAGATTTTTGGCAAGATAAAACCCAAGCCTCCCTTGCTCATCTTCCTTCTGATTGCAGCAACTATAGGCATCTTCTCTGGCACCATGATGAGTCCTCACCAAACACTTCAACTTTAACATTGCCCTGTGCTTCAAGGACCTTTTATTTGTCAAAAGAATCACACATCCTCCAGTCCTGAACAAACAGTTGGCAAGAATCATTGATCTGTCGTTGCCATCATACCAGTTGGGACTGAGAGACTCAGAAGTCACCAAAAGAGCACACTTGTTCTTTTGTGACTTGAAAACGTTCCTGATGATGTCCAAGGAAATAAGGCTAGCACTGCAACCCATGCCAGTGAGGTTGTAAGCCTTTATGTCCTCCCTCATCTTGTAGTAGTTAATTATCCTTGAAGTTAAGGAGGGAACAACAGCGAACATAGAGACATTGACCACAAGGACATCGATCTGTGAGGGGGAAATGCCTGACCTAGCAAGGAGCTTGGCAATACTGTCATTGAAAAACTCTTCCATCTCTGTCACACCATCATTCAGTGTTGGATTTGCCTCACGACCTTCGATGACGTTTCTTGGGGCATAAGTTTCCTCACCAATGCCAGAGTTGACAATGGCTTTGAGGAGGAACTTATACTCATTCAGACCCAAGTGCTTGTTCCTTCCTATGATCTTGCCACAGCATTCAGTTCCAAGCTTTCTTTCATCGCCTGGCTTGTACAGTTGGTAGTCCAATATGTAACACTCTTGGCCCCTTCTCTGATCAAACAACTTCCAGATCAGGAAACACAAGTACAATGCAATAGCAGCATAAAGTAAAGTGAGGAACTCCATTAGAGAGAAAGAGAGAGAGAGGAAGAGGGCGTAAGAGTCAGAAAGAATTTGATGGGTTTGAAATTCAAATAAAGGTAGTACTTTATAACAAGGGAGGGAGTGAGTAAGGAGAGAATGAGTTGGGCGTGTGTAGAGTAGAGGCCTAATTAATTAAGACTCAAATGTCAATACTCAATACTCAATACTCAATGGTATACACTATAGTATAGTACATAACTGTATAGCTCAACCCCCAACAAACTCATCTCTTTGACGCTTTCGTGTCAACCTTTATTACAAGAAACAAAGCAAGCACTAGTCACACTTCGAGCATGTGTTAGGAAGAGTTTTCTGATCTGTAAGTCTTTATTCTAGAATAGGACACCTTTATCAACATTTTAATTTCTTCAAATATTATATTATAAAGCCAGCTAATTTAGGCTGTAATAAAGAAATTGCAGCAGTGGTGGAATTCTATAACAAAAATGAAATGGCCACAGGAAGTAGGTTAGCCACTTAGCGGATATAGTTATCCACATTTAAGGAAGAAGAAATATGGTAGATATAGTGGAACAGAATACACAGTATTCTTACACACATAAATAAAATCATTATATAGAGATGCATGTCTCATGTCAGTACCGGGTACGTGATTAAATTATATAGCAGTACACAAATGAAATGAGTTATTACTCTCATACTTACCTTCTCTTTTGTTCACATTTTTATTTTTTATCATAATCATTTATTAATGCAACATTAATTTTCCAAATGAAATGGGGAATCACAAGCCCACAACATCTATTATGTTCCTCTTTTACATTCAATTTTTTCTCTCTCCAACGGGAAGAGAGAGTCTTCTTCCTTTTTCAAATCCTCCCCTTCTATTTTTCCATTTTAAAATTTATAAAAATAAAAACTAATTTTAATTTTAAATTTTTAAATTATGTTGTTTTACTTTCTAAACTTAAAATATTGTTATCAACTCTTAATCCTATTAGAATATTTTCTCTTTACAAACCTCTACAGTTTGTGTTGGAGGTGGAGGTTGAAAGTAATGGTCAGTACCAGCAATAAAAAAGGGGTAACAATTAGTGACTAGCAATTGCAAGTTGTGGTTAGTAAGTAACCGATAATCAAAGGTGACAGTTGATGATTGAAAGTCACATGTGACAAATCGTTAAGTGATGAACTTGAAGTATTAATTGACCGTGTAAAAGAATACACTAAGATTCAATCAACCCCTTCATTTATAAATGACTTTTAAATTATTAATTAGTAAAATCAACAATCTTACCATATATAAAGGGTAGTGATTAAATGTATAGTAAAATTTTTTTACATTAATTGTATATAAATCATTTTCTCAAAAAAGATAAAATATTAGTTGTTAGTGGGGGAATTCAATCCCACGACCTTTCCCTCTTCATCTCTCTACATATGTGTTTTGCCACTAAATCATTCTTATAATACTTGTGAAATGTTGTTAATATATATAAGTAAAAAAACATTCTTATATAAAAAATTAATTAAAATATTAATATTTAAATAATATTATTAGATATTTAAACTACTCTCAAGTGATACTATTATCAAAACTATTATATTAAATTTATATATTATAATTTTAATTATTTTAGCCTTCTAATTATTTTAAACTGGTTTTGTCTATAATACCAAGAAAGGTGGTTTTGTCTATAATACCAAGAAAGGTGGGTCGGGGCAAACTATTGGCGCGAAGCAAACTTTGTTTGCTACATCTATTTATTAATTGTTCGAATATGCATCCACAAATATGTAAAATTACTTAAACATTCTTAACTTTATTTATAAAAAACATCTAAGAAAATATTTCATTATTACAAGGAGGAAAAGAGAAATGTAGATATGTGTTCTAGATGACTGAAGTATTTGGAATTTCAGAAACTCAATAGTATTTGATAGAATAACGGTAGAGTTTGTAGATATTTTTATGGTGATTTCATGGAAATAGTTAAGGTATTCTTTGGATTTAATAGAGATGTGTTTTTTCTAATTGGTATGAAAGCTCTAAATTGTATATGCTAAATATGAAATAGGAGCTTCTAACGGACTCCAGTTGTTGGGAAAAGATTGAATATTAGACATAATTGTTGTTGATGTAATAATTGAAACTTTTTGTTTCACCAAGTATAAATATATATAATACTTGATTTTGCCCTTTAAAAAAATCATTTAATGCACAAATAATCCATAAGAAGCTAAAAACCACATTCCAGGATTTTTCCAGTTAATAAATTGGTGTAGAAAACAAAATTTGCTTATATAACTGGCTATAAGGAAAAAGTAAAGTTAAAAAATTTTGTAGTTAGTTTAGAAATTATATAGGGGAGATTGACAGAGTGGTTGAGAGACATGTAAGTGGAAGTGGAAATAAATGGTTGGCCTGCAGATAATAATAATAATCAAACAAGTTTGAAGGCTTACAGATGACGTGACGCATGGCATACTATTAGGATGTGGACTCACTTTGTTAAGGATTCGACAATAGGTGATAGTTTTTATACTTCAATTTACACTGTTAGTCACTATATAACATATTTTCTCTAAATAAAAGTATATTATTAATATTTAATTTGTTATTTATTCATTTATTATTATTAAGCAACATGGACTTGTATTTAACTCATTAACAACAACATTATTGATTGTGGGACATTTGTGTAAGGGCATGCTAAATGGTGCCGAAAAGATTTTTTCTTGTCATATGAGTTTGAAATATTTTTTTATTTTTTAATTAAAAGATTATATAAAAATTAAATTGTTTAAATTAAATATAATTAAAATAATAAATATATTTATTAGTAAAATTATTTTGGTTTAAATATTATTTGGTCCCTAAAATTTACAATAATTATATTTTTGGCTTCCAACGGTTAAAAAGAACTATTTTAATCTTGAAATGATAAAAAAAATGTTTTTAATTCTTAATAAATGTGTTAATATAACTATTGAAGGTCATGTCAATAATTGTTGAGCATTATTAAAATTTTTGTTTTAAATTTAAATTGACTCTTTTAGTTCCTTAAATTCAAAGATAATTTTTCTACTTTATTAAATTTAAAATTTATTTTAATCCTTATATATTTTTATTCTCCAAATTTAAAATTCATGATTTAGTCCTTTAATTTTAAAATGATTTATGTTTTCACTGAGTTTTCAATATTTTTTGATTTATCATCTATTAATGTCATTACATCATCACAACAAAATTATTTGTAAATGATAAAAACATTAAAAATTTGGAGATCAAAATAAAATATTTTAAATTAAGAGGATAAAAAATATTTTAAATTTAAGGACTAAAATGTAGTTTTAAAACTAAGGGACTAAGTTGATGTTTGAATAGAGTTGTATAAAATTATTTCTAATATTTCAATATTTAAAAACTAAAAAGATTTATTTTATTAGTTTTTTTAAATAATTTTTTTAGTTGTTAAAACTAAGAAAAGGAATAATTGTGTGTATATAGTTTTATTTTTCAGTTTTGTATTTTTGTTTTGAAAAATGGAAATGTACAAATTTTTTTTTTATTTTTCATTAATGACCCTTTTGTAAATATGAAAAATATTTTTTATATTTTCACATCTTCAAAATAGTTTTCAAACAATACTTATCAAACAAGTTTCTATTTTCTAACAAAAAATAATTCTTAATTAGAAACTATTTTTTAAAAACTAAAAAATAAAATCAAACCAATCAAGCTCTACTTTTTTTAAAGATTTTAATTATTAAACACTGTGACATTCAATCACAACTCTTCATTTATATATGAATATTAATTGATAAAATTAAAAAACTTACCATTAGTAAAAATTTATGATTGAATGTCAGTATAAAATTTTTTACACTAACAGTATCAAATTCTTTTTCTCTTTCTTAAATTTAAGGATTAAAAATCATTTTAAAACTAAAAAAATTATCGTTAAATTTTAGGACTAATAAAAAATATCATTTTTAATCTTTGAGACTAAATTTTTTTTTAAAATTTGGAGGGCTAAAATAGTTTTTTTTTTTTAAAAAAAATTGAGAGACTAAGAAACTATTCTAAAAGTTGAAGGACTAAGAAACTATTATAAAATTTGGGAGAAAAGAAAATCTTAATTTAATTTTAAAGGTATAAAGAGAAATTGTGATATTTTTTATAAGATAAAATACAAGAAAAACTTAAAAATTGAGTTTCTTGAAAAGCTTTTAACAGAGGCTTTGACTTTTTCAAATGCAGGAAAACATTAATTTAAACATTGCTTCTTACATATAACTTATGACGATAAAAAATATGTTAGAAGCTCTTGTACCTCCGTGTAAAGAAGCAGTGTATCAACATTTAGGTGATATTTGATTTCAGAATTTTTTTTCATTTTTAAAAATTATTTTTATTTTTAAATTTTTTAATATTAAAAAAATATATATTTTTTTATTTATATTTTGTATTTTTAAAAAATAATATTATTAAATTTAATTAATTTTAATAAAAATATTATAAAATATTTATATGTATAGTTTAAAATACATTTATATATTATGTTTTATATAATTATAATACTATTATTAAATTTTCATATAGTATTAATTTTTTAAAATACTGAAATTTTTTTTCTATTTTTTGTTATTTTTAAAAATATTTTTAACAAAAATATTTTTAAATAATAACTAAACATATTTCGCTAACATTTCTGTTTTTTCTAAATATAAAAACAAAAAACGTGAAAACAACAGTGAGTTTAGCTTCTCTTTCTTCTTTGCTTTGCATGTTTACGTCTTATCAACTATACTAGTCATAAGATTAAAGAGGAGGGAAGGGAAGGAATAGCATTATTTTTGGTAATCAGTATTGGTAACTATCTTCAATAACTCCATTTTTTAACACCTTATTTATAGTAAGTAAAGCTTATCTTGACAACTCGACCATCAAGACTTGGTCAACAATTTTCTGACTAAATCAACTCAACATATACCTCAGTTACCTGACACTAACAATTTAATGCATGGATAAGCTTAAGGAGAGTTTTGCATAGAGTCAATGGAGGCCAAGCAAACTTGAAAACAAATGAAGCATTCATATTTTGAACTTGGTGAAAACCAAACAGTTATTACCCAAAGAAGTTTATGGTTGTCGTTGAAGTCAACGGGTTAAAGATGATAATAGTTAAATATTTTTACATAAATTTTAAACACGTAAAACCTTGTACGACGCTTTAAAATTATGCACTCCATTAAAATCTTAAGTTACATTCGGAGTTGTTTTGAGATTTTAGTTTTTAAAATTTTTAAAAACAAAAATTGAATTTGGATTTAAGTTTTTAAAATTTTAAAAATAATATTATTTTTTATCTAAATTTAAAACATTGTTTTCAAATCTTAATCAAAATACTAGTTGAAGGTAGTGATTAAGATAGTTGTTGACGGTGACGGGTGATTGAAGGTGGTGGTCGGTGATTGGCGAGCAGCGGTGGTGGTTGGTAACTAGTGATCGGAGTTAGTGGTTGGGTGACCGGTGATCGGATGTGGTAATCGGTAATCGCTGGTCGAATGTAGCAGCCAATGACTGCTAGTTAAAGGTGACACCTAATAATCGTCGGTCGGAGGTGAGGCTAGTGATCACCAGTAAGAGGTAACGGTCGGTGACAGCCGGTCAGAGGTGGCGGCCAGTGACCGCCAGTTGGAGGTGGCGATCGGTGACCATTGATCAAAGGTAACGATCGATAACTGTTGGTCGGAGGTGAGGGCTGGTGACCACTGATCGAAAGTAGCGGTTGATGACCATCGAACAAAAGTGACGGACTGGTGACCGCTGATCGGAAGTAGCGGTTGATGACCATTGAACAAAAGTGGCGGTCGATGGCTTCTGGTCAAAAGTGGAAGCAGATAATGACTGGTCAGAGGGTGATGGTTAATTGTAATAAGTGACATCAAATAATGAGCTTAAATAAGAACAGAAAGAAAAATCTAAAAACCAAATCTTATTATTTTTAAAATTAAATAAAAATTATTTCAAAAATATATAAAAAACCAAAACAAAATCATTTTTATAAACAAATTTTTGTTTTCAAAATACATTTTAAAACCAAAACAAAATATTCATAACCACCTAATACCAGAGCTTGAGAGATATTGTGAAGAAAACTTTATTTCACAACTCTTTAAAAGAAAAAGAGAACTTTATTGCATGTTTGACTCACATTCCCATAGACGACCACAATTTCTGCTACCCCAATCAATTGATTTGATTGGTTGCGCTGTGATCTACAAGTACAACTATTATTATGTTGAAAAATTATACAGTTACCAAAAAAAAAAATAGTATTTATATTGTGATAAAATGATAAAAAAAAATAAAAAATATATATATATATATATATATATATATATATATATATATATATCATTACTCATTTATGTTATTCTAACTATCTCCATCCAGATAAAATTGCATACACTTTACCATGTCAAACACTCAATTTTAAATTTATTTTCATCAGACAAACACACATTTAAAATACAAAAATAAAATTATGTTAGAGTAATTTTTAATTCAGAGAAGACACCTATTGTTTGAATGTTTTTAATAATTTAATATTTAAAAATTAAGAAAAAAACTATTTAATTAGTATTGTCTTAAAGTTTATTCAAAAATAGATTTTATCTTTTAGTTTTTAAAACCTAAACAAAAATATTTCATTTCAAAATTCAATATACACGAAAGATAGATTGTTTTTTTATTTTTCATTAGTAATATTTTTGTAAATATAAATATTTTTTTAAACAACACGTATCAAAATAAGTTTTTTTCCTCCAGAAATAATTTTTAAAAATAATTTTAAAAAAGTAAAACAAAATCAAACTCATTTGAATTTTTTTTTCTTGACGTCAAATGAGTTGACTAAGAAATTATTATTATAAAATTGGTCAACGATGAGTGGTAACTCCTAACTGTCTTTTCGCCTTTCTCCTCTTCTTAATATATCTGCAATTAAGAGTAATTATTAGATAGACGTGATAAATTCGAAATATATTTTAAATTAAATTAATTAACTAAGTGTTTTCGCTAACTAACTCTTCTTATTTTAAATATATGAATTAAATTAAGAATTTAAAAGTAATGCATTAAAAAAATACGTGTAAAACAGTTTTACACCGTGATACTTTTTTCTTGATTTTTCTTAACTTGAATCAAGCCAATATCGAATTAACTATATTTTTCACTTTTACATTAATATATGTTTTAAAATTTTAAATTTCTCTCGTAAGACAAAACTTATAATTCCTTATGCTTTTATATTCTCTTTCTTTTTCATATATTTTTTCTTTACATACATATATATATATATATATTGTTATCTAGTATATTAATTTAATGATGTTTATTAAGTAATTTTTTATTATATTTTAAATAAAAAATTAATAATAAATTTAAAGTGATAAATAGAAATATTAACAGTTAGATAAAATAAATAATAACAACTATTGATATAAAACTATATATTTATAAAATAAACATAAAATGGAGATAAAACTTGCAAAATATAATAATGTTATTTTATTATAATACAATAAACCAACAAAAACAGAGATGATAAAGACAAACATTTTATGTTAAACAGTGATATTTACCCAATTTGCATGGCAAAGCTGAATCTGCAGCAGATATATAATTTTCTTGTATGTCCAATTATAAGTTTGGATGAGATGTTAGTACCTGACGACTCTACCTTCAAACTGTTCCTCTCACATGGCAACACCTAGAACATTGTGAAAGAAAAAGAAAATCAAATAAATTATATGTATAACTTGACTAATCATTGTTTAACTAGCATGAAATATCCTGGTTTTCAAAGAAAGACAATTATGTGAGTAAAAGATTTGACAAATGTTCTCAAAAAATCCTGTCTATTGATTTGAGGACTCTATAAAAAATCATTCTTCTTATTTTACAAGTGGACCACCTAATAGCCGATTGTCTTAAAAGTTTTGAAAGGGTTGCATGCGAGATCTATGAGGGGTTCCTAGTATCTTTATTTTGATATATTATATAGTATAAAGTCTTTTTGAACTTGTCATAAGTAACTATGTGATTGAATGAATATGATCAATTTATATTAATTTAACACTAAACCTAATCCTATCTCCAATCCTTATGTTATCTCCAAAATGGATATGTTTCTTATATAAAAAATTGTTTATTAATATTAAAATATTTTCTTCTATCAACGACCATTAACTATAATTAATTCATATAATAAAAAAATTGATTGAGTTTCTTGAAGTTTTTTACTATTACAACAATTTTAAAAACAATTTCTTAAGACTGATTGACACTACTAAAATCACAAAAAGTACAGTAACAACTACAAAAAGTATGTTTGGGAAGGTTGAAAAAATTAAATTATTTCAATAATCAGAATCAATTTTTGTTTAGGTAATTTTTTTTAACAGTAGTTTAAAAATAATTAATTTTATTTAGATAAAAAAATAAGCTTTTATAAAGTAAAAGAGTGTGAAAAGAGTTGAAAGCTAAAAGAAAAGAATGTAAGAAACACAATCATAAAATATAAATTTTTAACTTCTTAAAAACAACTTCTTCTTTTTTAAAAAAAAAAACTTTTTTCTAATATAATGAGAATTCTCAAACATCCCTAGCTTTTATCAAACAGCTTAAATGTTTATGCTAAAGAAGTATTTTAAGAGATCCACTTAAAAAATTCAATATGAGATGTGCATAGTGGATGTGCTTAATGGCCGTAATTTGTGATTTGACTAAAGATGGATGCAGAAGACGCATTAAAGGTGGACCGCTAGTGTGTTTGTATGGGTTTTGTTTTTTCATATATGGGAAGAAAAGAAAGCAAACTATAAGCGAACAAAGACTATACTCTGGGCATTAGCCAGTAAGAGGTCCGTAGCTAACACCAGCAGGGGGATGGGACTAGGTTAAGAAACAAAACACTCCGAACTTAAGGCCCCAGATTAGTTGTTGCATTTCCTCCCTTTATGATGTGAACAAAAGATAGGAGAGAAACATTCTAATGTTTGTTAACAATTTCAGCTGAGCAAACCCCCTGACAGATGAGGTGTAAATCTAATTTGGATTACTCACTTTCACATATTACTTAATTTCTTGAAACCAAGGTTCTAAGCAAGTTGCACACCACGAAAGATAGCATGTAACTCTGTAGAATCGCCACAAATTAAAAACCAGAATAGTGAACAACCCACGACGTAAGATGGCCTTGATAACTCTATCCATGACTCGGGTTACCTAGTAGGGGAGGAAGATGCTTGCTTAATAGTGAATTTGGGCCACTATTGATCTCATACGCGAGGCTTCATCTTGAAAGATCCGTGATTTTCACAAGAACCAACACGCAATTAATTACAAACAACTCTCAGCGTTAATTTTTACAATCCCAATCCCAATCACTGTCATTTGTCAGTTGTCATCAAATTAAGGGTTGGAACACATCCATACCGATTACCGAGAGATTGCCAAACTTGTTTTGATTTAAACCAATCCCTCAAGAGATGCACCTTTAATAAATAAAAAAAGAAAGAAATATGTCGTTTAATACGAAGCACATTAGTAGCTAGAGAGACTATTATATATGATGAGTGAGCCACAAAAAATGTTTTAAGTGCTCAGGGATATAGAGATGCTACACCCATGAGCTTCAAATCATGGGGTTCCCAAGAGTTGGATAGCTTCTCGCAAGCCACTTGTATGTTCTTTTGGCAGTATACACACCGTATATCCATACATTCTTCCCAAATGATACTATCTACCAAATTATCATTAATGCACTTCAGCAAGTTTGTGCCACAACCAAGAATGTGTTTCTATGGATTGAATTTGGGTTTATTTGGTTAATACTTCCTCATTCTCAAAAATAAGTGTCATTTAAATTATTTTTATATAGTAAATACATAAAAAAGAATGATAGTTTGGCAAAACTAATTGAGTGTTGCTAATAAGTGTTCTTAGGTCACTAGTTAAAAAACTAATAAGAGAAAAAAATTATTAGAAATTATAGTTTAGTGAACTTTTGCGTATTCTAATAAATATTTTATCTTATATTTTCTTAAATAATGTGTTGCGGATACTTGTTAGCATTTCCTAAATTAATTTCATTATTAATATTATTTTGAAAAATAAAATTATTTTAATTGGGGATATCAGTAAAAAAAATAATATTATATGAAAAGCTAGATATTACATTTATTTTAGAACATTTTTTCAAATGCAATACTTATTTTAGAATTGATGAAGTCCTCTAGTGTGACCCATACTCCTAGATAAATGGATGAGTATTTATGTAAGACACTTGAATATGTAAAAATTCTATATAGATATTTCTAAAAGAGATATAAGATTGTTATGGGAATCGTATGCTAGTATAAATAAAGATTATAAAAAAGTGTAATTTTATACATTTTAATAAAAAATTCTTTTATTTCTGTAATTGATGTAGTAAATACATTTGTCACCTAATTAATACAAGTGGTAGCTATCTGTATCTTTTAATCAAATAATAAATGCTTGAAGTATTATATAGATTATAACACTTCGAGTATGCACCAAACCTTTTGGAAGGTGACATCGACATTAATAACTATTTTTCTAAAAAGAACTTCTTGCTTTAATTTATATCATAAATTTACTGTTAACCAACATGTAGTTCACTATTTATTAATGTGTATAAATTTAATTACTACTGTCGTCCTTCAACACTGATAATTTTGACCTAATTCAATATCCAGATCCTTGTATAGACACGTGTATTTAACTTGACGTTAAGAACTCATGTATCTTTTAATTTTCTCTTTAAAGGAAGAAAACGACACGAATCCATTGACTTCAAATACATGTTCAAATATGCAGAGATTAAGCTAAGCTTGTAATGTAAGTTGATAGTATTGATACACTTCATTTCCCACTTCTTACCATATTCTAAGTTAATTCTAATTTTGTACTTTCTGCATTAATGTGTGTTCAAACTACAAGCCGATTCAACATGTATATGTGCTTTAGAGAAGTCATAATTAGATTACGCATGTTAACGTATAATTTGTGCGGTAGCTGGCATAATATATACATGAGGAGATACATTTACTCTTAACACTAGATTTAAGAGATTTAGTCTTTATTCTAAATATTAATTTTCTTAAATTTAATAAAATTAATTATTCATTACAATTATTAGATTTTAAGAAAATAAATTGAATTCTATTAAACTAGCTCTTAAAGTAATCGAATCTTTCTTTAATATTTATATATATATATATATATATATATATAATTATTTTTTAAAAAAACGAAGAGAACATTAACCACATACATTAGGTCAGATTAATGAGTACAAAAAATGGGAGGATAATAATGCATATTGTAATTAATCTCTTTGTTTTTAAAAAGTTCCTGTCGTTGTTGATAATTGTGACAATTGAGTGAAAAGATTAAAAGAAAAACTTTCAATTATTTGTTTTTCCATAATATTTCTTGTTATATCGTCTACTTTTTGTGTAAATATGTGCAGCAAACCATAAATATTAATGAATTGCATAGCATGTTTTAACACTAACAACAAAAACCAGTTTTGTTTCTTGAAGATTACATGGTAAAAGCAAAAGGTGAAAGAACCTCAGTCGCTAAGCCACAACTGCTTGCTAAGTGAATTTCTCAAGAATACATGGATAGAACTAGGGATGGCAAAAAAATTCGCACCTGCAGGTACCTGTAGATAAAATTCACAAAAATATCTGCACGGATAGTATAAATGGGTACCCGTTACCTCCAGGTACGAGTTTTTTTTACTCGCTTCTTAATGGGCACGGATACCGGTATGGGTACGGGTATCATAGTACCTATACCTGCGGGTACCTGCTAAACTAAAATAATATATATATATATATATATAAAAGTTAAAAAAGATAATACTTTTGGAAAAAAATCAATTTAAAATATTAATTATCAAAATTCATTGATATTAATCTTATTTTTTTTATGAAAACTTCATAGTTAATAAAATTATTTATTATAAAAATGCCAATAATATAAAATAAAGATTTTATTTGTATTAAATATTTTCTTATAATATATTATATTAATCTACTTTTAGATCTAATTATTCTTATAGAAACTAGTATAATTTTATTTCTAGATTTTCTAAAAAATAAATTATTTATTGATAAAACTTTTTATAAAAAATATTTAATTTTAAAAAATTCATTTTTTCTAAAATATCAATGGGTACTCGTGGGTATTTCTATAGCGAGTACCCGACAGGTTTTTACCGGATGACGAGTTTTTGTAACGGGTAGAGTGATGGGTAACCACTATCCGTGCCTATTTCGACCCGTTGTCATTTCTAGATAGAATCAAGAATTCATGTGCGAGCCATGATTGCTAGATGAAGGACAGAAAAGGAAGGAGCTAAACTATATTATCATTCGTTGAGTGGACAATCTTCGCTAATTAAGCGAAATTAGTTGGCGCTCAAAATTTGCTCAGTGAAAGGATTTTCGCTCAAAAACGGTGCTGAGCACTAGCTATATAAGGAGAAGGAAGCAGGGGGGGAAGAAAGGCATTCCATTTTCTTCATAATTCATTTTCTCTTCTCTTGTTTCTTATATCTTCTTCGTATTGTAAATTATTTTATGGTTGGATGTATCTAAGCAATACTATCAGGGGCTGAGACACTAAAAAATACTTAAAATCTACTTTTACTTTTATCTAACTTTTCGCTTATCTATTTTGCATCTTCCTTATATTTAATGCTCATTATTTGACTCATTAACTTATAACATGATCCATTTAATGTCTGATATCTGAATATTATCTTGAAATTAAAGAACCAGAAAGTTCATCATATAGAGACTATGTGCTTAGGAATAAGGTAGAATATATATATATATATATATATATATATATATATATATATATATATATATATGTTTGCTTAAAGAGTTAATCAAATTATTGAAATTATTCTTGCTAAGAAATTAGGAGAGATTTCAATAATTTAGTTATCTATTACTAAGGAATTAAGATAAAAAAATCATTAACAAATTCAAAACTAGATAAATAAACTTATAGAATAGTCAATAATTAAAGGTGTTGTGAAATAAATCAAGTTCTTGATATATTTACACTATTTAAATATTAAAACTAAAATTACAAAAACATAATGTCTACATTATTTATTTTCCTCAACTCAATTTAATTATTTTGTTTTCTTTGTTTCAATTTAAAATCAAAATACCAATTTTTGAAAATTTCTTTATAAAAGATTATTAAATTTATATTATCTCTCACTTTCCTGTGGAGACGACTCGATATTAATTAGATACTACATACAATTGATGCATTTGTTAGAAATAGTCTAGAAAACACTAAAATTTTAAGTTGCAAAGATAATACTAAAACTATATAAAGAACATAAAAAGTGTAATGTCACCTTTGAACTTTTGATAAATCTACATAATAAGATATTTTAATATAATTAATTAAAATAATTTGTCATATTTATTATATAATAATATAACAAAGTAAAGAAAGCCTTAGACTTTGAGACATATGTCCGTATTTTCAAAAGTCTACAAATAGAAAATATAAATATAATATAAATAATTACAAGTATTTTAAATATTAAAATATAGAGATTTGCTAGTTTACATTTTTTTAAAAAAAAAAAGTTATCAAGTTATAACTATAAAATTTTTAAAAAATACCCTAACTTGTCAAATTTACTATTTCTAAAGTTTACATATGTAAATTAGCATATTCTTATAACTATAAAGTTTAAAAACTTACATCCATTTATGATTTAGAAAGAGTAAGTTAACAAATTATATTTATAAATATATTTAAATACGCTCAACACGTAAATTACTAACATACTTATTCTAATTAAAAAACAAGTGTAAATAAATAATCCTAAAAATTATTTTTTTATTATTATATTTTATTATTTAATACATCAATTAAAAAAATTTGAGGAGAAGATGGCTCCCTTAGTCCGTTCTAATATCTGCCCCTGATCAAGATGCTTCATAATAAATAATCCATGCTGCTGCAGTCTAGTCTTAATCAATTTTACAATTCTCCTTCTTTTAATACAGTATCTGACATTTGTTAACATTTATTAAATAAGAAATAAAATCTGTAAAATTTTGAATAAATTTCAGCTAATTATAAAGAACAAATGTGTTAGAACCCTACCTAAAAAATGGGTTAGAAAGTATGTAATACAGTATTAATTAAGATCCAGTGCATGTCTACGTAGTTTAAAATTAAAATACATTGTACTACTATTAGTAAGATCAAGCAACTTTTGCAACTGAGTTATTTGAAAGGGATATTATATCTGTCACATGCTATAAACTTCATAAGACCTCATGATCAAAATTCCAACACATGCATTTGTTATCTTCAAATTATCATTTTATTATATTTTCCCTTTTTAGTTGTTTTTTATTTAACCATTTTGCATCATGATAACGAATTGCCAGCTAAATAAAGATAATTAATACTTTACTTTTTTGGTGATTAGTCTTTGAATCAGAGGCCATTTATCGGATGAAAATCATCTATTTTAAATTTGTATTTCATTCATGTTTTAACTAATTAATAAATGTCATATCATTTAATGAATTTTATTTTATAATTTTTTTATGTCTTATATATTTCATTAAGTGATAAAAAAAATTAATTGGTTAAAATAGGAAATGAAACATGAATTTGGTACAGAGAATTTTTATCCCCACTTGACATGTATCACATATGTTTTTGGCAAAAAATAATTATCATTCTAAAGTTGTACAAGGGTGTGTTTGATATACAATCTAGGTAAAAGACAAGAAAAATAATACAAAATAAATTTATCTTTTTATAAATTAAATTTTAATTATTAATGTGCTATTTTTTTATTGATAGAAAAATTTAAATTCACAACTTTTCTCTCATCTCTCCAATTTAATGTCGAACCAACCTTATTCCTAATAATACAAAATAAATATTTGAGTTGTAAGATAATTTTTATCTTGTATTCTAATTCGATGGACATTACGCAACAAAAATAAAAAAGTCTTTATCTCTTTTTTAACTCTAATATTATTACATTTTAAACTTTAAAATGTCTAAATGTATGTTTGTTAACACTACGTTTTAATTTGACTCGAGTACGTGAAGATTTCAATCTCAAATGGAGCTAAATGATGCAAAAGCTACATATCGTGGCTTCTCTAATAGAGATTTGGTTCATCAATATATATATTTAACTTAATTTCGGGAAAAAAAATATATTTTGAGTTTAATTGATATGTATTTGTAGTGTAAAAGATTTTATACTAACATTCAATCACACTTCTTAATTTATAATAAGTTTGTTAACTTTATCAATTAATATTTTATTTTAAAAGTCATATAAATGAAGAGTTTTTTTTATCATACAAATGAAGAGATACGATGAAAGTTAATGTAAAAATGTTTTACACAATAAATATATATTAATTAAATTCATATATTTTTATATACATTAATGAAATTTAAATTAAACCTTTGTAAAGTATCGAAACTTTAATCACTACAAAGAAAAATATTGAATCCCATGAATTTTGCGCTAATGTTATTTTTTACCCAAAAAGAAATGTTTTGCTAACACAGTGGAGATCCACCAATACTGTAAAAAGTTAAAACACGATTGGTTGCTGCAAAACATTTTTTTTTATAAATAAATGTTAATCAATAATGTTTCAATTGTATAAATAGGAAGATTTAAACTCATAACTCATTTCTTCCTCTTCTTTTCTTATATATAACCATCTAAGTAAAATTACTTCAACAGAATCAATTATTTATTTGTGTTGATGGGCTTAGAAGTATATGGAGATGGAAGGGTAGTTACAAAAAAGAAAACAGATGTTGGTAGCATATTTATTGATTGATTTATTCGGGGGATGCCTTGAATG
The DNA here is from genome assembly GCA_037954015.1 of Psophocarpus tetragonolobus. Classification (NCBI taxonomy): domain Eukaryota; kingdom Viridiplantae; phylum Streptophyta; class Magnoliopsida; order Fabales; family Fabaceae; genus Psophocarpus; species Psophocarpus tetragonolobus. Next base: position 92,838,776 of record CM075690.1, read on the forward strand.
AGTAACTGGAAACGTGGCTTTGCTACGCCAAACACAAAGATTGAACCTATCAGTTATATCTTATATGTACGGGTTCGTTTTTAGACTTGTGTCCAGAATTTGCGCCAATGCCTAACAGTACACATTGCATTTTCAATCCATTGTATTTAATTCTAGCCATAGCCGACTTATTAGATGGAAGTTTATCAAGTTTTTTTTTTTTTAATTTTGGTTTCATACACTAAATTTTTAGAGATGTAGTAAAAAAAAAAACTTCAATTTTTTTAGCTGCATTTAATTTTAAAATAAAAGTTTAGATTAAGGAAACATGCATCTTACCAACATGAAAAAACTAATAATCAAATATATATTTTTCGAAAGAATCTAATAATCGAATATAGAAAATACATATATTAAACTTTGGTATATTTTTAGGTTTAACAATTGTTTGTATCTTGTCATTACTATAAGTTCGTGGCCGTTGATTGATTCATTTCTACGAATCTCTTTAACCCTATGTTTCATTCTGTGAAGGAAAGAACGAAAGAACAAAGGGAGACAAAAAAAAAACAAAGAATAAAATCTTGTATTTATTTTTTAGATTAATAAAAATAAAAAACTTAATTACACATTTAGCACTTAACTATTTTCATTTCGTGAATTTTATCACTTTTTTTTTTTTTTACATTATGCTATCATATTTTTTTAATTTTGTACATTTTACAAGAAGTATCCCTAAAAAGAAAGTTAAAAAAAAATCATATTATTTAGTTACTAACTTTAGCATATTGACGTCATTTTATATCAACATAGAATATGTAAATTAAATAAAAAAAATTATGGTATAATGTATAAAAAAATAGGTGGTAAAATGTGAAAATTGAAAGCATGGTGATAAAATAAGCTTAAGTCAAAATTCACAAAATAGTGATAGCTAGTTGAGTACTTGAGTCATAAAATGTGGAATAAATTAAATAAAAAAAATCCCTCAACTTATTTGGATGAGTTAAACAGGTAAATAAAAAAATATATATTATATATAAATAATCAAACAAGATATTATATCCTTATATTAAATTAGGTATGATTTTTACTTTTTTATTTATATTATCTATTTATTTGTCTAAATTTAAACTTCCAATTGAATGTTTGTTGTATTATTTTATATATAAAATTATAGTTTTTTATTGTAATATTTAAAAATAATATTTAAAAGAGGGACATTTGATAATGCTAAATTATTTTCTTTTAGTCTTGGTGACATTGACAAAAAATATCAATTGATTTTGTAGATGATTATTGATCTTTTTTGGGATTTAATTGAGTGAGTGTTTTTTTTCAACTACAACTTTTCTATTCACAAGGCTCTATATAAAATCAAAATCATGTGCAAAAAATTCTCGAAAAACTAGTTAAAATGTTTTAAATAACCTTTATGAAAGAGAAGAGAAAGGAGCTAAAATTAAAGTTGAGCTGTTATATAAGGCTGTTATTTCTTTCCCAACCGAAAGGAAGGGAAGGAATAGAGTAAGGTTTTTATTTCTTCCAACATTAAATAGATTTCAGAAACTAATTATCAACAAAGAAATTTTATACCCTAAAATTCAATTATATTTAGACAAATAATATGTTATTATTAAAAACAACTAAGACAAATATCTATAAACGTATTTAGTAATATTTAAACCTGAGTAATAAAAAAATAAAAAAAAATGAATAAACTACAAATATAAAATAGAAAAAAATAGCATCTTTTTATTTGGTTTGTTTTAGTTTTCAATTTTTTTTCTTTAAAACCAAACCAAAACAAATTATACGCATATTACATGAACCTAACCATATTGAGCGTATATTTATTTTTTTAAGAAAAAAAAAAAGAGAATTATAACGGAAATTCATACCCATACCATTCGCCAGCACATACTCCATGGCCTTCATCAAGCATAACTAGATGGTCAGTAGATGTAGCACCCATCTTAATTTGCTTGGAACTTATAATTAATTTCCTTTTTTCTATGGACAAGGCCAGTGAAAACTTACAATCTCCATCTTTTTACATGTAATATTTTATTATAGATAATTTGATTACCATAATAGTGATAGAAAGGTAAATCCTCTCAACTGTGTGTTCTGAAATTTAAGTAGTTTACAATATATTGTTAATGGTAATTACTTCTGTAAATTAGAAATGATGTTACAATTAAAATTGATAATGAATACCTAATTCTTTCTATTTAATTATAGTAATTTAAGCACTATGATTTGACTGTGACTTGAGTCACTTTATCTTTTACAACTAGACAATTGATGTCATAACTAGGTCAACAATCTCTCTCTTAACAACTGTCTAGTTGAGAATTAAACTTGTGACCTTACTTCTAATACCAACTATTGAATCAAATCATTATCACTAGGTCAAAAATTATAGTTGGTAGTCACAATGTAACTCTTTCTACTTAATTGTAGCAATCCCAACACCATTATTCAACTGTCGGCATATTTAGACCTTTATAATGAGATGATGAATGTAACAACTACATATACATATTAAAATAATTCACACTTTTGTATAATTATTTCTTTGAGGTTGTGAGTGAGTGACAGAACTTCTATCCATGTTTATTAAAACTACTTAATTAGTTGTGGTTTTAGTATTAATATGTCATCCTTTGTGTCTTTAAATTTGAATTGCTAGATATTAATGCTAATTTGTTCAGTACCAAAAATAGTTAGGGTATGATGTTTGAGTTACTATTTGGACCATTTAATATTTTCGAAACAAAATTATGGTTGATAATTATAATTGGAGTTACATGGATGTAATCAGTAAAGCTGAGTTTGAAGGTGTCTTAAGTAATGGGAATTAATGCGGATACTATATTAATGGGTTTGTAAGGAAACTGGGTAATGTTTCAATTGTTGCTGCTGAAATTTGGGCAATTGTTTCAGCTTTAGAACATGCTTGGTCAAGGGTGGCAAGTTTGTTTGTGTTGAAAATGACTCTTGGAAAAGATAAGCTTTGAGTCTTGCTAAATACATTTTTGTGTAAAATTTAAAAAATTGTTAGGATTTATAGTTAGTGGAAGAGGTATAGAAGTCAATCCTAAAAAAGTGCAAGCAATCCTATATTGCAAGATTTATATCCCAATTGATATTTAGAAGGAGAAAATGCAATTCCATTTAGGTATTGCTCTATTTATAGTGTTCTTAGTGCGTCATTTCTTAGTATTTAATATTAGTTTGCAGTGTTCTGGTCATCTAATCTCAAACACAAAAAAAAAATTCAAATCAGTTGATCTTAAATACAAATTATGCACATTTCCAGATGAACCAGTCAAGAATATAAATTTGTTACAATTTTGGATCACTTGATTCAGAATGTTTACAATTCAATATCACTTAATTCGGAATATATTATATACATTCTAGACCATCTTGTTTGAAATATAATTTCCAAGTTCACTATTGCATTCTAGATAGGTTAATCCGGAATGTACATAATGTATTTTGGATCAACTGATCAATAATACATTATGTATATATTCCAGATCAATCCAGAATACAAGTTTCAAGTCCACTTTTTCATTCTGGATCACCTAATTGAAAATTATTTATGTGAATTAAAAAAAAAATTTTGTCTTGTAGGTGAAAAGACATGGCTGATGAAGTTTCTAAAAATAGAGGTGAAAAAATATATGTTCGAAGAGAGTAGGGATACAAAAGGAGAAGTCAAGATGCTCTTTCAAAGAGGTGAGTAGAGATGTGTGTACAGTCGTGAAGTTGAATGATGCTTTGTTAAAAAATTTAGGATAAAAGAGAATGAAAATGTTTTTAGATTAATATAAAATTATAAATATTGTACGAATGTAAATAATAAATGAGGAGATACTAAAAGAAATTATCTAAACATTAAAGGTTGGGAAAGTTGGACCTTGGAAAAGTTGGGTTGGAAGAATGGGCTGAGCTGCTGGTTGGAGGAGGGATACAACATGGGGGAAAAAATGGGACTTTCTTTATGTCCACAAAACCCAGAAAAAAAATTAAAATATTTAATATTCAGTCATTGATATTCTACATAAATTTTTCCACAGCTTTGTTAATTGGCTTAGAATTTGTTGAGTCTGCCCAGTGATTAGTGAACACCATTACTTATTTACTTTGCTTCCTATGCTTTCGGCTCCAATACGACAATAGGGATCGGTGTACCTAACACTTCTCTATTGTTTCGGCAGTATATATTACAACAAATCGATTAAATTGAAATAAGTTAGTCAAGTTGATGCAGTTTAATGATTATTAATTTTATTTGACTGGAAATACGTATTTAATTGGCTTTATTTATATGTTCTCCCATTAAATTAAATAAATAATTATTATTTAGTGAGCTACTTACTATATTTAATAAAAAATCTTTATTTATATAACTCAAGAAAAGGGATGGAGTCAAACCTTCGATATTATTCTTGATAAGTTGTGGTAAAAGCCTAATAAGTACATGTTGTTGAGATATTTTAATTGATTCACTGTATAGTAAATTACCAAAGAGCATTCATGACAGTAGATGATTGGTTTGGTGTGTCATCAAGAGGAGTCATACCAAGTTCTGTCACCACCTCATAATGTGAAATCTCATATATTTCATTTTCCATCTCATCTGTACAACTTGATTGTAAGTTATCTGCACAAGAATTATTTGTTCATGAAAAACAACATTCATGCTTATAAACATCCTTTTAGTTGGAATTTACTATACAGTGAATCAATTAAAAAATCTCAACACATGTTCAATGGGAATTGTAACTCTAAAGATCAGGTGGTTCATTCTGTCGGGATCCTTGTCAAAGACTACAAGATATTCGACATATGTGAAACACTTTGAAGGATGTTGGACCACCTTTTGTTGATGGGCCATTAGAGGGTTTGGATAGCTCCAAGCTCATCTACCATAAAGATAAATTGTGATGCAGCTATTCTTCAGGCCCACAGATAGGTGGTTGTTAGAGGTTTCTACGTGACCATAGAAAAGTTTCTTATTGGTTTTTCTCAGAAGATTCCCTACTATTTAGTTGATAAATCAGAATTGTTAAATCTTATTCTACAATAGAATTAAGCTACTTAATGAGAGTTGTGTAAGGGACCATGAGTTTTTTCTATAGTGGAACAAATCTACAGAAGCAGTGGAAAAACCATACAATGCAATTTCATTTACACCTCTATGAGGCAAACTTACTCGGTGATGGTTTTGCAAAGCTAGTACTGGCTATCAGTCAAACAATTATTCTTTGTAATTATATTCTAGATGTTTTGTATATTGCTTATCATAATGACATGCATTGTATGATGACTTTTGGTACTATTAATTGATTTTGGGTGGATGTTTTTGTCTATTCCTTTAAAAAGAAAAAACCAAATAGGATCACAGTCTTGTACATGTATTGAGTTAATTGAATAGATACTTTTCCATTTTCCTACCATTTAGTAATTGTTAGTACCTATTTCCTACTTGGACTTTTGAGTTGTGTTATCATTTTTTTTTTTTTGTGCTTTATTTTGTTACATTTTTATAAGAACATGCATTTCATCCACCTTGTTTCCTTTTTCTTCTTTTTTTTTTTTTTTTGAAAGGCAACATTCACTATACAATGACCAAAATGAGTTACCAAACCATAATCAACGCCTACCTCAACCTATTGCCCCTAAAAAAATAACTCCCTATCTGTAATACACTTACATACCCTATAAACAACATGAAGAATTACTACACCAATCAAAGTAGACGCATCCCCTACCAAAACTAAATCTATACAAAATCCATTTCCATGACATAATTTGGATACAAGACAAAATATCTAAAGACTCCAAAGTTTTGTGGTTAAAGACAATAGAGTTTCTAAATATACATATCCCCTAACAAACTACATGCCAAAAACAAATATTTGAATTCGGATCTGAGCCTTCCTAAGACCTATGACCTAGTCATATGAAACATTTGCACAAAATCATTAGGTAAAGGTGATTGTACACCTAGCCAATTCATTACCATATACCATAACATCTGTGAAATCCTAGAAGATAAGAAAAGATGCTTACAGTCCTCCCTCTGTTCCCCGCATAGCACACACATTTGATTCACTACCTCAAAAGTCAATTGTCTCCTCTACAAGTTGTCGATTCTTAGGAGTCGATTAAGCAGTAATTTCCATGAAAAAGCCAACACTTTTGACGACAACTTATCCTTCTAAAACCACTTGAACACATGGGAGTCTAAGGTCATCCAACTTTCTTCATTTAACCATTCACCTAAATTTGCATATGCATGAGCCACAGTGAACTGGATGCTTATAGATGAAGTCCACACCCATTCATCAAAGATGTTGTGTTGAAGGTGCACATCCTGTAGTAATGTCATCAATGTTATTAGTTCTTCCTCCTAGACAAAAAGGTTCCTCAGCCAAAACAACCTATAACTAGATATCCCATCTCAAAACTTCTCATTTGACTTACTGTGATATTCTTTTCAAGTGCCACTGAATACAGTCTAGGGAATAATTGACACAGTAGACCTCCCCCTACCCAATTTTGGATCCAAAACAAGGTGTTAGACCCATCTCCTATTTTCCTTTTTACATTATTTACAATCCAACCAGGGTGTGTTGCAACTTCATTGTCTATTTTTCACACATCCTTCCACCAAATTGAGCATTTTGACCATCCACTAGTATAAGTCGGGCTCAGTTGGAAATTCCCATATCTAGTTCGTAATAAGTCACATCAAATAGCTTTTTTTATCATGTAAAAACCTCCATCTGCACTTTGTAAGAAAACTTAGATTAAACTTTTCCAAATATTTAACACCTAGGCCACCTTTTTCTTTACGCAAACACACTTTCTCCCAACTTACCCAAGCCATCTTCCTATTCTTTTGGATCACCTCCCCATAAAAAAATACGTTATATAGATGATAAATATGCTACTACTTTTTTTGGATCCTTGTAAAAAGACAAGAAGTACATGGGTAAACTGGTAAGAATTTAGTTAACATTACCAACCTTCCTTCTAAAGATATGTTTTTTTCCTTTCCACCCTGCTAGCTTTCTTTTGAATTAGTTCACCACAAGTTCCCAAGTTGCCAAACATTTTGGATTTATCCCTATTGGAACCCCCAGAAACTTAAAAAGAGGTGAGTTGATTGCACAATTTAGTATATAACTCGCCACATGAGAAAAAAAGGGTTAACATTTAATCCATAAAAATAACTTTTAAAGAAATTTACTTTCAAACCCGAGACCAATTCGAAACCTCTTAATATCACCTTCAAAGTCCACACTGATTGAAAATCTAGTTCCCCCATCAAGATTGCATTATCTGTGTACTACAAGATTGAGAAGTTTGCTTCTTCACCAATGTTGATTTGATTATATAATCTGTTTTTAATTGCTGATCTGAACAATCTTGATAAACCTTCGGCTACCACCAAGAACAAAAATGGAGATAACGAGTCTCCTTGTTTGATTCCCTTTTTCCAACTTGAATTCATTCATTGGGCTTTTATTAACCAAATCGATATGCAGCTGCTTCTGATAATACTGTTGATCCACTTCCTCCACCTTTGTCCAAAACCTAACCTGCATAACATATAATCTAGAAAAAGCCAGTTGACTTAGTCATAGGCTTTTTCAGAATCCATCTTGAAAAGAAAGTAAGGTTTTTTGAAACTATGAGCCCAGTCAATGACCTCATTAGCCACCAGAACCCTATCCAAAATTGATTTACCAGGTAGAAAAGTTGTTTGGCACTCAGAAATTACCTTCCCATAACTCTCTTAAGCCTAACTGACAGAATCTTTGAGATAATCTTTTGTATGCTCGAGATTAGGGTAATGGGTCTGTATTGAGAATGTTGCTAAGGGAGGTCCACCTTTGGAATCAAAGCTATAAAAGATGAGAATACAGCTTTTGGTAAACTCCCTGAAACATAAAACTCCTGAATCACCTTCATTAAATCCTCCCCAATTATCTCCGAAAATGATTTGTAGAAATTCATACCATACCTATCCAGACCTGGGCTCCCCCACCTTTACAAGACCAAACAACAACCTTAATCTCTTTTTGTGAAGGGTTCCTCCAAGAAGAGCTTATCTTGATCTGATAACTTACTAAACTCCACACCATCCAAATTGGGTCATATAAATGTTTTCTCTATAAAGGCTTGTTGAAAATGGTTAAGCACTGCTGATTTCACCTCATCCACACCCTTTACCCAACCGAGCTTTGAATTGACAACCAAAATACTATTGGTCACACATCTCATCTTGAAACAATTGTGAAAATACTTTGAATTATTGTCCCCTTTCTATAGCCACTTAATTCTGAATTTCTAAAATAGTGAATTTTCCAAAACTCCTGCCTTACTCCAGTATTCATTGAGAACCTCGTTCTTCAACAAGTTGGATGAGACTGAACCAGCTATTAAATTATGATCTGCCCCTTCTAGATCCTTAACCTTCCCCCCATCAATCGTTCATCATTTTGCAATACTTCGGAGCTTCATTTTTTAATTTTCACTTTCAAGGATTTTAACTTATTTTTGAACTAGTAAATTTGACAACCCCCACTAGCATAGTTGTTCCAGAAATTTTTTACCAGATCAATTAATGATTGATGTTTCAGCCAATAATAGAAAATTTTAAATGGTTTTGCCCCCCAATTTAGTTTATTATTCTTCAGCAAAATCCAATTATGGTCAAAAGAATCTCTAGACCCTATCTTTTGAGCAGAAATATTCCACACTTCACCTAGAGTCTGAGAAATTAGAAATTTGTCTAACCTGCTTGTTGAAAATCCATCCATCAATACCAGGAAAATTGCTTACTATTCTTTTGGTTACATATTAAAGTTTGTGCTAATACACCACTTTGCAAGAGGGAATCCCTTTTCAGTCATGAGGATATCTTCCCACACTTTCCTTTTCCCAACTTGAGAGCAAAGGGCATATACATTGATCCACCAAGATATGGATGACACTCTTCTTCCCGTGAAACCCAAACCCAAGAAGTCTTCTCCTTGTATTTACAACGAACATCCACCAACCCCTTTTTCCAAATGATTAGCAAACCATCGCTTAGCCTCAATGATGGCTTCATCCTCCAATCACAATCGTCACTACCCCAAAACTCAACCACCTCCCAGGAATCTATTTTACTACATTTTGTCTCCTAAACAAAGTAAACATCAACTCTGTTACACTGCAATGTTCTTCTTATTTGACGCCGCTTGAGCCAATCTTAAAACCCCTGATGTTTAAAGAGAATACCTTCATTGTTGATTGTGCAACATCCTCCTTTTATCCATCTAACTTATCTCTTTGCTCCATGCTTTCGATTTGGACAACATAAACTTCATCATCATCAATTCCAATCAATCCCAAATCTTGCATCGCCGTTCAGACCTTGCTTGGACCTCCCTGCGACGCCGCCAAGCTCTGCTGCCTAGAAACACCGTGGCTGGAGGAACTAGTTGACATGACTCGTGGAATGGGATCAACCCTTTGGCTAGCAACTCCCAAATTGGAACTCAGCTAAGGTCGGAATCTTCCTATTTCACTCCTGTTAATGTTGAATTTCAAACTGGGACGTTATTGAGATTGTTTTCGTGGCCCCATATGCAATTTACCTCTCTCCTCAATACACCCAGGTTTTTCTCTATAATAATGGGGTCTTCTTCATCAGCATTCTTACACAAATCGTCGTCTGAACAAAACTCGCTTCCAGTTCCTTCCATCTACAAATTGTAATCAGTCGCTCCCTTTTCAATTACTTTAATTTCATACAAGTGCTCATCAATATTTACTTTCACAATGTAATTAATTATGTACCGGATTTTGGTGTTTAGAGCAAATCTTCTAACATCCAATCTAACCTTCCTCAGCGTTGATTCATCTAAAAAAAAAATCCCCATAAAAAAAAACAATTGCTTTGAAGAAATCTTCATTCCATACATGTGGTGGGACCCCAAAACATTTTACCTACACTAATTTCAAAGTCTAAAGTAGAAGGTTCACATAAATTGATTTCAGAAAACCATTGTCTTACCCATTCAAAGCTCTCATTAATATACTGTTTAGTATCTTGATCACCCTCCGTTTCCAGTAACACTAAATTCATACTCATTGGAGTTGCTCTAATTCCAAAAATTCCTTCATGATGCGGCTTTTCTACGTTTCATATGAACTTCTTTTTTACCACTTTTTCAAGATAAGACTTTAACAACATGGTCACTACTGTTGCCTCTAATTTATATGAGAAATTGTATGTTGGAAATTTTGAAATCCTCCCTGCCTTGTATCTTGCCACTTGTTTTGGTCTTTTGACAATGTTTGAGTACATAGCTTGCATCCATCTCCCGTGATGTTTCTCTGTTTCCCCCTTTTCGTGTTGTCTTAAGACCTCTTTTCTATCCTTCACATTCCTAGGCCTTCCCCTCTTGACCTCTCTCTCAACTCATCTCTCACTTGCAAAGGCTTATCAAAGATTCTAATTGTGTGTGTACCCAACGTGTTTCCAATTTTTCTTCTATTTCATTTACGCCACTATTGTTTGACAAAACAATAAAATTTATTACGCCTCCATATTTTTCCCAGTCGTATGATTCTCTCATTTTACTTGTGGGTTTCTATTATTTTTATATTACTCATTCGTAATATTATTTTTTCTTTTCTATTTGTTTAACTCTTTCAATCACATTACGGTTGTTTTATCCCATCCTGTCCTCTCTTATTTTATTTCTTAAATTGTGCATGAACGTAAAAAAAATTATTTGATGATTAGTCCATCTTAAATAGGGTTTCCTTAAGTGAATTTTAAACATTTTTTTATTCCTAAAGTATTTTTTGTGATTGCTACATGACCATGGTATTCTTAAAAAATCATACAAATTTATTCTAATAGTAAAAAATTATAAAAAATTTAAAAAAAATTCAAATTTTTATATTTTTAATATGACTTAATTATAGTTAATAGTGATTGATAAAAAATGTATTTTAAAGTGTATTAAAGAACTCACTCTTGTATGTAAATGATAGATTTTTTTTTTTTGTTTAGTAACGGTTTATTCATGTTGAGAAAACTATTGAAGATGACTGTTCCACTCTCCACCGTAACAATTTTTGTATTAATTTTGAATGTATATCTCGTCTGCTTTTATTTTACGAAAACAAAAACAAGGTCAATAAGCATAAAAAGTCATTTATTATACATATAAAGTTTATATTATTATTTAATGATGCATTATCACATCATTTTAAACAATTTTAATTTTAATTACACGAGAACTTATAAATTTAATCACAACAATTTAAAATTAAAATAATTTTACTCACCAAAAAATTATGAAAAAAAATCAAGAATAACTTATAAGAATTATAATTTATTTTTAAATTCCAATAAGTTATAACCAAAATTTTTCAAATTTTATGATAATTTACATATACTTAAATTTTATTAAACCGTGTAATATTAATCAATTTTTTATATTCAAATATCTTCTATCTATAATCTTTAGTTTTTGACGAAATATCTTTTTTGGTAATATATATATATATATATATATATATATATATATATATATATATATATACTTTTCAGATGTTTCTTTTAGGAATTTTGAATATGTCAGGATAATTTATAAAATTTAATTAATATGTATAAGTATATAAAATTATATTTAATTATAGTATAGTTAATTTTACTATTAATATTTTAAAAATCATACAAATAAAGAGTTTGTAATAAATGTCAAAACTCTTTTATTCTATCATTATATAATTAAACTCTAATTTATATGTTTTTTTAAACTACAAGTTTGTGTGTAATTAAATTCCATTAAATCGTGTAATAACAAATATAGAATTTACTTTAGACAGAAAATACATACATGATACAAAATAAAATTGTATCTTTTCAAGTCAATTTTTTTTTACTCAAGTCAACTTTTTATATATATATATATATATATATATATATATATATATATAATATATATATATATATAATATATATATATATATATTATAATAATGTGAGTGGAAAAACTGTAAGTGTTTAGTGTTGTAAAAGAAATAATTGTTAATAATTTAATAAAAGTTGAAGTAAATTTTAGATATTGCAAATGATGGTAAAATATACAAAAGATCAAACTAAATAAAAGAAGATAATTCAAAATATTATAAAGAGAAGAAACCATAAGAAATCCAATAAAAAATACTTAATTTATCATAATAAAATTAAAGGTTAAACATTAATATAAAATAAAAAAGTTTACTCATACATAAATAATAAAATAATCAACATCAAAGTATCAACCTCTGATAGAAAGAGTGGAAAGGAAACAAAGGAGTTTCAAGTATCAATCTTTATTTGGTGGATGACCAAAAGTTTTAAAACCCTAATTTAAAAAAAAATATTTAAACTAATGAGTTTCCTTATTTATCGTCAAAAAATAAAATATAAAAAGATGCATATTTTGTACAAGAATATAATCTCTAAGTAAATTAATTTTTCCTTTCGAATTGATTCTAAATGTCTAAACTTCAATTGAATGTTTTAAATAAGTCAAAAATCATAAACATGTCAAATACTAATAAATTATATTTTAAAATATTAAAAGCATAATAAATTTTAAAATATAATAAAAAACACCTTTAATAAGAATATTAAACCTAGCTAACATACCCGTAAATAAAATTTTAATTAAAATAAAACCTAAAAATAACTAAAATTGAAACGCATCTGCGGGTAGATGTTTAATAAAAACTTTCAAATCAACTTTTCTTACTTCTCCACGCCTTTTGTGTCTCTGTCCCTCGTATTTATATGATCTGTAACTATCTTTTAATAAAACAAAACTCTTGTGATGATATGTGCTGTGCTGTGCCTGTGCATATGCATAAATACCTGAGTCTCTTACATATCTGTGTTGCTATTTTTAACGTACTTTATTGCACCTATTCTAAAGAATATATTGTCCACATCTTAATGATAAAAATAAATATTTCATCTAATAAGTGATAAATATTTTTTATTGAAATTTGGAAAAAATATTATTAAATAATTTATTTAATTTTGTAAAACACAATTATTTTAATATAAATTTCAATAAACTAAATTAAAATAAAATTATAAAATAATATTTAATTTTGAAAATAGTGATATATTTGTAATAATAATATATTTTAAACATAATAAATATATCATAATTGAAAATAAAATTAAAATGAATTTAAAAATCATAAAATTAGCTAATATAATTCAATTTAATTAGATTTAAATGTAATAGTTATTGCTTTAATATTTTAAAATAATTATAATCTAATGTGAATTTAAATTCAAAAAATAATAAAATATTCGTATTATATCAATTTAAATTTTAGAAAAGATAAAAAAATTAAAACCACTCTCACTCCTATATGTTGGAGATCACTATATGATGAGGAAAAGAAACAAAAAGTTGGTTAAATTTAAAATAATAACATATTCATAATTAAAATAATTTAAATTTAAAAATATGCAAGTTCACAAAATCAATCTCACTCACATGAATTAATATTATGTGTGGAGATAATATGATGAAAGAAAATAAAAAAGATAAAATTTGAGTTAATTGAGAGAATAAAACATCACTCTCTTATAAGTACTGAATTAGAATCTAATTAAAATTTTAATACATTATTTACTATTATTTAAAATTATTATAAACTGTAAAATCACAAATAAGAATCCTTGTTAAAATAAAGAATCCTAAAATATGTTTTTTTTTATAACTTTTTTATTTTTACTCGTTAGTAATATTTAACTATTTTATTTTTAATCTTTATTATTAATCTTTGTTAAAAAAATATGATGTATCAAACAGTGATGATATTATTTATTAGAACTAAAAATAAAATTAACATATTTGTAGGACTAAAATAGAATATAACATATTTATAGGAATGAGAAAAAAATTAATACAAAAATTTTAAAAAAATATATAACTAATTTGGTGGAATGTAAAAAATATTTATCAATTAAATATTAAAAATATAAAATTTAAATTGCATTTTTTTTCCAAAAAATGTGGATGGTTTTATTTAAATTATTTATGAATTATTTTTTTCATGAAAATTTCTGTGAAATTTTTTAGTTAATATTGTTTCTTTTTAATGTAGATAGAAAGATAGCTACATTAACATCTTGTTTGACGGAATATTGTTAGAATGAAAAAGATATTTATCAACTAAACTAAAGGATCAAAAAAGATGAAAATTTAAATATTTAATATACTATCTAATCTCTACATCTCTTTTTCTTACCAAAGTTTTCTCCCATGATATTTTTATAGTTTTGTTTACATATAAAAAGTTTTTTTTTTCCTCATCTTATCATATTTTACTTTCTGTCCTAAAATTTACAGTTGTAAAATTTTGACAGTTAAAATTTAAACAACTTTTTATTGCACTTTATACTAGAAAAGAGGAAACTTTGTTTTTACAATAGTAATTAGTATAGTAAATATTTACTTTTTTTATTTATATATTAATTTAACTTTAAATATTTTTTGTCCAGCTAAATCAATCTGAGTTTCTTAGGAGTTCAACATCCCCATCCATGTTAAATGAATTTTCTTTCTTCGAACTGTTGTGGTATTGGGACAGTAGCTGATTGCAAAAAAAATATTATATAAATTTACTCTTTCTTCTTGAGACCCAAATTAGCAATGCTAGAGCTAATAAAGTTGTGCCCAGATTAGGATTTGATTCCTAACATATTGGAGAAACTGGAGGCAAAACTAGAATCATTTTGTGCCTTTGGAAGGCCTATCAAATTGTTCATTTACGAGTTTGATGGAAGAAGCAAACTGGCTAGTTACTCACGGTAGTCTATGGAAGTTCCCATCTCCAGAACAGGTATACTCTATAATTGAATCTGAATGACTTAGCCTACTTTATCCATGAACCCTGGGCGGTAGTAGGTGATTTCAATTCCATTCTACACTGCTATGAGAAAGAGAGGGTTCTAGTACATCCTCAAGGCGCGGGATGTATGTTTTATGGAATTTGTATAGACCAATCACCTTTTGGATGCTAGATTTCAAGGTCCAACTTTTACTTGGAGGAGGGGCAACCTAATGAAAAGCTTGGATAGATTGCTCATCAATCTACCATGAAGGCTTCGTTTCCAAGCAGCACTACCTTATCACTTGTTATTCTACAAGTCTGATCACAGACCAATTCTCATCGTCTTGGTAGCACACTATCCTTAAAATAGGGGGGTGTGGATTTTTTTTATTCGTAGCATGGCTACTTCATCCTAATTTTCAGCGATTTCTCATGTAATTTTGGTGGGATAATGAAGGTTGGTAAGGGAGGGTTCCCAAGCTTCATGAAGCATTACATCAATGGAACAGAGAAGTTTTTTGCTATATTTTTAGGCACAAACAATAACTCATCCGACAACTAGATACGATTAATAAAAAATTGAGAAATATGCCATCTACCCTTCTTGGAGGAGAAGCAAGCAGACATTTGGTAAAGTTATTAATAGGTGCTGAGAGAGGAGGAACTATTGTGGTTTCAATGTTCTCATGCCAAGTGGTTATCTTATGAAGATAAAAATTCAAAATAATTCCATGGGGTTACAACAAATTGTTGGAAGAATAAAATTGAGGTGCTATAGGATTCTAATGGCAATTGGATAGCAGACCCTACGAAGCTCGAAAGACTTGTTAGTAATTCTTATAAAGAGTTTTTCCCAGGTGATCAACAGTATACACCAACCAACATCCAAGGGGAATTTCCTCACCTATCACCGGAAGAGCTTGAATTATTTAGCAGACTTGTATCTCGTGTAGAAATTACGAAGGTTATATTCACTATGGGCAAATTCAAGGCCCCTTGGGAAGATGGTCTGCAAACAGTTTTTTACAAGAGTAATTGGTACATTGTAGAGGAGTTTTTCTCTAAGATGATTGATTGAGGAAGCTTTTCAGGATCCATGAAATATAGCTAATCTAAATGTCACACTTACTACCTTGATCCCCAAGGTGGAGACAGTGATTTCCATGAAGAATGAGGCCGATTAGTTTTTGTAATGTCTCTTATAAGACAATCACGAAAATTTTGGCCACAAGGCTGCGAATGACAATATCATTATTGCTAAGGAGGTGATACATTCCATGAAGCATAAGAAAGATAACAAGTGGTGAATTATCATTAAAGCGGACTTGGAGAAAGCATATGACAAGCTCAATTGGGACTTCATCAACTACAGCATGATAAATATTGGGTTTCCAGAATCTTTTACCAATTTGATATGGCACTGCATCTCTTCTCCAACCATGAGCATGCTATGGAATGGTGAACCTCTAAACTCATTTGTATCTTTCAAAGGGGCGTTACCAAGGTGATCCTATTTCACTGTATTTATTTGTTCTTTGCCTTGAATACTTGTTTCACATGATTCAAATTGCCATGAACCAAAATATGTGGAAATCCATCAAAATATCTAAAGGCGGGCCTAAATTAGTCTATCTAGCGTTTGCAGATGACCTTTTACTTTTTGTAGAAGCCTCACTAGACCAAATAGATGTCATTACCATATACTTCATCTTAGTAATTCTCGCTAGAAGGTGAACCATAAAAAAAAAAAGGATTTATTTCTCTGCTAATGAATATAAGCATTGCCAAGAACAAATTGCTCAAGCTTTTAGTTTTGATTGTATTTGCAACCTCAATAAATATCTTGGCATTCCCCTCCTTCATAAGTGTGTCAAAAAACTCATTTCAGTTCCTAATTGAGAAGATTCAACACAGATTGAGTAACTAGAAAAAGGACACCTTATCTTTTACGGGAAGACTCACATTATCAAAATCAGTAGTGCAAGCATTATCAAATTATGTTATGCAAACTAACCTAATATCTGTCTCTATTTGTCACTTAATTGATAAAAAATGTAAAAACTTTGTCCAGAGTGACTCTAGCACCTTGAAGAAGGTTCATTGTTTTAGATGGGATTCTATTTACAAGCCCAAGAGGATAGGAGGTCTTGGACTCAGGAAGATTAGATAGGCTAACTTAGCCCTACTTTCAAAATCATAGTGGAAGTTTCTCACTAGGAAGGATAACTTGTGGGTGCAACTTGTTCTTGCCAAGTATAAATGTAAAAAAATCTTAACGTACTTAACTTGAATCACCGGATCAATCCAACCCTATGAGCAAAAAGTAAATTGTGATAAATATGGCCGAGTTTGCTGTGCAGAAAACTTCGTCGATGAAAACTTAATTGATACAACTAATTTATTAAACGGTCGATCGTGTATTAAAAAAAATATAGGTCACTTGTGCATGCAAGAAATTGAAAATTTTCAGATACAAAAAAAAAAAAAAACAACCAAAAGCCAGAGCAAAATAAGCAAACTTTTAATTCAGTTTCATGATGATTTAAAAGACTAGGAAGAAACGACAAAAAAACCGAACGGCCGGAAACAAAACTACGTATGTCAAATAACAAATAGAGAGTAACACCAAAATTATTATCCGTAATTGGACTTCGCATTACACTTTAACTGCATATTTTCGCAATGGAAAATACAGCTCCTTCTTCTTCTCACGCTCTGTCTTCAACGATGCCTGTAAAAACACAGCAAACTCCTTCAGCTATGTTAAATAAAAATCCTATACGACCAGCAATATCTATCTCATTCAGCAACTTGAGATAGGACAACAAGCCACAGCAAAAATCAAAGGGTAGTTATGCTAATTACAATTAGCCCCACAACTAAAAAATATAAAGGAATTTAAAAGGCAAGTTCATCATCTATTATAATTAACGCCAACCAGATAAACATCACATGAATTGGCCCAGCACAGGTGTAAACCATCAACAACTAATTTTGACCCTAAGTGACAAACAAACAACAGGCATCATATATTGCTCCGCTGAAAATATAATCCTGATTGCAGTAGAACTTCCAAACACATTCCTTCATTGAGTAGTCACAATGGTACTCAAGATATTCATAACAAAAAAACGGAAAAGAAAACATTCTTAATAGATTACACCTAATAAATATCTCATGATTATCTAGTTGATTTTCTAAAAACTGGATTGTCGTACAATAACCTATAGTGATAGCTATCACGTTGGGTGTAAGTGTCAATAATTATTCTATCCACAAACATCAAGTTAACAAAAGTACAATTTAATACAATATTTGAAATTTATGAAACAATCAATGCGTAATATAATTTGAACGTTTATACGCTAATCATGAACATTCATACAAATAAGACATAAGACATTTTTCACAGTTGGTTGAACTAAGCACTGATTTGCACTTTTAATAAAGTAGAACAACTAAGTTGAGGTAAGTACACAAATCAAATCCTCTCAACACACATTATCTATCTGCACTTCTTCCACTTCATTATTTCTACTCCACCTTAGCAACCACATCATAATAATCAAATCACAAAACGCAAAAAAGAAAACTAAAAAACTGGAATAGCCAGCATAGTATAGTTAACATAATAAACAGAAAAGAAAAGCAAAAAAATAAAAAATAAAAAAATAAAAAGAGTAAGGTATGATAGGTACCTGGTGCTTAGTTAAGCGCCTTCTGATGGCCCTGGTCTTCTTGGGACGCAGATCCAACGGAAGGTATTTCTTATTCTTGTAAGCCTCCCTCAACGCTGCCTTTTGCTTCTGAGAAATCACCGTCAGCACCTGCGCTATCGAAAGTCGAACCACTTTGCTGCATACACAAAACAAATGCATTCAAATTCTCACGCACTTCAATCCAACAAGGAATAAGGGATCAGGGATTCGGGATTCGATATGAGAGAGGGAAGGCACATTTTGGAAAGCTTATTTGGGGCTCCGCCGGTGACCTTAGCCACACGGAGCAGAGCGAGTTCTGCTTTGAGATCCTTCAGTTGGTTGAGAAGCTCTGCTTTGGTTTTGTTCCTCAGCTCGTACACCTTGATTCTCGCTTTTTCATTTCAACAAACAAAATTGAATAAACAATATTGATGGAAATTGCTACGTAGAAGAGTGTGCAGAGTTAGACGTTTAATCCTACCCATTGCGAATGCGAAGCTCCTGTGTCGCGCTGCCAAGAGGTTCGGAAGAAAGAGAAACCCTACCTGCTCCGCTACTTTCTCTTCCTAAAACCCTAACATAACACCGCTTAACGTATCAAATGGATCTGGGCCGGTAAAATGGATCTCGGACTCAATCACAAAGGCTTTAGTAGTCAACTCTTTCATTAAATTGCTAATTCCGCTCCCCCTTCTTTCTTAGGCGCGATTTGTTTTGTTTTTTAATTTTTAAAAAGAGTTTTTAAGAGTAATTTTTTTAAAAAAAAAACTTGTTTATCAAGTGTTATTTGAAATTTTTTTTGCAAATATAAAAATATAAAAAATTCTTTATATTTAATATTCATTAATGAAAAATAAAAAATAATAGATTCTGATTATATTTTGAGTTTTTAAAACAAAAATAAAAAACGGAAAAGCAAAACTATTTTCAATTGTTCCTGTTTTTTAGTTTTTAAAAACTAAAGAACCAGAACTGTTTTCGAAAACTATTTTCAGAAAACATTATCCAAACAAGTTTTTTAGTTTTTAATTACTAAAGCCCCGTTCACGGTGGTTATGAGTTTTTGGTTTTTTGTTTTGAAAACAGAAACTTGTTTCTGCAAAAATGGTTTTATTTTGGTTTTTTACTCATTTTCGAAACAGTTTTCACTCGATCTTAACAACAATAAATTTTGGTTTTTAGATTTCTGTTTCTGTTTTTTATTTAAGCTCATTACTTGACGTCACTTATCACCATTGACCATCACCTCTGATTGCCACCAGTTCACCGACCTTCAACTCTGACCAAAAGTCACCGACCGCCACTCCGACGATCATCGGTCACCACTTTCGATTTCGATTGGTGGTCACTAGCCCCCACCTCTGACTAGCAGTCACCTATCGTCACCTCCGATCGATAGTCATCGATCGCCACCTCTGACCGGCAGTCACCAATCGCCATCTCCGACTAACGGTCACGACCCCACCTCCGACCGACGGTCACCGGCCGTCACCTCCGATCGACCGTCACCTCTCGATCGTTAACTCTGACCGACGGTCACGGGCCGCTACCTCTGACCGGTGGTCACCAACCACCAACTCCGACTGGCTATCACCAATAGCTGACTGTCACCTTCAACAGTTGTCTCGATCGCTAACTTCAACTAGTGTTTTGCTTAAGATTTGAAACTAATGTTTTAAATTTGGAAACAGAAATAATTTTGTTTTTTAAATTTTGAAAACTTAAAAGCAAAACTAATTTTTGTTTTTAGAAATTTCAAAACTAGAAAGCAAAACTATCCCGAGTAGGACCTAAAATACTTAAAATAGTTTCACAAAACTGTTATCAAACAAACACTTAATTTACTGTCATTCTCATTTTTTATATCTAGATTATCCCACTAAACATATAATTATATTTGGAAAAATAAATAAAAAAATCCTCCCTCCTAATATTCACGTTTTTTCCTAATGAGTTCAACATAAAAAAGGAAGACGTAATGTTCCCACGTCACGTCTCACAATTGAATAACCACAAGTCATATGAGTACAGTTTGCGTCTTATTAGGGGTTTTAAATTATGTTATTTTTATAATAAAAAAGTAATTGTTTCTAAGAGACAAAAAAGTAATTTTCAAATTCCTTTGAATCAATTTTTAAAGAAATTTTGGGTGCACGTTTGTCCGTTGATATATACACATTAAATTTTCGTCCCTACAATTTATCGGATCAAAGAAAAAGTCAATCCCCATTTTCATTTCTTTGATCTGGAAGAAAATTATGAGAGGAAGAAAGAGACGAGAAACGTGAGGTTGGTTTGTTTAGGGGGTAGTATCGATATAAAAAAATAGAATGAAAATGGATTAGTGTAAAAGTGGTAAAAATAATAATTTTCACCCTTTAAAGATAGCTATGTTCTTTAGTTTTTGAGGCCCAATTGTTATCGTTTATTTATATATTTATCAAAGACTAACCATTTTTATTTGTTTTAACTTTTTAAAAGTATCTAAAAAATCTTATTAAAAATAGAATTTATATTGAATATGTGCATAAAAACTAGTAGTTTTTTAAACTGATTTTTATAACATGATAATAAACAAACACAAATTAGCTTCTTAAAATGTGACAACTAACAAATGGTCCTACATATTGTATTTTTATGTATCTTATTTTATATTTAGATTTTTTAAGTTATATAATTACTATGTTTATAATTAATAACACGCTATTAAACATGTAGAGTTCCTCACTCTCTCTATTTATATTAGTATTTTGTGGTGTATAAGGCATTTATAAGTTTTGAAGATTTGTTTACTGAGATATGTTAATTGTATTTCAGAATATTAATAATTTAATACAATGAATTTCAATTCATGACATTTCCCTTTTCTTTATAACTTCAACCACCAAATCAAACCCTATTCAAATTTATTGCTATGACTTATTGAGTTTATTCAAGTTTAGATGGTCGTAAATGTGGTATAAAAAAATATAATTTATTTAAATAAAGAATTTATATAACATTAACTAAGGGGTATTTATTTCGCTTATTGGAAGATAAAAGAAGATGTTGAATATCAAATTATGTGCATGTAAAATAAATGAGATAATGAAAAAAAGAAAAAATAATAAACACTGAAAATAAATAGTAAAAGATTAAAATAAAAGTTTGATAGAATAAATGAAATGGAAATTATAATAGATAATATAATACTTTTTGTCAAATGACTTTACCAAATATGTCTGGGTGGTGTAGTTGGTTATCACGCTAGTCTCACACACTAGAGGTCCCCGGTTCGAACCCGGGCTCAGACAATTTATATTCTAATTTTTTTTTACAAAATATAATTTTGGAGGGTTTAAGTATCATATTTTATCTTCAAGAAATGCTGAAAATTGTGAATTGTGTAGTTTTAAGTTTAAACATGAATCACAATGTTATATATATATATATATACAATTATTTTTAAAAAATCAATTCCACTCAAAATAGATTTTATCAAACTGATTGCACTTAACACAAAAATTGGAAAATGACGAAGGTGGGGTCATATATGCAACGATTTATTGCAGCTTTATTCCTTTAAAATGTTTAATTGTAATGCTCAAAATTTAAGAATTGAACGTGAAGACAACCAATCTTCAAACAGAGCTCTATATATGTGTAACAAAGACATGTCCAGAATAAAAATGGTTAGTTGTACTTAAAATAATACAAATCTCAATACTACACATGGTTAAGTGTTTTATTTTAAGTTTTTTAATAACACTTGAAGAATGGTTGGAAGTTAGGAGTATATACATCATACAAGTGGGAACGAAATTATACTGGTGTTTTACTTTTTATCCCAATTAATCAATATATAATTTAATGAGTTATATAAAATATAAAAAATATTAAATAAAATACATTAAATAAATTAAAGGATTTTTATTCTATACAAGTAATATCCAAGTTTGTTAGTAGTAAGCCTCTGGCAGCAAATTTCAATATTTGGAAATGGAAATTAATTAATGACATACATTTCAAAGGAACTGCTCATTACTACTACTTTTGCAATGCTATATTCCTTCTCCTTCCCCTACTCCTTCAAGTTCAAAATTAAAAGCAAGTTTAGTCTAGACACTTACATGTTGTTTCGGGTTAGCTAAACCTCTCTTTTCAAATCATTGTTCCATTGATTATATGTTTGGAAGGATGGGGTTTAGTCAAAGGTGGAGGACGTGGGTGGCTAACCTAATTCGAAATACCTATATATTGATTCTAGTCAATGGTAATCCTATGCCATAATTCCAAGCAGGTAAAGGAATTAAGGAAGGTGATCCCTTATCACCATTTTTGTTCCTGATGATTGCAAAAGGTTTGACGGGGTTGTACAGGTCGGTTATCCAGCAAGGAGTCTATGAGAGATACAAAGTAATTATCCAGCTTTCTGCTTTATTTTTTCTCTTTCTACAAGGCCCGAGTTAAGGTTCTTAAGATGCTTAAAGGAATTCAGAGAAGATTTCTCTTGGGTAAGATGGGAGAAAGTTTGCTTGCCAAAGAGTGAAGGAGGCTTGGGGGTTAAATGTTTGTCATTGTTTAACCTGAGCTTATTGGCTAAATGGGGTTGGAGATTTTTATCTGAAAGGAATTCCTTGTGGGGCCCTATTCTCTAGAGTAGATATGGGGATTTTCAGAACCTTCCTTATCAGATAGTCTCAAGGTCAAAGTGTTATATTTGGTGGAAGGATGTCTGGTCTATTGACGGGTCGTCGGCTCAATCTCCTAACTGGTTCGAGCCAAATATAAAGAAGACGTTGGGGGATGAGGGTGACTCTTTGTTTTCGTACCATAGATGGGTGGGGGAAGTCCCTTTGAGAGAGCTCTTTCCAATATTTTTTTATTGGCTACGAATAAGTCTGCATCAGTCAAAGCTTTGTTAGGCGGTGATTTGGGACCACATCGGTGGAAATGGGAGTGGAGAAGGGTGTCGTTGGAAGATCTGGTTCAATCTTTGCAGCTTGAACCCCGTCTACGTGATAAGTGGTCCTGGATGCCTGACTGCTCAAGGGGCTTCTCAGTTACAGGTGCGTATAGGATCCTATTGGCAAGGTCGTTTAGTGGCTTTAGGTTCCCCTCATATTCTCCTCTGTTTAGGAGGTTATGGAAGGATAAATTATCGTCTAAGGTTGTTGCCTTCTCCTAAAAGGTCCTTCTGAATAGATTGCTGACGATTAATAATTTACTGAAGAGGAGAATTTTCATTCCGCCTGATGAGCAGAGATGTCACTTGTGTAAGGGACATCTAGTAGAAGAATGTAAGCATCTTTTTCTCACGTGCCTGATAGCTCAATCTTTGTGGTATAAGGTAATGGCCTAGATTGGTATTCAATTTTACCGGATTATTTGTCCCTCTTGTTTCTGACTGTAAGCTCATGGGTGACGGGTAAATGGAGAAGTAAGTGCAGGTTCGTATTTGGTACCGTGGTCAGTTGGTGTATTTGGGGAGTTAGGAACTCCATTATTTTTAAGAGATCTACTTGGGAGTCGATGGATATTTTTGGCCAAATTCAACTGACATCCAGGAAGTGATCAGCGTATAAGTTTGATTTTAAGAGGGGATGTGTATTTTCAAATTGGTTTAGTAACCCTCGCATGTGTATGCTAAATATGTAGTTTTCTCAGAGTGTGACAGGGGTGTCATTGTGTTTTTAGGTACCCATAAAGTTTTGGTGTGTTTTTATTCAGATTTAGTTTATGGGTTTTAGAAACTTTTGGTTTCTTCCATTGTTGCTTCTTTAATAAATTCTCTTTATCTTTTAAAAAAAAAAACATTGTTCCGAATGAACATGTTGTGCTCTTCCACTGCTGTAACCTCTAGCAAGGTTCATCATTCTATGAAAATCGTAGAAAAACCGAAAGGCACTCCCGTATTAGAAGGAAAAGCCAACTTCGTGTCCCTTGTTCATCCATTCCAACGCCTTATAATGAAAAGCACAGACTCAGTAGATAAGCAAAACGGCGTCACTCATTTTAATGTTTCTAGTACTAGATATCTCCTCACTCATATACCCTTCTTTAATCAAATCACTCCACGCAAGACCACCCTACAGAACCAGGTTGTGGTTTTGAGAGTGCCATTACACTGCAAGGCCTGTAAAAGAAAAGTTAGAAATTACATTTCTAAAATGGAAGGTCAGTCTACATATCCATCTTGACTTCTGCAAATAACAAGACTTTCTAAGTTAAAACATAAATTTTGTTTATTTTACCATTTTATTTTTTATTTTTGTAAATTCTTGTATATGATGGACAAATTTATGCAAAGATTGTCGTAATAGCTACGAATAATTTCCACGTTCTAGATTAGATATAAGCCTTCCTACGTATGTATCCACTCAATATTAAGTATTAACGTTGTTGATTTGGGGGTTTATGGTTTCTTAATTAACTTGAGTCAAAATTTATATATGTTGATGAATCTAATGTTGTTGGTAAATCTAATGCAAATCTAATAGCTAGCGCCACCCTTTTTCCTTATTTTATTTGGTATATACCTATGCCAGGAACATGTAAGAGTTTGTATTGGTACTGGAATACATCTTTTAGTTTAGTGTTTACTGATTGCTCAAGTTGAATTTGTTTTTCCGTAAGTCTTGTGATTACTTCAACATAAAAGATGCACATTAGTTCTAATTATGGCTTCAGCTGCCAATGCTTTTCTATTGTTTACTCCAGCCCATTTTAAAAAGACCTGATTAAAGGGAAAAGTATTCTTAGAAGGAAAAAAAAACTTATATGAAGTTCCTTTATGTGCTTAATTTTATGTTGTTATTTAATCATAATTGATATTTCATCTATGTGATATTTATTGAAATTTATGAAATAAGTTTTATTTTTTTAAGAGCAAAATAATTTATTAAAAAGAGTTAAAGAAACAAAGTATTTCAATAATACAAAGATCAGATTAAACTACACCCCTAATTCTATCGATGCTCCTCAATGAATTAGAAATCCTATTTCATATTTAACATACACATCATGAGATTTCCAAACCAATTAGAAAAGACACACCCCATATTAAAACCGGAGGAGTACAATAACCATTTCCACGAGATTATTTTTATAGTCATCATAATATCCACAGAGTCCGCCCCTAACCTATAAAAAACAATCTGATTTCTAGCTATCCAATTACCCCAACATCCAGTGAGCCAGAAAACGTACCTATATTTCTTCTTCCGCTTACCTACCACCCATGCAGTAGATGAGAGGAAAAACTGTGTCAAGTCTCCCGAGAGTGGTCCTTGGATCCCCAACCAGCTGATCATATTATTCCACACTAATTGAGCGTGAGAACACGTTAAAAATAAATAATTTCTACTCTCAATGTCACTCTACAAAACACACACTGAGCTTCCGTTATTGGAATCTCCACTCCTCTCTTCAATAGATTATCCATGGTTGTAATCTATCTAACAGTAACCTCCAAGACAAAGTTATTGCCTTAGATGACAATTTATCCTTCCACATTCATCGAAGGTCCTTTGGATCAACCTCAATTAATCTTGAGGGGGTTTGTTGACCACATAGAACCCTGTAAGTCTCCGCCACAGAAAACCCCCCATCATTATTTGACCTCCACCCCCATACATCCGAAACCTGGTCAAGAATCACCACTGGCTACAACAAGCTTTCCAAGTAGCGTAGTTGTTCTTCCTCCCATGCAAATAACTTCCTTTGCCATACCCATACTCCAATGTTGCTGGTGAAGACTCCCTTTTGTCCTTAATCGTGATGAGCTTATCTACTGTTATCCCATACAACTTGGGAAACATGGAACTAATAGCTCCATTCCCTAACTAATTATGCTCCCAAAAGAAGGTATCATTACCATTGCCTACAAGTTTGTTGACGCTGCTCTCAAACTACTCTGGTGTCACCGTCTTTAGTTTATCAATAGCCCATAAATCTCTCCACCATTGAAAAGTTTGAGAAAATGTATCAGGTCTGTTAGTGAGTTTGTAGAACTTACCTACTTTTCAACAACAGCCCTCATTTTACATTATCCTCTGTTAGCATTTTCCACCTCTACTTTGCTAAGAAACTCAAATTAAATTTCCACATACACTTTACTCCAAGTCCCCCCTTTTCCTTACCAAATAAGTTTTATCTTTACCCAAAACACTCGGCCTCAATTAACTCAATTTGACATAAAAAAGCTACTCTCCAAATGAGAGGTGTGTCCTTCCTTTCTTTTCAATACCTGGCATCTTGGGGCTGAGCACTGAATAATAATGGGTCTCTTCATCTTTTCAATACCTGTCCTGCTGCTACGTAACTACTTTCCCCACTGGGTCGAATATGATAGCTACACTTTTTTAGATACCAAATTAGAGGAAACAAGATAATGCGTGCGGGTCAGTGGTAGCGGGAAGCACTCAAAGCCAGCCTGGTTCGGGCGACATTCTTCACCAAACTCTGTTTTCTTATATTTTTTCAACTAAAGATTTATTATGTTCATCTACGCTGGTGGGTCATAACCCAGTGGCCAATTTTTCTAGTTCTTAATTATAAGTCTCGATTCAGAAGCCAATTACTTTGCCCATATAAATATAAGAATCTATTGGTAGAATAGCATTTTTGTCTAACTAGCTAGCTATCACAGAGAACTATTATTGTAAGGGATCCTAAGGTTACAGCTATTCAATCAAAAGGTTCATGAGTTTCAATCAGTGGCTTCAATTTGCTTTTTACTGTCAATGTTGTATCTCCCCACCCCACCAATGCGCCAGCAATGAGCAGAGTACACTTTATGATAGCATGGTCTAGAATCTAGATCAAATTTGCCGGTGGGGTGGGTAATATTTCACGCCTTTTGTCTCATCTTTTTAGCTTTAATTTGGAATCTGAATCCATCTAAGCAATTAATGACACAAAATAGCTTTGTATGGAAGAGAAGAGAGTTCTACACTTCTAAGTTCTATCTAATTTGGTCATTTTTTTAATTTACTTTCCTCAACAGTACAAGTTCAAAACAAACATCTTACCTCTGCATGAAGGAATTAATTACTGCCATCACATGATTAACCTGATCTCGTATGAACAAATGATAAAAAAGGTTAATAGAGTTGGATATATGGATTTGACCTAGCATCGGTGTGTAATTCCGTTAAACAAATTTATATTTTTTATGAAAAATTAAAAGAAATATTGCTCGGGAAGAATCCTGATAAGTTTCCATAAATATATGTTCCAACATGTAATACGCACAAATTCTCTTTTTTCATTTTTTTTATTTATTTTTTATAAATATAAGTTTGTATCTATCATGTTAGAATTAATTTTATTACAATATTAATTTTATTGTTTGAAAATTAAATTTGAATTAGGTTTTTTTTAGTGATTTTTTAACGTATTTCACTATTATTTTGTGCGTGGAAATTAAAATTAATTCAAGAGGGTTACACTGTTTATTAATGTTAGAATAAAATATTAGAGTTTGATTCAATTGCTCCCACGTAGTAAATTATTTGTTGAAGCCTCGTGTACCTTCTAAAATCCAGTTTTTTTATAATCCAATTATGGTAAATTGTTTTCAAATTTCATCTAAATGTTTCTTCTAGCAGGCAAAATGTAATCTATCACTTTCAAAAAATGTTTGAATTTTTTAAAGTAGTACAATTTTGTTTCACAAAAGTCTGGTAGAATGTATTTCCAAAACGTTGGTTATGAATTAGAAGTTATTATAAAAAGACATTGTATATCTTTTACAAGTGTTCAATGCAACTTAAATATTACATTAAAAGTCTAAAAAACAAATAAGCTTGGTCATTTTTTAGGGGTTCATATGAAGGTATAATTTCTCATAATACTAAGCGGGTGGGACAATAATAGTGTCTCTATTATATGTATTTGCCATTTGAAAATATGCAGACTCACTTTTAATTTCAATCGGGTATCATGGAGAAATCATGTTCATAAACAACTAAAACATTTTTGTTTTGTTTAACAACAATGTAAAGATGATTTGTGTGTGAAGTCTATTTTTTTTTTTCAACAAGCCAACAATTTAGTCAAAATAAGTAATACTTTTGAAATAAAAATCAATGCATAACTTGTTAACTACATCTCAATGCTATAAGAGAGATTCATTATCCATTATGGAAAAGAGTGTGCAATTAACTTGGCAGACACACATCATTCTCACGAGCTTAGTTGCATTTGTTGAACAATAGTATGCATGTTTGGTAATTGCTGCTTAAAAACAAATACATTTCTAGTTTTCCAAAGTTATGAGAGTCTCGCAAAAAGATCATGCACACCATTTTTCTTTGCTATTAACAAATCAGGCCTAAAAATTGACAGGCAAGACCTTTAACATCATTTAGTAACATTGTATGTAACTTCTACCAAGAACATAATAGAGACCAAATTTTGGTAGTCACACTGCTAAAAAAGGTGCTACTTAGACTCTGCTAACATACTGCACAGACCACACGCCATTGCATCAAATTACAATATCCCTCAATGCATCAAATTCTCCCGTGTAGCTAACCTATCAACATACAGTCACATACAAATAACTACACTTTTGGAGAAATCCCTTTAGTCCATATTATCTTTAACAATTCCTTATATTGTTGCTCACCCCCTTCTGTTAATACCTTGTAAGTGGAAGAGATTGAGTACATCCTTGACCCATCTACTTCTTACACCCATGTATATGTAATCTCTGGTTTCAGTATGACTATCACCAGCTCACTCAGTGGAGTAAAAAACATATTTTCCTCCCACACAAACAATAATTTTCTCCATTCCCAGCTCCCCCCCCACACATTTCCTTTATAGTAATATGCTTGTGTATTATTAGCCCGTATAAGTGTTTATATTTATCTTACAACCCTGATCCCCTACTTAACAATCCCTCTAAAACCCCACCTTGTCCCTTTCCCCTAGACACAGTTTCACATTGGTGTTTCGCAAATTTCGCTACCTTATACCTTCCTGCTCAATTAAGTTCAAATCCACCCACCACTTAGAGTAATATTTCCCTCTGGCCTCCCAGCTACCATCTGTGTGCCAATCTTTGGCTTTTAGAATCCTTATCCACAAACTATTTAGCTCCATTAGCATCATTTACTTCTACTTGCCCGGTAGTGCAATATTGAGCATTCCCACGTGACTTAGCCTAATCCCTTTGCCATTTTCTCCTTACAAATTGTTTCCTATGACACATAATGCACTCTCCTACAATCTTCTTTCCCACCTTATAAAAAACTCTTCAACAGAGAATGGAGTTTAATAATTATACCTTTAGGGTCCTTGTAAAAAGAAAGAAAATGGAGGGCTAATGCCGATAGAACCACTTTCACAAGCACTAATCTCCTGCCAATGAGAGATATTCGTTATCACAAGTTGACAAATTCCTCTTAACAACATCCACCACAAGGGTCCATGTCTCCAACTTGGATGGAATTGCACCTATTGGTAACCCTAAGTATGAAAATGGCAATATGCCCACCTTACAATTTAGAACTCTAAACGCCCTTTTCCAGCCAATCATCCTTCACATTAACTCCAAACAACCTATTTTTATGGAAATTCACTTTTAGCCTCGACACTAGTTCAAAATGCTACAACACCGCCTTGATTACTCTAACCACCTCCTAGTCTATATGAGGTAATAAGATAGTATCATTTGCATACTGCAAATGAGAAATGCTCAAACCAGCCTCCCCTATATCATACCTTTGCCACACTCTTGAGGCTTCTACTGGCTTTACCAGTTGACTTAGGCCTTCCACAACAATTAGGAACAAGAATGGTGATAATGGATCACCTTTCCTAAGAACCCGACCAACATCAAAACCTTTCTATCGGGCTTTTATTTGGAAATACTGAAACTCTTATCGACGTCACACATTCCCTAATCCACCTTATCCATCAATACCCAAAATCCATTCTCTTCATGACATACCACAAATACTTCCAATTAACAAAATCATAATCTTTTTCAAGTCCACCTTAAAGCATATAATCTCTTTTTGTCATTGTTTCACATCTGCCTCTAATTCATTCACACTAGAACCCTATCTAAGATTTGTCTCCCTGTTACAAAAGTCGTTAGGTATTCAACAATTAACGGTTGCATAAATTTGTGCATCCTCTTTACCAAAACCTTGGACAACACCTTATACATACAACCTATAAGGGAGATAGGCCAATAGTCTCCAATCTTTTGCAAATTACCATTTTTGGGTATCAAAGCAATAAACGAGCTATTGGGCCCGCCCCCTCATGAGCTTGCTGTTAAAATAGAATTCCTCAAAGAACTCCCAGAAGTCATCCTTCAAAAACAAAAAGAAAATCCAAGCCATTTGGTCCCAGACTCTTGTTGTTATCGTAATCCTAAACCACCTCTTTTATCTCCTCTTTCATGAAAGGTTGCTCTAACTCCACTTTTTCCTTCTCACTAAGCCTTTGAAATTGAATTTTATCCAACTTGGACTTTCACCAATTTCTCCCCTAAAAATTTTGTCTAAAGTGTTGATTCACCTTTAACTTCATATGGTCCACCTTCGATACTTCCTCTCTATCAAAATTCAAGCTCAATATTTTAATTTAATTACCCTTATGATTAATGAGTAGAATTCTGTAGATCCACTTTTATACCCATATTTTAATTTAGGGTTACTGTTGAATCAAATAAATTATACATTTACTTTATATCCAAATAAAAAAGACTAGGGATTCATATGTATCTTTAGACTAACCTCAAACAATAAATGTTTAAATTTTAGGTTTGTGTCCATCTAGATCATTCATGATGGTCAATCCGTGATCCAAGAATGAAATAAAAAATAATATAATAAAGGAAAAATAATAGGTTTATACACAATTATTTATCATTTTTATGTTATTCATCAAAACTAAAATTACCCACTCTTTTTACATAAAGTTTTCACACAATTATTTTGCAACAAATATTTTTATATTTTATAACTTACACATAGGAAAACAATGTTAGGGTATACAAATGAAATTAAAAGTTATACCAAGAAAACCTTTGACAAGGCCAAAAGAGTTTGTCTTATGTTGTATACACCAAAGACTATGAAGACCTCAACAATAGGTCAAAGCCTGCATAAAGGCCCCAACCATACAAAACAAACCTACTAAGTACATTTACCTCAATTATTCCACATATTCTAGCATTACCTTTCAAGCAAGGTAAAACTTTAGTCGTACAACTCAAGCCAAAAAAGTAATAGTATAAATACCAGATAATTCGAGTTTAACATTCATTCATTATTATATCCTTATTTTACTAGCAATTTTACAACGTCTTTACTTGACTTACTTGAGGTCTAGCTTCCTAACTTGAGTATCGAAGTGTCATTGTAGGTACCTGCTTGTGCACATCTCAAACCTCCAGTTTGGAGATTCACCAGAGCAAGGATAGGAAAAGGACATTTTTACGGACTTAGGTATCCAGCAACCTTTGTATATATACAAAAGCATTTTTACATTCTTCAAAATATTTAATAACCCTTTTAATGTGATTTTAAAAGATTAAAATATTTTAAAAATACTAAACGGATAAAATAAATTTTTTAATATATAATGTATTTGGATAAAAAAACATTGAGTAAATATAGCATTATTTTAGTATTTTAAAAGTATTATTTAATATTAAAAACATTAACTAAAACACATTAAGGTGGATGTATTTTAAAGTAGTGCACCAGTACAATTTACCTCAATATAAACATTTAGTATGTATTTTATTTTTTAAATATTTAGACTAAAATTAAATGTTCTACGGGTTATCCCGTGATCATCAATTAATTTTTTATTAATATAATTATTTTATAAATATGATGTATGCAAAATGAGTTTTTAATTCAATGATAAGTTTTTGAGTAAATTATAGTGATACTTTTGAAGTTGAATGTAATTATACATACATCCTTCATTTTTTTAACTATGTAATTTTTAATCTAGAGTGGGTATTAATGTAAGGTTTGAAAAAACTGCTAGTGTAATATTTTCTAGGGTTATCAACATGTTGGATAAGTTTGACTCTTCTTGTCTTCATCCTTGGAAAGTGTTGGGTGAGTTTAAGTATAAAAGAAACGGATATAGAATTTTAATCCTCATACTCATACACATACTTATACCCATAACATAATCAAGTACAAAATTTTAAAAGAAATGAGTTTGGTGTAAAAGAATCAGATAATACCATATTCGTACTCAGACCTCGTTAAAGCAGGTAATACCTTCAAAATTAGGGTAGGCTCGGACAGTACTAACAAGTACAAGTATTTTTTTTCATCTCTAAATAAATAGGGACGGTTAATATAATGTTTTTAAATTTAAAGGAAAGTTAGTGTATAAATTTTTTTAAAAAAAACTAGAGTTACTTGTAATCATATAAAAGTTTAGATGTTTTTTTTTAATTTGCTATAAGTATTTTATATAAATCTAGGTTGCCTACCCATATATACATACATGTTCGTTGAAAATATTTAAAAATTATATTAATCATCTTAAGTAGAATTTTTCATTGTAAATAATATTTCTAGTCTCTATTACAAATAAACTAATTTAATTTATAATATTATCATCTAAATATATAAATATTTTAGTATAAATATTTTAATAAAAATAAATTATAAATTAAATTAAATTATATAAATTAATGGTCTTAGAGCAAAATTTTATCTCCTATAAATAATATTTGTAATCTCTATCGTAAGGAAAGCTATTTTAATATATACTATTATTAAATTTTTTTAGAGTATCATATTATTAATTAATTATATTTAAATTATTTTTAATATTAAATATTTTAGCAAAAAAATCATAAAGTAATATAGAAATTAATGGTATTGAGCAGAATTTTGTTTTCCTTAAATTGTTATAGTCTCTATTATAAATAAAATAATTTAAATTTATAACATTATTAATTAATATATTTTAATTTTTATTATAATATTTAAACATAATCAATCTAATTAGATCTATGGACTAATCGAAACGTAATAAGATAAAATCTTATCCAATATGATTAAATACAACCTTAATCGGATCATTTCATGATTTGAACTCTCCTAATCCAATGATCTGGACATTAAATTGATTTAATCAATTTCATCTTTAATGTTATATATATATATTTATTTATTTAATGAATAGGTTGTAAATAATATAATAAAAATAAGTAAATAGCCTATTCAATACCTTTAAAGATTAAGACTATTTTTAATTTAACAATTTCAATTTTAGACTAATGTATAAATAATTTTTATTTTCTAACATTTAGTTTTATTTAATATATTATTTGAAGATTGAGAATAAGTTGGAAAAACAATGCATTGTAGTCATAAAGATTATTAGTTATTAAATTTAATTGTTTTTAGCCATTTAAAATTTACATTTTATCTTTTATTGACTACTTATATATGTTATTTTGAAGAAACAATGTATATTTAATGTTTTATTTACAAACTTTTATGTTAAGTATTTTATTTTCAATGTCCATGTAACCAAGCAATGTTAAGAGCAAATCTCTAACGAGTTGGGTTTTGAGAAGATGTGTAACCTCGAAAAATATTTGGGGGTTCCATTAAATCATGAGTGTGCTTTTAAACTGTCTTATCAATTTGTTATCGATAAAATTCAACTACATTCAAGCAACTGGAAGCAAAATACTTTGTCTTTTGTTGGCCGACTCATGCTAGCCAAATTAGTCTTGCAAGCACTTCCTACTTACATTATGCAAACTAATATTTTGCTTGTATTTGTTTGTAATTTAATTGATAAGAAATGCATAAACTTTGTTTGTGGTGATTCAAATACAGTTAAGAAAACACATTAGGTTAGTTGAGAGAAAGTGTGCAAGCCAAAGCAGGTAGGAGACTTGGAACTATGTTAAACGAGGCTTGCAAATCTAGCCATTATATCAAAGTCTAGATGGGACCTGACCAGTAAGAAGAATGTCATGTGGGTCTAACTTATTCAGGCCAAATACAAGTGTGGTGGAAAATCATGTCTAACATTGACATGCGAAGGAAAGGTACAAACTTTGGGAAAGACATCAAAGAGGTTTGGCTGAATGTGAAGAAAAATGTGATCTGACAACTAAAGAATAGGCACAAGATTGATTTCTAGATTGACAATTAGGTGTCTAGGCGAGGACCTATGATAGATTGGTGTACTGACAAAATTGTTATTAGAGGAGCTAATCATTTATGTTTTTATGTGGCTATTGATGGCTCTTAGGATAAGCGCAAGCTGGCTAGGATCCTACTATAGAGGTTGTGGTATATATATGCAAAACTGAACCCCCTAAAAGAGACATGGATAATGCAAATTAGGGATAGCAAAACTACTCATATCCGTGGGTACCCACCTGAACTCACCTTTATTTTGATAGGTATTACTCGGTTTAGGGGGTATGGTTACGAGTACGAGTATTACTCGACATGTTAAATCGGGTACGGCTATGGGTATGTGACTACCCACCTTGTACCCGCCTGTTATAATTTTAATGATTATATAATAATTTTAAATTTATATATTTAATTAAAAATTTTAACTCTTAAGCTTTAATTTATAATTTTTTGTTATTAATTATTCTTTATATACTTTTTAAATTAAAATATAATTAATAACTTAATATATAATTTATTTAATAATAAATAAATAAATTTAAATTGTAAAAAATAATATGATGGGTACCCGCAGGTATACTCGAACCCGAAAATACCCGACGAGGATGAGAATAAAGATTAAAATTTCGTACCTGCTCTTTTTATACCTGAATCTGAACCTGCCCCACACTTTGCAGGGGCGGGTACGGGGAGAGTCAATCCCGCACCCAGCCTGCCCTATTGTCATCCCTAATGCAGATCCTTATTGGGGTAATAGTAAGGATTGTCAGTTCTCTACGACATCATGACATATGCATACCAGAGTCTCTTAGATCAAGACAATTCCTCAACAAATTCGTTATTCAACCTAGTGTGGAAGTGGAAAGGCTCTGAGCATATTCAACTTCTTCTCTGGAAGGTTGCGAATGTCATTTTACCTACTAATGATTTGGGATGCAATAGGCATGTGAATGATAATCCCATGTGCCTCTTATGCAGTAATGACAACAAAACCATGATCCATGTCTTACAAGATTGAATCTACACACACAATTTTTTAAATCAAATGGATGTTATCAACAAGCCTAACTTCTTTTCTCATCAGAATGTCAAGGATTGGTTGCGTGATAACCTGAATCGTGCCAAGAGCAATGGCGCTGAAGGGTGGGCTTAAATCTTTTGGTATTTTTTTAGACCACCTATGGTGGAGACAAAATGATGTCACCTTCCATAATAAGCAATGGTCACCTGATCAAGTCATCAAAGTTGTGAGGTCCCTCAAAGTCGAGCTCAAGCAAAACCATCACATACGCACTCTCATAAAAGATTCTGGTGTACATTACCCCGAGTAAGGATGTGTTTGTGCTTGGAGGCCCTCTCACCTTGGTTCCCTTAAGCTAAATTGTGTTGTTGTTGTGCTCCAGTCCCACCAAAAGGTGACTATTGAAGGCGTGTTTCGTGATTATAAGGGTTTGTTTGTCCTTGCCTCCTCTCATACGTTTTCTTATTGTGATGCTGCGAAGGTTGAACTTTTAGTCATTTTGCAAGCATCAATAGTCACATACGAGTGTGAGTTTCAAAATTTGGTCATTGAATTAGACTCTATCAATGCAATTCACTACTAGAGGATGGTTGTCATGTTGATCATAGACATTTTTCCCATGTGAATTGAATATATTAACTAATGGTTTTGCGAGACTAAGATTGTATACTCATAAAAAAAAGTCATTATTTTCTACTGTTTTGGATTTATTATTCGTTGTGTACTTGAGAAACTTGTATTGTATGATTCCTAATACTATAATATAATCTTCATATTCAGACTATTACCCATTCAGTTCATAAAAAAAAAGTTTTATAAAAAACAAAATATTTTATAAAAAACAAAATAAATATATCAAATTTTATTACAAATCCAATATCATATGATATGTACACATCCTCATTAAGAGTGTTCTTTCAAAGAATTTCCTCAACTTCTTCAAATGTAAGGATTTCTTTCAAGTTTCAACATAAATAATTTCCTCTTATTGTTTCTTGTCCAATGACTATGGACAAAAGTTAAAGATCAATCTTTAAAACATGTTGGTGCACTCTTACTTCACAAATTTTTTCTCATGATCAACTATATATATTTTCATATAAGAGTGACGTCAAGAAATGTATTACACATTTTCTTTATAAAAGATAATAAAAACAATGACACAAATATTGCTACTAATGTGGTTTATATTAGAAATTTTTCCAAATATATATGCAAAAATAACTTATTTATAACATATACATTGGTGTATGTATGACTGATGAACTTACAAGGTATATTTCTAAATTCTAATTCTATTTTTGATACTCATAGGAAACAAAAATTTGCACGAGTCGGCTACGCTGTCAAAAAATCATGGAGCTACAAGCTATTGATATAAGCCATGAGGATGATCACGGAAAACATTTTTTTTTTCAATTATTAGTTCTTATTAGCAGGTTAACTCCTCTGGTAGTTTCACTGTTGATATTAATTCCGTACTTTTTTTTTAAATTGAAATTTTTACTAATTAATTTTATATTCATTAAGTAAATAAATAAATCAAATTAAACTTTCGTGCATTGTATGAGAAACAAACTAGTTATATTAAATTATAGAAATTAATAATTTTCTGTAACTAATATTTATAGTTTTCATCATAATCAAAATTATTTTAGTTTATCATATGATTTATATTTAAATTTTTTAGAAGTAATATTTTTATATTTTAATAATATAATAATATTTTAACAAAAAATTATAAAGTATTGTAGAAATTAAAAGTTTTAAGTAATATTTTATTTTTCATAAATAATTTTTGTAGTCCAAATCATAAATAAAATATTTAAATTTATAATACTATGAAATTATGATTTTATTTATATTTTAAAAAATATTTCAACAAAAGTAAATTATAAAATATTACAGAAATTAATAGTTTTTATCAGATTTTATATTCTGTAAATAATATTTGTAATCTATATTATAAATAAAAATATTAAAATTATTAATTATTTTTAATATATCTATATTATAAATAAAAATATTAAATTTATAATATAATTAACTAATTTTATATTTTTCTTATAAATATTCCAAAAAAAAAATAAAATTATACACTGTTATTGAAAATTTTTTTGGTTTAATTATTGTATTAGTTTTAGCCTTGTAAAATCACCATGGAAAATTATCTCTAGAGCAACCCCCTTACCCATTGATTCACACTTCATTCGTTAGTATTATTGAAAATAATAGTATTAAATAAAATTTAATAGAAAATATTTTTTTTTCCAAATAATATTTGAAGTCTCTTTTATAAATATAACTATTTAAACTTATAGTATTATTAACTAGTTTTATTTGATTTTTATAAATATTTCAATAAAAATTATTATAAATTAATAATATTGAGCCGAATTTTATTTTCATAAATAATACTTGTATTCTTTATCATAAATAAAATTATTTAAATTTATAATATTACCAAATAATTATATTAAAAATTTATATTTTAAAATTCCAAAAAAATTATAGTAATATAAAAATAAATGGTAGAAGCTTATTTTCTGTAAATAATATTTATATTTTTTATCATAATTAACTTGTTTTATATTATAATATTATTAAATAATTATATTCAAATTATTTTTAGAATATATATTTCAATGAAAAAAATATAAATATTAATTACATTAAATTGTACCAAGTAATAGTTTTAAGCATGATTTGGTCTACTTAAATAATATTTGTAGTCTATATATTAATTTATTTTAATTTATGATATTATTAATTTATTATATTCAAATTATATTTTATTGTAACTATTTTAAAAAATAAATTATGAATTAGTTTAGAAATTAATGGTCTTATGATTTTGTTTTAATAATACTTGTACTTCTAATCATAATTAAATTATTTTAGTTTATGATATTATTAAGTAATTATATTTAAATTATTTTTTATATCAAAATGTCAATGAAAAGAAGATATAAAGTATTACATTAAATAAATGATATGTAGTGTTTGTGCTATTAAAATTATGTTAAAATGTTAAATTATGATATTATTAAATAAGTATATTTAAATTAATTTTAGTATAAATACTTTAATAAATGAATTATAATTTAATATAAAAATCAACTGCTATTCAACCCGGCACAAAAACTTATTACTCACTAAAACCCGCTAGATATTCATTATAAAAATATTTCCGGATTTTTTAATACCACCCGGTATCCACACGTATTGCAAATATGTAAAAAATATTTTTTTAGAAAAAAATTATTTTTATAAGAAATTTTATTAAATAAATAATATACTTATTGAAAAATCTATAAATAAAATTATATTATTTTCTACAATATTAATTAGATCTCCAAAAGTAGATTAATTTTATTTTATATTATTGATATTTTTATAATAAATAATTTTATTAATTATAAATTTTTCATACAAAAATAAGATTGATATCAATAAAATTTGATAATTAAATATTAATTTGATATATTTTACAAAGTAATATTTTTTTAACTTATTTTATTTTTGTTTAGGAGATGATATCCGTATTAGTATTTTCACATGTCTTATCTGCAAGTAAAAGTATTTTTGTTATTCTGATTATGGTATAAACATTGTCTTTAAATTTTGAAATAAAGGTGGAAAATAAATGCTATTGTTAGAAGTCTTTTGCTTTTAAATTTTGATATGGGATAAATTGTTTTTCAAGTTTTGAAATGGGGATATAAATACTATTGTTTTCAATTTTTGAAATATAAATGAAATCATATACTTTTGAAGGATTTAGATCTCTATCATCCAATATAATGAAACCATTTAAACTTCCTGTTACAGTCCACTCACTCGCAAGACGTTGAAGCCATTAAAGGGATGCTGCTCCATGTTACCACCTCAATCAAACGTCTTAAAGAAACTTCACAACAAATCAATGTGCAGTAAAAATGGCATCGGCAGTCTCTTTGAAAGGAAGCTAGATGGCCGGAGTAGGAGCAGCAACCGTGGGATGGGTTGCCGCCAATTTGCAAGTTATGAATGCTTAAATTTATCAAATGCCAAGATATTCCTTTTGGAATAACTTGAATAGTACTTTGAATTTCAAAATAGATGCATGTATTCTTTTGTTCTTAGCTTCATTTGGTTAAGTCAATTAAGATATATGAAAACAAAAAGAAAAAAAAAAAAGTGACTGTATTATTTCTTGCTGTTATTTGATTATTTTAACGATTATTGTTTACAAGATTGTGATGAAAATTTCAGAATGGGTGTATATATTCTTTTATTTCTGGCTTTATTTGGTTTATTAAGGAATACCAAAAGAAATAAAAACACAGTGATTATATTTTTTTCTAGCTGTTGTTTAATTGATTACTTAAACGATTATTGTTTACAATTACAAGATGCCAATGAACTTTGATAGTGAGGGTTGCTGGAAAGTCGAAAATCAAACAAATTTGTGAAACACATCCCTTTTTGTTTATTTTTCGTCCAGATAAGACGAGATGAGAATGAGGAATCCTTAGGAGAAAAGCAATGGAATGTTTATTCTAATTTGGCGGAGGGAAGAAAATGGCATCGGCAGTCCTCTTTGAACGGAACAGTTGCTCAACTCCTGGATCTACATTGAAAGCAGCCTGCAGAACTGTTGGAGATAAAGCTTTCCACACAGAAGAACTTCCAGCCAAGTGGGTAAATATTGGACTGCCAAAGGTAACCATCATAAGGGTTAGTAAACATGTTACATATACATAAAAAACAAATTATGAGGTGAACTAGGGAACTGATTCAGTAATGGGTGGGTGCCTTTAACAATCAATTGTTTGTTAGAATCCCATAAATTACAATGTGCTCGCAAATCGCAATTATACAGAATAGCTGTTCAGTATCGAGTTTTCATTTTCTAACCAAATAAAGATTCCTTGTAGGTAGGTAGGGGGGATCAACAATTTTCATTTATGAAATGGTGTGGTATGAGATGTAAAAAAGTGAAGACATACTTAGGGGTGGTGATGATAGAGAACCAGTCGAGTCCATGAGGATCAGCAATCTTTGAGACGACAAAAAACCTTGGAACAATGAACAAATGACCAGCTTGGACGGTTGTATCCAAAAC
Source organism: Psophocarpus tetragonolobus (assembly GCA_037954015.1). Taxonomy (NCBI): domain Eukaryota; kingdom Viridiplantae; phylum Streptophyta; class Magnoliopsida; order Fabales; family Fabaceae; genus Psophocarpus; species Psophocarpus tetragonolobus. Next base: position 92,879,657 of record CM075690.1, read on the forward strand.
CCGACAGCCATCAAGACCAACAATTTGAAGCCGGCCACTACCCCTGACAATGTAAGTAACCTGGAAAGCAGAATCACAAGAGAAGCCTGGAGAACACATGGCTCTTCCATCCAACCTTACAAGGTCAGCCCCGAGTCCAACCCGACCAACCAAGGGGAGATTGTTGGTGTTCAATACCACAACCCTTCCACCACCGGTGATGTCAACATCCAATGGAGCCTCTTCGCAATTCAAAACCATGCCATTCCGGTGCTCCGGTTTAGGCTCCATGTTTCCTTCCAGCTCAAGCTGCACAATCCCTTTCCCTGCTTGTTTTCCAACAAGGGTCTGGACATCACTCTCTTCCAGGTCCCAAGCCCTCCCCACAAACTCAGTTGAAAAGCCAGTGAAGATTCCATTGGGACCAGTCAAAAAAAATTCAGTGAATTCACCAGCCTTGTGAGCCTTGCAAGTGTCCCCAACAAACAGAACAACCAACTCGGTTTCTTCCTTGTTATACCACCAGCTCACAACACCAAAGGGCAGTGCCAAGGCATCACCCTTCTTTATTGCTAAAACCCTTTCTTCAGATTCTGGCAGCACTATTCCAGCCACTCCACTTCCTGGATGCATCAGGAACATGAGAGCAGAAACATTATAAAAGGACAGACAGGAGTTGTACCTTGGAGAACATAAGCGACTTTCGAAGAGTCAGAGTAACGGGGAAGGGCGAAACCGTTTTTGTTTAGACCCAGCTTGGCTGCACCAATGTTAGCTTCGCCAAGCATCGGAAGCTCAGAGGGGGACCATGCGTACTGGGACCCACCATTTCCTCCGTAAACTTTCTTTGCCAACCGCGGAGAAAGATCAATCTCCATTCACAACAATCAAATTATTTTGCTTGGAAACACAGCAGGTAAGCCTATCTTTATATACAAAACGAGGACTTCATCGTAATCTCATTCCTCATTACCATCATTTTCTTTTCAACCCCCACTTTATCAATAATTAAATATTACACAACATATTTTACCTACTTTCCACTCCTTCATATTTCTTTCCTCTAAACTTAAAACTCAATTACATTCCAATTTTGTATTTTCAACTACATCCAACATTTGTAAATTCAAATTTTCAAAATTCAACCATCTTAAGACAATTTGCTTTTTCTAATGTCCTACAAATATATAAAATTCAAATTACTATATTCGTGCATAAAATAAGTAAAAATCACTAGATTAAAATAATGGTTACTTTTTCTCCAAAAAAAAATTTGATAGTTAATAACATTTTAAATAAAATTACAACTATATTATTATACATTTTTAATTTTGAGACAATTATTTAGTTACCGTTTAACGTTAACATTTGTTTGTATACATGTAATTAAAGTTATCAAAATCGAGAATCTATGTAAATTTATGAAACTACAATAAATTTGACTCGTATAATAGCAACAGTTTAATTCATTAAAAATATAACTATAAATCACATAAAAATTTAAAATAAGTTCAAATCCATATAATAAATCTAAATTACTCTAAATAAGTAGAAATTAAAGTTGAAACACTCATCATTTCAAAACATTTTTAGACATAAGAACATATTATATTTAAAACACTCAAAGTTAGAGTCAATATAGAAGAACATCATTCAAGAAATTTGTTAACGAGTTTACTTACAACTTTACTCTAATTTTACTGAGTTTACTCTGATTTTACAAGTCTACTCCAATTTTATCAAGTATTTTGATTTTACATGCGATTTAACTCGCCAGTGACTTGTAAACTCGTACAATTTTATGAGTTAATTCACAATTTTGATAGCTATACATGTAAATAAATGTCCATTTTTAATGGTCAATCTTTCTAACTTAATAGATATACATAAATTCTATACTTTTAAAAATGAGAATAAAAAGTCTTATTTTAAAATAAAGACAAAATTTTCAAAATAGATAAAATTAAATCTTAGAAATTACAGATTCAATTACATAATTAGAAAAGTTCATGTAACTAATTATAATTTTGATAAAAATTAAACATTGTATATATAAGCATTAACTTTCGTAATTATTATTTTTATTTCATAATAAATTTAATACAATACAGAATGGAGAGAATCATATGAAAAATCATGCGTTTAATTAATATTTATTGTATGTATTAAATTTAATAATATTATTAAGATTAGAGGTCTATTCACTCTAAAAGTAAGTAGAAAAAACTTACTTTTTTATTTTCACTATTCATCTACTTGAAATCTAATAAGTTATATTAAACAACTAATCTTAATGATTAAATTTTAAAAAAATAATATTTAAATAATTAATTTGACATAAATAATGATAATAAAAATAATTTAAATATTTAATAATATTATTAAATGTAATTATATGTTGTTTTCAATAAATGCAACAATTAATTCTATATAATTAATAAATTCTATTTATTTCTATAAACATCAATTATATTAATAAAATTTAAAATTATATTAATAATTGTTCTCATATCTTATTTTTAATTCGGAAAATGTGATAGGATAAGAAGACCTTCTCTATATTATTGAGTAGAGTATCAGTGATATGTTACGAATACTAGTGGGGACACTTAGATAATTACTATACATGCCTAATTTGCATACAATTTTTTCGTATAGCATGTCTTCAACTAGTTGTTCGATGTCAATGTTATATTTGGATAGGTGATAGTAAATAAAATAAAATAAATAATAATATAATGGAATGAGATAAATTAAAATATATTGGAATAAAATATCATTTCATTATTGAGATATTATAGCAAAATAAAATAATATTTTATTTCATTGTTTAAAAAATAATAATGAAATGAGTTATAAATTTTTAATTCTCATATTGTTCTTATTTTAAAAATATTATCTTTTATTATGTTGCTTATTATAGTATATTATGTAAAAATAAAATAGTTATTATATAAGAGAAACCTTATATCCTCTTAAATGAGGCTATAACTTTGACATTTGTCATTGATTTTATTGTAAAACATTAACTTTATTCAATAATGTAATCTTTTCAAAATTACTCTTCCCAATTTATCATTTTGCTACATCACCTTATTCACCCTTAAATGCATCTATACGGAATTGGTAGAAAAAGACAAGGTATTTATATCATAGTGGGAGAATAAAATTTTAGTTATTAAAATAAAAATTTAACAAGGCTCAATTTTTCTTTCCTTGTAACTCTTTTGGGAATATTTTTCTCTCTCCTACTTTGAACTCTCAATCTCATGACTTTTTCACTAGATATGTTTTTTCCCTAACTTAATACTTCATTCACACTAACTCACCCACCCCACTCTCAACATCATCTTTAAGGCCATCACCATGGTCACTATTATTACCACCATTGTCGCCACGGTAGTGGTGGTGACTACAACGACAGTGGTGATGGTGGCAGTGGTGATTGTAGAGATTGTCAATGGTGGTGGCAGCAACAATAAGTGATGGTGACGATGACGACAATAGTAGTGGTGATATATAATAGTGGTGGTAGTGGTAGTGGTGACCATCAACGATGACTGCCATCGGTGATGGTGGCAATGGTGGTACCGGTGGCAGTAGGAAAGACATTGAGGGTGGGTGGGGATGAGTTATGGTTAGGAATGACAACGAGTCGAGACGGGTACGGGTAGTAGTTACCTGCCACCTCGCTATAAAAATCTGTTGCCGTTATTCGCTAAAAACCCACCGGGTACCCACTATAGAAATACCTACGGATATCCATGAGTACCCATGGATATTTTTAAAAAAATATTTTTTTTTAAATTATTTTTTTTATAAGAATTTTTATAAATAAATAATTTATTTTTTGGAAAATCTAGAAATAAAATTATACTAGTTTCTACAAGATTAATTGGATCTAAAAATAGATTAATATAATATATTATAAGAAAATATTTAATACAAATAAAATCTTTATTTTATATTACCGACATTTTTATGATAAATAATTTTATTAACTATGAAGTTTTCATAAAAAAATAAGATTGATATCAATGAATTTTGATAATTAATATTTTAATTTGATTTATTTTCCAAAATTATTATATTTTTTAACTTATATATATATATATATAAAATTTTATTTTAGCGGGTACCCACAAGTATGAGTATTATGATACCTATACATGTGTTCGTTAAGAAGCAGGTAGAAAAAAACTCATACCCACAGTAGCAGATACCTATTTATGGATTTTATTCACGGACATCCGTGAACACGGATTTTTTTGTCATCCCTAATTATGGTGAAAGAGATAAATAATATCCTTCTGTGAATTATTTTAAACCTAATTATTATTTTTTAATCTTGGTGAAATATCAAACTTTCCACCTTGGTCATCTTCCTAAACCACTACATGAAGTTTTTGGCTCTAGAACATTAAAAGTTGTAGTGTTTATATTCTAATGGTATAGCAACATGACCGGTTCGATAACCCTTTTGTCCTCCTACGGATCCCAACTTTAGTTTATTGGCTGTCTTCTTTGACAAAGGACACTTCATGTATTACCACTGTATATCAGTTATACGATTCTCCCCCATGAGTGAAACATTCATCTTGTTCTTGTATTCTTTCAATGCCCATTTGAATTCTTTTCCTCTTCACCGTATTAGTTCTACTCTACATGTCAATTCAGATGTAGTGACAAGGTTTTGTTTTTTGTAATGTTGAGCACACCAAATCGTTATGTCTTTTGGTTGGTGGGTTAAGCGGTGAGTTTTGTCTTTTGGTTCCCAATGGTTTAAGTTTGAGGGACAAGTTTGAAAATGAGAAAAAAAATGAAATTAAAAGATTTAATGGTTTATTAATAATAATAATTGGAATAACTCATTTTTTTAGTGGATCGAAGGATTATTGATCAGCTGATAACAGTTAAAGGATGTAACATTTTTCTTCATAATGTAAAGTTTTGTTCTATTAAGTGTACCACAAATTTGGGAGAAATAAAACCAGGTTTAAGTAATGGAATGAAATAAATCATGATTTGTCCTTTTTTTTATTATACATGTTTTTATTTTACAAACCAAACCATGAAATAACTTTTCTATCACTTCGTTTCTCCGTATATCATTGTTTGTCACCCATCTAAACATAGTCTATGTTAGAGCAAAGACTTATGAAAGAAAAGATTAGATAATCTCTTATTAATTCATACGTCAACTTTATATATAGAGTTTGTTATACCAAAAAACAAAAAGCCTTTTTTAAATAATAGTATTAACTAACAAAATTAACTTACTTTGAATTACTAACTAACATACCTTTTAATTCAAAGTCATTATAATTGACAACACCTAAAGCATCCCTCAAAGATTCAAATCAATCACTCTTTACTGCCTTAGTGAGTATATCTGTCACCGGCTCATCAGTTTTGCAGTGAACAACTTCAATCCTTCCATGGTTGACTTGCTCTTGAAGGAAATGGAATTTAGTTTCAATATGTTTGCTTCTTTCATGGGAAACTGAGTTCTTTGCCAAGTTAATAGCAAATTTATTATCCGCAAAGAGTTGAATTGGCTTCTTTACCTAAAATCTTAACTCCTTTAATACTGAATCAATCCAGATTGCTTGACAAGTAGCAAAAGAGTCAGCTATATGTTAAGCCTCACAAATTGAGAAGGCTACTACTGGCCGTTTCTTAAAACACCATGAGATTAACGCATCTGGAAACTTAATATGTAGCCCAAGGTACTCTTCTTATCAATCTTATCTCCACACCAATCAGAATCAGAAAACCCAACTAATTCATTTGACTTCTGTTCTGTTTTATTAGGAAATAGTATCCCATACTGGAGTGTACCTTTGATGTATCGCGAGATCTTTTAGCTGCCATTAGCTGAGTCATTCTTGGCTTAGACATGAATCTGCTAACCAAGCCTACAGAGAATGCAATTCCAGGTCTGCTGTTACATAAATACCTCAAGCAACCAATTATCTGCTTGAACAAGGTAGAATCAACCTCTTCATCATGACTGCCTTCAGCATCTAACTTTAGATTTGCTTCTGTTGGTGTAGTGGCTGAGTTGCATTGCATCATTGCAAACCTCTTTAGTATATCATTTGCATATTTTTTTTTATGTAGGATGATTCCAGCTTTAGTGTTGAGAAACTCCATCCCTAGAAAGTAGGACAATATTTCCAAATCTAACATTTCAAACTCAGTTATCATTTCTCCATTGAATCTTTCAATTTCTGCTTCATCGTTGCCAGTTATCAACGAGTCATCTACATATAGGCAAATCAGGAGTATTTCCTCAACTTTCCTCTTCACAAAGACACAGTATTCAACTGTGCACTTTGAGAACTCATTTTGATAAAAAGATGAGTCAATCCTTTTATTCCAGGCTTTAGGTGTCTGTTTAAGACCATGCAAGGCCTTATTCACTTTGTAAGCCAATTTCCTTCCCTTTGATCTCAAAACTTGGTGGTTGAGTGACATAAACCTGCTCATCCAAGTTACCATTTAAAAAGGTTGACTTGACATCCATTATGGAATAAAAACCAACCTTTACTGCTAGCCAATGCAATGACCAATCTCAGTATTTCCAGCCTAGCCACTAGAGCAAATACCTCAGTATAATCAACTTATTACTTTTGCTTAAACCCCCTCACTACTAATCTTGCTTTGTGTCAAGCCACGAACCCATCTGCATTTAGTTTCTGCTTAAAAACCCATTTGACATCAATTGCCTAATTTTGAGGTGGCAATTCATTCTTCTCAATAGCCTCCAATTCTTCAAGCATGGTCTTCTTCCACACATCTGTCTTCAATGCTTCTACATGATCAATTGGTTCTGCATCGACCACTAGACCAAAGTGAATTAAATCTCCGTCATTTGTGACTTCGCTATCATGAAGCATCTCATAATCCGTGATTGAAGAGGCAATTTGTCCAGTCCTATGTGTCCTTCTTTGGTTCTGATTTGTAGTTTCACCTTCACTGTTTTCATTTTGACTTTATCTGTCCTGATCAGATTCTCTTCGATCATCTTCAAAATGAACTGAGACTCTCTTGTTATGGCTACTCTTGCACCAGTCTGCCAATTCCATGATTTTGCCTCACAAACAATTACATCCCTACTTATTGCACCCGTGTTATAGGATTATATAATCGATAAGCACTTGGTGGATGGTAGCCAACCAATATCATGTAAGGGTGTTCGTGATCGGTTTGGTTCGGTTTGAAAATATTATAAAATTCAAATCAAACCAATCTTAGCGGTTTAGTTTGGTTTGATTTTTGCAGTTTTGAAAATATATTATTAAATATGATTTCTAATACTTCTAAAAGTATTTAATTTGTTTTAATTTGAGAATTATTTAAATATATATTACTAATTTACTAAAAAACAAAACCTTACTCCAAAACTTAGAAAATAAAACTTCATCATATATTTAACTAGTAGAAATTATAGTAGTGCTAGTGGTCATTGTTTATTTTCCATATAATTATAATATGAATCATATCATGCCTTCTAAACTAGGTATTATTTGAGAGAAAAAAATATAGAAGTTATTTATATTGTGGTTTGATTCTGTTTGTGTTGATTTTCAAATATTAAACCACAAACCGAACCAAATCGTACGGTTTAGAAATTTAACAACCTAAACAATTTTGATTTTTTATTAGTTTTTAGTTTGGGTTGGTTCGGTTTTGAACACTCTTAGTATCATTGTCCCACTCGTGTTATCTAGCTTCTTTCTCTTAGCATCTGGAATGTGTTTGTAGCACAAAGATCCAAACACCTTGAGGTGACTTACTAGAGGTGTCCTTCCTATCTAGCATTCTTCAAGAACTTGTTCCTTCAATCTCTTAGTGGGACACTTGTTTAGTAAGTATATACTATAGTGGTCACTATTTCACCCAAAAAATTGTGAGGAAGACCTTTCTGCTTGATGAGACTTTTAGCCATGTCTAGGATAGTTCTATTCCTTCTTTCTTCCAATTCATTGTGTTGTCGAGTGTAGAGTAGAGGTTGTAACCTTATGAATGATTCCATACTTCTTATAGAATTCTTCAAACTCCCTAGAGGTATACTTTTCTCCACCATGTTTTCTCAAAACCTTAAGCAGTTTTTAGCCATTGATTTGAACCTTTTAAAAACTCAAACACCTCACTTTTTCGCTTTATCAAATATATCCCCATCATTCTGCTAAATTTATCAACAAAGGAAACAAAGTATTTGTGGCCTCCTAATGATAATACTTCAAAAGAGTCACGCACATTATAGTATATTAATTTAATAATTCTCTAGACCCTATTGGTAGGTATGGACAAAAAGAACTTCTAGGTTGCTTACCATTACTATAAATTTCACATACTGTATTAGCCACTAACATATTAATAAGACCTAATACCATTTTTTTAGAGTGTAATTTATTCAGACTTATAAAATTTAAATGACCTAGCTTGAAGGGGTTAGATCCAACTTTCTTGTTCCACTTTTGTTGTTAGACATTTGGTAGATGTTGCATTAATGTTGGTTTCGAAAGTTCTATTCCTTCAAAATGGAGATCAAAAGACCAACCTCTTCTTTGGATCAAACAACTCAAGTGCATCATGTTCCATGACCACCTTAAATCCTTTCTCCACTAATTGGCCCACACCTAGGAGACTACACTACATGCCAATAACTTACTACACACTTTCAATCAATGTTGTCTACATATATTTTCTCTAAACAAAAATGTTCCCAATACCTTAGCTGTCAAGGTTCTGTTATCAACTAGCTTTATCTTTGTAGATTTGTTGGTTTCAAAATCAATGCGTCACTCCTTGTGCCTTGTCATATGATTAGAACATCTAGTATCTAAATACCAAACCTTTGTGGTTGATTCATGATAACTGCCTAAATTACTTATTTTCACATGAGTAAAATAGAGCAATTATCCTAAATTCCTTCTCATTTAAGACTTTACTTTTCTCATATTTCACTTAAAATTATAAGTATTTAGGAAATTAGTTCTAGGTTTAAATTTATGCCTATTTTAGTGTTATTTTCTTGTTTTAGTTGTTCTGAGACATGAGACATGTGGCAAGAAGGAATGAAGAAATGGTAGTAAAATTGAGCTCATTAATGTGTGGCAGCATCTCAACGCCGAGTGCCCAAGATCTTAGCGTCCAACACTGCTTGACAGAGAGTACTGCATAGTCCAACATCGGCACTCAACACTGCCTGACAGAGAGCACTACAAAATTCAACATCGACCCCTAGTGCTCAATTCATGACCGCTCAACGCTCAAACGTGAATTTTGTGAAATGCACTTTTCACTGCCTAGCGTTCACAACGTGAGCGTTGGACACTCATTATGCAATCTTTGGGTTTAAAAAGGCATTTTTGATGTGGAGAAATGAGTTGCACACCTTGCTGACCGATGATACGCTCTAGACCTATCTTTTTCCATTCTCCACGTTCATCCATCCAAATGGTTAGTTATGTTTTGTTATTTTGTTGGAGATTGATGTAATTGAACCTGAACTCTTGTGTATTTTGTTCTTTTAATCAAAGTTTATTATTTAATGTTAGTGTTCTTCTTTACCCTTTGCATTATTTTCTTTATTGTTTGCATATTTTACTTATTAAATAAACTTGAGAGAGGATTTTGACTTATAAAATGAGAAAAACTTCTCATGAGTTTTATTGCTCGGGAGAGAGTAAAACTCATTAATCATCTTAAACTCATTTTTCTTAATGCAAGTTATTTGATTTTAGATTATGCGAGAGATTAATAATCTAAGACTCAAATAGCTTAGTTTTTTGCTTGCGATTGAGGTTAAAAATACTTTTATGGGTGATGAAAACATAATAATGAATGATGATTTTGAGTTCATTCATCTGTGAAGCCACTTATTTTATTTCTTTTTGCATTTATTTACTTCATGTTCTAGTAATATTTAGTACAAATTTCTATCTTTTCGTTCGTATAAATAAAAAGTCATGAGATTTCTGAGGTATCATTCAAGTACCTGTGGGATCGATCTAATAGTAGTGTAGAAAATTTGTACTTCATCAATCCATCTTCATGGATTGTTACCGTCATCACTACTGCATCTGAGTTGGAATCTTCTTGTGCCACATGTGCTTCATCCTAGGTTGAGGTGTTTGGTTTCTGTTTCCTTTGTTGCCTTTTTTGTGCTAACATTCCTCAGCATAGTGATCAAACTTGCCACAAACAAAACACTGAATTTTACTTTTATCTTTCTTCTTTCGAGTGTCTTATTCTAAAGGTCCAACATAAATTTTATTTAAGGATTGTGCCTTGTCCTCATTCTTGAATTTTCCTTGGTTTGAGTTTCAAGTTTCTTTGAGAATTTCCCTTTTCTTTTTCCGTTTTCAGAATCATCTTTGGTTTGTGCCTGCAAAGCTTGATCAGCCAGTTGAATCTTGTTTCTGTGCATGAGTTTTAGTTCCTGTGCTTCCAAGGACCCTTACAACTCGTCAATTTCCATGGACTCTACATCATTGGATTCTTGGATCGCAACCACAATATGATCAAAATTCTAAGTGAGGGTTCTCATGATTTTATCAATGACCATTTGACCAGTGATCTTTTCACCACAATCCTTCATAGAATTTGTGAGACTCAACACATGATTGAAATAATCAGCCACTTTTTTGGATTCTTCCATCTGCACCAATTCATACTTTTTTTCTCAAAGCTTGCAATTGCACCTTCCTTATCTTGTTTTCACCAGTAAAACATCTTTCAAAGATGTCCTAAGCTTGCTTAGATGTAGTAGCCTTTGATATACTTTTGAAAATACTATCATGTACAACTTGTTGAATAAACAACAAAATTTTGCTATCCATCTTCACTGTATCCTTGTGTTAAGCCCTTTGTGCATCTGTTGGTTTCTCACCAAGTTCTTGGAATCCATCTTGCACTAGTTCAAGCACATCTTGAAACTGGAATAGCACCCGTATCTATACGCTTCATGTCTCCCAATTCTTGCCATCAAGAATGGGCAAAAAATTCCCTGGAAATCCACCATTGCTCGTCATTATTGCAGGACAAACAGCAACAGGAAGAAAATATATCGGTTGCAGCTCCACTCTCGAAAAAGAATATATTTTCTCACAATGCAAACTTACAGAACTAAAGAACTCTGTCAATCTTTCCAGTTTCTCGAGGTCTTACTCTTTTCCCACAGAGAATCACTCTCCCCTTGGATTGATTACAAAAGCTCTAGATACCAATTAGAGAAAAACTTATGAAAGAAAAGATTGTATATATTTCTCTTAATGATTCATACATCAACTCTACATATAGAGTTTATTATACCAGAAAAACAAAAAGCCTTTTTTGAATAACATAATTAACTGACAGAAGTAACTAACTTTGAATTACTAACTAACAGTATAAGGATCCACAAGGAAGGTTAAGAACCAAATTATATATTAGTGATATTAGAGGACATGAACATAAATCTATAAGGAATATGACATTTTGTTCCATATTTTTTACCACTTTTATTGATCATGTTGACTATAGTCTCTAGTTTACCTATACAAATAGACATAGACTGTATGTATTTTTAATATTACTTTTTATTTTTATATATATATATATATAGAGAGTGAGATATTTTATTATAATTCTTTTTATTTTTAAGTCAAAATTTATTAAAAAAAGACCAACTTATCTGGAAGATAAATTTAGAGTTGGTTTGAAAAATATTATAATCTCCCATTTTCAAATTTTGTTTTCAAAATAATTAGGATGTTTAGAAATAAAGTTAAAATTTGATTTTTTCCCCTAAAAATGAAGATAATTTTTTATAATATGAAGACAAAAATATTAGTAAAATTATTTTTAAAAGACAAAACACTTTATAAAAATAAATAAAATTAAATAATAAATTTAATGTAAAAATAGAATATAAAAAATCAATATTTACTAATTTTAATTGAATTTAAGTTTTGGTAAACTTAAGTAATATATAATTAATGGGCAGTTGCCCAGTTCTAAAAAAAAATAAAAATACAATTAACATTACATTATACCTAACATATTCAATGGATAACTTAAAAGGAAAAAAAAGGTATATTTTTTTTTATTCTTCTTATAAGAGTTGAATACAGTGTCAAAAGGTTTATAATAATAATTCACACATCATATTGAGTTAGTGCCCGTGACAAAAAAGTATATGCTAATATTATAAAATAATTTTTTAATATTATCTTAGTATATATATACTAACTTGTATGTTCTCTCATATTTTTAATAGTAGTGCTTTTACCTCACAAACAATTTCTCCCTACACCTTCATAATTTCTCAAAATGACAAAAAACCTTAATGAAAACAGTAAAAATTTAATTACCATGCATCTCTTTCTTTTCTCTTTCATTTGCAACTCTTTCTTTTCTCTTTCATTTACACCTCTCTCTTGTTTCGCATGTATCTCATTTTACATCTCTCTCGTTAGCTTCTCTTGCACGACTTTGTTTTTCTTCTCACTGAATCAGTAGTTTGCTCTTCTTCTTCGTGCATTGTTGTTCATCCCATCTGTGTTTGTTTTGTTCTTCGTAGTTTAGCTTTGCCTTTATCTTCTCTCGGTACATTAACTTTTTTTACAAGTCCGAACACCCTTGTCCGGACTTGTAAAAATATTTGAAAATTTTATTTTACAAGTTCGGGCCTCCCTATCTAGACTTGTAAAAAATTTTGCAATTTTTTTTCACAAGTTCGGACGCCCCTGTTCAAACATGTAAAAAAAATTACAATTTTTTTTACAAGTTTGGATACCCCTGTCCAGACTAAGTTCAGACACCCCTGACAAGGGTGTTCGAACTTGTAAAAAAATTTGCAATTTTTTTTTTACAAATCCGGGCACCCTTATCCGGACTTGTACACAAGTCTGGACACTCCTATTCGGACTTGTAAAAAAAATTTGTAAATTTTTTACTATGATTAAACTTATTTTTTTACCTAGGATATGACTTTTTCTACCATTATAAAGGTGTAAGGAGAAATTATGGAGGTGTAAAGAGAAATTCTCTACCTGGCAAACCGTGGTACTCCTATTCAAAGAAATAAATTAAATTACTATTAAATATATAAAAAATAATTAAAATAATGTTAGAAACCAAAAAAATTATTCTTTAAAAAAAACAAACAAAACACTTTATCTATAGATATTAATATATACATAATAAAACAAATTTTAACGTACAAAAAATATATATATAAAATAAAAATAAATAACATATATGAGAAAATGAGTTGGTTATATATATATATATTCTAGTTAAAAAAAATTATGCACAAAAAAAATTGTGTTTTTTCACACATAGTAAAAAATAAATATACAAAACAAAAAATAAATAACGTAAATGTATGAAAAAAATGAGTTGGTTATATATTTATTTTAGGTAAAAAAATTATGCACATCTCTATGGAGTAATTTTTCACCCGTATAAGAAATTAATTCCACAAACAATATTCCATGAACGGGAAAAACACATGGTGTAATAAAAAAGGTAGTAGATGTTGTCACACAGAGGGTGAGACTTCCCATGGAGCTGTGGAACACACAGTATAATAAATAAGGCAGCAGATGTTATCACATAGAGGTGTGAGATTTCCTATGGAGTAGTGGAAGACACATTGTAATGGAAAGGGCATACTATGTTTTAACATAAAAAGTTAAGACTTTCTATGAAGCTGTGGAAGATGCATTGTAATTGAAAAGACATAAAATATTTTAACACAAACATGTGTGACTTCTCACATAACTGTGGAAGACACACTATAATGGCAAAGTAGTAAATGTTTTAACACAAAGGTGTTAGAAATTCCACAGAGTCGTGGAAAGGAGCGTTGTAATGGCAAAACAAGTGTTTTCATACATATGCAGGACGTCCCACAATTTTGTGGAAGACACATTATAATAGCAAAACCAGTAGATATTTTTACACATATATGTGAGACTTCCCATATAACTTTGAAAGACACGCTGTAACAGAAAAAGAAAACAAATATTATCACATATGCCCACACAATATGGAACTTCTCATAGAATCGTGAAAGACAGTGGTAAAGGTAACAAATGTTTTCACACAAATATGTTAGACATCTCACAAAATAATACATGTCACATTATGATAGAAGAAATAACATATGTTTTCCCAGAGTTTTTAGGAAACATGAAAGACAAAATGTAATAAAGATTTTAACATAGAAGTGTGAGATAATCTAAGTGACCATGAAAAATGTTCCGTAACAAAAGAGAAGTCTAGGAAATAAGGCATACATAGCATGCGAAAGAGTAGCCATGAGTAGTATGTGCAATTTATTCACATCATCTGAGATCCTTACTCACCTTTTGTTATAACCGGCCTTATGAACTTAACCACAACCATCTCTTTCTCTTTTTCATTTTTTTTTCCCCATAATTTCTACGTGTTTTGTTAGACACTTTTTTAGTCATGGATTAATTCATTAATTGTTAGCAACTTAATTCCATATTGGTGTTTAAAATATGAGACCCTGAACAAATTTATCTTTTAACAAATAAGAAAGTCGCTCATTGATGTTTAGGGTTTTCTTTGTAGATAATCGATATATAGCTATTTAGCACGTAAAATCGCATAAAGTTTAAAAATAAAATATTAAACTTATTTTTTCATAATTTTGAATTAAGGTTTAATCTTTTTAAGCAACGTGTTAGTAACTTTGGTTTAATTGTACACTTAAATTAGTAGAAAATAAAAGTTGAAAATAATTAGGTACTATCACATTTTAAAATATATAAATTAAATTTTTTAATTACACTTCAATATTTAAGAGAATAACGTCAAGCAGGAAACTATTTAGTTTTTAAAAATTATATATTTATGTATATATTATTAATAAATTTTATCACATCCTCAAATCTTCAAAATCTTTTGAAAAATTTGGGTGATATATTATTATTCTAACTCTTTATTTATTTTCAGAATTTTTTTTAACACCTAACCTACCGTACTTCTTTTGCCACTTACTATGATATTAAATTTTTTAAAATGTTATTGTTTTTACAATTCTATGAATAAATGTTTGCATCACAAAAAACTATACACTTATAGATCACCTAGTTCGTAAGCTTAACAATTTGTTAGTGTGTAATTATTTTTGTGATACAGATTACTTGATTTGTAAATGTATAATTTTTTTAATCTTACAAACTAACTAATCTGTATTATGAAACAATTATACATTTATAATCTTCATAAACTTAAAAAAAATTTACACGAATCTCGCCTGAATGTATCATAAAAGAAATTAAACAACTACTAGCAAATGGTTGGCAGATTTAAAAATAATTTTACACTTACTAATAAATTGTTCCATATCTCCCAAAAACCCTATCATATTCAAGAACCTAAAATTGGAGGTGTAAGTTTTGCTTATGAACCATTTGGTCCGAATCATTACCGCAAGTGAAGTTTTTTTTTGCCTACGGACCATTGCTTAAGCTTTTTTTACTTCATATCTTTTGATTTAAATATGATTATATCCTAGAATAATATTTAGGGAATGTTGAAAGTGAAAAATTGTAAAAAAAAAAAATCATAATAGAATGACAAATCTCTTTAAGTTAAATATTTATCAATTTATAAATACATTTTAATATTAATAATAAAAAATTAAAAAAATTAGTAATTAAAATTCATAAAATATAATAAATAAAAAATAAAATTTTAATTTAAATATCTACAAAACCAATTGATTCGCAACAATGAGACCGTAAAATAAAAGAAAAGAGAATAGAATTAGATTTAAATGAGTTAGGAGTAATTTGAATATTTTAAGATTTATTTTTAATATGGGGTGAAAAAAAAAGTGGGAGTGGATATTAAGGAGTTTCTCTTTATTTGTAGTGTATGATTTGATTAAGTGATTATTGATTTATATTACCATTTAATGCTATTTATAATAAAGTTCAGGGCTTAGGTTATGCAACATGCGGGTGAGTCCATTGAAGGTAAATTAGCTGAATTTCCAATTTCCAACCACATGTCTCTCAGTCATGAAGTCCTTTTTCCATTTTTCTCAATTTGCTTGATTCCCATCCGTTAAAAATGTCGTCACAGTTCAATATTGTAGGTTTTGAAATTAGATAATTTGCTTGCAGTCATGCTTCCACGCTCTTCAAGTGACCTATGTAGAGCAGTATGCAATAGCTTCTCAAAACTATCATTTTCTTTCACCCATCCATATTTTATTTTAAGAGGTCAAGCTAGAAAAGTATCATTCTATTTCAAGACGTCAAGCTTGAAAAGTATCATTCACTATCAACTACACATCTTTAAACCAAAGCTTCAACTTAAAAAGCCCAAGATCAATTCATCTTAGATTTGTTTTTACATGCCTTATTTTTTGTTTAACCTAATTAGAAACTTTGTACAACAGGTGAAAAGTGGGAGATTAATAAAATAAACTCACAGTGTAAGCTTCAATGTCGTTATTGTGGGATTGGATGTCATCACAAGATAAACCAAATAATAGCTTGACTCCTCTTTGATGAAACTCTTTAGGGTACTAAGCCATCTTACCAAGCTCAGTGGTGCGAAATCACCTAAATATACATTACATTTACAAATTAGAATGTAAAGAGAAAGAAAGAAAAGTGATATAGAAGGATGAAAAAGGCAATGAGAAACTGGGTGACAGAAGAGGATGTTGGACAAGAAATAGTCGGTCAACTGCTTTTATAGGGTGAAAAAATTCAAGCTTTGTTAATCTAGTCAATAAAAGTAAGACACAAGTGCAATAACCAGCAAACAACCATCTAAAGATTCCATGGATAATAGTAACATACACCAGTATCTTACACATCAGAAGTGAAAAATAAAAACCTAATAAATATTGACAATACAAAACACTCACTTAAAAAACATCGAATATTACCTCTGCCAACAAATATATTCCTTACTCTCCAGAAATGGAGTAATCTAATGCTGAAACTAAAAAAAAAAATAAAAAAATTCAAGCGCCGAAGATGCTCTTGAAAATAGGAATAGCTAGTGTAACACAAAAAATTAAAAGGTAAATATGAAATGCCAAAAATGCTCTCGAAAATAGGCTTAACTCGAAGAAGGAAAAATAAAATAAAATTAGGTGGGGTTTATTTGAAATATTTCTGTTTTTTATTAAAAACATAAAATAATAAAAATAATAAAAATATGTTTGGTTACAATTTAAAAAATATATTAACAAAAAATATTTTTAAAAATTAATTTAAAAAAAAGTTGTTTTCAAAAGTTAACATAAAAAATTTTAAAACAATATTATAAATATATAAAAATTAATATATAAATATATTTTAAATTTATATATAAATAATTTATAATATTTTTCTTAAAGTTGATTAAATGAACAAAATTTCAAAAAGTAAAAATAAAAAATAAAAACAAAATATTTTTTTTTTCAAACAAAACGTCATTGTAAAAGATGTGTTGTCTGATTTTTTTTTTTTTTAAAAAAATTCAGCTAAGAAGAAAAATATCTGAATCTTATCTGTTACCATAATATTTTCTTTTTTGGTCTAGAAAATTTAATTTTAAACCAATGTTATTGGTGGTTATATTTTAGAGGAAAAATATACTTAGACAACCGGGAGAAAGACACCTATTGATGAGAAAGATTACAATTGTGGATAAAATTGGTAGATGAAATTGAAAATGACCCCTTCTATAATATATATATCTATATATATAAATGAAAGGTAATGGTAATGTGTTTATAAATTAAGGGCGTTTAAATAGAAGGAATCTATTTTTGATAAAAGTATAGTTTTTATGAAGTATGTGAAGGTAATTTGTTATTAATGAATTTGGTAAACGCAGAGCAGAAGGTGTTATCTGGCGGTATGAATGCATATTGGGGGCATTACTGGGGTGGTGGTGCGGACTCACAGTAATGAAATTGCAGAGCACAGAAATCGAACAAAGACTTACTCATCCTTTTTTCTTCCAAACGCAATCGCCATTCGCTTTTACACCCTCGCATTCACAT
Organism: Psophocarpus tetragonolobus; assembly: GCA_037954015.1. Lineage (NCBI taxonomy): Eukaryota > Viridiplantae > Streptophyta > Magnoliopsida > Fabales > Fabaceae > Psophocarpus > Psophocarpus tetragonolobus. Next base: position 92,897,679 of record CM075690.1, read on the forward strand.
CAACTTTAGTCAACCACACTTCTAAGTTATCGCTCTCTTTCGTTTTAATAATACTTCCAATTCTATCAGCCCTCCTCCGACCACCGTCTTCCGCCACTCTTCTACTTCCAGGTTTTCTCTCGCTCCTCCGTCCTCTTTTTCTTCTTTAGTTACTTCGCTTAATGCCCCACCAATTTCTTACTCTGTTTTGATTTGTTGGTTCATTTACTAATTCAATTTTCTTTTTCTTCTCGTGCTTGCTTTACTCAGTTTCCTCCTCCGCTTTCATCTCCGTGCTCAATATTTTCATTCACTTTCTCCTTCCAGGTTCGTGCTTTAAACTGCTTTTAAGTATTCTCCTTCCCGTAAATGCATTTGCATTGAGGTTAATTCATTCTCGATTTGCTTTACTTTGATCTGTACTATTCTCGTTTTCTTTGTTCCTTGTTCTGTGTTTGCTTTGGGATTAGGAACCTTGCTACTTGTTTCTTAGCGCCGTTGCAGATTGAGCTAGAAGATTTCAATCCCTAACAAATGCCACCTGCTTTATTAGCCTTTGCGCATTTTGTTCCCACTGCCTAACCCGAGGCTTTTTGCAGCTCTCAATATCTTCTAAGATACGCGTTGGCCATGGCCATTCTTGTAGTCCGCTATCTTAGAATTTATCATAAACATGGCTTTCTTTTCTTTCTTTTTTTGTTTACTACATGGTAGTGTTGTTAGAAAGGACTTATTTAGGATGAAGGGTGTGAACTTAACATGAAATTCTTGTTATTGGTGGTTTTGGGATATTGTTGTAAAGCTAAAAATCGAATTGGATTTCGTTAATTTAAATTGCATCCCAAAAACACTAGGGTTCAATTAAATGTTGTGAATGAGTTCTAAGCAAGAGAGCATTTTTTTGCGATAGAATAGAAAGCTTTGGATCAAGGAAGCCCATTTCAAGGCTTTGACAAACAACCGATCTCAACATGAATTTTTTGTTGGATTTCAAATCACCTCTCAATGAGAATCTCTTTATTCAAACTCAAGTTATGCAGTTGTCAAGGAAGCTTGGATGGTCAGCAAAGTGATCATCCCCTCGTTGGTGGCTCAAAAGAGTTTATTAAATAATGTAATTAATTGTTTAAATTTCCTTATTGAATTGCTTCCAAATATGGTCTATATGTGGTCAATGGCATGATAGCACTTGAAAAAGATGAGGAAGAAAAAATCATGGTGTAGGATAATCAATACTTGTGAACGTGAAAGCTTAGTTGTATGAATGGATGGAGTAAATTGACAGAAGGTAAGAGAATGGAACATGATATAATGAATCATTTAAGCTTTGTTTGCATACGCAGTCATTCACATTCAATGGAAAAGCTTCATGACAAGTTCTGTTGAATGTGTCTTGAAATTCAGGAAACTTGTAAAACAGACACACACTTTGTACTCCTTCCTTTCCATATCTTTTGATGTTTAAGAAATATCTAATGGAACTAAAATATTTTTGTATTTAGACTAAAATGTACTTATTCAGTTCATTGATCTTTGATGCTTGAACCACTAGTATTGAATATTAAATAAGGGAATATTTGTGAAAAAAAAGAAGCAAACTACAGTGAGGTGAAACTGTGAAAGTAATGTTTCAAAAAGTAGGAACACTTGTATAATTACATGAAACTTCTAGGGTGTTGCTGTAATCAGCTAAAAATTAATTAGACATTGAAAATTTAGAACATCAATTGTTATGGGAAAAAGAGACTAAAACATAAAAAATATGACAAGGAGGGAGAACCTTTTAGGGGCACAAAATTATTTCATCTCGTTTCCGTCATTTAATGTTCCTAAACACATAATACTCCCTCTGGTCTCAAATATAAGGAAAATAAAACCTACTTTACACTTATTAAGAAAATTAGTTAACAATTTTAATTTTGTCATTTTCATTTAAAAGATAAACTCTTTTCCTAAACTATCCCTCCTTGGAATTTGAGATATATAATAAAAAAATAACATTGGGAATAAAACTAAATTAAATGAAAGGTATTTTAGGAATGATGTCATTAATGAGGCAAAATTAGTTGAGATTTGCTTATGTTTAAAACCAACACCTAAGATATTTTTTTTTTCTTACTTGATATTGAAGGGAGTAAATATGTTAGTTGTTCTTTCCCCTAGGTTGAAGCATCTGACCCGAGGAAATACTTTCATTCTTTTGCTTCCTTGAAAAGAGGAGGTAATTGCATGTTTCTCTTAAGTCATTATTTTCCAAATTCCAATAATTATCAAAAGAATGCTTAATTTTTTTTGGTCTTTATGTTGATCATAATTGTTTAGAATCTTAGATATTATAGGAAACAATATCTTCCATATTCTTATGTAATTTAAGAAATAAATCTATATAAACACTCATCTTGTGTGTTTTCAAACATACTGTTTCAATTTATTATTCTTCTCTATTTCTACGTTGAAGTGATAATGAGAAAGTGTCCCTCATTGGGGGTATCATTTTGCTTGCTGCTTCTTTTTTAAAACCTTTTCCCCTTCTTCCAACAATTTTTTTATATAGTTTCATTTTCTAGTACCAACTTGTATAGGCGAGAATCCTGTTCCGGTAACCCTTTTCGACGATTATTGCCATTGTCGTGCCGACCACCTTATGTGTGCCACTCATCTTTCAGCATAAAACTTTTTGCTCGCCTACCTGATGTTCTTTTTCGTCCCTTTTTTGGCATGTTTTTCAGTTTAAATGATTTTGGATCTTTAAAAATATTTGTTTGAAGCCTCCAACTATTGGTTTTATTAGGCTGATGGATGTTCCAACTATTTGGCAATGTTATATTTCTAGGAATTCCCCAAATTTGCCAACATCCTCGAGTTGTTTTTCCTAATATTGTTTTATGGTGATACTCAATTTTGTTACTTGCTTTTTGTAAGAAGTTGAATGCTTAGTAAGCTTGAGGCCTTCAGCTTGAGGGGGGGAGTTTAGATATTATCTTATATTGATTTTAAATATAGTATGTAGACGTATTAACTTAGATATTATACAAACTAATATCTTATATATTCATATGTAATTTATGAAATAAGTATATAACACTCATCTGGTGTGTATTTAAACACATAGTTTTGGTCTATTATTCCTCTTTATTTCTCCAATTTTAACAATAATTAATCAAAAGTTTAATATGATCATTAATCATTAGTATTATGCTTGTTGAAGATTGAGGTATCAATTCCCTTAAACTGCAATATTAAAATGAATGACTTTGAGTTTAAATTATGGATACTCGAGATTTATATATATATATATATATATATATATATATATATATATATATATATATATATAAGATTTTAGAAAATTATGAATGGATTATCACTCATTCTCAAAGGAAATTAAATATATTCTATTGTTGTACTCTGACATGTAGCACTACATAAGATAAGAGTATAGAGATTATAATTTATTTACTGCATAGGGATATAAGTTATTTCTAAATTTTCTATCTTTATATATTGAGGATGTGAATGAAAATATTTGAAACGCCCTGTTTATAGTCTGTTTTAGTTTGGAAAAAAAAGTTAGAAGAATAATTGAAAAGTTCATGGTACCTTAGAGTGCACGTTTGGGATTCCTAACTAATAGCAATTAATTGATTATAGAGAGTTTTAATTAGGGATACCTCTAGGTGTTAGTTGGAGGCGGTTAATTAGTTAAATATATAGGAGGATTTGATGGAAGGCGTGCCATTTAATTCTGTTAGCAAATAGCAACTTAGCATTTGTGAACTGAGAAGCATCTCAGTTGGAGAGACTAAAAAAGGGAAACTCTTTGTAAAGGGCAAGCAAGCGACTAGAGGAGAATTCTCTCCTTTTCTTTATTGCGATTCAATATTCAATACTAGGATCATTCTATTCTTGTTCTGTTTTTAAGATCTTGAAAAAAGTGATTAGTGAGCTGAGAGCCTCTTCGATGGATTTCAGTGTTTCTAAGATCTAGAGGAAGAGGGTTGATGGGATGCAAGAACGTAAGCAGATGATGCACTGGATGCCGAAGAAGAGGTAATTAAACAAAAGAACACAATGTAGTGCACACTTAAGTCAGAGGAGAATTTGAAGTTTAACAACTGTGTGTGGCAGTGATCTATTGCAATATTTGGAGAGCAATAAATAAAGAAGGTTAAAAAATCAAGAACAAGACTTGTTGTGGAGAAGAAAATGAAAATAATGAAGAAAAATCAATCAAAGAAACAAGCACAGAAACAATTATGGTGGAGGAAGAAGTTGATCCACCAAGGAAAGGGAGAAACATGAAGAAAATAGAGTGTGGAGAATTTGGGTTATGAAGACCTTTTTCAGGGTAACCAAGAAGTGGTGTAGATATTGAGGGCCTCCGCCTCCCTATGGATAGCATGGTGCCATGGCATAATGGTGAAGCAGAGGAACAAAGTGCATGAAACAGTCATGGAGATTTGGTTTATTAAATCACAGGCGATCCCCCACAACTAGAACCACTGGATTGGATTAACCCATGGAAGCTTATGGGTCATCAACTACGAGTGACTTCTAGGTCTTGCTATACTGTCTGATCTTGCTCTGCACTAACTGCTAGATTCAAGTCTTAGAAAAGCTGTTAATGGAGTGATTGCAAATGAAGGTGGTAATGAATCTAATGATGGGTTCTGAAACCAGATGGATGAACAATGAGAAGAGAAGAGGGCAAAAATTGTAATGACACTAATTGAGTTCATTTCTTGATTTAGTGGGCCAAGCTTAGATCATTAGAGATAAGCTCACAGATTTATAAAAGGAGAAAATCTTTTAGGTTTAATTGATCAATCCAAATTTATCTTATAATGGGAGGAGGTCAGAGATAGGAGGCTATATGGGCCAGCCCAAGTTGGTATAAGCCAGAGGTCAAATGGGTCAATCCATGGAGCAGCCTGCGTAACTACTAATCCTATTATTTTCAAAAAGCTTGTTTTTAAAATAGTTAATAAATTATAAATGGGTCGTTTTACAAGTTGGACTGCCTACCAAAATGATTTTATTTTTTGAAAAATATTTTTAATTTATTATGTGAGTAAACAAGTTACAAGTTGTTATGCAAACTTCCAGACCAAGTCCATTTGACCTACAGTTATTCAGCCCAACTCAGGTTTGTTCACAAACCAATTAAGATTTTGCCAACTCAAGCCCATGTAGACTGATAGTTATGCAGAATGGTCTGCAATGCATGCTGCAGCCCACATATCTGTGCTAATTGTAGAAATGGACTCACTTTGTAATACTTTTGGCCATATCCACTTCTTTGCTGGATGCGATCAAGCCCAATATTCTGTCAAGCTACAGTTTTCTGTGATGGTAGCATGTTCAGTAAGCTTATCATCTCATATTCCCTGTTTTGTGCTCCAAATTTTAGCTACCCACCTACATATTGAGGATATATGGTGAACCTAGGGGAAACCCTTGGAGAGAATATTCCTCTCCACTTCTTTTTTGTCATTCAATATTTAATAATAATCATTCTTTTTTATGGTTCATAATTTCATATCAATGCATGCCATAGGTGTGGGTATAAGTATGTCTTTTTGTATGGTATACAATGTTATGAAATTGTTCTTAGTTTGACCAATATTTATTGAAGTATGGTATAGTCTCTTGGGATTATAAGCGAAATAGAGAGGAAAAAAATAGGATTCTTTTTCCTTTTGCCACAATTCGCTCAAAGGGTTCAAGGGAGATAGTGCATCAAGCTGTTCGCAAGAGCCAACTTGATACTCTTCCTTAGGATCTCAAATGAGGAAACCCTAGGAGAGTCACAAACTCCAACCACTATCCATGTACGATCTATACTAGATTTGACCAACTGCCCATCCTACCTCTTCTATGTTCATGACAACTCATTTTTGTCTCAGTAGAGTTTTTTAGTGGCATGTTTCGCTCCTCTTTCCAATTACTTAGAAAAAGTGTGCCATTAGTTCAGGTACAAGATACTATCATTACCGCCTGGACAATTAGGCATCCATCTCATGATAGTGACGACCCAATTGCTAGAGTGGAGTTCTACCAACTAAGCTATATCCAGTGGAGCATGCATGAAGGAGTCAAATTAGTTTTTTATTCTTTTCCTTGTGAACCAGAGACGTCACCTGTGAAGTAAATCATCAGAAGAATTAGAGGATAGATGTAAGAGAAGAAATACAGAGGATAGAAGTAAAAGAGAAATAGAATAGAAAAAAGTATCGGTTGGATGAATAGAAGAAATAGGAAGAAAAGGAGTGGAGAAATTTCTCTTTGGTTAGTTAGAAAAGTGAAAGAGTGGGTGAAAATAAATAAGTAAAATGTATAAAAAGCTTTTATCAATTATTATGTTATAATTTTTTAAAAATTTTAAAAATTAAAAAAAAAGAAAAATCAAATGCTATAAACATTTTCTCTCACTTTAGGGGGAAATCTTTTTATACATGGGACTCACTAAAAAACTCTCTTCTTTCCTATTTCTCTTTTATAATGTAAAAAGTGTTACTATTAAAAATCATGTTGAACTTGCACCTTATATTTATTATTTGTCTTAATTACATGTATATATGTAATGGAAAACCCTTTGATCTCTAGATAATATAAGTTTAGAATTTGTTCCTTTTCTTGATTCATCAACTAGAACCTATAGCCATCTACACAAAGCTTGCATTAAGGCATTAGGTCAATAGTCAATATTTTTTATACATTTTTATAGTTATACAGATATATAAGGTGAAGTCTATAATTCCTTTACTTGCAATGGTAAATAATATTTTCATTTTTTATATCTGTGGTAGATATGGAGGAGTACTGGTCTTGGTGTTCCTTTTTCATATAAACAATTTTCTTTGTTATTTTTCTTTATTTCTAATAAAAATTATTTATTTATAAAATATTGAGAAAACTATAAGCTATGAATACTCTACATTGATTAAAAAGCCAATGGGCTGTTTAGTTGGAGTGTTTTCCAGGAAAACTGAGAAAATTATATTATGAATATAAGGAAAACTGAGAAAACTATACTAGGAATGCAAGGGAAACTGGAAAGCATGTAATTTTCAAAGTAAACTGTTGGAAAATGGAAAACTAGAAAAGTATCTAAATTCTAAAGTAGCTTTTTAGATTTAGAAAATTGGAAAACATAGTCTCATCTTCAACCATATCGAGTTCAGTTCTATTATCCTTTCCGCTGACTCCGCCTCCGTCTCATATGCCTTTCACCCTAACTTATGTCACTTTTCCTTCGTTGTCGTGCTCACCTTTCATGCTCCTTCCATGCCTATCACCTTTGTGCTGCAATCTCTCATGATCTTTTTGCACCTCCCACTTTGACCTTCACTACCTCTCCATCGCCATCAACGCCATCTTTCACACTACTTCCACGTCTCCTTCTCCGACCTCCGCCACCTCTTTGCCGTCACTTCCACCACCTTTGATGCTTGTTTTGCACCTCCCACCCTGACCTTCACCACCTCTTCACTCACGGCTCCACTGTCATTCGTTCACTGTTGTCACCACCTTTCTTTGTTGGAAAATAAAAATTCTTGAAAATTGAATGTATCTAAACACATTTTCTGAAATTTTCATACTTTTCTAGGAAATGAAAAATTTGGAAAATAGGCTGAAAACTATTCCAAAAAAACAAGAAAACAGAAAATGCAACTAAAAAGCCCCTAAAATTCTTAAGTTTTTAAAAAGTATAAGGTATACATATTGGTTGTACATCAGCACTAGGTGTCCAACTTAGTTAAATTACATATTCATATACAATGCAAATTTGATCAATCCAATTGTTGAATTTTATATTTTTATTAACTAGATTTAGATTAAGTTTACAATATTTCATACGATGAATCTCTCTCTCTCTCTCTCTCACACACACACACACATATATATATATATAGTTAATTTCATGAACAAGAGAGAGAAATGTTAAGTTTAAAAATAGATAGCCACTAATGACATGTTTGTGCATTGCTGACACCTAAGATATGAACGACTTTCTTTAATATAGATATATAGTTATTTTCATGTGGAACATAAAATTCTAAACTACAAGAATGTTATGTTAATTAAGTATATATTAGTCTAGCCGCATAGGGGAATATTAAAGGAATTGGGAATTTTTTCTATATAAAAAAGATATTCTAGAAGACTCAATGAGACTTTCCCATTGAATAAACCCTATTGGACAAACCCTTCTATCCTCCCCAGCGCCGCTGCCACCCTTTTTCTCTTGGTGTCGAACAACACTGGAAGATACTGCAAACAAACTAGTTTTGACATCCAGGTCAATATTCAACCTTTGTTCATTATCAATTTGCTCTGGTCGCTATTTTTCATGATTGAATTTGTGAAACTTCTCATGATTAGAATTGTGATTAGATTGTGGTTTTATTTGGCTATCAATTTCGGAAACACTGGTAAGAATTATGAGTCTATTTCTTTTATTCTTTCTGTATCATCTTTTCTTTTGAAAGCAAAAGAACATTTTTCATGATCTTCTTGGTTCGGAAACACTTGAGACGACATCAATGCCTTCTACAGATTGGTTAAGGGATTAAATGCATGATGCTGTTTTCTAATTGATTTTGTTTATTAGATAATATTTAACTAATATATACCATAAGGGGGATATTGCAGGATGACCTAGTTGAATGTTATTGATATCTAATTACAACTTTTATCTAGTATCCAAAAAGTCTAATTGTTCTGGGTACTAAATATTATCTCTTCAGTGGTTTGCTCAAATTTCTAATAAAATTACAGAAACTTAGGCGGTAAAATATCTCTTGAATAAATGCTACATATCTTGAAAACATATTAGCAATTGCTGATTTTTCCTAGAAGATATTATAATGGTTTCAAATAAATGTGTCCTTGAATTACTACATTTATTTTTTACCTATATGAAATATTGTAAGGGAATAGAGTTTTTTCTTTTTGAAAGCTATAATGGGTTGTGATTTTTTTTTGGTGAGTAGTCAATAGTGTTTCATGCTTTGTCATTTTGCATACTAAAGATCAATTTCAAATTCAGAGCTACATGTAGCGCACATATGTGTTGCCTTCTGGAAAGGAAGCTAAATCTGCTTTGATGACTTAACAAGAGGCAAGAATAAAAAAATAGTTAAATTCCTGTGCTCCATGAATACATTTTTTCGTATGAAATTCTTTTGTTCTAGGTGCAAGAAATGTCTGCCATTAGCCTATGGCTCTTTCTAGTGTTGTTGACACGAAATGGCAACTTCTATTCCTAAGTGTAAAATTAGCTATTATCTTAGGCTTACAAGTTGTGCACATGCATACTAAGTACTTGACCTATGTGTCTCACATGTTTCTATTGCATCTTGATGATAACATAATGTTTGTCTCTTCAGTCATACTGATTCTCAAGAATGAGGATTGCTAAGGAAGAATCATCAAGCAGTGCCGCACAGGCAAGTAATTATGACAAATATAACTCTGGATCCTCAAGACTCTTCTACCCCCGCTATCGTTCTCAGTGGCTGGAGTATGAATGTTTATTTATTTTCTTGAACAGGCAATAAACTTGATATCAGCAGTGAAGGAACTGCAAGGGGTTACCGCTCTGGATCTTAATAAATTATTGAGAGACTCTGAGAATTTCACTATTCACTACCTTAGTGCAAAAGGATCATTGCTGAAGGTTGTATCATGCTCAGCATCATATTGCTATTTGATCTCTGTTATCAGATTGTCATTTCTTATTGTAATGTGCATAGATTGATATGGAAAAGCTGGCGGGATCTCTTCCATTGCACCTTACTACACTGTTGATTTCAGCTGTTAGAGATGAGGCCCTGTTCAGATACTTGTTACGTGGCATTCGACTCTTGCATTCCTTGTGTGACTTAGCCTCTCGAAATTCTAAATTTGAGCAGGTTAATATTAATAATATCTGTTAACATTTATCATACATATTCTGCTTATCATGTAGCTTTTTGTGTTTTCCTTGTGTGGCAAATAGGTGCTATTAAAATGTTGAAGAATGATATTTATTAAAATTCCTCTAAAGTTCAAACGCATTGTCTTGCACTAATTAATGATCTGCTGTCTAAATTTATGGGGGAAGGAGGTGGAGTTTTTTTTCCTGGATGGAATATTTATTTTTTATTCCATTAATTACTAGTTCACATCAATATGCCATCATCTTTTGGCAGAGAAATGCAAGTCTTGAAGAGTTTTTGTGAAATTGTATTAACAATTCTATGCACTTTGTTCACAGTGTGGGTATTGCTGTTTTGAAAATTATAGTGACCCTATGATTCTAATTTCTGTATTATAATATGATTACAGATTTTGCTGGATGATGTGAAAATAATGGAACAGCTGACTGACTTGGTTTTCTACATGCTAATTGTTCTTGGTGGTTACAGACAGGTTTTTCATAGTTCGTTTCTTTACAGTTTCATCTTCTATGTTGTGCATCTATATTGAGATATACACTAATGCTGCAGGAATACCATGCTTTTAGTCATATGCACCTTATGCATTCAACTCTTGTAGCATGCAGTTTGCATCTATTAACAGGGTTTATATCAACACAATGGCAAGATATTGTTCATGTATTGCTTGCACACCCTAAGGTACAACTTCACTTTCACCACATGTTTTAGACGCTTGATTCAGAAACAGTATTCTGTTATTGTCCATTTGGCAAATTTTATAAAAAAAAAAGCTTTTATTTTGTCACAACTATTTTAAATTCTTTTTCCTTAAATTTTGCTTGTCAATCTTTAATTTATATATTTTTTTCTAAACTTAAAAAAAGGAAATTTTGGTGTCAAAAATCGCTTTTATTGCAAAACGAAAAAAATGACATGGTACAAATTTAAGTAGCATTTCTTTCAATCCAATTGTTGTATGCATTTAGAATTTCCAATCAGCTAATTTCTTTGTATAACCTCCATTTTGAACCAATTCTCCCCAAAAGCTTAAGCGGTTGGGTAAAAGCATCTTAATCATTTTATTTTATCTAACAAATTCGCCTCTTAACAATTTCATTTACTCTTTTTTTTCGGAAAATACATTTTTATGCTATTATTTATCATGAATTATGTTACAGGTTGACACATTTATGGATGCAGCTTTTGGATCAGTTCGCATGGTTGTTAGTTTTCTTGAAAGTACACTGGTAGCATTACATGAAGATATTTCTGTGGAATCAAACATTACAACAGAACAAATAGTTTATTATCTCTGTCAGCAGTGTGAAGCTTCTTTGCAGTTTCTTCAGTCATTATGCCAACAAAAATTGTTTAAGGAGCGCCTGCTTAAAAATAAGGTTTCCAAGCTATCTTATTCGTAAATTTGCAGGGAAACTCGTGTCCCTAAATATATATATGAAGAAATTCTTCTGAAGTTTGATTGGAGATGAGTGCTGTATGGAGTGGAAGCCTGGTTGCATCCTTTATTTCTCTCAGTCATTGTATAATTTTTTTTAAAAAAAAATTTTTGAAGAGCTCCATGAATAAATCACATCAAATTCCTTCAAATAAAGGTTATGTAAATATACTGTTTCAAAAAAGGAAAATGTCAAATCATGTTTACATCCTTTTACTCTTCTTTAAACCACTTTTTTTTTCTCCCCTTTAATTGTGAAACAACCAAATATGGATCAGCATCTCAATTTTGGACATTTTGACTCATGGTGCTTGGCTGGCAAACATTTAGGAGTGTCTCCATTTATTTGTTAGTTTTTCCTATTATTTTTTTAAGGAGGATTCCTTAGTCTTATTTTTTCTGCATCATTTCTTTTATTTTATTTCCATTTCACAAAACAAAGTATTGTTGAATCTTCTCTACTGTCTGAGCCGTGCAATTTTACCTTTCTCTAACATCACAACTAAATTATTTTGAAAGTGGATATAAATGCTCAACCATTAGGTTTTCTTGTTTGATGGGTATAACCCCTTGACACCTCTATTGTTAATATTAGATAGGTTTCTAAAATGGAACAGTGACCTACCTCTATATGTACCTTGTTTACGGGCATATTTGTGAATAGGTCTTATATAATATTCTTCAGATTCTTTTTTGTCAAACATCAGAATGTCATTCATGTCATTTCCTTCACCTATTTAATTAAACTGAATAGAAATTTAGGTCCATTGGACAAGAAGATTTCTTAAAAAGATCAAAATTAAGGTTTATGGTTAAGTATTTCTGTTTTAGAAATTCTAATGCTAGTGCTATACAAAAAATAATGTTCTTATTTCCATATATAAGTGTGATCAACAATCCTATTTTGGTATAATATTATGTTAAAAATTATACTCTGTTATTCTCCTTGCAACACCACAGGTTAATGTGTTGCACCATTAAAGGTGGATATTGTTAGAGGAAGAAGTCCGAGTTTTATGTGTTGGAAATTCCACTTGACAAACTGGATACTTTCAAAATAGTTACTGGCAATGTTATTGCATTGATTTGGTTGATTGATGGGATGTTGTGCTCTATACATCCATATAACTGCATGAGCTCATATATGGTTTTCATTTACATACAGGAGTTATGTGAAAAGGGAAGCATTCTTTTTCTTGCTCAATCCATCTTGAAGTTACACATTCAGACATCTTTTCCATCTAGGATCATGGCAGCTATTTCTAGGCTAAAGGCTAAAATACTATCTATTGTGAGTCCAATGACAAAATTTGCTAGAAATCCCTGCATTTAACTTTAATGTAGACAAAAACCTCCATTTGATTCTGTGAGGTAATTCCTGCCATCACATTAGTCCTCCAAAAAAAATTGACACCAATGTCAAAAATTCTTTTTGTTTCCATTTTAGTCCTCTCAAGATTTTGATGCCAAATTAGTTTGTAAAAGATTTAATTTCTCACCAAATTAATCCTTCAAATCCTTTTTTTCACCATTTTATTGCTGAAGAAGGACAAATATAAATACATTGTAGATTTTTGAGACTACTAATTTAGTGATAGGTTAAATCTTTGAAGGATTAATAGGGTGACAATATTTGGGGGACAAATATGGTGATGATTGAAATCTTTTAGGAATTAATATGGTGACAAATTTTTAAACGACTTGGTGATGTCATGCATCTAACTTTGGAAGACCAAATAGATGGTTTTTTAGTCTACTCTATAATGTATGCATATTATTAACAATACTATGCCTGCTTTCTTTACTCAGCTGCTGAGTTTGTGTGAAGCAGAAAGCATTTCTTATCTTGATGAAGTAGCTAGCTCAGTACGAAGTTTAGATTTGGCTAAATCTGTTGCATTGGAGGTTAGTTTTCTGCTGTTGGTTTGTAATGCAAAGTGTTGAAGACAAAGGTCTGTATTTTAGTCAGATTTTTCTGATAACTGGTGAAAATTGTTGCTTGAAAATAACTGTCATTTTTTCTTCCACTTTTATTGTTTCATACTGGGATTACATTTCTGAGTACTAAATATACGATATAGATTGTTGAGTCAAGTGTAGGTTCATCAGGAAATCTTTAAATTAACATTGTTGTTTGGTGGCCTGCAGTATGCATCAATGCCATTAAGTACATCAATGTATTTATTACATGCTATCAATGATGTAGGTTTTTGACTTGTTGAAGAAAGCTTTTGGAAGAGATCCTGGGCATCTTACTGCTGATAGAAGTCACCCAATGGGTTTTGTACAGCTCAATGCAATGCGTCTGGCTGACATCTTCTCCGATGATTCAAACTTCCGATCATACATGATACTTTGTTTTGTAAGTCTATCCTAACTTGTTTTAGTATCATCCATTACACTATACATCCAATGTGCCGTAAAAATATTTTAGGTAGCATGAGCACTGTTTTGTTTTGTTTGTAAAACTACTCTAAATTTAATTTATGACAAATGGCAAGATATTATGCGCTTCTTGTTTTATCTTTCATCTGTGTTAAAATCAGAGAGAATCGAAAGTATAAGAAAAGGGAATAGATTTGTTATTGCTTAGAATAAGAGGGTGGTTACAACACAGTATTTATAGTGTAGCTGTTCTGCTGACTTGTTGTACACATTTGTATAACAGACTAACTACCTTCTTTATAATGTTTTGTTTGCAAAACTACTCTAAATATAATTTAAGACAAATGCTAAGATATTATGCACTTGTTTTATCTTTCATCTCTGTTAAAATCAGAGAATTGATAGTGTAAGAAAAGAGAATAAAATTGTTATTGATAGTGTAGCTGTTCTAATGACTTCTGTACATGGTTGTATTTGTATAACAGACAAACTATCTTCTAACTAATCCCTGAGAGTCAGTTGAGAGCTGCTCTTGCATGATACACTATGCTTTGTAATATTTTCCTTGGTTGGTAAGATGTACATTCCACAATTGGGAATTGACTGTTTTCTTTTATGTGATTCCAGACTAAAGTTCTGACAGCAATAATTTCGCTTTCACATGGAGATTTTATATCCTGTTGGTGTTCATCTAATCTCTCGGAGATGGAGGAGGATGCAAGTCTTGAATATGATATATTTGCTGCAGTTGGATGGATTTTGGATAATACTTCACCGGATGTAAGAAATGCTACAAATTTGGAATTCAACCTAATCCCTAACAGCATGCCTAAGGCTTCTTATGCACATCATAGGACATCATTATTTGTCAAGTTCTTTGCAAATCTTCATTGTTTTGTTCCCAACATATGCGAAGGTTGGTTCTTTGTCAATATTCCCAAAATTTTTGGGCCAAATTTGATTGTTTTACTGCTATGTGTTTTTCCACATTTCATTAACCCTTTTTTCTCTCCTGTATTTTTAATCCCCACTCCAGAGCAGGAGAGGAATCTTTTTGTTCTCAAGGTCATGGAGTGCTTGCAAATGGATCTATCTAACTTGCTACCTGGGTTTTGTTTTGCTTCTGATGCTCCTAAAGCAGCCATTGCTAGCAAGAACCTCCGTAATAATTATTCTCAAATAGTTTTTGGTTATGGAATTATGAGCAATATATTTACTTCCTTACAAGTAACTTACTTTTGTAGGCTCATTGTTAAGTCATGCAGAATCTTTGATTCCAAACTTCTTAAATTTGGAGGATGTGCAACTTTTGAGGTTATATTACCTTCTTTTAAGTTTCATAGTAGCAGTGGCATGACTGATTTTAAACTGTTGACAGTGGTAGCTCATGTATTGGGGATACATGTGATTGTGTCTGTGTGATGCATTAGCATTATGGCATAAACGGAAGCTCCTTATGCCCATTGATTAAACTGAAAAAAAGAATTGTAAAGCTAATTGAGAAATAGTGCCTTTTTGGTTTTATTTCACAGATATATTTATAAGAATTATGTTGAATTTTACTGTTTGTTTGTTTCTTCCCAAAAAGGAGAGCTTGTCTATGCACAAGACGGAGTTAATAGACATTCTCTTCTGATTTTGGTGCATGTACCATTTTTATGCACACTATTTATTAGCTTCAGTCCAGTTTAGGATGCTTGAAACTACCCTTTTTAAATTTACATACTAATTTTTTTCTTAAAATTTGAAATAATTACATTTCTATCTTCTCAATTTATTTAGAGAATAAGAGAAACAAGAAATAATAGAATAATTATCATGCTGATGGTAATTTTCAATCTTCTAGAATACACAGTTTATGTGTGTGCTGGGTGGGGGTGGAGGATAGACCAAAAATTAAAAATATCACTGTAATTTTAATAAATTGTTTTATACTATTCACACTAAATATGTTTGTGGAAATCTAGTTTTATTGTATTTTTTTTTCCTTTTCTGTTGACTTTGTTATGTCATTTTCATTTCCCCCCTTCCCTTTCCTCACTTCAACTCCCTGGTTAAGCATACGAGGCATTTATTTTTTCTGTAAATCTTTTAGCTCCTAAGGTCGAGCATTATACTATCTTAGTTTGATGTTTAAGTTTAACAAACAACTTTGATTTGTTAATTGCTTGCAGAGTGTTTTTTGGCGAATTACAATCTCTATTTTCATCTACTGGATTTGGGGAAAATCAAGTAAATCTTTGACCTATAGATTGAACTGTTAATATTTTTTTGTGATCTATTTTCTTTTTCTCCTTTACTCATTATTTCATATTGTGTATAAATGTCCCCATATAATTCTGCTGGGAAACTCAGGATAGCAAATTTGAGGAGTCATTATCTTGGGATAAGCTTTCTAAATTTAACATCAATGAACAATATCAGGTATTTACAAGTCTTTCTTCGACCAACACATTCAATGACCACATTGTATTTTTAAATTTTTGTTCACAAATGTAGTTAAAGTTTTACCTGCTTTAGAACTCGAAAATGCCTTTAACTGTTAAATAACAAAGTATAAACAATTCTCAAATTGAATTATTTGGTTACCATGTAGCTTGTCCTCAACAGAGTAACTTGAGAAAAGTTTTATTTCCTGTAGGAGGCACAGAGTGCAGGGGGATGCCCGTCATCTTTAACTGGAAAAGAACATGCCTATCTTAGTAAAAAGGGTGGTAATTTTAAGGAAGGAATGTCTGAGAATTCTGCATTTCCAGACATGGACCAACATAATATTAGGGCCGAAGACACAAATCAAGGCAAGGGCCTGAATAGGCAAAATCAGGTAGATGATAAAGGCATACCTGGTAAAACAGCATCAGGAGGAGCAAGAGATGTGGAAAAGGATGTTCAGAATGTTGAAACAAGTGGTTCAGATAGTAGTTCTGCAAAAGGAAAGAATGTTGTTGATCATATCGATAATGGAGAGCTTTCTAAATCAAATGAGCGTCTAAAAAGAGCTGCAGTTGAGGAAAATCCAGAGGATGAAAAGATTGAGCTTTCACAAAGGAGAAAACGAAAGCGAACAATAATGAATGATAAGCAAGTGATGCTGATTGAGAGGGCACTCAAAGACGAGCCTGATATGCAGCGAAATGCAGCTTCACTTCAATCATGGGCTGATAAATTGAGTGTGCATGTATGTTAAATGTAAATAAACTTTTTGAGCTATATTTTATTGACATATTTTCTTGATACTTTCATGCGTTATGTTTTCCAGGGTTCCGAAGTTACATCTTCTCAGCTTAAAAATTGGTATGGTTCTATATGTATCTTATTGTATAGTTAGTTGAGTTGTTATTTATTTCTGTTGTTATACATACTCCTTTGTGGGAATTCAGGACATATAGCATGACCTATTTGTCATATGATGATATAGTCGGATTATCATATTGTATGAAGCCATGTGTCAAGGTTTCCTTACCAATTATATTGAACTTTTTAGAGTAAATTACAGCAACATCCGCTGAAGTTTAGTGTAATTACACATGTATATCTCTTGCTTTTTTAATCATTACTTTTGAACTCTTAAGACATGTTAGTGTAAGGTTTGAGAAAATGGTGTCTTAAATATTGATCTATTAAATATTATTGTGCAATTTGCAGATATTGACACATGGTTGTGAAACCTTAAATATATCAAGCAATTGGCTGTATACTATATCATAGCTAGGTAGTTTACTTTTTATCCAGTTTGATTTGTAATTGAATTTCATGTTTGTTGTATTAGGTTGAACAATCGAAAAGCTAGGCTAGCTCGCACAGCTAGGGATGTTCGTGCTGCAGCAGTTGATGTTGACAATCCTGTCCAAGACAAGCAAAGAGGGCCAGTACCTGGGTCCTATGACTCACCTGACAGTCCAGGTGATGTATCATATGTTGCGAGAATAGCTTCAGGTGATAATAAACCTGAGCCTTCTCTGGCTCGATTTGTTGATATTGGTTCTCCAGAATTTGGTCATTGCAATGCAGGTCAATATGTTGTGCTTGTTGGTGTACGAGGAGATGAAATTGGCAGAGGGAAAGTTTTTCAGGTGCATGGTAAGTGGTATGGGAAGAGCTTGGAGGAATTAGCCACCTGCGTTGTGGATGTTTGTGAGCTCAAAGCTGATAAAAACATGCGGCTACCTTATCCATCAGAAAGCACTGGCACAACATTTGCTGAGGCTGAAACAAAGTTAGGTGTCATGAGGGTGTTATGGGGTTCAAACAGAGTTTTTGTGTTGCGACCTGAATGAGTAATCATGCTTCATTATCTGCTGCTATTCCTATGCTACCTGCTGCAATCTGTGGTCAATCTTCCGTATGGTTACTTGAATGCACATGTTTTGTAGTTCGATAAACATTGGTAGAGGGGATTAAAGATAGGTTAGCTAAGAAGAACAATACTGAATAGAAAAGAGTCCAGTTTGTTAGCCCAGGACGGGTAGAAAGTAGAAGACGATAATTATGGAGAAAACTAGTTGATTCAGCGATGAAATATAGTTTAGTTTAGGATAAACAAGTGCCATAGTCGGCAGCAAAAATGTTAGTAGGGTCTTGTAGAAAACTTGTTTCTTGGAATTTTCCCTGCCGTATGGCAATTGGTAATGAGTGACAAGATCTGAATATAATATAAATGGAAACAACGAACGTAAATTCTGTCTAGATTAAAACTAGTGAATCTTGCACATTTCATGCCAAGAGTAACAATCATTTCCGACAAGTATAAGATTTCTTTTGTTTGTGTTAACTTGTGAAAATGATGTACAACTTTAAATTATGTAAAAATTGATTTTCATGAAAATTATATGAATGTGTTTTTTACCAATTATTTTAGATTGAGTAAAAAATTTATTTTATGTATGAAATTATGAGAAAGAGACGTATCTAATTATCCAGAATAAAGTGTTCAATGTTCATGTTATGAAATAATAAAAGATAATGAGAATTTTTTTTATAGGTTAAATGTTAATTGTTGATATGTTAATTTTTTTAAACTTATAACCTTTTTCTTTCATATTTTTTATTTTATTACAAAATCAATCTTATAAATCTAATAACGAGGAAATATTATAATTTTAACTTGAAGAAAACACTTTTTAATTAAAAAAACGTTTTTGCTTCAACATGAAAATATTTGCATTGGGAGAGGGGGAAACGGGGCAGTGAGGAAACTTGATTTCAGTAAAAAGAAAAAAACACTTTCAAAATTAAAAAAAAAATGCTCGTGATGATGCACTGTTTTCATACTTTCCTGCTCCTTTTACCAAACAGCATTTAAAAATGGGGTGTTACGTTCTAATTCGGAAAAACTCAGATTACGAAATATCTTGTAGGCCAATGATAATTTGTTGGGGGTAAATAAATGAAGGGTCTTAATGTATGTATAGATTGACAGATATTGTGCCATCATTCGATATCACATTTTGATGCGTTGGGCTTTATTAATTATCACATTCATGACATAATTTGCTAAATATAACTTTTGATCGAGCCATAGCTGATTGTATCTGATTATTATTATTAGGGTCTTGGGAGTTCCAAACACCCTGAAGTCTTTTGTGATGCGCAACTTCAAACCACACAACACATAAAATTTTTTTAGAAGACTAGAACTAATAACAAATTATCAGAATATCATCCCTCTTTCTAAAAAAGTAAAAAAACTCCATTGTTCATTTTAACTGATCAATTTCTTTTCCAGAGTAAAGTAACATTTCCCGCCATAAAAACATGTTTTGTACAGTATGCTATAGATTATAACATAATAAAATTTTCAATTATGGTACGTACTGACCATACAAAAAGAATATTATACTAACAATTATATCTTTTTATTTATATGATTTTTAAAACATTAATTGATAAAATCATTAAACTTAACATAAATTAAAGATTATGATTAAATGTTAATATAAATATTTTACAATAATAACGTATACTAATTAAACTCTTAAGTAATAATGGTCCAGGAAATTACCACAAACAAATCTTTATCTTCTACATATTTCTGAAAAATAGAACAACTTAACAACTTGAACAAATGCAGTGTACATAATTAATATGTCAGTCTATAAACATCTTTTGGCTCTGGTCAGTCTATAATTGACCTCCCGTACCACAAAATGTGGGATTCAAGTCCTTTTTAAGTTTTCTATTGTTATGACTTTGATACCAAAATCCATGAATCTAGCTGCAGTTGATGGTGTTTGGATTTAAGTCAATCCAACTCTGTACTGTGTATGGTGAAACTAAATATTGAAGGTCCAACTCTGAACTAAAAATTGAATCCATACAACTTCAGATGTTAGCAGGTGTCAGTTTAGTAAATTTAGTAAAATTTACCTCTATCTCAGTCATGGATTGTCTTTTGAGGCACTTTCCTTGAAAAGCTTTTTCCATAAAGGGTGTCAAAGACAATGACATGATAATGTACTGCTATTACAATATTGAGGAAATAATTGGATCTCACCCAACTAATGTGTAAGCTTTGTCCAGCTACACACAGTTCAAAATAGCTGCATGTAGGGATAAAAGAAAGGGGCGACCTACGAGTGAAAGTGCAATCCACTTATCCCAGCTAAGAGGATGGGCTAACCACACAGAGCATAATGCTCACGAACTGCAAAAACTAGTAGAAAATAATGAAAAACTTTGATAAAACATATACCATTGGCAAAAAAATTGCCACACATTTGAAACCTTGTCACACTTGCCTCAGTAACTCCCAATTATCAAATAAAGCTAGCAAAGGATGCCAAGTCTTATGCATGCCAGTGGTCAGTACTGTAATTTCGAACATTGAGTCTGCACCATTATTGTTATTCCAAAATCCATAGATAAATAATATATCTTTAAAATATATACTTCTAAGATCCCATTTTTATAGACCTCTCAATGGTCATTGCTGCATATGTAGATTTCAATCATTACTGAACATTTCATATCTGGTTGCAGTGGCGCATCCAACAATTTCGTTTGAATGCAGCACCATTTAAATTGATAAGGAAAAGGAGGAAAAAGAATCTGACCAATGCAACAACCGTAAAAGGCTGTGTATTGTCTCAAAATCTGATCAATTCACTCAATGCTTGACATGTCTGTTGATTCAGATTGCTACCAATAATCTTTACACGAGCATTTTCCATTATCAAAACAATGAAACCTATTTGAATCCCTCACTATTATTTTTCTTTGAACAATCTTTGATATATATTTGATGGCAGTGTGACAGTCTACACAAGTTCTTAAATTTTTAAAAACCTTGATTGAAGTTCCTGGGGGAGTTGAAATTATTCCAAAGGCAACAGCAAGCTTCTCACTGTGGTAAAAAAGATTTTGTTCTTTTTGCTCCTCCTCAACATCATGTAGCACAAAGTTTGTGTCAGGAACATAGCCTTCTTCCTTCATTTTCTTTGATAGTTTTCCCAGGAATTCATGAATATCACTTGTTTTGGGGTGGGATTTATCTCCCACTAAGAACACATGCACTTGTCTTTTAATTTCAATCCAACTCTTACCTGGTTTCTTCACTATTCCAATATTGTCCATATCCTTTCTAACTTTGGCTACCTCGGTCCATAGACCAGCATTAGCATAAATATTAGCCAGAGTGATATAGGTAGCTGGATTCTCTGGCTCTATCTCATATAATTCTTTTGCTGCTCTTTTAGCCAGTTCAAGGTTCCCATGTATTCTACATCCTCCAAGTAAGGATGCCCAAAGGAATTTATCAGGCTTTAAGGGCATGTTATCGATGATATTCTCTGCCTCTTTGAATCGACCAGATCTTGCCAATAAATCAATGACACATGCATAATGATCTGCAGTATGCGTCAATCCATGTTTCTCCTTTATTGAGTGGAAATATTCTAGCCCTTTATCTACTAATCCTGCATGAGTACAAGCCGAAAGAACCGCAACAAAGGTTATTTGATCAGGCCTGGTACCCGATTGGAGTAGTAATTCGAAGAAATAAAGTGCCTCATCTGATTGACCATTCTGAGCATACCCAACAATTAGAGAAGTCCATGATACCAAATCTGGCTGAGGCATCTGGTTGAACACCTTTCTTGCAACTATAGGATTCCCACACTTTGAGTACATATGAACAAGGGCACTTATAGCAAATGAACATGGGTCATACCCTACGCGCATCATGTACCCATGAACCTCCTTTCCCATGTGCTCAGCAGCATGGTGGGCACATGCATTCAAAACTCCAGCAAACGTATACTCATTTGGTCTAACACTTGAGCGCATCAAGTCTCTGAATAACGAAAACCCCTCTTCTCTTCTTCCATCTTCAAAGCATCTATGAATCATGGTAGTCCATGAAACAACATCTCTGTCCTTCATCTGGAAAAAAATACCCTTAGCTTCATCTAAACTCCCACACTTGCCATACAAATCCAACAGAGCACTCCAAACCACTTCATCCAAGTTCAACTCGGTTCTTATTAAGTAACCGTGAATTTCCTTGCCAAGACGTAAGCAAGGAATGGCAGCAGAAGCAGCCAAGGCACTGGACAAGGTAAACTTATTTGAATTCGATCTCTCATGCCTCTGCATCAGTCTAAACAACTCCAGAGCTTCCCGAGGCCGATCATGACTGACATAACCAGATATTGCAGCGTTCCAAGAAAAGTTATCTCTCTGGGGCATTTCATCAAACAGTTTCCTTGCTTGTTCAAGTCGACCAAGTTTGGCATAAGCAGCTATCATGGTGTTCCAAGAACACAAATCCCTGTGACCCATTAGGTCAAAAAGCATCTGGGCATCCACGAGGCTCCCACATTTGGCATACATATCAAGCAAACGGTTAGAAATGAAAACCCCAGGAACAAAGTTAGAAGCTTTGGTGTGGGCATGGACCCGCCTACCCAGTTCAAGAGCGCGGAGGCGAACGCACGCGGCAATGAGTGTGGAGTACACGCGCGCAGAGGGTCGATGATCAATGCGATGGAGCAACTCAACCGCATCCTTGACGCGTTTTTGCTGACATAAAGCGTCAATGGTTTCTTCAAATTTGCTATCCTCGCTGATAGGGTATTTGCGGTTCAGATGATTCCCTTTGTCATTGCGAAATTGAGAATGAGTGAAAAAGGAAACGCCTTTCGGCAAGCACTCAATGCATCTAAGCTCCCTCCAACCCTTTGTTACAGACTTCATAGTTCATAGCTCAAGTAAATGCAATATGCAAGCCAAAGTCCAAACAAGTATTTTTACATTCACCTATTAAACCAGTAAAAGGGATAATTCAATCCAATCCTTCTTTCATTTCGAAAAATATCGAATATATGTCCAAGCTAATGAACCAAATTTAACTCGAATTCTTTCGTTATATTTTTTTTTAGGTTTATGAGATTTTTTTTAAAAATATATAAAGACTTTTTCTCCTCACTTCCATATTTTTCTAAATCACTAATGAAAGTGTATACAAATGAAATCTTGAGATCAATCATAATTTTATATGATTAATATACTACTAAAAGTGTAGAAAGAATTTTATGGAGGTGTTGAGAAAATTTTGGTTTCCATATTTATTCCTTTACCTAATATTAAATAAAAATTACTAGTAACATATTATTAGTTATTATTAGTTATATGTAAAACATACCTTTAATTAAACTTTTTATCTTCTTATTTTAACCATTTTTAAATTTTTTTATTTTAAAATTAAAAAAATCAAGTTTCTCAATTTTAAAAATTCATAATTTTTGTTGAACCGTCAATTTTTCAAATACTAACCATTACAAATTGAATAGAATAATTAATTCTTCACTTAAAAAATCGATTATTTACTTTAAATAATCTATTATTTATTTATAATACTTAATTATTTATTCCAATTTGTACTGATAAAGTTTGAAAATTGATAGTTGAAAAAAATTACGAATTTTTTAAAATTGAAGGACTCTATTTTACATTTTTAAAATGAGAACAACATTTCCAAAATTGTTAAAATTAAGAATAAAATTTCCAATTAAATCAAAATACTATTTGTTACTGTGTACATTTGAGAATGATTGGACTTGAGCCAAGAATTAAAAAATATTACTGGTAATTATTTTGACCCTAACATCGATATAGACCTTTAAAATAAAGAACAAAAGAAAAAGACATATAAGTAAGGAAATTTTCTGTCATTCAGATATTTTTTTGTAGAAATTTCCTTCTAAGAAATAAGATTATTACATATAAATTTTCTTAAACTATGTTTGATTATTATTTAATATTCTTAGAAAAGCAACAATTGTG
The DNA here is from genome assembly GCA_037954015.1 of Psophocarpus tetragonolobus. NCBI lineage: Eukaryota > Viridiplantae > Streptophyta > Magnoliopsida > Fabales > Fabaceae > Psophocarpus > Psophocarpus tetragonolobus. The sequence continues at coordinate 92,921,703 of CM075690.1, forward strand.
TTATAAATGAGGAGATGATGCGTATTTGTTTAGTTGTTAATGTATCAAATTTTCACTTTAATAAATTAAGGATGAGTAGGTGAAAAGTTAGCTCAAAATTAAAAGTTACTTGAAAACTAGTTATAAAGTGTTTGAATAAATTAACTAATTAAAAGTTGTAAAATGATAAATAAGAACATCATTAATCATTAAATCATCAATGAAGTATTTAAAAAATTATAACATATTTTAATAATATAATTTGATTACATACTTAAATTATAAATTATTATAATTATATATTTAAATTATAAATTTTTATAATTACATATTTAAATTATAAATTTACATTACATATTTAAATTATAATTTTCTATAATTATATATTTAAATTATAAATTATACAATGACATTCATGAAGGAGAGAGAAGGGAACAAGAGAGAGATTGTATAACATAAGAAGAGAGAATTAATGGGGGACATTACATTAATGAATGAAGAGTAAAATGATAAAAGAAAGAAAATCAGTCAGGAAATCAAATATCTTTTAAAAAAGCTACTTCTAGTAGCTTTTTTTAGAAATCTAGTAGCTCCTAAAAAAACTATTCAGACATAGCTGAAACTATTTTTGTTAGCTTTTCAACTTTATGCTTGAAATGATAAAACAAACCCACCCTAAAATTGGTTGGAGAATTTTATTATATTTTCATTCAACCTCGTCTTAACGTTTATACAAATATATTAGAACTGATTAGGATCTCTTCATTTTCTTCCATTACTAAATTTTTTATTACATAAATATTACATACTAAAAAATTTATATTATTTTTATTCAATTGACTTTTTCAAAAGTATAGGAAATGAACAAAAAGAAAATGAAGAATATCCTTACTCAATTATAACATCCACACCATAAACCTAGAATTAGGAATCAACTTTTTCTTTGGGTATTACTTCCAATTTTATTTTATTTTATTTTTTATTAAGAGTATTGCTACCAAGCTACGACAAGTCTTGCAGGATGCATATCCTAACACATTGGTAAGCTTAGCTGCTAAACTTGTAGAGCTTGGCACATTACATTTACATCACTTGTTTGACACCAATTGATTTAAAAGCCTTTGTTTCTTAATTGCATTTGGAAGGGACACTTCCCGCATTTGTTTCCACAATTTTCTTGCTTTTATCCAATTTCTTTCCTTCATAGTTTTACTTCCCTGATCATCTGTACTAAACCCAATCTAAAAAGTTCTTTATAATTAATTAGCATTATTATGCCATAAAAATTACTTTGTGCATCCAAGCATGAAATTAGAAAATTTTGTTTTAATATATAAATTCTCGTACAACTCATCTAAACAACATGTGACTTCTGCTAATTATGGTATTAAGTAAATAATAGGTCCTTGAAATTACCCAACTCTATCTCTCTCCTCTATACATTTCTGAAAAAACAAAACAAAGTAACAAATTTGCTTGAGAAAAGCATTCTGCATAATTCAATCTACAAACATCTTTTCACTCCATACAGTCTATAATTGATCTTACCTACCAAAAAACTTCGGTTTAATCCTTTTAAGTTGTTTGTTGGATTGTTTCCTTAGTAGCCTGAAAACTGACATGAGACTGATGTCCTTGCTTAAGGTCCAAATTCAATCACGAAAGCTGTTTCGTTAGCTAAATTGTATAAAGAGAAAAATATTTCAATATATTACATCACTAATTCTTTTAAAAAACCAAACCCAAACATAAACACAAACCTAAACACATGCCAACAAACCAATACACTTCCTGCCATATTACCCACACCTAGTCAAAAGTCATTTACCCAACCATTCCGAAAACCTAATGTTAAAAAAATAACAACAGATATGCAACTTCAAAGGGAAAGGTCTTTGTTACACTTGTGATGATAAATTCTCTCCTACTCATAGTTGTCCAAATAGGAACTACGGATGGCAATGGGGTAAAGCGGGTGTAGGTTTGGCCTTCCTATCTCCCTCCTGCCAAAGTACAGGAGGGAGTTAGGTATAAAAAGAACGGGTATGAAATTTTAACCTCTATCCTCCATTTCTGTTGAGTATTTTTGGGTTCGATATACTCGTGGATATCTGTTATAATTCTTTTTTACAATTTAAGTTTACTTATTTATTATTAAATAAATTATATATATTAAGTTATTAAATATATTTTAATTTAAAAAGTATATAAAGAATAATTAATAACAAAAATTATAAATTAAAGTTTAAGAATTAAAATTTTTAATTAAATATATAAATTTAAACTTATTATATAATTATTAAAATTATAAGGATGAATAAGGGTTTAGGTATGGAGCAAGTAGTCACATACCCATATCCGTACGTAATTCAACGCATATGATAATACTGGTATCCATACCCAGTCAAAGCGGGTAATACTCATCAAAATCATGGCGAGTTCGTGCAAGGACCCAAAGGCATGGATATTTTGCCATCTTAATAGGCAGTATTTGTTGCTATCTGTAGAAGAATTGGATGATCCACCTTATTGTCTAGCCACCTAACCCACCCCACCTAATTTCAATGAATTAACATTGGAACATCATCTTTCCTTCAATGCCTTGAAGGATCAACCAGTTTAGGAACCATAAAATTTCAAGTATCAATGGTGTTAGTTCAAATATTGTTAGACAATTGTAGTTTTGACAATTTCTTACAGCCTTGAATTGCTAATTACCTCAAATTGCCTATTGAACCTATCTCTAGCTTCCAAGTTACAGTTGGGAATGAAAATGCATTAACTATGGAAGGATTTGTTCAAGAAGTGAAAGTCATAGTACAAGGATATACTCTTCAACTACCAGTCTTTTTACTGCTTGTGTCTAGTGTTGATCTAGTCCTAGGTGCTGCTTGGCTAGCCACTCTAGGTCCTCATGTGTCAAATTACAATTCCTTAACCTTGAAATTTTACTTAGATGGGGAATTCATTACCTTAGATGATACAAAGACAACTTCACCAGCCCAGGCTCAATACCATCACATCAGGAGGATGTACAAGACATGCAATTGATGAGTATTATGCCTTGCAATTTAAACATCAAGATGTTCTTCAAGATCAATGGCTAGATCTTCCTCCTTACATGCATCCAAATTTGGCTATTCTCTTACATACTTACAAGAAGGTATTTGATAAACCCTCTAGTTTACCTCCTAATGTAACACATTCACTCTATTTCCTTACTTCCTGGAAGTAACCCTGTCAACATAAGACCATATAGATATCCACACATCCAGAAGGAGCAAATTGAAAACATGATTGAAGACATGTTGTATTAAGGTAAAAATAGCTCCTAGCACAAGTCCCTTCTCATCTCCAAAACTTTTAGTTAGAAAAAAATATGGTACATGGAGATTTTGCACTAACTATATGGCTTTAAACACCATAACAGTCAAGGTTACTTTCTCAATATCAACCGAAGATTAGCTACTTGATGAATTATTTGGAGTTCAATACTTTTCAAAGCTTGACCTTAGATCAGGATATCATCAAATCTTGGTTTCTCCTGAGGATAGGTTTAAAACTGCTTTTAGAACCATTAAGGGCATTATGAATGACATGTCATGCCATTTGGATTAACAAATAGACCTGCCACTTTCCAAAGCTTGATGAATTCAGTGTTTCAAGGAATGTTGAGGAAATCAATCTTGGTGTCTTTTTATGACATATTGGTTTATAGCCCTATTTGGTCTGCTCATTTGAAACATTTGGAAGTTGTGCTGAATATCCTGCAACATCATCAACTTTATGCTAAGTTATGCAAGTGTCAATTTGGATTAACTGAAGTTGAATACCATGACCATACAGTTTCTAGTCATGGTGTGGCTATGGAACAAAATAAAGTTAGGCTATGTTAAATTGGTCATTACCAACTTCTATAACACAACTCAAAGGCTTCTTAGGTTTAACAGGATATTCTAGAAGGTTTTTGAAGGCTTATGATGTGTTAGCTACCCCCTTAACCAACCTTCCCAAGAAAGACAGCTTCAAGTGGAATTCTACTGTTATTGATTCTTTTCACAATCTAAAAAAAGTTGTCACAGAAGCTCCAATCTTAGCACTTCCAAACTTCTCAAAACCCTTCATTCTGAAAACTGATGTCTTTGACATTGGCATTGGAGTTGTCCTTAATCAAGATAAACACCTGATTCTCTTTTTTTCCAAGAAACTTTCCAACAAGATGCAGAAACAATCAACTTATGTCAAGGAGTTTTATGCAACGACAAAAGCTATAATTAATTTTAGACACTACTTGTTGACCATAAGTTCATTATAAGAACTTATCAAAAGAGCCTCTAAAGCTTATATGAGCAAGCAGTTCAGACACCCAAGTAGCAAGCTTGGCTACCTAAACTCCTTGGTTATGACTTTGCACTTGAATATAAGCCTAGTTGTGAAAATCTAGTTGCAGATGCTTTGTCTAGATAATTTTTTATGGTCATTTCTCAACCAAACTGGGATATCATCCATATGATCTATGATGTTATTGCCTCAGACTCCAAATTGATTGAAATACTGAAATTGTGTAACCAAGGCAGTCCTCCCCTACCACATTATTCTACCAAGAATCAGTTATTATATTGAAAAGATAGGTTGGTTCTTCCCACCAATCATCCTATCCTGTAGCAACTCCTATATGAATATCATAGTTCACCTATTGGTGGCCATTCAAGAATAACAAGGACTATAGCAAGAATTTATGCTTAGTTTCATTGGCAAGGTATGTAGAAAGATGTCAAAACTTTTGTACAACAGTGTTTACTATGTCAGCAAGCTAAGAATACCACTACTTACCTATTAGGTTACTTCAACCCCTGGATGTTCCTGACCAAATTTGGGAGGACTTAGCTATGGATTTCATTGTTGGCTTACCTCTATACCATGGTTTTAGTGTGATAATGGTACTTGTTGATAGATTATCTAAATATGGACACTTTACTGCTCTTGAGGCCTATTACTCAAGCAAACATGTTGTAGAAATGTTTATAAAGACCATTGTTAAGTTGCATGGTTTCCCAAAATCAATTGTCTCTGATAGAGATGAAGTATTCACAAGTAATTTTTGGCAACAACACAAATTAAGTGGCATTACATTGTCCAGGAGCGCTGCATATAATCCGCAATTTGATGGCCAATCTAAGGCACTAAATAAGTGCTTGGAGATGTATATTAAGTGCTTCCTAGTTGATAGTCCTAAGACATGGAGTCAGTTACTTCCTTGTGTCGAATATTGCTTCAATTTCAATCAAGTATTAAAATGACTCCGTTCAAAGTAGTCTATGATAGAGATTCACCTACTATATCCAAGTACATTGTGGACACTCAAAACCCTCCTTCTTTATAGGAATTACTGCAGCAACAAGATTTAGTTCTCAACCAACTAAGAATCATATGATAAAAGCTCATATTCACATGAAGAAATTTGCAGATAAGAAGAGAATGCCTTTAGAATTGAAAGTTGGTAATTTACTCTTTGTCAAGCTTCAACCATATAAGCAAAATTAGGTTGCATTATGCAAAAACCAAAAGCTAGGATTGAGGTATTTTGGCCCTTTTCTAATTATACAAGGTGTGGGATCAGTTGCTTATAAGTTACAACTACCTCCAACTACGAAAATCCACTTTGTGTTTCATGTTTCCCTTCTAAAGTTGTGCAAAGGTAACCATCGAATGCAGTATGTTCCTAACCCATTTTTGACAGATGAATTTGGTCCTAATTTTGCAAACTAGAACTATTGTTTGTGGCAATCTAACACATTTCACAGTTATTGGTGCAGTGGTAAGGAACTAATGCATCTAAAGCGACATGGGAAGATTTTGCTACCTTTTAGGAAGAATATCCTAACTTGAACCATGAGGACAAGGTTTATTTTTATGGGGGAGGAAATGTTACACATTGATCAATAACAAGCACGAAAGTTACAAGGTAGGAGGCAAAACACTCTTGTTTCAAGAATTGCAAGCTCAAAACTACTATCCGTTGAATAAGTTCCCCCTTCTATGCTTCCATCAAAGTTGAATAGTTCCACCATTCTTGTTCAAGAACTAGCCTTTGGTTCATTGCATTTTTATCCACTTCCTTCCATGCTATTTTTGTCTTGTTGAATCGAATGAGATCAACTTCTTAATTCAATATCTTGCGCAATATATGTTTTAGTTCTAAAACATTGGTCTATAAGAATGATGTTGCAACCCACACAAACTAGATGTATACCTCACAAGCACCTTCCCTAACCCATCTAGTTTTGTGTGTGTGTGAGAGAGTGTGTATGTGTCTTGTAATGATGTTGAATAAATAATTAAGGACAAACATAAAATAAATAACAATAGAAAATTTAGAATTTTCAACTATTTATAAAATAAAACTAAGTTCAAAGTTCAAGAAACCAATAATGATAAAATGATTAACAAGCATATCTTGACATAACATAAATGTCCTAATATTTTAATCCTTTGGTTCTTCATCAACCCCAATATAATTATCTTCAATTTTGTTGTCTAATAAAGCATAACCCTCTTCTTCTTCTCCTTCAGACTCATAGCTAGAATTGTCAATCTTGTCAAAGTTAAATATTTCATCAACATCTTCAAAGAGTTGGGGCTATCAAACCAAATTCATCCTCAACTAGCTGAACTAGAATATTTTCCTTGCTTTTTCGTCTCCATTTTGTTGAGGCTGAGTTGTAGATGAACCTTTCTTGGAATGATACTTTATGGCTCTTGCTCTTTTATTTTTCCCCTCCTAATGTGGATTCTTGACTCTCCCATACCAAAAGCTTCATAAATAGTTACTCAATTAAGATTCACATCATCATAAAAGACTAAGTCATTCCCCCAATTTCATTTTCATTATCCACTTCTCCTACTAACCATTCATTGCATCCATAAATGTTATTGAGGACAATAGGATCAATTTCATCTTTAATGTCATTTTTTAGCAAACTTTTGGTTACACTTGATGTAAACCAAATCATGTAGTTTTTTGTGATCTAGCCTATTTGTCTTTTTTGAATGAATCTGCAATTGAAAGAAGCAAAAGTTTTATTACTTTCTTCCCACTTTTTACAACAAAATAATAACCAAATGTATCTATAAATTAATTGTTACTTGCTCAAACATACTTAAATTAAGTTCACATCCTGAAGAATTACATGTTAAGCTCAAAATCTTGATTGTTAGTTTCTGCAAGTTTGAAACTGCATGCCTATAATTCTTCCACCATTAAGCTACAAAACCAAAGAGTGCAAGTTAAGTTTTAATTTTTACAACTAAAACCAATTAGATCAATACACATAATTTCCATGAAAGTTTTCTTACCAGGAGTTGTGATTTTCCTTATTTCCTTGGCAAAGTCATCACCAAATAATTCACTTGCACTCTTATAAAGGGGCATTGCCATGGTGGCTGGCAGAAATTCATCATCGATTTCCTCCAAGACAACACCATCTCAAATATTCAACAACACTGCTTTAGCTTATATTCATTTTTTGTCCTTTCTTTCAACAATAGTGTAGAAGTCTCTATTTCTTCAATGCAGTTTGTTGTCCTAGTGTGTTCTTGCTTTAAGATAGTCAATCTTTTAAAGGCATGACTACCATAACTATCTTTAAATTATTTGACTGTGGAAAATGACATCCAATCTGATTTTGATTCTCTTGAGACCAAGAATAGAACAAATGAATTGTCACACCTTTAATGCTTATGAATGCATATTACAATAAATGGAAAGAAGAAATTTCTTGTTCCACAAAAAATCTATCATCCTTGCAATCCAACCAATTTGGTTTACCCTTACAAATATTGGTCGTTCCACCTTCTTAGCCAGAATTTACGTTTCCTCCATCTCTAACAGTAGTTCTTCCTTGAATATTTGACAAGTCATACCAATTTGTTAGGAACCCAAAATTAAAAGAGAAAAGAAAAGAACCAAAAATATGAGAGAATTCTCTCCTCCAAGGGTTTTCTAAAGACAAAAGATTTCTCCTTTCACAAAGAGTTTATGCTCAATTTACAGTGACAACCAAAACTGAATATCTCTTATCCCATTACCCTATTTATTTCTAATAAAACCCTAAAGCAGACTAACTAATTTATCAATATTCTAATAAGCATATCTAATTCTCCCTCCTCTTTATATCCTAACAATAAGTCTTACAGTTCAAAAGTGTGTATTCTATCTAAATTTACTCTCTCCCTATGGGTCAATGCTATGAAGATATCAAAGAATATGTGCATTTGTAATTGTCAAATGGGATCTAGGTATTGTACCAACAATGAGTAGTGAACAAAGATTCAAGATCCCATTAGCAAACTTGAATATCAATTTGAAGGACTATTTCTGAAATTCATTATAAGGTTAAATTTAGTATTAGCCTGAAAGTTATGCAGTAAAAAGTTCATGAAATATCAACAGATTGAAAATTATTTTTTCTTTGTGTTTGGTTGTCAGTTTTTTAAGTCAAGTAAAAATCATATCACTCACAGAAATATCCATTGTCCATGGAAACCTCCTGAAGTTTCATTTTTACAACACATTGATTTTGATAGATTTCAATACAGAATAAAACTCACTCCATTGTGGTCATTAACTCAGTACAATGCAATTTTCAAATTATGGTTTCTACCACAACAGATTTGGCATCCATTTTTGCCTGTCTCTTATTGGAAGGATGAAATCAGAATTGCGTTGGTTTAGACTCAATTACTAATTGGAACCCTCCCTCATTGCTTGCATTGCTTGGCCTTAGTGTTTGCGCTATCATGTGGCCATCCTTGGTGCCAGGATTTCTATAGCCATGGTTTGTACTCTCGCATTTGTGGTTAGAGGGAGATTTAGGAATGAGTATGAAAATATTTAACCTAGCCTTAGATGGAGTAAAATTTATCCTCAAAATAGGAAAAATATACCTTAATATTTTCTTAATTCTAGTATTAAGAAACGCAAGATAGTTGATTTTATGAAAATTTTCTCCCTTCAAATCTTAACCTTTGTTATCCAAACATACCAACCTAAAGATAAATCTTGTGCAAGCAAGTCATGCTTTATTTTCTTTGGTATATTTAAGTAGATAACAATGTCAAAAGTTATTATTAGTTTAGAATTTTCAGCTATTTGGGAAAAAATAGTGCATATAGTTTCTTTAGTTAGGAGTGTTTCTAATATTGATTCTGAATTATTGAAAATCCTTGTTATTTCTTTGGGTTGTGTTTGTGTCTAAAGGATAATAACATCCTCACTCATGGAATTACCTTATCATGTCCTCAATAAAAGTCCTCTTTGTTACTAAAAGAAATAACAGTACCAACCGCATGCAACATCAAATTACTAAAGAATGCTAATATGGATCATATTTTATTCATTGTCACCTCTTCAATAGAAAATGATCACATAAAGACAAATTATAACAGCAGTAGATAAAATTTTGGTCAAAGACCCAATAATTACTAGATATAGGATAAATACTAAGTAGCCAAGGATAATTTAAAAAGCCAACAAACAGTCAGGTCCTTGATATCTTTTCTGCATAATGAAGGCACCCCAGATCTTTACAACAAAAAAAGGAGGAATAAAGAAAGTTCAAGGTGAAACAATAGCAAAATATGTCAATCAAGAAAGAGGAAATAGGTTCCATAAAATCTAGAGCAAAATTCAATGCAGGATGAAGATAATAATAAAGGGTAGACATTACTCAACAGATAACCTAGACAAACTCCACAAAGAAAAAAATCTGCTACTCTAAAACTTAGAACAATATAAGGAAATCATAGGAAACATTCAACTAAAAAAATTATTATACCTCATTCTACATATCATAACAAGCACTTTTATGTTAATAATTAATTTGTCTGACAAGTAAAAAATCCTCTAGAACTTCTAAAATTCATACAGTATCCTTTTAGGCTTCTTTATAACCTGCACATCGCACCTTCTTGCATCACTGAATTTCTCTCTTTCATGTATATATATTGCTTCAACTTTAAAATCATTTAATTAATTAATTTCATGTGTAATATTTAAAACCTCATCAGAACCTAGAGGATAGATGATTCTTGTTAGTCATGGTCAGTTTATCATTGTGAATATGCAAAGTTAGCATTTTTTGTTCCTCCCTCTCTGATATACACATAACACGATAAAGACGATGAGAAAGATAATCAGGCCAATATTTTACCAATTTGAGAAGTAGTCAACCAAAATTCTTAAGATAAATAGAATGGTTGAAATTTTTTTAGGCCAAACTATGAAGTTCAACCATCAACTTTAGATTGTTAGCCTTTTTGTGTCTGTATCAACTTAAGCAAAAAAAAAGAGCTATTAGTACTAGTAATCACCCACCATTGTGGACACATACAGAGCCTTGGTAAAAAAAGTTAAAACGTATGTGCATCTCATCACGTCGTTTGTGTATCCTCAATCAAGTTTCTATTGCACTGCTTATTGTAGTTATAGAGTTTTTTTTTCTGCACCTCCATAATCCTATGAAAAGTCAAAAATAGTCTTGGTAAAAAAAGTTAAAATTTTTGTGCATCCCATCATGTTGTCCATGCATCCTTAATTAGCAACCTTCATGCACCTCATCACGTCATTCATGCATCCCGTTGGGACCTCCGCTGCCTCCATTGCAGTATCGCGCACCCTCCATTACAGTACTTTCATCAACCTTCATTCGCTCTCGCTTTCAGGTATTTGCAAAAGCAAATTCTTTTACAAGTCTAGATTGGTTAATCTGGAATTGCAAAAAAATTGACAATTTTTTTTTACAAGTCTGAATTACATAATCTAGACTGAAAAAGACGAGAAGCATGAGAGATAACAAAACTTTAACTTTTTTACCTAAGATTTTTTTTTTTTAATTATGGAGGTACAAGAAGAAAAACTCGTAGTTATATTCTATACTTTATTGGTTTTTTGAAAGAAAATAGATCATACACTCCCTTCCTTTCAAATTGATATGGTATTTTTGTATTAAAAGATCATATTTATCAGCATTTTTAATTTTTAATTAAATATTAAAACTTTTATTCCGACTTAATTCCTAATAAATATTGTTGTCTTAAGTATTTAATAATCTAATTGCAGATATTCCTACTAAAATAATGATGTGGATATTTAGCCAAAGGAGTGGAATTAGTGTTGTAAGTTGTAACCGGTATATATTGGCAATGGTGATAGGAGAGGTTTTTAAGTTGAACAAGAAAAGAAATATTGGATAACGGTTCCGTTTGGAAACACATCCATAACTAGAGGTGGATTTTGTTTTGGTTGGATATTGTGAAATAATAACAACACAAATGAGTGTGTAGTGAGAATAAATTTTGAAGTCCCAGTCCCAACCCATGGACTCCGCTTCATTTCCTCATCCTTTGATTTCCCACGTCATCACTAGCTCAAGGTATTTACACAATATATAATAAAGCTACTGCAAATTTAAAATTAAATCTTACTGTTAATTGTTTATGCTCAGCTTGCATCGCATTCGCTCCTATCAGAGTGCAAGAGTTGGGTTATGGAAGAACAAGGCTTGTTGTGGCGTCGGTGTTGGAATAGAAGACGATAATTACCTTCACAGAAATAAGAATAGATCACTCTTATGTGCCTGCAATAATAACTCAGCATCATTTGGAACGTTAGATGCACCCCAAACCACTGATTTCTTTGTCAGTGATGCCGAAGGTGATCCTGATTCTCCATCTAAAGGCTACTCCTCCATTGCACAGGCCCTTTTTGCATTACGCCAAGGAAAGGTTCCTTGCTTCTATGCTATTGCTCAATCTCACACGTTACACAAACATTCATTTACATCATAATTAATTTAAATTAATCATAAATCAATTTTTTACCAATACTTATATTTAACTTGACTACTTGTTCTCTTTTTTAGTCTTGTATTATTACTTACACTTCTCCATAAATACTTCAAAATTTCAACACATTTTTCTCTCAGGAAACTTTCACCAATCTAAAAAGAAGGTTAAAAATTATAGTATGGTCTCAAACTACTATGTACCTATGATTTTGGTCCCCTTTTACATGACATGTAATAAAAAATAGTTATTTTTTTAAGTAAATTGTAAGTCTCAATTATATGTCAATTGAAGATTGGATAAGACGTTAAACAATTTGTGTGCATAGAGTATTTGATTGTTTTCTATTTTCTAAAAAGTTATCTAATAAGGTATGGTTACCCAAAATAAGTAAATAAATGAGTTAAGCACACAAATAATTATGTTCAATTTTAGGTGTTTGATGATGCTTAAATGTTAATTTTGATTCATTATATTTTAGTATTTTTTTATTTTAATACATTAACGTTTAAAAGTTTTATTTTGGTTTTTTTTGTTTTTGAAATTTTTATTTTGATTTTTTATAAAAAAGAATTAATGCAATTTTGACCCTACACCCACTTGATTTGTAACAGTGATACCTCTCTACATATTAAAGTTATTGATATAATTATTGCACTCAACTAGAATAGATATGACATTGAAGATGAATTGTATACTAAAAAATGACAATTATTATTAATAAGATTAAATTAAAGGTTGTGACCATTTTTAGTCATTATTATTTTAATTTAATTATTTTAAAATTTTAAAGTTATCAAAAAAATAAATCAATATGTAATATTAAATTAAAACAAAATTTTTAAAAACATAAAGAAGCATAATAAAATTTTTAAAACTTAATGTAACAAAATGGGAAAAAAAAACTAAAACATCATTAATCAAAAGTACCATTTAACCTTTTAATATTGATGAATAACTTGAAATAATTTTTAAATAAGTGCTTTGAGAATGGCGATTTAGTGTGTTGTGTTTTTGGTTTGTAGTTAGCCACAACTTTCAAGACAATTGAACAAAAAGCTTGCATATACTTGTTTTGAATTCAACCTAAGTTGGTACTTATGCTCTTTAATCTAACACCTGTGCAATTTTTATTTTGTCTAGTTTGTGATTGTAGTAGATGATGAAAACAATGATATTGAAGGAAATCTTATCAAGGCAGCATCTCTTACTAGTCCTAAGGATATTGCCTTTATGATTAAGCACGGATCAGGGATTGTTTCTGTTGGCATGATAGAGCATGATCTTCAAAGACTGAACCTTCCTCTTATGTCACCGGAGATTGAAGATGAGGATTCTTCTGCCCCCACATTCACTATCACAGTGGTAAGTATTATCAAATTCCAAGTTTTGAGGTCTATATATAATAAGTTATCTTAGATTAGTGAATACATCTGAAGCTTAAGAGGAATAATTGAAATTATTAAACTCTACTGGTTTACCTTAGGATGTAAAATCTGGAACTTCCACGGGTGTATCAGCTGCTGATAGGGCTACAACAGTTGTTGCTTTGTCATCTCCTGAGTCCAAATCAGAAGATTTTAGAAAACCGGGTCATGTGTTTCCTCTTAAGTACAGAAATGGTGGGGTTCTTAGGAGGGCAGGTCATACTGAGGCTTCAGTAGATTTAGTTGCACTGGCTGGCTTGCCTCCAGTTTCCGTTCTTTCGGCCCTTATAGATGAAAATGATGGTTCTGTGGCCTCGTTGCCCAATTTAAGAAAGTTGGCATTGGAACATGGCTTTCCAATTGTCTCAATAACTGATTTGATAAGGTAATTGAGTAATCAATCAGTTTTACCTTACCTTTACTTTTCAGAAACTGTATACCATTTTGATCCCTTTACTTAGTTTTCTAAATTCTAAATTCTGCTCGTTGCATTCAATAGTTGACTATAATCTATTTCATAAGCTAATCAAATTACTTAATGACGTTATTTATGTACTTGTTCTTCAAGGTATCGAAGAAAAAGAGAAAAATTGGTTGAAAGAACTTCAATTTCTCGTATGCCTACCAAATGGGGTCTATTTCAAGCATATTGCTACAGCTCAAAGTTGGATGGGACTGAACATGTGGCTATCGTAAAGGTAGGAAATTCTCTACAAAAGCTGCTAAAGCACAAGAATAAATAAGTCTATAAGGTGAAGGGTAGCTTTGTTAAAACAAACTGAATAATCTATTGTCAACGATAATCTCTTATCAGTTACTTGTTGTCCTTATAAATACACATAGGGAGACATAGGAGATGGGCAAGATGTGTTAGTACGAGTACATTCAGAATGTTTAACAGGGGATATATTTGGATCAGCTCGATGTGACTGTGGCAACCAGTTAGATTTGGCAATGCGATTAATAGAAGAATCAGGTAGAGGAGTAGTTGTATATCTTCGAGGTCATGAAGGAAGAGGCATTGGACTTGGCCACAAACTTAAAGCCTATAATTTGCAGGATCAGGGTCATGACACGGTCCAAGCAAACATAGAACTTGGCTTAGCTGTTGATGCTCGTGAGTATGGGATGGGTGCCCAGGTCAGCTTTATTTTTCACTCTCTCTTACTAACTGTTTTAAATTGAACAATAAATAATCATGGTTTTAGTGTTATCCCTTTATACCTCACATGTTAAATCTGAATACTCTTTATCCATAAGCAAAAAATTAGAGTAATATGAGATGGACAAATTTAACCATCCGATTATATAATTTTTAACACTGAGAAATCATATTTTAATTATGAAGAACTTTACATCAAATAGTAGTATATGGAAGCTAAATTCTAATTTGTAATGTGACGGAAGATTGTATTTTAAAAAGTTGGTACTGTAAATAAGAAAATTTTAGTTTCAAATAAGCTAATTTTATATGTTGTTGCTAACAAATAATGATGAAATATGCAGATTTTGAGGGATATAGGAGTTAGAACTATGCAGCTTATGACTAACAACCCAGCAAAGTTTGTCGGTCTTAAAGGATATGGTTTAGCAGTGGTAGGGCGTGTTCCCGTGTTGACTCCAATCACCGAGGAGAACAAGCGATACCTTGAAACGAAAAGGACCAAAATGGGTCATATTTACGGGTCTGATTTACAAGGATCATTACCTGGATTCAACGATTCTATTGTAAATAATGGAGATTCTCTACGAGACACATAATTTACACAAAAATAGTCTCATATACTGTAAAAAAAAATAAATAATAAAATTCATTTGTGAAAATTGTATTCAGTTTATTTTGCCTACTATTTGCTACTCGAAAGTGTTAAACTAGTTTATATCATTGCTTAATTTTTTTATTATATTGAAAACAAGTGACTTAAAATACTAGTTAAAAAATATTCAATAAACCTAATCAAATCATTTTTGCTTAAATACATTTCCCCTCTATGACATATTAGTGAATTTTACATTCATCTTCAATAAATTCTTGCTTCATGTAATAATTTTTTTTTAATTTTTAGTCTTTATAACGCTATTTAAAGCAATTGTTAAAGTAATTTAATGCTATGCTAAGTGATATCTAATATGCTTAGGATCCAAAACAAAATAACAAATTTATTATATATTTAACACAAAACAATTTATTGGAGACTTAATGCAGAATTTGTTAATATATGAGATCTAAAACATTCAAGTCAATAATTTTTATTGTTTAAAAATATGAACAATACCTTTTATTTTTATATTTAAATTGTATCAGATATTTTTAATTAAATATCATATCATAATAGAAGAATGTTTATTTTTCAAAATATATTCCAACAAATAAGAAACAAAAATGTTCATATGATTTTTTTAACTATTAAACTTTGATGTTATCATATACCATTTAAGTAGTTGAAATATGTTTTTTTATTTATATAAGTTACCAATTTTCATTTCTTGTTCAATAATTATTTATTTGAAAAATTATCATTGAACTTTTAAACTTTTCATTTTTAATTATTGATTTCAATCAAATGAAATACTCATAATATAATATGTGTTGAAAATTTTGTGTATAGACAAAATCTCACATAAAATAGAATAGTTACTAAAGAATGGTACGTATTAAAACTTGTAAGATTTAGTTGATATTATGGAAAGACAAAATTATAAACAAGGAAATAAACCAATTATAAAGCATCAAAACATAAAAGAAGAGAACAAATATATAAATAATAAGATTATTGAGTTTCATGAGCTTGTTTAGTGGAAATTGATTTTTTTATCTTAATTTTGTTAACTTTTATTATAGGAAGAACCTTAACTTGTCTTGCCCCATCTCCCTTAACAAATTTATTATATACAGTTATTTTTTATTTGATCAACATATAAAATTGTTGTGCAATGTCAAATGAACTATTTTTCTTAATTAAATCATAACTTTTTTTCATGTATATTAAAATTTTACATACACAAACTAATATTATAAATAAAAATAGTAGAAAAATATAATTTTTTTTAATGTCACTTCTTGCTCATATTTATAATTAAAATTGTTCAAAATCAGTCATTTAGCTTAGTCATCTAAATCACTTGGACCAAATGTAAATAAATGAGTCATGTGAGCTCGATTCATATTCAATATGAATTCTTTTTCCTAATCTAGTGGCTTGTCAAATTGAGCTCATATTAGCTAGTTTTTCTTTTTCTTGTACCTAAATTCATATAAAGTTTAAAGATAAAAAGTTACAAATTTAAATAGGTATTTTGTTTTGACATTGTAATTGTTATTTACACCCCTCATGAGGCTAATATATTTTTAAAAATCCTAAAATAGTCTTTTTCTTTCTCCATGTTCCCTTTCCTCTTTCTCACATGCTCACTCCCTTCATGCAACTTCCATAAAACCTCCTTCTAAGATGACACAACCTCCTACCATAAAACCTCCTTCTAAGATGACACAACCTCCTAAGTATGTCTTAACCATCATTTATAATCTCCCTTTTTGTGACATACAATGGGTATGTATGTCTTGAATCAATATATTTTATTCTTATGAGAACCTCTAAATTGATTAATTCAGAATTAACTTTCAACTTTATGTTAATTAAATCGCATGATCCAAAAATTATTTTAACATATGTTTCAGATCAATTGAGTAGGAACTGAATAGTAATTATTTTTTTTAATCAGTTAATCTGAAACACATAAAAACATAATTTTGGATCAAATATAAATTTATCTAGAAAACATAATTAATTGTGGGATCCTAAAAGAAATTTTCATTTAAATAATGTCTCACCAAAATAGGTTGAATTTTATAGGCACATAGGTTACTCAAGTCTAATCTAACCCTACATGTTCATTTAGACCAAACTCTATGTGAGCATAAATTTCTTAAACCACAATTTCATCAAAGCATGAATTGACCCATTTTCAAAAAACCACCTATAGTACATTATTATTATTATTGTTATTGTTTTTGTTATTATTATTATTATTATTATTATTATTATTATTATTATTATTATTATTATTATTATTATTATTATTATTATTATTATTATTATTATTATTATTATTATTATTATTATTAGTATTATTATTAGTATTATTATTATTATTAGTATTATTATTATTATTATTACTATTATTACTATTATTACTATTATTACTATTATTACTATTATTACTATTATTATTATTATTATTATTATTATTATTATTATTAGTATTATTACTATTATTACTATTATAACTATTATTATTACTATTATTACTATTATTATTATTATTAGTATTATTACTATTATTACTATTATTACTATTATTACTATTATTACTATTATTATTATTATTATTATTATTATTATTATTATTATTATTATTATTATTATTATTATTATTATTATTAACATTAATAAGTATCTTCTTTCTTTAAAAATAACTTTATCACCATTTTAAAATCAAATTGATAACATCTTGAATTTAAATAATAAGAATAATATTTTTATTTTTATATAAAAGTTAAACATTAGAAATTAGAATGGTTGTGTGAAGTATCCATTATTTCTAGTTCCATGACTAGATGAGAATGGTTCAGTTAATTAAAAGAAAAGAAGCAGAGTACAGAATTGGCAATAAAATTTTGCAATAAATTTCAGCTTGACAATGGAATGAAAGCCGGATATGCCATTTACACCAATAATTCTAAACTCCATTTACAGAATAAAAATAGTAGGGAGAGGGAACTAATTTGGTAGAAGATAGTGATGGGTTGGTGGAATTCTGGATGGGGCGAGGTTCTTGCAAGTAGCATTTGAAGTCATCTGTAATGAATTGTTGACAAGAGCAACATTGGAGCCAAAGTCTTGAAGCATGAGAGGTGGAATCTTTATGTTTATGTTGTGCAAAGGAGGGGGGTTTCGCCACGTGGGAAGTGTCCCCGCAACAAGGAGTGTCTGAAGCAACGGACCCGCATCCTTCACAGCCTTCAGGAGATTACCCTTTTGAGGCAAAACCTTTCCCTTGGTAAGGTACTCAATCACTTCGTTTCCAACATCAGGGACACTCATGTTTTGAACCAAAGGTTGTTTTTCTTTTTGTTTTTGTTTTAGATACCCCAAGTTGTTCTCTGGAGGAGAAACTGCCTCCACAAAGGAATCTACTGGGGAGGAAACGTGTGAGGGGCTGTTGGATTCTGTGATGCTAGAGTTTGCTTTGGTTGGTGCTACTGCTGGAATCATCGTGGGAGGGATTTCAAACAAAGAGGCTGGTGTTAGTTTTGTAACCAGCTTCTCAAGCTCTTTTCTCGCTTCATCTCTCTCTTGGTATGCCATCTTCAAGAGATTCAAGAGTTCCCTCTTCACGTTTCTCATGCTCTCCAGTTCCACTCTCATGGTCAAGAGTTTTTGTCTCAACTCATCACAGCTCTGTTCAAAAGGACAAAAAGTTATTCACTATCACTATGCTGCTAGTCTGCAATTTTTTACCAAACCTAATTGGTACCAAGAAAGCGACACTTTGTTGTTCAAAAGGGAAACTTCAAATCGGCCTCCCTAAAAAATCTCAAAAACAGCCTATGGTAAAAAAATATAAATATTTACAAGCTTTTTGTTACAAAAATCTCAACACATAAAAAAGGAAAGTTTTAGAAACACCAAAAAATGTGCATATTTAATGTTTCATATAATGGAAAAACAAATTACAGAAAAAGGGGTCAAAGATAGATTTTTCTTTATAAAAGAAAAAAGAGAATATTTAAATAGAAGCATATATTAATGAAGATATTTGTGCTAAATACCTCAACCTACAGAACATTAAAATAAAAAGGAATCAATTAATTTGGGCCCTGAAAATCAATGCAAAGGAATTCGTCTCCAGAAATTTTTCGATTACATGTTTCGTTCTTGCAAGAGGTTCAACCAACAAAAAATCCAGTCTATGGAAGCAATGAAAAATTAACATCTGAACTCATAATTCATGCAAGGAAGAAAACAAGGGTATATATCATTCTTGATGTAGTAAAAAAGTAAAGCAAAATATTTGTGAATTCAATAGAAAAGAATAAAGAAGGCAAAGAACTGTGAACCCTCTTATGAAAGAAATACAGAGAAACATGTGTGATAAAAGGAAAGGAGTGATTAATTATTAGACGAAGTGAGGATGGTGGAGAACAGAAAAGAAGAAATATGATGGGAAGAGAAATATGAAATATGCGAGGACCCACCTCGTGATAATTGAATATGAAACCCGAGGGATCTTCCATGGTTATGGTGTGAAAGAAAAAAACAGAGAAGATAGGAAAAGCAATCCAAGAAGATATTATGTAGCAAGGGGGTTTGAAGATTGGACATTGAGCCTTATTTATAGAGCAAACAAAGGACTCTCACCAAGATACCCAAACTTCACCATATCAACCAAAATCAAAGAATGCCAAAACCTTCCTTATTAAAAAAATTAAATAAAATCAGACTTTCCACTTTCCATTATTTTCCATGAGCTATATATAATTTGAAAATCCCAAAAATTCTCATACCTTTTTGGACCCCTATAATATTTCTCTCCCGTGATCAGTTATTTAATTTGGTTGATATTTCCTAATATACAATTTTTCTAGTATTAAAGAAAAAGGAAAATAAAAGGTAATCTTTTCTATTTTTTATTTTTATTAATAAAAGATAGTTTAATTGGTATACACCGTTAGTGTAAAAGATTTTTACACTGACATCTAATCATGACTTTTTTCTGTAACTTTTAAATTAGTAATGAGTAAAGTAAACAAATTCACTATGAATGAAGGGTTGGGATTGAATATCATATGAGTAAAGTAAACAATTTATACCAATTAAACTCATAAAAAATAGCAAAAATCTACCTTTTGGTTGTTGTAGGTGTAACAAAAAAGTAGAAAGATGTATCTTTTTAATTTGAATTTAATTAGTATTTTCTGCAGTAAAAAATATATTAACATTAACGATTTTAAGTTAATAAACTTATTATAAATAAAAGATTATTATTAAATGTTAGTATAAAACTTTTTACATTGATGGTGCATAATCATTTTTCTCTTTCAATTTTTATTTTTATTTTTCTAAACTTTATAGAAAGAATCTCTTGTAAAAAAAAAAGTTATCTTGGTAAAAACACCCGTAAAACAGAGAATGTTAACTGATTAGAAGGATTAAAAATAAAATTTTATATAAATATATAAAGTATAATAAGTAATGTTATTAATATATTTTAATGTGCTTTTGAATGTAATTTTTATTTAATTATTTGGACTATGTCTAACAAGGTATTTTAACTAATTTTAAAAATTTTTTATTAACTAAGTTTATTTTAAATGTTGGATAAAAATATTTAATAACTTCTAGAGTTATGAGAGAGATTTGAATCTCACCATCTCCCTCTTTTTCCCTTTAGATTTTAAGTGAATTTTGTTTTTAGGTTAACTTTATAGAGCTCTTGAAATTTTAAGTACTTTTAGTTAATTGATTTTTGAAAAATTAAATAAATTTGACATTGTTATGAATTTTAAGATTTAAAAAAGGATAAAATAATTTTATTTTAGGTAAACTGTTATATTTTACTAATTATTTTTTTAGTAAAAGATATTTTTTTTTCTCTTAAGTTATCCTTTAGATACGGCGAAAGTTCAAAATTAATTTCTTAAAATACGAAGATCTATTTAAGAGGTTGACCATTTTCACCAAATATTTTTTCATACGCATTTACCAGGATTCAAACCTTCGACCACGAATTTAAAAAGTAAGATTATCTATTAATTATGTTTCATTATATTTTATATTTTATGTTGCTATACAAAGTTTGTTTTAAGTTCAATTTGATATATTTTTTAGTATAAACTAAAATTAGAAAAGTTTAAATCAAATAAAATTGACAAGATATCAAATGTGTTCAATTTTAAAAAATAACCTTCAAGGACTAAAAACATTTAAGAACAAAAGCCACGTACAATTCCAACTAGACAAAGGATAACTTGACTAGATGTTTGAGTAATTTATGGTGGATTGGCTTCATTTATTAGTGGATTAATTCAAAGTTTGTAATTGTATTTTAGATTTTTTTACAATGAATTTCTTTATAGTCTTCCTCTTCTCACCTCCAATTTTTCTCGCCTTTAAAGTTACGTGGCTTGAAAATAGTATAAAACCTGTTGTTTAACAAGAGATACTAAAACTAAAAAAAATAAATTAAAGGATCAAACTTAAAATAAAGTTTTAATACTTATGATTTAAAAAGTTTTACACTGATATTTAATTATAATTTTTTATTTATAAGATTTTAAAAATATTAATTGTTAAAGTCAATAAATTAACCAGATACAAAAGATTATGATTGAATATTAGGATAAATTTTTTTCACAAACAGTGTATAAATCTTTTCTTCTTTAACAAAACTTTAAAGGACAAATAACAAGATTATTTTTCAGAAAAATATTATTTAAGTTGAAAAAATATTTATTCTATTAAAATTGTACACCATTCACACCTTAAAAATATAGTTAGTTATACTTAAAAATATAGTTTATTTTATTTTATAAGTAGTTAATAGCATTGTGATATTAATTATATATAAAAATATAAATTAATTTTATATAACAAGTAATGATTAATTTTGTTTAATATGATATAATGTTATGAGATTATTAAATATTAAACGTGATTTTTTTATATTATAATATTATTATATATAATAATTAATCATATATGAAATAAAATAAATTATCTGTGAAATATACTTTTGTCTATGTTATCTTTGTATAAGGAGAATCTACTCTTAGTGGTAAGAGGGCATTTGTTCACTAAATTTTTTGTTTGTTTTAAAATGATGTATAAATATTATATTATTTTAATTTTACTTTTTAATAAAAAAATATTATTTTTACTACTAATAAATTTTAATATTATAAAAAGATAAGTTATGACATTCTTATATAATTTTATAATTCTATTATCTTCTTAGTTTATGAATATGTTAATTTTTAAATTGTAATATTTTAACATAATATTATATTATTTTTTATATTTTTTAATTTATTTTTTCATCTATCTTTTTATTTATCTTTTCTTTAGTTATTTCTCATCATTTTATTTTTATTAAGTGCTTCATTTATTTTTACATATTTATTTTATTTCAACGATATATTTCTCTTTCTTCTTTATCAAAAATATATTATAAAGTAATTATGACATATATTTATATTTTTAAAACCTTATATTTTATGGTACAAATTTATTATGATACTTATCACAAAAAATATTATTCAATTAGTAGGAAATTGTTTTAATTTCACCAAAGACTACGAAGGGGATGATATATGTAATTAAATCTAAAAAAAATACAGCTTTTTGACAATGTTTTAAAATCTAAAAATGGTTTACATAACATTTTTAAACCAAAAATAAAATTAAAATTTTATTAGGATGAAATAAAAAAATATTAAAATTAAAAATAAAATTTATTAATTTATGAAAAATCAATAATACATTTTAAGAAAAAAGTTATTATAATTATTAATTATTGGTCTCTAACAGACTGTATATACATAATTAGCAAATGCTAAGCGGATATTTAAAAAAATGGGCCTTGGTAGAAGTGTCTTAATATAAAAGTATACAAAGAAAACTATGTAAGGAAGCATGATATCCAGAATCTATCTGAGGCTAAATCCATATTTTGTTATGTTTTTTTTCGTATAGGAGTAGCCAAATAGGGCTATACTAGATTGCGATGATGCGCCACGCCGGATAACTCCCAGCTTTGAACTTCGAACTCAACCATGTAAATAAAAGTTGACTTCCTCAATTTAAAAATTTCATATATGTTAAGACTTATGAGAGCTTAAGCCTACTTACGCTATATTTTCACGACGCCACCTTCAAATTCTATCTTCAAACCTTTTATAAAATCCTTCAGAATCATTACTTTTTTTTCCCACTTTTGGTAAAACATTAATTATTTTGATAACAGATGTTTGGAGAAAAGTTTCAATATGAAAAAAAGAAAACTTTTTTCCTAAAAAATAAGTTGTTTTCTATAATATAAAGATTTGTAATTTTGATTACTTTTTAATAGTTTTCTTTCTTTTTAGCTTGTTTTATACCATTCGAATTACTCTTTAGTTAATTTTTCTAATACATTCAAACATAATTAATTATTTTGAAACAACTTTTTAACAAATTTATCTAAACAAAAAATAATTTTGATTATAACCAATTATATATATAATCAATTATTGAAATAATATTTTTTTTTCAGTTTTTCAAACACACTTTTAATTACTAAAAATACACTTATTCATTTACTGCTAAATTTGGTTCTATGAATGAGAGAAAATGAATTTTTAATAAAGGAAAAAGCAGAGATAAGAGGGGATTGGTATGTTCTAGAATGATAGATATGAATTTTTAACTTTTATGTTTAATAAACTTGAACTATAATTTTTATGAATATTAATTAATTAATCATTTTTATGTAAAAATTTGAGAATTTTAGAGCATCTTTAGCACAAGATAAGTTTTTTTATCTTAAGTCACTTTTTTATAGATCTTACACTCTCATGTCTTAAAAATCTATTCCATTGTTCCTTCAATAGATTATAATACTTTTAATTAATCTCATAAGGTTTGTTTTTGTATATTGGGTTGAGGAAAAACATTAAAAAATAATTTTTATAGGCTTAAAAAAAACTTTTATTGAATATTAGAATGATCTTACTTATTCTTATAAAAGAACTAGATTTACAAATGGAGATAAACTTTTTTATTCCAATAAACAAAAATCAGTTTTCAAAAACATCCACAGGAGATTTATTTAATAAAATTATCTAAAATTTATTAATTAACTTTTTCTCCTCTCTAAGGAGCTAAAATACGATGAGAAATTTTAATTCTCTCTATCTTCTTTTCTTTCCCTTTTAAAAATTAAAGCAAACATTAATTTTTAAATATATCCCTTCCTTTCTATTTCAGATCATAATGTAAATGATAAAAATAATAAAAGTTAAAAGTTTTTTTTGCAAAAATTATAATATTATACTGTGATATCACAAATAAAGGGATTTGATATCCTTATAGATACAAATAATTAATTTCATTCAAGTAAAACAGTTATAAAATAACAACAATAAAATTTAAATTTGAAAATTTATATAAACAATTTAAACTTTTGTTATCATGAAGGTATAAATGGTCTAATGTATTAATTTTATTTATATATTTTTGTTAGTATAATTTTTAATTTGTCTTAAAATGCATCGATATTACACTATGCATACATAATAAAAAAGAATTTCAATAATTTAAAATTATTTTTAAAGAAAGTTCTAATAATTTTTAATTATTTAAAACATAAAATTATGTTGAACCACGTCATATCCATTAATTAAGAATGAAATTAAAGAAAACACCTTATTTTTAACTTCATGTTCTTCAGATTTTAAAAGGAAAAATAATACAAAATAAGCAGTCTCTTAGAATTCGCTTTTGCAGTTATTGAGAGCGTCGGCAAAATTTTATTTTCAGTACTACCACTTTTCCTATTTAATTTTATAATTTCCTTATAAACAGTAGAAAACAAACATGAAAAAGACAACCTTGTTCTGACTTCTGAGTTATACCAACGGCGACGAACGTGGAAGGAGAATTTTGTTCAAAAGCGATTATATTTTATTCTACTTCCCGACAAATAACATGTTTTCGTCCAAACCTTCTTTTATTAGATATAGATATACTTGTAAATATAGATATAAATGGATATGGATTCTTTAAAATAATAAGAAAGAAAATATTATATTATTAAAAATATAAATATAACATTGCATAAAAATATTTCATTTAGTACATAAATAATAGTAAAGATATTTTTGGCTAATGATAAATTTTTAATATTAAAAAGATAAAAAATATTAAAATTAAGAGAGAAAACTTAAAAAGAAAAAAAAATTTGAAAGGGCAATTATTAAAAGGTAGTGACATATATTTCTTCAAATCTTTATTTTATTAATAGAAATGTATTTGAAGCGAGAATTAAAAATTAATAAAAATAATTTAAATTATTTTAGTTTCAAAATTTTATATATTATTTTAAAAAATATTGTTTTATGTTTAGAATTTGTTTACATTTTAAAGATATTAATTATAGAAAAGAGTTTTGTTTTCTCATTTAATATTAAGATATTATGTTTATAAATAAAATTTTTGAGATAAGAAAAATTATCCAATTTGAAGAAAGACTCATCATCCTAAATATAACATTGCATAAAAGACTCATAGATGTGAATGTAAGTATGAGTATGTAAGCAAGAAGTATGGAAGGTTTTTAAGTTTTTTAATATTCCAAAAAACTTGTCATCAATATAAATATAAATTAAGTTTTTTAATATTCCAAAAAACTTGTCATGAATATAGATGTAAAGAACAAATAAATTATGTTAACAAAATAAGGTTGTTTTCTTTTCTTTCTTTTTTTTTTTTTTTTGCTTAGGTATTGCATTTCATTATTCTAGTATTTTTCTTATCTACCTAAATAAAGAAAAGTGGATTGATTATGTGTTTTTGTCCTAACAAGTGATATTAGGACTTATTCATGGACTGATGATTAAAGAAAAAAAGATTATTAAATAAGTCTAAAGGTAGATTAAAGTCAAATGATATATTCTAATTGAAATATAGACAGAAAACATAGACCAAATTTGTGACAAAGCATATTGTGACAAACATCAATAATTATTGAAGATGAAATTAAAATTTCAATTGAGGGGGAGATTGTTTGAAAATAATTCAAATTATTTTAATTTTAAATCTTTATATTGTTTAGAAGAAAATATGATATTGTTTTAATATTAAATTTATAAATAAAGTTTTTTATATAAAAAAATTATCAATTTGAAAAAGATTATCATCGTAAACAAGAGAATGATGATAATTATATTTATTTTTGCTTACATGTTAGATATTATTGTTCTAGTTTTTTCATCAATATGAATAAAAAAAATACCCTGTTATATATTTTTGTTTTTTATTTCAACAAAAATATTCATCCAAACATATTTTGTTTCTGGGTTTTGTTTTAAGAGAAGAAAAGTCCAAAATCACACTAAAACTTTAATAAGGTTGGATACGACAAAAGGTACTTAGTTAAAAGTCACATATTCTCAATTCAATGTATCTAGCTGCGGCTCATCACATGCATTTACGTGATTACATGTGGAAAGAAAACTAATTATAAGGCCCGCTATCTGGTTGAAACGAAAGTGAGTTTGAATTTTTTTTTATTAATAAAAAATAACATTACTAATATTTATCTTTCAAAAAAATTAAAAGGGTCTGTTTTGTCTGTTGTACACCCCCAAAGACTTATCCTTCCGCAATTCAATTCTGCAACTTATAAACTATCTTAGCGTGACACTCGTTGTAACACATTGTTAGTCACAACTCACAAGCCATATCATATGTCCCATAAATTTACTCTTTCATGTTATATAAAACTCTAATGCTCCGGAGAAAATCAGAGAACTCCTTTTTCTTTTTTTGAGAGAGATTATAATTCGTGAACTGTAACTCATTGTAATTTGAGAGACAGAGATTGTCATGGCGAGATCATGGGAGTCACTAAGGGGGAGTGTAGAGAGGGTGAGGAGGGGTAGAGTTCAAAGAAGTAGGTTGAGAAGAGGCAAAGGCTTAGAGAGTGAGCTCGCAGGAAGACACAATCAATCTCATATCTAGTTTGTGGAAGATATTTCTTCCTTCTACATCACACACTTCCCCCTAGACTTCAACTTATAAACCTTATGCTTTTTCTAAATAAAATTTATTTAACTTATAAAAACTATTTAAATAAATTCTCAGTGAAATAACTTTTAAATCTTAAAATAAATATTTTTTATTACTTTTCTTCATTAATAACTGTCTTTACACAATAAAATATATTTGAAATCATATGAGTATAAATAAGTCATATATAATTTGAAATCTTGAATAATTATAATAAAACTTAAAAACAATCTTATTAAAAATTGAGAGAAAATAATTCAAGCTTGAATTATATAACTCAAGCTATTCAGCTAAACTCTTTGAAAATAGAACTATGTAATGAAGTCTTTTTCAGAATGGGTCATGCACGTTAATTTTTGTGTTTGACAGAAGTTTCTTTTTCATGTTATTTATATGGCTTCTCTTTTGTAATTTGCAAGGTAACACTTCTTGTGTTTACTTGCTTTTTATCGCATCATGAAAATTTTTTTTGACTTATGCAAAAAATTAAGAGAAAATAATTCAAAAAATAAGAGTATAAGCAATAAATAAGTATATATATATATATATATATATATATATTAACTAATTATATTTAAACAACATTTTTAATATAAAAATTCACACAGCATAAGTTTAATATTCAATAATATATATAAAATTATTATGTACATTTTTAATTAAAATAATTTTTTTCTTAAAAATGTAACCATAATCTTTCTTAAAAAATGATTTTTATTAAATAAAGTAAAAATAATTTTATTGAATTTCTAAAATGTAATTATAATTATTTTTAATGAATAAATGCAATTGTATTAAATCTTATAAAATAACTCTGAAGTTCAAGCATCCATTAGTATTAAATAAGTTGATCTTTTATAAATAATACAAATATTATTATGATAAAAATAAAAATAATTAAATTTATAATATTATTTAAAAATTAATTTACTAATATTTTGTGCAAGAATATTTTATTAAATTAATTTGATATAATAAAAATAACCTTATTATATAAACATTAAAAAAAACTTATAAAATTTTTGTAATAATAATTTATGCATCATTATTTTTTGAAATATTGTGTTAAATAATCATAAAAGTTTGATCATTTATAGTGGTATTAAGGAGAATTGTCTCTCATAAATGATATTTGGATTTTCTTTTATAAAAATTAAATTACTATTATTAAATAGGTAAAGTGCTATTAATTTTTATATTATTAAGTAAGTAAGTAATTAACATTATTTTATCATAAAATATATTTTATAAATTAACAATATTATTAATTTATATTTTAAAATTATTTTTTACTTATAATATTCTCAAATAAGATTTCCTTTCACAATTATGCATATTTGAATTTATAATATTATAAAAAATTAATAAATATTAATAAAATATAATTTTTCTTGTTAACTAACTGAACTTAAATTAGTTTTAGAATAAAAAATTTTATTATCTATAATAATTTTACTATTTTTCTTAGATAATATTATGATCTATACTGAAAATAAAACTGTAGAGAATTTATTTTATATCTATGATGGTTCTTTTAAATAATGTGTATTTGAATCTAAAAATATTATTTAAATTATTAAATAAAAAATGAACAAAATAGAAATAAAAACTAAAAACACAAAACTATCATTATATAATACTTTTATAATATTAAATAAAAATATATTATAAAAACATGTATTATTATTTTAATTTTAAAGTAAGATTTAAATAAACAAATTTTTTTTTTATATTATATGTCAACACATTATTATTTTTATATAAAATGATAAAATAATAATAATAATAATAATAATATAAGTAATAAATATATTATTAGTTGGATTTAAAAAATTATTATATAAAAAATCCAATAATATAAGATTAATATTAAAATATGTATATATAAACTATAAAATATTATATACATTTAAAAGTAAACTTAATTTTTTTGAAAATGTAAAAAATTTTTGTTGGATTTCAAAATATATATAAATAAATGTTATTACTAATTTTTAAAATGAGTTAAATACTCATGAAAATTTAGTTTCGTTAAAAATGGTAAAGATAATTTTATCATATTTTTTTAAAAATATAATCGTGTTAAAACTTATGAAATAAATATTGGTACACATAATGATTTATTTTGATATCAAATAAGACTATCTCTTTTAAATAATATCTATAGTGTTTTTCTTAAAAGAATATAATTGAGTGTGTAATATTATTCGGTAATTAATTTGAAAATATCTTATCATGGAAATGTTTTTTTTTAAATTAGTTTTGATATATGTATCATATGTCGATAAAAATTAAAATTAGTTTTGATATATGTATCATATGTCGATAAAAATTAAAATTATTATATAATTATTAATAAATAAAATTATATTATTTTGTAATTATTATTTATACATTATTGAGTTTTTGACATGTAACGATGTTAAATAATTATAAGTTTTTTTATTTTTCATAATGATATCAAGTAAGGTTGTGTTTTATCAATGTTATTTGGGTTTTTTTTTAAAAAAAAAACTAATTTCATGTACGATATTTCACTTATCAGAAACAAAATTCATGTAAAATATTGTTATGTAAGTAATTTAAAACTATTTTTTGTAAAAATATATTTAATAAATTAATTTTAATATATTTATTATAAATTTATATTTTGTTGTCTAAAATAAAATTTATGGATGAGTATCTAACAAATTATTTAACTTTGTATTTGTGAGTGTTACTTGTTTATAAAAAATATTTACACATGAAAGAAATCTAAAATAATTTCTATAATGAACAATATTAAGCAAAATATTAATCAATTATGATTTTTCTGCTTACTGGTTATATTTAAATTTTTTTTAAATAGGTTTTTTATCTATATAATTTGATTAATACTATCTCTCATAAACAATATTAATATTATGATTTATACTATAATTAAATCAAATAAAATTTATTTAATATGTTTTATTGTCTTGGATATGAGACCATGAGTGAATATCTCAAACTTTTGTTTAGATACCAATGTTACTTATAATGTCTATTGCTAGCTTTAGATTGTAAAAATATATTTAATAAAATAATTTTAAAATATTTATTATAAATCTATATTTTATTGTCTAAAAATGAAAAATTAGAGTGTATATCTCTCAAACTATTGAGTTGGTCATAGACTAATCTTTCTTATATTTTGTGAGTGTTATTGGTCTAAGAAAATTTTACACATGTATTTCAATCATATTTGTAACTATTACTATACGAAAAATTTGCACATGATCTAAAATAATTTCAGTAGTAAACAATATTAGATAAATATTAATCAAATATGATTTTTCTACTTAGTGATTGTATTTAAACTCTTTTTTTTTAAATAGGTTTATTATCTTAAATAATTTGAGTAATGTCATAAATGATATTAATATTATGGTTTATACTGTAACTAAATTAAAGGAATTCATTTAAAATATTTTATTGTCTTGGATATGAGATCCTAAGTGTATATATCCAACATTTTATTTAGATACCACCGTTACTCATGATATCTATTACTAGCCTTAAATTATTTAATAAAATAATGTTAAAATATCTATTATAAATTATATTTTATTATCTAACATAAGAAATTACAAGTGTATATCTCTCAGATTATTGAGTTGATAAAAAATTAATTTTTGTGATCAAAAGTGTATATACACACAGTTTTGGTCCTTTTTCCTTTTTTATTAACTTCATTTATTACATTTTCATTTTAATTATGCTGTCCACAAACGCCACTTCTCCTCTTCATCTTTTTTATTTTTCGGTTCGGCTTCTACTAGCTATTACTCAATGTTTTAATGCAAGCTTCACAATTTAAAACAACAACATTCAATTATTACATAATGTAATTTCAGATTCAAATTCCCATGTTTCCTTTTAATCTACGTACCCTTCAGTGCTATTTTGATTTTCAGATCATGGTTAAATAATTTTTTTAGCATAAAAATTTTCGCATGTCAAGACTTCAAATTCAAAATAAGGTCAAATGCTCGCACAAAAATACACTTTTCATGACTCTGTGTAGGCGGGCTGAACGAGAGTTATGATGAGCCTTCGAAAATTGATCAATTTAAATGACTGTATCAAAAGAGTAAAATATTATAATATCATCATGATATATACTTAAGATGTTCTCACTTGTAAATGTAGCAACTTGTTTAATGGATGATAAGAATAAATGAAAGATTTTCATATCATTTCCATTTTTTACCTTCCTTATTCTCTAGTTTAGGTTATGTACATAGGCCTAGTCTTAGCCGTCTAGCCATTGTCAGAATCACATGCAATTATTTGTAATTGTAATTAATTATTTTGTAGTAAAAAAAGTTAAAACTAATTAACTTAACAAAAAAAATAAGACTAAAACTAAGACACTAAACCGAACTTATAGAATAAGAGTCTTTCATTTGCTGTTGGCAGGTATGATAAAATTGGCTACTAGTTGAACCATATAGTTCAGTTGGCTTTGGCACGTGTTTCTCTCTCCAAATTAAATGTCCCATACACAGGGTTTTGAAGTACATATACGTGATGATGCCAAACTAGATAGAAATAGAGCGAGCCAAAACTATAGAAACCAGTATCAGATGGGACATGATCCATATAAAAAACATGCATGATTTGCACATTGTGTAACACCACAATAAATGTATTCTTATATTGCAAATTTTCATTTTTCACTTTTCTTAGAACGTAAATGGTGAATGTATAACACGTCACCCCTTCAATTGAATAGTAATTCAGGATTTCAATCTCAGGTACCACTTTTTACCTTTTGCGATTAATTTAGTCTACAAATTAAGACTTCATAGAATATGGCAATTGAAGAATATTTGTCTCCTAGACTAGAACAGATTTGGTTAGGGTAGAAAGTTGATAAAGATATGCCGAAAGTGGGTGGTTAAATGCTATAGATGTTATAATGCCATGCACCAACCAATCAAGCCATGATCCTTAGGGCATATCCCCGTCATTTATCAGAAGCGGTTACACTTTAACATTGGATACTGAAAAGGTAATGTATGAATATCTTTGCCAAAAACAAACGTCCATTTTCAACACTTATTTGACCATATTTATAGATACGAAAAGGTGGTTGGAGTTTGATTTGACTCAACCCCCAGAAAGTAGGAAAAAGCTAAAAATATCAAAGGTTCAGAGCTTACTAGTCCAAAATTTGGACATGACACTCAGAGGATGACGCTAGTTTATATTTAGGGTCCTTCATCTGCGTATCATATCATAGTCCATCCGGTAGACAAGTTGAAGTTGGTGAATGAGTAGGTGGGTGGCGGCAGAAAATAAACCCAGATTTTAATATCCTCTTTCTCCCTTCTCATCAAGTAATCTATATCTTCTTTTTCTTTTTTTAACCACTTATTTATATAATATAATGTTTTAAAGTTTTGCATTAATGAGAAGTGTATTAAGATTCACTTATAGGTTTTGCTCAAATTTATTATATAATATTTAACATCAATAATTAATATCTGGCTCAGTATGTTGGAAACTGAGAAATTATATACACACTATTAATAACAATGAATTGTTAACCTTTTGATTCAATATAGGGTGCAGTTGGATAAGTTTATTAAAAAAACATTTTTTTAATCAAATAAATATTTTTATATTTTTTTAATGCGTTTAGTTAAATTACTCTTATCTAAAATAAACAGTTTTTATTTATTTTAATTAATAAATATTATCTGTTTGTTAAAAATGTTTATTTTATAATTATTTATTTTTAAGTCAAGATTCATTAATTTTTCTCATTCTACACAGTAAAAGTCTCCAGACGTAATAAAATGTTCTTTTATATGTCTTGTGTAATTATTAAATCACATGAGATTTATTACTTGATTGAAAAAAAAATACAAATTTAAAATAGAAGATTTTTTCTTTTTTATATGCAGTCGTGGGGAGTAACAACTAATGGATGGAACTCGAACCAAAATGTTCCAAAACCATATATACCATCTTGAAGTCATGCATGTAATTAAGTGACCCAGGTTAACGTGTTTGATTTCTATATAGATAAAAAAAAAAATGAGAATCACCCGATCGATCGATTTACATCACTCAGTTTCTTTCCCAGCTCTTTGTAAATATAAAGAATTAAGTCGTACGTAAAAAAGGTAAAGAGAGCTTAAGGAAGAATAATATGCATAAGTCAAATCAAGTTCACCCAACAAAAGAAGAGTAATTTCAATTGTAATGATTTTGAGCACGTAATTAGTCAAGATCTACACTGTTTAATACATATCATTATTGACTGGACGAACTTGAAACCAATAATAATTTCCACCAGTGTGTGCCTGCCGACATGGGGATGATTATTGCCAAAGGGTTTGTAAAGTTGAAAATGGAATCAAGGGGGCAAATCCTAGGAAAGGAACAGCTAGCAACAAAGAAACTCGTTACAATTAAAACTAATAATAAATGTACACCCATTTTATTATTATTTTTTATATTTTATCATATTATATTTTTTTTATATTTATATAATATATATATATATATATATATATATATATATATTAAACAATCAAATATGACGAGTGAATGAGACGCTTTTGTTCCCCTGATAATCACTGCTC
Source organism: Psophocarpus tetragonolobus (assembly GCA_037954015.1). Lineage (NCBI taxonomy): Eukaryota > Viridiplantae > Streptophyta > Magnoliopsida > Fabales > Fabaceae > Psophocarpus > Psophocarpus tetragonolobus. Next base: position 92,955,399 of record CM075690.1, read on the forward strand.
AACTTTTGAATATTCTTTTTGAAATTCGGGACAATATTTTGAATATAATAAAATATAATTATTTATTTAATCTATAGGAATTAAGATAATGTGAAAGATTAGTAACTATACACGTGTAGCATTGACGAATTTAGAAATTTCATTTTGTAGAGAAATATTCATATACAAAAATTAAGAAAGATAAATTTAAAGTACAGATTAACTTTTTATATTTAAAAAAAACTTGTTATACTATATTTCAAAGTGTGAAAGTAATTTATAATTATATGTATATTATATATAAAAACAAAATTAAAGTTGATGGGGACATTATGCAACTCTGATGTGGTAAAAATTATTAGATAATTCTGAACTATTACGTCATTTTGGATATCTTGCAAATTATTTAATTAGTTTATCTTGTAAGTTATATTAATTAAATAATTATAGATTGCATAGTGATTAGTTGTAATTATGATAGTTTAAGATTATATAATAATTTCTTCTGACATAGAGTATATAAGCATCTTTCAAAAGACACAATCTTATTTGAATTTGACAAATTAAGATGTGATCAATTAAGTTTCCTTTTAAAATTTATTGCAATTAATAATTAGAACTAAAAAATGAACATAGGATAAGAAACATCGACCCAGCAATAGTAATTGCTCCATGCTCATAATCTATAAGTTAATTACTTGATGTAATTTATTACTAGTCATCACCAATTTTAATCTTTGATTATCACTCTGTCTACCTTTAATTGTGAGTTACAACGGTTGATTTTTAATCTAGCAAGATTCTAACGAAATTAAGATAACAATGTTTTAAATTTAAAAAGCAAAACAATGTTGTTTTCAAAATTTTGAAAACTTAAGACCAAAATTATAATTTTTTTTTATAAATTTCAAAATTGTAAACAAAAAAAAATCCCCAACGGGGCCTAAAATATTTTCTTAGTTTTTATTTTATAAATTTCAAAATTGTAAACAAAAAAAAAATCCTCAATGGGGCCTGAAATTGTTGTTGTATTCAATGATTGTCGTGTTTCTTTTTCACTCATTCAACACCTTAAACCTCATATTTTTGTTGAATTCTATGCCAGTTGAAGAAGACAAAGTTTGTGGGTGGACATTAATATTTTTCTATTTATTTTTTTAACTTAATGGTTTTTCTCCTTTTAATCATGTTTTTCTCCTTGAAAGTCAACATTTTTTTAAATGTCCATATCGGAGTTAGATTAACATATGTACCATGGGATGTGGATTTCTAAAATCAATGTTTCAGATATTATTAAAATTAATCCAGAGTTGAAGAAGGTGTCATGTTCTCTTATATATGGGCTCGTGTCCTATTGTTATGCATCTCCCCAATGTTTAACTCCCCAACTGATATCAAAGCCGATGATTGTGATTAACTAAGGTTGATGATGGATTCCCTTCATCGAAAATCTTCTTGCTAAGGGTTCAGGCAGCGTGTCCCCTTATGTTTTTAAGGGCAGTATGACTAACCTTTCCATCCTTTGAATTTAGTCCTTTTGGATGTGTTCATAGAGGTGCATAGTTCAACCATTCCAAAGGAGAATTTAAGTATATTTTTTCCCCTTTAATTTATCAAGGATGTGCAGGGAGAAAAACCCACAAACTTAATTGTTTTATCATTATTAATTATTCTACATTTTTTTCCTTAAGGCTCTCAAATCTTAAGACAAAAGGTGTAAAACTCAAAGAAAGAAAGCACACATCCAAATGGATAAAGTAATTTAGACAAACTCAAAGATTTTAGAATTAAGACAAACAAGAAATTAAAAGGTGTAAAAAAAAGGTTAGGACCACAAAATGGAACCTAGAATGGTACTAGATTAGAATATGGACTAAAAATAAAACACTCAACAAAAATTCAATGAGTTGCACAATTTTGAAAGCTTATGGTCGAATCTTAATTACAAAATTTCAAGCAAGTTTCAACAATCTTAAGCACTCCTTCAAATGAAATAACAAAGTTATAGTGCACTAAAAGTTTTTGTATTTTTTTATACTTCTTGTAAACACTTTTACTAACACTTTTTTTTTATACGTATTCAACTTTTTTTGACTTCTATATTCTTTTTATTTTTGTTTTTTTATTTTTTTTAGCCGCAGCTCTTAACAGTTTGGAAAGCAAGAAATGATAAGGAGTATGAGAGAGATATTTTTCTTGAATAAACCTAAAGAAAACAACCACAAAAAAATTGAGAACAAGAGTGCAATTCAAAGAAAACAAAGTAGTCTAAAAATGGACTAGTAAATTAGGTGTTTACTAATAGGCACAAAAGAGAGTATAATGGGTGTTAAGATAGGCTTGATTGCTCAAGATTAGCCCAATAAATGCCCAAATGATTCTCCAATAGCCAAGCACAATTTCACTCAAAAGAACTAGTACAATTTAAACTACCAATACAACAAGAATAAAATGGACTTTATGAAAAAAAGAATTGAGCAATTATTGAGATAATATTTTTTGAAATATGCTATGATCTAAAGCATGTGGACTCTAGGAATTATGATCAAGAGCATATGCTCAATTCCAAAGAGATTTATCACAAGAAATTTAGAAGCACAACAAGCTTTTTAGTGAAAATTTAAAAGCCAACACAACATGAAATTAGGAGACAAATAAAGGACTAAACAAGACCACACTATGACACAACTTGAGAGAGTAAAAATGCAATAAAAATGGCCCAAAAACAGCTACAAACTCATGCCCAACAGAGAAATATAAGTGCAGGAAAAATAGAAATAAAATGCAAGAACTCAATGTAAAGAAGCAAAAGTGCATCCAAGGATCAAAATCACAATTGTGTGGCTTCCTTCACAAATTTTGTGAAGTCATTACCATGACCCTCTTAGGATAAGCACTAGAATAAAAATAAATAAATAAAAAATGGGCAGAATTAAAGAATAAATCCTAAAGAAGAACACACCAAAATTCAATAGAAAAGAACAAGCTAAATTGAATCTAGAAAGCAATAACAACTAGGAATTAAATTGCAAACATAGAAAAGTACTAAAACATAAACTAACAAGACATAAAAAGGAAATGAAAATGACAATAAAGCAAGCAAGAAATAAAATTAAAAAAAACTGCAGAAAATTAACTAAAAATGACGCCTAAACTAGGAAGAAAAAAGGGAGGAAAAGAACCTTCATGAAGATGACTCTTGATAACACATGATGCACTCCCTTGATCTTTTCAAACAACGTTCCTTCCTCTAAGAAGATGAAGGATGGAGAAGGCTAGGAGGGGGTGGTTTTGACGCTACTTTTTAGGGGAAAGATAAGTCAAAATTTATTTGAGGCTTGCCACAAGGGAGATGACCCTTGATAAAAGTTTTTAGGGAGAGATTCCTCAAAAGAGAGGATTCTCAAAGACATTTAACAATAATTGCTCAAGATGAGTCTTACTTCATTTAATCAAGTGATCAAGATACATAGTCCAATAGGAGAGCTTGGACACACAAATCTAGGCAATATGGGACTTGGGCTTAATTAGGCTTAACACTAATTAACCCAAGCTTAAGGCCTAAGTGAGGTGCCTAAGTACACAGTCCATGGGTGTGGATAGAAAGTCTTATTTTAGGGGATGAACAAGCCCAACACACCTAAAATAAAGGCCTATTCTATGATAACTCCTTTCTTTTTACTTCCTACACCTATACACCTAATTTAGAAAGAAAAATGGCCTAAATACATGGTCTTAGGGAATAAAACTATGCGCCCTAAATATCTAAGTAATTATAAAATATTTAAAAGTAAAAAACCCTAAGACTAAGGCTTCATGTCTTCATGTAAGCATCCATCCAAGCTTAATCTCCTTCTCTTGAATCTTCCTAACCATGATGCTAGATAAGATTGCATCAGTTGCACTATTATTGAACACCCTTATGACCTTTCATTTTGAACATTTTTCTAGAATATATTGTATCCACAATAGTGTGTGTTGATTATTTAGTTCTAAAGAGGCTTCACGACATTGCATTATAAGTAGCATTTTGTAGGAGAATAAATAACTTGTTTTAATCAATAAAGTTTTTCATAGTTACAAATTTCATGGTATGATAAACAATTTTTTTGTTATATTGAGATCATGAAATCTGTAACACATTAATTTTTTACATTACAGATCATGAAATCCACAACTGTGGACAATATACTTATGGATTTAACAATCTGCAAAACTAATTTTTAGATTTGTAATTAGTTAATTGCATAATTGAAATTTATATAATCCATAATATATTATTATATAATTGTGAATCATCGAATATGAAGCACAAAATCTTATAGATTTGATGACTACATTATGAATGGCCAAATCCGTAATGTAGCTAAAAAAATACATTACGAAGTAGAAAATCTGCGATACAGTTAAAAAATTCATTAGATGATAAATCCACGATAAACTTTAAAATATTCATTGCGATAATAACTTAAAAAAATACATTGTGGATTAAGAAATATACAAAATAGGGTACTTTGGGGAATTAAAAATAAAAGGGTGAAAAAGGGAAACTAAGGGTGCATAAAGGAAATGTGTTTTGATGGTGGCCCATTAGAGAAATGAATTGGGTTTGATGTTGAGGCAACAGTGAGTGTATTAGATCTGGGAGTGACTGAAGAGAGAGGGAAAAGTGCAGAAAAAATGCGGCTGTTCGATCCTTGGCCTGTCTTCTTCAAGCGAGAATGGAAGCGAAATTGGCCCTTCTTGGTTGGATTCGCCGTCACCGGAGCTGTCATCACCAAATTTTCTCTTGGTCTCTCTGGTAAATCCCCCTCCTTCTATCCCTTTTCGATTTTGATTTTGCTCAAATTGGATTTTTCTCCAACTCTCATTTACCTTCGCCTCCTTTTCGCCAGAGGAGGATGCCAAAAATTCTAAATTCGTCCAGGCACATAAGAGGTAACGTCGCAATCCCCAAACCCTAGCTTTTTTCTCCCCCTTTGTTATCAATTTGCTTCTAGTGTCTTCGATCATTCAAAATTGAAAATTTAACTAATTCGGATTCAACGCATATGTCTGATACTATAACTGGTTCTTTGGGCTGCAAATCGGACATTTTTTTAGCTTTAATGATTTTATGCATGGATTTTCGCTACATAAAAGGATCAATGTTTGAAAATGTTCATAATCTCGTCCACTTTATCATGATATTTGTTCAATTGACGCGGTTGATTTGAACAAAAGCTAATGCTATACCATTCAATACTTCATCAAGAACTGTTTCAGCAATTTATAACTCTCCATGTTCATTTTCCACCTCATTCTTAGTACCAATACATAACTGTCTATCCTCATCTTTAATTTCATTGGTACGGCCCTATTAATGTACTCAAAATATGATTGTCATTCAAATCTTTTGTTATGGACCTGCCAATGTGCATGCAATTCTCAAGTTGATGGGGGCAAATTTTTTAATGCATGGTTTATTTGTTGAGTTGTTACTGCATCTGATATCATTCTCATGAAGATCAAACTCGTTTCAGAGATCATGAGGTGTTTGATTTAAAATTATCAGATGATGATCTAAGAATGAATTCAATATAATATGAATAGCTTTGCATGGCTCTATTTGCTATATTTCTATCTATTTTTAGAGATTTATAATTCATCCATTTTACGGGACAGAATTTCTTGAATTAGATTCACAATAATCGAGTAATTTGCTTTTCAGTAGAAAGGATTAATAATTTAGATTTCTTATTGTTTATTAGTCTATTCTATTTTGACTTGGTAGTTTGATCATCAAATTTATTTGTTTCTATATTTCCGGAATGAGTATGAGACTTGTTTTAATTGATCCTATTGATAGTAAAAAACATAAAATGGATCTGTCATCTTGATAGAGATGGTTTTATCCTGTTAAATATTTATTGTAATATCTAGAGCACAAAATATAGAAAATAAATTCGAAAAATATTATAACTATGAATCATACTAAATATTTAGACCTTGCAACCAAACTTAAAAAAACTTTTCAAAGAGTTGTAAAAATAAATTGAAATAATTTTAATCTTTTCAAGTATTTGGAGATTATCTCTTTATTTTGATCAATGGACAAACATTACTTTTAAGTTTTTCATTTTGTCTATTCATTGAATCAGTGATGATCCAGTTATACTATGAAGATTCGGTCTGCTTGATAGTTATTTTTAGCTTTAATCAAGGAACTTACTCATAACTATCTCTTCAAATATTTTCATCCTTTTTATTTGCTTGTAGACTTTGATGTTTGAATCAATTGTTCGAAATCTTAACAATTGTTTGTCAAGTTATCTGTCAATCTTATCCATAACATACAAATATATAGATTCAATTAATAGGATGCTATGCTCTTCCTATTTTTTCCTGGTGAATTTGGAATGGAATATTTTCACTGGCTTTGCACATTTTTTCAGAAGAGAGGTGTTGTATAGACTCTCCCCATTTTCTTATGTTTTGGTTGTTTACTTTAAATGTGCTTTAGAAATTCATACTAAGCAGATCTGATTCTTCTAAATGAAAGGATTCACTCTATGCATACTTTAATTTGATAATTATTGGGGACTTGAGTTTTTGTTTTTAAAATGATGCCAAATTGTTAACCTAAGGGAAAAATAGTTGTGTTCATCATGTATTTTACTTTTTTGGAGTTTGTTTCTCAGCAACTTTTAATAATATACTGTAGTTAATTTAATCTAAAACTAATTTGTGTCAAGAGTGTGAATTCTGTTCGAAAATTTTCACCAAGTTTTTGGCATGGAAGATTTATGCTGTTCGTATTTTTCCAGGTGACTTTGGAATGGAATATTTACTCTGGCCTTACACATTGTGTTAGATGTGTGAAAAGAGCTTTGCTTGTTTTAGTTTTACAAATTGTAATAAATGAAGAGAGATGTTGTACACTTCATATTCCGATTTGCATTTCCGTTGTTTGCTTAAATGCTATCGAGAAATTCATACTAAGCAGTTTTGAATCAATGAATTCATTTTTATGATTACACTTTAATCCGATAATTGGTGGGTACTTGGGGTTTGTTTTTGCAATAATGCCAAATCAATGGTTTCATGTATTTTTTGGCTTTCTGGAGTTTTCTCCTTGGCAGGCATTTGTGCATATGCTGAGCATTCTGTTCAGAATTTTCACAATGCCTTCGTTTTTTTATTTTTGTGTTTTACCTCTAACACTTCAAGGTTTTAGGTTCAGGCCCCTTCGGAATTTTTTTTGGGGGGGGGGGGGGGGGGGAGAATGTATTTGGGATGTAGAATCAAATCAAGGACATTAAGCACAATAGGCTGTTATGTGCGTTTGGAATCACAAATTTATTAGTGTTTATCACTTTATTCAGAATCATTACACTCACCAGCTACCATGAATATGATTTAAGTTCTATGCTAGCTTTGTGAAAACAAACTATTATGGAGATCATTGTTTGCAGGCAGTGTAAGTTTAAGGCCATCCACAATGGTGATTCTGTCACCGTATTTAAGAAAGAGGAACTGTGATATTTCATTAGAAATCATATTCTGCAGCTTCAGTACTGAAATGAAAGACAGGGAACAAATATATTTTCCTTGAGTGTGTTTGAGTAGCGTTTTGCGGAAACTTGAGCAGCTCAGTTGGAACCACTCCTATGAAGTATGAAGGACACTCCTCATGTTAATAGTGCATGCCACTAGTTCTTGTCTTTTCTCGTCTTCTCGAATATTCCTTCTCGCTGCCATTTTTCTATTCTCCAGGTCTCATTCTTTGCAACACTGCAGATCCAATCTTTAGAGTGGAGAAAAAAAAAAAACTAATATGTGCAAGTCTTTTGGCTGGTATCACTGAATGAGGGGTTCACCGTGAGACAAGGGGCAAATTGGGAAAGGAAACCAAGTTTTAAAAAAACTAAATATTTTATAGTTGACAAATTTGCCAGATATCACTCTGAGTTAGTTCTTAATGTTCGGAGGGGATAGCAACACTCATTTCATTATGTAGGTGTTAAAGTATCATCCAGATTAGGACCTGGTAGGTCAACTTCTAAAATAAAAACAGGTTTTATAAATAAAATAAAAATAAATGTGTTATGGATGTAGTTATAGGTAGAACTCTTTTATCTAATTTTGTAGAGGCGTTGAGTTAGAGAAGGTGCGTTGTTATGAGATGCAGATGCTTACATTAAAAGAGGTAAAAAAAAAAAACAGTATGAGGATTAAGGACATTGCCCTAGAGCATGGCAAGCGCAAATGTTGTCCAACAAAAACTTTCAGATAAGTTGTGACACAATCTTTGGTGGACTTAATTATTATATCGAACTATGTGCATGATTTAAACTTCAAAGGCTTCTTTGGTGGACTTATTTGGCATAATACATTTTTGTAATAATTAAGGTTTAATTAATTTTTTGGTTTTTTTTTTTTTTGCATGATTTTGGTGTGTATTCAATTTTTTGTTTTTGGTTTTTAATCTCTTTAAAATTTATTTTCTAAAATAGTCTTTTCTATTAAAAATTGTTAAATGATTACATGACTAATAAAGTGTGATACTCTATTTTGAGAAGGAAAGAGAAAGAAGAAAAAGATGACGACAAAGAGAATGCTTCAATTTTTTTTTTTAAATACTAAATGAAAGTACTTGTGATGCTTATTAAAACATTATTAGTCAACACTCCCATCTTAGGGATAGCGTGACATTTAATTATTTATGTCACTATTTAACCATTTTTTTAATAATAAATGTCTGTTTTAAAAAAATAAAATTTAAAAAGATTAAAAAAAATATTTCAACAGAAACTGAAATAAAATTACAAAAATATTAGGACAAAAAAGTTAATTAACTGAATAATCAATTTGATATTATATAAATGTTTAAAATAACAAATTAATAACTCAATATTTTCTTTAGCTTATAAAAAAATTAATATTTTCTAACAAAATTATAATAATAATTTCTTAAATATATGGTGACATAAAAAAGGCTATTTATAATAATTATTAGTTAATTGTGTGTGAGTATGTGACTAGTGTAATTCTAAGAGTGCTTGTTTAAAAATAATTTTATAAAACTATTTTTAGTATTTAAAAACTAAGGTGACATATGGTTTGAGAAAATGTTTTATGTTTTCATTTTCTGAAAACAGTTTTTATTTTCAATTTTTCAACATTAAAAAAATGTTTATTTTCACTTGAAATTTTCTATTTTCAAAAAATAATATTGTTAAATATAATCAATTTTAGCAAAAATATTATAAATTATTTATATATAGTTTAGAATACATTTATATATTATTTTATATATAATTAAAATATTGTTATTAAGTTTTTACATAGTGTTAACTTTTGAAAATAGTGAAAACAACTTTTTCCTGTTTTTAGTTTTTTTTTTTTAAAATGTTTTCTAAATTGCAATTAAACATATTTTTACTACTATTTTTTATTTTTTCTAAAAATGAAAATAGAAAACACCCAAAACAAACGCACCTAAAAAATAAGTGAAGCACCAAACGAGTCCCTGAATGTTCGGGGCACTATCAATTAGGTCCTTGGAAGATTTTTTTGTGCATTTGGGTCTTGATGTTTGAAAATGCCTGCATCGCTGTCCTTCCATCAATGACGCCATTAAGAGTTAGTATAATTAGCTTTCAAATGTGCATGTCCTTACACTTTACTTGTCCCTCCAACTTTCAAATAGGGTTTCTCATATTTCTAAAAATCGCATGTTTTCTATCATTTTTCATTTTTTTTCATTGTTTGATATATTTTTCTAGTTTTTAGACCTTTAGTATAAATACTTATACAAGTTAGACAATTCTAAAATTTTTTGTGGTGTCTTCCTATACCTATAAAAGATTATCATAGCATTACATCATCCATATCTTACATCTTTATGGTACTTGCTTTGTAAACTGACATTGTTCACTCAATTAGTGCATATTGCCTTGTTGGTTTGGAATTTTGTTATTCTAATGCATGATCAGGTCTAATTCAAGCACATTGTATTCCTTAGATTCTGAGATTGATAGGACAAGAAAAAGGTTACTAAGAGAGCATAATTCCATTCAAGAGGACACTACAAGTCACTTTGCTTCTCATCCAAGTAATATAGGAACAACAAACCAAGAGAGGACCTTGAACTATTTAGCTTCCCCTGATGTTGGCTGTCAGCCACTTTCCTTTCAAGTACCACCATTACAAGAGGATACAACCAGCTATGAATTGAAGTCTAGTTTGACACACTTATTGCCAAAATTCCATGGATTTGCAAGTGAAGATCCACACAAACATTTGATGGAGTTCCATGTAGTTTGCTCCACCATGAGGCCGGTGGATGTTCCTGAAGACTTTGTGAAGATGAAGGCATTTTCGGTGTGACATAGCCAAAGATTGACTTTACTTGCAGCCAACACCTATTACCACTTGGAATGACATGAAGAGGAGATTCTTAGAAAAAATTTTCCCTGCATCCAGAACAACAACAATCAGGAAGGAGATTAGTGGGATTAGACAACTACAAGGAGAGACCTTATATGAGTATTGGGAGAGAAAAGATTTAACAAGCTCTGTGCAACCTGTCCAAATCACCAAATTAATGAGCAAATTTTAATCCAATATTTCTATGAAGGGTTGTTTCCTATGGAGAGAAGCATGATTGATGCAACAAGTGGAGGAGCTTTGATGGATAAGACTCTCAGAAGCTGCAAGGTATCTGATCTCCAACGTGGCAGAAAACTCACAATAGTTCAACTCTAGGAATGTGACCAGGTCTGTTCATGAATCAATAACCAATAATGTTGTTGCAGTTGACAATTAGAGGTTGGAGAACAAGTTGATTGAGTTAGCATCATTAGTAAGGAAATTAGCTATGGGCCAAGCAATGCAACACACCTAAACATGTGGCATATGTGCAATTGACTACTACACTAATACATTCCCCAATTACAAGAACCATACAGTGCACCTTCTCAGGTTGTTGCAGGAATTCATCCTATATTTCAACAACAACAACAACATAATCCATTTTCAACTACATACCATCCAGGTTGGAGGGATCACCTTAATCTGAGATATGGACCTAGGCCTAAACAACAACATATATGCCACATGTTTGAGTGTTCTAGACTACTTGGCCCATGGCTAACTGCCTCGCTAATGATGCTAACTCAGTCAGCTTATTGTAGTGCAGCACACTCAAACATGTGGCATATGTGCAACTGACCACTACACTGATACATGCCCCCAATTACAAGAACCATGTAGTGCACCTTCTCAGATTGTTGCAAGAATTCATCCTCCATTTCAGCAGTAGCAACAACAATATAATCCATTTTCAGCTACATATCTTAGATATGGACCTAGGCCTGAACAACAACAAAAATTTACTTACCAGCCACAACAAAACATACATCATCTATTTCAACAACAAAAACAGAAGTATACCCTTCCTCTTAAACAACAAACACCATAGCAACAACCACCATAGTAGAAACCTTTGCAGTCCAATGTTGGACCTTCTCTGGAGGATATGATGAAGCAAATGACCACACAAAATATGCAGTTCTAGCATAATGTTTCAACAATTATTCAAGACTTGCAAACTCAGATTGGACAGTTGGCTACTTTAGTAAATAAATTGCAGCAACAAGGATTTGAAAAATTACCATCTCAATCTGTGGTGAATCCTATGAGTAATGTGAGTGCTATCACTTTGAGAAATGGCAAGGAGTTGAATGAAAATCCAAAGCAATTAAGGCCAATGCAGACCAAACCAATACAATCTAGTGTAGAGCAAGAGATTGGAGACTGATCAAGAGGTGTTGGACACCTTTGAAAGGTGGAAATAAACATACCATTGTTGGATGCCATTAAACGGATTCCACGATATGCAAAATTTTTAAAAGAGCTATGTATTTATAAGAGGAATTTGAGAAAGAGGCAAGTCCAAACAATTTCATCCTTATCCCAGTCCAGCTTCCATAGAAATGTGATAATCCAGGCACCTTCTCCATGCCCTACACAATTGGAGAATCCATATTTGCTAATGCCTTGTCGGACTTAGGAGATTCCATTAATGTCATGCCATCAATTGTGTACAAAATGCTGCATTTATGAGGCTTGAAGCCAACCAATGTGATCATTCAATTGGCAAACTGAAGCACAATTCAACCTTTGGGAGTGCTTGAAGATGTGTTGGTAAAAGTTAACAAATTAATTTTTCCAGCTGACTTTTATATTCTTGATATACAAGATGAGAATCTACACATAGTCTACCTTGATTCTAGGGAGACGAGGTTTAATGATTGCAAGGACTAAGATTGATGTTCATTCCGAAACACTCTCCATGGAATTTGGAGATGACATAGTTCAATTCAATATCTTTGAAGCCATGAAACATCCGATTGAAAACCATTCCATTCTCTTTGATCATTTTGTTTTTCTGCTTGATATTGTAGGAGATGGAAATATTGATAATGTGTGTACAGATGTAGATGTAGGAGTAGATGTAGACATGGACTTGGACATTAATTTTTTGGAGTTTTCAGATTTGGATTTTGATTATCATTTGGCATGATGCACCTGTGAGGATGGCATGTGTGCTATTTTTGTGGAAATGAATACTACTATATGTTTTGTATCTTCTATTGCAGGTGCAGATTCTAATTTATCCATAGCTGTTGCTGAAGCTTCACAATTGCCATTACTTTCTCCTAACCAACTACCTTAATTAGAGCCTAAACCTTTGCTAGATCACCTAAAATATGCCTATTTGGATGCAGATAAGAGGCTTTCAACAATCATTTCCAGTAGTCTTGTTGAGGACCAAGAGGAGAAGCTGCTAGATGTTCCGAGAGAGCACAAGAAAGTCATTGGTTGGACACTAGATGATATACTTGGTATTAGCCTAGCTATATTGTATGCACAAAATTCTATTAGAGGGTGAGTCTAAACCAGTGAGGCAGCCCCAAAGAAGACTCAATCCTACCATACTTGATGTAGTAAAGAAAGAGGTCACCAAGCTACTGATGGCTGGACTCATCTACCCAATTTCAAACAGCACATGGGTTTCACCCATTCACATGGTTCTTAAGAAGTTAGGGATTATTGTTGTGCTGAACCAAGAAAATGAGCTAGTTCCTACACGAGTTGCCAACAAATAGAGAGTATGTATTGATCATAGGCGACTCAACTAGGCTACCAGGAAGGACAATTTCTCTCTCCCATTTATTAATCAGGCTATTAAGAGGTTGACAGGTAAATCACATTATTGTTTTCTTGATGGATTTTCTAGTTACATGCAAATACACATTGCACCTGAGGATCGACATAAGACCACTTTCACTTGTCCTTTTGGCACTTTTGCCTATACAAGGATGTCATTCAGCCTATGCAATGCACCTGCCACATTTCAGGGGTGCATGTGAGTATTTTTCTAATTTAATTGAAGAATGCATGGAAGTGTTTATGGATGATTTCATAGTATATGGTTCCTTATTTGATTCATGCTTGCATAGTTTAACCAGAGTATTAGACCGATGCATTGAGACCAACCTCGTACTTAATTATGAAAAATGCCATTTTATGGTAATTGAAGGAATAGTCTTAGGACATCTTGTATATGAGAGAGGAATACAAGTAGATAAAGAAAAAATTGATGTTATTACTTCTATCTTACCCTGTGTCTGTGTGGTAGGTGCGTTATTTTCTTGTATATGCAGGTTTTTATAGAAAATTTATTAAAGATTTTAGCAAAATTGTCCTGCCATTGTCCAGTCTTATACAGAAGGATGTGATGTTTTTATTTAATGACCTATGTAAGGAGGGTTTTGAAGAGTTAAAGAGGAGACTCACCACATCACCTATCATGCAACCACCTTATTGAGAGCTCCCCTTTGAACTAATGTGTGATGCCTTCAATTATGCACTTAGAGCTGTATTATCATAGAGAGTAGGTAAAATTCCACATGTTGTAGCCTATGCTTCTAGGACTCTTAATTCAGCCCAAGTAAATTATACCACAACTAAAATTGAGTTATTAGATATTTTGTTTGCAGTTAATAAATTTCGTTCCTATTTGCTTGGCTCCAAAATAACTGTCTTTACAAATCATGTTGCATTAAAATTCTTGCTGAAAAAGTTAGATGCTAAACCCAGATTAATTAGATGGGTGTTTCTCTTATAGGAGTTTGATATTGACATAAAAATAAGTGGTGTATTGAATCAGGTTGGTGATCACTTGAGCTGTATCGAAGTGATCATTAATCCTTTACCCATTCGTCATGATTTTCCCGATGATTGTTTATTTTCTTTGTCTTCCATGGACTCTGCACTTTGGTTTGCAGATATTGTTAATTATTTGGTTACTTCTATTATACCTCCTAATGCATCTAGATCCCATGTTAATAAGCTTAAAAGTGATGTCAAACACTATGTCTGGGATGATCCATATCTGAAAATTTTGTAATGATTAGGTTATTCGAGGTGTATCCCTGACCATGAGTTTCAGGATATTTTGTATTTTCGTCATGATACATATGTAGGAGGCCATTTTGGACCACAGAGGACAGCTAAGAGGGTACTAGACAATGGATTTTATTGGCCCACCATCTTTAGGGATGCTCACAAGTTTTGCACTAGTTGTGAGATCTGTTAGAAAGTAGTAGGAATCATCACTAGAAGAATGGAGATGCCTCAACAATCTATCATTTTCTGTGAAATATTTGATGTTTGGGGTATTGATTTCATGGGTCACTTTCCTATTTGTTCTAGATATTCTTACATTTTACTTGTTGATTATGTGTCAAGATGAGTGGAGGCAAAAGCCACCAAAACTAATGATTCTAAGGTAGTTTTAGATTTTATCTGAACTAACATATTTTGCAAGTTCAGTGTGCTTAAAGCTATCATTAGTGATCAGGGAAGCCACTTCTGTAATAGAAAATAACAACTTTGTTTCAAAAGTATGGAGTGACACGCAGAATTGATACACCATATCATTCCCAAACTAATGGACAAGTTGAGGTATTTAACAGAGAAATCAAGCACCTGTTGCAAAAGCTAGTTTACCCTCATAGAAAATATTAGAGTAAGTTCTTGGATGATGCTCTTTGGGTGCAAAGAACAGCTTACCAGACACCACTAAGCATGTCTCCATTTCAGGTAGTGTTTGGTAAAGCATGCCACCTTCTAGTAGAGATTGAGCATAAGTCTTATTGAGCAGTTAAGAATTGTAATTTGGCACTTAAGCAGGCTAGAAAAGCAATAAAGCTTCAACTTTAAGAGTTTGATTAAATACGCTTGCAAGCCTATGGGAATTCCAGAATGTATAAGGAAAAAATCAGAAAATTTCATGACACACAAATTTTGAGAAAGGAGTTCTCTGTGGGACGGGACAAAAAGTGTTATTATTCAATTCTCGTTTGAAATTAATTGCGGGTTAGCTTAGATCTAGGTGGGATGGATCTTTTGTGGTTACTAATGTTTTTTCCCATGGTGCAATTGAAATTCAAGATGAAGCTACCAGCAAAATATTCAAAGTCAATGGACATTAGTTGAAACCCTTCCAGGAGAATAAACTAAACGAGGAGGCTCAAAATACAATTGATCTATGTTTAGTAGAGCCTATTCTAATTGAGGTAGTGTCTACATAGGCACTTGGGCTATTTATTATTTTATCTTGTTTTCATTTGTTTTGATTCTTTTCCTAAGTTTTTTCGTGCATGCATTTCCATTTTATTTTTGAACTATCTTCATGTTATTTTCATTTTCCATTCATTCCCTCATTGAGGACAATGTTTTATTCAAAAGTGGGGGTGGGGTGATTAGAACATTACTAAGCAACTTTTAATTTGTCATTCTTAGTTGGGAGTTTCATAACATGATAGATTTGTTTCTTGCATTTGGGTTTAGTAAGTTTTTCATGATAATTAGATTTTGGACCAACTTTTGGTAGAATATATATAATTCTTAGTGAGTTTTTGAGCTTATTTCTTTCTTGTGTGATCACTCATGTTTACAAGTATTTTAGAACTTGATTTAGCTCTTTTTTATCACATGCATTTTTTATATGATTTAGGCCTTGTTTCATTTAGCCAAATTGACATACCTTGCATTTATTTCCCTTGTTTACCCCTTTTGAGCCTTATTAACCCTTTCTTTGTGATTTTATACCTCACTATAAGCCTTGAAACCTAAAAAAACCATGACACCCAACCTTAGAGATTAGAAGAGCTTTGGAGTTGTTTTGGGAATTGGTTAAAAAATAAGTGTGGGAGTTATACCTTGTACTGTATTGATAAAATTGGAGACGTTCCTGAGGCATTGTAAGTTGCTTGAAAAAGCGGGGGGGGGAGGGAACAAAAAATTTGCATTTCTTGAATAAAGATATTTGAAGAATAACAGTTGTGAAAAAAAAAATTTCTTGCCAATTTTGATCCATGATTAAATTAGATTGAAGTTCTTTTTTACTTTGTGTTTGGAACATATTCTTGATTGTTTTTGGTTCTTTCACACTTAGATTGATGAGTTCATTTTATTTTTTACTCACAACATGGGATCCATTGAAAAATTTTGCTTTGTTTTCTTTTTTTTTCTTTTGCTTGGAAGTGCAAAATCTTAAGTATGGGGGTATTTGATGACTCATATTTTTTGCTCACATTTATTGTTTTGCTACATCTTCTAAAATATTATTTCTTCCTTATTTCTTGCATTTATCATGAATTTATATTTTTCTACATAAATAGGATTTTTTTTAAACACTAATCGTGGGTTACATTTTTACATTGTATTTTGCATTTTTTTGTTCTGACACTATCTAATGTTTTGGTCATAACTTTTCTGTAGATATCATTTTTGGCTTATTCTTTTTGCAATGGACTCCTGACTCCAGGGCTTCAATTTGGACATATGGATCACGGTGTTTGGAGTCTGGATCTATTTTTAATTATTTTTTAAGTTCGGGCTGAAAACCTTAGTTTTGTGTATAGAATTTGTTTTTCATTTTGGTTTTGTTTTTTTAGGCCCATTCTTGGCCCACTTCTTTTGGAATAAAACCCAGTGGGCTAAGAGGGGCCAAAACACATGTTTTTACACTTTTAGATTTCATTCTGCCAATTTTTAGAATTTTTTAGAGTAGAGAGAGAGAGAATTTTCAATTTCTAGTTTCTGTTTTTAGCTTCAATCAAGCTTTTCATTTTCCAATTTCTGTTCTTCCTTTCCTTCTCGTGCTCTGATTTGTTCTCTATCCTATGCCTTTAATACTTACAATTCTTGTTCAAGAATTGTGTAGGTTGTATGTGCTTTTAAAATTCGATTGAATGAATTAGCCATTAATGACAAGAACAATTGATTAATTGAATTCTTGTGGTGAAAGGTTAGGTTAGAACCAAATTCGTTTTTTATTTTAATTTCTGTTTCTCTGTGCAATTTCAAATTTTGCACTTTCTTTTATTCTTGCAATTTTATTTTTAGTTTCTTGTGATTTTTTGTTCTTCATTCCTGCAAATTTATGTTTTTGCAATTTCTTGTTCTAGATATTTTGTTGTTTAATTCTATATTCAAGATTAATCAGAGAAAACCCCCATTGTTAATTTTTTTTAAAGTATGAAGCTAGAGAATTGATTTGTGTAATGTGTTTCCTTGAGAGTCAAGGATCTATCACTAGGGCTATGGCTAGAAGGAATGAATAAGACCTAGCCCTTGCAGACAAAGGAAGACTTCACCTCCTATGGAGAGTGAAGATATTAGGCTAGGGACTTTAGTTAATAAAATTTAAGTTTCCTTTATTTTAATTTTGAGGAGCATTAAGAATTTAATTTGGGACATGTATTTAGTCCATTTTTTATTTTTAGAAGATGTCTTAGGAATTTAGAGGGTGGATTTAGCTTTTTGGGTCTTTATGAAGAAAATAAGGGGTAACCTTGATATCTACACCCTCTTTTCCTACATAAACCCCCTAAGCTAATAAGAAAGAATCTTGACCCTTGGTTTGAGAAACTTGGGCACCAAGTTTGATGATCTAAGGAGGGAATTGTTTCTCAATCCTCCTCCCTTAGATCTCTCATTTTAATCCTAGCCCTTCTTTTTTAGGTTATCTTGTTCAAGAGGTTAGCTACCTCTATAAATAGGAGTTTCTCCCTCACTTGTATTTTTTACACTTGAGTTTAATCCTAGAGACCATATTGGTTGAGGTTCTTACGTGTCCCCCTTTCTCCTTTGTGAGAGCTTCTAAGAGTTATCAAGGGATCCCTCTCTTGTAGTCTCTCCCCTTTGGCTTATCAAACCTAGTATTTGTGGCGCCTCACCCCATTTCTTTCCTCTCCATAAATCCATTTCCCTTCCAAGTGACCTTAGAAATGATCCTTTGGGCACGTGATCATCAAAGATCACGTCACCCCCCATTGTTAATTTTTTTTTTTAAAGTATGAAGCTAGAGAATTGATTTGTGTAATATGTTTCCTTGAGAGTCGGTCTTGGTTATCCCTACATTACATTAGGAGAATTTTGTTGTTTTTTAAAAGCTTATGTGACTAAAGCTTTTTGTCAAAAATCTGCACTCACTGCGGAAGAAATGACCATATAATTGATGTATGCTACCGCATGCATGGCTTTCCACCCGGGCATAGGTTATATGGAAAAAATAGAGCAGTTAATAACACCATGTCAATTGATCAACAACAGCCTTAAGAGCTCTAGGAATTTCTCCTATCTTGTCAGTAGTATCAAGTATGGATAGCCTTAATACAACAGTCCACTAATGGTAATTTGGTTCCTAGTCCATCCCATGTTAATCAGATTAGATCCATATCTTCATGTCCTTCATATCCTCTTCACCATAAGGTATTTACTCTCATATCATTGGTTTTGTCAGCATACACACTACAACGCCTTGGATATTAAATTTGGGCACCACAGATCATATTTCATAACCCCTTTCACATTTCCTTATCATTTATCAATCCCATAGTTATTAAGCTATCCGCTGGGTAGCAAGTCATTTTTCCACTCATTCAGATACTGTCAAGTTCATTGAGTTATTCTACCTTCACTTTCAACTTGATTTCTATTTTTAAACTAATCTCTTTTCTTAATTGTCAACTGATTTTCTATCTTAATTCATGCATTATCCAAGACGTGAAGACCAAGAAAAAAATTGGTACAATTGATGTGAATGAAGGTTTTTACACCTTTACGACTGCCACCATCTACTCTCCCTTAGCCTTTTCAGAATTCACCCATCCTAACTACCAAATTCAACTTATTGACTTGTGACACTTTTGCATGAGACATTTGTTATATGAATGTTTGCATGCTATGCTACAATGTTATCTATGTATTTCTAATATTAAACATTTTACCTATAACACATGCCACCATACTAAACAGAAAAAACTTTTTTTTTTCTCTTAATCATTCACATGCTTCTCATCCTTTTGAACTTATTCACATTGACATATAAAACAATGTCCAAAACATTTATGCATGAAAATAGATATTTTCTAACTTTGGTTAATGATCATACACGTACCACATGTATTTTTCTCGTGACATCTAAAGTTGAAATTATTTGTGGGTATTTTCTTTTCATATTGCCAGTGAAAATTAATCATTCCTGACAAGAAAAATGCAGGACTCCACATAGGCTATGGTGTTAGATTGCCAATAACCTATGTGCAACATCAAACATTAATTGTTAAATGTTCAAAAAAAAAAAAAACATTAATTGTTAGAAAAATAAAACATTGCTTTTTTTTATTTATTGGTATTATCATAGTCTCTATTTCGATGATAATAAGTCTTCAACATCTTGTCAAATTAACTATTTAATTAATTCATTTATTAACACAAATATATTTTGAACACTAATATTTACTCCAACAGTTTATGAATGGGCCAGGAAGATCAACGTATACGACTATCTACTTTGATTATTTGAATTTTTTGGGTATGTTAATCTTGAATGTTTGAATTTGATATGCACTTGAATATTCACGTAGAAGAACTATGTTTTTTGTAATTTTTCTTAAGGCTTGTTCTGCTAATTTAATATTAAAATATCGTTTGAATTTATAACTGTACAAAGTACAAACTGAGATTAAAATATCGTTTGAATATTCATCTCATACGTAGTTGATTAAATATTTATTCTAACATACAATATGTACAGATACACCGTTCCTGGAATCTATATAATTTTATAATAATATTTTTTGTCCTCAAAGAAGTAAAAGCAAAAGTAGATTGAAATCACTTTGCTTAATATTTTGTGTCCATGATAAACGAGAAGAGTTTTTGCTTCTTTTTTTTTTTTTCTTTCTTGGTGGTTTTGGTGAAAATTCAGCCCCAGTAAATTATATAGTTCCATATCGCTTAATTTGTGAGGCATGGCATATATATTTTAAAGTTTGTGTATTCATATATACCTTGTGAATCCAATTAGTAAATGTTTGTCTTGGGCACGGACGCAACATCAAAGTTGTTAAATATTGATTGCCGCACTTGGTAGTAGGTACTAAACTACTAATTAATATAAATATAAAGAATGAATGCAAGGGCCCGATGTTGGTAGAAGTGTAGATGAGATCGATAAAGATAGAAAAAAGAAGAAGGGTAAGATGCAAACAAGTGGTTGATATTTTACATTGATGAAGGATGAGAGGAAAACGAGTATCGTATTGGAATTGGATGGAAAGTAAAAGAAAGGATTGACATAGAGAGTAGAGTTGTGAGTGAAAGTATTAGAGCTGGTTCAGCGTTGACAGTAGGGTGCTTGAAAATAAATGAAAGGCAAAGGCTATACAGGTTAGACATTAGGTGGCACACATGCATCGGGTAGGTAACTAACAGTATATGAAGAAAATAAAATATAATATTGAGGGGAAAAAGAATATTGGTGGTGGGTTAAAAAAAGGGTGGCTTGTGCATAGGCATGGGGCAAAAGAAAGTTTGGTCATCGATGAGGCATAGAGGGTCAGAATAGTATTGGGTGTGGGAATCATAGAGTGTGTTGTCTCCGGACATGTCAATAATATCTTTCCATATATCATCCATAGAGAACAAGCAGGGTTGTTCACCTTGGCTTGTGCCTGTGTCATAGAAGCTTTCTCCTCCAACCTTGTTATTGGAGGAATGAATTATAGCAGAAGGAGTTGAGGCTGAGGCTGAGGCTGAGGCTGAGGCAGACACAGCAGCCTCTGCTCGCTTCTTCTCCTGAGCCTTTTTCCTCATCAGAGTCCTCCAGTAATTCTTAATCTCATTGTCAGTGCGCCCTGGTAACTTGCGCGCAATTCTTGACCACCTGCATGTCTCAAACTAACCATGATTACATTATGATTATGGTATAATAATGTTAATGTGATATGAATGAAATGAACCTATTTCCCCATTTGGAGTGAAGCTCCAAGATAAGGCGCTCTTCCTGGGATGTCATCTTTCCTCGTTTGAGACCAGGATGAAGGTAATTAACCCACCGTAGTCTGCAACTCTTACCTGTTCTATTCAAACCTACAATAAAACGAGGCGGTTAAAGGAAGGCTGCTTCTTCCATAATCAATTTTTGTAGCATTGCCTAATGCCTAATGCCTAATGCCTAATGCCTATGTCTCCCGCCACCTTCAAACCTGATACCTTAGCAATAAAGTCCCATCTACGGTCTCCAAACAAGCCAACAAACGACACCAATTTTAAGTCTTCTTCTTCTGTCCACGGACCTTTACGCACTTCCTGTTCAACCATTTTCATAACACTCTTCACTTCTCTCACTTCTCTCTTCTCTCTTCTCTCTTTCTCCCACCTATTCCTATTCTGTATATGCAACCATCACCATTCACCAACATTTATATACTCCCCACTCCCGGCTCTTTTCTTTTTTATTCTCATCTCCATGACGTCATCCGCGACGTGCAAATAATCACACTTATAGATCAATATGTCCCTCTAGCTTTCACCATGGACACATGTTCTTTCATTTCACCTTCCCCTACTTTATATTCTTTCTCCTTACATTAAATAACCATATCGCACATCAACTTCTCCCATAGGTCAACCAAATTAACATAAAGACAACATGAACCATCAATTCCTTTCTATATTATATTTTTTATTTACTCCTTTAAACCTAAAGAAATCAGGGGGAATAAGGGTACTGTTACTGTTATTCATTAATTGACCTTTCATATATTAGGGGCATTCTAACTGTTGCCCAGATAGCTAAAACTTCCTCTCATAACTTCAGAATTGGAATGTATAAAGTAGAGGAAAACAACATGAACCAACAAAATTAACAAATAATAATTTTTTTTTTTTAAATTAGGATGTAGGCGCGCATTTGCATGTGTAAATTGGAGAAAGAATGGTGTGTACTAATAAGTCAAGAAATAGGCATGTGTATCTTCTTGCACAATTGGATGGATATTCATTCATATAGCGGCCCTTGACTTGTGCAAAGGCCAGGACAGAAAAGAAAAGAGAAAGTGGAAGAAGACAAAATTTTGAAGAATATAGGCAAAAATGGTTAAGATGTTTTCCAGGCAATCTTTTTCTATCAAATATAATATTGAAAATGGATGGATATTGTTTAGTCTTCAAAACTATTGTTTGATAAATATAGCATCTAAAGTTAGTGTGTGGTGTCCCCAGCAGAGTGTGGCACTATATCGGGCCAGTTTAGGTTGTTAAAATAATGGGATTTTCCAACTTGATGGATGCGCTCAAATGAAGTTAGCAAAGGTAAACAAAAAAGTATACATTCAATTTTCAAATTAGTCATTTGTAGCTAAAAGATGTGCATGTGCCACCTGCCACCTGCTCATCTTTATGTTTCTAAAAAATATAATATAATTTCTCTTGCACTTACTTTCGTGCATATTAATTTTATATTATATGAGTTTACTACCTGTTAATCAAGATGCAAGATTGTTTTAATCCTGTTTTATTGTCAAGACATTTTATCACCTATTTTTATAAATATGTCATTTATGTTTTATCCATCATATTAAAATTAAAAGAGATCATTAAAAATTAATATTACTTGTCATTGTTTGATTAGTTATTATTTATTCATTAATATTAATAAATTAATATTAATAATTGTATGACATGTCACGGCCCTTTTAACCGCTAACATTTTTCATTTTTAATAATTAACCATCACATGTATCATGTAATTAATAAGTTAACTATTACTTACATGACTCATAAGGAATAATATTAATTTTTAAATTTTTATTGATCAAGGTTTCTAGTAATTAGCCGATAAAATATAAATTTATTATTTTTAAACATAAAATAAACAATGTCTCAATTTTTAAATAGAAAAACAAAATTTTCGGAAGAAAAATGCAATTAAACCTATTACATAACATTGTAATTCAATTACAACTTTTTAAAAAAATGGTGTACCAAAAATAGTTTCTGCAGTAGAACCATTATACCATCAAACCATGAATTTCATGAGTTTATGAATATTTGTTATTTTTATCTTACGGATGAATAGCATAAACTACACTCCAAATTAAAAAAAAATAAAATTTGAATGGTTTGCATGATTTTCTTCTCCCTTGTTGGTTTTAAAAACTGTTTTCTAAAATGACTTGCTGGAAAAATTATATTAATCAATAATTAACTTATTTTTTAAATCTATTAAGTGTTGAACATTATTTTTTAAAAAAAAATTAAATTAAAAACAGAAATAACTAGGGGAAGCTTTGATTGCTTTCTCATTATTGCTTTCTCATTATCTTCTTTTGTTTTCATCTTGTTTAATCTCTGCTTCAATTTCACTGCGTTTTACGTTTTGTACCAGTGTACCACCCTCTATATCAAATTTTATTCTGCTTTCTCATTACCTTCAATTTCACAGCTGTCTGAGAAATTTTTTTATTATTGCATTTTGAAATTAAAATCAAATTTTGAAAATAGAA
Organism: Psophocarpus tetragonolobus; assembly: GCA_037954015.1. Taxonomy (NCBI): domain Eukaryota; kingdom Viridiplantae; phylum Streptophyta; class Magnoliopsida; order Fabales; family Fabaceae; genus Psophocarpus; species Psophocarpus tetragonolobus. The sequence goes on from CM075690.1 coordinate 92,979,290, forward strand.
ATAAAATAAAATACTTACTACCATTTTACAAAGGAACATCTTCCTGACTTCCGGAAGTATGGCAGCTGACATGAGGTGTCAGGATGCTGGGTAGGTTGTTGAGGCTGATGGTATTTCTTTATTATTTAAAATTCTAAAGTAATATTAATTATTATATTTTTATTTAATGTTTTAAATATTTATTAAAAATGAATGAGAAATAATGATAGAGTCAAATAATTAAAATAGTTTTAATATAAGTGATCCATCTACATATATACATGAGAAATGCTACCTAGTAACACACTCAGACATAATAGCAATACACTCATTTATTCTTTTTAACACATTCTACTATTAATTAAAATATTAAGGATTCTATGTTTCATTTTTTTTTCAATCTTATACTTATTAAAAGGTTGAAAGGAGTGTATTATTCTTCATAAATATACAACACATTATTATAAAGGGATTCAACTTATATTTAGGTTAGTTTTTATTAGCATAATGAATTTGAATTTACAATTTTTCTCTTCCTCTTCTCACATGAAATAACTTTTAACATTAAATGAACTTACAAGTCCTTAGTTCAATTAGTCACGAGGCTGCATGATATAATTTTTAACATGTTTTGATTCACTATGGATTAGGGCCTTCTCATGTTGTTACCTTTCTAGTGTTAGCCCCAATCAGAAGTCCTAAATAAGTGAATGAGCTATGCAAAATTCTACAGTTTAGCACTTGAGTAATTGGACATCTGAGTTTGTTAGGTCTATCCTTCCAAAATTTCTTTTGAAGTAATTGATCTTCAACCCAGAAGCTAATTCATACATTTGAGAATGCTTTTGATTACCAATATATTTTTATGGGACATGTCATCCATGAATATTATGTCATTTACATGTTGGAGAATAAAGACTAGCGTTTTTTACTACCATCATGAAATGGGTTGTACAACTCTTTTTTTACAGTTTCTCTCATCAATCTAGTCATACCTTTCGCCATTATTATGAACAATAAAAATGTCAAAGGGTCTCTCTATCTTAGCTCCTTCTCAAGGATGATATGAATGAATGTTCGATCAAGTTAATTGATAATTAATTAATTTTGCATAATGCACCACTTAGAATTGATTTTTAAAATTATAGGATATGTGACCGATACAATATTGTTTTTACTAGATAAGTAAAATTGAGTCATGCACTTACAATTTTGTTAAACTTTGAAGAACAGTTTTGTTGTTTATAACAATTAGCATAAAATTATTTTTCATGATGAATACACGTGATTTCTTCATGGAAAAAAAAAATGATATGTTAAACTTTTGTATGGTTGGGAAGAGATGGAGGGAAGGAGAGAAACTCTTAAAAAAATTGTTTGGTTCCATTCTGAAAAAAGAGAAATGTAAATTTAATTAATAAATTTTATTTTATTAAATTATTCTCATTTTTTTAGTATATATAAGTTATTTCCATCTCTCTATTTTGTTTTTGGTACATATTTCATCTTTTTATTGTTGTCTACCTTCAAAAGTCTTGTGATTTCAAAACTCAAAAATCTTCTGTCCCTTAAAAAGTTTATTAATTAGTCTCCCTAATTTTCATAGATTCAAGTTAATCGAAAATAAATTTAAAATTTGTAATTATAATTATGACACGGTGCCAAAGATATGTGAGGACAAAAAATGTTAAAAACTTGTTGAAAGAAAAAATAGATTTTTATATAAATATGTGACACATCCAGATAACATTGGGGTGTAAGAGATATATGATGAAAGAAAAACAAATCTGATATTTGCATATAAATAAATAATAGTTTTTAAAATATAATAAAAAGATAAAAAATAATGAACTTGAAAATGGATCCTTCCTAAACGGGCAGTTTTATTTGAAATTCCGAAACCAAAAAACATAATTTGGCATTTGAGGCATGATAATCAATCATTCAATCCAACTATAGAAAGGAATAGGCGATATGGTTTTTGGCTTTGGTGATATTATTGGAGGCAAAAGTTTGAGTGAACATAAATAACTCTGTAAAAACATCCAAAATAGGTCGCATTCAGGGCTAAGGGTGTGAGTGGAGGAGAATACTAACTAACAAGGAAATCATTGAATTGTAATTGGATACTGAATTCAGGCCTGCCGGCCTTCTTCTCTATGATTTCAAAGGTGCTACAGATCGATATGAAGTATATTGCTCCTGAACCACAATTGTCACAGCAACATGATAAGTAGAGTGGAATATTGCATCATTTGTCTGCGTTTATACTAACACCACTCACTTTATTCGTGGTGCTCAATGTTGTGGGCATCATTTTTAAAAAATAAAGATAACATTATATCATATAATATTAGCAATGCTTACGACAACAAGTCCAGAATAAACAATCCATGTTTTAAATTCCATTTTTATCTTTCATTGGAACAAGTAGACAATTTGGAGCATGGGATTGGAATAAACAATTGTGGCTGGTTTTGTTCGAGTTGAAGGTTCATAGTAGCAAAAAAGATCTGTTAGTGACGTGGATACCACCATTTTGTGGGCAGAGCACTTCATTTTATCTTCTGCCTTGGGGTTTATTACAAGATAATGGAAGTGGTCCCTTGTGTAAATAAACTAAGACGACGCCCAAAATGTGAATGTGCAAAGTAAATTCAACATAGTTATTATATAACCACACTGTTAATTTCATTATGAGTAATGGTCCCAGATTGATCCTCTTTTATTTTATTTGCATGTGACATAGACTTGGATATTCTGACGTTACAACGATAACAGAGTGTGATCCCATGTACATGATATATATGTATATATATATATCAACCATCTTCTCGCGGGCTCTGACTACCTTGATTTAATGGCACGATATATATAAAAAAATGTAACATGATAATGTTATTGTTTTGGCTTTCTCTAATATCGATGACTCAAGTGTTGGTCTTTTTGAGAGTGACAAAGAAAGAAATTTAAGAGTGGCCCTTTTTCATGCTTTGATTAGTTATTGCTACTTTGTAAGTGTAATGTTATTTATATATTTATCGTTTATCTAATTTATTCCACAGTACCTTTTTATCTTACTCATTTTATTTAGTAAAATATTTTTATCTGGTAAAGCATATAGTAATATTTCTCATATAGATATTGTTTATAGGAAGAAAAAACAATAAAAAATGTAATAAAAAAATTAATACAAGAAATGAATTAACCATTTGACACTGGTTCTACGTATGCACCTGGCAGTTGCAAACATGACACATGTATCATTCTACTGCTTTTCAGTTTAGTCACTGCCTGTTAGTGTTAATTAACTAATTAAAATTCCTTACACCTTTATATATATGGGTTGCAAAGGTACACATCATTTGCCCAGGAGTTAAATATATGTAATTTTTCCCTTCTCATAAGGGAAGGGAGTTTACGTGATGCGACTCAATCAGTTTGAATTGAATTTTAAGAATATTTACATAATTATATTTAAGTCAATTTAATTAATATTCGTTCCTGTACGAATTGAATAACTGGCCGGTGGAGAAATTTTCTTCTGTAGTCTAATCAGATCTGTTGATACAACAATAATAATAATACAGAATTTAGAACTTAAAGTGCTATTTTTAAATTAGTTTACTTTTTTTTTAGATATTTATAGTATAGTAATTGTTTTCTAATAATTTTTTGCTCTTTTACTTAATAGTGTTTGAGTAATTGTCTATCAATAGATTTATAACATGTTTGTCTTTTAAGTGATATTAAATTATTTTACATAAGTATTTAACGGAAGGTATTCAATATTATTTTGAATTTGTATTTAACTTATGGATTGAATGTTAATAATATTTCATAAAGGAAGAAGAGTAGATACAAAGAAGACTCATGATTATAAAGATGCGACAAAACATTGAATCAGATGTAGAATTAAGATAATCAACGTAGATATACATGTAGACGTAGATGTTGTATACAAACGAGTGTCACATGTAAAAATAATCACTTGAGGTGAACTCTATTTCTACACTTATTATTATCTGCATTTAATATGTTCATTTTACTTTTAGAAAATGTTTTTAAGAATAGAAAAAATTAAAGGATGAATATAAAAAGTGCAACCGGAGCAAAAAATATGTGGTCAGTGATAAAAAGACATGAATCAACCTTAATTAGAGTGACTCAACAACTTTCTTGATTATCCCGTGTAACAAAGTTAGTTCAGAAGTCAACTAGCATACAAAAGTGGATAAACATAATGTTATATCATATCAAGAACAACTAGTTGAGAAGTTATATCATATACAAAAGTGAAAAACATCTATTGTTGCATTTAATGTTTTATCAGAAGTTATAAGACGAGAACACACCAGACACACCTTTACAAGTTTCTTGTATCATAACGGTTATATTTTGAAGAGACTTATAAATAGTAGTGCTAAAGATTTTGAAGATAGATGATACGAAAAGAGGATTGAATTGTGTATATTCAAAATCCTTTGGGAACCTTTTTTCTCTAATTTTTTTGTACAATCTTTGTTTTTTAAAACTCTCTCCACACTTGTATATCATAAGAGTTAAACTAGAACTTCATTATATATCTGCCACCAAGATGTAAAATCAATCACTAGAGCTCATTTGTGTGTAAACCATTAAAATCATTGTTTTAGTAAAGATTCTAAAGAGACTTAGTGAAAGAATACTTGAAGTTGTAATTTGAAAGGCGAGTGAAATAATACTTGGGAATAAGCTTAAAGAGGTTTGGTGAAAGAATACTAGGGATTATAGCTTAAAAAGGCTTGTGAAATACTTAAAGATAAGCTTGAAAAGACTTGTGAAATACTACTTGCATCTTGTTAAAAATAGTGAAATCTTAGTAGTTGCTAAATATTTGGACGTAACCTTGGGGTAGAGATAAACCAATATAAAAACCTTTTGTTTTTACTATTCTTTCCCAACTTTGAATTGTAAGGTATTATTTATAATTCAAAAGATCTTCTTGAAAATGTTTTAATTAAACATTGTGTCTTATCTTGCTTTTATAAAAGTATTTTTTAAAATCTATTAGATGCAGATACATCTGATTTAAAAAATATTTAAATCTATTAGACTTAGATGCATATGTTTTTTATCAAACGTATATGCACTCTTACTTTAAAAGTTTGCAAAAACTTTGAAAACCACAATTCATCCTTATTCTTGTAGTTGTCGTAGACTTGCACATTTATAAGAACATTTCTTCAATTTCAAGTTTTAAAACACTATTGTCAAATTTTAACTCCACTAAAATCTCTCATACGTGGCAACGGGCAGTAGTAGTTGGAGACGCATATGTTTTTTATTAAACGTATATGCACTCTTACTTTAAAAGTTTGCGAAAACTTTGAAAACCATAATTTATCCCTATTCTTTTAGTTATTGTAGACTTGCACATTTATAAGAACATTTCTTCAATTTCAAGTTTTAAAACACTATTTTCAAATTTTAACTTCACTAAAATCTCTCATACGTGGCAATTGACAGTGGTAGTTGGACACCTATAAAGATTAACAAAGATAGCGATCGGAGACCAATGACGGTCGTCAAAGATCGAAAGTTAGTTGTGACCAATGACTGATAATTGCTACTAAAATCAAATATAACAATCATTGGTGGTGTGTTAAAGATTAATAATGACAATGGGCAACAGTAAGGGTGATGACAAGTTATAATAAGGAGTAAAAATAAAAATAGTAACTAAAGCTAACAACTTACTCATATTGAATAAGTCATGAATTTCATGTTTTACATTTAAGAATACGTAACCTTTTATAATGGATAATCTTTGGAATACTTTGTATACTATTAAATTGACATTTCTTGTGCTTTTTGTTTTAATTCCTTAATATAATAATATTTATCGGCTTATAAAAAAAAACCACTAACTGAGCCTTGAGCTTTTCATTGTCCAATCTAGAATATAATTAATATTACAACTTCCATAATACACTATAATACAATATTTAATTACATAATCAACATTATACGTCTTTTAATTTTGTGTCTAATATATATATATATATATATATATATATATATATATATATATATATATATATATATATATAGAGAGAGAGAGAGAGAGAGAGAGATATCTAGTAAGGAAAAAGGTTTATTATGAGAGATGAGAGGAATAGATAACAAGCGTAAGATTAGAAATAACGACTTAGATTAAAATAACTTACTTAAAGATATCATGTGCATCCTTCACAGTAACTCACTCTTACCCCACCTTCAATATCACCCTTATCGTTGCCACCACACTACTGTCGACACTGCCACCACTGTTGACAATCACCACCATGATGTCACTGCTGCCACCACCACCATTATTGTGGTCACCATTGCCACCGTTGATGGGGTGGTGGTGGCGGTGGTGACTGCAACGATGGTGGTAGTGGTAGTGATAGTGGTGGCATCGTGGTGGTGGTGATGATAATTGTTAGCAATGGTGGTAGCGGTGTAGTGGTAGTAGTGATGGTGACTGTCGTCTGTCGACAATGATTATAAAATCCTCAAATTTTAAAATAAAAATTATCTCATAAATAATGATTATCTAGATATTGAATAATTTGGTTACTTAGTAAATAATAATATTAAGTTATTATCTATTTTAAATAAATAAATTATTAAAATAAAAATTCATTAGAATTTAAAACAAAATAAAGAATTAGTTTGGATATTAAAAAAAATAAAATATGAAAAAATTTATATTCAAATTAAAAGATTAAGAGTTTATTATTATGAAATGATTATTGTAGTTCACATAAAATATTTGTTATATTTTGAATTGGTGATCCTTAACAACAATATAAATATTTATCATATTTGTTATATATTAATTCTATATTTATAGGAAAAGATATTTGATATGAAAATATAATGTAAAATTTAGATAAGATAGTCTTTTTTTTTTTTAGTCTTATATATCATATTTAAGATAATGAAAGAAAAAAATAAACAACATTTAAATTTTATTAGATAAGATTAAATTGTTAGGATTTTTAAATGAAAAATATCTTAAGTAAAGGTAATGTTACTTTTAAAATAGAGTTTAATTATGTAAAATAATTTTAAACTAATGTTCAATTATAGCTCTTTATTTATATGATTTTTACTTTTAAAATATTAATTAGTGAAGTCAACAAAATTATCATAAAGGAAGGAAAGGGTTGTGATTAAATGTTACTGTAAAATTTTTTACACTATTGATACATACTAGTTAAGCTCTTTAGAATAATAGTAAGATAAGATAAACATAAATTTTTTCCACTTTAAATTTGAATAAGAAAACTTATCTTTTATAGAGAGAGGAAAATTAATGCATTAACTTTTATAAATATTTATTATTTTATCAAAATTCTAATAATTTAATCTATTAAATTTAATATATTATTTATCAAAATATTTATAAAAGTTAATTAAATTAATTTTCCTCTCACTATAAAAGATTAGTTTTATTTTTTAAATTTAAAATGAAATAAAATCCTTCCTTATCTTATCTTACTATTATTTTAAAAGTAACATTACCTTAACTTAAAATATTTTTCACTTAAAAATCTAACAGTTTAATCTTATGTAAGGAAAATTTAATATATTATTTTATCTTTATTTTCTTTTCATTATCTTAAATATGATATATAATACTGAATAAAATATAAGACCATCTTATCTAAATTCTATATTATATTTTTATATCAAATATTTTTTCTATAAATATATGATAAATATTTATATCATTGTTAAGAATCACTAATTCAAAATATAATAAATATTTTATCTAAACTACAATAGTCATTTCATAATAATAAACTCTTAATATTTTAATTTAAATATATATTTTTCATTTTTTAATATCCAAATTAATTCTTTCTTTTCTTTTAAATACTTATGAATCTTTATTTTAATGATTTTTTATTTAAATAGATAATAACTTAATATTATTATTTACTAAGTAGCTAAATTATTTTATATCTAGATAATCATATTTATTAATTTATCTTATGAGATAATTTTTATTTTAAAAATTTGACGGTGTTACAACCACTGCTGACAGTCACCGTCATCGTCACTATGACATCACCACCACCATCGCCGATGATCACCATCACCATTGTCACGACGCCACCACCCCATCGTTGTCGACAATAGTAGTGGTGGTGGTGGCAGTTGTGGTGACCATCGACAATAGTGGCGGTGACGATGATGGAGTAATGGCAGTAGCGACAATGGTGGTGACAACGATAGGGGTGATGCTGAAGGTGGAGGTGAGAGTTAGTTATGGTGAATGAGATACATGATATCTTTAACGAAATATTTTAATCTAAGTTGTTATTTGTAATATTACGCTTATTATATATTTCTCTCATATCTCATAATAAATTTTTTTCTCACTAAATAGCCCCTGTATATAGAGAGAGATAAATAGATAGATTATACTTATTTCAAGATTAAGTACAAAAGACTTAATTACTTTTTATCTTTACTATTTATTTTTATTCTTGAAATCTAAGAGCATCTTTATTGGGAGTTTGCTTAAGAACTATTAAAACTATTATTCTAATGTGGATTTCACAATGTGGATTGCTTAAAAATGGGTCAAAGGTCTTTGTATAAGATTAGTTACTTATTAGTTATTACAATTTTTAGATTTTAAGAAACTAAATAGTAGAGATGAAAGGAATCCATATTTTCTATTCACTAGTTTTCATTTTCTTTATTTTTACCAAAAAATAAAGTGAGTATAAAATAATAAATTAAAAGGTGAAAGAAAATTATATTTAAAATAAACCAAAAATATTGTTTTGAAGAAGATCTTGTTGAGTTAATGAAGCATGTGTTAAACCTTGTACGTAAATCCACTTTTGTGGTAAAAATAAAAAATAAAGGGATGCAAATTTAACCTCTACATGCCTAGTCTATGAATTGGTTGAAAGGTAAAAAATTTTAACATTAACATTGAATGAAGAACTCTCATCTTTAGTTATAAACACCACTGGAAGCTCCTAGTAGAGAGAAGTTCTAAGTAAGTATATTCTCTTCCTATAAGAGAGAGTGAAGTTATTCTTTCCTTATATTTAGAGAGAAATTTTAATATTTCTTTCACTCAATAAAAATATTTCTTCAATTCTTAAATTATTATAAATGTAACACAATTAAGTGAGCTATTGAGCTACCTCCTAATGAGTTTGCATACCCCTACTTTTAAAACTCAAAACTAAAAAAAAAAACGCATTTTCCAAATCTCAATGAACTTTGACCCATAAAAACAAAAAACTCAAGATTTGGACTACTAAGTGCTTGTTTGGCAACAGTTTTATAAAACTATTTTCAGTATTTTAGTTTTTAAAAACTAAAAAACTTTTTTGGGTAGTGTTTTCTGAAAACAGTTTTCGAAAACAGTTCTGGTTTTTTAGTTTTTAAAAACTAAAAAACTGGAACATCTAAAAGTAGTTTTGTTTTTCAGTTTTCAATTTTTGTTTTGAAAACTCAAAATATATTGTTTTTTGCTTTTCATTAATGAAATTCTAATAAACATTAACAAGTTTTTCCATTTTTACATCTTTAAAACAGTTTTTAAATATTATTTGCCAAACAAGTTTTTTTTTTCCCGAAAACAGTTTTTGAAAACTATTTTTGAAAACTTTTTTCAAAAACTAAAAAACAAAACCAAACTAATTAAGTCCTAAGTGCTTGTTTGGCAACAGTTTTATAAAACTGTTTTCAGTATTTTAGTTTTTAAAAACTACAAAACTTGTTTGGGTAGTGTTTTCCGAAAAACAGTTTTCGAAAACAGATCTGATTTCTTAGTTTTTAAAAACTAAAGAACTGGAACAACCGAGAGTAGTTTTGCTTTTTAGTTTTCTGTTTTTGTTTTGAAAACTCAAAATACAATAAGAATATGTTGTTTTTTGCTTTTCATTAATGAAATTCTAATAAACATTAACAAATTTTTTCATTTTTACATTTTCAAAACAGTTTTCAAATATCACTTGCCAAACAAGTTTCTTTTTTCTTCTCAAAAACAGTTTTTGAAAACTATTTTTAAAAACTCTTTTTAAAAACTAAAAAACAAAACCAAACCTTTTAAAAACACCTCATACGTAACATTTTTAAAATAGCAACCTCCACAAATTTCGAGTAACCCAATATGATTGATATGTATGATTGATATGCAATAAAAAAAATGAAAGATATCAATTATTTAAGAAATCATTATATGATTCCAGATGATTGATTACTAGACACATGATTTATTAATCAATTTAATAAAATTGTAAAAGTTATTAAATTTATATTACAAATTGTACGAATGAAGTATAGTAGAGTTTTAAGTGGTATTGCATGGTATAGCTAAATTTGAAATACGCGCTCACCTATCCTCTTATGGTTGTGTCGTCCATAAATTAATGAATTCTAAAAGTTGATGTATCGTACTGTGTGATGATAACATTCCAATCCTGAAAACAGGAAGCTTTTGCTTGCACTTTGCAGCTTATGAAGGTGAAGGATTAAGCTTGATGGCGCGTCCACCGTCCATTCGACGAAAATAGAACACTCGAGATAACTATGATGTTATCTTCATTCTGCAGATTCTATGTCACTGTTGATCATATCATGCATATATATATTATTAATTAATGGATATAGCACGACCGCATAACATAACCATATTCTATTGCTCTTCCTTAGTGGATGATCGCACGCACTTATCACGGACATTCGTGGCATCTTCCTAAATTAATCACCAAAACAAATCTAATTCCAAACATAACAAATTAAATGTACATCCCCCATGTCATCATGCCCAGAGCTGATTCCATCGCAGATGAATATGTGCTTCTTCTGGAAGAAGTAAAAAAAGTTCCGATATTGTCAAGAAAAATATTTATCAAACTAAACCCCTCCCACAAATTGAGGAATATTCTCTTGCGTCTCAAAAAATGAAGTAGCAAAAGTTTCCATGACAACTGAACATAATTCATAAGTTTCTTTGCTTTTGGTCCCACTCATGAAATGACTATAACTTAATTATCAGCTAATTAATTAGAATTATCATCATCAATATTATTCCTTCTGAAGACAAATCTAGAACCCCCAATTTTTCTTCCTGTCGCCTGTCCCTACACCATTTTTCCAATGTTAACAAAATCATTGAAAATAGTGTAAAATTATTATCATATCAACTAAATAAATAAATAACTATTAAAATAATTCAATCCCATATTGACTAAAAATAATGTATAAGTGAGAAGATAATAAAGAGTCACTAAATTTTATTAATTTTTTATAAACTAAAAACTTCGATTATATATTATGTAAAGAATAAAGAGTATGAGTTAGGGTGATGACAATATGAAAATCTCAAAAATACTATTAGAGATAATAATCAGTTGTATCAGGAGTGGTGGTCTCTTTATGTTATTTAGAAAATGAGAGATGGTAAAGAGATCAGGTTTTGGCAAGATAGATAGTTAGGAATAAGTGCTTGAGTGATATGTATGACAAATTATTTGGGTTAGCTATTGATTCAAACATAACAGTACAGAAAATGAAGGAGGTCATGTTGGGTTGGAGGTGGAAGTGGAGAAAAAACTTATTTGTGTGGAAAGAAAAATTACTAGAAAAGTTGTGGTGTAAATTGGAAGGGGTTATTGCCCGGAGTGAGTCTCCAAATGGGTGGGTATGGACAACTAACAAGTCGGACTAATTATATTTAGTAAGTTTCACATATAGGCTTCTGACATTTGACATATTGGTGGATAAGGAGACAATCTATGATTTCTGTTGGACTATACTGGGATTCCCCTAAAAGTTTAATGCCTTATTTGGAGGATGGATGCAAATAGGGTACCCACTCGGGTTAATTTAAGAAGGTGTACGATTATAGCGAATGAAGATACTGAGTATGTGTTTTGTGAGAAGGTAGCAGAAACAAGCAATCATTTGTTTTTTAATTGTCCTATGGCACACCAAGTATGGATAAAATTATGTGTCTGGTGGTAATTTATCACAACTTTTCATCATGAGGGTCGTGGTCATTATTATAAGATGCATGGTTTAGTTCAAGGGTTCAAAATATTACGATGTATTTGGTCTTTTATTTAGTATATAAAGATTTGGTAGATATAAAAGGCGAGCAATGTAATAATTTTTAAAAATCAGCTTTATGAGTTTGATAATATCATACAAGTTGTTCAACTGAAAACGTTAAGAATGATATCATGCAGCAAATTTAATTTCTTATTTCTTTGTTGAATGAGTTATAAATCTCTCATTATATGTTTAACAACTCTTTCATTTTATATTTGTTAAGTTGTTACTTCTTGTGCTACTCAATCATTATAATAATATTAGTTTGACTTATTAAACAAAACATGGAAATCTCCAAGTATGTAATTATTTCTATTTCTTTCAATGTTGATGTTGGCTATGCGTGAGCAGGATTGGTTTACCCTACTATTCCACCAATTCTCACATAGGAAGGATTTGGTTGGAGAGATATACGATGTGGGAACCCCGGTTCGGCGAAGAAGCACCTCCGCACTTGCAATTTTGGAGTTTAAAAAAATTATATCACAGATAAAGTATTACAAATGTTCGTAGGAAGGATTACCCATTCGCTATAAAAAATTGATACAAGTTTTCGATTTTTTTTTTTTCTTCCAAATCTGTTAGATCCTGCAAACCACACCGGTGAGGTCGCATTTTTTTAATATTAGTATTTTCAATTTCATTAATGAATAATAATCAACCATTGAAAATAACGTATATCCACATTAATTGGATTTATTTTAATTGAAAAAAGTAATAATTAATCTTCTCTTACATTTGATTTTTTTCCTAACATATAAATGATAATGAGAAAAGGTTTCAGATACATAAAATAATGTAAGAAATTAAATTCAGCTTTACAAACAGATTATAAATGTATTTTTATAAAACTATGAGTCAAATGCAATAGATAAATTGAGTCTACCAACATGGTATAATAAAGTTGGTACATAGTCATATTTTTTAAATATGTATTAAGACATTTGTTAGGAGTGGTCAATTGCTTGAATAAATTTCAGTACTTTAATACTTTAAAGAATTAGTCATAAAAAAATTATATGAAAACAGGTGAAGTGAAGGGGAAGATTTTTCTTATTAGGGCAACAATGAGCCTCCATGACCTAAAATATCTATTTGGGTCATATTTTTAATTCTAAGGCACTATCTTTTAATTTGAGTGATTTGGAAAACAGATGCTTTCAACCATTTTATATATAGCAACAATCACATAATTTAATGTTATATTATTTTAAAGGTGTACATACAACTCCTCAATTTTAAAAAATTGCATGCATATATTTAATATGTTAATATTTGTTTCCCCTTCCATTTTATACAAGATTATTGAAACTATTTTTAGAAAGTACAAATTCACATTTCAAAATATGCTTTATAAAACTATATTTATAGTTACATAAAAGTATTTTTTGGAGTAGTAAAAATCATATCATCATGTTCTAGTTTATAACCTGTGTGTGCATATATTTCGGATTACATGATTTGCAATTTATCATCAACATTAAACAACAATACCTATATTCATGGAGGAGATGAATGAAGACAGATGGTTATTGTCAACAATCTTTACCATTAATTTGTACCATTGCAAATGGAGATTGAGGCATGAAGCTAATGCAAAATTAGGGTTTCAATCATAATAGAGAGCCTTAAAAGATAGAGGCAATGTAGGTATTTCAAAATTATAAGGTGTAAGTAGTAAAAAGAGATTCAAAAAGAAAATACTATCCTAACAATTATACCAATCACATAGCTTAGAACTAAAAATAAGTCAATATCCACAATTAGTATTTGCATCCCATAAAAAAAAAAACATTCAACATACTCTTATATTCCATACCAGTTAATCTGTAACACATACAAATATAACTTCTAAATCATTGATTCATAAATAAATATTAATTATATTTACAAATCAATTTATCCAAAATTTATATTTTTATGTGTTCTAAATCATTAACTCAAAAAGAAATCAATCTTCAACTTTGGATCACTTGATCTTAAATATATGTCAAAATGATTTTTAGATCATGTCATCAAAATAACATAACATTAAAGGTTAATTTCATATTAACAGATCTAGAAGTAGCACAAAGAATAAAATTTGTATAAATTTATCTAATCTAGAATAACAAGCAAAGCAAAGAAAAAATATTGATTGGAAACGTACCTTTTGTGTGCTGCAAATGAGAGATTATAAATGGTGGTTGGGTTGGGAGGTGATCCTGCTGTAGAGGGAGGTTTTATGGAGATTGTTCAATGAGAGTTAGCATATTGGAAGAGGAGAAAATAAGGAGGAAAAAAAGGAGATGCAACTAAATTATGGATAAAAGTTAGAATTTTAGGTTAAAAATAATCTGTTTTGAAATTTTTAAAAATATATTAATCTATGGTAGTTATGTAAATAGAAATTGTGGGAAATGTTAAAAAAATGCCTAAAAATAAACAACTAGCACACAGATAAATTTTGTCAAAAAAAAAAAGAAGATAAATCTTACATTAAGCAATCATAACAGTCGAATGGAACTAAAATGTCGATTTATATCTTTATTTCAATTATAAAGTTAGTTATTATTATTATTATTATTCTTTACTTATATTAAAAATAAATTTTTTTTCCTAGAAGAAAATTTTTTATCAATTTTTTCCATCAAATGTTACTTATCTTCCTATTTTATTTCTCTCTTTTTTTAATTGTAGTCTTTTCTCTTTCCATTTAATATTTATTAGAAAAAAAAATCCATTATCATTTTATTATCTAAAAGAAAAAATGTTGTTAATATAATAATAATTTTTTCATCATTTTACTATAATAATAATATTTTTATTATTTTAATATAATGATAATATTTTTTTATTATTTTTACTATTAGTCAAAAGAAAAACTTTATATATTATTATTAGTATTAAAACAAGTTTTTTTTATTTATTACATACATTTTTTTCAAGTCCAAATATTAGTTGTTAATGTTATTTTTTAATTATAAAAAAATTCAAATTCACAATCTCTCTCCTATCTCTTTGCTGCACTTTATAACAAGATCTACCTTATATCTCTTATTTATTACTTACATCAAAATAATTTTTTTTACTACAAGTAAGTCTCTCATCAAATTTTCTCTTTCTTTCTATAACTTTTCTTTTTTTAATTTTTATCTTTCATCTTTTTCCTTTCCCATTTTCATTTAATATTTATTGTAATAAAAAATCCATTATCATTTTATTAACCAAAATAAAAAACGTTGCTAATATAATAATAATAATAATAATAATAATAATAATAATAATAATAATAATATTTTTATTATTGTACTGTAATTTTTATTGTTTTAATATAATAACAATTTTTTATTATTTAACAATTAGTCAAAAGAAAAATTATTATTAATATATAATAAGACTTTGTCTCATTTTAATATTATAAAGTCTTTTAAAATAAAATGTAAACTTAATATGACATAATTTATTATAAAGTATCTTTTAATCTGATAAATCATTAAATCTTATAATCTTTTTATTATTTTGGATAACCTAATTAAATATAAATATGTTTTCTCGATAAAAATATTTAATTTTAAAACAAATATATTTCAAATATATGGTAAAATTTAATTATCAGTGCAAATGCACAAAAAATTATTTAATTTTACATCTTTGTTTTTCATCACAAATAAATTATATTGTATTTTTTTAATTATCTACTATTTAAAATTTTTAAATTTTAATATTTTAATTTAAACTTTGTCAATGACTTATATACTCTTTTATATGATATCATATTTTTTAATATTTTAATTTACATTATATTTTTTATTTAAAATTTATATGTTTATTATTATGTTCTTAATTTATAAATAGTTTTTAATAAAAATTTCTATATATATATATATATATATATATTAATAAATACACATAATTAATCAAGATAGTCGAGCGATGTGATCGTTAATATAAAACATGCTTTGTTACGAGATTACGTTGTTATCTGGTTATTCCATAAATGTCGGGAGACAGGGAACTTATCGAAATAGGCAACTTCCCTATTTCTCCATTTAAATTTCATTCATTTGGTTAAAAAAAAAATGAAAATCGTACAATGTTAGAGAATTAAAAAAGAAAAATAATAAGAATAAGTGAGGCCAATGTGAGGAACTCTTATGTGAGGCTTTTGCTATTTATACTCTTATATTTACTTTGTATACCATTTTCCCTTTTGTTATATATACCTTGACCATTTCTGCAAGAAATTCAAAACCTCCCAACCAAAACCATATCATAGGGATGACAGTATGATCAAGAACTCTCCTAACCAACGATGGATTTAGAAGGGCAGGGCAGTTTTCTTGTATATATAATATATATTTTTAGATTATTTTATGTAAAATTATTTCAAATTAATTATGTATATAACTACTATAATAATTATTAAGGTTAGTTAACTTAAATTTTATAAAAATAACTATGTTTATTCTTATTATTGATACTATTAAAGTTATAACTAATGTAAAATTGTATAAAATTAGGTATGTTTGTTGCTATTTCATTAACCGTTAAAATTATTATCATTTAAAGAAACTAGTTTCAAATTTATATGTGAAATAAGTAAATAATTTTAGATATAATTTATATTAAAAGATAAATATGTAAGTATTTAAAAAGAAAATAGAAAAATTAAGATAAAAACTAGAAAACGCCAATGTGAAAAATACATAGAAACCAAACGGCAAGGCAATTTTGGAGAAAGGAGTGCGAAGGAATAAAGTCTGAAGTAGGTTCATAATCTTACTCAGACACAGAAACCAAAGGGGAAGTGCGGCAGAATAGATGAGAAGGAAAGCTGAAAAGGTATTTCCAGAATTAATATGAAAGGGCTTTACAAAAATAAAGATCATTACAATATTGCTTATGCAGAAGGATATTAATGTAAACTTAATACCAAACAAAAGGACTCGGTATGTACTTAGTAAAAATTGGCTTTAATAACAAAATGGCCAATGTAACTGTTGTAAGAATCAACTGGATTGAGATCATAGCAGAGTTTTCTTTTAACACCTATTAATTTTCTATTCGCACTTTAACATCCCACCCAAAGATTCCCCTCTCCTACCTTAGCAACCTTAACATTTCTAATAAATATAAAAATTGTATTATAAAAAAGAGTTTAATTGGTATACACTATATTAACAGTTAATCGTGACCTTTTATTTATGATAAATTTATTGACTTTACTAGTTATTATTTTAAGAGTCTCATAAATAAAAAGTCATAATTGACTACGAGAGTAAAAATCTTTTAAACTGATAGTATATACCAATTAAACTCTATAATAAATCCTATATCTCCTTGTTTGGAAATAATGTTCTTTCACATTTGAATCAAATTATTTAGAATACACTAGTTGTGTCCAAATGGGTTAATCAAGAATGTAAAAAATTATTCCACTTTTAAATCAACTTATTTGAAACATATAAATAATAGTCCCAAATCATTTAATCCAACAATCAAATAATTTTTAATATTTTGGACTATATAACTTGTAGTTCCAAATCACTTAAAAATCAAATAATTTTTTATTCTAAATCGCATCAAATCATTAATCCAGAAGATATAAATAATAAATTCTGGATAATCAAATAACGTAACTTGTGGAATTTTAAAAATATTATAGGTAGAAAAAAAATCTCAACCATGTCTATCAGAATCTATATTAAGGATACGGTTTGATTTGTAAAGTTTTTATTTTTTATTTTTGTTATATGCCGAATCAATACTCTGTAACTATGTTTTGCTACATGATCAGCAAAGTAACTACAAATTACTTTCACTGCCAAGCTAGAAGAAAGAATCATAAAAATTTTGCAATTGCAAAACCAACTATACAAGTTAGATTGTTTGAAAAGCAAATGGCTGTAAGGATTGATTTTCTTAGGTTTGATGTTTCTATTATTATATTAGAAATATTGGCCTAAAATTGAATTGGAATTTGAATAAAAATCCTAGTGAGTGAATAACAAATAACAATTGTCTCCTGGCTTCGCTGCTCTTACTTCCGCTGTGCAAAGTTGTGTGATTGTGATTGTGATTGTGATTGTGATTGTGGGAATTTATTCTTGTCCGCTACAGGCAACACAAGCATTACGATAGGCAAAATAATTACATTTTTATGCTTACGGATTGACTGATCGGTAACATGTATGTACATGATTAGCTATAATCCATAAAGATGATTTTTATATTCGAATTATTTAATCCACATTGAACCATTTATATATTAAGGGTCACATGATCAGTAACCTTTGATAACTGTAACGTATTTGCATATAACTAAATCTGTGATACTCTAATATGACATTTAGATTAGCTCAAGGAAGAGTTGTGTCATCAATGGTATGGCAGCTTATACGCTTAAATGAGAACTAGTTGAATCTTCTCCATTATACTACGTTCTCATATGTAGGAATACCCCTTTTGTAGTAAATTCTATTTGTTCTTCGCACCTTTGGGTTGTGGAGCTTACTTCCTAGCTCCAGAGGGAATAGTGACTAGCGTTATAGGTTGTTGGGAGGCCGGAACTGCATTCTAAAAGACTTGTTCAAGGGATGCAAAAGATTAGGTTTTTAAAGTAAGCTTCGTGCAACTTAAACGAGTGAGGATATGTTGGAGATTTTAAATATATGGGTGCAAAAAGAAAAATAATGACAAAAGATGGTACAAAAAGGACACTCCTTGAGCTTGATAATAGCCCATCTTTGAATAAATATTAATTTGTTATTATATACAACAAAGATTTTTTCTTTTATACTTCCATATTTCTCCTTGCACTTCCATATTTTTTTAAAATATCAAAAGTACACTTAGGTAAAAAAAGTTAAAATTTTTATGTTTTTCTCGTCTTCTCGCACTCTCATGCTTTTACAAGTTTGAATTGATCAATCCGAACTCACATACACGGTGTGCGAGAACGAAAAACAAATTGAACACATGTGGTGGCAACAAGGACAACCAATGAAGGTTGCGACGAGGTGTAGCGGAGGTTCGACAAAGGGAAATTAAGTTTTAACTTCTTTTTTTTACCTAAAGATATTCTTGACATTTCACAGGATTATAGAGGTGTAAGACAAAAACATGTTTTTACAAGTTTGGTTTGGTCAATCTGGACTCACATACTTGGTGCACTAGAATGAAGAACAAATTGAACACATTCAGTGGACGAAGTGGTACGAGATGTGGAGGTGTCAAGAGGGCAATGGAGGTCGCGACAAGGATAACCAATGAAGGTCGCGACAGGATGCAACGGAAGTCCGATAAGGAAAGATGAAGTTTTAAATTTTTTTTTTATCTAAAGATATTTTTTATATTTCATAGGATTAAAGAGATATAAGAAAAAAATATGGACTAGTAAAAAAAAAACTCCTCAACAAAATATTGAAAAAAGTATTGACATTTGACAATTTTTATTCTTATCAAAATTAGTCACAACAGAAATTTATTTAAGTGACCATGTTGTAATAAATATGCATACAAAAGAAAATTTCATAAACAAGAAAAATGAGGCAAATAGATAAATACCAATGTTACAACTACTCAGCCAAAAAAAACATTATTAACTATGAAAATGGTATGCTAGAATAACTTAATTAAATTCATGTTATACTCGTAAGTCAGAAGTTTGGTCATTTGTCTCCATAGATGAAACTGAATGTCTACATGAATAGTTTTCATGGATATGATGAAGCCTCAATTCATGAAGAATCTATACGTAATTTTGCTGAAGTCCTATTATTTAATTCCATTCTTCATCATTATATGAATATTTTCTTTATAATATAAAATGAAAACAACTCCCTTACTTGCGTTGCGTCACTGAGTGCTTTTTTTCATGTCTTTTATAACATTTTTAATCCCTTTTCTTCAAAGCTGAATTCAACTTTTTAATTTATTTCTTTTTTCAAAATAATTGAAAATATCCATCCTTTTCACTTTTACCAAGACCATTTTATTTGCTAAAAATTAAAATACTGAACAAGACATTTCTTTTATTCGCTTTTAATTTGAAAAAAAAAATTATGAAGGAGCAGCACGAATTAGACGAATGAGTAAAAAAAAAAATTGTCATTCAAAAAATCATATCATGGTACAACTTTGTATTATAATACAATGTATTAAAAAACATGTACATCCCATTATTTACATATATATTTTAATATTGTACTTGAATTTTCATTATATACTATCTATCATTGCTAGCTACAACAACCTTGTCATATTATATATTTTAAATTTATATTATCTATTAGTTAACTTATTTTTCAATTATACATTTATAAAATTAAATTTTATAAATAGTTAAGCCAATTATAAACACTTATCAATTACCAATTATAATTTCTAGAATACAAAACTATATTTTAATCTACAAATATGTTATTAATTAACATTTTTTAATGGATACGTGATAACCTTAAAATTTTATAATTTTGGAGCAGATGAAAAATGTATTTCCTGAGAACTTTTAATTTAACAATTTGAAATAAATGAAAGTTACTAAATGTATCATTTTATCGAGTTAAACATCATTAATTAATTAATTTTTAAATTATTAAAGGGTAGACATGTGACTATCATGTTATTAGTTAAAATTAGATTTGTTCTTATTAAATAAGATGTGATGTATTTTTTGAAGAGAAGAATTTGGGAAGATTAGCTAGTATTTCCTTCAAGCCAAATTCTCTCATGAAAAGAAAATATTAGTGAGTTAGCTTGTATACATTACTTTGTTAATTTTTTTTTTAAGATAAATGTTAGTTGTGTTAGTTTTATTAGTAAAGAAATTTAAACATTATAACTTTATAATCCTTTATTAACTATTCGTTTAAAATAAAATAACTGTTGTGTCGCTTGCTATTAAACATCAATCATAAATTAAGACATGAAATTGTGAAGAAGTAAAAATTTAAATGTATGACTGAATATAGAGAATGAGTAATATTTTTTTTTAAAAAAAAGAAAATAAGTAATATTTAGTGTGCATAATTTATGAAACAACACACTTTAATTTGACATATTATTATATAAGAATAACACATGAATTGTAAATAAATTTATTTATTAATAAGAAAATACAACCTTAAAAAAAAACAAGATGATTGAATCTATTTATTTTGTGATACAATTAAAATTAATTTGATAACCAGAATCGGTATGCATAATTTTTTTTTATGTGCGAAAATGTTAGTAAAAATAAAACTTAAAATATTATCTTTACTAGTTATTAATTTTATTATACTGACTTCACTAATTTAGGGCTTGATTTGATTTTGTTTTTAGTTTTTTAAAAAAATTAAAAAATAGTTTTTAATATTTTTTTTGTAAAAAAAAGAAAAAAAAATCTTGTTTGATGATAAGTGTCATTTGATAATTGTTTTAAAGATGTGAAAATAAAATAAAAAAGAAAACTTATCTATGTTCAGAGAAATGTCATTTATGAAAAACAAAAAATAATCTATCCTTTTTATATTTTGAGTTTTCAAAATAAAAATACAAAATTAAAAAGTAAAACGGAAACCATTTTTGAAAATTATTATAAGAAATCATAAATTAAACAAGTTTTTTAGTTTTTAAATATTAAAAATAATTTTATAAGATTTGGTCAAAAAAGTACTAATCAAACAATTTTTTTATTTTTAAATATTAAAAACAATTTTATAAAACTTTAATCAAACAAGCATTTTTTCACATGCACATTTAATAAACAATTGCAGTCATCATAATGTATATATAACATAATTAATAAAATTGTATACTTAATTAAATAAAATGTGCCAAAAAATAAAAAAAGAAAAATTATCTAAAAAAGCAAATTCATTTAATCATTGATCCTAACATAAATACTGTGTGTGATGTTTTTATATTTTAAAAACGAATAATAGTTCCTCCTAGTGAACTATGCGTTACCAAAACTTTTTCATCATTATTTTCCCCTATTGTCAATTAAGATTACAACCACCACGCCATTTGTTTCTTTCATATCCTCCAACACATTTTAATTTGATCAGGAATTCCCCACAGTCCATAAAAAAGTTAAATGTCAAACACTAAAATGGTTGTATCATATTTAATCCTAGCTTTCTCAAATTAATTAACGCCTTTTACCTATAAAACAATAGCAAACGTCATATTAATCGTAAGTTGTCAACTACAAAGCCCTAATCTGGTAAAATAAAATCTACAAAGCCATAATTTGGTTTGTTGTTAATTATTTGTCTGCAAATTAATCAGAACCTCCATTATCAATTGTGAAAAACATTAGTTTCTTCCTTATTATTTACAAGCATTTGACTTGTGAAAGCTTCCCAACCAAATTAATCAGAACCTCCATTATCAATTGTGAAAAACATTAGTTTCTTCCTTATTATTTACAAGCATTTGACTTGTGAAAGCTTCCTAACCAAATTAATCAGAACCTCCATTATCAATTGTGAAAAAACATTAGTTTCTTCCTTATTATTTACAAGCATTTGACTTGTGAAAGCTTCCCAACCAAGTTTAAATAAATGTATTTTTTTTTCTAAATTCGTAACTTAAAATATGATACAAATCCTCACCAGTCATATAAATTAGTCAATCATTTTCGCTTTCATTATTAAAATATTAATAATATATATATATATATATATATATATATATATATATATATAATATTAATAACGATATCAATAATAATTACTAACATTTGACAAACATAAAGAATAAATTATTAAAGATTCAATATAAGTATTAGACTATAGAAAAATATTAAATAAATCATATTTTAAATTACGTCGTTGATTCATGCACAATAATGACTATTTAACAATTTTAATTAGGTTTTAAAAAATATATTTTTTAATTAGGTCCTCAAACTTATATTTATTTTTTATCATTTTATTTAACTATCATTACAAAAATTAACCACATATACGTAATTAACCTAAGTGAGTCATTTTTAAAAAATAATTACCTAAATGAGTTTATTTTAAAAAAATTATCTTGATGGGTCTGTTTTGTGGTTTGATCTGGTCAAACCACAATTCGCAATTGCGGTTTAGGTATGACATCAGTTGTGTGTTTATGTGGCGTCCAAGGTAGCAAAAATGCATTAATTAATCGCAAGTCTCACTTACGGTTTTGATCAATCAACCACAAAATCGCAACTGCGAGTTAGGGTTTAATTAATCTTGGACCAGCACCCCATTTTTGTCTAGTGGTTACAGACCAACATAGACTTCCAAAATGCACAAACCATAAGTGCAAATTACAGTTTTCCTATTTTTTTTTCGCTAACTAATGAACCAATGCATGTGAAGCACAAATGTTTAGACACGTAAAATGGCAAGTCGCACTTGTGGTTTACGTGAATATTGACCAAGACCATTCTTTTGTCTAGTGATTAATAGAGGGCGGATTTCCAATGCTTTAAAATCGCAAGTCAAACTTGTGGTCTGTTTTTTTTTTTTTGTTGTCCTATCCCTTCTAGGTGGTACACCTCCTTCATGTCCAATAAAATGTTACCGATAGATAAACCGCAGATACGAATTGCAGTTTAGGTTCCTTCATATATATACCTCTGCAGTACATTGTAAAAAATAGTATATTAATACTAATTTTTACTTTGTTGTGGTATTTTCACTTCATTTTGTCATTTACTAATTTGTTTTTATCTTAATAATTATTATGTATTTTTGTAATAATATTATTTTTGTTATTTTGCATAAAAAATTTTATGATTGTTATGAAATAAAATTTTGTAGCTACCTTTATCAATACTATGGTTGCTTCAATTGTCACATTTATTTATAGTAATAAAAGAATGTAGTGTGAAATGAATGTAAAAAGTTATTATAAATATACCTACACAACCAAAAAAATGTCTGTAATTTATGTACCTAATAACATTTTATTGGACATGCGGGAGGTGCATCACCTGAGGGGGACAAGAAAAAAAACAAAACGTAAGTCTGACTTACGATTTTAATGCATTGGAAATTCACCCCTCTGTTAATCACTGGACAAAAGGATGGTGTTAGTCAATGTCCCGCATGCATTAGTCCATGAGTCAGCGAAAAAAAAATAGAAAATTGTAATTCGCACTTACAGTTTGTGTGTTCTGGAAGTCTGTGTTGGTCTGTAACCACTGGATAGAGATGGGGTGCTGGTCCAAAACCAGTCAAATCAAAACTCGCAATTACGATTTTGTGGTTGATTGATCAAAACTGTAAGTGGAACTTGCGGTTTGTTCATGCATTTTGCTACCTTGAATGTTACGTAAGTATACAATTGACGTGGCACCTAAACCACAATTGTAAGTTGCAGTTTGACCAGAACAAACCACAAACAGACTCACCCCTAATAATTTTTTTTAAACATACTCATTTAGATAATTATTTTTAAAAAATGACCCATTTAGGTCAATTAGTCTTTTTTTTTTGTGAAAAATACGTATACTTAATCAAATGTGTAGTTTGGAAGTTGAAATTTCTAGAATTTGTTTTTTGTATACACAAAAAAGTAGTATTCAATAAATGGAAAAAACACAAGAGATGCCTTTTGAACAAGTGTTTATAAAGTTACATCATAAAACTAATGTTGAGACAAATAATAAAAAGATTAGAAGAACAATTGGTAAGAGATTGTAAACACAGGGGAAGGTCATACCCCATCAACACAGGAGTGTGGTTCATGATCCATTCAATGTGAGAGTGTGATATTAATTTGGTTGTATGACATCATTTCCATGAGCTTAGTTATGTTGCTTGGAACACTGTTGCATTTCCAGTCTTTCATATATGTTAGCTCTCAGAAAACTAGACAAAGGATCATGTTTTTCTGCATTTTTGAGGCCTAGTAACCAGACCTAAAAATTGATAGCATTGAACCTTTACTGCATTTGAGAAAGTCGTGGATAGCTCCCACTAGAAAAAAATTTCTTGTCAAAACTGATAAGACACTTCACAAACCAGAAAAAGATGAAACTAGTTTCTATAAAGGAGGGAGAGAAGATAATATTTTTCTCTGTATTTTATTGTGATACACTTACAAGTATTTATAGTTGTAATGAGTAACAACAATAAAAGATAAAGGAGGAAATTCATAATTCAATTGACAGTAGTTGTAACAACTAATAGAAGCTAAAGAAAGGAATTTAAATTCAAAAATAATGAGCAGTAGTATGCATAATTCAAAATTAATGTTACTGGGATATGTAATAATCCAATAACTGTTTAGGGGCATCAAATACATTGATTACAGGTTGTCAATATTTCCCATCATTTAAATGCAAAAATCCAATTAAATAAAACAATATATTCATATATTCAAGCTTATTTTATGAGCACTTGTTGCAGGTACTCACAACCCTTCAATGATATACATAAAACTTGCTATGAGCATTTTATTTATTTATATATTTTATAAAACCAATTCTTAATTTATTTTAATAAATATTTAATATTAAATTAATTTAAGCTTATTAATATAAATTACACCTTTTTCTTAATATGTTATTTTTTCTAAAAAAATAGAATGTTACACAAGGTGTATGATCTGCCTTTTCAATAAATTCTTCCTCATTGGCAAGCGATCTGCCTCAAATTTTCATGCAAAGAGTTGTACTTTGAGTGGAAGGTCTTTCACCCAAACAAGCTTGAAGAAAGCTCAATTTTGTTCCCATTTTTCAGAGCTAAAAACCTATAGGTTGAAGAGACAAAGTATATAGTTGACCTATCTTTGGTCGACATCCACCAATCATTTGTCCCTGTTGTCAACAAAAATAATTATAACCTCATCTTAGCCCTTTAGTAATTTCTCTTCCCATACAAATAACCTTCTCCACTAGGACCACTGCCATCCTAACACTTATTCCATTTTATCCCTGACTTTGCATTTTTATCTAGCACAAATGTATAAAGATGAGCATACTTGTCCTTAAAATTGCAATCCCCTAACCATGTATCCTCTAAAAAACAATCTCGCTACCATCCCTAAACTTTGGCCGACTTTGTTGGACCACCAATCATACTCCCCTTTCCCCTCTGACCCAATGGAATTTAAGTCAATCTACCATATGGAACAATGTTTTCCGCATACATCCCAGTCCTTATCTACATGTTCATACTTAGATATAGTACTCTAGCCCACAAGCTCTCTTATTCCACTCGCAACCTCCATCTGCACTTTTCTAGCAAAGTTAAATAAACTTGCATAAATCCCTCAACCCTAACCCTTTCTCTTCTTGGACCTACACACTTATTTCCAAGACATCCAATTTATTTTTCTACAACCCTTCTTTTCATCCCATAGAAATTGTTTAAACAGATAAAAAAATTTAGAAATGATACATTTTGGAGCATTGAATAACGAAAGAAAATAAACTAGTAAAGCAGACAATACAATTTTTATGAGCACCACACAACTTGTCATCAAAACATATTTGCCATCCAAATAAGCTAATCTCAGTCGTACTACATCCACCATTAGTTCCACATTCCCAATTTTTTGGGACATCTCCAACAAGCAAGCCCAAAATACTTAAAAGGCATAAGTCCCAATTTTAAGCTCTTGACAACCAGAACTCTTTTACATTCACACCCATTTTATTGCAAGTACAATTAAGTCAATTTTATACATACATGTATATGTGTGTTCTTTGTTGACAAAGTTCAACAACAGTTGAGTAATTGGAAAAGGGAAGCCTTATATTTTTCATGTAAAATTACTTTGGACAAATCAGTTGTCTAAGTTTTGCCCATTTAACCACTTGCCTTTATTTGTGTGTAATTTGAGTGATAAGAAATGCAGGACTTCATCTGGGGAGACTCCGAGAGCCAGAAAACGGTTCACTGATTTGGCTAGGATAGGCTATGCCAACCAAAGAAAACGGGAGGGCTAGGTCTCTGGATGACGCATCACGCCAACCTTAACTTTCTCTTTAAAACAATGTGGCAATTGACTAGGAAGCATAATGCCATGTGGGTCTATATTGTCTGGTCCAAATACAAATGTGGCATGTATGACAATCCTCAAATTGATCCAAATTGAAAATGCACTCATTTCTGGAGGGGAATCACAATATCCTAGCATACTAGAATATTATTTGGAAACTTTGTAATGGAAGATAGATTCAGTTTTGGGCTAAAAATTGGGTGTTGAGGCGGGTGCCTTGTTAACTAATGTGCAAATAATGAATGCATTTTTCTAAATAATAAAGCATGTTTTTTTTTGTGAATTTAGACAGCTCTCGGGATGTAAATAAGCTAGCAACAATCCTACCAGCTAATATGATTCAAGATATTTGTGCAATTGAAGCCCTTTGAGGTTATATGCCTAATAAATCTCCCCAATGGGCGGGAGAAATAAATGGCACCTTTTTCACCAAATCAGCTTATGAAAGTCTTGCTCCCCAAAGCCCAGCAAATCATAGTCCCATTATTTCAGAGGTTGTGAAAGTGGGATAACCCAAAGCGCATTCATGTGTTCCTTTGGAAGGTAGCAATTGTGATTTTCCCTACAAATGTTTCCAGGTTTACCAGGCATATGACTTCAAATCCTACTTGCTTTCTCTGTGACGACCATCGAGAGACCCTAATGCATGCTCTCTAGGACTATTGTCACTCTAATACAGTATGGAGCAAGGTTTGTGTATTTGACATCACAAACTTCATCATTCAATAAGATTGTGTGCAATGGCTTATGTCAAATCTTCATCTGCATCGCAATCATGATGACTATCGACGAAGTCAAATATTTAGTGTTGTGCTAGTCCGCCTATGTGGAGACAAAATGAGTTTATATTCCAAGGCCGATGGAAATCTAATGACCAAGTTGTATAATCTATCAAAACGCTACTTACTAATCTCAAGGATGTGCACCAAATGCATTCTAATTTAAAGGACAATGGAGCTCAGTATGTTTGATTTAGGAGTCGAGTTGTTTGGCATCCCCTAGGCTTAGGCACCCTAAAAATTAATTGTGATGTGATAGTTGTTAGCACCTACAGGTAAACGGTTGTTGGTGGTGTAATATGTGTGACTACAAAGGCCATTTTCTCTTGGGTTTCACAAACAATATTCTCTACTATGAGGGGGACAAGGCTAAACTTCTGGCAATTGTTCAAGCACTTTCGGTGGCATACAAACATAGGTTTCATAATCTGGCCATTGAATTTAATTCCCTTAATACCATTAAATTGTTGGACGAATGGTGTGTTATTGATAATGTGTTTTTTCCATAGTGAATGGTATCTACAAAAGTAGTGAAAATAAGTTGAGTTGCAACATCATTTACTCCTCCAAGGAGGAGAATTTGCTGACTGATGATTTTGCTAAATTAGGTTTGTCTTTAGACCAAGAATCTTGTATTTTTTTCAATTTTCTAGACTCCATGGTGGGTGTCTACCAATCTGACTTGAATTATACGTTTATTGCATTTTAATTTTTCTTTGTTAAGCTATACTCATATCTTAAAAAGAACAATAATTATTCTCAAATTAAAAGAGAGTTTAACTTCTTCGGTGAATAAAAAATAATAATTTTAAAGTACTAATTTTTTATTAAATCAATAAAAGTTACAATTGAAAATTAGTAGTTAAATAGAAAGTAAAACTTCTCAAATTTCGAATTGAACAGCAAAAAAAATATTGAAAGAAGATAATCTATTAAAAATGACAAAAAAATATATCACGACATATCTAAAATTTGTATCAATTTTACGTTCATTTTAACAATAACATTAGAAAAGTATCCTTGCATGCGTGTTGAGTTTACTTTGTTTTTAGAAGAATTATTACTTTTTAATTTCTGTTAAAATTTATTTTTAAAAATAAATTAATAAAAGTATTATAGTTCCACATGCTATCCAATGTTTCATTATTACTAGGGGTGAATAGGTGGGTTGAACCTGACCTAAACCGAACAAAAAAAACTAGATATAAATGGATTCAAACAAGTTATTGGATTAAATGGGTTTTAAAACATAGTTCTAAATGAGTTTCATCGATTAGGTTTGGGTTTGTGAAATTGCACAGTTGATACCTGAACCCATTTGACTCTATTTTCTTATAGAATGAATTAATTCCAATTTTCTAAACTCAGTGCAAAGTGTCTTACACTATTTTACTATTTTCTTTTGTTGACTGCTTCACATAAATCTCAAACCCACATCACTCGTTAACCTAATCTCTCTCTTTGGTTCTCTCCCCACCCACAAAAACAACACTTCACTAAGTATAGTATTGATCCCCACTCCTTAGCCAGCCGTGTATCCAACCCACCTACTATGAAAAAACAACACATATATGTGAGTACATTGACACAAATTAATTCCATGTGAATTCCCTATATTACATTCAAGAGAAACAACAAACACACATGTTGCAGGGAATTATACATTATGGATCCCCACTTCCCACTGCCAACTCCTCTGTCATGGAGGCATTCATGAGCTCCTCCGACCACTTGTTCCTCTAGCTCCCGCTGTCGCAGTTTGCCGCGTCAATTGCTGTTGTCATATCATTTAAATTCGTAATTATTTCAACTCAATCCGTCACACTAGAACCTGTGAGTTGAGACGGTTTAGTCTTTACATACTTGAACCAAGCCCCTAATCACCGCTAATTATTACAAGGCAAAATGCTATAGCTATTGTACTAAAATTATAAATACTGCATCCAACCACCGTACCAATACCAATGCCACGCTTGCCTCTGAAAAATCAGATCGCATCACATCATCAATTTCAATGTTAGACACGTTTAACCAAGAAGGGGTCTACATAGTTATTCATCCTTATAAATATAAGCCAAAGTGTTAATTTTAATATTCACTCGTATTTGAAGGCGATATATATATATTTTGAGATTTTTTATCTCATGAATTCAAGATTAAATCTTGATTATGTTTAAGATATAAAATTATCTGTCAATTATTATATTTTAATTGAAAATAGAATGTTCATAAACAAAAAAAAAATAATTGAACATATGATAAACAAAAAAGAATGTTTTTATATAAGCAAAATAAAAATGTTAATAACATACCTAAGGGACTGAGACTGAGTTATTGTATTTCTGGTGGATTTTCTTTGCTTGTTTGATGGAAGACATACATTTTGTTTTTTATTTTTAATTAATAATATATTTTTTACCGATAAAAAAGACATACCAAACTAATTTTTAAAATTATAAATATCAGTATCTTTAATTCCTAATATAAAAAAGTATATATTTATTTCTAATTTTAACAATAATTAATGAATAAAACACACAAAATTTACATTAATAATTAATTCCATCCTAAAATTATATAATAAATTAATTTACCTATTTAATAATAAAATTAAAGTAATTAGTATTTAAAAATTAAGAAAAATTTGATATTTAAATTTGACAACATATATTATTTTAATCCTTATTTTAGGGACCAAATATTCTGATACACATTTATAAACTAAAATGACTTATAATTATCGAAATTATGAAACTGAAAATTCTTAATTTCAGAGTAAAATGATAAATATTAAATAATCGTAATCTAAAGACTGATTTAATAGTTTAACACCAACAAAATAAATCTTTTTACAAACATCAAATTAGAATTTTAAACACTAATTCAAGGTTCTTAAGAATAATTTAACTATCCAGTAAAAAAAGGATAACTTTAACTACATTTTCTATCTATTTTAAATAATAATTCTAAATTCTAAAACATATATAGAAATAATAATTTAATTAGACATTTTTATGAGATAAAACAAATTAAGTCCAAATCGATAACAAAATATTAAAAAACATATTATTAAATTTCTTTTATGATTCTTTCAAAAAAATATTTTTTATGAATAAACATATTAAATATTTTAAATTTTAAGTAATTCGGGCTCGACTATCAATATTATATAATCTAAGGACAGAATCACATCAGAAGATAACTGCTAAAATATTAATGAATATTTAATTTTTATGTGATACATTTTAGGGGTGTTCGAGATAGATTTAATTTGATTTTTGACCAAAAAAATTTTTAATTAAACATAAAATTAACATGAGATTTGGTTTTATTTAAATATAACACAAATTTTGAATCAAACTAATTCATTATAGTTTGATTTGGATTGATGTGACAAGTTTTTCTATGAGAAAATGGAGTGTGTATTGTAAAAAGTTTTATGGAATCAGCAGAAAAGAAGTCGTGGTTATTCTCTTTATTAGTTTGGTTAGCCACGGAAGATTTGGTTTGCAAGGAACACTTTTGTGTTTCAAAGAATACTTTTTAATATTGAACAAGTCACATGAAATTATTTATAAAGATTATGGTTATCTGTTTGTAAGGTCTATAAAAAGTAGTTAGACTCCTTTTATCAATAGTGTGTTCAACCATGTTATTGGTTTACTTTGCTTAGGTAGTGAAATTGGGATTTTATGGTATTGGAGTGTATCTTTGCTTTGAGGTTTTTATTTTTCTAATATGTAAGGCTTATATCTTAATACTTATGTATTTGCAAATACTCTCGTGTCATTTCTTGTGACATAAGGATGTATTGCTCATTGCTAATAAAATTTTTACCTTTTTCAAAAAGAAAAAGTGTAAAAAATTTTACATTAACATATCATAATTATTTTTTACATTATAATTGCATACTAATTAAATTCCTTTTTTTATAAAATAAAAAATCTTAATTTTTAAAGACAAATATATTTTTTTCTCTCATGTTCATGTAAAATCAACATTTTCAAACATTCTCTGTTTTAAAAGCTATTTAATAAAAGAATAAAGACATAAGAAACTTGTGTCAAACAATTATAATAGAAACAATGATTGAAAATTAACAAAATCAAATTGGTTATAATATAAAAAATGAACATAATTTTTAATTTTATAACATATTCAAGAGAGAATATCAACAATTTAGTATAACTAAATTATTCAAGTAAGTAACTTGGAAATACAATAATAAAATCTTATAGTTGTAAGTAGATTTACAATTCAGTTTTTGTTTGATTTGATTTCCTTTATGAGAATAGAAGACAAACCAAACTAAAAAACAAAATTGAAAAATTTCATTGTTTTGTTTATTATTTAGTCTCATGATTTAGATGAGATTAATTTGATTTTGAACATCCTAATACATTAACCCAAGATAGTTTTATCATTTTTTCCCTTACAACAATATCATTAATTCTTTTTAAAAATTAAATATTAAATTAGCTAAATAAACATATAGTATTATTATTGATTTAGAAAATTAAATATTAAATTAGCTAAAGAAATATAAATTAAAAATTAAGACAGGAAACACCAAAGTTTACAAATAGTTCATCAATGTATTCTTGTTATATTATAGAATCAATATGTTAATAATTTATCTTTCATCACTTCCTATCTCTCTAATAGATAAATTTAGATTGCATAATAATATTTATCCTATAAATTATTTTTGGTATAATCTTAAGATAATATTATAAAAATTAATAAAATTATTATTATTATCAATATAACTTTTAAAGTAATTAATAAAAAAGTTAACAATATATTATATAGATGGATTTATAATTAAATGATGTCTTTATATTAGTAGTACATATATTTTGTATTATATAATATTTTTTTACATCTATGATGTTGATATTAAAAGCAATATGACTGAACTCCGTTAAAGAGCATGAAGGTATAGATAGCTAGAGGAGCCCTGAACCCACTTAATATTTGTGTCAACCTTGCTGTATAATATGTTATGGCCTGGCTGTCAGTGGTAATTAATATTGAATGATATAAATAAATTCATTTTATGATAGTTATTTATTATTTTTTGTTTTGTTATGCACATAGTTTTGAAATGGAGAGAAGTGGCTTTTAATTATTTATATTATAATGATAAGCAAGGTAGAATTTTAGTCATAAAAATTCAGTGGAAAAAGCACGAAGTGAGTGAATCGGGCATCTGTATTGACATGGTGGTGAGGGTGTTGGTTGCTTTTCTTTATCTGCGGCCATACCATATGATATCTATGTCTGTCCCTCCTTGGCTGAGGGAGTGTTGACACATTGTCTTAAACAAACCAACCCACATGTGTTGCTGTTGTTTTTGGTCTTGCTTAGATTTTCCATCAGTTACCTTAACCTTACCCCTTGTTTTGCATTTCCTCTCTCTTCCCTTTTCACTCTTTTCTTGCATGCTTTAAACAGACACTCATACACCACTCTTTGCTTTGCAACTAACCATTATTCCTACTCTCACAACTTGTTGCTACCATCATTCTCTGGTGAGTGTTATTGCTCTATCATCATGCTAATGAATCTTCTCTTTGTTTTTTTCGTTTTGCTTTCTCTTAACCCGTGAATTGTTGCAGGCTTTGCCTCCCCGAATCTCGAGACTATTGGTGATTCGATTTGTTTGTGATGGGTCCTGTGAGAGGATTCAAGAAAAAAAAAAAGCCAGAGAAGAAGCATGATAAGAATGGTTCTGCAGCTTCTGGGTCACCCGAACGAGATGGTCCTGTAGATTGGTGGGATGACTTGTCAAAGAGGATGAATGGTTCATTTTCTTTCTCTTTCACTGTGTTCAATAATTTCTTTTATGTTTGTTCTTCTTTTTATATGTGTGATGTTGCTTTTGCTAATGAATCGTGGCCTGCTATGCTGAATGCCTTGCCTTGCATCTCTATTTACAAAATATTTGTTTTGCTCCTTTTTGTCATTAAAATTCTCTGCTCACTCTATCACTCAAATGCATTTTGGTAGATATGTTAAGATCCCTAATTTGACTTTCAAGTTGCTTGTCATCCTGATCGTGTTATCTTAGCAATCAAGGAATGATTAATCACATTGTATGATAGCATTATAATTAACCCTGAACGGGTTTGTGTATCATGTATTTGTTTTCACATTTTCCCAGATTATCCGCACATCCATCAAAAGCAAGAAGTTATAACTTCTATGTAATTGACCCAATTAGATGTGTATTGGATGTGTCTCCAAAATCAAAACACACATGTAATCTGTCTGCATTTTCTGTTATATGTCAGGTGTGATATTAGGCTTCATATTTCTAGTTTTTTTTCAATTTTTTCATGCTAATTATTTGTACTTTGATTTTTAAAAAATGAAAAATGTGTTAGCAGATGTATCAGTTCTGTATGATGCACTCGTTCAGCCAAAAAAAGAAGATATGTATGCATTTTCCCTTCATATCAGTTGTAGTTCATGCACAATATATTTTACTTATTGCAGTTCTTCTTTCCCATTCTCTAGACTTCCTGCTTATAAAGAAGGGATCTGAATTTTGTTAGTTGTGAACATGGTTTTTTACAGATTCTATTGGAAAGTTTCAACAAATTAATGAATACACACAACACTTCAAATTGTGTTTGGGGTCCTAAA
Organism: Psophocarpus tetragonolobus; assembly: GCA_037954015.1. Taxonomy (NCBI): domain Eukaryota; kingdom Viridiplantae; phylum Streptophyta; class Magnoliopsida; order Fabales; family Fabaceae; genus Psophocarpus; species Psophocarpus tetragonolobus. The sequence continues at coordinate 93,013,774 of CM075690.1, forward strand.
GCTGCCTGCTCATAGTATTATTTTTTAGTTCTACTCAAGTGATTAATTGAAGCCCTAACTATTGTTGATGCTTACAGTTGGGAAGCTTAGACTATTAGATTCACTTAGTGAAAAAACTAAGGAAAAAAATTAGGGGATGTGGGTTATGCAGAAAGAAAAACAGAACAGATTTTATCTTCACTGTATTTTCTGTTAGCTATCCCCTTGATGCTGCTGCAGCGACCTGTTTCTTAGAACCCTTAGTGCCGCTGCTCCGACCTGTTTCTTAGAAAAGGTTGATGTTTTATCATTTGCTTTTGGTTTCTATTCTAAAGAATTTTATTGGTTTCTAAGCTTTTGTGTCGAAACAAAATAAGAAGGAAAAGAGAGAAAATAAGTGAAAACAAAATGAGGAATTAGAAAATATTTTTTCATCACGTCCGGTAGCGCTGAAGAAGAATTAACGAGAGGAAAAATGAGAAGGTATAAATAGACTCGTAAGATTTTTGCAAAAAAAAAAAAATTCAGTTTTACAAGAAATAAAAAGAGCATACGGCAAACAACTTATGAAATGTGTTTTTATAGAGAGAATATTTTTGGCAGCAAAGCAGCAGAGTTGCTACTTTCTGTTTCCAGTTTTAAAGCCATGATTTGATTAGTTAGTTTCAAGATGTTGAGCTTGGTGTATTATTATTAATATTTTTTTTGTAGGGGATTTCTGTTTATTCTGTATTTTAGGTAAAGTAGAATTAGAATGTTATTGAATAATGACTATCACTTTTTGTGATGACAAGTTATGCTAAGTAGGCTACTTGTTCTAGTATGAGATAAACCATTCCTGACAAGCTTAACATTTCTTATCTATTTTACCTTGTCTGTGTTATGTATATGAATTATGATCTTGTAGTATAACACTCTTGAATAACTATATCTGTTCATCATCTGTATAGTTTTGATATGGTTTGCCTTTGTGATGTGTGATCTATGACTGGATTTAATCAAACCATTTACAGAAACAAGATCTCGTTTGCTTTTTCTCATTTATTTATGTATTTATTTTTAAGTAGAATTGCTTTCAATCTATGTTGCTTGCCTGCTTATGTCACCACTCACCACCACACACATTCAATTGGCAAAGCTTATAACCAATGTTACGTTTTATGTTAGATGAATTAATAACTCAGATTTTGGTCAATATTGAGTGATTGCTTAGAGACATAATTGTAACATTTCAAAGAACTTTGAGATACCTATCAGTTTCTAGTAATTAGTTTTCTTCTTGAACTGAACTTGCCAAAAGGTTAACAACTGACATTTAGAAAGTAGCATAAGCTGCTGTACATGATACTATGACTTTGCAGACTCTGTATGTTTACGGTCTGGGATTACAAACATGCAGGTTGGTGATTGTGTGGGTTCTAGTCAATATATGAATCTTTGGTAAAATAATCTTTTAGGACTAACTGTGTTTTCCTGTAATTTTGAGTCAAGTAGAAAAATCTTCTGGCCCTCATTTTTTATAGTGAAAAAGTGTAATTAGAATCCAACAAGAGAATTCATTAGTGATGTCAGTTTTTCATGTTCCTGGTTTAAGTTGATAAACATATTAGTATTTAGTAGACATTCATGATTGTTTCAATACCCAGAACAGAAGTGAAATGAGTTCATTATAGTATTTTACAATGGCAGCTATTTAGGCCATGAAATACTGTGTTCCCAGAATCGTGTTATTGCTAAGAACATGGCTTACATTCATACCATTTATAGAAGTACAAGACCAGACATTTTTTCACAGATCATCTCTAATTATATAATCTAATTAAGAATTTAATATGACTATAACGCACTATTGGAGCTCACGTATATTATTGTCCTAGATATATGTCCCAAAATTCATTCAACTGGAATGATCAGTTTTATTTTATGTACTGAAGTAAATTCTAAATAAGTATATTGTTTAACTTTACAATAAATAAGCTACACCCTTTTGAATTAGTTTTGTATGATTAATTCTGTATAGCATTTTCATTTGTTTTAAATGTATATCCTCTTCCTTCACGAATCAAAACATAATGTATAGCATTTTCATTTGTTTTAATGTATTCTTGTATCAAAGAAATCTCACTGATTTCACAAACAAATCAAAGGCTGTGATTTTTTCTCTTTTTTAGCATTGGATCCCTCCTCCGAAGCCCAACCCTTTCCTTTTTAGAGAAAGCAACGAAATTTTCCATTCCTTACATTTCTATCCTGCTTGACATGAAAGGCCATCTAAGAATATATGAAAATCCTGAATTTAATTATTAACATCTAGAATAAGTAGATGTAACTTGTGTTACTTGGCAGGTCGTCAGCAGTCTCCTTCAAAGTGTTTAGATAACTTCGAATCTGTTTTCAAGATCTCCAGGAAGACATTTGAGTACATATGTTCTCTTGTTAAGGATGATATGAAGACGAAGTCTGCACATTTTGTGTTTACAAATGGCAAACCAATGTCTTTATGTGAACAAGTAGCAGTTGCACTGAGAAGACTGGGATCTGGAGAGTCACTGGTCACAATTGGTGATTCATTTGGGCTAAACCACTCAACAGTTTCACAAGTCACCTGGCGATTTGTGGAATCCATGGAAGAAAGAGGTCTTCATCATCTGCGATGGCCTTCAACAGAAGGAGAAATGAATGCAATCAAATCCAAATTTGAGAGAATACGTGGCCTCCCCAATTGCTGTGGTGTCGTTGATGCTACTCACATCACAATGTGTTTACCTGCATCTGAACCTTCCTGTAATGTGTGGCTTGATCACAAGAAGAATCATAGCATGGTCTTGCAAGCAATAGTGGATCCTGACATGAGGTTCAGGGACATAGTCACTGGCTGGCCTGGTAAAATGGAGGACTGGTTGATATTTGAAAGTTCAAATTTCAATAAACTTTGTGAAAATGGTGTGAGATTGAATGGAAATAAACTACAGCTCTCCGAAGGATCAGAAATAAGAGAATACATAATTGGAGATTCAGGTTATCCTCTGTTACCTTACCTTGTGGTCCCCTATGAAGGGAAAGAACTCTCAGAACCAAAAGCACGGTTTAACAAACAGCATTTGGCAACAAGGATGGTGGCACAAAGAGCACTGGCAAGGCTGAAGGAGATGTGGAGAATCATTCATGGAATGATGTGGAGGCCAGACAAGCATCGTCTCCCTAGGATTATTCTTGTTTGCTGTGTACTTCACAACATTGTTATTGATTTGAACGATGAAGTGCAGGATGAACTATCTTTGTCTCATGATCATGACTCAGGCTACCACCAACTGGTTTGTGGAGCTGTAGACGAGAAGGGGGTTACACTAAGAGACAGTTTGTCTCACTACTTGACTGGAAGGTTGTCTTCATGAATTTTTTGTCCATGACTAGATTTTGGTTGCTCAATGAATTTTACTAAATTGTTGAAGTTTCTAAAAAAACATATTCAGGGTATAGTTGCTCTAGCTCCACCCCAATTTCTAGACTGTAAATAATTGGGATGGAGCATGACAAAGTGAATGTTGCAGAGTTACCAAACTGTGACCGTGATAAGATGAGTGAATGATAAATTCTCATCTACATTCTATGGTGGTCATAGTTTCCTTTATTGAAATAAAAGGTGTTTCCTTTATTGAAATAAAAGGTGTTGATGATTACTTTGTTAGTTGCAAATTATTGTGCATGTAAAACCTTTTTTATTATGAATACAAGTAATGAAAATATCAACTCTTCTGAAATGTGACTACACATGATTGAATAATATATAGCAAAAACAACTGTAGTGGTAAGTGTTAAGAAATTTAAGATAAACATTTAATTCACAGCAAATCATTGTTGAACTCATGGAACTCTTCCATGTAGCGTTAAGTCTAACATAAACGAAGCTATTGTTAACATATATTTCGGCGGGTAATTAGGAAGAGAAGCTGTGGAACCAATTTTTGTTTATTTCATCAAGCTTCTTGGTGAAGTTTATTTGTAGTTTTTTTTAAATTTATTTTAATATATGTCATGACTAAATCTATAACATTAAGTTATCTTATTTTAATAGCAAATTAAATAAATAAAAAAGAAATCTTTTATTCAAATGTATCTTGAATTTTAAACAGTCATAAGGATCATTGGTTTGTTAAATGGTTGTTTATCTAAAAAATTTTAACAATATAAATAATATTAAGCTTCAACATAACAAGTCTGAACTTAAGAGAAAATAATCATTGGCCCATCATTTAATTCTATGTTGATGGGTAAGACTTAACTTTTCACTACTTGCGCATGAGTAGTTTTAAATAAATAAATAACTATTATAACTAATTTTTTACTTATTTTATTTTTAATGTAAAGCTTTAACAAAATTTATCATTTAAAATGTGCACTCCTGCGTCATTATTATATAAAAATTGTTACTATTATAAGCATTTCGGAATCTATTGTTTTCTGTCAAAATTGTGTTCTTTTAGACTTATTCAATTTTATTTTATTTATAATGCATACTTTAAAAATAGCCTCTTTTCAGTCTCTTTAAGGTGCTCTAAAGAACCAAATGTGTATTTTTATAATAAAATGATAATTAAAAGTACATAATGTTAGAGGCAACAAATATACTCAAACTCATTTTTTAATTATGATTTTTAAATGATGATAAAAATTAAAATTGAAAAATATTTTTTATCACTCAATCTACTTATTTATTAATTTTTTATTCCTTTCACATAATATAAATATTTTTTTAATTTACTTATTTATTTTTTATTTCAGATGCAAAATATTAATAATATAAAATTTTAATACTAAAATTAAATCAAAATAAATAGTAAATAATAAATACAAATTGTGATATTCTTAGATACAAGAATTTATAGCATACAATTTTTAATATACAAAATAACAAATAAAACTTCATTAAGTTATCCATCAAATATTTATTTTTGAGTGAATTGTTTGTGTATAAGAGAGTAAGGGGTGTGGGATAAGGGTTAACTAAACAGAGTGTTATGAGTTGAATGAGTGTGCACCACATTTTGATTAATTAGACTAAAGACTTGTTTTGTGTTTTGTTGAGTTTTCTACTTATAATAATAACTAAATATATAAAATAAAAATTAAATTGGTTGGATGGGTTTACTAATTAAGCTTAGATTTGATTAAATTTAATCTTATTATATACAATTTGTTTAACATGTCTAATTTGATTGATTCGGATTATTAGATTCATCAAATCAATCTAGATCCATAAACGTCACTAGTTACAACTAGTAGATAATGCAACTTTCAAATCCAAATGTAGATAATAAAATATATATGTCTTTTTAATACTTTGTACTTTGGATAAAAAGTTACCCATGAATTTTTTAGTAACAAAAAGTTGAATTTATGTCTTATCTCATCTATTTAATTTAATTTGTGTTGTCGCATAATTTTTTTTAAAAAAATTAAATGGGGAATACAAATATTTATTTTTTCTGATTCCTTATCTTTTACGAAATCAAGCAAAAATATAGACTATATATATATTCTTCTCTCTTTTAGAGTAGCAAATCTCTTTTCTAGAACCATGAGTTTAGTTGTTACTAAAAAAGATTAAGTTAAAGATGGGAATGACAATAATTCACAAATTGTTACATCCATTTGTCATGTGGTGGATGTTCAAGTGAACTAAGTCACAATTGAATCGTAATGTTTAGGCTGTTAAGTTAAGTGGAAAGAGTTACACATTGAGAATTAGTTGTATGTTGACCTAGTAGTAAATGTTTGTCCAACAATTGATATCAAAGCCAAAATTAAGTTCAACTCCCGGCGAGACAATTGTTGAAGGGGAGATTTAGCTATGACATCAATTGTCATCGTGCTTGAGCTATCATGTTTGGTGTTATAATTATAATAATTTTATAATCAATTATAAATGATTTTTTATTTGCCAATTTTTATATATTGTTTAAATTAAAATATAATTGATAACTTATTATATAATTTATTTAAAGATGAAAAAATGACTTATTGGACAGTCACAGTTAATCACAACTCTTCATGTATAATGAGTTGTTGCCAATATTAGATTAAGTTAAATATAGGGATAACAATAATTTTTGTTTTGCGAATTCTTACATCCATTTGTCATGCGGCGGATGTTCAAGTGAACTAAGTCACAGTTGAATTGTAATGTTTAGGTTGTTACAGTTAAGTGGAAAGAGTTACACATTGACAATTAGCTATATCTTGGCCTAGTAGTAAATGTTTGATCAATAATTAATATCAAAGCCAAAATTACAAGTTCAACTCCCGGCAAGGCAATTGTTGAAGGAGAGATTTAGCTATAACATCAATTGTCATCGTGTTTGAGCTATCATGTTTGGTGTTATAATTATAATAATTTTATAATCAGTTTTAAATTATTTGTTATTTTTCAATTTTTATATATTGTTTAAATTAAAATATAATTGATAATTTAATACATAATTTATTTAAAGATGAAAAATGACTTATGGACAATCACATTTAATTAAAACTCTTCATGTATGATGAGTTGTTGCCAATATTAGTTAATATTTTAAAATTTATATAAATAAATTATTGTGATTGAATATTATTATAAAAAAATTTTACATTGTAAATACATAAAAATTAAACTCTTTAAATATATATATATATATATATATATATATAAATAAAGTAAATTAAATTTGTAAAAAATATATGATGGGTTATAGATTAAATCTTTGTAAAAAAATTTATTTAAATTAAACCCCTTTCTTTCTATTAAGATTATTTAAATTTAGAAATAATTAATGTAAAAAATATTATAGATTAAATCTTTGTAAAAAAAGACTAATCACTATTATTTTATATTTTATAAATACAACACGAAGTATTATAATACTTGACATACCTCCCTCACATTCCTGTGCTTCAAGCCTTCAATCATAGAAATGTAAAAAGTTACTCCGCGTTATATTGTACCTTTAGAATAATTTATTGTGTGAACACATTTAAGTTATCACTTAAATTTCTAAAAGATTTGTTGAAAAAAAAAATTGTTCCCTAATAAATTGTTAGTATGCAAAATTAATTCCTAAAACATTGTAAAATATTTTAAAAAGTAATATAAATAACATTTTAATAACTAGTTTACACAAAGACAAAAATATTTAGTCTTAATTATTATTTTTTTTAAAATTAGAAGTATTCAGTTATAACTTTGCGGTCAAGAATAAGGGTTTACTCAAATTTTACAACTTGACTTTTTCCTAAGTAGAAGCAAATTTTATTTTATAGGCCAATTTATTAATTGAAACAGGAATAGCCATTACAATACTAGTTGAGTTGTTTTTAAAACTTGATTTGACCTCGTTGGCAGAACCAAATTTTGCTTTGAATTTTATTTATTAACCAAAAGAAGGAACATATGTTTGAATATATATATATATATATATATATATATATATGCACAAATATGTAAAATTACTTAAACATTCTTAACTATTTAAAAAACATCCAACTTAATAAATCATTGTTAATGTTACAAATTTTCGTGAAACAATGCATGTCTTCAATTTTGTAATCTTAATTTCTTAAAGTACAAGTCATAGATTTCAGATATCAGAGTAAGTTACTGTGCAATTATTTCTAAAATGCAATTTCGTGCTTTTTGGTAATTAAATTAAAAAAAAATTGAAAAGTTAAATTTATTCTAAAATTTAATTTCACGAACTGAACCAAACCAAACGAAACGTAAAGGGATATTATTAAAATAAAATTTGAAGAAAAACAAAAAAAGAGGGATAGAAAAAGAGGGGGCAAAAAGAAATGTCCAGAAAGTTGTTAAAGTAAACAGGTACAGTACAAGATCAGTTGGCACTAGCCTCATTCTCAAAATTGAAGTGAGATGATGAAAAAACTTTAATCTTTCTCCAGTTTAGCAGTTGCTTAAAGGTGCAACCCGTAAGTAATAACAAGTTATACAACCTACATCAACATAATCAGTGAAATATAACAATACCTCCCATCTCCAATATTAAGCTACATGACGATGCACATGCTCACCAATATTTCGAGTAATCTCCAATGTGAGTCCTGCAATGCTGAATAAAAATCAACAAGTGACTTTCAGTGCTTTGCAACTTGGAAGGCCTGGAATCGCACTGAAAAAAAAAAGTATTAACTTATTTGAAACTTACTTCAGCTATTAAAATCATTAATGACTTCATTGTCATGGATGGATAGTACAAATGCTTCAGACCATTTCAGCTTTTCAGATTCTTGTACAATGGAATCATCAAGGAAAGGGCTCCAGACCCCACCGGGACCAGAAAGAACCCAGCTTACTTTTGGTGGTGGTGGTGCCGTTAAGTTATGCATGGAAGCTCTGTTGCACTTCTCCAACTTGGTTTTTTTCTGAGAATCTGGTTTCTCAGAAAGCTTAAAAAGACACTCAATTAGTTACACTGAATGCATGATTAGTTTTTTTATCATTACAAATCTATGTGGCTTTGAAACTCACCACAGATTGAATAGAGTGCTTCAGGGAATTTGGAGTGATTTTGCCTTCTTCTGTGACTGAGGAGCGTTTATGCACAGGTTTTCTGTAACTTCTCACCCCACAAGCTCTTTGCTCCCCCATGCCTGATTTCATTGCTGACTGAAAAGGAATCATAAATTAGATTTTGATAGTGACAAACCATGCAGATGTAGGTTGATACCACCACATAATTATCTGTCAAATAAAAATTAAGTCGTTTGCTTGGTTTTTGTACCTTGGATGTTGCAGTAAATGCATTTTCTCCCGATACAAGATTATCAATAGCTTTCATGGAACTAAACTGCTGTCCTGCGCCAGACTCAATAAATTTCTACAAAAAATATAAAGCCTTAAATCAAGTCATTGAAACTTTGAATAAACTCCTATGCAACAAGCCTCAATCATCTTACACTTTTACACTTTCATGATTCCTTACGCTTTCTAAGTACTTTGGAGGTGCAAGCAACATGATAGGGTAGGGGAACAGGTGACATACCATAAATCTTTTACAAGCAAAGCTATGTGTTATAGCTTTTAACAAAGAGGCAAGGGCAGTAAATGTTTGCTTAAAATTTAAAAATTGCGAAAAAATGCTTCTGAAAGAGGACAAAAAGAGAAAAAATTACATGCAATCATAGTGAGTGCACAATGTAACCACACAAAAACAATCTTATTCCACTAAAGTGAAGTCAATTGCATGGATCAAAAATTAAAACTTTAGAGATAGGATAGTTTAATTACGTAGACACAAAATAATTATTAGCAAATATTGAACTAATGATATGAAAGACAAGTAAAAACAAAAGCAAACTGTTTAATCAAATTCTTGTCCATATGTAAACCTGTATAAACCTGCACACACCCGCACACACTGTGCTGTGAAGTGAGCAAACTGGACTCTGATGCTGTGAGGGTGTACATAACTCACTCCTATAACTTAGCTGACTCAAGGAGAAATCTAAGTACCATTTGTCAAACCTAGCCAAAATAGGACTAAAAAAAACACAGGAATTTTACATTGTCTTTTACATAGAGTAAATGTAATTTCCTCAATATATATTAAAATAAAATATGCACTAAGGATATATTTAAATGTGATTTTCCTAAATCTTATAAACAATATGATTACATTTTTTTTTTTGAGAAAAAAATAGAAAAACAATGTTTGTAGCTTAATGAATGGGGTGTTATTCATGTTAATCTGTGGTGTAGCAGTATTGTAGTTAGAGAATTATGTCTAAAGACAAAAATGTGCAATGTTTTTCAAACATGATGAGAAATTACAGTGGAAAACATGTGCAAAAGACACAAGACATGAAGTTAGAACTCACAGTGTGTTCATTTTTTGGTACCATTTTTTTAGCAATAACATAGTCAACTGATTCTCCTGCTAGATGTCTCTGAACAGCCAACAAAGAGCGAAACTTCCTTCCCGTGCCAGGCTCGTAATAATACTGAACAAATAGGGAAAGAACAGTGTAAAAAATGAATTGCAATGTGCATGCATGAATGAATGTAGGACCTTAACCATACCTTGTCAACGTGAGATTTAGAGGCACGAGGTTTCTCCTCAACCAGCCAACCATCTGGAAGACGAAAATGTGAGGAAGTCACAATGGATGAGTGTTGGTGTTCGTCTTCCCTCCCAACTTCGAATGGCGCTGCCATTAGCGCCAAGGATTTGCACGACATAGTTTTGTTGTACAAAACCAAAACTACACAGCAAAACCCCAATTTTTATGTCTAGGGCAAGTCAGATGTCCAATTTACAGAAAAGATAACTTATCAAATATCTATCCGTCTTTTTTTTTTTTTTTTAATTTGGAAGTTCATATTGGAATTTTTTTATTTGGAAAATCGATAAAACATTTTTTATTTTTTTTACAATTAGATGTGAATGCGTTATTTTTGTTAGAGAAAAGTTCTAACACACAATCTTTCACTCCTTTGTTAGAGAAATGTTAATGAGTTATTTTAGTTTTTTTAATTTTTATAAGCAAAAATTATTTAGGTTTAAAAAAATTAGAAAAAAATTATTTTTATAAGAATTTCTATTAAATAAATTTTTTATTTGTTGAAAAATCTAGAAATAAATATTTTTTGCTTTATATTATGGTTTTTTATAATAAATAGTTTTATTAATTATGAAGTTTTTATAAAAAATAATATTAATATTAATGTAATTTAACAATTAATATTTTAATTTAATTTATTAAAAAAATATTATCTTCTTTGACTTAAATATATATTATTCTAATTTAATAAATAGTGAGTACATGCAAATACTTATTCGTACTTATGTCTGTTAAGTAAATAGAAAAAAATTCATACTTACAAAGGTAAGTACTATTTATATTATCTGTGCAAATATTTTCATGAATATTACTTAAGTTTTTTTGCTATCCATATTCCTTTCTTTTCTCCAGGCATTTTTTAGCAGATAAATTTTATAACTCTCACTTATTAGTTGTCAGAAAAAGACTTGGACATTGTTTAGTATAAAAAATTTTATAATGATATTTAATCACAACGCACCCTTTGATTTATGGTAGTTTTTCTTTTTGATTTTGATAAATTATATAAATGATAAATTGTAATTGAACAACAATATATCATAGTTACATAATAATTAAACTCATTAATTGTTAATATATTAGTTTTGGTTAAAAAATCGATAATGTATATTCAAGTTAACATTTACTTTCTAAGTTCTTTTGCTCATGCAAACAAAATTAACATTGAATATTTGATTATGGAAAAGACAAATATTGATTGTCAATTGGATGATTGTTATACTTTAAACTAAATTTTAAATCGGTGCCTGCACGTATTTGTTTAAATTATAAATTTGATGGAAAATAATGCGATTGAGCAAATTAACAGTATCTGTGACTATTAAGTTTGTACTCTGAATAACTGGATGTATTTGATGGAAAATAATACAATGTGATTAAGCAAGTTTAGGTATGTACATGTTAGGGTTCACAGGATGGAGATGTGGATAAGTACCCCCTACATATTCACCTTGTTTCCATATTAATTATTGAATGAGAGAGTGAGATTTGCAACTTTGCATAAAGGATTGTGAATAATTATTTTTAAATTACTTTTTGATAAATTTATTTTTTTTAAAATATTTTAATTGTAATTTATTATTAAAATAATATAATTTCCAACTTTTTTCAAGGACACTTGTCAGCTAGCTAAAATGTTTAATAAAATTATCTGATAAATATAAAATAACATAAAAAGATAAAATTAATTATTTAATTAAAAAATTTAAGTAATTAATATATATATATATAGTTAACAAAGACGTAACTTATTTGTATAAATTACTTTAAATAGCTTGTAAAAAAAAACTGTAAGTTATTTAAACAAAACTGTACACCAAGTAAATTTATTTGGATTAAAGTAGTTTGTAAATTTATCAAATAAGTTTTAAATAGCTTATAAAAGAAAAACTATAAGTTATTTAAACAAGACTGTATACCAAACAAATTTACTCGGATTAAAGTAGTTTATAAATTTATCAAATGAGTTTTTAAAAAAGAGAAAAACACTTACATTATTAGTGTAAAAAGTTTTACACTATGACTAATCAGAAACATTTTATACATGATAAATTTGTTAACTTTACTAATTAATACTTTAAAAATTATTAAATAAATGATTATGATTAATTATTAATGTAAAACTCATTTACATTAATAATGTATAAATACTAAACTCTTTCTAAAATACTAGAATCTCTTATTAAAAACGCTTTAAATTATTGTGTTGAATATTATCTATATTTTCACGTTATTTTAATTATGTGTATGATATGTAACTTCACGTTTTTTAAATTTAGTCCTATAATTTTTTTTTAAAAATTTAGTCCATGTAATTCAACATTTTTTATTTTGGTACTTATTGTCAATATTATTAGGTTAAGAAGGTTCATATAATCAGAAGTTCCTATAAATATCTTTAGTCATTTTGATGATAATTAATAGTCTTAAGATTGATCTTCTGATGTTTATATTGAAAGATATATGCAGATAATGAAAATAATGTTATAACAAGTAAAAACCATATCAAGTTCATAAACACACAAAATATAAGATAAGAAGGTTTGTTTGCAAATGAAACATATATTGGAATATATACATATAACGCATTAGGGCAAAAAGATACGACTTGCACTAGACAAGATGATTCATATAAGAAGATTTGTCTATTCCAAAAATCACTAAAAGCATAAAGACATGAAGACTTGTTGATAAAAAATATTATGTTAACGTTAATGAGAAGATCTCAAGTCACACTCATAAAGATATGTACAAAGAAGTGTCTACTCAAGCACATCAAGAAAAAAGAAGAATGTATTGTGTACGTACGTGCTACACGCAATAACAATAACAAGCATTAGAAGATCAAGCAAGTCTTTGATCATTTGCCTTCATGTGTTGACTATCTACCAAAAAACACATGTATAAGATGATCTCATTACACACATAAACATACTTATTATCTGTATGTGCTAACCATATAAAAATACATAAGAAGCTATCAAGTTTGACAAACTATCTAACTATAAGTGCTAGAGGTTGTTTATTAATGTAAAGCTAAGGAGATTTTATGTTAGGCAAGGAGATCTCACGTACCAATTGGCTTTCATTAGGGTGACAAACATAAGAAGAATCTAATGATATAAGCCTCATTTGAAAAAAGCTTATTTATAACTTATTTGAGCTTGTTTTATCATATAAGCACTTATACAAGTATTTGGATAAATTGATAAAAGCACTTATATACGGTCCATAAGATATTTTAAACTTATTTAAATAAGCTATTTATAGTAGATTTTTGAAAAATAAAAAAAATGTTTTAAACTTATTGAAAATTCTAACTTCCTTCAACTTTCACCTTTCACTTCTTTATCTCTTGCGTGATTAAAATTTGCTACTAAGTCTCTCTCTTTATTTATCTTTTTGCTCTCTCTCCCTCTCCCCCTCGCTCTCGCTTTCTCTCTCTTTCCCCTTTCCCGATCACTGTCCCTCTCTCTCCCAAATGGGGTCATAATCTTCTAATGACTAGAAAAAAGCTCGTCTTTCACAGATTATCCAAACAAAAAGACAAGAACGTATGTGTATGTGCTCAACAGTCACATCTATGGACAATGTACTCATTATCAGCATAAACTACCTGAACAGTGTCTCAGTCTAACTACGAGAAACAACAATTAAATGAAAGATTCCAACCATTAAAAGTTTCATTGCCTATAATAAAAAATACAAAGAGATGTTAACAGAATTAGTGAGCCAAAAACTCACATATAAATAATCATATTATATATATATATATATATATATATATATATATATATATATATATGTGTGTGTGTGTATGTATGTATGTATATATATACTCAAGTGTCTAAAGCTTTGAAAAAACGACCAAGTTATATACACTTCTATTGAGTAATACGCAACTTCTAGTTAACCTGTTAGTGAGCATAATTGCATATAATTCTTCATGTAGTATAAAATTGAAAATTCTCACTTCCTTCAACTTTCACCTTTCACTTATCTGTCGCATGATTAAAACTTGCTACTAAGTCTTTCTCTTTATTTATCTTTTTACTACTCTCCCTATCTCCCTCTCTCTCGCTTTCTCTCTCTTTCCCCTCTCCTTCTCTCTCCAAAATGGGGTCGTAATCTTCTAATGACCAGACAGGAGCTTGTCTTTCATAAATCATCCAAACAAAAAGACATGAACTTATGTGCTCAGTAGTCATATCTATGGAGAATGTACTCATTATTAGCATAAACTACTTGAACACTATCTCAGTCTAACCATGAGAAAGCAACAACTAAATGAAAGATTTCAACCATTAAAAGTTTCATTGCCTATAATAAAGAATACAAAGAGGTGTTAACAGAATTAGTGAACCAAAATCTCACATATAAATAATCACATTATATATGGATATGCACACACTTATTTATATATAGTATTTGTGACTATTTAGTTTTAATTCAAAATATTTTATAAAAAAGTATTTGCCAATTGTTTTAAATTATTGACAATATCCATTTCATAAAGAGTATTTGTGCACTTTCTGGTAGTCTACATGCTTATGAAATTTTATGAAATTTCTCAAGAAAATATTTTAAAAAGGATTATGGAAAGTTTTCTTTTAACTATAGCTCTATTTACCTTCAGAAGGTTATTTCAAATATTTGTTAAAAAAATGTTAATGATGAATTCTTCGTTATATTATCACAAGTCACCACACCAATAAAATAAATTATGTAATCACGTGTTATATCAATAAAATAATAGTCATTAATATTATATCAACATATTATCCTGTTATCAATATTAAATTAGCACAATAAAAACATTTACAAAAATACTCATGAGAAAAATAATCAGTCAAGACAATTTGCTTTCAATGTATAAAGATATTACAAAAATCACCCTCTATTAACTCATGCCTTACATGAGATTAAAATAACAGTATACTTTTTATGTTATTAAAGTTATGTAATACCTTTTCATAATTTTTATTTATATAAGTACATATGTTAGTGTGTATATATATATATTAAAAATATATGTATATAAATATTTAACTAACATATAAATAATTACAAACAATGATATGCCTTTAAATAATTTTATATTGTATATTTAGTTTTTTGTGCGGGTATATTGTATAATAGTTAAATTTATACAAAGGTTTAGCATTTAAATAATATTAAATTTATAATTATATTTTTTATCATTAACTTTAATTTTATAAAAGAGAATAAAGTATTAATACTGATTATAAAAAATAATTTGTGAGTAACATTTGAAGTTACATATTTTAATTAAAGATAAAGTTTAATTAGGATAAAAGATCTTTACACTCACGTTCTATTATAATTTTTCAATTTATATGACTTTTAAAGTTATTATGAATTAAGAGTGATTAGAGGTCAATGTAAAAATCTTTACCTACTCATTAAACTCTTCAAAATAATAATAATAATCCACATATAATCATTTTGTCGATCTTAATTTGTTTCAATTAATACAATTTAAATATTTGCAACTATTTCTTTAGTGATTTTAATTTAGGTTAATTTGTTTTTGAATATAGTACATATTATTCAAAAAATGATATCTAGTCTTGTGTATTTGGACAATTATTTCCACTAAAATTTTAAATTTTCTCAGTGCAGTATATATTTATAGTTACAAATTATCTCTCCAATTCAAAATGCACCTAAAAAATATTTTATAGTATGGGTAGTGTTTCACGAAATTATATAAGCGATTATTAATTTTAAAACTGAAATTTTCTAAATCTTTCCATGAACATATAAATTACATGTATTATTAAATTAAAATAAGTCTTATAAGATTTGTTAATTGAAATGTTCTAAATTTGTCTCTTTGTTCTGTTCTTTCTGTTTTTTTATTTCCCAAGTATAAAAAAAAGTTAAAATAACTTGTGTCATTTGATCCATTCAAAGTTTTAAAATTGTGCTAATTATCATTATTTAATTTTTTTAAAATATATGTGTTACCACCATATGATATTTTCTTACATGAAAATTATTGTATAAATTATAATTAATTATTACATAAATTTACAAATTAAAAAAATACTTGTGTAATATATAAATTTTGAATTTATATCTCTAATATTTTATTTTATTAATTTGTAATGAATTTTAAATTATTTTTATGTAAAATTTGTATTCTATAATATATATATATATATATATATATATATATCCACATGTAAAATTAAAGAATATTTCACCAGTAATATTATGATATCATTATTCATTTCAAAATAGACTTTAATTTTTACGTATATTTTCAAAAACTATTTTTTTTTTGTGAAATCTAAAAAAAAAATAGCTACAATATAAAAATAAAAAAATGTAAAAAATTTTACTATTAAAAATTAATTTATATTGAAAAATTAACTAAATTGCAATTGCTATCACAATAATTTATCTATTAGTATGCATTTATATAAAATATTTAATACCTCTATTTTTATTTTATAAAATGTAAATATTAACAAGTTGTTATTTATATATTAATATTTTTTTAAAATATTCATATTTTTTCTGTAACTTATATATTAATTTATTTTCATATAAAATTTCCTTTTTTATATAATTTTCGTAATACCTATAACTATTTTCATATTTTAAAATTAAATTTGATTATTTAAAATTGATTAATTTAAACAAAATATAATTTTAAGAATTAATTATAATTTTATTTTTAATAAAATTGAATCGTGTATAATATGTTAGTATAATAGTATTCATGTATAAACAGTGTTATTCAAAAATCAAATCTTTATATATCATTGAGGTTTTTTAAGTTAGAATTATTTCAATGAAAAATTTATTTATCTATCAAAATGCTAATTTTTATTATCAAAATAAATAAACATAATAATTAAATAAGGACCTTTTAATTAGCAGCAGAAATATGAACAAATGAAGCCTATATTTTACTAATTGTATTTTCGTGAAAATTTAAATCATTAAAAGTAATAATAGAAAACATTACGATAAAAAAACTCCTGTAAAACTAATTGTATTCTTACTTATGTTTTTCCTGCAAAAGAGTAGACAGAATTAAACCATATGGATTGGGTTGCGTTTTGAAATTGTGGTTTTGAGGTTGATGAGTTTAATCGTGAGGTTTAGACAATTTTTGTTGTTGACATAATCTGATTTTTATCTAATTTATAATAAATATTTAATACTCAATGTATGTTACAATTTGTTTAAAATAACCAATCAATTCAAATTAAAACATACTTATTCTAATTTCTAATTTTGGATAACTAAATAAGTTTTTGTGTAGACATTAAATGTCATTTACAAAATACTCTCATTTTGTTTTCATTGTTAATCCATTACAATTTATTTGTCAATTTGATTTTTTTTCAAATAATTAGAGATAAGAAATTAAATGCTAGTTAATTTATAATTTTGAGCGATTAACTAAATTTATACATATGAGTTAAATACTATTTAAATTTTTATTTTATATAGTTAAGCAATTTCTCATCTTTCGGTAAAATTAAATCTTGAGAATCTTACCTATTATATTATCTTGATTTAATATTATATTGTTTTTAAATATAAGAAGTAAAAATAATATTTTTAGATTATAAGAAATCATATCTTTTATATTTATATATAATTTATGAAATAAATTATAAATAGATTTATCTTGTAAGTATTTATACATTAGTTTTATTTTAATATTTTTCTTTATTTATTTTATTTTGATATTAAAATATAAATTATTTTAATGTGAATATTATTGTACACTTAATTTTGAAGTTGCATAGGATAAACATCATTTTATAAACGAAAAATGACTTATGCATTTAATTCTTAATACATTTTTGTTTTTTTAAAGTGATTTCTACTTTATTTGGTAAGAAAAGAAATTTCGAGCGATGGAAATATTAAAATGTTTGGTAGGGAAAAAAAAAAGAAAGAATTTTACAAAACGTGGAGCCCACATGTACTATTTTCTGTTTCTTTTATATTACTCATTCATCACTATTCTATTTTTTCATACCAAACAATAAAACATTTTATATTATGTAAAAAAAATTACCATAAACCTGTTACATTTTTTATAACTTTAATTTATTTATATATTTATAATTTGATACATTTTTATATTTATCTATAAAAAAAAATCATTTATATTAGTTGTTATGCTTATCATAAACAAAATATTATTTTATATTAAATTTTATATATATTATTATTTTTACTTGTCTTTTATATTTTTAAAAGATAAAATATTTTAAATCTAAAATTCACTACATGTTGATATATCACATAAAATTATAATTTATTAGTGTGTATATATATATATATATATATATAATCTAATTAGATATTTTAGTTTAAAAATACAAAAAGAAATCTAAATATTTATAAAAACAACATAAAATAATATAAATATGTTTATATAACTTATTTATATGTTAGATCTAAGAGTTATAAAGTTGATCTAATAACAATATCATCATGTGGGAAGAAGGTGAAAGGGGAAGGTGTGTTTGAATGAATCTCTCCAGTAACAAAAAATAACATATTAACAACTAACATTTTGTTATTAAAAAAAATTATATTTTAGACCTATTTTAGCTGTAAATCATGTTGGTCGAACTAGGGATGACAAAAAAATTCGCGCTCATAGATACTCGTGGATAAAATCCGCAAAAATATCCACACAGATGGTATAAATGAGTAAACATCACCCGTAGGTACAAGTTTTTTTCTACCTGTTCCTTAACAGGTACGAGTACGTTTTTTTTTTACCTGTTCCTTAACAAGCACGGGTAGGGTATCATAGTACTCACATTCACGGTACGACTACCCACTAAACTAAAATAACATATATAGACACACTGAGAAGACAAGTCAGTTTAGTTTTTAATTAAACAAGTTCACGTGGTTCTCTCACACGGAAATTTCTCTTAAAAAACAAATATTTGTCTATTACTTTGCTCTCTTTATCTTATTTTTATCAATATGTTACTTATCATATTTTTATTTTCCCCTTTTTAGATGATATTAACATTAATTGTTATATATAATTTATTTTATTTTAAATTTGGGGGAGGGACCATGGCCCTTGCCAATCCCCCATCCCTCCATCTCTGGGTGGTGGCAGTATTGACAATGGTGGCAGTAGGGTCGACAACGTACAATAGGGTAGTGGCGGCGATGGTGATGGTGGGGGGTGACGGCAATGGTGGCATCGCCCCAAATTGCCACTATCACCGTTATCGTCACTACCTTTATCGTTACTGTCACCAAAGTTAATACCATCATCGCTGATGCCACCACCCCCACCGTCAGTAACTCTACCACTACCGTTGACAGTGGTAACAACAGAGGTGATAACAATCTTGTAGAGGATCCACGGGATTAACGAGAGAGCATGACACAACAGAAAAATATTTGGTTTGTGAGAAGTTCCTGTATGAGAAAATCACATTAGCTTGTTTAATTAACAATTAAATCTAAACTGTTGATTGAAACCTTGCGATTATGACTATGTTTTCTCATTTCTCATAGTAACTCATTTTTTTACCTGAGTTGTCCTTTCTCTATATATAAGTTAAAAAAAAATAATATTTCGTGGAATAAATCAAATTAAAATATTAATTATCAAAATTTATTTATACAAATCTTATTTTCTTATGAAAACTTCATAATTAATAAAATTATTTATTATAAAAATGTCGATAATATAAAATAAAAATTTTATTTGTGTTAAATATTTTCTTATAATATATTATATTAATCTACTTTTAAATCTAATTAATCTTATAAAAGCTAGTATAATTTTATTTCTAAATTTTTAACAAATAAATTATTTATTTGATAAAACTTCTTATAAAAAATATTTAATTCTAAATTTTTTTTTTTAAAATATCTGCGGTACTTGTGGATATCCACGGGTATTAAAAAATTCATAGGTATTCCTTTAATGGATACCCGACAGATTTTCCTAACGATCGGATAACAAATAACAACTATCCATTTCTACTCCAACCCATTGTCATTCCTAAGTCCAACTTTGAGTTGGAATGTAATGATTGTATAAGCAAACCCTTGGAGAAGACAAGAGTACGAAAACCAACAGAATTCCATTTCATTTCTCTCCCTGAAAACTAAAACTCAAAATCACTTATCATTCATCCTGTTTAGCTTATGCTATATAATAAATGAAAAGGAACCAAGATATATAATAAATGGAAACAAATATTTTATTTAAATATATATAAGAAATACATGGTTTTGTCTTTCCATTTATATTTAGACCCGATATATTATATATACAACCATAGATAATAGATGTTTATTTTCTATGACAATCCAAAACTTAATATGGACTAAATCATTGAATTTTCTCATGAGTAAGTGAAATCTGATCAAACTTAATATAATTAAATTTACTATGAATTGGATAAGGATTGAGTAATAGTTTGAGTAAGTTGAGTATGAGACTCAACTTAACTCAATCTGACCATAATTTAAAAATTATTATTTATTATTATTATGTATTTTTTTAATTTCAATAAATTATATATTTTGTATTTATTTTTATGATTTATTTAGCTTGAACAAATTATGTTTGTTTTTATTTAGAAAAATATTTTTTTAATTATTGTTACTTGACAATTTAGTTATATATTTATTTTAATTTATTTAATTTTGAGATTTAATTTATAACTATAATTTATTATTTATTTTTATGTTATAACAATTATATATTTTATTTTTTAAAAAAATAAATTAAAAACTAACAAAAAAATTCTAATTTTTTAAAAATAGTTTTTAAAGATAAAACTCAATTAATGAATGTCATTCCCTTCCATGTATATACTTTATTTTCCGTTTTCTCCTTACGAGCTTCAAAAAGCTGTAATCATTAATGAATGACATTTGACAATTTTTTTCTTCTTTAATGGGTTATCAGTTTTTTTCAATAGCGTTATCATTTCAAAATGCATTATCATTTCATATTAGTTAATAATAGCGGCGGAATTTATTAATCTCACTGCACTACCCTCTCTCACTATTGATATTGAGTAGTTTGATATATAGTCAAAGAATTCCCACTTCCTAGTTTCTACCAAACATTCTCTGCCTTTCTTACTCTATCTTCAAAATCAGGTTCACATCTACACCATAATTTTCTAAGTACATGTTTGGTTTGTGTTTTGAAAATTGATTTAAAATTTATTTTAAATAAATTTTCATATGTTTAATTTTATGTTAAAAAAATGAAAATTAATTATAAGTCTAAAATTGATTTTGGATTGAAGCTTTTACATAAAATAAAAAAAGTTTACACAGAACTTTTTTTTATGTTAGATACAAAATTTTGTACTTAATTTATTTTTATAATAAAAATATTCACACATAAATCATATATTTCAAAATCAATTTTAATTCTAATCAATTATATATAAATTTTTTTATACTGATAGTACATACTAATTAAACTTATTAAAAAATACAAATATAAACTACATAAAATAATCTGAAAATCAATTTTAATTATAACCATTTTTTATAAAATAAATTTCATTTAAAATTAAATTTATCAATACTCGTAAATACACACTAATACCTCGTTCGCCTATAACGATAAATCATGGATGACTTGATTCAAGCCCTGTGGTTGAATGATTTAGATGGGAGAAATTCCGAATATATGTTAGTATTTGATTAAACAATAAATGGACTTTGCTTTTTGCTGCGAAAATAAATACATATTATACTTCTCACTGCTCACTTATTAAGTATACATTTTTAACTGTATCCAATTAAGTAATTAAGGAAATAAAATAAAAATGTAAATACCATCATGTTCTGAGTTTCATTGGCGTGTCTTGCAACTTGAGAAACGGAGAATCTTGGGATTAGTCATCCTGTGGAAAATTTGGTGGCTTGAAATGCCATGATTTTTATTAACGTTGTGCGATCACCTTCTTGTTCTGTTTCACGAATTTGGGCTCAACATGTGGAGATTGAGCTTTTTCTTCAAGGTGGGGCAAGCATTGGAGAGGGATGAGTGGTGGATTCAATATTTACATGCATAACTAATTCAAGTTGTTCTTCATGTGGATTCATAGTATAATAAAAATAATGATTGTTTAAAAACTTATTTAACTCCTACAGTAGTAGAAATAAAAAAAAAATATAGATAGTATAATAAAAATAATGATTGTTTAAAAAGAAGCTTCGTATAAGTTATTTTTTCTATTTTGCATATTATAATACTTAGTACATCTCGTTTTTAATTAAGATGTATGGATTGATAAAAAAAAAATAAAAAAATCTTAATTATCTCCTAATATTATTATTTGTAATTATTTAATTTAACATCCATTTTTTAAAAAATTCAATTAGCTATCTGATTTTTTAAAGTATAGTAATACAACCCATTCCATTAGTTTCGTTAAATATTTTGACAAAAGATTAATATGTTATGATAGATCTTTAATTCCTTATTGATATCCTAATTATTATTTTTACATCCAACTTTAATGGCATACCCTGATTTTTGAAAACGTAATAATATAACAAGTTCTGTCCAAATAAGTTAAATGTGCTAATTATGAAACCGTTTGGCACAGATAATAACTTTGTGGAGTTGGGACCATTCTCTTGACTAAATTGTTTCTAATGGGTTATTTTAGTTTCGTGCTTCTTTGCCTTATGTTTGTATAAATATTTTCTCTTTTATGTTTTTTGTGTTGTGTGTGTTTAAGTAGCAAATAGCCACTTAGTCTTCATGTTGGGATTGTTCATGTTGGGATTGTTACTTGTTAGTGCTAATCACTCTTGTATTTATCATGAATATGGTTTTTTTTAATTCATTCCCCTAGTTTAATTGTAAATGACTAGAAGAAATAAAATAAGAGGAGAAAATTTTTGTTTTGGCACAAAATGATTTTTGTCATGATAATTATTATCTTGTTGATATCCTAATTATTTACAATTTGATATCCAAATTTTTAAAAAACTAATTAAATGGTCTAATTTTTTTAAAGCATAGTGGTAAGGACTAGTTTACTTAATAGGTTATCCGTGAAAGAAAAATAAATATTACAGATAATTAAATATTTAGTTATATTTAATTTAATGTAGCGAAGAGAATTACATTTAACTTTTCATTTAAATTATTAATTGAATTAAGGTATAATGGGTTTATTATTAATGTTAATACTATGCAGTTGTATTCAGTTAATAGTAGGAGGATGAGGAGATGAGAATAATTATTATTTTTTTGTTTCAAGAGGTTTTAGTTGTGTTTCGAGAGATTTTTGAAAATCTGTTTAGGAGAGAGGTGCGAATAGCAAGTCAGGCTTCCCAAGCCCCTTTTTCTTTCTTCTTTCTCTTTCTTCTTCATGTTTCAATTTTCTTATCTCCCTCCACTGTTTGTTTCTCTTTGCCGTGAGAATTATTGGCTTGCATGGCCGACTTTGGGTCAACAGAATTGAATGCAGTCTCTTTTATTGCTCCTGGTTCTTAAAGATAATTAATATAGGTATGTCTGATCCTAGTTTTCTACACCTTTTTCCATTCGTTTTTTATCCTTTTGTTCTCATTAAAAAAGGAATTAAATTCTAATTTCTTAAGTTCTTGTTGAAAATGGGTTTTCCTATCAGGATTCGAGGAATTTCTTTGGATCCATCCTTTCCTTTTCTGTTTTAGTCAGATTTTAAAGAGATAATTAAGTAAGAGAAGGTAAATTTGTGCTTTTAAGTTGAAGAGTTATGGTTTTGGAGATTGTGAAATTGTTGGAAAATAATTAATTGAACTTTTGAATTGAATACTATGATTTTGTGAAATTGGGTACGTTGAAAATATTGATTTTTGAAATGTTGTTCTTTGCAAATGTTGAGAGATAGTTATTATGATGTTGATTTTGATGAAATAGATGAATTGAAATGTTGTTGTATATTATGAGAATTTAATGCTGGTTGTTAATATGATATTGATCATAGTTGTGTTGTAATGCGTATTTTGTAATGCATGATGATGAGGTGTTGTTGAACCTATTGAATGGAGGTGCTTATAGGTGGCAACTTAGCCTTGATTGTGACCTATATATTGATAATATGAGTGTTGAGCAGTGAGTTTGTGACACTAAGGTTAATGTAAGTACTCTCTATTGGGGAGTACACTTGTAGTCTTGCATTGGAGGTTCCAATGTAAGTACTCTGTCGATGAGGAATACATCTATAGTCTTGCATTGGAAGTACCTAAGAAATATGCTTGTAGAATAGTTGTGTTTCATAAGGGTCAAACAAATTATAGGCAACAATGTTGGATGAGTATGCTACTGACTTCGGTTGGTTGTCAGAAGGGTAACTTAGACTCTAGACTCCAATTATGAGAGGTCTTTATTCGCCTTAGTGTCCTACTCAATAAAGTCTTTCCAAAAAGCATAAGTTGTAAGTTGTGCTTGCTTATGTTCAGGGGAACATGAGTGTTGTTGTTTGCTTTTAATGGATATATAGGGATTGTACTGATTAATGATGTTATGTAACCTTTCTTTATGCTTAGTTTGATTTTGATAAGCTTACCCTTGCACTGTTTGTGATTTATGCATGATTGTGATGATCATGCTATGTATGGGAATAGATGGTAGTAGTGTGATTCAGAGGTAGGAAGAATTGAACCAAGGAGTATGCAGATTTCTTAAGAGTTGGAGATTTCATTTTGTACTAGTAAATGTAAATTAAAGAGTTTTGCTATGAACTAAATTGAAGAATTGATGTTTTGTTGTTAGCATTATGTAATGCTCGAAGAATATGTAGTGTTTGAAATATGTGGATAGTAATGTCTAAGAACTACTAAGTATATGAGTAGAGAGTGTGTGTGTGTGTATATATATATATATATAGAGAGAGAGAGAGAAAGAAAGATACTAGATATGTGGGTGTGCTAGAATCAGTTGAAATGCATGCTTGTTAGGCTATTAGATGTATTTGACATATATGTTATAGTAATGTGTTCATGTTAGGAAGTTGCAGGAATGAAATCATTGAGTTATGTGATGTATATTGTGATTACTCTCTATTTAGAATTAAACAAGATTTTCGCACAACCACCTATCTCGTTGAGTGAAATCCCTATTATTGAGGTTGATACAAGGTCCTTGTTAGGCAACGATTGTCGCTAAGCAAGCTACCTTGGCTCTCGTAGGGCGACACGGTTCACTGGCAAGTTGTTGCTGTTTAATATTTCTTTTTTAAACTTTAGAATTATTGATATGTATGTTGTAATATGATATGTAATATAGTGAAAATTTTATATCTCAGTATTTTGAATTATAGTTGGTATAAAAAGTGAATTAGGTAGTTAAGCAATAATAGTTTAATTAGTATAAATAGATTTAAGATGTTACAATAATGGTATCAGAGCAATTTGTTCCTATTCACGAACTTGTGGATAATAGGTTTGATGTGTTTTGTTGTGTGTAGGGTAGTATGGGTGTGTGTAGTGTGGGGAATCTAGTATTATGCTCTAAGTATAATGTGATTATGTTATAGGATGGCACCTAAACCATTTACACCTCCCCTTCAGCAGTCATTGGAGATGGCTCAGGTAACACATGCCATTGTGGTCATGGCTTCTGCAATCAGTAATAGAACGTGACAATGATGCATCAATTACAAGCAACAGAGGTTGCACGTAATGCTACATCCTCGCAGTATTAGGGACTAACAGAGTTCATGAAGAATAATCCTCCCAAGTTTGTGGAAAAAACGAATCCTGATCTAGTTAACCGTTGGATTAGAGAAATGGAGAAATTTTTAGAGCCAAGCTTGTCCTGAAGAGAAAAAGATAACTTATGCTACTTTCCTATTAACAGAAGAAATTAAATTTTGGTGGCAAAGAACCCAACAAATAATGCTAGCAAGGGAAGAACCGATGACTTGGAATAATTTCGAAGAGAGTTATTTAGAGAATTATTTTTTAGAAAGTGTTAGATATGTTAAAGAAATGGAATTCTTAAAGCTAGAGTACAAGGAGCTATTTGTTCATGAGTATGCTACTAGGTTCAAACACTATCCCGATTTTATTCCCAAGCAACATAGTTCTTACCACATCATTTAAGAGACTAAGCACTGCATAAAAAGATGAATAGTTATTTCCACCACCACATAGCTCACACACCTCCTTGTAGAGACACAAGATGTTCGTCTTCAGTAGATTCATCCTTGTTGGTAACATATATGCCTTCGTCTTCCATACTAAGACATGAGACTTTGAAGGTACTCATTTCACCCATAACTACTTGAAGAAATTACTAAATTTATTCTCATTACCTAAAACTAAGACATGTAGATAAAAGAGGCAGAAGACACCCAAAACCATATGCGGATCAAATGTACTTATCTTTTACCTTGTCCTTCAACATTAATGATCTATATTTCTATAATTTTTTAAATTGTTATTTGATTGAATAATTAATAAAGATATGCGATCAAACTAAAAGAAATAAATATGAAAAAAAATTAGGTGTCTTCTAAATGGAAGAGAAAATACGTATATGTAATTATGTATCCCATAAGCTTTTATATTTTATTGCTGCTTACGTGTTTCTGGTTCTTCCTTTTTGTATATATTCACCAAATATTACGAGACCCACACGCTACGCTGAATGGTCCTATCATCTCCCATTATTCTTTATTCCATTTCAAAACCTTTCTTTTTCGTTGAAATTGATACATAATTTCACTCGAATAAAATCATTCTTTCTCCCTTTCAGACTGCATGTAGTTTAATTTCTTAACATGAAAACTCAGTTCTAATAATATATTGTGCATAAAAGAAAATGGTAATTAATCATGCCTAACAAAACATAGTGGGACCGAAACAAGACTCGTGTGACGACGCACTTTGCGTTATTTCTCTTCAAACTTTCTAGATAATATAATGGGGACATGCATAAACATACATTACTAGTAATCTCATCCCGATTCTTCATTATTCACTAGACTAGGATAAGTCCGCCGCACACGTTAATTGTAAGGGATGATTTTTTTTTATTTATAAAATATACTCTTAAAAATAATTAAAATTTTAAGTGTCAATAAATTTCCAACGCAATATTTTAGAGGTAGTTATTAGGACGATTCTTAATTATAATAATATTTATCCGTAAATCACCATTGTAGAAGGATACTGCCTCTTCACGTGATGAAAGAAATGTTATTCTTGACCAACCGATTATGATATATAATTTATTATCATGGTTGCTAAAACAAAGATAAGAAATCACAGTATTTTGATTTTATTCTCTTATTTATTATTAATTAATTTATAAGTCAAATCACCTTAAAATTCTATTAAAAAATGTTCTAAGAACTAATGAATGAGTTATGAGTTTGTCGTTATAGAGCTCTTAGTTATATAATCTGTAAAAAAACCGAAATGTGTGAAATACTATTGAAAAACTAAAATATTAGCATAAAAAGAACTAAAAACACAGACATCTTTGGATGATTTTTTGGTTTTAAGTCATTTTAAATTTATAAAAATAAAATTAGTTTTAATTTTAAGTTCTAAAATTTATTAAAGAAAACTTTATTTTTAATTTTAAAATATTATTATCGAACATCAATTACCACAATTTCTCTTATATAAGAAAAAGAAAATATTTTAAAATTGATTTTTATTATTTTTAAATAGAAGAGAACTATTAAACAAAAAGGCAATCATTTTTATGAAACACATTTCTTTTTTTAAAATTAAATTGAAAAATACAAGCTACCCTTAAGAGAAACCTTGCAATTACTAAAGAAAGAAACAAATGAACATATAAACTTAAATATATTTCAAGTTATATCAGCAAATATGGTGTTTCTTAATTTTTGTTTCACGTAGAGTTGTAATGGATAAACATATTGAAGCAAATAGTGTGGGTCCTTTGCATACGCGGCCACGCAAACTTAACTAGAAACTAGCAAGTAGTGAGGCAGTACAAATTAAGAAAAGGTTGGTCTCTGGAGTTGACTTGATATATTTACACCTCTTGCCACTATTAATTGTAGATTCTTAATTGCAAAGGAAAAGCAAGCAAGAGCTGCAAGGGTAGGGATTTAAAGGGTTGAGATTTGAGAATGGTGTAGTAGGTAATTAAAGCACCAGCATGAAGAGAGGCAGAAAGGATCATTGTTTGATGCTATTAAGCAAAGTTGGTGCTAGTGAAAGTGATGATAATAATATCAGTGGTGATTTCAAATGTAAAACTTGCAACAGAAGATTCTCTTCTTACCAAGCCCTTGGAGGCCACCGAGCAAGTCACAAGAAGCCAAAGCTGATGGTCACAGATGTTTGGTGGCTGAGTCCGACCATGAAAGAACATAGGAATAGGATGCACCCATGTCCCATTTGTGGCCTTCAGTTTGGCGTTGGACAAGCTTTGGGAGGGCACATGAGAAAGCATACAAGTCGTAATTTGCTGCTTTCTCGTAAACTTTCCTTCTCCTTCGACTTAAATTTGACGCCATTGGAGAATCATCATCTTAACCTTAACCTAAGAACCCCCCTCCTCATTTGATTCTACTCATCAGTTTCCTAATTATTATGTCAATATTTCATTTCTAGTCAATACTCATATCTATCCTGTTTATTATTATATCATACTTCTTACTTCTTACATATCCTGCCTACCCAATGTAATAGAAAGTGTTTTTCTTAAGCTCAACCCAATCCGTTATGCCACAATACTCAATTAGCCTACAACTGTTCGTCCAGGTCATATATTAGATCACTTGAAACTTCACTTTTATTAACTTTTTCTGTTCATATTTCATTTTACAAGAAAGATTTATCCTGTCGTTATTGTGTCTAGTATACAATTAATCTACTCTTTAAAATACCGATCACAACCACAAAAACTATATATATACATAGAGAAAAAAAGAAAGAGAGAGAGGAGGGAGAATAATTGAAGTGAGAAAAAACATTACAAGAGATAAAGACAGATGAGAGCGACATGTTAAAATAAGAGAGAGAGAAACCGGTAAGATAAAGGATGCATATACCAACGATTGATCATTTGTGAAGACAAGAGAGAACGACATATGAAAGCAGCACGGAGAAATAGAGGCAGATGAGAGCGATGGTGACGTTAAACTTAAGGAATCAACTAGGATGCTGAGAGATAGAGGCAAATGAGAACAGCACGTAGAGAGAGCGATATCGTTAAGTTTAAGGAATCAACATTTGTGGATCTGCATATCTTACTAGAGCATATAAGAGACCTTAGTGATTCTTTTGACCTCTGAAATCATATTTATAGACTTAACATTTAATCTTAAACGAGAAAATAAATTCCTATTTTATAAATAATATCTTTAAAATCTAAACAAATTCTAAAAATAAAATGATATATTTTTTTAAACAATATCTAAAGATTTTAAATTAAAATGATTTGAATTGTTTTTCAACAATATTTTTCTTCTCTAATTAAGTTTATTGTTTTTAACTCAAAGTTTAGGTGTTTAAACACTCTAAGGCTCTAATTTATGAGTAATAAATGAATGTTGAATAACGATAAATAATAACTTACCTCGACATTTAATTACTTATTTATACCTAGTTGAACTTAGACTCTTGAAATTTATCTAATTGATTATGGATAGGTAATACAGAGCTAATTCAATATTTTAGGGTTTATACTTTGTGATCTTTATATTAAGTGATGCTAATTAATGTTATTCCTTATTCCTTATTCCTTAATCATTTTAGATGTGGTCAAACACCTTGCCCATTTGATCTTTTGGCTTCAATTGAATATTTCATGAAGTATTTGATGTCATAAGTACTACATGTATTATGTGGGGGTGTTCGATCTTGGTTCTAGTTGAATACTCCTTGAAATATTTGGTGTCATGGGTGTTTGGTCCTTGTTATGACCAAAGCTGTTAGGAGAAAGATTATGCACACATAGGTGTTTCGCATGTTCATTTGTATACAAGTGATTCAACTATGTAGTGGTTGGGTAGTGTTTCAACCTTTCTGAGGTCGACTACTTTTCAAAGAGTTTGTCCCTTTACTATGTGAAATCCTTCATAATCTTGTATTCTTATTCATTCTCTGTATATCTATCTCGTACAACATACAACCACATATTAGTTAGTGAATAGGCAGAAATACTTATTAGTATGAAATAGTCTATATAAAAATACACATGAATGTCACTTGAATCAAAAGATTATCTTTTTATTTTAAGATTTTTAATTCATATTTATTTTTAAAGAAGAAAATTAATTAACTCAAATGTGTGGTTTGTATAGTGAGAATTCATACAAAATAGTATTATGCTTTTAATAAAATCATTTTTTGCTTAAAAATAAAAATAAAATCATTTTGTTCCAACACCAAAACAGTCTTTGTTTTTGAAAGACTGGGTTCCAAACGAGAAATCTAATATGTTTTAGAACCCTATAAATACTATCAATATCATTGTAATATACGTGTCATTATTCTAATGGAATTCTTATTAACTTGGATGCTGAATTATTTTTTGTATATATACCTACTCACTTTCTACATTGAAATATATAAAGTGATGTAGTTAGTTAAGAAATAAAGAAGATGAAAAAGTTGTGATTTGATTCTCAACACTAATTAATAAAAAACTAACATTATTAAATTAATAAAAAACTAACATTATTAGTTACACTAACATTTGACAGGTAAAAAAACAATTAAAATTCAAAAGACTTTAGAACTTGATTCATTCAAAATACCTATCAAAACTCAATCCTCGTCAACAATCCACTCCAAATATATGGACAAATAAATTTTTTAACCCAAAAAGAATTGTCATGTATTTACATTTTGATTGAGTAATGTATTCTACCAAACATACTAAATTTTAAATCAAAGAAAAATGAGATGAAAAAAGTGTAAATTAAAATAAATGATATAATAGAGGGGATAAAGAGAAAATATATTATAAAACTGTTGTTGTAATATCCTAAGAAATTTTAATATGAATAATATTACTCATAATCTATGACATTTATTTACAAGATAATTCATGATCAAATTATTAAAATTTCGCTTAAGAACACCAATCACACATTGAACAGCTCGTCTAACAAGCAATGTTGTCCAACTAGGAACTATGACGCCTCACCCAGTGACCAGTGTCACCCAACAAGAGGTTTGAGCTATGATTTTCTAAAAAAGGTATTTCGCTCAACAAGATACGTTGCCTGTAAAAAAGCCCACAAAAACTTGGCAAAGAAGACTTTGCACTGAGCGAGACACGTCGCTAGGCACAAAGTCATGCAATTGCTTGGAATAAGCAAAAACCTGTACCTGTCGGCCAACGGATTATGCAGATAGTCAGGCTGCATAATTCTCTACCAATTCAACAAGTTCAACAGCATTTTCTACAACTACATTTAAGATTTTATCATACACACTTACATCAAACCTAACATACAAATTACTTTATATTATACAAATACACCGAAATTTACAAATTCTATAAAGTCAAAAAGAACATTCTTGTTATTTTTAAATTGCCATCTTTGGTCCTACTGACCCTACCCCTCAGCCTCACCATTAGTATATGCTCTCGTGCAAAGTACAATCATCACAATCATATAAAAAACACATACAAACAAGAGTAAGCTAAAAGAATGAAAAATCAATTTAATAAGAATAGAATACAACTAACAAGATTGTATTCATATATCAAATTCATCAAACAATCAAACATACTTATATTTCCTTTTAACATAAGCGAGCATCACAACATGATCATATGATTCGACATTTTTCGAAGAACACACACTAAGTTCAGATACCAATATGGTCTATTTGACTTCATTTTTCAACTGGTGTCTGACAATACTTTACCCAATATTGACACCCAACTAGGTCTAGACATACTCATATGATACTTTTAATTGATGTATGGCATTTAAAGGACCCATTTTTGACACTCAACTGACTTACAACTAGTGTTTAGTGTCTACCTAACTGAATACTGACACCCAGTTGCTATCTAATTAAGTACATCTTCTTGGTGTATTCTCGTCCTACTTGACCTAAACACTAATATCACAAAGACCTTAGTTGTATCCCTAACTCAGTGCACAACACACAAGGCTCTGTTACCTCTTCGTAACAACCCACTTTACATTCCATCATAATCATTATATCAATGAATCACCCATTTCAAATCATGCATTAGCTTAAACATATCATTAATACATTACAAAGGGCAAACATTTCAAATCATCAATTTTACAAAGTATTCGGTTTTACATAGCACTTAAATCACAAGCAAAAGCACAGTCGCTCAAAATCAATTAATTTTAAAACTATCAAGTCAAAGTTTCATGAAATAAAATTTGAGGATAAAGTATCTCTTATGTATTTCTCCCTTTAAAGTTAAATTTGAAGAGAAAAGAGATTTCAGCCGTAGAAATTACTCAAAACCTAACAAAAATCTCAAAAACTAAAAAGAATCTAAGTAATTGAGATTTTAAGAAGAATTTCCCTTCAATGGGAACGATTGAATCAAAAAGAGAAAGAAAAAGTTCTAAAGAAGTAAAATCAAACTTACATACTAGGATCAGCAACCAAAATCAGGAAATTTGACAGAAATTTCTCAAGAATTTGAAATCGGGTCACCATGCAAAGGAGAGAAGAATGGAGTAGAAAGAGAATGAGAGTGCCAGAAAAGAAGAAAAACATGAATAGGAAAAAAGGAAAGAAAGAAAAAGGAAAAGAAAGAAAGAAGGGTCAGGGTGTACTTAGTAATTTAGTTTTGCTAACTACAATTCCCACCCCCATTTTCCAAATGAATTTTTCAAATAAATTCCCGTAAAACCATCCCAATGACCTTAATTCAAAAAAATATCAACCATAGTCACCCTTCACCTTACTAAACATTGCTTTCTCTTATTTCACTATTTAATTCACTTAAATTCAATCACATTAATAATTAAATAACCACATTTTATCAAAATAATATATATATATATAAACACTTCAACCAAATAGTTTATAATTAATTTATTAATTACGCTTAATTTAATTTAATTTCTCCTTTTAATTATTACACACTTACAACATTTAATTAAAACAGGGCTTACAATTGTTAATTATTAAAATACATTACTTTTTTGTGATTATATTAGCTAATTCTTGCTGACTTATTTTAAGAAATAAAAAATTTATGATTTCATATGCAATGAAGTAAACTCTTATTTTGATTTAGGATGTTGTTGTACTAGTAATTGAAAATAGAAAAACAATTTATAAATTCCTAAAATTAAATTTCATTAGTCAAGTTGGCTTTTTTCGTTTGGCTGTGTATTATAATTCTATTAGCGAACTTCATGTGGCAAATTATATATTTTCCTTTGTGACACATGTGGTGAAAGATCCTAGTCATGCACACATTAACCAAGACAAGAATGAAGATTTCAATAATGTTTTTTACAATAATTCTTAGAAACAAAAACATTTTATTTTTAGCGATCAGTGTGACTAATTATAGAAATAAATTTCTCTCTTTATCTCGCTGAGAATTTAAAAAGTATTACATAGACATAATTGACTAACAAATTCAATTTTAGAAATTTATTTTCCATTTTTAAAAAATTTTAGAGATTCTTACAGCAATACTTCATAATCTCGTAAAGCAAAAAAAAAACAAAACAAAACACTCAGTCCGATCTTCCGATCCAAATATATGCTAATGTAAGGAAAAAGATTACAACCAGGATGGATTGATAAATAACTTAATTAATCTCTCCTTTCAAAAAAAGTAATTACTCTCTTCATCTAAGAAAAAGTTATCATGAAAAGAGTTTATACATACGTGTTATGAGCACTTAAATATGAAGTAAATTGCCTTAGTTGAAAAGGCAATTGATATAATTGTTAATAATATTTACCATGACTGTTTATATGATTTACATATATTTAATTGCATTATGACATTTTTAGTTTAACCATTTATATATATAATAAAGATAAAATAAAAGAACTTCTATAGAATTCTTTTAAGTATTTTCTTAATGAGATATTTTGTGTAAGAATTTGTATGTCTATTTCATTCTTTAAAAATATTCTCAAATATTAATGAATTTTACCATTTTAATATCTAAGTTAAAGAGAAAGATAAATACATTGTTTCTTCTGTTCATAAAAGCTCAACATAACAGGATAGATTCCCTCCCCTTATATGCGTCACGATCTTACTTTATTTCTTTTCTTTTTTTTTCAACTATGCCAACTAGCACCACACGTCGATATTTTATTTTTTGGTCTTCCCTATTCATTTATTTTATGTCAAAATATCAACGCATTAGGACAAAATGAACAATTAGTTATTTTTTTATTTTTCTGAATTAAATGCATAATTAGTTTATTGCAACCATAATATTATTTCATTCGGAATATAGAGTACGAAGTACGTTCATAGATTGGGAAAAAAAGGTGGGTTACGTTCAATCTAAAGTCTCCCCAAACACACCCGAAATCTTGTACTAATAATTGAACGTTTAGTTTATAATTTTTTATTTACTGATCAGTAATTTAAAAATCTTGAATATCAATATGAAACTATTTTACTGACATTACATATTAAACTCCTATTGAGAGGATTATTTTTTTACCAAAACCAAAAAAATGGAGTCTTCCAACTTTGATTGAATTTTGGTAATCTACAGGCTTATTAAGAGTTCTTTTTACGATATATAAGCATAATTAAAAATACAATACATGATTGTTTAGTTAAAGTAAATTAGCTCGAGCTTATAAAAAAAAAAGTAAATTAGGTTGAATTAAGGGAGTATAACAGCACGCATGACAAACTAAATAGTACTTATTTGTTAATGAAAAGTTTATCTATGGTATACATTAACACGCAAATTCTGTCATAAGAAATCATTATAAACTCTGTATTGTTAAATTGAACCATCAGATCAAGCTAAAAAATTGTTACGATAGCGTATTCGTGAGGTAACTTATTTATTTATAGTTAATAGAACATTTAAAATGTATCACCTTTTAGATACAAAATATAAAAACATTCACCAAACTTAAAATGAAAAACTATAATGATCTCCCTTCTAGTTCGTTCTCATAACTCGTGAAATATAAAATGTTAAGAGTAGATATATGTATACGTATTCAAGTAAAATATAAACGAGGAAGAAAATATTTGCTTAGTAATATTTAACATGAAATAACCAGTGTAATTTTTTAAACTAAGAGTGGTGTCAATATAATTTTATTACGTTTTAAAGAATATCAACGCAATTAATCATTCAAAAATCAAGGATAAATGGATTTGTGGCCCAGCCAAACAACACAAGGGGCAATGACACAATCATATCTAGCTTTGAATTCATATATAACATCTAGGAAAGAAACTACGAAAGAATGACAGCGTAAAATGCAAAGCACGAATCATGATCAATTTATCATCATACATGTATTTTCTTCCTTCCTTCTTGTTCTCGGAGAATAATGTTGCCTCCTCAACCACAGCAAGCTGACTTTTGTGCAACTTGTCCGGCCGTAGCCTGATCTTGTTGGTTGTTGATTTTAATTCCTGCTGGCTGCAATGAAAATATGGCCAGACATTCAACATGATGGAGACAAAGCTATCAATACAAATCAACTTGTACTTAAATTCAAGGAAGCTAAAATTCGAATACCTCTGCCTTAGAGTCAGTGTCAGCAAGCCTTTGTTTTATATCTTTTGCAATAGAGAAGAAAACTTCCTCCACGTTTAAATTTGTCTTTGCACTCTGCAATAGAAACTTCATTCAATACATAATAATAATAAAACTAAAGGAGGTTTCCATATTTTTCAAGCATACTTACTGTTTCAAAGAATTTGATTCCATACTCATCAGCCAGTGCTTGGCCCTTGGAGGTAGGCACAGCCTATAAAGAAACGCAAAGGCATACATAAAAAATCTCAAATTTGACATACATTTGAGAAAGAGAGTATCCCAGATGTTACTAATTCAATTGACATCAAATAAGGACCACTTTGCCCTCAACCTCAAACAAAAATGTTTCATTCACTAAGGGTAAGTTTCTGGATTGGCGAACAGATGTTAAGAGAAGGAAAAACTAGTTTCAACAAAAAATGGTTTCAAAATACAAAAGTACATGATTAAGTGTGCAAACATGAATCAGTGTGTTGTGTTTAATCTCAAACAAACACTGCATTACGGTGCAACCAAGACTAATTTTGCATCACACTAAGTAGAAAGTATATTTGATGATAATAATGGCTCATTTCCTGAGCTCCCTTGACTTAGATCTGCACAAAATAGGTGCATTGAAGGTCCTAGGATACCTCTCATAAAGAGAAAGGTCCCAGATGTTAGCATACCCTTTTGCTTTCATCCATGTCAGCTTTGTTCCCCACCAGTATTTTGTTAACATTGTCTGAAGCATGTTGCTCAATGTTACGAATCCAATTCCTGATATCTGAAATTGGCATAACTTTGGTGAATATTCCAGATGAGAAAGCCACTGAAGAGAAAAACAAATATCTCCAAATTTTAAACTGAAGCAGATGGAAATTTTACTGTTAAATGAAGATTCATCTGTAACGTCATAGACTAGCAATATTCCCATAGCACCACGATAGTAAGCTGAAAAAATAGGGAATTCAGTAAGGGTGGATACAAAATAACTCAAATTGGTATAAAGCTTGAAACTCAATGAAGAATAAAAAGAACCCTACAGTTACAGAAAGTGAAGACTTTATTTTAGGCTTATGCATGGGATGGGATAAATCCAACTGTGGTTCCGTAGCTGATTGCAAGGTTGGAACAAAGGAGGATGGTTGCGTTAGATTATTGACATCTATCATAAAACTGGTCAATAAATCAAATACAAATCACTCAAAACAAACTTTTGCTAATGTTAGGCCATCATCCGGAACTAATGCATTGTATAGCTCGAGTACAGTGTCAAATGAGGAAGAGCCACTACATCAATGCCTAGACGTAGTGTTAAATAAGTAAAGGTCCTCACATTTTCCTAGACGGATGTAGGTAAATAAGTTAGTTTAGAAGAGCTTGGTCAGATTTACTACTTGAAATATTGACAATTTGATAGGTAAGTCTATACTCTATAGAAGTGGACACCATGATTCGAAGGATGATTAACACTATGTGCCATTTTGGCTAAAAGAGATCAAATGAATTGGAGAACAGGCTCAGGAGCTAGATACTATAGGATTTAAACTTTGGTAAAAAAAAGGAAAATTAGAGCAAAGAATGGCATAAATATTATTGTGGACAAATATTAGAAAGAATGTGTGTTTAATACAAAAAGAATCAAGGTTAGAATTTTAAACTTATCATCAGAGCTTATGCACTACAAGTAGAAACAAAGGCACTTGTCAAAGAAAAGTTTTGGGGAAATTTGTAAGGAATCTAAAGATTGGTTCAAGTTGATGCAAGAGAGGAATCGATTCTTTTAGACGGAGCTGCATGAGCATATTGGTAGTAAGACAAGGCATTATGCAAAAGCTCATCATGGTTTTGGTTTTAGAGAACTGAATAAGAAAAGACATCCTTGATTTTCTCTATGACTTACCATTTCATAGTTATGAACACTGTTTTAAATAAGCAAAAGGAACATTTAATCTCTTATAAGAGTAGACGTTTAAGATCACACGTTTAACTTCTTTTGGTAAGAAGTGTTAATAGAAGAGTTTATAAAGATTGCGAGGTCATTTCAGGAAAGAGTCTTACTATATGCAACATAAGATATTAATTCTTGATGTTTGTTTCAAAATGCATAAACAAAAAAGTCAACATATTGAGAATCCAAGAATCAAATAGCAACAACTTAAGCAAGGGACATAAAGATTTGACTTTTAAGAAGAAAACTATTGGGGTATGGTATTGATGTTCTTACTACAGATATACAAAAGATTATCTATAATCGCATGTTTTAAGCAGATAATATACTTTTGAGTGAGGAATTACGGAAAGTTATTCACTTTTTTTAAATATATGTATCACATTAGTATTATTTATCTGTGTATTTACGAGTGTTATCTTTTTTTTTTTTTTTTACTATAGCCATAGGAAAAAGGGTAGCACAGTCCACACTCTCCATTACTTCCTAAACACTATGTTGCCCTCTTAATATATATAAATATAAGTTCAGCTGAGGGGTGAATCAACTCACTCAGAAATATACTTTATTCTCAAGTTGGTGTCAGAGTGGGCTAAATCCCACTCTACACGCTT
This sequence comes from Psophocarpus tetragonolobus, assembly GCA_037954015.1. Classification (NCBI taxonomy): domain Eukaryota; kingdom Viridiplantae; phylum Streptophyta; class Magnoliopsida; order Fabales; family Fabaceae; genus Psophocarpus; species Psophocarpus tetragonolobus. Next base: position 93,052,137 of record CM075690.1, read on the forward strand.
CCAATCAAGTCCTCCGCTCATTGGCAGCCACCATTTATGCCGATGGTGACAACCAAATCTCCAATGAACACCTCCGTTAGGTGCACCTCGAAGAGCGCAATATAACACCAAAACATCAAGGCTAAAGGAGTAGTCACATTCTTTCACACATCTATCCAATCAACACCATCGGTTAGGCGTGTGTAACCCACACTTCACCATTCGGTCACCAAAATCCCACTGCGATAGCTGTGCTTGAGTTGTCAGCACCTACACCGTCTATTTCAAGTGTTAGTTTCATGTTTTGGCTCTATTTGGCTAGGGTAACCCATGCTCCACCGTTCGGTCACCAAAATCCCACCGCAATAGTTGTGGTTGAGTTGTCAGCACCTACACCGTCTATTTCAGGTGTTAGTTTCATGTTTTGGCTCTGTTTGGCTAGTGAGCTTGAGCCTCTCTCTCTCTTGACCTCTCTCTTTACTATTCCCAACCACAAATATGGCCACTTCAACCTCTACTGGGTCTGGTTCAGGCCTCTTGTGCCATCTATTGCCGGAACAACCACTATAACCACACAAAAAAACTCAATAGTAAAAATTATTTATCACGGGATGATTGTGTGGAACTTTGGTTTCTTGAACAAGGATATCATGAGTACTTAGAAAAGGAGAGTAATCGAGGATCAATTGAAGACTAGGCCCAATGGAAGAAATTAGATTTTCAACTTTGTGTCTTTTTATGGCAATCAATGGAACCAAATATCCTAAGGAATATCAAATCATTTAAAACTTGTCATGCTTTTTAGAAGAAAGCTCAAGGTATTTATGCTAATGATATTGAACGTTTGTCTTATTCTGTCGAGAAGTTGGCTTCTCTAAAGCAAACTAACCTAATATGGTTGCCTATGTCTCTAAAGCTCAAGCTACTGTAGAGTGCAGAGGAACTGAAATTAATTCTAGAAGCTAAATCTTTGGAAGATTTGTGATTTTTCATGGATTGAACCCAACCTTCAATCACATTTGTGATCAAGTTTTGACAAAGCATGATGTTCCTACTACGGAACATTTAACTATCATCTCCTTCGTTTTCCAACCCTTAAAATGGTAGTTCTCTTGAAACTACTGAATCATTTGCTATGGTATCTACTCGAGGAAGAGGAGGTCATAGAAACTTGGGAGGACATGGTGGCTGTTAAATATAAGTTTGTATTTAATGTTAATTGTTAGTTAAACTTTATTTTATCTTTCATTTATGATTATATGTTAGAGGTAGATGGCTATTGAGCTCACTCTTCTTATTTCCTATGGACTCTTGATTATCTCTATTAATATCATGTTCAGAACTAAGTTTGAGTTAACCACTCAAGCTTTTTCCTTATATTCAAGTTGGTATCAGAGCGGGAACGATCCCGCTCTAAAAGTCTAAAGTCACAGTTGGTTGTCTGCCGCCATCACCGGTGATTTTTTGTCTGCAAGTTCAAGGTTTGGTGCGCCACAACGTGCACAACCCAACCCAAGAAGTCATTTCTCCATAGTCCTCTCAACACGCTCTCACTCACTGGTTTCCTACTCGCCTTTTAGGCAGCACGTGAGCTCCATGCACCAGCCAAACAACGTCTGTTCGCCACCATTTCACCTTCGCCAAAGCGTGCTAAGTCTGTTTCTAGCCTTCGCTTTCCCGTTCGAGCAAGTTTTGAACGCTTTAGCCTAAATCTCTCTCTTGGTCCTCTTCCTCTCCTTGTTTCAGATCTAAAATGTCTTCTTCTACCTGTTTCAGCTCCAGTCTTGTCCTTCATATTGCTGGGACTGCCATTATCACAACAGAGAAACGCGATAGTAAAAAGTATTTATCATGAGCTGACTTTGTGGAACTCTGGTTCCTTGGATAAGGATACCATGAACATTTAGAAAAGGAAGAAAATACTCAGGGACCAACTGAACAAAGAGCTCAATGGAAGAAGTTGGATTTTAAACTTGGTGCTCTTCTATGGCAGTTAGTGGAATCTAAAATATTAAGGAACCTTAAAGCATTCAAAACCTGTTATTCTTTTTGGAAAAAAGCACAAGATATCTATTATAATGACATTCAACTCTTGTTTGATTGCATTCAGAAACTAGCCTACTTGCAGCAAAATGATTCAGATATGATGTATTACGTTTTCGATGCTTAGGCTGTTGCAAAAGTGTTGAAGCTTATCCTAGACGCTAACTCTATAGAAAAAATAATGAAACGGCTTGATAATCTCTACATGGTTATAGTTCTTTGTGGTATGAACCCGACATTCAATCACATTTGTGATCAAGTTCTGACAGGACAATATATTCCTACCATGAAGAACTTAACTACATGACTCTTTTGTGTTCCTACCCTAAATAATGAGGGTACCTCTCTTGAAAGTAATGCGGAATCTTCTATTATGATGTCCTCAATGTACTCATTGCAAAAAGATAGGTCACACTCATGAAACATGTTACTCACTGCTTGGTTTTCCAGACAAATTTGCACACTATCAAGATATGAGAAACCTGAAGAGAGGAATTATCTAAAGAAGAGTATCAAGGATACCGAGAGTACTTGAGGTTGAAGTCCAACAATCTTGCTAAATCCTCTTTTGGACCTAATGTCTCAACGGCTTGCGTTTCTCAATCTGTGGAAAGTCAAAGTCCATGGATTGTTGACTCCGGTGCTTCAGATAATAACTCTTTGTTTTCATCTTTGTCATCTCCCAAATTTCCCTACCTTGTCACATTAGTCAATGGGTCTAAGGTTTCAGTTCAAGGAGTAAGTTCAAGATCTGTTTCTCCTTCCTTAAATTTAACTTCTGTTTTGTACATCTCTTCTTGTCTCAATTTACTTTCTTTTAGTCAGTTAACAACATTCTTAAGTTGTTCAGTTACATTAAATTCCAATTCATTTGTCATCCAAGAACGTAGTACAGGCCGAGAGATTGGCGTAGGATATGAATCAAGAAGTTTCTATTACCTGGAATCTAGTTCTTGAGTGTCTTGGCTTGCTTCCATCTCTCCTAAACTGTTGCATGATCGTTTTAGGAACCCAAGTTTAGCTAAATTAAAGATAATAGCTCCTAGTATAAGAAAATCTAAACTTTAGAATGTGAAACTTGTCAAGTAGGCAAACATGTTAGATCTTCTTTCCCTAGTTGATAGTCCCTTAATTGATAGGCCCTTAACTCATGAAGAAAGCCCAAATGTATTCTTGCCCAAGAATCACTCTAAGTCGCTGATTTGGAAAGTTTATGAAAGAAAAAAAAAAAAAGATAGGGATGGTCAGCAGTGGTTAGGTGGCACAGTAGGATTGGGTGTGAGGGGAATTCTGTTATTAGGTAATTGTTGAGGAGAGAGAGGGATCATGTAGAAGCTTATCCTAATTCTTCTTCTATGGCCGATAACAACTCAATTTGGCCTATTGCTCTCCGAAAAGGTATTCGCTCCTCTTGAAACCCACATCCTATTTACAATTTTTTGAGTTATCATCGTTTGTCTCCTTCCTATTGTTCTTTTATATCACCTATTACCATTCCCAAAAATGTTTGTGAAACATTTGATCATCCTGGATGACGACAAGCCATGATTGATGAAATGCAGGCCCTTGATAGTAATGGTACATGGGAGTTGGTTCATCTTCCTTTTGGGAAGAAAGTTGTTGGTTGCAGGTGGATCTATGCCATTAAAGTTGGTTCTAATGGTGAAATTGATCGTCTTAAAGCTTGTCTTGTAGCCAAAAGTTACACTCAGATCTATAGACTTGATTATAGAGACACTTTCTCACCGATGGCCAAGATCACTACCACTCATCTTCTTCTTGCCATAGCGGCTATTCGCCATTGGCCCCTGTATCAAATGGATGTTAAAAATGCATTCCTTCATGGTGAGTTAGATGACGAGATTTATATGGAACAACCTCGTAGTTTTGTTGCTCAGGGAGAGTCTAGTCTAGTGTGTAAATTTCAGTGATCTCTCTATGGTCTTAAAAAGTCTCCAAAGGCTTGGTTTGGAAAATTCAGCAATGTCCAAAGTTTTGGAATGAAAAGGAGTGAAGTTGATCACTATGTCTTCTACTATTATAAATCTTTTGGAAAATATGTGTATTTGGTTCTTTATATTGATGACATTGTCATTACAGGGAATGATAAAGTCACAATATCTCAATTAAAGCAACATTTATGCAATCACTTTCAAACAAAAGATCTTAGTCATCTAAAATATTTTCTTGGAGTAAAAGTAGCTCAATCCAGGGAGGCATTGTAATTTCCTAAAAGAAGTATGTCTTGGATCTTCTAAAGGAAATCAAAATGTCTAATTGTAAGCCCATTAACAGTCCTATGGTCCCTTACAAGTAGTGCCTGATCTGGGAGACTTATACTCAAATCCAAAAAGGTATAGAAGATTGGTTGGGAAACTCGTATATCTTACTATTACTACGCTAGATATTTCCTTTGCCATTGGAGTTATGAGTCGGTTCATGAATTCACCTTTTATTGATCATTGGAAGGGAGTAATGCGTATTCTCAAGTACATAAAGAAGGCTCCAGTCAAAGTTTGTTGTATAAGGACAAAGGAAATAGTCAAATTGTTGGATATTATGATGCTTATTGGGCAAAAATTCGATATAGATCAACGCTCTAATATTGGTTATTGTGTGTACCTTGGTGGTAACCTTATCTCGTGGAAGAGCAAGAAATAGAATACTGTTTCTCGATCTAATGCAGAAATTGAATATAGATCTATGGCCTTAGCTACATGTGAGTTGGTGTGAGTTAAGCAACTCATACAAGAATTGAAGTCTTGTGAAATTTCTTCAATGTAACTTTATTGTGATAATCAAACAGCTTTCCATATTGCCTCCAATCTAGTGTTTTATGAGGGACTAAGCACATTGAAATTGATTTTTACTTTGTAAGAGAAAAAGTGTTGTTCAAAGGAAATTAGGACTGAGTTTGTTAGCTCATATGATCAGCTTACAGACCTATTAACCAAACCCTTGAAGGGTCATTGGATTCAATACTTGATTTTCAAGTTTTGAACATATGATTTATATGCTCCAGCTTGATTTAACCAAACCCGTGGTAGACCTTCTATCTTCATATAAAAATCTTTGACCTGGAGTTTTCGTAATATATCTAAGAACACGGGTAACTACATTCCAGTGATCCACACGAGGAGCTTGCATGAACTGATTGACAACACTTACTGCAAAAGAAATATCAGGTCTTGTTATTGTGAGATAAATAAGTTTTCCAACCAATCTTCTATATCTCTCTGGATCCAAGTATGGCTCACTATGATCTGGCAATAATTTCTGACTTAGATTCATAGGACTATTAACATGTCTACTATCAGACAAGCCTGTCTCCTCCAAGATGTCAAGAACATATTTTTTTTGTGAGACAACAACCCCTGCCCTTGATTGAGCTAGCTCAATACCAAGAAAATATTGAAGAGACCTAACATCCTTAGTTTGAAAATGACTGGATAAGTGTTTTTTTAACTGAGAGATTTTATCAACATCCTTCCTAGTGATAATTATCCCATCCACATAGACAACCATATATAAATACTTACCAGGGGAAGTATGACAATAAAAGACAGTAATTTGCTTCATTCTGTTGCATCCCGAAACTTTGAACAACCTAAATTTTCCAAACCAGGCTCTCGAAGACTATTTGAGCCCATAAAGAGAACAATGGAGCTTGCAAACAAAACCAAATCCCCCCTAATTAACAAACCCAGGAGATTGCTCAATATAGATTTCCTCCTCAAGTTCACCATGGAGAAAAGCATTTTTTATATCTAATTGATACAAAGGTCAATGACAAATGATAGCCATGGCAAGAAATAGAAGAATAGAGTGATTTTGGCCAGAGGAGAGAAGGTATCACCATAATCAAGACCATATATTTAGGTGTAGCCTTTGGTGACCAAGGGAGCCTTAAGGCGATCAGTTTTACCATTGGGCCCATCCTTAACAGCGTATACCCATTGACAACCAACTAGTCTTTTTCCTAGAGGAAGGGCAAGGGCAGCTAACTTCCATGTACCACTATCTTCAAGAGTCTGCATCTCAGTCATGATGGTTTGTCTCCATCCAGGATGAGCAAGTGCTTCCTCAACATTTTTTGAAATAGTAATTAGAGACAAAGAAGATACAAAAGAAAAATATGAAGGAAACAAACGATGATAACTTAAATAGGATGAGGATTTCAAGTAGAACAAATACCTTTCCTAATGACTATAGGCTATCCTAAATCTGCATCAACAGAGGGAGAACTAGGATCCATTGTGGATGTAACTGAGGATGATGGACATGATTCAGGAGGAGCTTCTAACACTGGTGGACTAGCTCTCTATGTTCTGCTTTGATGGTTAGAACTAAAAGATAAAGATAATTCAGCTTAATAAATGACTAGAGAGGTGGGCTGAATTCTCTTTGATCCAATATTGTAGGAGTAGGAACAATCTTGGAGCAAGATAGGGAATAGGTAGAACTTGTTGTCCAGGATTGGAATCTTGTTTGTAGAAGAATATGTTTTCCTCAAAGAAGCTAACATCGGCTTACATGTAGTATTTTTTTGTGGTTGGAGAGTAATACTTGTACCCCTTTCTAAGGTGTGAATAATCAAGACATACGCACTTGATAGCTCTTGCAAAAAGTTTATCTAAACCTGGAGAGGTATTATGAACAAAACATGTACAACTAAAGATTTTAGGAGGAACAAGATAAGAGGGGTCATTCGAAAAAATGATTGAGTGAGGAATTTTATTTTCAAGAGATGAGGAAGACATTCTATATATTTAAGAAACAAGCAATGAGAATAGCATCACCCCAATGATGAACAGGAACATTTGTATCAAGCAACAAGGTCTATGCAGTCTCCATTAAGTCTCTATTTTTTCTTGCAGCTAGTCCATTTTGATGCGGTGAGTGTGGGCATGTAGATTGATGTAGGATTCCTTGTAAAGACAAAAAGGAGGAAAGTTTTGAAGAGAAATATTACTTGGCAGTGTCACTTCTAAAGATTTTACTGATCTTTCCAAATTGGTTCTTAATTTCATAGAAAAATGACATAAAAATAAGCAAAAGTTCAAATCTATCTTTCATTAAATAAACCCGAGTACATCAAGAGTATTCATCAATCAAGGTAACAAAATATCTAAAACCAAAAGATGTTAAATGGTTTGGTCCCCAAATATGTAACATGTTTGCCTAAATGACAAAGACTCACAATTTAGGGTTTGTAATTTGCTAAGACTTGGAACCATTAACTTCAACTTGGCAAGACTAGGATATCCTAAACGATTATGCAAAAGCTTTGGAGAAGAGGTAGCAAAATTGGACACAGAAAAACTAGTTTCCAAATAGTTGAGACATCTTGATTCATGCCCTTTTCCAAGCAGTTGACTCAAACTACGATCCTGTGTGACAAAGGAATCAACATCGAATGTTATTGAGCAATTTAGATCACGATTTCATTGACTTGTGGAAATTAGGTCATATGGACAGTTTGGAATTTACAACACAGATTTTAAATTTAAGGAAGGAGACAAAGACACTTGATCAACTCCTTGGAAAGCAATTTTGGACCCATTGGCTAGTGTGATAAAATGAAGAAATGTTGATGACAAGATAGATGAAAACACAAACCTATTACCAAATACATGATCAGATGCACCTGAATCAACTATCTATGGACTTTGACCTGCCATATATTGAGAGATGTAAGCTCTTGATATACTTGGCACTGATGAGAAGTAGTCCTAATGTGTAAATGTCATTTTCAAGTTGTGCTCAAGTGGTGGTAGAAGATAAGAGACAAAGCTTAGCTAAGGACCAAGAAAAAGTAAGACTAGACTTAGCCTACTTCTCAACTTCAAAGTTGGAGTCAAACAGGGGCTAAAACAGACCCAGAAGATGCCGACGAGGAGATTGATGGCAATGCAACGAAGTTCCGGTGACCAGAGGCCGGCGCGTGGAGTTCACATGCCTAAGATGGGGTTTTGTGGTGACGGCATGTGGAGTATCGAGGGGCAAGCATATTGAGACTACAAAGCAAGACCATTCCTGCTCTGATACCAACTTGAATGAAAAAGGATTTAATATTTTGAGGGAGAAAAAAGTTCCTCTCATTCTATGAGGATGCTTCATTTATATATTTAAATATATATATATATATATGTGTGTGTGTGTCTGTGCGTGTGCGCACGCACATAAGATATTACATGATAACACTAACAAAAAAAAGCATACATGAGACATAAGCAAAAGACAAAATACAATCTATATATCTAACAAAGAGTATCTAAGGTCAAAGTTCAATAATCAAGCACAAACTCCTTCCACACCAAGGGTTTCAACAACTAGCATATCTCAATCTGTAAAGAGTCAAAATCCATGGATTATTCATTCAAGTATTTCTAACAATCTCTAATAATAACTCTTTGTTCTCATGTATGTCATCTCCTAAATTCCTTCATCTTATCACATTAGCTAATGGGTCCAAAGCCAATTCACAAGGAATTGGTCAAGTATATGTTTCCCCTTCATTGAATTTAACCTCTATTTTGTACACTCTTGATTGTTTGTACAATTTGGTCTTTCTGAGTCAGTTGACTTGTTTTTTAAAATGTTTAGTTAGGTTTAATACTTATCACTTTGTGATACAGGAGCGTAGTATGGGCGGTGTAAGTCATGAATTGACAAGTCTCTACAATTTGAAAACTAGCCCTTCAATGGTTTGTTTTGCAACCACATTTCCTAAATTCCTACATGATCGTTTTGGTCACCTAAATCTAGCCAAATTGAAGATAATGGCTCGTAGTCTCAAACAACTCCATAAAATTGTGTGAAACTTGTCAATTTGGCAAGCATGTCAGATATTCTTTTCTTAAACAAGTTGAACCAATATGTAGTTCGACCTTCTCTACCATTCATTCAGATATTTAGGGACCAAACTAAGTAACATCTTTCGGATTCAAATATTTTGTAACCTTTATTGATGAATATTCCTGATGTACTTTGATATACTAAATGAAAGAAAAATTTGAACTTTTGTCAAAATTTATGTCCTTTTTCAATGAAGTTTTAAAAATCAATTTGGAAAACTATCAAGATTATCACAAGTGATAATGGTAAAGAATTTTTTCACTTGATCTTTCTTTCTTTTTGTTATCACAACAGATTTTACACCAATTTACATGTCCGCACAGACAACAAAATTGGATTGCTGAAAGGAAGAATCGACATCTTATTAAAATTGCATGCTCCCTAATAATAAATGCAAACGTTCCTATGCATCATTGGATAGATGCAATTATTATTGTATTTTTCTTATAAATAGGATGTTTTCTCCTCTTCAAAATTAAACCCCTCATTCTATTTTTTTTCAAAAGAACCTCTATGTCATATATATCCACGAGTTTCTGGTTTCACATGCTTTGTTCATGATATGTCTCCAAGTCTTCATAAATCTTCAACAAAAGTCATTGAATGTGTCTTCCTTGGATATTCTCATCTTCAGAAAGGATACAAGATACAATTACTACTCTTCAAACACTAAGAAGTATTACATGTTTGCGGATGTAATATTCTTTGAGGAAAGTCCATTCTTTTCATCCTCCACATCAGATTTTGTTTCTATTCAAAAGTCTTGTCAATTACATCCTTTAATCCAATGTTGGTTTACTCACCAAATATGCCTAATCGGTCAGACCATGAAATTAATGCTCCAACACATAACTTACCTAAAGTTGCTTCATCTCCACTCATTACCTATCATCGCATGACACAACAGGCTAGTTTCACATTACTTATCATCGCAAGACATCAGATATGTCTAGTCAGTTTGACCATGAAATTAATACTCCAACACATAACTTACTTAAAGTTCTTTCATCTCCACTCATTACCTATCATTGCATGACACGATTGGCTAGTTTCACATTACCAAATGATTTTCTTGGTTCATGTCCTATTGCACTTGCTCCCAATACACCAACTACTAATTCCCCATCATCTACTCTAGATGACAACTCTGGGCGGTCTATTGCTCTTTGAAAAGGTATTAAATTTACTAGGAACCCTCATACCATTTACAATTTTTTGAGTTATCATCATTTATCTCATTCATATTTTTCTTTTACTACCTCCATGTCTTCACTTGCTATTTCCAAAAATGTTCATGAAGCACTTGATCATCTTGAATGGCAACTAGCCATGATTGTTGAAATGTAGGCACTATAACACAATGGTACATAGGAGTTGGTTCCTCTTCCACCTGGAAAGAAAGTTGTTACGAATGGATTTATGCAATTAAAGTTGTTCCTAATGGTAACATTGATAGTCTTAAGGCTCTCCTTGTTGCCAAAGGATACACTCAAATATAAAGGCTTAATTATGAAGATACTTTTTCTCCTGTGGCCAAAATAACTATAGTAGTTCGACTGCTTCTTGCCATGGTTCTTATCCGTCATTGGCCTCTCTATCAAATGAACATCAAAAATGTGTTCCTTCATGGTGACTTAGATAAAAAGATTTAAATGAAGCAGCCTTCTAGATTTGTTACTCAGAGGGGAGTCTAGTATTGTATGTAAACTTCAGAGATCTCTTTATGGTCTTAAATAGTCAACAAGGGTGTTGTTCAACTAGTTCAGTTGTAGTAGAGAGTTTTGGAATGAAACGCAATAAAGTAGACCATTCTGTTTTTTTTATGTCACATCTCTCTTGGAAAATGTGTTCACTTGGTTGTCTATGTTGATGATATAATCATTATAAGAAATAATGAAGTCAAAATTTCTAAACTAAAACAACATTTATTGAACCATATTCAAACCAAAGATCTTGGCTCTTTGAAATACTTCCTTGGTATAGAGGTAGTTCAGTCCAAGAAAAGTATTGTAATCTCTCAAAGAAAGTATGTTTTGGATATTTTAAAGGAGACAAGCATGGTTGACTATAGGCCCACAAATAGTCCCATGAACACTAATCAAAAGTTATCGCCTAAACAAGGTGAACCTTATTTCGATCTAGGGAGGTATAGAAGACTTGTTAGGAAACTCATTTACCTCACAATCACAAGGCATGATATCTCCTTTGCAATAGGAGTTATTAGCCAATTCATGAAATCTCCTTGTGTAGATCACTGGAATGCTTTGAGAGAAATTCCCAAGACATTAAAAAGGCTCGAAGACAAGGGTTGTTATATGAGGACAAGGGAGACACTCCAATGATAGGGTATTATGAGGTTGGACAGGATCACCCCAAAGACAAATGTTCTACCACTGGATATTATGTATGTCTTGCAGGTAATCTTATCTCTTCAAAGAGCAAGAAACAAAATATTGTTACTAGATCTAGTGCAAAAGCAACGTATAGATCTATAGCATTAGCTACAAGTGAGATGGTGTGGATTAAATAACTCATTCAACAATTGAAGTGCTGTGAAATTCAGCTAATGAGACTCTATTGTGACAACCAGACAGCTATCCATATTGTCTCCAATCCAGTGTTTCAAAAGAGGGCTAAACATATTGAAATTTATTGTCACTTTGGAAGAGAGAAACTACTATACAAGGAGATTAATATTGGGAAAAGGGGTAGCTCAGTATGCACCCTCCATTACTTCCTGAACACTTTGTTGTCCTCTTGATATATATAAATATTAGTTCAACTGAGAGGTGAATCAACTTACTCAAAAATACATTTTATTCTGAAGTACTTTAAACTTGAGTTTTGGATATATACTTTAGAAACAATGTTTTCGCTTAAGTAGGAGTAAGACAAAGTATACGCATTACAATTTTAGCAAGAGATAATAGAAAAATGATTTAGAAGTAAAAACAAGATGTCGTACCACCGATTTTTATGTTTGAACATCTAGGATCAATATTGCACAAGATGATTGACAAATTAATGAAGATGACACAAACAATTGCTAGACAAGTATCTATAAATAAGTTGGATGGCTAAAATGGAGAAAGGCGTCAAGAGTTAATAGGAATAGACAAGTATCGACCAAGCTCAAAATCGAATTTCATCATGTTGCTATATGTTTAGATATACTATATAGTAATATATATTGAGATTTAAAGGGACAACAAGAAGAAAAAAAAGTACCAAAAATGAAAATGTTAAGATGGATGTGAGGTCACTAAAATAATTGACAGGACACGACATGATCGTATGTAAGGAGTTATGGTAGTATCAAACTATCAATTGAGAAAAAAATACGATAGAAAATCAATTAAGGTTACTTAAATACGTAAAAAATAAGGTCCAAAGAAACGCTAATGTGGAGAGTAGATTAGATGATTTTTAATTTTGTGAAAAGGGAGAAAATGAAACCAAGGACACGAGAGGAAGTTGTCAAGCAAAATCTCATGACAAATAATATATTTGAAGATTTGATATTCGCGCAAGTTAAATAGTGTCTCGTGATCCATGCAACCAACTTCACCTAGAGGGATGAGACTTTTGTTGTGATTAGGCAAGGATAAATATTTTGGGATGCATGTACTAATTGTTGTTCTTAGAATTACCTCTGAATTTCTGAACTTATAGTACATCACATTATTTTTTAAATTTGGCTCTAAACAAGTGACGAGGTGCACAATAACAATTGAAATTCTAATTAAATGCATGCACTATATAACAATGAGAGAAGTTGTTAAAATCTCACCTGTTGATTTTTTTTTAATAAACAGTTATAACTATACTTTATCTCCTAAAATGCACCATCCTCACTTTAGAGGAGCAATATCCGAAATGGATTTGACTCTTCTATATTGAGGAGTTTAGTTTGGAGAGAAAAGGTATCTCAACTGTTAATGAAAAAATCAATAGAGTAGATTTTAACAAATACATGATTTATTATGCATGTGCACAACTGCACATAATAGTAATAGTTGGTTTTTTTTCATCAATGCCTGGAGTTCTTTACTTTTCAATGATACTAGTGCCTGTGAGGATCATAAGTCTTACCAGTTGTAATTGTTCGGAACCGCTCCTGACCTGCAGTATCCCAAATTTGGAGCTTGATCCGTTTTCCATCCTGCTCAATGGTTCTTATCTTAAAATCAATGCTGCACCAAGAGAATATACCTTGTGATGTTAAGGAAACTTCTGGCACACAAGATTCTGCAATATCAGTTCTAAATAGTGAAAACTCACCCAATGGTTGTGATGAAACTAGTTGTGAAAGAACCATCGGAGAATCGTAGAAGAAGGCAACTCTTTCCAACCCCTGCAGCCAAGAATAACAGAAAAAGGTTTATGAAAAAATAAGGAATTTGAGCACCAATGCACATTTCTTGCAGTTTCTAGTGGCCACTAATTTTCATTTCGTTATGTTATTATAACTCTTTTATTTCATCCATTCATTTTCTAACAAAAAATAAATAAACACAGAGAGGGTGGAAGAAAATGGCATATATAATGTAGTAAATAATAAAAAGAGTTCATGTGAAACGCCAACTGAAGTCATATTTATTCTTTCCTGTGGAGAAAACTGGTTAAAAGTATGAAAGAAAACAAAGCTCAATAGTAATTTCCGATATCATGTTTGGTTCAATCTTTTTCCACTAAATAATCGCTTAAAAAACAAAAATGCTCATAAGAAGCTGCAAATAAAAGTGATCATTCTTAGATACAAGCTAGTCCAAACACGCGTCCAAATGTATTATGTTTATGGTTTAAATTAAACAAACCATTATTAAGATCCAGACAAGAAGACCTGACTATATAGATAACAAAGAGAACTTGTCGACATATTCAGACTGATTAAACTGAATTTGCAATATAACATTTTGACATCGTGATCGCATCATAGTAATATAAAAAAAAAATGACCTAAATACCAGCTCAAGCGAGATCATCAAAAGATTCAAACTCTGAAATAAAACACAGTCGCCTGAAAATCTAAATTCAACAGCTGGGGAGAAAAGAGAGAGAGGAATGACGTTTATCAATGAGAAAAGGTGACGTTGAAGCAAAGAATCGGCTGATTTATGTTTGATTTCATCAAGAAAGGGAAAAAATTAGAGGAGTGAGTTACCACTATCGCCAATCAAGAGAAGCTTTATGAGGTAATCGTAATCCGCACGAGCCCTTGCCGGTGGAGCAGCCATCAACTTTCAATGAATCGGCGTGATTTCAACACGGTGTGTCTGCATACAAATCCCAAAATCATTGATGATAAAAACAAAAGAGTTCAAAAAATGAAAGGCGAAATACCAGATCCGAAATAGGGAGGAAAATGGGAGGGACAGGGGATCTCCAAAGTTCAACCGAAGACCGCGGAGATTTTTAGAGAGAGGAGCGGTGCTTAATTTTCTTCTTTTTATTTTATAATAAAAAACCTCCAAATTTTTATTGACCAGAGTACCAGCTTTTTTACAACCTTCATCTTCGGAGCTTTCCCCTACTCTATTGGGAGCCAATTTTTATCACCGGATTATAAAATTATCTTCTTTTTTACATTATCATTTATCTCTCCTCAAAATATTTAATCAAATATTCTCTCTCTAATGAATCTTATATTTAAAAAATTCGATCCCACGTTATTTTCACTCATTTTCATTTTAATTAAATTATATTATCTGTTAAATTATTTTATTCAATGAAATATCAAATATTTTTTATATTTCACATTTTTTTTTAAAATTATAAATATTAACAATACAATTTAATTAATATGCATTGATTTAATTGTAAAAATTTTACACTGTTCAATCCCAACTTATAAATAAAATGGAAAAACATTATTAACATTAGTATTTTTTTACGTTATGAATAGATAATAATTATATTCTTAACAATAAACCAGGACTTAAACGTATAGAATATTTTGCAAACAATATATAACTATTTAAAAGAATAATAGATTAAAATGAACAGGTTGTTTTATTTAATGTGTTTCTTTGTCTAACCAGTTAGTTGATACTTAGATTCTTTAAAAAAAATCTCAAATTAAGTATTCTATTGGTGTCTGTCATTAAAATTATTAACATAATATTTTTAAAATATTTTAAAGTATTACTTAAAGTATTTTAATAATTTAAATAATTTTTCATAATAAAATTTGAACAAATATAAAATAGGAATAGATAGAAATAAATTATTAAATTAATTCACTTTTTTATTCATTATTATTGAAAAAATATAAATATTTTTTAAGCTTTAAACTTTCAAAAGTTGTTACGGAATATTTCTTGAAGATAGAAATAAATAGGGTTAAATTAGTATTTTTAAATTCGTTAATTTTAATAATTTCACACTATTTACTATAAATTTTTATTAAAATTTTAATTTTTAACAATTATATAAACACTATTTTTAAAGTTATAATTATTAATTATCAATTTCCTAAGTTCAATTAGTTATAAATTTCTATGAATACTTTTTTTATATTTTAAACAATAAAAAAATTATAAACATTTGAAAATCAGTATAGTTGAGATTTAACAATTAAATTTAAATTTTTTATTAAAAATATTTTGTAATTATGTTCTAAATTTTAAAAAATTTTATATTCATTTTTTAAAATTGGGAATAGTTCAGAATATGGAATAAAAGGGATAATTTATATTTATTATTTCTTTTAGGTATCTTTATGTTGAACTTCCAAGACTAGTCTCGTGATTTTATGTATTTAAATATTATTAAATAAATTTTTCAAATTTATTTTTATAAAAGATTGTAAAAAAATCTTAAAACTGGGAACAATTATTGTTGAGTCTATAATTTAAAATTTACTAATTTCAAATTTTAATATATAGCCTTTGAATATAAATTATTTTAGATATTAAAAATTTAAATTTATTTTTATATTTTTTTATATAATTTTGTATTTTAATTATAATTTAAATATATTCTGAACTTGAATTGGATATTAGTTATATTTTAATCATTTTAACTTAAATAATAGTTGTATTCATTACGCACTTGAAAAGATAAAAAATAATTTAAAATTCCTGTAATAAATATATAACATATATATAATACCACATGTTGTTATTAAATCTTCAAGAATTTAGAAAATGTAAAGGATAAATAGTATGTATGATTTATTTAATTTTGTATAGAACATATGAAATTTGGTAGTGCAGTTTATTTCAATTTATTCTAATTATTTAATGAAATATAGTAAATAAAATAAGTAGAGATATTTAGCCTCTATTTTCAATTAGAAGCATCATTCATACACTTATTTTAAAAGTAAAGCTTTCTCAAAACTAGCTTTCTTAAGTAGACACATACAAACTTTAAACAATATAGATATATTTATAGTCAAGTTTAAAAATAAAATTAAGAAATCTTATAAAATTTATTGTAATTTAATAACATAAATTTTACAAATTTTAGTGATGATGGATAATGCATATATTTATAAGATAAATCAGTATAATTGCTTTATAATTTTCTTGAAAAAATAGTTTACATATAACTAGTTAATAATACCATAAAATAAAATAAATTTATGATAAATGCAAATATTTTTCATGTGAGACTAAATATTTCTTGAGAATATTAATTTTTAAATTTATTGTAATTTTTTTCCTACAAACAACTAAATTTATTATAATTACTTTATAATTTTTTTAAAATTAAATTAAATAGCTAAATTTTTTGTTTGTAATAATGTTATAAATCATTATTTATGTTTTCCATTAAATTTTTTGTAATTTTTATTAAAAACTTATTTTAAGACTCAAATAATATTAAAGTTTAGTGAATTTAGTTACCTTATTTCATATTAAAAATAAGGTAACTAAATTTGTCATTGGTTCAAAGTTTGTTTCAAAATAAACTTAAAATTTTGTAAATTTTATGTGGCATGATTCATAACGTTTTGCCTACACCTTTGTGGCACAACCCAAAAGTTTTAATCAGACAGGTTTTGAAGACACAAAAATTATCTGAGTCTATTTCAAAATAAAGTAAAAATTTTGTAAAAATTATTATTACTCACTCCACCTTTGTGGTACAGCTTAACGAGAAAGGTATTAAACTAGTTTTTGGAAAGAAATTCAACCACTTATTTGTTAAAAAACTCCTAAAGATGTGGTTGATGCATTGAAATGGTCAAAGCCTATTTAAAAATAAAAAAAGTATTTTGTATTTTGAAGTGTGTCATACCTCTATGAAATAAATTACATAGGTATAAGTGTCAGAGATGCTTTGAATTAGTTTTGCTTTGTGCATCAAAGATTCTTCTAAAACTATATCATAACCCACAAAGATTGGTACCATAGTAATAAAAACCAAATCGAAGGTCATCAAATTGGGAATCGGATGAGTCACTGATTCTATTCAATTTGTAGATTTGTCATGTAGTTAGATCAACAAAATAGATTAAATTGGCTGATTTTGTTGAAAACCCATAATCCTTCGGTTAAACCGAATTATTTTATTATTTTTTCCTTCTTTTTTATTTTGAAATGACGTCATTTTAGTGGATTAAAGAAAATGACATAATTTTTATGGTGTATCACTTTGTGGATAAAGAGTCAAATCTATAGAAGAAACACTTAATCATATTTCGAATACTAGATTGATATTTTAAAATAATGAAATTATAATATTCAAATATTGATGACTTATAAACTTACATAGAGAGATACACTAAAGTGGTTTTTTACATCACCCGACCTCCCACAACTCTCTAGATTAAATCAGAGAAGTGTGAGTTATACACTAAATTGGTTTTGTGCATAAATAATTATCCTATATTTTTGTATCATCACTCACAAGATTGAAGTAGACGACTAAATTTATTTTGTGTCATAGATAATAAATTAATGTATTTTATAAAAAATAATTTTTGTAATGAAACACTTTCAATAATATAAAATATTTTTTTAAAAAAGTCGTCTTATACAATAAAACAAGTATTTATAAATTCATTTAAATCTGCTTAATTTGTTTCATAATTTTTTCATATGTAACCTTGTGATTTTTATAACGTATGAATAAATGATTTATTTAAATTGAATAAATGATTTAATTAAATTACAATTTAAATACAGGTAATTAATTAATTACTTACTAGATGATAATTTATATTTTTTATAAATCATAGTTAATATGTGATTAGTGGTTAATGATATCAGGTAAGTGAGATTTAAATGAAGGAAATATGGTAAGTGAGTTTAATTAATACCGTATGGGATGTAAATAGTAAAGAATGTTTTGGGTTGAGATACTGAAGTTGTATAAATTAAAAAGAAAAAGTTGTTGAAAGAAGAGTGCACTGAGAAGAAAACTGAATTTCAAACAACACCCCTCATGCTCTTTATTGCATCCGCGCAACCTGCTTTCTTCCCCCAAACCCTCCTTCTCCAATTTCTTACACCCACGAGCGGCACCCTGGAGAACTAAGCAAAGAATCATAATTCCTCCATTTCTCTTTTTCCTGAGCTAAGATTGTTGTAGGCAAGTCTCTCTTCGAACTAGGTTTTCTTCTTGTTAGGGTCTCACGAACTACCACCATGAGAGGGTCAACCTTTTTAATTTCTAAGTTCTTTATGTTTTATATATATACAGGTCTTGGTAACTTTGAATAGCTGTGACACTGGGTTAGGAAGTCAAAAAGCTCCTAAGTTCTTCTCTTCTCCACCACCAATCTTAAGGAAGAAATAGGTAAGGGAAGTTAATCCTATGTTTTTTATTTCTTAACTTTTGATTTAATAATGTGTTTGTGTAATTGGCTATTGATTAATGTTGTTTTGGAGTTGTATTTAGCTTTGGAATGAGTTTTTAGTCCTTTGCGAGTCGTAGGGATTGGGAATGATTTGCAAGATGTTTGGATTCGTAAGTGTTATATTCAGTCATGCAGACACCCACCACATAGCTGTGGCAAATCCCACACGTCTTCGGCAGACGCACAGAAGGAGAAAATGTATCAGTGATTTTGTCAACCACATCTGTGTAAAATCCCACATGAGTGTGGGAAACACGCAGGTGAAGAATACGTGGGTTTTCCCAGAGTTGTGTAACTTCCACATGGCTAAAATGCATTAGGATATTTTGGGTACGCTCTCTGAGGAGTAAAATGCATTAGGATTCTCCCACCTCACTGTGTCATCATCCATAGAGGTGTGGGATAAGCCCTGAAAAAGATAGCAGCCAAAAAATGTACGAGATGTCTTGATAACCTTTAATATCAAATGAAGAATTGTTATGATGTTATAGTGACAAAAAGATTATGCGATTATAATGGCTTATGATGTTATTATGTGTCGCGAGTTAGATATCCATTAATAGAATGATGATATGCCATTATATTGAACTATAAATGATGTTGTCTTTCATTAGTGATGTTGCATTTGCCTTAAATAATATTATGTTTACAGCATAAAAGCATAATAGTATTTGATAGAGAAAAGGTGGTGTAGTAAAAGTGTAAAATAGTTTCGAACTCTATTTTATTTCATATCTTAACTACTTCAGATTTTAACATTCTTATTTACTGACAAGTATTTCTGTTGGAAGAATTCTTCTGTGAAGAAGTAGTAGACTAGCAGTGTTAACAGTAGAATCAGTCGAAAAGGAAAGTGGACATGTCACAGAGAATTGGGACGAAGCTCTTTGTCTACAGTTAGGGTTCTTGTCTCCTCCTTCTCTAACCAAATTCAAGCCTGACTCCTCAACATTGCGTTTTTTTATTTTCAGGATTATCCTTTTACACTACACTGGATCAGCTCAAGAAGTTGTTCTCCCCATTTGGAGTAGTTACCAATGGTGTGTTTTTGCTGTGCCTTTTCTCTATTATCAATTGTTGTCCCCTCCCCTTTTTTCTTACTCTCTTGTTCAATTTTGTGTTATCATTCAGCTAATCTGGTGATGGATCCTGTAACTAAAAGGCACAAAGGGTTTGGGTTTGTGTCCTACAAGACTGAAATTGAAGCGGAAAAGGCTATGAAAGCCATGAATGGCAGGGTAATTTTCTCTTTGACATGTCTCCTTCCCTCTAAGTGACTTTACACTTAATTGATTCGTTTCTAGCTTAGTTTTCTCTGTTTGTGTCTCTAATCTCTATGACATGAACAACCTCTCCAAATATCTTTGCTTGCTTTTTTTTTTTTTTTTTTGTCAATGGAAACATTATTGTAATACCACATAATGTTGCAGTGAATGTCTTTTGGCTGCATTTACGATTATGGTGGACTTGATTTTTTTTTTTTAAAAAAAAAATTGCTCTAGATACTTGATATCTTTTGCTAACTATTTTTGTACCATGTTAGGGCTTCCATTGAGTATCCTTGTTTCATGGAAAGTTGATTAATTCCTACTTTGAATGCTTATTAATACGTGAGGGAAGACATGTAATATTGTCCTTGACTTAATAATCTGCTCAAGTAGTGGTAAAGTGAAGCCGGGAAGATGGAAATGGATGTAGTTATATTATCTCTTCCTTTCAGAGCATAAATATAATGTATCTTAACTCGTGTTAAATTTTTGGGTTTAGGCAAGTGTATCAATGCATAAAGTTTTAATCTAAATGTGGAGTATATTCACTGCATATCAGTTTTTTCTAATCAACAATCTGACCATTATTTTATTTCTTATTTATTTTGAGAGAAAGCTATATAATAATAATGCTCATTGTGAGTTACTTGTGCAACACCAAAATTGTGTTAGATATTCTTGTTGTCGCTAGATCATCCCTACGATTTAGGAGACCTAACCTAGAAACATTCAAGGGTGAGTTGAAGTTACTCTACCTAACTCAAGGGTGGGTTATATATAGAGTGGATTGTGTTATCCTGCCCTCTTGATCTTTGTGGGTGGTTCATATATTGCGCCATCATGCATAGGCTTCTTGCAATATATTGGTTATTTTTGGGAGTGTGGAAAATGCTTCATGAGATAATTGGTCGAGCACCAACAAAACATGTGTTTAAGGTCAGTATCCAAGAGGCAAGAGTTGATCAAGGGAGTCCATCAATGTTAGGCCTAAAGGGGTACACAACTCCTGGTTTTCGAGTGCATAATAAGCGTCAAGACACTAAGTCTAAGAAAAGTGTGCAGACTTAGAGGTACACAACCCCTCAGTTTCAAATGTGTTAGCATGAACCATGAAGACACAGTCTAAAACAGATAGGTCGGTCGGCGTAGACCTAGAGGGTCACATATTTAATGTCAGCATGATCGAAGGGGTCAGTCGATATTAGACCCATATGGGTAATATTGTTAGGGAAAATTCCCCTTCATGTAGTGTGAGGATCAAAGAGTATGGAACACACAATAATACCACATAAAGGAATAATAGAAGACACAATTTAATATGATTTTTCACTTCTAGTCTACGTTCACACCATTATTTAGTCTACGTTCACAAGACATCTATTATTATTTATTATTCATTGATATATATACCATGTAAAGGTAAATTATGGTGTGTTCCCATGTTGCAAATGTCTTGTGCATCAAATTCCTTCCCTGCTTCATATTGAATGTAATTATAAAGCCAGATATTCATGCATACATTCATGACTTACTTTAGTTTGATAATCAATAATCGTATTTGCACACACACACAAAGATTGTTCTCTGGCATGGACACATCTAGCTGTCTTGCTATGAATTTGATATTCATCTTTGATATCCTCTTAGTTGTGTAGCTTTCTCGAAGTTATCACTGTACCTACAATTAAAAATAATCTTAGCCGTAGACATGGATCTGACAATAATTTACATAGCACCCGTATGTTCTATGGAATTGAATTTTGAATTTTCTTCAATAAATTAATCTCATATCCTGCATGGTGCAGATTGTTAATGGAAGACTGCTTTTGGTTGAACCTGCAAATGAGAAATGAGCTAGGAAAGACCGTGCCTTTGTATACAGGGATAACAGTCTCCATGAACTAATCTTTTTGAGAAATAATCAATTATTCTTTCATGGTAAAAGTAAAATCACAAATAGTTGTTTCTATATTAAAATCATTATTTTGTGGGATAGAAGTGACTATTGTGTATGATTGAAACAATTTTTATGTTCAAGCTAGGCTCCTCTGTTTTCGTGTTCTTCAATCTTGTGTTCTTCAATCTTCTAACAAGGAATATTCCGTTGCGAGAATATAAGTTATTAATTTTGAAACATTTTATTTATAAGCTAGTAATTTTGTTTTATTCATTGTAATTAAAAGAACCATGCGTCCCCAGTTACAAAGTGATCTCTTTTCATGTTTTTAAATAATAATGCACAGCCACCGCAAGCCAACAACATATTATTATCAATAAAAAAATTACTCATTATTACTTATAATTGTCCTAATTATATTTACTTCTTATAGGTTAGGAAAAACTTATTTTACTCTACGTACAATTTTGAAATCATTTTTGTTTTAAAAGTATAAGTATGCTAATACCTCTAACAATGTTAGTGACAAATAATAAACAGAAATTAAAATTTATATACATGGAGTAAAATGAGTTATTTATAATAGGAGTAAAAAGTAGAGTTGAACATGATTATATGTAGTTAATAAGTAATTTTTCTTTTATTAATGATTCAATCCACCTGACATAGGAATGCACCGCTCTTAGTGACATCTGTTGCATAATTCACGACCTACCTATTGTGATCCTTCCAAGCATCTGTTTTTACCATACTTTTTACCACACAGTGACAGCAGCACCCGTCTCAAGCATCTCTTTTCAAACTAGTAAGATGCATCTAGTTAATTGTCCTCCATTCCTCCCAGCCATATACACTATATTTTCACTCTCTACTCCTCTTAACATTATATCCAAACATGCTCTACGATTCATTCCCAACACATAATCAAAATTTCTCTTTGCTTTAATCTATTATCATGAACCGAATTTGACGGCATAAACACCCATCTTCAGCCATATTCTTATCTAAAAATCTTATCATTGAACGTTAAATTGCTTTCCAAGTTTCAACACACTTTGTTTTTTGCGCCACAACCCAACAAGTTTCTAAATTGTAAACACTTGTCCAGGCTTCATCACGTAACACTACATTAATTCCCCACTATTGCATGTACATTTTCTAGTCTTTGACGGTTACATCGCATTCAAAAAATAAATCAAATGAAGTCTCCTCAAATTTGCCATGGTCTTGCATATACATTTTGTCATTGTGATGAATTTATAACCTTCCTATTTGAGAGATTTGTAATGTTTGATTTTAATATAAAGCAAGCTTTCAAACAAACAAATATACTTTAAATGGAACAATATTGATCCTTATCAAAGAACTCCAAAAATGATCCTTGTGATTAGACATTATAACTCGAAACATAAATCTTATCATATACACACCAAATGTATTTATCCCTCTATTTCAACCTATCTTCTCTTGACTATTGCATTCTGCTTATTGTAGCTTATAAATCCCTTAATAAGTTTTGCTCCCATTGAAACACATCTTCTTCATCTCCACTTCCACACTCACTTACCTCTTCACTCACCTATCTCGGCCATTGTTTTTTTCTTATTTTTCTGCCACAAGATATAATCTTTAACATTTCTTTCAGCATTCCATCTACAACTTAAACATCCTACCAAAACAAAGTATTTTCCCCCTTCCATTACCCTCCTACTTATATTTCTTGTCAACCAATCATGTATATTGTGAGTCTCTCTTGAAAGTTTACAATTATCCACGGTACCATCTAGAATCTCTCTCCTTTGTTTCCCACCAACCCTTTTCATTCATATATTTTGACTTTAGAACTCTATATCACATTGATTGTCTCCCTTAACATTTTCCATCTCAATTTGTCTAAGAATGTCAAATTCATCATTAGTATACTTTTTATATTTAACTTTTCATCTTCTTTTCCTCTACAAAACCTTATCCCAACTCACCTCTTCAATTTTATTTCTTCCCTCCCCTCCTCATGAAATTTTTAAAAGAAAAAATCAAGTGAAAAAATTATAACATTAGATGCCTTGAAGAATGAAAGAAATAAGAAAAACCAACAAGAGTACAAGACTGATTATATTAGAACTACTTTCCCTCCAAGTGAAATATGTTTACTTCCAATAATGTCAATTGTTTCTTCACCTCCTCCAATATATGCTTCCATGCCTTTTTGAGTGTTTGCCCCTAGTAGTAACTCCAAACATTTGTAGGCAATGTTCCAACCTTAGAATTTAGTGTTCTCATCATTCTAACCAAACACCTTATTAACATTAATTCCCAATATCTAATACTTATAAAAATTTTCATTCAGTCTAGACATCAACTCAAAAAGCTTTAAGATTGATTTAATAATTCTAATCTTAGCCTAAATCTTTGCAATTATAAGTGTGTTATTTGCCAAAGATTTTCAACCATTATGACGCAAAAAATTTGCACAATTAGATTGCGTTAGGTTGGAATTTAAAATTTTAAGTTAGTGTCTAAAAATAAATTATCACAATGCTTTTGTTTAAAACGCTACATAAATAGCATAAGACACGTGTTTATTTAGCTAAAAAATAAATAATAAAAAAATATATCTTCAATAGACATCTTTAATAGATTAACTCTAAAATCTAAATTGGAGTTGGAGAAAAAAAAATGTAAGTGTTACATGAGTTATGGCATGTTTGAAAACCAATTACATAATACAAGTTTATTTTTAAAACAAACGATTCTCACAAACTTTTCACTTTGAAACACAACTTTTTTCATTCAGTGTGATGATCCACACTCAAGTCAACAATTTTCATATCTAAATCATGCGCATCCAAGATTACAAAATAAAAGAGAGCAAATAATTATGACGTCAAATCAGAACAAAGTTGACTTAAAACAATGCGAAAAACACAAATCAGTGGTAGGGAGATAACAATCAAGTACATGGAAAGCCATCTGCTCCTTCAATGGAGGATTTAGGCGGCAAAATCACAAAATAGTGAAAATACAAAAAACGGTAACAATAAAATGAAGTCCAGTGGGAAGCAGCTTTATGGGCAAGAAAACCCAGATCTGACGATATAACTAGAGCAAAGTAAACTTATTTGAGATGTCTGCAACTGAACATTATAAGGTGTAAATAAACAGAAAACAAGATGTTTCATTGATGTAGCAAACTCCTACACGCAAGATAATAAGATAGGAATTACAATGTTTAAAACAGATCAAATGTTGTTACACATCAAAAGCCCCTAAACAGCGATATACATGCTAAAAGCAAGAGAAGTCATTTAAGCTTTCTTGGGAGATTTGGTAGCCTTGGATGGGGATTTGGGCTCCTTGGCGGCCTGAGTCTTCTTAGGCAACAAGACAGGGTTGATGTTGGGAAGAACACCGCCATGGGCAATGGTTACGCCAGCAAGCAATTTGCCCAACTCCTCATCGTTCCTCACAGCCAAAAGCACATGTCTTGGAATAATCCTATTCTTCTTATTGTCGCGGGCAGCATTCCCAGCCAACTCAAGCACCTGAAGAGTGAAATCCGCACATTTAAAAAAGAGAATAAAGAGTGAGGGATGAAATTGGTGAGATGTGAAGTTACCTCGGCGGCCAAGTATTCGAGAACAGCTGCCAAGTAAACAGGAGCACCGGCACCGACGCGCTGCGCGTACCTTCCCTTCTTCAAGTAACGGCCGATTCTTCCGACGGGGAATTGGAGACCAGCCTTCACGGACCTTGACACTGACTTCTTCTTCGGCCCGCCACCTTTCCTTCCTCCGGCACCCTTCTTGATCTTTCCACCCGTGTCCATTTTGGAACCCTAGAAATTAGCACTGATTCAATCAAATGAGAAATACTTTGTATCACCAATTCAATGGCTCGTGGAATTGCCTTGCCAGCGTTTTATAGATACAGCTTTCCTAGCTTCTCTTGTCCTTACAACCATCCCGCTCTCAGACACCTCTCCACGCTTTGATTACATCTTATCTACGGCTCACAATCTCCTATCTGGCAATCCCTGTGCTTCCTAACTGCCCAATCGCCTCTTGCTTTGTCACACGCTCTTCTTTTTCCATTTCTGCACTTTCCCCTTCCACCATTACATTAATTATTCATCAATACTATAATTTTAAATGCCCAAAGTATTTATTATCAATCATAATTCATAATGGTTACCACAATTTTCCACCTTCTAATTAGATATTTTTACACTTACATTTAATTACCGTTCTTCATTTATGTTAAGTTTATTGACTTTGTCAATTAATATTTTAAAAATCATGTAAATGAAGAATTTAAAGTTAACATTTGTGTAAATTTTTTTATATTGTAAGTACATACTAGTTAAACTCGTATTTTTTTTTATATCTCTTTAAAACAACATGAGTGTAGTCATCTCATAACGTTTTCAGCAATCAAAGAGTTATTTGATTTCATCAAAGTTAAAATCTCTACATATTTGGTCCCTATTTCCCTATTTAAACATAATCAAATCATATATTTAACATATATAATAACCAAAGAGTGAACACGTCGATAGTTTTAGACAATGTTTTAAAAGTCAAACTATTTACTAACTCGACCAAGGTACCAAGTCACTTGGTTAAAGGTCTAATTGGCGGGTCACTAGTTGAACAACATGAATTAGTCTTTAATAAGATATGTATTATAATTTGCACATATATATCATAAGTATTACAAGTGACACAATGGTGACTAATTTTATTATCTTTCTAAAGGTCATGTGTTCAAACCAACATCATGCCACACGTTAATTTTGTAAGTTTAGTGAGACCAAGCACGAGCCTTCAATGTTTAATCTACAATATGGGTCAACCTACTGGTATGCCCATTTCAACTTATTAGGCCAAATAAGTTTTTAAAACACTAGTTTTAGAAATAAAAAACCATGACCTAACACATCCATCATGTTAAGCTTATAAGGCCCGAACAACCAACTAATCTACCTATACCTATGTGATTTTAATAATTACAAATAAATTGAGGTTGATTATCTAATATTTTACTTGTAAACTGATAGCAAAAGGTAATATAGGTATAATATTATCAAAAGGTGAAGAAACCACGAGACATGAAGCATCTATTAAAGATCAAAATCCTAAACTGCTTACACCCTGATCAGATCATCTAAAGTGTGATGTTTTTCGTCGAAGGCTGAAGAACCAAGCTTTTAGCTCCTTGAGAGACATATGATTGAGAGCATTTATCCAGAGAAGCTAGACCATTTCAAGAACATACGGTTAACATCTTATGAAGGAGCTTATCTTTCTATCTTATGAAGACTTTCTAAGGAAAATACATCTTCATATTAGAAGACATCATCTTATGGACCATCTAAATCATAAGAAGACAAACCTTCTACTAATGCACCCTTAGAATAAGAATTAATCATAGAACATAATCGTGATTAGAGCATTTGCACCTATAGAATGAAGGTACAAGTTAATCAAACTAAGATTAAGAAAATTAATTCAAAGCTAATTTGATTAGGGATTCAAAGATCAAGCTTTGAAATGAGACTCTATTTTAAACTCAATAATAGATGAAAAAAATGTTATATATGATCAAAATCTCACCATTTGCTTTTAACATCTATAACTGATTATTAGTTAACTTCTATGTGATAAATAACCGTTAAATTATGGCATAAAAAGTGGAATTTGAATTGTGCAAATGGATGAAGCAGCTACAATGTAGAGTAAACTCAAAAGTTGAAAAAGTGATCAATGAAGCTCAACATCATAAAAAAGTGACAAGTTAGTAATAAGCGTTCAAAAATGCATTTAACACAAGTTGCATGAGTCATGTCTTCATCATTTAAAAGGGAGCAATGGTGGTCATTGTTGAAGTGCAAAGTTTTCTACACTACTAATGGTAAGTACATTTGTCGTATGTAGTATCTGATAAATATCGATCGATCCCACAAGGACTTGATGACACCTTATAAATCTCAATACTATTTACTTGTAATAAACAAAGGAAATTATTTATACTAACAACTGATAAAGGCAAGATTTAAATAAAGAACAAACAGTAAATTAAACAGTTACACAAATGACAATATTTGGTTGGGTCTTGATTTTACTAAATCATCCTTCAAGTGCATAAATGAACTTAAAATCATAATTTATTACTCATGTTTCCACACTCATAAAAGTACCATTAATCTCAATTATTTGCAAGTAAGAGACTAAGCTATTTGAGATTTAGACCATTGATCTCACATAAATTAAAGTCAAATAACTTGCATTGAGAAAAAAAACTTAAGATGGTCAATAGGTTTTATCTTATTCCTAGCAAT
This sequence comes from Psophocarpus tetragonolobus, assembly GCA_037954015.1. NCBI lineage: Eukaryota > Viridiplantae > Streptophyta > Magnoliopsida > Fabales > Fabaceae > Psophocarpus > Psophocarpus tetragonolobus. Next base: position 93,080,330 of record CM075690.1, read on the forward strand.
AAACCTCTTTAGGAGCTTTTCTTATTTTACAAGTCAAAATGTTCTCTTTGTCTCATTCAACTAGTAAAATCCACAAAAGATAAAGATATAAGCATGAAGTAAAGAAAAACACCAACAATGAATAATAAAATTTGATTAAAAGAGAAAAAATACACAAGAGTTCAGGTTTAGTTACATCAAACCCTAACTAGTGAAAAGCATGATCTATGGATGAAAAGTTCAAAAATGAAAGGAAAAAATGAAGAATGGATGAAAGAAATGAATTTGGATCGTGCCCTTGGTCAGTAAAGTGTGTAACCCTTTTCCAGAACAAAAGACACCTTTATATAGCCATCAATATACAACACCAACGCCCAACAGTGACGAAGTGACTGCTAGGCACCGAGAGAAAATTGGGCTCCAATTAATTCGAGTGCTGGTTGCATGGGCGTTGAAATTGCAAGTGAGCATTGGGTGCTTACTCTATGGTTGTTACACACCTAGACTCTAGTACACCACTAATAATCCCGAATCTTCTGGCATTTCTTGAGTCCTTTTTAAAACTTGTCTTTGAACAAAGAAAAATAGGAAAATAAAGTTAAATTTTGCATAAAATGTAAACCTAAGACTAATTTCCTAACTATATATAATTTTAAGTGAAAATGGAGGAAACAATACCTTAAATGAGAAGAAATTATGATAATTATTTTATTTTACCTATGTAGATATTGGTAAATTAGACAATTATCAATCATCTTTTAAAGGCTATAAATAAAGGCTAAAGGAAGAAAATAATATAGAATCTAATTTATGTGAATAAACATTCATATATAGTTTTTTTCTTCTTTTCGTGTTGCAATCTCTATTCATAAACATTCACCTTGAGTGAATAGAAGTCTCATCTAGAGCAACCTTTTACTAAGCTTAGTTTACATATCCGTCACTCGTGAATCTAATGCTTGTGATCGAAACTTAAATATCCTCTCCTTGAGAGTTAATTTGTATCAATATTTATATGTCTTCTTGTATTCATCCAATAATGACTTATTGTTAAAAGAATACTTAGTAGAAAGTCATGAGCAACTTAGTGTAAAATACTTACTTATCAAACTCAGGGGAGTTTGTGTTGTAAATCATAAATGGTGAAAAAAATGCTCGTTCTAAGCCAGAATTGACCAAAATAATATTTGTCCGTATTTTAGTGGAAATAGTAGAGCCTTATAATTAATGGGTACTTGGAAGAGACTGGACATAACTCACTTAAGTGAACCAATATAAAACAACATTATCTCTAATCTTCCATTACAGCATTTTTTTATCTATAACTGACCTATAACTTGAATAGTTTTATAAGAAACATTGTTTATAAGAAGTTTTTTTACTAACGTTAGCTTATAAGAAGTTTATGATACATTAAGTTGTTTTAGCTTTACAAAAGTTGTTTTAGAAAGGTATTTCAAACTTTCTTATTCATTATATCTTCTTATTTGTTTTAACAAAACCATTTTTGAATATATAATTTTACATGTGGTTTATGAAAAAGTTTATATACAAATTTCTTATAGCTCTATTCAACCTTTCTTCTAGAGTTAACCTTTCATTTTACATAAATTGGTTTGAACATGTAACTTATACTCATCAAAACCCAATTGTTTTGCTAGTCGTAAGTTTGAATAATCATTTTTTATAAGGCAAAGTATATGAATAGTAGTAAAAACACTAAAGAGCATAAGAAATGCCTTCTAGTGGGAGTACAAAAGTTTTAGTTAAAAAACAAATACAAGTCTATAGATTGCAATATCTTAGAGTCCATTTGAATAACCATTAATTTTGACTTTGAAATAATATTATCATCTCATTGTATAATTATTTTGTTTTTTATTTAGGAATGTGTATGCATAAATACATATATCTTATTCAAAAATATTTTACATAATCATTCAATCCCAAATTGTCTAATATAACAAATAAGTTGATTTTAACAGTAATTATTTTAAAAGTCGTTCAAATGATTATTTGTTATTACATGACAGTATAAAATTGTTTTATATTGTTAGTGCATTACCATTAACTTTTAATTTTGTATCATGTTTTATACAGGAGTGGTTTTAGAGATCAATAAGTGATTGTTACCCCTAATTGATAAAACTCTTTCCATGTTTGGATTTTATGCAACCGTTTGTACCCCAAGTGCCTTTTTTTCTTTATTTTATTGAATTTTAGACTAATTATTGATTATTTTTATGTATGATGTCTTTGAAGGTGATAGAACCATGATATTGTGGCCTATGATTCACTTTATTCTAGGTTTAAACTAAAGAACACAACACATAAAATAATTAGAGAAAGAAGTCAAACTTGGAGCTATTCATTGGAGAAGATAAAAATGGAAATAAGAAGCATGAAGGTGTTATTTCAACATGTAAAAATGATTCTGGATAGATGTTTGCCATAGGGAGGTGCTTCTTGATAAAAGACATGAAGAAGAAAGCTTCACTTTCTTAGAAAACCCATGCAAGTGGAAGAGAGTTCTCACAAGTCCTTAGTTTTATTTAAATTTCAAAAGTGATTACATAAGTTGTAAAAACACAAGGGTGTGCATGGATTTGATAAATTCAATCCAAATCCAATTAAATGAATAAATTCATATCCATTTAATTGGATTCAATTTTTTGAAAATGGTTTAAAACTAGTTTATAATAAAAATATTATTTTATATTAAATATGATTTTTTAGTAAATTTCAATTTAGACATTTTATTTAATTTTATTTTCTCATCACATCTATAATTAATATTAAAAAACTATTTTTAGTTATATTTAGCTACACAACTCAATTAATTTTACAAAAAAATGATTTTATTAGATCAATAATACTTGAAAGTCTATTGAAATAAAGTTAAAATTTATGACTATCATTTTCACATTGGATACAATAGTGTGACGTCAGTATGTTCACAAAGGTGTGAGATACATCCCATAAAAGAGCGAAAAATGCTTAGATGTATTTTCTCTTTTAGCACATATTATGTATCTATGTGGTATGTGCCACAAGTATATGGGTGAATCCTTGAATATTTTTATGATTTTCTCTTTTAATATGTTTCTCACACTGCTGTGGAAATAGTCACACTGTTGTGGTGAGTGTTAGAAAGTAAAACATTTAACTATTCTATAAGTAAGTATAAATTAAATATTTCATAAAATACAATATTTGTTTGACCTCGTATAAGAAATCAAGTAAATTGATTACATTTTTATTTTTCTTTCATGTTCTGTGTGATGGTTAATGAGTCTTTAGTGTTTTAAATATGTATAATATTTTAAGTTGTAATTTTTATTTTTAATTAATAATAACAATAATTACCCAACTCATAATTTAGTCAAACTTAAGGCTCCTCACCCTCTCGATAAGTGTATTTTACAGAGATCGAATCGAAGTCTTCTTCCACAAACTCAACATGTGTTGTCAAATTAGTATGTGTTATAATTTTTGTTTATTATCAGTAAGTTTTTACATAATATAATTTTTATTTCAAAATATTCATATCTCTAATAACATAAATAAAATTTGAATCATTTTATTAATGTCTCTATAGTCTATATACTCGTTGTTTAAATTTTAATTTTTAAAAATCTAAACAAATATCTAACTAATTGGATTGAATGTAAAGTAAAAAAAGAAATTTTATTTGAATATGAAATCAGTCCATTAAATGAATTGGATTTACATATTTGAATCTTTTTCACGCTCTTAAAAGGTTATATAAAATGACTAAATTTTGGGGTGCAAAACTCTTTAACCAATGCTAAATACCTTATCATGGTTAAAAGTGATGTGCTAAGCAAACTACCCAATGCACCTACCTTTCCCTTATGTGTACATGAGTATAGTAAAGAGAGGAAGAGTAAATAGCAGTCATGCTTAACATGTGACAAAAAAAAGTGTGAATAACAAAAAGAGAGTGAGAAACTTAAAAACAACTTCTCTCACTTTCTTTGTGCTTCAATCCTACTTGGGTTCAATTAGAGCAAATGTCCTATTTTACCATTTCACTAAAGTCCTATAAAACAAGGGTGATCCTATAATTGAGGATCAACTCAAAGTGTTAATTATACAACTATTCAATGTTATGATCACCTTACATTGCTTTATTCCTAGATTTAATGTTTATACAATGTTTTCTCATATCCTTTCTCAAAATCCTTTCGTAATTCATTCAAGCAAATTAAATAAAGTTAACAATTAATCAGACCAAAAACTAAGCATTAAAATAAAATAAAAACACGAAATGAGAAATAATCTTCAATTACGAAATAAAGTTTACAAAAGTTGACAGTTAGGAGATTTAACTATTCAATGTTATGATCACCTTACAAAATAAAGAACATTACCAAAGATTGAAGAAGGAATCGAAAATTGGATGTGTCTCCACTCCCGCTTCGACATTTTCTCTCTTGCGACCTTGTTTTTTTCTCCTACAACGCCTCTCGCCCAGTGAGAGCATTAAAATTCATATTCTAAGGTGAGTCTCGTTGGGCGTCATATCTCACCTAATGAGACCTATAGGCATTTCCTTCTAGTGAGTAATCTTTTCGCTGGGCGACATTCATTCATGTCCTATTTTGTACCTAGGCGCCACCCTTCACTAGGCATAAATTAGCTTCTGCCAAGGAGTTCTTTAATTTTCTCGTTGAGTGACATCCCTCGCTCAACGATCTTTAAACTTTATTTGCAAATTTCACAGATTTTTGTCCAACAACACCTCTTGTTGGGTGATGCACAATAGTCCTACAGCTGTTCTAGAACTCCTCGTTGGGTGACTTAGCTCGTTGGGCGAGGTAGCACTAATCAAACTTCATGTCTTGTTTCCAAATTTGCTATAGACCTGTCAAATACCTCATATTAGCTATAAATTATAAAAACGTGTATAAGTATAGTATATTGTAAATATATGTGCTTACAACTTAAATGAGTTCAAAATTAAGCAAAAATTGAGGAAATAAAGATAATTGGTGGATCTTTATCATTGAACTAATAAACTTTCAACAATTATCAATTATTTAGAAATTAAACTTTCAAAAAAAGAAAAAAAAAACACAACTATCCTTTCCACTCAAAAGGCATTAATTTAGCAAAAGAATTATCTTTTATAGGCAAATGTTAGTAGTTAGTGTGTTAGTGGAAGACTCAAACATACTACATTTCTCTCCCTCATCTCACCAAGTTACCATGAGACCAACCTAACTCCTTGACAAAAAGATTATTAATTTAAAATAAACATGTAAAAAACCAACCATTCATTCTAAAATTTAAGCATTTTAAACTAATTTATACAGTTAATAACTACAAACTTTTAGAGTAAAATAAAACTGTCGCATTTTAATCAAAAAGAATAAAACAATCCCAACAAATCCCATGATTGTAACAGGATATTAGAAAAAAAAGTCTCCACTAAATCCCAATTTTTAGCAATGGTATTGTCAAAGCCAACAATTCCAAAGGTTTGTCGTATAGTAGTATAGTGGTGGTGAGGGACAACGAGTGCATTGTTTTTGTTTAAGGTGGAAAAATCATAATTGCATGAACCTATCTTAGTTTCGAAACATTAATACCTAGAAAAATGAAAGAGATTAAGTAGTGAATTTTAGATTTAAATGTGAAAACCCAAAAATAAAAAGAAAAAGGGGGAACAAAATTCAAATAAGAAGGAGAATAAAGAAGTCGTAATTTAGGATTTCAACGGTTGTAAAAGAATATGTGGTAGTGGTGAAGAATACGGTGGTTGCAACGAACCAAAAGGTGGCATGTTGAGGTTGTGGAAATATAAAAGATCCATAAGAAAAAAGAGAAGAGAAAACGAGGAAGAGATGTGGGGAGATGGGAAGCAGGAAAAGGTTGACTCATCCCTTACTTTAATCTTAGTCATAAAATATTATGTGTATATATCTAACAACAATAATCAATGATTCAGGTTGTACCACCTATTTTGATACTTCACCCTAGATTTCTTCTTCGTAGATGTCTTTTTCTTTCAAAGATTTCCATGCTTGTAAAAGTAATGTCTTTGAAGATGACTTCAACCATGAACCATCTTTGTAAAAGGGGTGTAGGTGGACAATTTTATCTATCGTACAATTTATTTATTCTTCAAAATTACACACTATATTTTAGGGGCATATTTTTATCCTTCCCCTTATCTTGTTCCTTTATAATTGTTCTATCCCTGAGTAAAACTCACAAATGAATTGGTAGACCCATTGGGCCAAAAACACCATAACTCATTTGAAATACAGTTGGTCCAATCCAACCAACTCACTTTATATTGAACACAAAAATGTTTTGCCCCAACTCGAACCACCATAGGTTGGTGGATTATACAAGTTAGCCGACCAACCCACCATTTTTTTTTAAAATAATCTTTATCTAACCTTTGAAATTTAATTGTTATTATACAAAACACCCTAAGGAAATTTCAATAATGAGATGGAGAGCTTAAGGATGAATTTTAAATTTTAATTGTTATGTCCATCTTACTACTTCTATCAATTTTGAACCCATACAATGTTTAACAATGAAGCACGACAACATTATTGTGTGTCAGCAGTGCTGACATTGGGTCTCAGGTATGAGAATGAGCTAAGTAGTTAAGTTATGTGTAGTTTGAGAAAGGGCTATGGCCTAGGGTTATGGTGCATGTTGAGCGGAGGCTAGGAATGGGTAAGATTGATAATGGTGTGAATTGAGTTGAGGCATGAATGAAGGATAAATCAGGTTTCATCAAGCAACAAAGCAGGGAACATGACGAGACAAGTGTGTTTATGTTGTGTGTGTCAAGATTGAGTGTGTGAGTGTAAGGTTAAGGGCTAGACATGTGACTTGCTTGTGAGTAAAGTCATGAGGGTTGGGTATTTGGGAATGGGTTGTGTCGGTTGAAGGGACATTCACTTGCACTTAATGTAAGCACCGAATTTTGTCCAAAAATTTGATAAAAATGAAAAAAGTAAAAAAAATAATTAAAAAGTATATAAATGAAAAAGAAAAATATTTACTAAAGTATTAAAATATAGAAATTAAAAAATGACACAAGAAAATAAGATCAAATAGATCTTACTAACGTGAATGTCTACCAACAAAGAATAGAGGCAAAAATAATATTTAAAAATACAAAAGAAGTATTCTTTGTTAGCTATTTTGGATTATATCTAAAATATTATTTCCTTTGATTCCCCCAACTTTATCTTTCTTTTTTTTATAAAAAATAACAACCTTTTTACTTTTTATTGTCATAGAAGCATAATACTCACAAAAAACTCTCTTATACAACACGTCAACATTTTTCCCACGTTATTTCACACAAACCACAACTAAAAACACATACCTTAATCTTTTCTTTCAACAACAAACGAGCACTCACTCATGTGTCTCTTGACCCACAATCATTCTTATGACATTTTTAACTTTTGAGCCTCCATGAATAAGCATCATGTTTGAAAGATCAACATCAACACTGTGAAGTAATTAGCAAACCACAAACCAAACCCACATCAGCAACTATATGGGCTTTCACCAATGCACTAGCTTCCTAAGAAACTTATGACATATACACCAAACCTTGAAGCTCAACTACAGACTTACAAACCAACACATTTTTCTAGAAAATCCCACAAATCACGAGACCATAAATGTATCTAACAAGCCATTTGTTCACCGTTTTTCCCTGTCCCTTAGTTACACTTTAGTAACTTTGGTATTCCTAGTATTAACATTTCTATAGTTTCAAACTAGCAACATAAAAGGTGAACATTGATTTCTTTTAGAGGTGGAAAAATGGGATGGACCGACTTGTCAATCCACCCTCATTTTGGCAACTTGAAGTAACGTTTTCAGCTCGTTAGTCCGCTTTGGTCCGCCCTGTCTAACTCATTAATTTAGCGAGGCAAAGGCAGGGTAAGGCGAGTCGACCCACCAATATTATATTTTATTCTAAAAAATATAATATTTATATAAATTAATAAACATAATAATTAAAACATCTAACATCCAAAAATTACTAACATCTTCTACATTTCTATTAATCAATTATAAACATTTATCATATAAGTAAACCACAGAAATTAAAATTTCAGAAAATAAATTCCATACAAGCATTTTCATTCTTGTTAGGCGAGTCAGGTCGCTCAACGAGAAACCAGAGTACTTCGCCCAGTCACAATGGTCGCTTAGCGAGATACTTGAACAAGACTGTTCTAGTGAAGGAAACTTCGCTTAGTGAGATGTTTCATTGGGCAAAAACCCAAATTAATTTTCAATAGAAACAACTTTGCATTTGGCAAGACCCTTCACTTAGCGCAAATCAAACTTTAATACCAAATAAAAGCAACTTTGCGTTGGGAAAGATTCCTCGTTGGCATAAAAGCATGAATTATCTTATCAGAGATAAATTTTCACTAAATGAGGTTCTACAAACTAGAGAAACTAAATGAGGTCCATACAAGCATTGTCATTCTTGTTAGGCGAGTCAGGTCGCTCAACGAGAAACCAGAGTACTTCGCCCAGTGACAATGGTCGCTTAGCGAGATACTTGAACAAGACTGTTCTAGTGAAGGAAACTTTGCGTAGTGAGATGCTTCATTGGGCAAAAACCCAAATTAATTTTCAATAGAAACAACTTTGAATTTGGCGAGACCCTTCACTTAGCGCAAATCAAACTTTAATACCAAATAAAAGCAACTTTGCGTTGGGAAAGATTCCTCGTTGGCATAAAAGCATGAATTATCTTATCAGACATAACTTTTCACTAAATGAGGTTCTACAAACTAGAGAAACTTAATTGCATAATTCTCTATAATTCCTTCAAATTGAAACTAATTCTATAGCATTTAAATTCCAAATTTTACATAAATATATACATCATAACTATATTGCTCTATACTCCACTAATTGAATAAAACTCAAAAGATTACACAAGTTATAGTCCAAAATGCAATATACTTCCATCCAAGTTTCTATATACTATTACATTTGGTCCACATGTCTCTCAGCACCAGCACTGTCATCTGCTATTGTGCAAAGCATATTCATCACAATCATACAAAACAACACACAATGCAAGGGCAAACATATGATAAAATAGATTCAATCAATATATTACAATCATTCATATAATCAACATAACAACCAAATAATCACACTTATGTTTCTCCTAAACATAGGCACTCAACACCCTGTACTAACAGGACATAATGCCTCATGAATACTTAATTTTATCCTGTCTTGTATCAGCTTAATTTTCTCAATGGTTTGTTGTAACAATTATTGTCTAACCAACATATTCACCCCATACAAAGCTTCAAACAGTGTCATCCATTTGTTGGTATGCAAATTATTATTATAAGTGAATTTTACCAAAGGTAAAACGTCTTCTTAACAGCTCAGTTGATCCAAAATACACATTCTTAACAAGTCCTTCAATAATTAAATCATCCTCTCAAACAGACCGTCGTTTGAGAATGATAGGTTGAACTAAGCCTCAACTTAGTCCCTAAAGCCGTTTGCAAGCTATGCCAAAAGTTAGATGTAAATCTAGGATTATGGTCTAAAATAATGTGAAGAAATGCCATGTAGTCTGACTATTTCTCTAATGTACAACTATGCTAACTTATCAAAGGAACACTCATATTGATGGGCAAAAAGTGAGCACACTTTGTTATTCTATCTACTATCACCTAAATTGCATCATATTATTCGGTGAATTGTCGTTTTCAGAGGCTGCATTCAGAAAATGCCTTGTGAGTCGTGATATCACCTTTAATGAAGGAGATATGGCCTACACATCCAGTCAAAGCATGACCATACCTAAGATGACTAACCACCAAAATTTCAACCTTGAGGTAGAGCCTAAAATCAAGGCTTCTAAATCTTAAGAAACTGTCACACTTTAGATGAAGAGGAATCTGAAGATGATCACAAAAAGGATCATGATTATCTCCTAGCCAAAGATAGAACCAGAAAACAAATTATACCACCTAAAAAGGTATGTATATGCTAATTTGATTGCTTTTTCCTTTATTACTGCCACTAAATTTCTAGAGAAAGACCCTAAAGACCTTAATTTAGTACTAGTCAACAAGGAAAAAGAAAACTGGCTAAGTGTTATGGAGGAAGAGATAAAGTCCCTGCATGACAATCATACATGGAAGCTAATAAAAAGCATCTTGGCTCTAGAATGGTTAGCTATAGATGGCTCTTTAAGAAAAAAAAAGGTATCTAAGGTTATGAACTAAGCAAATCTAAGGCAAAACTTATAGCCCGATGGTTTACCTAAAAGAAATGAGTTGATTACAATTTTTTTTTCACCAATTGTCAACACAGGTCCATAATAATTTTTGTTGTCAATGGTGGCGATCCTAGACCCAAAACTAGAACAAATAAATTAAAATAGCATTCCTTTATGGGAAGGTGAATGAAGTCATATTAATGCAATAGTTTGAAGGTATTTTGGAAAAAAGGCAAAGAGGATCATATCCGCAAGTTGAACAAAACTCTATATGGATTGAAACAATCCCTAAGAAAATGGAATAAGAGGTTTGATGAATTCGTGCCGAGATAAGCTTCAACAAGAGTCACTATGATAACTATGTCTATTTTAAATTCCTAGACAATGTAATTTTTGTTGTATTTTTTCTATATGTTGATTACATATTGATAGCAAGCAACAACAAAGAGGAAATAATTAAAGTCAAGTTTGACTCGTGCAAGGAGTTTGAAATGAAAGATCTAGGGCCTGCACAAAAGATATTAGGGATCAGAATCAATAGAGACAAAGGAAAGAAAGTATTGTACATGTCTTAGGAAGCTTATCTAATGAAGGTGTTTGAAAAATTTGGAATGTCGAATTCCAAACCTGTGGTCATCCTTATCTCATAACAGTTTAAACTTAGCTCAAATCAATCACCTAAAACTCGTGATGAGGTAACTTATGTGGAAAAGATTCCATATGCAAGTATGGTAGGATAACTCATGTATTATGGTTGTTGAGTGTTTTTTACACTACTTATGAAAAGTGCACCAGTCTTATGTAGTATGTGATAAGTATCAGGTCACCTCCTCAAGGAAGAGAGAAATTATATAAATTTAATAATCTTTTACACGAATTTGTTATACAAATTTTAAGTTTTAAAAAGTAATTAAATGGGTTGGGAAAATTATATTTTTATGATTTTTGTTTTTAATTACGAAAACAACACGAGATGTTCAAGAACTCAATATACATCACAATACCTGTAATTATTAACTGATATATAAATTTATTATCTATTTATGAAATTCTTAAAAGGTTTCTCTATCTTAATTCATTGGCAACAAATAACTAAATTACTGAGAATTCTCCTAATTGCTTAGCAAAATTTGTTTCAATAATCTGATTAACACAAAGCACTTATTCATTCAATCATACAAATCCTATCTTATTCCTATGCATAGTCACTATATGATGAAGTCCTTAGTTCTTTAATTTTAAGATAATCTGTTGATGTTAGAAATTAAATATATCATGTTATGATTTGATAAATCAGATATCAAGCATCAAACATAAGGAAAATTCAAATAGATAAATAAAGAACTTTAAATAAAAGTAAAAGTGAATTACAGAGTATTGATTAGTGTCTCAACTATAGAAGAAGTAAGAAGAGAAAATATAAATATTCAAATGTGGGATGTCTCTCCTTTCATCACTTGTCTTTCTATTTATAGCTTTCGTCCATATATTTTCATTTAGCGAAGGCTCTATCGCTTAGCAAATGCAATAGTCACCAGGGTTCTGCTGAGCGAAGGTTGGTTTACTCTTATGTCAATAAATTTCAGCTACTTTGGTGGTTTTCACTTAACGAAAGATGACTCGCTAAGCAAAGTCTGAAATCTAGTAATCCTTCTTGTGAATTTGGCTCAATGAATATGACTTCACTCGGTGATTGGCCCTGGTCCTTTAGGTAATCTTTGACCTTTTACCCCACAATTCTAATGAAACAATGATGAAATTGGATTATTAGTATCAAAACATGTTATTCCTAACTATTTCTTATTTGCTTTAACTATTTACACAAAAGTGGACAATTCAAGAGTAAATATCATGGAAAGATAGATAATTGATAGTTTTTCATTTGAAAATTTCACTTAATTTTCTCAATTATCAATGGTTTCTATCAACTTGACATAACATATGCAGTCAACATTGTTAGTAGGTTTATGGCTAAACTTGGAGGGCACACTCGAAGGTAATCAAATGGATACTGAGATACATAAGGGGTTCAATTGGAAAAGATCTGATTTATGGTGGAGCCAGATGTGGTAACAAGGCATAAGCAATTGAAGGATTTGTTGACTTTGATTATGCTAGCTATATAGACTCTAGAAAGTCTTTCATAGGTTTTGTGTTCACTACCTTTGGAACTACAGTTAGTTGGAAATGCAGTCTACAAAAAGTGGTAGCTCTTTCAGCAACTGAAGTTGAATACATTGTCTTAACAGAAATTATGAAGGAATCAATGAAGCTTGAAGGCATTGCCAGAGAGTTGAGGTTGGAAGATAGTGTGAGTACAATTCACAGTGATCAAAGTGCCATCCATCAATTCATAAATTTTGTGTACCATGAGAGAACAAAACATGTTGACATCAAACTGTATTTTGTTAGAGAAGTCATCGGTAAAAGGGTCTATTATTGTGAAGAAAATTCACATTGAACATAATCCTACTGATGTGATCACAAAAGTTATCCCCCGCACACAATTTTACCATTGTATTAATCTGATCTGACTGCAAGGTGGTTAAGATGGGATTGTTCTACTACATATCTTAGTTTGAACCATGGTAGAGAATTATTGGTTGTTGTTCTCAAACAAATGGTTAATTTTATGTAATAACTAATTAACAATTATTTCCGTTTAGTTAGGTTTTTTTTAATAGTCCTTCTATCATATTATAAAAGGTCCTAGGGTGCAAAAAGTGACATGTAACATAACTTTATAAAAGGTTGTGGAAAGAATAAAGGTTCCCAATTCTCTGTTATTGCATATACCAGTCATTTTGTTCTTTCTTCTTATGCCTTATGCTCTATCTATGTTCTACCAATTCGTTTAGAATTAGTGATTGATACACTATGTGAGTCTGTGTGTGTTTGTACCTTGGTTCTTTGGCTCAACAGTTTCAATGTAATCTTATTTATATATGGTTTCGTCATAATAACATTGATTCACCTTTAATTGTCATTTTGGAGTTAAGATTTTTGTTGGAGGTAGTGTAGAAGGGTGAGAGTTAAAGATGGTGGAAAGTTAATGATAAGGAGAAAAATGAAAAGAAAAAAAAGTGATACCATTGTTTAAGGGTGTTTATTGGTTCAAGTTAACCCGATGAAATCGACAATTTGAACTGAACCAATTAATTTGGTTTTGTTTTTTTACTTGACTGGGTATGTATGAGCCAAATTGAGCAGAACCAATCATGTTCGGTTCAATTCACTATTTTAGCACTTCAAAACTCTAACCAACCAAAACAAAACCAAAAGTGTATATATATATATATATTATATTTATTTTATAATTTGCTTGTATTAAGTTGCTTTAAATATATACAATTTATTGTTTGTATTGTATTAAGTTGTTTTAATAGTTTAATTTAACTAATTTGGTATATATGAAACACTTGATAATTTAGAGGATGATGTTCCCTGTTGGGGAGAAAGAGCGGATGGAGAGTTCTTTACCAAAACTGCCTATAAGGGCTTGCTCTGACAGATTCAAAACCAAGGAAGGCCCATCTTCAAGCACTTGTGGAAGTGGGAAGGGTAAAAAAGGATCTGTGTGCTTTTGTGTAAAGTGGTAAGGGATATTCTACCCACAGACAAGTTGGGATTCAACAGACATGTGACTAATTCCTCCTCCTGCCCTCTGTGTGGCTTTCATAAGGAGGCAATGCTACATGCTCTTTAGGACTGCCTGAGGTTTGTTCCCATTTGTCACAAATAGGTGTTGTCCAAATCTCCAATTTCTGTTCCCAATAGACAATCAATTCCTGGTTGTTCGCCAGTTTATCGTGTAACCAACATAACAATGTTAATAGTTGGAGTTAGGTGCTTGGGGTTGTTTTGGACCTACTTTGGTATAGACAAAGTGACTCTATCTTTAATGGCAAACTTCAGGTTGACAAAAAACTTATCAATGAAGTAAAATCTTTACTCCATGATCTGCACCATAACTATGAAATGCGTATCATGTTTGAGGACACATGTACAAATTACGCTGATTCATTTTGCAGGTTTGCTTGGATGTTCCCCACGTTTAATATGCTCGAGATAAACTGTGATGCGGTGATGAGCTACTCCCAAGGAACTGCTGCTATTGGAGTGTGATTTATGATTGCAAAGGTATCTTTATTGTTGACTTCTCATGCAAAAACCCTATTTATGATGGGGATAAGGCAAAATTGTTGGCCATTCTTAAATCGTTGGAAGTGACTTGTGATCATGAGTACCAAAACATCATGATTGAATCAAATTCTTTATCTATGATCAATCTTCTGAATGAGGGTTGCACTATCGACCCTGAGTTCTGTCCTATCTTAGATAAAATATCCATGCAGAGTGGAAAGACCTAGAAATGTAGCTTTACATTTATTCCCCGGGAGTCAAACATGGTAGCGGAAGGTTTTGCAAAGCTTAAACTGTGCATGTCTTATGATTACATTGTATTTAATACTGTTTCTCGGTCTATCTTTACTATTGATGCAAAAGACTTAAATTATATATTATGTTAAATTAATTAAATTATGACTTTAGCTTTACCATGCACAAAAAAATAAATAAATTATGACTTATTTATTATGTGAGAAATGTTAATAACACTATTTGCATTCTTTATCCAATTGGTTAAACTTTATTAAAACTCGTATATTTATTTGATAAATTTGATTAATCAAAACAGTGAAACCTATAAAAAATAATGTTTTTAATAAATCTCAATTAATCAGGAAAAGAAGGTTAGAAATAAAAGTGTACGAAATAATTTGATTAACATTTTTGTTATTAGGTGGTAAAAATAATTTTTATTATCATATTTATAATGTTAAGTTAAACCAAAATCATATTTTAAGATAAAATAAATGATTTTATTTTTCTTATCAGTTATTTTGAAACACAATGTGGATTCGAATAAAAAAACACTAGCATATTAATAATTTATATTTAACCTATAAAAAAATAAATTTTGAAACCCAAGAACCGAAAATATTATCATTTAATTTTTGTCATTAAATGTAAAAACAAAAAGTCTCCTATCCTAGAGCACTTTAAACAATTTTATTTTAATTATTATATTTCTATTGTTTTATTTATGAATAATATTAAAAATAAATTATTCAATAGATAGTAAATTTTTAATTCATACTTTATAAAAAATATTTTTAACTTATGTTAGTTATTAATTATTAGGAATTATAATGGACCGTAATAATTATGGTATATCTTTTTTGATTGTATTTATGATTTTATTAAAAAAATTATTTATGAATAAAATAAAATAAAATAATAATTTATTTCCAAATTTTAATTTTAAAATAATAAAATAAAATTGAAATAATTTTTTGTAAGTCAAAATTTACTAATTTATTAGTTATTGTAAATATGAATTTTACCTTTAAGATTAATATCGGATAAAAATAAAACAACTATTTTACTCTTTAAAAATAATTATTTTAATTTGGCTATTTTAATGAAATGTTGGAAAGTGATATTGTAATTAGTGTATTTTATTCCTTTTTCAAAAAAAAAAAAAGAATGTATTTGATCGTAAAAGAAGAGTTGTGAATAGTAAAAGTGAAATGGAAAAAGAAGAGCGTGAGGCGATTGGGTGGTTTGGAAGCACAGGGATTGCCACATAGGGGATTGTGAGCCGTAGATAAGATATAATCCAAGCGTGGAGGGGTGTCTGAGAATGGGATCGTGGTAATGACAACAGCAGCGAGCGTGCAAAGGTGTATCTATAAAATGCTGCCAACGCATTTTCACGAGTCATCAAAGTGTCAATACAAAGCAATTCCTCATTTGGTTGATTGATTGATTGATTGAATCAGAGCTAATACCTAGGGTTCCAAAATGGACGCCGGTGGAAAAATCAAGAAGGGCGCCGGAGGAAGAAAGGGCGGCGAGCCGAAGAAGAAGTCAGTGTCAAGGTCCATGAAGGCTGGTCTCCAATTCCCCGTCGGAAGAATCGGTCGTTACTTGAAGAAAGGAAGGTACGCCCAGCGCGTCGGTGCCGGTGCTCCTGTTTACTTGGCCGCTGTTCTCGAATACCTAGCCGCCGAGGTAACCTAACATTTCACCCTTCTCTTTTCCTTCATTTATTTTGTTCTCTCTCGTCATTCAAATACGGTGATTTCACTCTTCAGGTGCTTGAGTTGGCTGGGAATGCTGCCCGCGACAATAAGAAGAATAGGATTATTCCAAGACATGTGCTTTTGGCTGTGAGGAACGATGAGGAGTTGGGCAAATTGCTTGCTGGCGTAACCATTGCCCATGGCGGTGTTCTTCCCAACATCAACCCTGTCTTGTTGCCTAAGAAGACTGAAAAAGCTTCTAAGGACCCTAAATCTCCATCCAAGGCCACTAAGTCTCCCAAGAAAGCTTAGATTTTTATTTTTTTATTTTTTTTATTTGCTAGTGTATATCAGTGTTTAGTCTTGATTCAACAGAAAATTTAATGTCATTTGGAAACATTGTAATTCTTATTCCAACGTCCTGTGTGTAGGTCTTTGTTTATTTAAGTGAAATCCCTTGTTTTGTCTCTGTTTTCTTTCTGCTACCTTTTTCTTCAGAGAAATAAATCCTAGGTTATAACTTTTGAAAAAGCTTTCGGCATTTCCCAGGACTGTTGCTTAACTGACTTTCATTTGCTTTGACTTCTTATCCAGTGTTTTACGCTGTTAATAGCTTGATTTGATTCTTTACTCAATCTCATTTATTCAGTGAAGTTTTGGCTCTTGCTATTTTTTGATAGCAACTGTAGTAATTATTGAGTTTTTTTAGTTGGTGTATTTGCTATTTTTGTGATGTAGGTGATGTTATATTTTACAGTGTAAGCAATATATCGACTCTTAGCTTATGTAATGGTTGTATTGCTTTGGGATTTCATGTATAAAAAAATGTTTTCTTTGTCCTATCAATATTGAGTTTTTTGTTGAAACTTGATAGTGAATGTGTACTTCATGAAAATTTACGTGTAGTAATAAACAATTCTTATTTTTAGTATTAGATTGCATGAAGGTTTGGAATGGAATTTCTCTTGTTTATGTATGGAAAGAGATTTATTTACTTTTATAGTATGTATAAAAAGTTTTTTTTTTTAAAATTTTAGTATTTGTAATGAATACTTTATTTTTATTATTAAATTAAAATAAATGATTAAGAGTGAATGTTTGGTTGGTAATAATTTTTAGTGCTTGTTTTTTATAATAATTTTATAAATGTTTTCGATTAAAAAAAATGATTAAGAGTAAATGTTTGGTTGGTAATAAATTTAGTGCTTGTTTTTTATAATAATTTTATAAATGTTTTCAATTATAAAACATGAATATTTTGTTTGAAGTGTTTTTATGATCAACACATTTTTTATCATTATACCTGTTTGACAAATGTTAAATGTTTTTAATTAGGTCTTTAATAAAAAAAATATTATTTTTTTTAACAATTTAAACTTACGTTTATATATAGTTTAGATGTTTAAGTATCATTTGAAATTATTTTTGAAAATATAAAAAAAATTTGTTTATATTTATAGAAATAATAAAAAATAACATACTTTTAATTGTATTTTGAAATTTTGAAATAAAAATAGAAACTTGTTCTTTTTTATAAGTTCTTAAAAATTGAAAAACCAAATTTATTTTAAAAAAATATGAATTAAACTAGTATTTTAGTTTTTAAATATTAATATTATTCTTTTTATAAAACTATTTTCATACAAACACTAAATTTTTTATATTTAGTTTTAGAGTAAGTGATTTTTTTATAATAAATTTACTTTTCGTATATACTTATATGTAAAAGTATGTTACACGTTTTGGGATGTTGCGTATAATAAATTTTGTAATAGTCGTTGGTTGGAAAAAATGAGATGAAAGATCGGTATGATTAGAGAAATAACTGAAAAAAAGGGAAAATCAAAATTGGTTGAAATAAGTGAAGTTGAGTACATAAAAGAGAAAGTTTAATTAAAAGTTAGTAGTAAAAAGAAAAGTAATAGAAAGTATTATTTTGTAATTTTATTTAAATAATATTGTTCTGATAAGTTATATTATTAATATTATCATTATTAAAAAAAGATTACGAATAGCCATGTATTCAAATATCACATATAGATATTGAATTTCATATCACAATTGGCGAGAGATTTTTTCATGCGGGACCCGTGAATTTTCTAAGTTTCTCACGGATTCAAATGAATCGATTTTGCATGCAGCGCTTCGTTTTTTTTTTTTTAATACAATATGCTTAGAAAAGGAAAAACGAAAACTAGACCAAACCCAGCTACCAAAACTATCATTGAAACATAATCTGAAATTCAGAGCAGTCAAACCTATGGGTATGTCATCTATCACAATTAAATTAGACCAGCAACTAGACCTAACTTAAACATAAGCATAAAATATGCACACTGATTTTTTTGCTAAATTTGATTAAATATATTGATAAAGTGAAATTTGATTAAATAATACTAATTCAAAACACTTTTATTTGATGTTGTTGAATAAATGGTATTATCGGTATTTTGACTGTTGCATAATAAATTTGTATTATCTTAAAAATTATATCAGATTATTTTTGATTGATTAGTATTGTAAATTATATTTGTTGAACATGCATATTAAAAAATAAAGCTTTATCCTCAGGAATTACAACTTGTACATGTATTCATCAATCAACACCCGCTTCAATCCTATATCAGTATATCGTTATACAATATGCTTTTAAAGGTTCTCAATCAGTAATACCGGAGGTTAGAATAACAAAACCCTTTATGGTTTAGCCTGAAACTCATCATAGTAAGCACCAACCAACACATAATCTGCTTTTATTAACAAATTACAACGTGATAACTGAAACTCATTCATCTTTCTATTTTCTTAAAACCCTTAAACCGGGTTTTATGATAATCGTAATGCAAAGAACACGAGAAAGATCAAATACAGCCTAGTGGAATTACAAAGCGAACAACCAGTGATCAACATATAAATGGCAATTAGAAGACACTCAATGGTACATGACACATTGCCACAGCAGATGCAACATAATACATCTGGTGTTAAAAAATGACCACTTACCAACCCATTAAGGTTCTTCTAACCTTATTTACAATCTTATTTCTAACAACAACACCCGTTAATTGAAACTCACAGTTCTCATCCAAGAGAAATCTGTACACCTCCCATTCACGCTGTGAAGTTGAATGCCGTCCTACTTCAGCCTAATGCAGAAAATGAAATTAAGTGATTAGATTTTGATTTTTTTATAAGCCTAATGTTGTGTTATTTAACAGACAACAGATACCACAATTGATAGCTATCCATTGCCATAAGCATGCAAAGCAATTGAATCTTGGACTCAAATCAAAATATCCTCGCACTGGATGTAAAGAAGGGATCAATGCCCTGTATCTTTTTCATTCCCACAGATGCAAATATATATACATCGAGAAGAAATACATCAAGATTCCTAAAACAAGAAAAGTTTCTAAACTTACCAAAAATATACACGTAATATCTGGGAAAAAATATTTTGCCGATAACAGGTCATTATTTCCCTATTAAAATTTATGCCTAGAATAAGTCTTGCTAACAAAAAATATGGAAACAGGTCATCTCTATACTGGAACTGCCAAGCTAGACCCCTACTTCTAATAACAGGGGAAAGAACTATGAGTCAATTTGTTTTGAAATTGGTTAGAATTGATTGAGAGATTTGTTTGTTTTTTTTTTAAATTGTTGAATGTAAAATTGGGATGTGTATCGAAATTAATCTCAGTTATAGATTTACATTGAAATGCACATTTTTCATGGAAAGTGTGAGAACTGATTTTTCAATGCCAAAACAAATAGATATACATACATAGAAAAGGAACCAAGCTATAGACACAGTCATGCAGCAGAATATATCAATGCTTTTTTGAAATGCAGCTATATTTTAATAGCAACAAGACACAATAGAGCAGCAGAATATATCAATGCTTTTTTGAAATGCAGCTATATTTTAATAGCAACAAGACACAATAGATTTGACATCGCATCTCTTAATTTTCTTACCGAGAAAACACAAATTCCAAGTGTTTTGAGAGCAAACGTGACATCATAAAAAACTCGAGGTCTTCCCTTTCCAGATAGCTCAACTGGATTAGCGACCAACAGTTCAGTATCTGGTCCTCGATTTGCAATAATTACTCGCAATGGATGAAGCATTTCCAGTTTCAAACGAGAGCAGAGTGCACTCTGCTTCTCTGCATCGAGAATCTTTTTTCCATCTTTCTGCTGAACAAATATATCCAAATCACGATAGCCCAGTGAATTGGGTGAAAATCGGCCATATGAAATCTAAAAATAAAAATTCATAAGTGTCAGCAAACAGCTAGAACGCTATATAGTTTCCAGCACAAACAGGAATTCAACACAATTTCAATTTTCCATAAATATAGTTTTTTTCCATGATAAGATGAATGATTGGTGATATATGACAGCTACTTCAGAAGTTTGCACCATCTAACCACCTTAATAAAATGAAGACTCCTAAAAGCAACTGCAAAACACATATGTTCACACAGCTTATAAAAAAGTATGGAAATTAACCTATGAATTTTTGAAATCCAATGCATAATTGTGGGTTTTCTTGCTTAGAGCTGACCTGAATAACAAAATTGAGATTGCATAATAAACAACTGTGATAAAATGAGTCAGGTTTGTTCAGTTACTTCCTTTTTTCCAGAAATCATCATTAAGCTGTTTCATTTAGTGGGTATTGGCTAGAAAGAGAAGCTGATTGATTGTTTGATTAAATGATCAACAAGCAAATTTTTAACTCCAACAAAAATGACACATTTTACCTCCCGCTGACTGCTGCAACCTATCACAACTTGACCAAATGGAGACATTATATCCTTCAAGACAAGGGCATTTGTTAGCACAGTGGACCTAATCGTAGGCCCAAACGAATTACTCAGAGGCCTACTAAATTGAATGAGTTTGTTTAATTTTTCTTGACCATTCGGAGGTCTAGCCATTTGTTTATCTTTTCCTTGAAGCTTGGTCATGGGATAGTCTAGGGTTAGATCTGTGTATTTAACTCTAGTTTTCGGATATTGGAGGCAGAGAATTATCCAGAATCTTTTCTTTTTTTCATCTTTCTTATTATCTTCTAATTGTCCGGTAATATCAGTTCTCCTACACGGGTAGCTAACAACATTGAACCTGGAGGAAACTAGGAAAGTGCGAAGCTATCAAGGATACGGTGCTATAAATAATTTGACAGAAAAAATTGTACCTTCATATTCATGTCCTTAAAAGTTCTCATAATGTCATAAAGAAGACCCTTGTGATCAGCACATCGTATTTGAACTAGCGTGTGAGCCGGGCTTAAGGAATTGTCAAGTGTTACATTGGTTTTCTTCAACTTCATCATATCAGGGCTAAGATCTTGAGAACGAACTTCAACATCTGATAACTCACATCGAAATAACTCCTCTGCTAATGCAGGAGACAGAGAAGAGATATGCTGATTACACTCATACTCGGGACCTGCCAATTGAAGTTGACAGCTGATACACGAGTCTCGGAGAACAGCTTTCAATGTTTCACATGTCTCGTCTTGTCTCTTTCTGGTGTGTAAAAGTTCCCTAAAAGAAAATTGAAACCAGTGGTGATTACTTATATGAGGATTAGAATTGAGTTGAAATGTAATTGGAAGTTGATAAGCTGCATTAAGAGAGGCAAAGCAAAATATTGCTAATAACATTGGTCAGCCATATGCATGATAATTATGGGGGAGTAAACCTTGTAGTTGAGCTAAGACCTACCTAGATTGAATTAGAGAGAGGAAAAAAGTAGAGAATCTGAATGAAAGAGAAGAGATGACTCACTTGTTATCTGTTACGAAGAAGAGGTCCAAGACTGTGGCATCTGGGGTGGTGGTGACTTTGACCTTATGAATGGTAAGTTCAAGCTGGGAGAGGACATGGGTTACATCTAGAAGAGAATGAAGAAAAAGAGAATGAGAAGAAGGGAAGAAAAGCAAAGGGGGAAAATGGTTTGAAGTGGAGAGGGATCCCGTTACCGTGTAATAAACCCTTTCGATCAAGGCAGCACAAGTAGAGTAGATAGAGAGGAGAAGAGTGGGAAGGTTGGTGAATGGGATAAAAGGAGGCTAAACAAGGCGGACAAATCCCCTGAAGTCGTTCTTTCAGAATCAGATGAGAACAAGTGATGGGAAGCAACACGGAGTGTGGAGTAACCCATAACACAATATAACACCACACGCCATCAGTGGAAACATCTGAATTGAATTTCAAAAGATAAGGCAATAACAATAACAATAACAGAGTGAAGTGAAGCTATAGAAAAAGAAAGAGACCTCCTTTGGTGATGCAGAGACCCAAATCGAGAACGATTCTGCATATATCGCAAGCCAGGCCCGTCTTGTCGGGGCAATTCACTGTGATCACCAAAGGGTCGCCGGCCTTCTTTGGTTCCTGGATTTGAACCACATCGTCCTCGCTGCCCATCATAGGAGACACCACTCTACTTTTAATAACTGTTGGTTAAGGTTATTACTTATTCTTATTATTAAGCAATTTACCAACATTTCTTTCCACCATCAAATTCAAGACTGATATTTTTGTATATTCCTCTAACAGAAAATATTTTTCATATAACATCATTTTCGTTTATCATACTTTTTAAATTTTTATATATATGCATCTCACGTCAAATTATATAGGTTTATTCCAAGATAATTACAATTTTTTTTATTTTTTAATTTTTCTTCAGTTTTATATTGCTATTAATTTGTACAAATTTCGTGAAAAATTATTTTTCTTAATCATAAGCAATAATAATTTGATAAAACAACTCATGCACTTTTTAAGTAATTTGAATTATTATAAAATTGTTCTATTAAAAGAGTTGCTTTAAACAATTAATTTTTTATGTAATTTTACAAGCATTTTTTGTTGAAGATTTAGGATTGATCTTTGCATTTTATATATCTTTATTTTATTTAAAATTTGTTACATTTTTAGTATTTTTATGTTTTAATTTACCAAGATTTGAGATACGATTAAAATACATAGAATTACATAGTGTGCAAGAATATACACTCTTTTAACTATTTAATTTTAGTTATTTTATTTTTTAGCGAAAACTCTTTAAAGTTCATCAGTGTAAATAGGAAAATTTTGTTGTAAAATACTATTTGAAATATTTTTTTGTTAACAACGTAAAGAGTTAAACTTGTAACATCTCTTCCATTTTTCCTTTCAAATTATAATTTAATGTCCTTTGTCTTATTATTTTTGTTTTCATGACTGTTGGAGTAGAAATTTTGTTCTATGATTTGATGTTTACCCCTGATTTCAATAATGATTAATTGAATTATTTTTTATATATTTTATTGTATTTTTTTTATTTTTTCTTTATTATTTTTATCGATACAATGTATACTTGATTACCATTTTTTTATATAGTTATAACTGTAGATAGGTAGTAGAGATGAACTGAAAAAAATAAATATAATTGTTAGAACCCTATCAAAGAACTTACACATTAAATCACAAAAGTAGTTTGTTTTAATTTGATGACTTAACGAATTAAACTTAATTATTTAATTAAACATAATTACTACAAGAGTATACATTAATTCAATTAAATAGGTTAACTAGCTTTCATATATAGAGAAACCATTAAGTTAACTTAATTAAAGTAGGATAAGAGCATAATAATATGTTAGCACTGGTAAGAGGTTGAATAAAACTTAATAGAATGACTTTTATTATTATTTTAAAAATCTTTTTACCAAGAGTTTCTTAAATAGATAGATGATCTAACAAAGTATTTATATGGTTTAAAACAAGAGTTTAATTGGTATACACTGTCACTGTAAAAAATTTTTACACTGATATTCAATCATGAGTAAAATCAACAAATTTACCATGAATGAAAGATTGTGATTGAAGGTTACTGACCGTGTATACCAATTAAACTCTTAAAACAATTGATAATTCACAAATACTTTTTTATAAAATATTTTGAATTAAAAGCTTTCTTACTAAATCATGCCCCTCAATATTTAGTTTTCTTTCCTATATCTAGTTTTCTTTCAAGTATTTCTTGAAAAGTTCTACTATATATCAACTAATATATAATTTACATGTTTTACATAAAATTATAAAATAATGTAAAAATTAACATAGAAAGTACATGTTTTACGTATTAACGAAAGGAAATTTGCAAAAAAAAAAAAAGAAAGAAGAAAAGAAAAGAATTTAAAAAGACAAAAAGAGAAAAAAAATAAAAATCAATTTAAGATGATTTTTAATATATTTAAAATTAATTTTCAATATATAAAATATATTTAATATATTAAAATAATAAAAACATAATAAATAAAAAGAAAAAAAATTAAGAATAAAAAAATGAAAGACAATGTTTTGGGATGTCAAAATAAATTTTGAAATAGCTATATATTCCTCAAATGGACAAACGTAACATCTATATATATAGAAAAGTTAAAATAGATGAAAAATGTTGATATGATGTGAGTTTAACCACTCTCTTAATGCTTTATACTGTTATGTTTTTGTATGACCACATAAAATACCTACCAATACTTGATACTTCTCACTGGCCTCTTCCCGAAATTAATTAATTAATCCGGATCCGCAGAGGAATTTTCCCATTGAACAAGTTGGTTGATTGCTTCTTCAATTTGTATCATCCCCTGTGTATGCAGACAAGCAGAATCCCAGAGCAGCCAAACTCAGAACAACTTGGCTCTTCTTTTCCTTCTCATCTTCATTACTATACACGTTATCAACAACATTTCTACACTGTTGGAGAAAAGAGCTCATGCTTGAGCTTGATTCTTCACCTATACTCTCATTTGATTTTCCTGCTTCCAGATCACAAGAGACGTTCTTCTTCTTCTCAACTAATTTAGTTCTACAAATTTTCTCTTCAACACTTTTGATTGAAGAGCAAATCAGTTCCTTAACATGTCCAAGTTCACCATCTAGCAATACCATGTTCACATCCTCTTTCTTACATTCTAGGAATTCTTGTTGGAGGAACTTCAACGCATGCTCTCCAAACCACAGCAGATCCACCACTCTTGACAATGACCCCAAAAGCTTATTATAACAAGCACTACTAAATGGTACAAACCAAAGATTGGGTTCTACTTCTGCTTCTGCAACAAATTTCCTAAGCTCGTTAACCGACTTCCTTTGCTGGCTTCGGCTGCCAAGTATTGAGAGAGTTCCATTTTGACTCAACGACCCAATGGACTCTCCCAGAGCGGCCAAGCATTGAGAGAGTTCCATCTTGGCGCACGTGGAAGCTCTTTTGGGCCACAAAATAAGATCAACCAAAATAGAACATGCAAGCCCAATAAAGGTTTCCACGATTCTGGCTATAGCAAACTCACTTGGTGACCCAAAGCTTTCGTACCAAGAATTAGAACGGCCCCTATAACTGCGGAAATGCCACCAGCAGTCCCATACATTCCACTTCGCTGAAGGAAGCTTGTGATAATGAACCAAGGCAGGAGAGCCATGAATCTAATGGGAATGAATCTCTCAAATACGAAACAGACCAACACTCCATACACACTTCCCAACACGGTCCCACGGACTTTAACATTTGCTCCTCTAAATGTGGCTTCTCTTCCCGAAACATAGCCCACGGCCACTGCGAGTCCAGCCCAGAACCCATTTTCTTTGCTATAGACTAGGCCCAACAAAACTGCAAGGGCCAAAGAGAGAGAGGGCTTGACCGCTGGCTTAAGATTTGTATTTCTTAATGTTACCACCCACTTTTCTTTACTCTTGGGATTGTTTTCGTGTTCAGCACAAGTTGGAGGTTGAGTGAATGATTTTTTATGGAGGAGTTTGGCGTAAAATAGGAAGAAGAAAATGGATAATTGTTGGTGCGTTGTTGGAATGACATGAAGGGATTGGAGAAATTGTGTGATGCTTCTTCCATTGGATTCGGGAATAGTTAGTGAACCGCCACGTAAGGTCTGTTTAGCTTGTTTTATGGTTAGGCTAACATGCTCTTCGAGGCTATTAAGGCCACGTACAAGGTCTTGGTCGAAAATATTGTTGACTGGGAATGAGTTGGTGCAAGTCAAAGCTAATTCCGTCCCTCTCAGATTGGTATCTATCTCTTCAAGTTTCTCTATTAGGCTCAACCAATGTGATCTGAACATTTTAATAGGAAGTGTCTCCCATTGCATGCCCTCCTGAGCAAAAAAATATTATTACTATTAAAACAAGGTTGTGACTAATTTGTCTGCAGCAGTAAATATATATTCTTTGGCTTACTTGGCAGCGCATGATGTCTGAAAGGAGTTTGGTTCGCTTAGTCACCAAAGAGTTGGCTTCACACATTAATCCCACTGCAGTAGTCTTGTCCTCTTTGCATATCACTTTTACAGCAAGCTTCAATCTCTTCAAGATATTTTTTGTTAATCGCTTGTACCTTTTATTCATCTGTATTATTCCATAAAAATTTAGATTATAGAAATATTTTATTAAACCAACATTATATATACTTATCACTTTTTATCTCTTTTCATTCTTTCCTAGAATTGGATGCCGATGTTTTTTTAGCACTTTTATATTGTTTGGTAAAAAAAGAGGAAGAAAAAGAAAATAGAGAGGAAACTATAGTAGGTATAGGACTCACTCCTTTAAAACTATATTTTAATTTAAATATTTTTATTATTATCTTTTTCCAATATTAATTATTACAATCTCATATTCAAGGTACAATATTTATAAATTATTTTATCACCATTTTTATACTATTTGTTTAAAATAATAAAACCATCTCTATAGCTTTTATACTTTTACTTTCTCAAATAACTACTTTCTCAAGTAGTTATTAGTCTACGTACGTCTTTAAGTGAGTTTAGTCAGCATTGTGACTTCTTTGTGATTTTAAACTTTCAAGACTATTTTGAGGTTTTTTTAAATAATTTTGCGTAGTTATAAAATAGTATATAATATTATAATATATAAAACAAATTTTGTTAAACACTATATATGGTTCTTCCCCATTTGTGCGTTCCTAGTCCTCAAAGTCAACGTGTAAAAATTTTGAAATATTGAGGCAAGGCCGCAAGAGGCTTCTTATGGAATAATATGATGACTCTGTGGGTGCGTACCAACCTTAAAACCATTGTTTACTTCTTTGAAGATGATTTCAACTAAATCCAGTTACCTAAGATGAACTCGATCATTTCTATGTATAAAGAAAGTTTTAAACAATTTGGATTTCAATATTTAGATGTCATTTATTGTTAGAACTTGCATGGGATAAAAAAAATCCATACATTTTAATTATTATTATTACATATGAATAATCAAGTTTTTCTTTTCTTTTTTGGGGTTATTAGTTTTAATTAAGATGTATTTTGAAAATTTTATCGATTATAGAACTGCATTTTTGTTGTATTTACAGTACCTGGTTTTACCATTTTCGTTAGTAGGCAAAGAGGTTTGTTCTTGTAATGGAAATCTTGAATCTTTCATAATCTTAATTATTTTTTTCTTTTGTTAGATTGTTGGGGTTAAGCATTTGGGAACAAGTTGGTGACAGGAATAGTAAATATGTGTAATATAAGGATGATGGTAAAAAAATTGTGGCTAAGAATAATGAGGATGTTGAAAAATTAAAAAAGAAGGCTAAAATAGTGTTGAAATAGGAAAGAAATGAGAAAAAGGTGGAGCAATATTGAGTACTGGAAAGACGTATAGATATAGATGTAGAGGATGTTAATGAGAAGATGGATGCAGGTATGGAAGGAAAGGAGTGAAAGTGATCGAATAACGTACCTGGGAGGAAGCAAGACGCGGAAGAAAGAATGGAAGCGAGAAGACCTAAGTTGAACATGGCGGGGCCTATGCTCTGAATGGTGGCACATACTGCCAGAATGGCTGTGACGTATGAGAATGCCGGGAAGGTGCAAATAGATGGGGCACCGTACATGCTCACACAACCCTTTCTCAACGCCCATGACACACACTCTCCCACTTTCTTCATTTCCTTCCTTCCTTTCTTTACCCTTTTTTATAATCACTCTTCCTCTCTCTCAGATACACTACTATTCTCTCTTTAATACAGTATCTCTTTTAAATGCCAATACATACTTGCCCCCCTCTTATTTGTCCGTTACTTCTTCTTTTTGTTTTTCTCATGCCCTATATCATTGTTTAATTGGTAATCTAATATTTCAGATCAATGCCTCGGTTTAATTAAATTG
The DNA here is from genome assembly GCA_037954015.1 of Psophocarpus tetragonolobus. Classification (NCBI taxonomy): domain Eukaryota; kingdom Viridiplantae; phylum Streptophyta; class Magnoliopsida; order Fabales; family Fabaceae; genus Psophocarpus; species Psophocarpus tetragonolobus. Next base: position 93,108,879 of record CM075690.1, read on the forward strand.
AGGGTTAGTCCTAGCTAATTAAGGTGCCCAAGAAATGTCTCTTTATCTTTCTTACAGTGCTCTTTAAATGGGTCTAAAAACCATAATATCTAACGTATATCCATGAACCATAAAAAAGAGAGTTGACATCCGACAACTCTAACAGCTGTATATATATGCAATCATCTTATACTAGTTTTCTCATCCCAAATGGAAAAATGTTTCGCTTAATTTAGTTTAACTGGTATATCAGAGTAAATAATTGACATTTAGTCATAATTTTGTGTTTATATAACTTTTAAAGTAATAATGAGTAGAGTCAACAAATCTATCATGAATAAAAGAGTTGTGATAGAATATCAGTATAAAAATTTTCACACTAATCATGTATATCAGTTAAACTCTTAAATTAATAACTATTATTATCACAATAAATTAATTTTTAGCTTATATGTGTATACACGTACCATATTGTATAATAATTATCCTAAGAATTAATTATCCAGATGTTTATAAATATTGTGGTAGCTAGTTCTCATATCCGTATTTTTAGCCTAAGTAATTTTTTCATACAAATAATCAACATTTCACTATGATTCCACCTCTCAACGATCATATTAATAATCAAGGTCCTTGCATTTTGAGGTTATAAGGAAGAATGTCAAGGATTGATTCACCAAAATTTTGAGATGAATATATAGAACATCTTATATTGAATGAGCTTCGGTTGACCTTCAGGTCAAGCATATATATATATATATATATATAAAAGTTTGGAAAATTTATTAGATAGGTGACGATATAATGATATTTACTAATTTTTGCATTACACAAATCAGGTATATGTTATTACTTTCTTATAAATTATAATATTTGAGTATATATTGCATAAATATTGGCTCTTAGGAGTAAATAGGGATAACCAGCTTTTTTAAAAAAAAAAAAATAGGGATAACCACACTATTGCCTTGGAGTAGGTCCCATCCTTTGAAGAAAGCGTAATAGCTTACTGGTTTAGCTCTATGGTATCATATCGAAAATATATCAGGGCTCAAGTGATTCATTGAAGTGACAAGACCTTGAAAGTTGTTTTTTCAAGTGGAAATAAAAAATATTACTAAATAAATATCACTTTCTCCTATTTCATATATAAGTAAAAAAATGTTTATCAAGAAATTTTAGTAGTATCATTTAATTTTATCAATTATATGAAATTATTTTTTTATAATTTATTATTCATTGAATTTTAATATAAAAAAGATTAATGAAATGAAGGATGTTTTAAAAATGACATGTTCAATAAGACCAAATTAGTTTAAATTTAAAATCATATTGTGCATGTGCATGTGTTTTCTTATTTATAATTGAACTTCAATAAGTTTTTGTCCTTAAAGTTTCACAAAAATCATTTTTGATTCTTAAAATTCAAAAATATTTTTTTTAGTCATTGAAATTAATTTATTTTTGTATTAATATTGTTCGTTTATAAGTTTCAGTGTATTTTGCTGTACCGAATGTAAAATTGAAGATTGATGTGAGGAAGATTGAAGAGGAGAGTGATTTACGAGTATAAAAATATGCTATTTGTTAGTAATTTTTTAACCACATTAATTGGAAAAGAAAGAATAAAAGTAAATCAGAGATTAAAAAAATATTTTTGAATTTTAAAAACTAAAAGTGATTTTTGTGAAATTTTATTAGGAACAAAAAACTTATGTAAACTTTTAATTGAGACCCAAAGATATCCCTGCACTTTTTATATATTAATTTGTATTATAAATATATGTGTATATATATATATATTAATTTTTTTAAAGATGATTTTTAACTTATATTATAAGTTATTTAAACATATAAAGAAATTATTTCATCATTTCTTTTTGTTGTATAATGTTTATGAAAAAAAATAAAATCTAAAGAGCCTCTTACAGTAAATGAACTAAAATCCAATATTTACAGACTAATACTCACTCCTTCCTCTTTCAGAATTATTTTTATTTTTTTTTTCTTCCGTAGAAGTACATTTTATATACTATATACTATATAGTAAAAAAATTACTACTCCCACCCAGTAAAAAAATAAAAGTTCTACCTTTTTTCATTATATATAAAACTCAGTTATCTAATTTATTAAGATTAAAATATAGTTGATATTAGCAATAAATCCTTCCTATTTTTATTTTTTTAAAATTATCCTTATACTACTACTCATCGCTTTTACTCTCCACTCTTAATTACTATAACCTCTTACTGATCCATGATTGTTATCTCTCCTATTTTAATTAATAATATTTAATTTTAAAAAAATAATATATAGACAATATATGGATTGTACATATATTAATTATCTAAGTTAGTGTATACCGTTAGTATATTTTTTTTTGAAAGGCCATATAAAATATATATTAAATATAGGAAGAAATGAAATAACCTTAAACATGTATAAATAAAATAAGTACAACCAAAATTGTAAATAAATCCAATTTTGAGATCTAATTTAGTCATGTCATTCCAAAATATACATTTTCTATAATTATCTATTTCAAATTTAAAAGACACTAGATATTACTGCACCATATAAGAAAAAACACCCTTTTTTAAAGATAAAATTATATAATAACTATTTTTAAAAAATAACTTGAATAATTAATAACATATGCAACAACTCTAATATTTTAGATTAAAAATAATAAAATTTTTGAATATCTAAATAAAAAACCTACTCTTAATGTTGCTCCCAACCCATTAATATATTCTTATAGGTTAAAATACCCTTTCTGTGATCAGCATTATGTTGTTGGTACTTGAAAATAAATTCTTATTCTACTAGTTAAAAATTAAAAAAGTGTTTTTTGAAAACAGTTCTGATTTTTTACATTTCGTTCAGGGTGATTTTTAGTTTTTAGTTTTAAAATTTCTAAAAACAAAAACTAGTTTTAGTTTTAAATTTTTAAAATTTTAAAAACAACATTGTTTTTGTTTTCAAATTTAAAACATTGGTTTCAAATTTTAATCAAAACACTAGTTAAAGGTAGCGATCATTGAAGGTAACAGTCGGTCACTAGTTGGAGGTGTGGTTGGTGATCGCCGGTCGGAGGTAGTTGCCAGCGATCGTTGGTTGGAGGTGACAGCCGGTGATCATTGGTTTCTTCCCGAACAGTTTTTGAAAACTATTATTTAAAACTCTTTTAAAAAATTAAAAAGCAAAACCAAACCAATCAAGTCCTTACTTTTTTAAATTTAAATTTATTATAGTTAAATATAAATATCTTTTTTATGAGAAACAATTAATCCTGTTGAAGAATAAAGTTATCTTTTAAATTTTATTATCAACAACGAATCTTTTTCTAAATATTTTTCGCAGATGAAACTTGAATTTGGGACTTCTAATTAAACTATGATAATTTTTTTTACCACAGTAAAACATAATTTTACTCTTGTTTTAAATTAAAATGAATGATAAAACTCGGACATCTCTTGAATTCGTAGAAAAAATATTAGCTAGGAATTAACTACACTGTCTACACATAACTTTATTTAGTTACAGAAAACATGATAAGCAGTATTTATCTGATTCTATCCGGGCATTCTCTCTAACCAAACGTCAACAAATGAAAATGTATTCAGTGAACGATAACATAAACTCGATCATAAGCTCCAACCTGCAATCTTTCTGTTCTTTATTTGTGATCTACGTACGTTCAACTAATGGTAAGTTCTTTTCCTTCCCATATTTTTAGTTTACTATAACATTGATATATAGATGTCCCATTAATGTTATAAAGCATTAACATTCACTTTCAAAATTTTTGTTTTTTTTCGATTTTCTTATTCGCTTATCCCATATAGTATACTATTACTTTTCTTTCTTTTATTTCTCTCTCAATGTGTAAGAATTGAGTGTTCATTAAATTAAACATTATTGTTTATGTTAAGTCTGTTTTAATTAGGTAAGGGCGCTAGACCGAGAAGGTTCCCGGGGATCTGAAGAGCATGTGATCGAATTTTTATATAATAGTGTTCCTATGGCGTCCTTAACTTCACTGTACAGATTTACAAAAAAAAAAGTGTAAGTTTAATAATATAAAAATACTACACATGTTCATATCATATATATTTATCCTTTTTAGTCTTTGTCTGGGATACTGGGACGACCATTTTCCTTTGTCTTCTTTCAAGTTGAAATAATCCTTAAGTTGTAAATTCTCAATCCAAAGCTAGTAGGATTGCTTTTAAATCCACACTTTACATTCTCGAGCCGTATACATGTAAGATAATATTCTTATATCATTTGAACATGTGTTCATTAAGAGAATGTAATGAATTACAATGTAAAATTTAGAAAATATATTTTTAATTATTTGTTTATGTTATATTATTATGTAATAAGTTTAATAATATAAACTTGTGGATAAGTAATACTGTACTATTAGATGAGAATATGATTTTTTTTTTCTTGCTAACAAATACTTTAAAATACGATCGCAATTAATGAGACAAATTATTCGTCAATATATAATCTGAGATTAATTCAAGTGTTTGATTAAGTTATTTTGTTTTATAAGATAAATAAATAAATTTAAATTAAGTATAACTGAATCAAGTTTAAACTTTATTATTTGTTTGACACTAAAATAGTAAAATTTCACTAGTGTAAATAAGTCATCGATTTTAATAAGAGTTTAATCGGTATATAATTTTTTTTCACACATTCAATTAAATTTTTTTATTTATAATAAATTAATTAATTTTATTAATTTATACTTTAAAAATTATATAAATAAAAAGTTATCATTGAAAATTAAAATAAAATTTTTTTACACTTTCTATACATATTAATTAAATTCTTTTGATAATTAAAATTAATTTTATATAAAAAATGGTATACTTAGTTCACCATAATATTCTAAAATATCATCTATCATTGCGCAACTTTTATATTAGAAAATTACTTTACTCTTTTTTATTTTATCTTTTAGTGTAAATATTATTAACTAAAAATTAATAAACTTGGAAATATTTAAATAAGAGCTTTGATATATAAAAAAAAATTAAAATTACAAATGGGTGATATAATTGGAGTTCAAACTTTATATTTAAATAAGTTAGTTATAACTTATCCATATTTAACTTTAAATAAAATGATTTTTTTAATCACAATGTGAAATTTTTTCGTTTGATTTAACTCACTTTATTTACATTCTTTTATATATATATATATATATATATATATATATATATATAAAAGTTTAATTGGTATACATTATCAGTGTAAAGATTTTTACACTTATATTCAATAACAACCCCAACTAATCCTTTATTCATGATAAATTTGTTGACTTTACTCATTGATATTTTAAAAGTCACATAAATAAAAAGTCATGATCAAATATCAGTGTAAAAATCCTTTACAGTTACCGTGTATATCAGTTAAACTCTATATATTTGTTTAATAGTATATTCTTGTATAGTTAAAAATTAGTTATACTTGAATGTATATTTATCACGTTTTTACTAAGTATTTGTGTTATTTATTTCAATGAATTTTATATAAAGTTATCAAAACAATATCTATTTATTGATGAATAAATTTTCATTTGATATGAATTTATTGAATGGAGTTACAAGATTGACCAAGTCACCCACTATTCAATCAACGAATTTTCCCTCCTTCCTATATCAGAATTCCGAAAACATGAACCTGGTATCTTTTTATTCATGTTGGTTCAATTTTATGAGTTGAACCAACAGTTAGTAATGCAAACCTAATAAGTCATATTCTAGCCTCTCTGTACATACAAATAAAGAACTTGTATACTTGTGTTGTTCTGCATTGGGTCTAACATTACTGAAACCAAGAAGTATGAGCAAATTAAAGGAATGGAGCATATATATGCACTATGCATGTAAAAGTGGAAGGTTTGTAGATCTCCACTCAATCAAACGTTTCCCTTTAGGACAAGCAAGGGCCACTGGGAAGCATACCTATCCTGCAACTTCGTCAAACCACAGCTGCTGCCCCTTAATTTAACTCATTTCTAGAACTATTAATTTAATATCACAATAACGTGTAAAGGAGATGTTCTTTTGTTAATTATATATATCATTCCAAGGAACACATCCATCCCACTTACATTTTTCACATATATCATCATTTTGTTGTTATTCAATCATAAATTATACTGATTAATTTAATTAACACTTTTAATCATTATTTTAGTGGCTATTTTATTGATTTTCTTTTAAAAAATCAGTTGTAGACTCTATATATTATGGTCTAGAAAATATGGTTTTGAAATATATTAAATTTCTACAATTTTAACCTAAAAGGCGCGCATATATCAATACATTAAGGATAAATATTAACATAAAAATTATAAAAGATTAATTTTTTAGTTATATATTACATTAAAAGAAAACATATAATAGGTGAAGAGAAAAACAGTTAGAATGAAATAAAAAAAATGCATCGTCGTCCCTATTAGAGCGTACAACTTTAGCCCAGTATATAAAGCACAACCTATGTATTCCCAACTATTCCTTTATGGCCACCCCACTCCCATGAATTTTTACCAGCTAACAAAATATAGTAAATGCTGCTTTGTCACCATTCACTTTTTGTCTCCACTATTGCTTTTGAGTAAATATATAGCTTTAGTAGGAGTTAATGAGTTATATATGCTGGTTTCTTTCTACATAGAAAACAGACACATGCTTCCCCCTGATGAATCAATAAATGCATTTACATCCTCCACATTTTCAACAGTGCGTGCCAACCTATTGTACTCGTGATGAATCGAGAGATTAAATAAATGAAATTCATCAGCGGAAATCATATCCAAAATAAAATACAGAGGTTATCCATGCATGCAAATTTATGCAACCAAACAAAGAATGATATAGACAATAAATAGAACCTATAAGATTAGCCCTTAAAAGAAAAATAATAAGTGGAAGAGGGTGTACAGTTGTGTACACTACACTCCTTGATCAACTGATAAAGATAAATTAAACCGATAAAGAGTCATCATGAAGTAAGGAAGTACGTAAGAATGTCTTTTTATGATCAAAACATCAGATGCCAAGTAATTAATTCATTAAAACCAAAATTGAAAATGCAATATACATAATGACTAAAACTAATTTCAATCTGTAAAGAATAAGATAATCTAGCAATTAAACATGTTATAAATTCAAATTTAGCGAGACTTAAATATCAATTATCAAGTAATAATTCATTAAAGTTTAGTCCTTAATTTGATCTTTAAAAACTAATTAAATTTATCAACAGGAAAATTAGATGCAAAATAGAGATTGAAATACTTGTTGTGAAGTAATTAATTAATTATAATTAAATATATAATAACTGAAATTTCATTTTTTATAAACTAATTTAGTTTAGCAATTGAAAAATTGGTAGAAAAATCCAAATGTAATTACTGAAATGTCAATGAAATTTTAAACATTTAAAAATTAAATTATTTAGCAACTGAAATAAGTTCGGTAACTAACCTTTTTTTATTTTAAACAAGTATAATTTTGTATTATATAACAGAATGGATGAGCATGAAACACTATACAATGACAAAAAAACTGTCATAATCGGTTCTGTCAACTCCATCAATTTCAATACCTCGTAGTCATCTATGTAAATCCAACCAATATATTTCGACATATTCAAAAGATAAAATTGCGGATAACTACACTAATAAAAACACCCCTTAAAAGCAAATAACTTCTGGAACTATACTAACTCTGATTTCGCAAACAAAATATCAACGGCAGTATGAAATAATAGTCTCTTAATTTAATTTTTTTATTCGGAAGAATGCAATGATGCTAAAATTTGAAACTAAAATTCTTAATAACTTATTTCAATCTCCTAGTAGGCCAATCCTAATTAACAACGATAATCTCCTAGTAGGCCAATCCTAATTAACAACGATAGCCTCTAATTTCTATAAGTAATCCTAAAAGTACCTTTAGAGATAAATTAAAAAAAGTTAGCTGCTAAAGTAATGAAATAATTTGTTAAATTAATTAATAGCTGAATTCACTATTGATATATTTAATTAAAACTTTTGCTAAACCACTACTTGCTAATATGTGGTAAATGATTTTAATCAGTGGACAATTTTAGAGATCAATTTTTTTTTGTCAAAAAAAACTAATTCAATCCTTATTTCTGATCTGGCTAAGAAAAACTTACATTGAAAATACATTAAATTTTTTAATTTTAACTTGGTAGACAAATAATATATATATATATATATATATATATATATATTTGCATAATAAAAAAAATACATTAAGGTAAAGTAATATGTTTGTAATATTTTTAAATATTACATTGTCGTAATTTTATAAAACATAAAAGTAAATTACACGTACACCCTCGTGAAGTTTTACTTTAATTACATTTAAAATTAATTCCTCTATTTTTTAATATAATACTACATAAAATTTTTTATTTTTTAATTTTTATTACACTAATTTTGAGGTTATACTTTCATTATATCGATCTTCTACAAGACCAAAAGTAAATTATATCAACTAAGAGATTAAAGTATTATAAAAAATAAAAATAATAAAGACAAGTTTTAAAAAAACATGTGTTTACTTAACTTAAAAAGAGAATGGGGTGCAGCTAGGTCCTTACTCACTGCAGTAAACCCTCTTGATGATTTTTTTGAAGGTAAAATAGTATATTCAGGCTAAAACTAAAGGTTTCATTAGCCTGTACACAAATAAACAAAAATATTAGATGAATTCATATTTACAACCCCGCACAAACCTCCTACTAAATGCTGTTACTATATTGCCAGCATAAATATGAGAATGTTGTTGCACCAATTAGAGAATTTGTAGTACTTATTAAAATAAAAAGAATACAACAACTATTTCTATATTATAATTTTAACTGACATCAAAATATCTAAAGATTTTATAGTGTTATTATTAAAAATTATGTAATTCCTAGATATTCAGATACACCAACAAACTACATTTCAAAAAACAAATCTACACTTAATCCTATATTTACTTACCACCTAAGAGAAGGTTGATATTAAAGCCAAATGAGCCAGAGCATCATGGGGTGGTGAGATACCAAGCCAATTCAAGACATTATACCTAACCAAACATGATAAAAAGAGATGCTTACTATCCTCGATCTCATTGTTACATAAAACACACACATAACTACAAACCCTCTTGATGATTTGATTTCACTAAAAATATAAAAAGCCAGAGTAGGTAAAATTAATTTAGCCCTACAGGACCATAGAAAATAAAGCACAGCCTAGAAGCGACATTCCTTTTCTCCCTTTCCTCTATTTTTATTAGGAAAAGTTACGAATCAGCTCCAAGTTAGGTCCATGTGACTGTACCTAATTAACTATATATAGCCAGTTCCTTTGCCAATCCTGCACATAACTCATAAGCGAATAGTTGTAGGCAGTATATGTTATTAATATTCTTTTTATAAGGCAATTGTATGTTAGTTTTGTGTAGACATATCTTCCATGAATTACGAGCCATAAGTGGAATTTATATTTAACCAAAAAGCGAAGGAAAATAAAATACTAATTAGCAGAGGTTTGTCTTTGTACTTAATATGCAAGCATGATGTATATAACAAAATGAGATTAACCCTTAAAAAAAGATAAGGATACATATGTTGCACACTCTGTTCAGCTCGAGAGAGAAAGGGGGGCATGAAATAAGTATGAATGTCTCTTTATATCTTATACTAAAGTCTAAACAGTGCTCCTGCAGACACCATGCCATCTTTATTTGGGTGGATCGATGACGGTGCCAAAATTAATTTAGGTTAAGAAAGGTTATAATCTCTTCAAAAGTAGGATATGAGGCCCATCAATAATAATGATTATATACGTGTTAGTGGAATCCTATGTAAGAAAGTATTGTACCTTTGTCTATACGTTATAAAATACATGCAACTCGGTCTCTCCAACTTCAGTGGCGTACGCCCTTTTCAGAGTCTTCACTCTTCACTCTTCAGTCTAAATCTAAATTTATTTTCTATTGTTTCTTTACTTAATTCCTGGTCTTCAGGTTTGCATTGTTCAAAGAATGAACACTGTCTGTCGGCTGCAATTGCTGATGCTTCCTGAGAATAAGAAATCAGAAAATTAAACCAGTCACAATAGTGTCCAGGAAAAAGTGGTGGTATAATATGACAAACATATTAACATAATAACTGAGTTTAATGTGACATGCAATAAAATGAGGCTAAACTTGGAATTTATTTCATCCGGGTGCTCATGAAAACAAATTCATCTATAGCGTCCACATCTAGATTTTGTTCGGTTGTAAAGAAAAAAAGTGTAAGAAAAACAAAAATAAAATATGATGAAATCCAAGTTGTTGAGTTGGATAGAGAAAGGAAAGTTTGTAATATAAAATTATATCTATAATTACAAAACTCTTGGTAATTTATTACTATTTTTATGACCTCTCTCGTTGAGAAAAGAGTAATTTTGAAAAGTCAATTTTTTTTTACATTTTTTTTATATTTGTTTTGAATGAAAACCAAAACATACGTGAAACGTGGTAAGCTTTCCTTAGTATTTTCCCCTCTCCCGAACAGTACTGAATAAGAGAAAGGAAAATTTTCCTCTTGTTTCCCTAGCTATGTCACTTTATAAAGGAACAGGGCTTACACTTAGGCATGTTTAGATGCATGTAACTGCATTTATAACTGCTAAGTATACCTCGTCCTCACTATATATAAATACTTTGAGATAAGTTCTAATTACATTGAATAAAGCCTACAGCGTGCCACCCCAACTGAATTAAATTAAAAATTGATAGTTGACGGAAGCAAAATAAAGACTGGTGGTACATACCTATGTATGTGTGTATGTGTATTCAAAAGAGATTAAAAAAAAATAATTTCTAATTAAAAACACTATAATGTGAATTTTTCTTCAAAAAAATAATTTAGTATTTTGATGATATATATCTACAACAGCTTATAAAAGAGTGCTTACATGAAATTATACAGGTACTTTTATATAATTTTAAATTGACTTAAATAAGTTTTTTATCTGTAAATTTCATCAAAAATTACTTTTGGTCCTTAAAATTTAAAAATATTTGTTTAGTCCCTGAAATTAATTTATTTTTTGTATTAACGTTGTCCGTTTATAAGTTCCAATGTATTTGACTGTATCGGATGTGAAATTGAAGATTGAGACGGAGTTAAGATTGAGGAGGAGATTGATTTACAAATACAAAAACATGCTCTCTGTCGGCAACCTTTTAATGACGTTAATTGTAGAAGAAGACTAAAAGTGAATTAGGGACTAAAAAAAATATTTTTAAATTTTAAGGACTAAAAGTGATTTTTTGTAAAACTTTAAAAATAAAAAACTTATATAAACCATTAAAATTTGGATCAAGATCGGAGTTTATCAAGATTTATCATATATTTTAGAATTTGATATTGTCTTTAAAATTTTTTTGAGATGTTATCTCTATTTAGTTTCTTTTATTATAAGGGTTGAGTTATTTGTGATGGATAAAATTTTGAAAAAATACACTTTTAGTCCATCGACTCTAACAATCTTAATGAAGGTGCCAAATGTTGTGAATGTAGGTCACATAATGTGTGTTTGTGGTGAAATTCATTTTAATAAAATAAATATTTAAAATAACAATTTTTTACTCATTTTTAAAACCAAACAAATTTATATTTATTTGAAAAATTTTAGAATACAAAAGATATGAGTGTGTGACTTCTTTTTATCCAAACTAGTGATAATTAACATTCAAACTGAAAAACATGAATGATACTTGGTAGTTCGAAATTTGATGAAAACATGATGGTTCTCTATTGTTAAGTTCAAATTAAAGAAAAAAGAATCCCAAGTAGGATGTACTCAAAGTTTGTTAACAAAAAAGTTGACTGAAAAGTAAAAGAATGCAAAGTAGAAGTAAATGAATTACGAAGTAAATCCTCAAAAGAAAATCCTTAAAGATATAATCCTAATAAAACGATAAATGTAAATGTAAAAAACTCAAAGATTAAATGTGAGTAAAAACATGAAGATAAATGCGAGAACAATAAAGTAAATTGTAGAGAAGATAAACTGCACTAGAAGTCATGGTAAGAACATAAATCTCAATTCTTCTCTCCTTATCACTCCCTAGGTGTTTTAAGTTTAGTAAGATCTTTTGTAAATGTTATGACGTGTAATTTTGGCAATGATGAAGAGTATTTATAAAGTTTTTTGCGAAGGACACTTGGCCACATGTGCCAAAAGAAACTATTATTTTATTCTTAATGAAAATAAACTACCCAAATTTCTGATAACAATAAAAAACTATCCAACAGATAGTAACTTCTTGTTTTAATTTTTCTTCTTATCCTCCTACCTCATCGTTTCTCGATCTTTCTCCTAGAACCAGGTTTTAGAAGTGTTTTTCTCCAAGTGTTTTGATGTGGCTGGATTCCCGTTCTCTTTTCTTGTAAGCTTGAGCGTGCTTTAATACCCTTCTTAAGAAAAGGATGCTCTAGAAGTCTCATTTTTGGTTGATATCTCAAGAGAACACCTCCTCTTATGTTTCTTCAAGATCATTCTTATCGATGAGTGCGTGAGGATGCTTCCTTAACTAGTTATCTCGAGCGAGACATATCTTTCCATGATTGATTCTTATTATTTTTTTTCTTTGATCCTCGAGCTTTACTTTAAATACTGTTTTTCTCGATTCAAGTATCCTTAATCTTTTGAGGTGCATTAAATTTGGAAAAAATTTCCTAAATTATTCGAGTGATTTTTCCTCACTCCAAATTATGTGAAACTTAGTATTACACTATAAAAGTTGTTAAGTTGTTAATGTATTAGTTTTGTTAGTAGAAATATTTGAATTCATGACCTCTCCTTTCCTCTTCTCTCCACATGTATAGTTTATCACTAGCTCTAAAAGAAAAAAACACATAAAAAGGGAATTGAATTGTGTTTAAAAAAATTGTAATTACTTTCATATTGTTAAGTTTTAAGGAAGACCAAATTTTGATAAAAGGGACAAATTGTTTTCAAAAACACAAGTTCAAAAAGTTTTTTTGATAAGAAGATAATAATAACTCCAAATGTTACATAAAATACAAACATAACTATTTTAATACTAGTTCATCTCAATTCTGATGCTACTTTCAATGCTATAACAACCACTAAAGTTTCACTATATTTCACATAGATATAAGTAGTTCTCTCAAGTCACATATAACTTATTCCAATTAGTTTTACAATAGTTTCTTTAAGCTAAAACACCAAAATATTCTTTCTTATCACACATATTCATGCTATTATTTAAATCAATAGAATTAGGTTTGATAACATGCACAAAGACTCGTTATTGTCTTAAAGACAATAAGCTATGTTGTGGTTTATGCTTTGCATAGTAAAAAATTATGTATCATAAGTGAAAAAAGAAAATAAAAGATTAAAAGAGATTATGTCACATGACAATGCATAAAAAAACATAACATATTGTCTAGTAGACACATGATAATGACTAAGGGTGTGTTTGAAAAAACTAGTTGAAAAACTAGTTCGAAATTGAAAAACTAGCTGAAAGTTGAAAAGGTAATTGTAAGTGTTTGGAAAAACTAGCTGATGAATCACTTGAAAGTTGTAAAGTGACAAATAAGGTCATCATTAATCATTAAATTAATAGTGAGATTATTTAAAATAATTATAACATATTTTAATAATATAAATTAATTTTATATTTAAATTATAAATTGTTATAATTATACATTTAAATAATAAATTTTTATAATAACATATTTAAATTATAAATTTATGCAATTACATATTTAGATAATAAATTACTATAATTAATATTTAAATTATAATTTCTATGATTAAATATATAAATTTTAAATTACATATTTAAATTATAATTTTCTATAATTATATATTCATATTATAAATTTGTATAGTTATATATTTATATTATAAATTTCTATAATTACATTAATGAAGGAGAGAGAAATGAAGGAGAGAGGTTGTATAATGTGATAAGAGAGAATTAATGGGGCAATACATTAATTAACAAAGGGTGAATATGAAAAATTAAATCAGCTAGTAGTTGAAAGTAGAAGATATGTTGGAAAAACAACTTTTCTGAAAAAACTACTAGCTCGTAAAAAAGTTCCTAGATTTTTGCTATCTAAATGGAACTGAAATAATTTCAACTACTATTTCAACTAGTTTTTCAACTTTCAGTTAACTGAAATTGCAAATAAAACACACTCTAAACAATCTTTTTATAATACTATTGATTCTACAATAAAGTACTAAATCTTTACTATTAGTATGTATAAATGAGTTAGAGAGTTTTTTGAGTATACGAAGTCCTTAGGCTGAACTTTGTACCTTTCAATTTTTAGTATTTCTATATTTCTGGGAATAGAAAAAAAGATGCTCATTGCAACTATGCTTGCTTTATCTCTATCTTGAAAGAACCTTGTTGAAGTTTTAATTGTTTTTTATCAACTAGTCACATTATTATAAGATAAAACATATAACTTATATTCTTTTTTGTTATATTGATTAACTTGAAGTAGCAAATGATCTAGTGTGGTCAAATACTCATATCCTTTATTATGTATGTGTTTTGGTGCACAAAGTAACATTTCTTTTATGAGCATGTTGAAAACTTATGTTTTGCTTGTTGTTGTTTTTTTATGCGTATAATAATATATGTACAAACAAAATAATGAATACTTTATATAAAATAAATATTAATGAAGCTTTACAACTTTGTCTAATTACACTAAACATATTCTTGATCAACTTTGTAAATTGTTGCTTTCTTCATCTATGGATGCATTTGTTGTAATCCTTGTATAGACTAGAGCCTTTGGATGATATACCATGACTTTGTCTACTTTTATGAAAACAATAACTTAGTATAATTGTATAATTTATTTTTCATTAATCAAAACTGAGAAACTAGTTCAACATAAAAAACCTAAAATTATCCAATTTTTTTTAAATTGATGAACTAAAATTAAGCAATTAAACCAAGGAGTGTAAAAATTTAAAATTGTTCCCAGCCAAACTAGAAACACCAAAATATTTTTTTTTTTTAAAAACTCATTATTACTTAAGTGTAACCTTGTATCATAATAAATTATTTTTTATGGATAAATTTTTGTTAACAAAAGATATTTCAATCATGACTTCTCCCATTCATTTTTCAAAGAGATAGCTTTAATAAAATTATAATATTATTTTTTATTATAATTTGTTAACATAATATAATTTATATATTAAAAATATTTATTTATTATATAAAATAACATATTAGGTATTTATCGAACGTGTTTGGTACGATATTAAAATAGCTTACAAGTTTATTTCATTAACTAAGCTTGTTTGACACAAACTATTTTAGTAGCTTATAGATGAGTTTGTTTAAATTAAAAAATAAGTTATTTTAATAAAAATCGACATTTCTTTATGTTTAAATATAATTATAAAAAGTACTTTTTGAATTGAAGACACATGGTTTTAATTTTCAACTCCACAGAAAATCATAAGTTTTTTCAAATAATTTATAAAAATAAGCTAGCTTATAAGTTTTTTTTTTTACTCTCATTAGTTAACTTAAAATATTCTTATATTTTTAATTAAATAATTAATTATATTATTTTTATACAATTTTATATTTATTTACTCATTTTATAAAATATTTTTAGTTAAATAAGTTAACTTATAAACTTCATTTAGTTTATAATTGAGATTATCGAACATATTTAAATTTATTTAAAAAATAAGAAAAAGGTCCTGTAGTTTATTTTTATATAATAAAATGATTCGACCGTAATTTTTTTACATGATAAATTTGTTGATAATATAAAATTATGATCATTATAGAGTCAAATTGCAAAGATTTGTATGCATGTTCAATTTTCTTTTTCAGATTATAGTTCTGCAGTGTATCAATTATGCCCATGTAGAGGACAACATCATATACCTCAAAACCTCCTGAAGTTTGCGAGTAGCTTGAGCTAGCATGTTTACTCCAAGCTGCACTCGCAACCTGAGTAACAAAATGATGACTCACACATACGTTTACAATCCAAAGCAATAAACAAAATCATGCATTTATATAACATGTGCAAGAGGAGGTGAAAGAAGACGCAATGGAGAGACTACCTCCTTCTTTACAAATTTTCTCATTACATTCAAACTAAAAGTCATGTGGAACATCTTCTAATCATATGGAAAAGTAACAAGGTTTTTATGCCTCACAAAATAGACAAGCGAAGGGAGATATTTGGCTTCGTCTGATTCGTAGAGGTTTAGGACTCTCGGACTATGACACTATGTCTAGACAAAATCTTCATAGGCAGTAAAAAAATTAGAGTTAACTTTCCTAAATACATAAGACAAAAAAGATTCGTAAAGAAGCCAACCTATGAGCACAACAAACCAAGCCTTGAGTTGAAATAGGGGAGGTCAAACCACACCAAGGTGAGTGAAGTTTAGTCATATGCTAGTGTTACAAAAAATCTTAGACAACAAGGAATGTGAGTGGACAAAATTGGTGGAAGAATCAAAGGGATTCTAACTTTCTCCCTTCAATTTGAGGCTGAACAACAATGAATCTAGGAGTTGAAAAGAACATATGTGGGACGCGTCATTAGAAGACGTGATGCCTACACTACCTAACAAAAACTGCATCTGGAGGGACTATTTAGATCAAAGCTACCTCGATCAATGCATTCTTAGTGTTGCTGGAGACAAACAAAGAGAATGATATTGGTGATTATCTAAGTTACGATCTGGAATGGGTAAAGAAGTGCTTCAAAGATATTAGTGTCTGACATCCATCAATGATTGAACACGAAATGTTGGTTTGGATAAAGTGTTTTGGGATGCCTTCACACACTTGGTCAAACAAGTTATTTAACCTCTTAGAATCATGCTATGGCAACTTCATGTATACTGATGAAACTACTTTTGACAGGGTGAGAATAGATGTCACAAAGTTTCTTATATGCACTAGGGTTCAAGAAGTTATTGATTATATTGTTAAGATCAACATTAATGGCCACTTGTATGAGGCCAAACTTGTAGAGGAAAAACCAGAGGATTGCCCAAGTTGTCTGCTATGCAGAAAGAGAAACAACTCTTCTAATTCATGTTCAAACTACTCTGATGAGATAACATCATCCTCCTTGTTGGAATCTGGTCATGATTATGATGAAACTGTGGGGAACGACTTTAAAGAGTTGAATCTTGAAAATTGCCAAAATAAGGGGAACATGCCAAAATCACTTTTTTAACTCAGTCAATGTAGGATTTCTTGCCACAATGAACCTTCAACCAATAACACTTCTCCCAATCGCTAATCATGCATATAAGAAAGTCACAACATCTCAAAGGGACCTATTTGCAGCACAACAAACATGAGTCATTTGAGTTCTTCACGTGTGGCTGCTAACTCCACCTTTATTCTAAACTCACCCATCATGGGCAAAGGCATAATATCAATGAGAAAGTCTCGATCCTTCTTTGTCAGGGATGCTTCCAACTTTGATATTCAAAGTTGTAATCTCAGGAACAAATCACAGTCAGAGTGTGACATTACAGAGAGGCTCTAGGAATTAGCTGACCCAATTGGTGTTAGAGGAACCTAAATAGATGATTATCATATTCAACTTCTCAACTCACTAGAGCAAAGGGACAAGCTTTGAAGATGGAGGGTGGCAATAAACCTCCCACATGAAAGTCTTCTCGTTGAACGTAAAAGGGGTAAGGGATCACACAAAGAGGAGGCACATGAAATCACTCATTAAGGAGTGCAAGGCTGACTTATGCATGTTTTAGGAGGCAAAATGTTAACAAATGCAACAGGCAATTGTCAATGACCTTAAGGGTAATGTCAACTGTCAGTTCAAGTGGCAAGCAAGGGCATCTCAAGGACTTTCTGGTGGCCTACTTAATATATGGGGAAAGGAAATTATTTGAGTATCATTCACATTCTGAGTGATGGCTTCCTGGGTTTATGTGACACGTATAAAGACAATGAGGTACCATACATTATTGTTAATGTTTATTCCCCATGTTTCTTGGCTGGGAAACGGAAGTTATAGAGTGATTTGTGTATGTCCAAACGAGGTTTTAGCCCATGATTTTGGTGCATTCGAGGTGATTTTAATGTTGTTTGTAACAAAGGTGAGAAGAGGGGTTGCAACTTGTCTTTTAATATGTCTGAAGCTAAATAATTCATGGCTTTTATTTAACTCATGGAGTTGGTTGATATTCTTGTATTGGGTAAGAAATTCTCATGGATAAGCTCTGATGGTAAGTCCATGAGCAGAATAGATCGTTTTCTTCTTTCCCAAGACCTTATCCTTGTCTAGAGTATCACAACCTAATGGATTGGCAATAGAGATGTATTTGATCACTGCTATATCTTGCTACAAGATAATCTGCATGACTGAGGCCCTAAGCCATTTAAGTTTAACAAATGGCTGCAACATCCAAACTTCAAGAGGTTAGTTGCTGCAAGCTGGGCAAAAGGTAATACAAATAGCTAGAAACTATGTGTTATGGCTCGAAAGTTAAAACATCTTAAGAAAGACATAAAGGATTAGAAGATGGTTGAGTTTGACGTAATGGAAAATAAAATTCGTAACCTGGCTAACCATATGGAAACTCTAGATGCAAACACAATGCAAGGACTACAAGATGCAAATGATGAAAGAATAGGCATATGAAACGAATTTTGGCAAGTCTTGAGACAAAAGGAGAATAAATTATATAAGAAATCTAAGGCCATTGGATCAGATTGGATGATTCAAATATGCGCTTCTTCCATTCTTACTTACAGTTCAAGCAGCGGTCAAATCAAATTTTAGCCCTTAACATGCAACATGGTTGGGTTCGTGACGTTCATCAAGTAAGGGAAAGGATAACCACTCACTTCGAAAGTTTGTTCCAAGAGAATAACTAGGTGAGACTGAATTTAGATGGCATAACTTTCACTCAGCTGCCTGTAGACCAAAGAGCCTACCTTAGCTCTCATTTCTCACCTGATGAAATTAACGCCACAGTGTGGAGTTGCGATGTAGGTAAGAATCCTGGCTGAAACGATTTTAACTCTGAGTTTTTTAAAGTTTGTTGGGAAATTGTGAGTGCTAAAATATGTGTTATTGTCCAAGAATTCTTCTATAATTCCACCTTGCCAAAAGCTATCGCGACTTCTTTGTTGCTCTCATCCCTAAAGTCTCCAACCCGCAATCAATCTTTAAATATCGGTCCATTTCACTAATTGGCAGCATACACAAAATCATATAAAAGCTATTGACAGCTAAGTTGGAGATGGTTATTGCCTTACTTGTTTCCCCCAACCAAACAACTTTCATACATGATAGACACATGCTGGATGAGGTTCTAGCTGTAAATGAACTAATTGACTAAGCAAAAAGAGCAAAAAAACCACTTTTCATGTTTAAGGCAGATTTCCTAAAACCCTACGATATCAAATTATAGAAGATGAATCCATTATAGAAGATATCAAATTTTCCATCCTCCAATATGCTGATGAATCCATTATTGTAGCTGAGCCAAAATTTGAAAACCTCTGGGCTATTAAGGCAATTTTTAGAAGTTTTGAGTTGGTGTTTGAACTTGCTGTCAACTTCCACAAGAGCAACACATTTGGCGTCAATATGCCTCTGTATTTTATGCATGTTGCTGAATCTTTTTTACACTACAGGGTTGCAGCAATGCCATTCAAATTTCTTGGGATGCAAATTGGTGTTAACCTGCGGAGATGTAGCTCTTAGGACCCTATTATTAAAATTTACCAAAGGAAGCTAATTGCATAGAAAGGAGTCCATTTATCCATTGGTAGGTGCATCACACTCATCAATTTAGTTCTAAACGCTTTACCTCTCTTCTACTTTTCATTTTACAGGGCCTAAAAAAAGGTGATAAACTCAATTGTCAACATGCAGAGGAAATTCCTATGGCATGGGTGGTTAGAGACACAAAAGATTAGTTGGGTATCTTAGGAAGTTATCTGTCGGCCCAAGTCACAAGGTGGTCTTGGTGTTAAAAGCCTCAATGAATTCAATATTAGTCTATTGGGTAAATGGTGTTGGAGAGTTCTCACGGATAAGGCATCCATATGGTATGACTTGATAAGATTCTGATATAGGAATCGATTATGTGCACTTACTACCACTTCTCAACAACTAAATAGAGCCTCAATTTGGTGGAGAGACATCTGCAAGTCACAACAAAACACAACCACTACTGCAAATTGGTTTGTTCACAATTTTAAGGAGATAAATTGGTGATGGATCTTCTACTTTGTTTTGGCACGATCCTTTGGCGATTACCACAAACTTACTGCAATGTTTCCCTAGATTATATCAGGTAACTTCTAACCCATACTTATTTATTGCTGATATGGGTTGCTGGGTACAGAATCAACACTCATGGAAGAGGCATTAGAGAAGAAACCTTTTTGTTTGGGAAGAGAATTTACTTACAAATTAGTATGAAACCCTACCACTAATTCATCTCTTTCACGAGTTGGAAGATTCATGGGAGTGGTGTTGGATAAGTCCAATTCATACACGGTTTCCTCCTTATATTCCTTTCTTACCCAACAGCAGTAACAACCTGCCCAAGACCCAATTATGCCATTTTTCAGCAGCTTTTTGAAGTGCAAAGTCCCCTCCAAAGTGTTAGTGTTCTCTTGAGGTTGGTTCTTGATAGGTTTCCAACTGTTTTCCAGCTTGGAAAGAGAAGTATTGTTGTTCCTAACTCTACATCAGGTGTTTTTTCCCATGATCATTTAGAGAATATCGACCACTTATTCCTCAATTGTGGATTTGTCAACCAAATCTGGTATAATGTATTTAAATGGCTTGAAATTTATATGGTCTGTCCAAATGATATTATGCACCTTTAGTCTCATTTTGGAACAATGATAAAAAGTAGGAAGACTTAAGAGGTGAAACATTTATTTTGGCAAAACTACATGTTGGTGTATTTGGAACACAATAACTGCAACTATTTTCAAAAAGAAAAGTTGAAATACTTCACGTATACTTGTTATGATTATAATTTTCTCTTAACAATTATTTTTGTATAATTACAATCCAATATCATATCTCTTGCTTGATTTTGAGTTGTAAGTGAATTGATTGAGTGTGATCAATTCTCATGTATGGGAAGATGTTTTTACTCTTTATATTGTTGTAAAGTTCTATGTATTCCCATATTCTAGTATATATAAGCACACACTTATTTTGCTGTAAAAAAATTAAAATAAAATAATGATTAATTTTTATAGTTATTAAATGATTTGATTTTAATAAGAAAAGGGGAGAAGGGAATGTAGCAGCAGAGCCGGGAATCAAAAGTGGAAGAGGCAGAGCCGGGAAGAGGAGGGAGAGGCAGAGGCAACAGAGGGGTTTCGGAATCATTTTCATTTTCTCTCTCTATAAATATTACTCAAGTCTCTGTCCGCTCTTCAACTTGTCTGCTTTTGCTTTCGTCGATGGCGTCGCAAGCAAGCCTCCTCCTTCAGAAACAGCTCAAAGGTGCCATATCCTCTCTCTTTCATTTCCTCCCCTCGCTCTTCTCATTCATCTTCTCTTTATCGCAGATCTTTGCAAAAACCCTGTCGATGGATTTTCCGCCGGTTTGGTCGACGAAACCAACATTTTTGAATGGAGCGTTACTATAATTGGCCCTCCTGATACTCTCTAGTAAGCTCTATTCTACTAAATACCCTTTTTGCGATCTCCAATTCTTTCGATTCCCTTTTCTTCTGCACTCATGAATCATCATTCTTTCTTTCCGCTTTCTGGGGTTTTCTTTCCCTTTAAAGATCATCTTTTTTTATTTTTCCCTATCGGGGGACTCCAAAGAGTTTTCTTTGATTGCCCAGGTTTTCTGATTATTTTCTTTTCTAATGGATGGCTTTGTTTCTTTTTCTTCCCTAATCTTGACGCATCCATTGATTGTTTCTTTTTCTTTTTCTTTGTTTAATTCACAAGAATATAGTCGCGGGTCGCGGCTTCTGCAAAACATGATACTTTCCTTATTTGGGTTGTTCTTGATTGGGTTCATTTGGTTGTACTTGTTTTAAATATGATCTTAGTCAATACTTTCCTTTCCTTTATTGAATTGGTTTTACCAGTTAGTGTTATTTTATTTGGTTTCTATGATGCTTTTGTAGCACTTGAGTTTTTTTATTTTCACTGAGCACCAGGCTTTCTTGTTTTGTTAATTTTTGGATTTCGTGTAGCGAGGGGGGATTTTTCAATGCCATTATGAGCTTTCCGCCAAACTACCCAAATAGTCCGCCTTCAGTGAAGTTTACCTCAGAGATATGGCATCCCAATGGTTGGTTTGGCTTATTTTCCATTATGCTTTGATTATGATTAATACTAGAAGTTGAATCATGTTCTTCAATATGCAGTGTATCCTGATGGACGAGTTTGCATATCAATTCTTCATCCTCCGGGTGACGACCCAAATGGTTATGAGCTCGCAAGTGAGCGCTGGACACCTGTTCATACAGTATGTATTAACATAAAACAATTAATTAATTAATTAGTTAATTTTAGCAATGAGTACTCTGCATTTTATAAGTTAAAATTAGCTTATGCGCAAGTTTAAAAATATGTTTTACAAAAGCTAATTTTAATTTTTAGAGATTTTATTTTTACTTCTTATTTTCTTCTCTCATAAGTATAGAAAGGTTTATCAAAACAAACCTCAATTGATTATCTACTTTGATAATGCTGGCTAAATTAGTGTTAGAAATTAGAGATTCTTATTGTTTAGTATCCCTTCAGCATGCTTTTGTTTAATAATCAAGTTAAAATGTTTAGATACTCACAGAGCTAACCATATGATGCACTTGTTTACTAATTTTTTTCACAGTTCGGCTGCATGCATAATACGCTTAATCTGAAGGCATTTCCATCAATGTTATTGAGCAGTAAGAGAGATACCTAAGAAATACTAGAAGACTAAAAATTTTTAATCCTTTCATTCCATAAATGGATATAGACAGTATATATTTTAATAAGTACAATTAACTATCCCTAGTGTTAGAGATTAGTCTAGCTTAACATTAGTAGCTCTAGCATGTGATTTTGTTTGATAACAAAGCTCCAAAATATAATTTGTGGCTGTGGGTGCATTTGGTAAAATATCATCGATTCATCTTGTGGTGATTCCTGTGTTTGTTTCATACACATAATCTAGACTAGATCCTCTCGTGATGCTGTCTTGTACTGTCAGCATTGCATTCATGATACCTCACATAGTCATAGTAGGATAGAGCTCTACGTACCATGCACTTACACTCTTACAGTGAGAAAGAAAATATTAGTCCACTACTAGATATTAAAACTTCAACTTTCTGAATACAAACTCTCTCTTATCAGTCTTTGAAGTTAGAAGACCAAAAGCCTCATGAGTGGTAGTGGTTTCGATTCTTTCTATTGAGTTTGTGATGGTTCATGGTATAAAAGCCATAAAGGAAAAAAGTCTAAGGTGATTGTTGAAGCAGGGGCTTTCCTATATTGTTTATTAAATAGAAATTACTAATTTATTGTAAAAAAATATTTATCCTTAAAGCTAATTTGTTAAAAATTTAAAGGTTCGTTTGCCATTAATAATTTGCTGGGTGTTCTTACAAAATGATATCTCACTTCTTGTCCACCACAAGTGGATTAATATTATGCATGCTATCTTGCAGGTGGAGAGTATAGTATTAAGTATCATATCAATGCTTTCTAGTCCTAATGATGAATCTCCTGCAAATGTCGAAGCTGCGGTAAGTATGGATGTTCTTTTTTTATTTGATTTTATTTCTGCAACTTGTCCCTCAGTCCTGTATATTATGGTACTTATTTGCATCCTAGAGAAGAAATGGTAAACTGACATTTATTAAATTCAATCAGCAGTTACTTTCTTAAGATTTTAGGTATATGATATGTGGAGAAATTCTGACTTTTTGTCCAAGATACTTGAGCAGATAGCGAGTAGGTGTGAAGAATGAGATATGGAATTGTAATTAGTACAAACTTGTACAATACTTCTCCTGTTAATGATACGATAACAAAGTGAATCGATTTCTATTTTTGTATGTTAAATAAAATGGAAAAAATAGTGATAGGATGGTTTAATCAGGAAGTGTGTTAAGGGAACAAGGGGTAGGTTTTAGCTCGACCCAACTCTGTCCCATCCTTTGTTTTAGGGTGTAAACTCGCGTCAGTCCCTCTAGAAAAATAGTGAAACCTGCATCATATGGCCTCACCCTCCCTACCTCACATTTATGAAATATTATGAATAAATTTCTGTAACAATTTTAATTATGTTTTACAGAAAAACGCAGCTTAGTATAAATTAACAATGACTTAAGCGGTAGTATAACTAGGCATGATATTTATATAAGGGGTGCATTGGTGGGGGAATTGCTGATCCTACCTACTCCGACAGGGCTACACTTGGCTTTACCTGTGGTACTATTTTACCCTGTTCCGCACTGCCTCATCCTGAGATTAGTGAGGCAGATCAAGGGTGTACCATATATTCTGGATGACTTTCTTGATATATTCTGTTTGACCCAAAATAAAACCTAGGGTGTACCATATATCTCATTTGTTAGCATTTGGAATTATCCATGTCTGTTGTTGTTGGGTTCTAACGTTAGCTTTTAGTAAGCTATTATGACGTGTTGATGATACTGTCCTGTTCTGTTACATTGGGACAGGGTTTTATTCCTTGTGTACTTTGGATTGGGCATGCCTTGTGCTGAGTTGTGTAGTAATACCTTTGTCCCTAAGACGGTATTGAGTAAATTGCCATTATAAATAAAATAGACAAATTGAGGTATTAGTATTGATTCTGAAATATTTTTTAAATATATCCTTAACATTGTTGAAGAGAGAGAAAGAGAAAGAGAAAATGCAACTATAAGCATTTAATAAGATATTGGAAAAAAAGCAATTAATGTCCTAAACCTTATCAAAAGAGATAAACAAAGCTTGAAACTCTGTCTTATAATTAGGGACAGCGATAGTAATAATATTTTTTTTTATAAAAAAATATCAATTTGTTGGAGTAGAGAATTTAGCATAAGATCCTGTAATTTTTATTTTGCAAACATTTTACAAATACACATTGCTGTTCTTAATATCTTAACTCATTAAAGTGCCATGCCTGGGGTTTAAAAATATATTCTTTTGAAAGTTTTTCTTAGACCGTGTGATGATCTTATGTTGCAGAAGGAGTGGAGAGATACGAGAGACGAATTCAAGAAAAAGGTTAGCCGTTGTGTGCGGAAGTCACAAGAAATGTTGTGATTTAAAAAGCTGGATTCTCATTCTACGTTTGTCCTGGAAAAACCAACTGTATTCTAAGTGCTTGGTCGGTCAGTCAGTGTTTGGTGACTAGTTTACTGGAAATATAGTTTGTTCATTTGCATGACCTTATTGTTGAAATTTTATATTAGGGCAAGTTTTGCCTTTTGCTTAATATTGTGGTTATGGTTGATGTTGAATTCTGAATTTTGTCTTTGCCTTCGCCTTCGCCTTCTGTCTGTTATAGGCTTCTTTACCTGTATATTGCTGTTTTGCCTAGTGCGTCATTACTTCGGTTACACTGTGTTTGTAAAGAATTAAATGGAATGGAAGGGTAAGCAATGAAATGGATGAAAGACGGTGAAAAGTAGAGATGTTAGGACATATTTAATACAGTGTCTTCAATCTTCAATAAATATCTTAAACTAAGATCTAATATTGGAAACTATTTACTTTTAAAAGTAAAAATTGGAATCTTAAGTATAGAGATCGAGATCTAGAACAAAATCTGTATGAATTATAAATGAGTATACTCATTTCCTTTATTATATATACATTTTATTTTTTAAATATAAATGTTGATTTTTTTAACTGGGCATTTTATTTTAAATGTAATTTATTTATTTAATTTTTTATTATTTAATTTAATGAATTAATTTTATCTTTTAAAATAAAATTAATATTTTATTAAAAAGTAAATTGTAAATAAAATTTAAATAGTGGGGTTCATTGTAAAATTCATACAAAATATTTTATGATTTTAAATATGAAATCTTCCATTACAAGAAAAAAAAAATCTTAAAACACATGACATTGTAAAGCTCTTATAAGATTTCAAAGGTTTTTTAAGATCTCACATAAGATCTAAGATGCTCTTATAAAAGTTTTGAAAAGCAAAAAAACATTTAAATTAAAGTGTTGTTAGTAGGGATAGTAAATAAAATCTGCACCTGTGGGTAATTCTTTCTTTAATCCATCCCGAAGTTGACGAAGAATTACACAGGTACGAATATGAAGAATACTTGATTTATCAAGTCAGAGATAGGGATGAAAATATACATACTCATGAATATGGAGAATACTCGATTTATCAAGTCAGAGATAGGGATGAAAATATACATACTCACCCCGCTCTTATTTTAATCACTAAAATATTCATGTCTTAAAAAAAAGAAAATTTTGACATTTAACTAACAAATTTAAATTTTGTGTTGATTAACTAGCTTTTGAATTAATATCATTATTTTCAAACAAATTATTTTTTACTAAAATATTTATAAAAATTTTTTCAGGTATGGGACGGGTACGTGTATGCTAGATACTCGACAGGGATGGAGACGTTAATTTCATACTGCCGAGTATGGGAATAATGATGAGTTTCGGAAGCGGGAATGAGATGGGAATGTTATACTCGTTGCTGGCTTGTTGTCATGCCTAATTGTAAGAAAAAAGATAAAAAAAAAGTTAATTATTTACCGAGGTAATTACAGACATACTCCCTCAGATTTAATGTAATTATAAATATATCCCTTCTTTTTTTTTTTCAAATTACAAACACTTTTTAGGTACTTATTATAGATGTACTCACTCATTCCAAAACAATGTAATATCATACATAAATTTATTATACATGTATTCCATAAATTTTGTATAAGATTACACATGTACTCCATTAGTTTTATATGCTATTATATATGTAACTCCTATATTTTTTAAACTTTATAGCAGATACTTCTCTCACCTATTATGAAGTTTAAAAAAAATATATATTCATATCATGTTAATTGAAATAAAATGTAATAATACAAAATTAAAAAAGTCTGTGTAGTTTGGAAAAGAAGAGTTACAACTGTAATCAGGACATAAAAGTAAAGGAAGTCATGTAATTTAAAAAAGGACAGGGTACACTTGTAATTACACTAACCTGAAGGGGTGCATAAATAATTACCTTTTATTTATATTGTTTATAGTTTATGGATGGTAATCCTTTATTTTCAATTTGTGCTCCATTTTTTATCCTACTAATTAAGAAATATCATGTCTACTAATCAAGAAATGTCATGCCATTCAATTATTTTTCTTTATAATTTTTTTTATGTAGCTCATTAAATAACATAACATTCTTTAATTGGGGAGACAATAAAAGAAAAATAAATTGGAGCAGGAGATTTCTATCCTATCATTTACACATTGTTAAGGTAGGATTCATGAAGTTGATTTGAGAACTTGGTAATTTAACTACATGACTTGATTCACATTAATAAAATAAAATGTTAATAATATATATTTTGTACAATTTTATACTTGAAAAAACATAGAAAGAAAAGTAACAAGGGAAGTTCTTAATATTCTAACTTCATAAATAATAATATACATTCACTAGTAGTTAAATTGTGCAAACCAAAGTATAATGAATTTATAAAATTTATTTGTAAATTATGTGGATATATTATATATGCTATTGTTTTATAGACTTGAATGAGTTGGTTTAGTTTATTCCTTCAAATATTAGTGAGTCCATGTATATGTGTTTAAAGTTTTTAAGATTATTAATCATTATTCTATATCGATTATTACCATTCATTTTCTTAAAATATAATGATTGTAATGTGTAACTCATCTTATTTATTAGATTTCAATAAAATAAAAAGTGAAGATAAAAATTAAGTCTTTTATACTATATATATATATATGAGAGAGAATCCACTTATTTCAAAAGTAAGTATAAAAAACACACACTCAAAAAGAAACTACACCTAAAGATCATTTTGCTTTTTCATTTGTCTTTTTAATTATGATTTCGTGCAAACAAATTGATTAAAATAAAGGCAGAAAGATTGTTAACTTAGTTTCAAAGAAACTAAATCTTAAAAAAAAATAGTATGTCATATAAACATATTAGAATTAACTTTTGTATCATCTAACAAAATTTCTTTATTTTTAAATTTATATTTAAATAAAATAATTAAATTTATTTCATTTATAAACTAATATATATATATATATATATATATATATATATATATATATATATATATATATAAAAATTTATCAACCTTACAAAGCATAAGTGTCAAATATGGACATCTAAAAGAAATAATATAGAGGATAATTGTAATAACAACCTTCATAAAAAGAAAACCTAAATTACGACTAAGTCTTCATGCCTTCTTAGTCTCCAAAGCTTCCTCATCTTCTAACTCTGAAGACAACACTTTTAATGAGATAATATGAATAAAACAAGTTTTTAAAAGAAGTTCACAAATAGTGTTGTTATCAGCCGGTGCGGAATCAGAAAAACAACCATGGTATCCACAGTAATAAAAAATATTTTTCTTTATATATAATTATGATTTAACCCAAATAATTTCTAGCAATAATAAAAACATGATAAAATAGTTTTTGATACAAACACACAATCTACTACAAATTATAGTGATACTCATGATCACTCACTCTCACTTGAGAGTTCTCAGAACTAAGGTTTTCAGTAAATTCTTCAAAAAGGTCGGTGAGTTCATATTTCATACAATGACGTCTCATTGCCTTTCCCACGCTGTTATGGAGATATCCAAAATCTCTTTTTCATCCCAGAAACCTCTTCCCTGTATTAAACAAATGTATCTCATACATCCATCCTAGATGAATGTATCTCAAATTTCACCCAATTCCAAATGGAGGTATCTCAAACAATTATTAAAACAATTTTTAAACACCAAAAACAACTTTTAAAATCATATCATGGAGGGTTAAAAAAGGTGTTTTACTCACCTCTTGAAGCGAGATCCCACCATTTTAATTCTACTCCTATGTCCTTCTTTCTCAATCCCTAGAAGAATCAATAATAATCTATGGTATTTTGAGGAAACTAGTTAACCCTATATATAATAGTTCAGGTTTTCTCTTCTCTATATTTTTCTATAAAAAGATTGATTTACCAGATTAAATCCAAAATAGTATCAAATCTTTATTTGTTTTATCTTATTTCTATTTTAAAGGAAATATTATCTGAATTTGTTATTCAAAATTCCAGTTTAATCTTTTAATTGATTTTTTTTAACAACTTAATCTATATTCTTTTAACTGAGTGTTTATTCCAATATTTGTATTTAAAAATTTGAAGATGTTACATTCAAAGTAAAAAAAAAAGAGAAATTTTAAATATAATAAAAAAATATTAAAATGATCCGTGTAGTTTTTCCCCTATTTTTTTCTAAACAAAGAATAATCGCAAGCGATGGCATGCATAATTGATCACTGTACATCTATCAGTACGAAACTCAAATCCTACTATGTACTCTTTGAACGATTTGATTAATCAAAAAAATGATCAGATAAATCCATGAAATTTATTTTCATAATGTCTTCATTTTTGGAACATTTTATATATAATAAACATATTTATGACATTTTCAAAGATATGGTTTCCAAAAAATATACTGTAATTCTTATGAAACATATTGATTTTGAGCAAGGAATTATTTTTTTGACACATCAAATCCTCCCTTAATAATTTATTTAAAAATTAATTAAAATAAATATAAAAATATACTAATACACTACCAACTAATTTGCGTATAACCAAAAACAAGAACAGACAGTTAAAATAATTAAAAGAAAAATTACTTAACTGATGGCGAGTGGTGTGCAATAAGAATCTGAACATTCAATTTTGGAATATTTATAATACGAGGGTGGATTTGAGAACAATGTACTTGATACTTGTGAAATATTTGCAGATTATAAATGATAGCATTACATATTGGCTCACTGAAAAGGGTGCTTCGGAGGATTCCAACTCCATTCCGGAAGAATGTCCTTTAGGATTAGTTTCAAAATAGGTTTCTCCTAAAATTTCACCAAAAGTTATTTTTAATTTTTAAAATTTTAAAATAATTTATTTAGTTCTTTAAATTAATTTAATTTTTTTGTTAACATTATCCGTGTATAAGTGTTCCGGTGTATTTGGATATATCCAATGTAAAATTAAAGATTGAGAGGTTAGGTTGAGAAAGAGTATTCACGAGTACAAAAATGTTCTCCCTGTTAGCAATCTTTTAGTAACGTTAATGAGAAGAGAATAATCAGAGACTAAGAAAAAAGATTTTTGAATTTTAAAGACTAAAAGTAATTTTTGATAAAACTTTAGGGACAAAAAACTTATTTAAGTCTTCTAGATATTACGTTGCGTTTGGAGTTGTCTTTTATTTTCGGTTTTGAAATTTATAAAAATAAGTTTTGCTTGTTTTGATTTTAAGTTTTTAAAATTTTAAAAATAACATTATTTTTATTTTCAAATTTTAAAATATTGTATTTAAATCTTAATCACACTATACTTTTTCCTCCTCAGATATAGAAGATCAACAAAGATCTCTGTTGGAGGTGAAGGTTGGAGGTGTAAGAGTTGTGACCAGCAGTTGAAAGTGATTGTCAATGACCAATAGCTAGGGATGGCGACAATGATTATCAATCAGAGGTAACTATTGGTGACCATCAATTATAGGTGATGGTTAGTGATCATCGATTGAAGGTAGTGGAGATGACAAACAATCAGAAGTGAAAGACTATCAGTTTAAGGGTGATGGTTAGTGATCGCTGATCGGAAGTTGCGGTTAATGAGTACTAGTCAAAGATAGTGACAGTGATTGTAGTCGAAGGTGATGATCGATGATTGTTAGTTAAAAATGGTGATCAATGGTGATCAATGGTGATGAGTGACGTCAAACAATGAAATCAAATGAAAAAAAAAATCCAAAAACCAAATCTTATTGCCTTTGAATCTAATTTAATTAGTATGCACTAATAATGTAAAAGAGTTTTATATTGACATTAAATCAAAATTTTACAATAACTGTGCATACTAATTAAACTCTTTTAAAATTGAGTGAAAACTGTTTAAAAAATAACTAAAAAACCAAATCAAAATTATTTTTTTCAAACACATTTTTATTTTAAAAATATATTTTAAAACAAAAAAAAAAATCAAAAATTCAAAATCACCAAAAACGAGTCCTTCTTTTTCTCTTTTTGTTATTTCTTTCCTAATAATAAAGAAATATACTTGTGAAATTTCTTTTAAAATAATAATGTACCGATGTTTATTTTAGGGGAATTTGCCATCTTTCCTCTCTTTTTTCTCATCTTCTTGCCAAACTTATAATTGTTATCAATTATAGAACTACCATTAATTGCCTATTTCCTAATACAATTTGTTAACCTTAAAATCTAAAAAAAAGAAAATAGTAATAAGAGTCTTTTTGTTAAAAAATACTGGACAAAAATGAAAATTCATTGGTAGCATCGTACAAACATTAGTTAAAGTAGGGAATTTTAATTGAAACTACCCCTTATTTGAGTTAACATATTTTTTAAAATTTTTTCTTAAATTTTAATTTTATCTGTGATTCCATTTCTTTTCTTTCTACCTTATTCATTTTCTCCACCTGCACTCTCTCTGTTCTCCTTACTTTATTATTTTATGTTCACATTCTCTTTCATTTTTTTATTAGTATATACATATAGTATAATTATTTAATTTCTTATTTTTTAATATAATAATTTAATTTATTTATTTTATTATAGTCATCTAATTAATTTTTAGTGTACTTAAATTTATTATTTTTAGTATAATTATTTAATTTATTATTTTTTATTATAATAATTACATGTTTATTATATTAATTTACATATGAATTACATGTTTAGTATAATTATTTAATATAATATTTGATCAGTGTAGTATATTATAGTCATTTAATTTCTTACTGTTTAGTAGAGTAATTTAATTTCTTATTTTTTCAGTAATTTAGTTTCATAATAAATTATGTTTTTAGTATAATAATTATTTTTTTATCTTTTTTATTATTTTTTGGCTACTGTTTGTTAGAGAGTAAACAAAATTTATAAATTTTTTTATTTTTTGACAAACAGTTGTGAGAGAATAAAAAGATGTAAGAGAAAGTGTTGGTTATAAAGAACATATAAGTGTTTTGTTATTGGATTACATGTTACTTTAAATTTTAGGGAGATGTGAATTAAAATTCGTCCGGTGCTTAGGCTAGGCCCAATACCCCGTGTTAAACCCCGGTGACCAGCGTAGTTGACAAAAAAGAAAAAAGAAAAAAGAAAAAAGAAAAAAGAAGGTTAAGTACTTGAGATAGACAAGAAACAATCAGATTCCTCCATTTGATTTCATTGACTCTGGGTGACGAAGGATGATTGATCCATCTGAGCTCAACCTACAAATTGTTGCAGCATATTTCAGGTCAAGTTTTATAACTAATTTCATACTATGTTGCCTCTTCAATTTATTCGTATAATTAATTGGACTTTGTCTCCGTGACGTTTGATAATTGTTGGGGAAAGTGTTGGTTATATATTCGAATCGCTTTCTTCCCAAATTTAATTTCAATATCGTTTGAATTTCACAAGAAATTGGCATCATCGTCGTCTTTTAACAGCTGAAGGTTCTTCAAACAAAAAAAAAAAAAAACCCTGAAATTTTACGTAAGGTTCTCTGTTTCTTGTATGAATGGGTGACATTTTAAGCTCTAAAAATGGTACATATCTGCCTCAAGATTTGCTCGGGTCATTTTGGTGTGATTATGTATTGATTTCTTTTCCGCTTAAACTTTCTCTTGTGCTCATAGTAGAATGGTTTAATATAATAGGATAGTTCACAGTTCTTGTTGTATAAAATGCTTTACCTAAATAGAAGTAACATTTCTGCTTCACGTACAATTGGCATGTGTTTTTATTTGCTTAAGTTTTAGGAAGCAATCATTTTCTTTTAAAAAGACTTTCATCCCAAGGTTTTGATTATCGGCTACTTTGAACACAAAAATAAGCTAATATAAACACCAACTGTCATTATGTTTGATTATTTGCTGTTTTAAAATTTTCTCTCCTTTCTGTTTACCAACGATTATCAATATTTAAGTTGCTATTAAGTTACTTCCCTGTTCCCACTGTCGTGATGTGTGGTTCAAATCTAGTCTATTTAGATTAGATTCATCTGTGATACATGTAGATTCCACTTGGAAGATATCTTCATCAGATATTGCTTCTTGTATTTGAAAAGATATGTTTGTTGTATCAGAGAAACTTGACTGCCATCAGTTTACAAAGGAGACACGGTGGATTATTCTGACTTGAGCAAGATCCCTAAACCAGGCAGTGTCATGACTGAGAATAAGGCACACAAAAATCTGTTAATTGCAACTCACCCTAAAAGTTTTGTACGGAGAAACCATAAACATTTAATTTCGTCGATTCATGGCCACCTTGGAAGTAGTGCTGTGGGTCGGATCACATTTTTTTTACTTAAAGTTGCTGCTTTAGAGATCCTAAGAAGGTTCTCCAAGAGAAGATGCCCATGTATATGGAAAGGTCTTCAGGCTGTACAAATCCTATGTTATCCACCTTTTAAATGGATTCAGAGGTGGGCACCCTTCAAGGGTTTGATTGACAACATGCAGGTTTGTTATATAAATTTGTGAAGATTTCATAAAAAATATATTTGAATAACACCTTTAATGGAGAAAGCACAATATTAGCTTTGTGAGGTAGCTTTTACATATTAGCTAAAATTAGCTTGAAAAAAGCCTACATCTTTTAAATTTTTTTTTCTTCTCTTTGTTTTTTTTTCTTCTACAAGTGCTTTTACAGAAGTTTACCCAAACGGGCCCCTAGTATATCAAAATTTCTCCCCTGTATCTGAGGATGTATGTTCCAAACTGACCTGAAAAATGTGTTATTTGGATCATGGTGAAGTTTTAGAAATTGGCTCATTTTTTACCAAAAAAGAAAAGAAAATAGCTATCTCTTGTATCTTTATGCATCAAGGAGTTATATGATTGAGCTATGTTGATCACTTTTCTTTCATGATGAGAACATCGGAGAGACTAGAGTGAAAAGGAAAAGGTCAATGTCTCTCTGTTTTTCCTCTCTACTAAAGGAGTGAAGGAAGATATTGATATTGATGAATGATATATGGTTCTTCCCCTCCCCCCTTTTATCATTTTGGTTGGATCAAATTGATTGAAGACTTCTATAGTTGATGATTGTGCTAAGTCATTTATGTTTTCTAATTCTAATATACTGCTATATTCATAAGAGCTGATACCTAATATCTCTCTGCTGTCAGGTACTATCAAGACCAATGCTAGCTCTTTCAATTGCAACATTATTTTCTGATCAATCTATTGCAATGTTGTTTTCTGAGCAATCAAAATGTATTGATATTAAGTCAGATTCTAGTACTGATTCAAAAGATGCAATAGTATACTCAGAATTATCCCCTTCACCAGTTGATTTGAATACAAGGTATGTTAACACTCTGATTCTTTATGCTAATGTTTATTGTGTGTTTATTTAATTAATAAATACACATTTTCCGTTATGACCTTTAGTAGCAAAATAAAACTACTTCTTGAACCTCGAAAAAAGTAGAAAATCTAAACTACATTGATGCTGTTTGCAGAATTTTATAGTCTGCATATAAAATTCCACTTGATTTCTTTAGTGGTCTGAAATCCTGTTTCAACGTGAGTGATTTACCCAGTTCTTTCCACTGTAAATCCTGTGATTTTTTTTTGTGTTCAGTAATATATCAACCTCAAGTTAAAGATTTGGATTTATATCTTCATAACCGGGGTTACCACTTGCTAGAAGTCTTTTGTGTTTCTTCGAAAGCAATGTAGGAAATTGATATTTGTTGGGCCAAGAATGTGAACAACGAAGTCCAGATAAACTCTGGTCTTTCCACATATCACATATATTTATGTGATACATATAAATTCCAAAATTAATTGCGCAGATATGACTGAATGTTCTGGTGAATAAAGTGCTACTGAATTCTCCTTCAGTAGACTTGAGATTAATGGTGGGGTTTTACTATCTTGATTTGTAGCTCTACTTTCAAGCTTACGCTTTTCTTGCATTCCGCAGCCAGTGTTTGACTGATCCTAAAATTTTAGAATCAGAGAAGTGGTTGACTCAAGTCAAGCAAGAACTTGAAAATCAAGGACTTAGTTTACCAGAAAGGTATTTTATGATTCTCATGCATTCACGATATGGAATCCTAAACATGATGTGATACTCCAAAATTGTGTCATTCCAAAAGAATATCATGATGTGACACTTTAAAATGTTCTATTTTAAACTAGGGTTATTGCATATTCATGCAGTGAAGTCGTTTTGTTATTTATATTGATTTTCTAGACTTACCACTTTTTGCTGAAATGAGGCACGAAACATTAACAATTTCTTAACAATTTATTTTGTCTCTTATTATGGAATTGGATTTGCTGAGATTTTTTAGTACAATTTGAATTTGTCACATCACCTACTTCTCAATTTTGAACTGATGTTCGTATGAAAAGCTTTTTGAAACCCTAAGAAGCAATTGTGACTTTATACCATGCATTTTTAGTCAGTTACTATCAGAGCCAGGTACTGTCTTTCCTTTTCAGTTAGCATTGACATATCACTAGCCTGTAAAAGAAAAAAGCAATGGCATATCACCAGCGTATTTCTTGGTTGCTCCTGTTGCAATAGACCATGATTTAGTAGGTGTTTATGCAGAATCAATGATGATGAGCTTCGCAGATTTTATGCAGCTTCTAATAATGATTTTTCATTCTTCCTTACCACAATCAAGAAGACCATACGATGGCGAGAGACTTACCGAATTCTTTCAGAAGAAGAGCTGAAAATGTGGTCAAAAATGGTGTTCTGGCATGGGTCTGATGTGGGACACAGACCTATCCTAATTGTAAGGCTTGGCTTAGCCAGCAATACTTTGACATCTGAAGATAGACCTCGATTTGCTCAGGCAGTCAGTAAGTTTTTCTTTGGTTAATGCAGTATTTCTTGTCATTTTCCCCACGTTTGCTTTTGCGAGTTGAGACTATTATTTTTTTCCCCTCTTTCTTTTCTAATTCCATATCTCTACAGAGAATCTCTTAACCAGTCAGTTTGTATTATTTGCGTATTACTTTTTGTTCTGTAGTATTATGACATTTGATGATCGTTATTTCAGTATCACAAGTAGAACATGGAGTCTTGTACTTGGTTAACGCAGACAACCCTCAAATTACAGTGTTGATGGATTGTGAAGGGTTGTCTACGGTGAGAATTCCCATGCAAATAATGAGATCTTGTTCTTCCCTTCTGCAAGACCACTTTCCTAATCGGCTTGGTTGCATGTTTGTTATACAACTTCCAGCCAATTTACATGTTATTGTCCAGACTTTTATTCAGGTAAATTTCTCCTTTCAGCTTATTCAGCCTAAAATGACTAAGAAAGTGGCAAGAGAAGATGCACGAGTTGGTGATTATGAAGCGTATCAAACAATTTGTTTGATTAAATGAAATTTAATTTATCAGTGGAACGCACCTACCTGATAATAAACAAAGCATTAGATCTGTAATGTAAAATCTGCTTTACTAAACAAACTAATTTGTGCATGAGTCAGGATTTGAAGCCTGATACTAGAAACAAGTTGAAAATAGAAAGGGAGATGTATCAGAAAGTTCTTTCTGACTATATGCCAACACTGCCTACATATCTTGGAGGCTGCTGCACTTGCATGAAATGCTCTAATATTGGACAGTGGGATATGCTGCAAACTTGTGCAACTGGAACCAGCAGGAGAGACGGGATGGAGGATACCAGTGACAGTGATAAGGAGGATTCTCCAACATTACATCCTTCCTGTGAATTAGAAGGCCACTTATATGGTAACTATGATAAGTTGTTGAGAACTGCTATCGTAGGTATTCTTATATTTTGGGCTTTTGTAGCTCTCGGTGCTGTAGTATTTGATCCCAGTAATCGTTACTAGCCCTTGACGAGTAAATCTTTCTAGCAGACGGCATAATCCAGTTCCAAATAGTAACATCATACTATTGTAGATTCTTCACATAAAATATCTAATTAAGAGTGTTAATAGATTGAATTGAATTTGGAGTAAAATGAATTTAATTTCATCCACTTGGGTTAGTAAAAATAATTTAGCAATTTAATCCAATTAAGAATAGATAGGATTGTATTCACGAATTACAAAGAAACTTTCTTAGATTTCTTTTTTTTTATACAAAATAAAAAATAAAATAGTAAATATAAATATTTGTAAATAAAATATTAAATATACATAATTTCTCCAAAATAACATAAAAATAGTATATAAAAAATCAAATTTAAATCCTAAAAAGCTAAAAGCAGTCAATTTACTAGCTAGTTGCCATGATCACCACACTTAATACATTTTTATTTAGTTTTGATTTCTTTTTAGTGTTCAGTGATACCATGACAAAGTGAGGGGACCGATAGATGTGAATTGGGTATAGGATCATTGGTTGTGTATTGCTAATTTATATTTTACACCCTATACAATATATATATATATATATATATATAACCATTAAAATTAAATTGAATGGATCGGTTCAAAGATCTAATTGGATTAGTTCGGATGAATAGATTCATAAATGGATTCGGATTTGTGAACACTCTTAATAAGGGTGTTCACGGATTGGATTTGGAGTAAAACAAAATTTATTATGATAAAATTTAATCGGATTGGATCAAATAAGATTTGCAAAAATATAAAATAAAAATAATTTGATTAAGAACGAATCAAATTGGATCTATGGATTACAAAAAAAATAGAATAGTTTCTATAAAATATAGAAAATATAATAGTAAACCTAAAATTTGGTAAGTAAAATATTAAAACATACACTGTTTTTTTTAAATGACATAAAAGAAAAATTACATATAAATGTAGTAGATAAATGATAAAATGTAAATCTTAGTCTTCGTTTGGGGTGATTTTGAGTTTTTGGTTTTGAAATGTATTTTGAGAATAGAAACATGTTTGACAAAAATGGTTTTGTTTTGGTTTTTTACTCATTTTTAAAATAGTTTTCACTCAATTTTAAAAACAATAAAATTTGGCTTTTAGATTTTTGTTTCTGTTTTTATTTAAGTTCATTACTTGACGTCACTTGTCACTATTGACCATCACCTCTAACCGGTGGTCACCGACCACCACCTCTGATCAGTAGTCACCGACTGCCACTTTCGACCAGCGGTTACCATCACCTCCGATTGACAGTCATCGATTGTCACCGATCGTCACCTCCAATCGGTAGTCACTAGTCGTAACCTCTGACCGGCAGTCATGAGCTGCTACCTCTGATTGACAGTCATTGGCTGTCACCTTTGATCGACGGTCAGGAACCACCACCTCTGACAGGCTATCACTAGCTGCCACCTCTAACCAGCGGTCATTGACTGCGACTTTCGACTAGCGATCACCAACTGCCACGCTCGATCACCGGTCACCAGACCGCTACCTCCAACCACTAGTCATCAACCACTACCTTCAATTGCCACTCACCGACCACCACCTTTGATCGCCAATGAGTGACCGCCACCTTTAACAACTATTTTGATCGTTACCTCCAACTAGTATTTTTGTTAACATTTGAAAACAAAAATTAGGAAACAAAAACAATGTTGTTTTTAAAATTTTGAAAACTTAAAACTAAAACTAGTTATTGTTTTTATAAATTTCAAAACTAGAAAACAAAAACATCCCAAACAGGGCCTTTTATATATATATATATATATATATATAATATTAAACTTTAAATTAAATGATTGTTTCACAAAAATAATTGCATTGATTTAAATTTTGCATATGATTCGGATGTAAAAGTACTCCTATCTCTAGAAGTCAAATTAGATGTGTAGAATTAATCTTGCACAAGAGAATCTATTTGGTATACAAGGAGAAAGTTTAGATATAGGGCAGAAGAGTGGTTACAAGTTTTTTTTTTTTTTTATGATTATTATATCTTCTCAATTTAAAAACTAGTATGTTTAGATTAATATTTTTAGTTTTTGAAAAAATTAAAGACTCTTAGTAGAACTTTTTATGAAACCTAAATCTTAATCATTTTATAATATAATTTTCAAAAGGTTGACATATAATTTTTTAGTTATTAAAGTCAATATTTTTTGTGTGACTTTAATTTTAAAAACTGTATTTTAGTCTCTCAAATCTTGATCTTTTATACGATTATTAGAAGTTTTTCTATGAGTATTATATCTTCTCAATCTAAAAACTAGTGTTTAGATTAACATATTTTAGCTTTTGAGAAAATTTAAAAGTTCTTAATAGAGTTTTTTCTGAAGCTCAAATATATATTTAGTTCTTAAAATTAAGTGAAGATTTTTTCTCTTAAATTTTAAAATTTTTTTTAGTCTCTCAAACTTAATTATTTTAATCCTCAAATTTAAAAATAATTTTTAGTTCTCCAATGTTACAAATGATATTTTATGGCCCCAAAAATTTAAAAATGATTTTTATAATCCTTTTTTAAAACATTTTTTAGCCCCTTAAATTTTAAAATATTTTTTTAGTACCTTAAATTTAAAAATAAGTTTGAGTCGTTAAATATAAAAATATTTTAGTTCTCAAATTTAAAAAATTCTTAAGCCTGTTAATTTTAAAATATATTATTTTGGTCATCATATTTTTAATAATTTATAATATAAAAATAATTTAATTATAATTATGTTACAATATTAATAGATGATGTAACAATAATTTTGGAAACCAATGACTAAAATAAATTGTTTAGCATGAAATTAAGAGGAATAATATAAGTTGTTTTAAATTAATTAAGGGACTAAAAAAATAAATTTTGAAATTTTAAAGTTTTTTTGAATAATTTAATTTTTATATAATTTTTTTACTAATTTTAATAATATAAAAGTACTTGTGTAATTTTATTCAAACACCAATTTTTATAAACTCTTCTAGAAAAGCACTTATATGTGTAACATCTAAATACTCAATTAGCTTATCCAAAATAAGGTCATGATGAAAGAGTTTGTAATAATTTCTGTTATTTTCAATTTAAGAAGTAGTGTTCACATGAATATTTTTTTACAGTTTTTGAAAAAGTCAAAAGCTTTTACTACAAATTTTCAAAAAACTCAAATTTTAATTTTCTCAATTCTAATTTCTCAAGAAGTTGCTTGTTGTAATTTTTTTTACTCCTTTAAATTTGAGTCAAGATTTTTTATTTCAAATTCTAAAAATATTTTTTTAGCCGTTGAAGATTAAACATGATTTTTTTAATCCCTAAAATTTATAAATAATTTTCAGTCCCTTAATTTAGAAAATTAGACCTTATATTTATAATAATTTTTTAGTCTCTCAAATTTAAAACAACTTTTTAATCTCAAATTTAAAATTTATGTTTACCTCAAATTTAAAATAATATTTTTAGTCTCTCAAATTTAAAAATAAATCTTTAACCCTTATATTTAAAAATAATTTAAAATAAAAATTTTAAATTTAGAGACTAAAGAAATGTTTGAAAATTTGTGCACCAAAAAATTTATTTTTAATTTAGAAACCAAAAAATATTTCCTAAATTTGAGGACAAAAAAATAAATGAGTCTATTTTAAAAAAAAAAATCCCTTATGTTA
Organism: Psophocarpus tetragonolobus; assembly: GCA_037954015.1. Classification (NCBI taxonomy): domain Eukaryota; kingdom Viridiplantae; phylum Streptophyta; class Magnoliopsida; order Fabales; family Fabaceae; genus Psophocarpus; species Psophocarpus tetragonolobus. The sequence goes on from CM075690.1 coordinate 93,149,757, forward strand.
TTTTTGCTTTTAATATTTTTTATTGTTTTAGCTACTTGATTTTGACCTACACATTTACAAAATGGATAATTTTAGTGCACTATATTATTTTACTGATCAATTTTAGTATTTTTTATATGTGTCAATAGTATTAGTTTTCTTTTTAAACTTTGATATTATATTTTGTCATTGAAATTTTTAAATTTATTTAACACTAAAGTATTTAAAATTTCATATTAACTTATTTAACTTGTAAAAAATTAATAAATGTCACATAGTTGCCCATAAAAAATAAATTATTATATTGTGTTTATCAAATTATTAAATTTGTTTTAAATAGAGGATGACCAAAATGTACATGTCTATAGATATTCAAAAATAAAATAAATTAAAATACTTGTACGGATAATTTAAACTAATAGTCATTATTTATGGGTATACATTTTTTTTTAATTCACTCATTAATATGCACATATACAAATATGATAACACTCGTATCTGCTATTTATAAACACACTCTTTTATGTAAATTGTTTTTTCATCTCAATTACATACATTATGGGTGATTTTACGTAATTAGATAATGATAATATTTTAAAAAAAAAATCACTTAGACAATTAATTGTTAAGTACTATTGTTATTGTTAATATTAACTTTTTATATCATAATATATAATTCATATTTTTTATAATATTAATTAATGTTAATAATGTAAATCAATGATATAAAGATTTTATTTGTATTAAATATTTTTATATTATATTATACATTTTTAAACCTAATTAATTTTTCTAATTTCCATTAGTATAGAGAAAGTTATGGTTTATTTCAAACAATACCTACTTGGTAATAAGGACAAATTTCCAACGGGTGGATAAGGGAGAAAAAACATTACCTATACCTGTCACAACGTGTTGTTGGTAAATTAATCATAAGACTATAATAACACATTTATTTAAGGCTTTTTTTAGTTGTGAGGAAACAAAGAGAAAAATGATAGTTCACCACCAGTATAAAAAGTTGTACATATATATTTAATTATAATATTTCATTTATAATGAGTTTGTTGATTTTATTAATTAATATTTTAAAAGTCATATAAATAAAAAGTTATGATTATACATAGTATAAAACTCTTTTATCTTGTCAGTACATACTAATTAAAGAGTAAGAAAAGGAATGAAAGTGTAAGAAAAGAAAAAGAGATGAAATATAGTGAAATTGAAGTTGTTTGGTTGTGTGAAAAATAATATGAAAAGAGTTAAAAATTATAAATTAAAGTTTATTCCAATTACAAAATTACTCATATATTTATTAATTTCTTTTTATAAAAATAAAGAATCATTATGGAAGGAACAATGTTCCTACACTTTCTTTCTTTTTCATGTTGTTTTGAGTAAAAAGTTAAACAAGTGGGATCCATTAAATTAATTACACTTTTCTTATGACTTTCTTTGTTAATGAACAAGAGAAAATGCATATTTCCCTCTTGTTTCTCTGGGTATGTAATTTTCCACCTTTACTTCTCTTCCAATCAAAGAGGGGATAAATATAAAAAATTGAATTAATAGTTAGAACTTAGAACTATAGGACTGAAGTTGACTATTTTCATCCAAAAAATTAAAATTACGATAATCAAAAGTGTAATTAAGTAAAAAAATTATATTTACAATCAACCCTTTTTAAAGGAAAATTAAACATTATTAAAACAATGGGTAAGCTTTTTATTTATGAATGGTAATAATTATTTAGTTAGTTTTTTTAAGTAAGAGATATTAAAACTTGCCACTTGTTCCTTTTCTTTCTCCTACTAATAAAAATGTTAAATAAAGATTCAATTATTTAACCATGGTTAAACTGATAACAATAATAAATAAATAATGTTTGTTTAAAATTGAATATAACATGTCAAGAGATACTATTAAATAACGATCATAATTTTGTACTTACTTTGTATAGTGAGTATTATTATGTATTAATCGTCACAAACAATGACTGAAGGAGTTCTGAATGCATACAAGTCCCTTTATACCTTGAATTCTGATTCAAGTATTGAGCCACACAAGCTCTTCTCGCCTACGGCTTCTGAGAGCAACTCAATGCATCTTTTGGAGGGCTTATTTCCTCTTCTCATTGGTATAAGACGCCCTCATCCTTCCTTTACGAATTAGATACTCATGAGATCAATTCATGATGGTCACCCCCTTTCACAAGGACATTTTTTGGGAGCCAATAAAGGTTTGTATTTTAGAGAGAAACAAAGCAAATACATATATGGCCTGTATTAGTATAAAGCAATAGGCATAGTGCAAATAGTAAGGTGAAGTTTGTTATTCCTGTTTTTTGTTTTTATTTTTAAAGAACAGAAAATAGTATTGACAATATGTTTTGTTATTATTTAGAGAACATTTTTATTAAAAATATTTTCAGAAACTAATTAAAAATAGCAAACAGAAAAAAGTTGTTTTCAGTGTTTTTAAAAGTTAAGAGTATGTAAAAACTAAATAACAGCATTGTAATTATATAAAAAAATAAAATATATAAATGTATTTTAAACTATATATGTAAATAATTTATAATATTTTTGTTAAAATTGATTAAATTTAACAATATTATTTTTTGAAAATGGAAATATCAAGTGAAAACAAACATATTTTTTAAATGTTGAAAATTTAAAAATGAAAATAGTTTTCAGAAAATGAAAACAAAAAACATTTTCTCAAACCAAACACCACCTAAATCTCTTGCTATAACACCCAAAAAAGACTACCCAGAAAGGAAGAGTAGAAAAGGAGATACCAACATAATGGTGTGAATACTTGTAATTGGACCCATGCTTTTTTGGCTAGAGCCGAGAAGAGATATGTGCTCTATTTTGCAATCAAAGTCTAATTTAAAGTAAAAAATACACTTTGAAAAACAGAATTTGAATTGACACCTATGAAAGTTTCAATTCCCACTTACGGGTAAGTAAAATACCAATATACCCTCAATAATTTTGCTTTTTGGTAATGCATTACAGAATAAGTAAAAAAATTTGCAATTTTTTTACTTTCTAGTGAGTAATTTATTTTATGTCTTTTATTGTTTATTTAAAAAGAAAATAAAAAAGTTCTTAACTAGTGTTGAATTGTCTTCGCTTGATTATTAATTTTGAGATCCAATTTTAAATATACAATTATTGAGTTTTAAATACACAATTGTTTCAAATAAATACTATTATAACTCCTAAAAAATATAAATATAAAGAAAAACTTAATTAGTAGTTAATAGATTTTTCATCTTTATAATTATTAATATATAAATATATTGAATATTTTATTAAAAAATTAATATATAAATATATTTAATATTTCCCTTTTTAAATATGAAATTTATTTTAAAATTTGAAATAAATATTGTTTTAAATAACTAGAAAAATTGAAATAAATATTGTTTTAATTTTTATAATAAAATTTATTTAAAATTTTAATTTATAATTTGCAAAATAAATTGAGATATGTTCTAATATATATATTTTTTTAAATGGAAGGCACAGCTAAAAATGAAAAAAGAAGTACAAAAATGAGTTAGTATGAATCTGCTAGTGTAGAATTGTCTTATTTTTATTATTAATTTTGAGATTGAGTTCTAAATACATGATTGTTTTAAATAAATACTATTATAACTTCTAAAAATAAAAGTCTACAGAAAAACTTAATTAATAGTTAATAAATTTTTTATCTTTATAATTTATTAATATATAAATATATTTAACATTTCCTTGAAAAAATTAATATATAAATATATTTAATATTTTCTTATTTATATGTGAAATTTATTTTAAAATTTGAAATAAATATTTTTTAATTATTGTTTTAAATTTAAAATTTGAAATAAATATTAATTTGAAATTTGAAACAAATATTATTTTAAGTTTTATAGTTAAATTTATTTAAAATTTTAATTTTTTTTATTTTTAATTTGTAAAATAAATTGAGATATATTCTAAATTTTTTTTTTAAAAATGAAAGCTGCAACTAAAAAAGGAAAAAAAGTAAAAAAACAAGTTGTCATTTGTTTGTGTTTTTTTTTTCGCAGTTCAAATAAATGTGTTTGAAATATTTTTTTATGATATTTTTATTTTATTTTTGTTTGCTTTAATATTAACTTTATTTTGTCTTTGAATACTATGTTTCTAATTTAAATATCATTATAGATAATTAATTATTCAATAATCATATTGACTATTTTTTAATTTATAATTTTTCAATTTTTTTTATTCTTTGGCAATGGTTTGCTAGAGAGTAAAAAAATTTTCAAATATTTTTTACTCTTCTGCAAACAGTGGCGGAAGAGATAAAAAAAATAACTATACTAAAAACTTAATTCATTAAGAAATTAAATAATTATACTAAAATAGTAAGAAATTAAATTACTCTACTAAAAAACAAGAAATTAAATAATTATACTACACTACACTAACTAAATATTTAATTAAATAACTATACTAAATACTTAATTTATTAAGTAAATTAATATAATAAATATATAATTATTATAATGAAAAATAATAAATTAAATAAATATATTAAAATAATAAATTAAGTACACTGAAAATTAATTAAATTACTATACTAAAAAAATAAGAAATTAAATAACTATACTAAATGTAATAACTACACTAATCAAATATTTAATTAAATAATTATACTAAACATGTAATTTATTAAGTAAATTAATATAATAAACATATATTATTATAATAAAAAAATAATAAATTAAACAACTATACTAAAAATAATAAATTAAGTACAAATAAAATTAATTAAATTACTAAACTAAGAAAATAATAAATTAAATTATTATACTAAAAAAATAAAAAATCAAATAACTATACTACATATATACACTAACCAAGAGTTTAGGAAAGAGGAAGGACATGGCAAAAATAAGGTAAGGAGATAGGAGAGAGAGTGAGAGTGGAGAAAATTATGTAAGCTAGAGAGGAGAGAGGACCAAGATAAAATGAGAATTTAGAAAAAAATTTTAAAAAAATAGATGTTACTTTTAATTAGGATACGTGTTAATTCAAATTTCCATAAGAATTTAGGACTTGGATTGGTTTGATTTTGTTTTTTAGTTTTTGAAAACAGCTTTCAAGAATAATTTTCAAAAACTGTTTTTGTTAGAAAAGAAAAAAAAAACTTGTTTGAGAAGTTTTATTTGAAAACTGTTTTGAAGATGTAGAAATGGAAAAACTTGTTCATATTTATTAGAATTTTATTAATAAAAAGCAAAAAACAACATATTCTAATTGTATTTTGAGTTTTTAAAACAAAAATAAAAAACTAAATAGTAAAACTACTTTCAGCTGTTCCTGTTTTTTAGTTTTTAAAAACTATTTTTTAGTTTTTAAAAACTAAAAAGCCAGAACTATTTTCGGAAACTATTTTCAGAAAACTCTACCAAAACAAGTTTTTTAGTTTTTAAAAACTAAAATACTGAAAATAGTTTTATAAGATTGTTGCCAAATAAGCACTTAGAAATTTTGGAGGTTTAAGGATCCCTATTTCAACAAAAATAGACTATTGTAAATGAAGATTTTATATATTATTTTTTTAAAAAATTAAATATCAATTATTAATATATTAATTATTAATATATTAATTTTTGTAACGTGAATTTTAGTGGGGATTAATTCTGCTGGATTTGCTAATTGCTCTAACTGTTGTAACCCACAACTTTATAATTGCTCTGTTTATCTGTTGGTGAAGGAGAACAGTAAGTTTGATTTTAACAATGAATAAAAGTAAAATATAAAAAATAACAATAAATTTTGGGAATAATTATTATAATAATTTAATTATTAATGTTTGATGGTAAGATTGACATTGAGATATGAGGATTTGTAAAGTGATTCTTATTTGATCACATGTGCCTGTGAATCCAATTCCAACGACTACCAGCCAACGACCTCCAATACTCCATAGATAATTAAACCTTTGAACTTCCTCGCTCTTTTCTCAGTTCAATTCCCTAAGCATTCTCATCCCATATCACCTGCACTTTACGGCCTTTGCTTTCAATGCCGCTATATCTCTCTATCGTTCCCAAGGTCATGTAACTCACTTCGGCTTAGGGAATAAACAGAGATATTAATTGTATTTAATCTTAGTCATGATTGTTTTCTTGAATAGAGAGAGTGAAGAGTGAAGTTACATATCTCTCAGCCGCCATTCACCATGTTTTCAGAGATGTATGTTTTGCACCAAAAACAATACAACACGCCTCTCTTTTTATTCCCTCTCTCAACTATTTTCTTTGACTTTACCTAATCTCTTATTAATGATATCATGTGATATTGCTAGCCATGCAAATTAGAGTTATAGAAATAATTGGTATTTATATTTGTATTTTCTATTCCTCCAAACCCCTTTTAGTTGTGAGTTTGAACAAATTAGTTAGAAGAAGTAAAGGATGGAGAGTCATGCTAGTACTGCAGAAAGAAGAGGAGCTCATTCAGTTTCACGGTGGAGTCCTACAAAAGAGCAAATAGCCATGCTAGAGAACCTTTACAAGCAGGGAATAAGGACTCCCAATACTGAGCAAATACAAAAGATTACCGTTAGCCTCAGGGCTTATGGTCACATAGAGGGAAAAAATGTCTTCTATTGGTTTCAAAATCACAAAGCGCGCCAAAGACAGAAGCTGAAGCAGAACCAACAAAGCTGTTCAAATCGCTTTCTTCATCCCTCCCACCCCATTTGCCAAAATGGTCCGTTCGCTAACACTACTTGTTTTGCATATATATACTCTTTTATTCACTAGCTATTTCATTGAAATGGTTATATACATATCTTTCATTATGATGATTACTTCCTTACTGGGATCCCACAACTGATATAATATTAGAATTTGGTGGTCTGGAGGGTAATTTGTAAATATCACCAATGTATGTGCTTACCCCAAGTTTTTAAGCACGTAAGTGAATGCATGCATAGTCGTAGCCATAAGAAATTAACTAAGGTACGTGCATATGTATTAATTTAATTTAGCCAATTCAAAAATCACATTAAAGTGTGCATATGTGTTTGCCTCTTTGGTTGTTTTCAGTCGTATGCTCCCCATATTGTATGCAACAAAGTGGAATCAGCAACTTTTATCCTCAGCTGCCAAATGTAGTAGCAACTGGAGGCTTAAGCTCAAGGATTGTGCCCTCTGGAAGGCCAAGAATGTGTGATGGGTTGCAAGTATACTACGACCAATTGCAACAGAGTATTCCGGATTATTATGCAAGTAGCAGTAACCGCCAACCCTTAACTCTCTTTCCTCTTCATCCAACCGGCATTTTGAAAGAAAAAACAACTAATCAAGTGCCCTTCCGTGCTTCACTTTCTGTTGATGTCACTGATACTTCTTTAGTTGCTTCTACTGTTGGTGAAGATGCTCATCATGGGAATCAACCGTTTTTTGATTTTTTCACTTCTGAACAAACTTCCCCAGAGAGTTCTTAAGTAACAACTACCATAGTACTAGTATATGTGTAGCACTTATGTTGTTAATCTTTGAATGAGTTTTCTCTTCGATATTGAATTTACCCTGCCACCTGTTTTAGATAACTGGGTAACTATTATGACACGTTTCAAAAAAATATGTTTAATTTATTTAGCATCTCGCAATTTTTTTCTACTCGTGGTAAAATTCATCTGAGAATGCAATGGCGACATTTGGTTCCGTGTTGAATTGGTAACATAGACTTTAGTGAGCTGCGTGTTATTTTTTGAAATCCAATGGTTATTATTGATTTTAAAAGGCAAATTTCTTTGTTTTAATTTAAGTGAAAATTGTTTTGAAACAATAGGATTTTTTTGCAGTTGAAAACATAATCTCAACCCAATATATATTTTTGCAGTATCTTATAATAAAATGTGATACTTTTATTGTCCATTTATTTATGAGTTTAGTGTAAAGATTTTAATTGATATACGTAGAAAAATTTTAATTGATATGACATTCAATTACAATATTTCATTCACGTAAATTTATTAATTTTACTCGTTATTACTTTAAAAGTTATATAAATAAAGTTATAATTGAATTTTTTGTTTAATGTATACCAATTAAATTTTTATTTTATATTGCTAGTTTTTTACAGTATGAGTAATATATAGGTTTTTGATTTTTTTTATCATTAATATTATCTTAGTAAATTTGCTATTAAAATCATTTAATAGTTATACTTGAAAATAACTTTATAAATAATTTTTCTTCGCGAATCTGTCGTAAAACACAAATCTTATATATACTTTTTTCATTAAGGTGTAATTCAGGAATATAAAATACGAGTGGTTGTAGTAAGGAAGTATACAAAGAGAAGTCACAGTTGAATTTTTTTTATTTGTGTTAGTGATTGACACTCTAAATTTGTTTTTAAATTATAATTTATAGTCACTTTTGTAAATATTTTATTTTCTTGTACATGTAAATTTGTTTAGCCTAGTAATTAAGGAGTAAACTCAGTTCTTAGATATGGTAAAATGAGTCAATCTGATCCATTTTGACTCGATTTGCTTGTGACGGGTAAAAAATGTGATGGGTTAGCCGATTATGTTAAGGGCGGACTAAACTGTTAGGTCCGTCCTACCCATAGATAAGTAGCCAAACTGATTCATCAATTTTTTCAATTTTTTTATTTTTTTTAAAGAATTTTTTTTGTTTGATCCAAATTCTAAATATAAAAATAAAAATATCTTAACCAAAACTAGTTTAAACATTATAAAGTAAAGTAGTACTACTAAAGTAAATTTTTAATTTTGATTTTTAATCTAAACTAAATTTTAATATAATTTGATTAATTTATAAAGTAAAATAGTAATTTTAAAATTTGATTATTTAATAATATTAGCTCTCATATTTTAAATATTTTTTAATTTGAATTAATTAATTATATTTTATTTATAATATAATTGATATAAAAATATTATTAATATATTATAACTAGGATAGTGAATTAGTTAACACGCCCTACCTTTGTTTCAACAGATTAACAGGACGGGATAAAACAGAGATATGATGTTTAATTTATTACCATTAAACCTAACCTACTTTACCATCCATAAGGTTCCATCCACCTGCAATTGCCAGAGATATGATGTTTAATTTCTGAGATGCAATTTGAAAATATTAAGCACCTGAATAGTAAAAATTTAAAATTATTTAAATAAATAGCTACCCTGGTAATTACTTATTAATTTATTACCTCCTGTTGTAGGGTTTGGAAAGCACGATGGATGTTGATCTTTTATTTTTCTTGATCTGCAGCAACGTACAGGTTCACTTTTGAACACGAAAAAATGTTATTGGTGTTTGGTTTGAATTTTTTATTTTTTTTCTAAAAACAGTTTTCATTTTCAAATTTTTAACATAAAAAAGACTGATAAAAAAATTAAAAAAATATATTTATTTTCACTTGAAATTTTCAACATTGTTAATTTTAATAATTTTTTAATAAAAATAAATTATTTATTATAATAATTAGATTTCAATAAAATGAATGGTAAAATGAAGAGTAAGTCTCTTAAACTTAATCATGGAGTAAGTTGATCTCTTTCCAGTATATATACATATATTTTAAAATACATCTAAATATGGGTTTAAGGTTTTTAAGTTTTTACATAATTTTAATTTTTAAAAACACTAAAAATAACTTTTCTTTTCTATTTTCAGTTGTTTTTTAAAAACGTTTTCAAACAAAATGTTTCTTAATGGTAACTAAACATATACTATTTTCTATTTTTTGTGAAAATAAAACAAAAAACACGTAAACTATAAAAATATGAAATGATTGATATTATGAAATTAAAATATTATTATTTTGTCAAAATAACTTTCTATTGAAGTAATCATGTTAACTCTCGTATAATTTCCTATTTATTACTTCAATAATCAGTCTTCTTTTTATTAACCCAAGACCATTAATTGAAGAGATAGATGTTCTTAATTCTATACTATCTATATCAAGTGAAATACATTTGTAAGTTTATATATATATATATATATATATGAATAACTTTGTTAAGTTTCATTACTTTGATGCTATAGTTTTTATTTACATACTAGAACATGCACACAAGCACGTATAAGTTAATTTACCGGATATTATGGATATAATTGTTAATTAAAACTTATTTAAAATATTAGAATTGATGCATAAATAAAGTCAAAATCATTCATTACTACTCACATTCCTATTAGTCATAAAAATATACTTAATTCCAATTTCTTGTAAACAAGAGTCCAATTTCTTGTAAAAATATCCTTGATTTATAATTTAAAGTCAAATAACTTATATTAAGAAAATGAGTTTAAGATAACCAATGATTTTTACTCTCTCCTGAGTAATAAACCCCATTGGGAGCGTTTCTGATTTTACAAGTCAAAATCTTCTCTCTAGCTCATTCAATAAGTAAAATCCATTAATAGAATAAAATAATTCAGGTATAGTTACATCAAACCTCAACTAATGACACGCTTAGCCAACTATGAGGATAAACGATCTATTGATGGAAAGTACAAAAATGGAGGGAAAAGGTGAAGAAAGGGTAGAAGAATTGGATATGGATGTGCCTTAGGTAGCAAGGTGTATAAACCTTTTTAGATCTAAAAAGTATCCTTGTATAGACATCAGGACGCAACACCGTCATCTAAACAATGACAAAATGGTTGTTGGGCGCTGAGACAAACTTGGGAACCAATTAATCTGGGTGTTGGGCATCCACCGGATGGGCGTTGAAGATGAAAAAAGGTGCTTAAATACAAAAAAAATATGGCTCTTTATCCATCAGCATCGGGCGCTTAGTTCCTAGTTGTTGAGCGCCTGGAGGTTGGCACACCATAAAAAATCCTAACTCTTCTGACATTTCTTTCATCCTTCTCAAAACCTGTCTCTAAACAAAGAAAAATAGGAAAATAATAATAAAATTTGCATAATTATAAACCTAAGATTAATTTCTTAATTAGATAAAATTTTAAGTAAAATAAGAGGAAAACAAAACCTTAAATGAGAAGAATTAAGATAACTACTCTATTTTATCTATATGTAATTTAAGTAGTTATCATAACTTGTATTAATTTTTCTAATGGATTCTAATAAAATGCTTATTTGGAAAAACAAGGAGGGTGCATCTGGCTTAATTCCTTTTCCTCTCCTGAGAATTTTGCATAACTACAACAAAAAGCGTATTTGTTACTTTTAATTCTTCTCCTACCTTGCTATGCAGTAACCTATCGCAAAATTTACTTTCTTTCCCTCGTTTCTCCTACTACTTCTCCACCACACTCATCTTCCTATGTCTTTGAAGAATATTAATTAGTATGGACACCTACAAATTTATTAGGCGATCGATGACCTACATATATGACCTGCCATCATATATAACATTTTCTAGGCCATGCTAAAGACATGTGTTTTGTTGGACTTTTTGTCTTGTATCTTGTGTTTAGAGGGAGAAATTTAAGAGGAAAAAATTTATTTTATTTAAAGATTTTAAATGTTTTACGAGGAAATACATTGTTTAATAGAGAATTTTAAAAGAATTAAATTTTAGTAATTTGTGAAAATATTTTGATTAGTAAAAATGGTAGAATTTTAAATTCCTTTAAAAAAAAAGAATGAAATTAAAATTCTTCAAGCTTTATATTTTCTTTTACTAAAATCGTTTAAGGTTTTTATTCCCTTGACATTACTTGGAAATTTTCTTGGATGACATTGGTTAGGATTATTTTTTTATTTAAGTGGATTAGTGCCAATTTTTGTTAGTGATAATCAATTTTTTTTGCTCACATTGGTTGACGTAATATTTTGACTTATGCACTTTGTATAAATTAATAGATAATAACTAAGAAAAAATAATTAGAATAAATCATATACAATCTCATTCTTGGTTGAAAAAGCTATCTAAATTAGATCCGTTATTTTGGATACAAGTTACAGATCCCTGTGAGGTATACAAAACTTTAGTTTGATCTCTATAAAATTGTAGCCTATTTCACATTGTTGTGATAGATTACTTTGACCTACTCAAAGGTATTGTGAGAGGTGCACTAATGACTATATTTTAGGTACATACTCCTATGGTCAAGCCTATAATATTGTAAGAGTTGTGCATAAGGTATACATAACTCCAATGCCCTAGTCACAACATTGTGAACTATTTCACATTTTTGTAAGAGATGTGCTAAAGCCCTAGTTTGTCATGTGTCACCCACAATACTATGGCTTATTCCACAATATTGTGGGAGATTATTGTTAAAGAAAATATTGCAACAAAACAATTTATGATATCAGTTAGAATACAATTGATTCGTCTCCCCAATGAACTACATAATAACCAAATTAATTCTAGTGAATTGTTTAGACTACAAGATTGATGTAAAATTGAAACGAATGTAAACAGTAATTGAAAAGGCAATTAATCGAATAGTTGGGGTACAAGTAAAATTCACAAATAGTCTTAGAGCGTTACCAGAATTTGATTTCAACAACAACCAATACCATGCAAAAGATAGTTTTCAACCAATAATTTCATTAATTTTACCATAAGAATAATTTTAATTCTACATTCTCAAGAAGTGACTAATAAGTTATACTATATTCCTAGGTATATAATTTATCAATTATTTTTAAGAGTTCTTAATTCAAAATTGTCATCTGATCAAAATTCAAATTGATAGGATCATATAATAGGGTTGTTAATCCTAAATAGATAAATATTTCAGAAAGGGACAATAAAATTATTGAAATTAAAAGAAGAAAATTTCTCATTACATGGATGGTCTAATTGCATCAAACCCAGTGATTGGAGGGTTAGTTCCTTATGGAAGTCATGGAGGAACACCTAAGCTCGGATAAGATGCACAATTTCTTATGCATATAATCTAGTCTCGTAACCTCTCAATAATTCAAAGTTATATAGTGCAAAGGTCAAAAGTGGAATGCCCTATTTCTTAAAAAACAAATCTAATGACATGCAAGTTTCAAGGGCTCCCTTTAAGAACTCATTTTTCTCTCTTGAACCCTTTTATGATAACTCGCTTAATCGGTCCAATGGACTGCTTAAGAGAGCATAATGGCTCTAAAGCCCGTTCATGTGCAGGCCTAGCTCAAGCAAGCCTAATATATAACTGCTCGAGAAATGTGAGAGACTTATACCTTTTCCAAAGTGTCCCTTTTCAATTTCTCTACGTCCTCTGCACTCCTTATTGTTCTTTACGTCATTCAACATGTTCATGTATGAAAATTTCTTCAAAGAAACATATTATTCTGCAATAAAATAAAATTCTACCTAAATTAGAATCTAAGATGGAATTTAAAGAAGTAAGAGAAAGTTTCAAGGTTCATAAGCATATAAAGTGTAAATGATTGTATTAATACACAAATTTTCCAGCAATCATTAGTTCTCTAGTGGACACATTTGGATCCATACTCTCATGACTGATCTACCATATTCTGCGAATTGTGTTTGAAGTATACAAAAATCTAGTGAGTTAACCACAATACTATAACCTAATTGAAAAAACTTTTGTTGTTTTTTTTTTAAACGCAAAGAATATATTCAATAGTAAAGAAACAAAAAGTTTCTCAAAATACAAACTGATTACGCACCCCTGGATATTCTATTGGTGCATAACATAACATTGGTAACCTATCTCATGTTTAATAAGCACATTCTAGGATTAGCATACCAATCCGAAAACACACTCCCTATTGAAAAAACTTTTGTTGTAAAACATGATTGACCTATATTTTGAATTATTAAATATTATTTAATATTAAAAATATATCTAGTAGAATTAAAATATTTTATCTAAAAATAAATAAATTTTAATAAATTTGAATTATTTTATCCAAATAAAACATTTTTAGAGTTATTAAATTGAAAGTATTTCAAATGTAATATATTTCAATTTTCTTAAATTTATAAAATTCTTTTTCAATGCACGATTAGTATTGGTTTTTTATGTAATTACTTTCACACTATGTACTTGTGGACACAATGTTACAAAAGTATATTGACAAATGCGTTCAACCTTCCTTAATATATACACATTTTTTTAATTTAAAGTGTTAGATGATGATAATAATCCTTGAGAAAAATCTTAAATTGTAATGAGTATGACTTTGAGGATCCTAATGAAGATTGTGAAAACATTGATTATATTAAGAAGTATTTAATATGTTTAAGGAAAGTATTAGCAAGTGTCCTTGTAGCACCAGTTAAAAAAAAAAAGTAAAACTAGAAATATTTTAGAAAGTATTTGATTGGTTTAGACAGATACTAGAAATTTTCCTTGCATTGTTAAAATTTGACTAGTGTTTTTGACTGCGGACCACTTGACTTAACACAAGTTCCTTTTATTATTTTTAAATTTAACACCTATAGTAAAAAAGTTTTTAGAATGATGTTTAATAACAACCTATCATTTATATAAGTTTTAAAATAATAATTAGTAAAATCAATAAAATTATTATATTTAAATTGTTGTAATTAATTATTGATGTATAATTATTTTTTATTTTTTAATATATAATGAATAAAATTATTCTTTGGGAATGCAATACTAGTTCAAATTTAAATATTTTGGATAACCTTTAGATGTCATATATCAAAAGGAGATTTTGTTTAAGAAGTTAAGTTACTTCCCCACCCTAGTGTCTTGCAGAGGAAGAGATGGACACGGAGTGGGTAGAGGTTTGGGGGCGGAGGAAGGGAAGGAATACCGGCGGGGGATGGGAGTAATCAGATAGGAAGGCTAGTTAAAAATGATACGATGAAAATAGGTACCGGAGGAATAACGTCTTTTTTCTTTACCCATTTTCCTGATAATTATAAGGCGAGAGACATGTGGGAGATTTTTAGGAGATATGGGGAGGTTCAAGAGGTAAACATACCAACTAAAACGAATAGAAATGGGAGGAGGTTTGGTTTTGTGCGATTCACAGAGGTGGAGGATGAGTACCTATTAGGGGTTAAGTTGGATAATATTGTCATTGGCAATGAAAAGATTTGGGTAAACAGGCCTAGATTTGAAAAAAAGAGCTATAAAAAACACAAATATGGTGCCTGTGGAGAGGAAGGGGAACCAGAAGTTAACTCAGACGCAACCATTTTCTCAGAAAACAATGATAGGATTTCAGAGTGGAGTCTAAAGTGGGAGCAGGAAATTATCCTATGCAAAAGTTGCAGGATTTTCCGCGGTAAGGCATAATCAGGTTACCGGGGGGAAGAACCAGGTCGGTCTAAAGAACAAAGGGGAATCACAGGGGAAAGAATAAAGACAACTTTGTTTTTTAAAGTAGAGACAGAGGTGGTGAAAAGGATGGAATCAGCTTATGTTGGAGAAGTGCTTTGTAAAGGAACAGCTTTTAGGACACAACAATTCCTGGCTGAGCAGGGAATCTTTTATGTAAAAGCTACTCCAATGGGAGGGAATAAGGTGTTGTTGGAAGAAGGGGAATCGCGAATCTTGCAACATGCGATACAAGGTAGCCATGAATAGACCCATAGATGGTTTCACTTGATAAGTCAGTGGGAACCTGGAAACATAGACACCGAGAGAAGGGTATGGGTATGTTGTTATGGCATTCCGGTGCATGTTTGGGGGGAAAAATTCTTTAAGAGTCTGATGGCTCCCTATGGAGAGTTGGAGCGGGTAGGAGAGGGGACGGCTAGAAAGGAGAGGTTTGATGTGGCGTGGTTGCTTATCTCCCGAAAGGCTTTCGAGCCAATACAGGAGGTTGTGACAGTAGACATCGATGACTGAGTGTTTCATGTTAAGGTGATGGAGGAGGGTGAAGAATGGAACAAGATGATGAATCACGAGATGTACCCAGGGGTTGGTTCGGACACGAGTTCGTGCCAAGGTGAAGGGGAGTTCGACGAATCTTTTGTAGCGGAGCAACGACTGGCGGTGCTGAAGGAGGAGTTATTCGGAGGACGGTGGAAGGTGGCTCCGGCGGAGGAAATCGGAGGGCAACATGGGGTAGCCGATGATGTAGAGTCAGTCAATGTCAGGATAGGTGCAGAGGACCTAGTCGACGGCGCAAAAACACGTTCTGACAAAGATGGAAAAGGATACGAAAATATGCCGAAAATGGGAGATCTGCAGGGGCACGAAAATGAGGGTCAGATGAGTAATGGCCCGAAATGGCAAAGGGGGCTGCGAAATGGTATGGACCGTGAAGAGAGGGGCATGCACGCAGAAGAAGGAAGGAGGTGTACTGAAAAAGCTGAGGACGATGGAGACTTCACAAGCTCGGTGCAGAGCGGCAATAATGAAGGCTGTCAGCTTTACCCATGCACGAACCAGCGCCCGACACGTGGAAAGATGGACGGTCAAAAGGCAAATCAAAGTCAGCCTCATGACAGCCGAGAAGATAAGGGTAAGGAGGTGGGCCCGAGCAGGAATGGCCAACGGTTACATGGTTTTGGCCCGCGCGATGATGGGCTACAAGATGTTGGGCCGCGCGATGGTGGGCGATCCGCCATTCCGGTTAATGGCGTCCACTTGGGCCTTCTACAGACGAATGGAGAGGAACGGTGCAACGCCAATCGAAGGTCTGTTTCCGTGGCCCAACGGTGTAACGGGTCCAAAACTGGCTGGTATGGAAGTGGGGACGAAATTTTAATTGCAGGGAACAGAGCAAATACGCAGAGCATGGAGACGCTTGTAGGCAATGGAACAGAAACGGAGATTGGTCACAGAAGCAATTTTGATTTACAGTAGATTCAATTTGAAACGGGTAAATCGCAAAGCAAGCAAAATAACGACAGCATGTCCACCCGAAATCAGCTAATCGGTGAGCCAAGTCCCATCTTCAATTTACTTGTAAGTGAAGAGGCGAATCTCGAAGGAATAGGCTGGCTGGAAAGAGAGGAGATAAACTCAGGGAATGAGGAGGAGACCAAAGTGCCAACACAATTTCAAAACTGTGGAAATGAGGATACAAAAACGGGCTCAACCTTCACAAAGATTTACAATTGCAAAAAATGGGAGTGGGTGGGGGAGGAGGAAATGTCTTGGGGAGAGAGGGGGAACAGGAGGAGGGTCAACACATGGAGACAGGTTTGACGGCACAGTTTTGATGGAAGTGATATGCAAAAGATTAACCGGAGTGGAGGCTCGGAACAAGCAGGTCAAAGTAGAGAGGAAAGATGTAAGGATGCAGAAAAAATGTGGCTAGTAATGAAGGGGATAGGAATAACTGGGAAGCAATCAGAGGAGGTATATATAGCAGAAATAGCAAGAATAGAAGAGAGAGACAAGGCGGAGAAAGACAAGAGGGGTAGCAGGAATCAAATTGTGGTTTAAATGAAGATTCTGTCACTAAATGTGAGGGGTTTCAGGGAGAGGGTGAAACGAAGACGTATTAAGAGGATGGTAGTGGGCAATAAGATTGACATATGTCTTTTTCAGGAAACAAAGTGTATGAATTTGAAGGACTGGGAAATAAAGCAGGTCTGTGAGGAATGTGAATGGAGCATACTTCCATCAACGGGTTTGAGTGGGGGTTGTGTTACAATTTGGAAGAAAGGTTTACTGGAGTTGGTGTGGAAAATTCAAGGACAGGGTTTTATAGGAGTTGCTTTCAGAGGAACTAACCCAGACGAGGTGAATTGTGTTGTCAACGTGTACGCCCCGTGTACGTTGGAGGGTAAGAGAAAGGTATGGGAGGATCTAATGATGACTAGAAGAGGGGTTCCGCATGTAAGGTGGGTAATGGGAGATGATTTTAACGCGATAAGAGGCAGGAGTGAAGTTATCGGAACATCAACTTATCATACGAGGAGAGAGATGGAGGAATTTGATTTTTTTATACAGCAAATGGGGCTGGTAGACATTCCAGTGATTGGAAAAGGAGTGACATGGATATCACCAGATGGAAAGTCAGCTAACAGATTAGACAGGTTCCTCGTCTCACCGACAGTGATGGAGGAATGGGGAATTAACGCACAGAGGGTAGGTACTAGGGAGTTTTCGGATCATTGCTGGATAAGCACACGAGATAATGAGCAGAATTGGGGACCCAAACCTTTTAAGTTTTTTTATTACTGGTTGGAAGAGGCTTCTTTTGGAGACTTGATAAAAGAAAAGTGGGATTCAGTCCAGAGCTCTGGGTGGAAGCTGCATAAGCTGGCAAAGAAGTTAAAGGCTATCAAAGGGGAGATAAAAAAGTGGTCTGCAGAGGTGTGGAAAAAGGATGATAATTTTCTGGCCGAGAGGGTTAACGAGATGGAAGTGGTTGATCAACAGTTAGTGGAAGGGTCCCACCTGATTAATAGATCCAGGCATGATCTTATGTCAGAATATTGGGGCAAGGCTAGGGTGATGGAACATGCACTGCTACAGAAATCTAGGATACGATGGGCTCTAAACGGAGATAATAATTCCAGGTACTTTCATAATTGTTTTAGGTCGAGATGTCATGTAAATTCCATTTTGGCAGTACAGTCGAACACGGGATGGCTGGAGAGTGTGTCTGAGATTAGAGCAAAAATATTAGACCATTTTTCGGATAGTTACCAAGAAAGATGGAGGGATAGACCTACACTGGATGGAGTTCCTTTCTCTCAGTTATCAGAACAACAGAATCAGTTTTTGGAGAAGCCTTTTTTAGAGGAGGAGATCAAGGCGGCAGTTTGGGCTTGTGAATGAGGGAAAAGTCCAGGGCCTGATGGTTTTGGAATGAATTTTTATAAATCCTGCTTGGGGGTTATTGTGCCAGACGTGGTGAGGGCAATACAGGAGTTTCATGAGTCTTGTGTACTACCGAGAGGGGTAAGTTCTTCTTTCATCACTCTTATTCCAAAGGTGGCCACACCTTCAGGGCTAAGCCAATACAGGCCTATATCCCTAATCTCAAGTGTGCACAAGATTATTTCGAAGTTATTGGCTATGAGGCTGAAAAAGGTGTTGAGTGGGTTGATATCGACTTCCCAGATGGCCTTCCTGTCTGGCATATCAATTCTGGATGAAGTTGTGGTGGCAAATGAGATCCTGGATTGGGCAAAAAGAAGGCGAAACCCGTGCTTCATGTTCAAGGTGGATTTTGAAAAGGCTTATGACTCGGTGAACTGGAATTTTCTAGATTATATGCTGGGTAGGATGGGTTTTGGAAGGAGATGGAAAAGGTGGATGACTGCTATAGTACGGAATAGTTATGTGTCGATTCTAGTAAATGGGTGCCAGACACCAGAGTTTAAGCCAGCGAGAGGGTTAAAGCAGGGAGATCCTCTATCTCCTTTTCTGTTCCTGATGCTGGCAAAGGCACTGGCAGGTTTGTACAGGTCAACCATTTACAAAGGTTTCTACAAAGAGATAAAGGTACAAGAGGATGCGAGATATTCAGTGCTACAGTATGCAGATGATGTTATAATGATGGGTGAAGCAGATCTGCAAACTGTGTGGTATTTGAAGGTAATTTTGCGGGGTTTTGAAATGGCGTCAGGATTAAAGGTGAATTTCAGCAAGAGTAGTTTCTATAGCTTCAATGCGGTAGAATCTTTCACACTTGCTGCCAGTAATATCCTAAACTGTAATATTGGTACGACACCATTCAAATTCTTGGGGGTACCAGTGGGAGTGAATCCTAGGAGGGAACAAGTCTGGAAGCCAGTGCTGGATCAGTTCAAGAAGCGGTTGTCAGGATGGAAGGCAAGTAATATGGCTTTTGCTGGGAGGCTAGTATTACTGAACTCTGTGCTTGCATCTCTCCCACTGTATTTTTTCTCCTTTTATAAGGCTCCCAAGATAGTGTTGAAGTCTCTGAAGCGGTTACAGCGGACTTTCTTATGGGGAGGCAACGACAGTCAAACAAAAATTGCATGGGTAAGTTGGGAAAAAGTCTGTCGGCCAAAAGAAGAAGGAGGTCTAGGGGTGAAGTGTTTGGAGAAATTTAATATGAGTCTGTTGGCAAAGTGGAGGTGGAGAATATTATCAGATGATAAGGCTATATGGGGTCCCCTTCTGAGGAGTAGGTATGGGGAGGTATATAGCTATATGGATAGACCGACGTCCTATGCCCATACTTCTCAATGGTGGAAAGACATTTGGGCCATTGATGGACCAAAAGCGGTAGAGCCAGAATGGTTCCAAAGTAGAGTAACTAAGATAGTTAGATCTGGAATGGGAACTCTATTTTGGGAGCAGAGGTGGATCGGAGAAATGACATTTAGTGTAATGTTCCCCAGATTGTACGCCTTAGCAGAGGATAAGTTAATTACCATCGAGGATAAAAGCAGGCAGGAGATCCTTCGGCACCGTGGAAGTGGGTGTGGCGGAGAGAGTTGTTTGTATGGGAGGAGCAACTGCTTAATGCTTTACAGGAGGTCTTAAGTGAAGTAGAATTCGGTGGCGGGAGGGTATAAGGTGTTGAATGAAGGAATATTGGATTTAGGAATGACTGGTCTGCAACCACTGGACTTGCGCCGATTGTGGAACGAAAAGCTCCCGTCGAAGGTATTGGTGTTCTCTTGGAGGTTGCTGAGAGACAAGCTACCCACTGTTGATAACTTGCTATCGAGAGGAATGCATACTTCAGTGCTCAATCCGGTTTGTGTGTTTTGCAATAATGGACCGGAGACGAGAAATCATATTTTCTTACAGTGCCCAAACATACAAAGGTTGTGGTATAAAGTTATTAGCTGGGTGGGGGTACAAACCCCATGTCCGGGAGATCTGAATCAGTTGTTTCTCTTAGCCTCGGGATGGGTGACGGGAAAGCGGGAAAAGAGGTACAGGTATGTGTTTTGGATTGCTGTATGTTGGTGCATTTGGATGTCCAGGAATGCTATTATTTTTTGCGGTTCCAACATGGAGTCTATTGATATGTTAATGTCGATAAAGTTTTTGTCCTGTAAATGGTTGTTGTATTCTTTTGGTTTTAATCCAGGATGTGTTTTCTCTGACTGATGTTCCCATCCTAGATTGTGTCTGATGAATATGAAATAGATACATAGGTTAGGGGGAACACAGTAAAGTTACTATTTTAGTACTGTTTGTAAGTTGAAACATTTTGTTTCGGCCCAATATGTCATGCTATAATACAATACAGTTTTGCCTTTCAAAAAAAAAAAAAGTTACTTCCCTAAAAAAATATTAAGTCGCATTTTCTATACATGGTAATTATCGTCTCAAATTTCCTCCTAACAGCGTTAAATAATTCAGATATTTTTAAATCTCTGTTCCTGATCTTCGAGCCTTGGACACTGTTAGCAATGGAGTAGTAACTATACTGATATGATCCCTGAAAGAGGTATAGGGGTTTTTAAAAAAAATAAAATAATTAGAGGTATTTTAATTCATAAGTTTATCTGTGGTGGACATTTTAATCTTTTTGTTACTAACTCCATTAAGAAATAAACAATAATTACATTAACGGCTAGTAAACATCCTTTTTCTTTTAATTAAGAAAATTGTGATAATTTTTAGTCTCCCATGGATAATGAAAATTGTTACTCTTCTTAACCAACGTCCTTGAAGCCTCTCTCTCCACCCCTAAGCCCCTTACATCACCACCCCTTCCACGGTTGCAACCTCACCTTTAAATATATTTTTTATTATTTTAGTAAATAAAAATTGTCATAAATATTTTAATTTAAAAATTAAATAAAAGAGAAAAAGGATGTTACCTAAGCAGTTAATATGATTGTTGTTCCTTTCTAAACAAAGTTAATAACGAAAGGACAAACCCACCGATAACAGATAAATTTAGGAACTAAAATAGCTATAAATTTTTTTGAAAGACGTAGTTACGACCACTCCTGACCTTACCAATGTGTCTAAATGCAAGTTGGTCAATACCTTAAAAAAATTACATATCCATTCCTAATTAATGTCTTATTATTAATACTAGTATAATAACATGTGCGTTGCAGAAAAATATATTTAGATATTTAATATATAATCTTTAAAATAAATTTAATATATAAAAATATTAATATTGTATATATTTTAAATTTTAATTATATAATAAATTTATATTATGCTTCAATGTGTAATAAATTATATTTAATTGCATTGTAAAATACAAAATTTAATATTTAAATTAATAATATAAGTATAATAATATTGTACATGACATGTATTTTAAGATATATATTCTATATTTAAAAACTTATCAATATATAATTTCTATAAAAAATATTATTACAATTTTACTGCTGATTTTTACTTCATAAACATTATTCAATCATTGTATGAAATTATAAGATTATAAACACCAAAAATTTAATATACGACAAAGAATCATTATTAGAATCTTAATTTCATTACTTAAATGGTAAAATAACCTATATTGTATCTATTTTTCTTAAAATCAGCTTAATGAATATAGGTTTGCTTTCTGTTTTAATTATATTAAAATTGTAAAAATTATATTATAAACTTTTATGGTTTTTCAGATATGCTTTACTCTGAAATCTAATATTAATCTCTTAAAATACTGAAATTCATTTAAGGATTTCACCTCTTCCAACATGTGCTTTTTTCTAACAATATAAAGAGATGGAATCATTAACCAGATATTTAATGAACATGACTATTATAAATTTATATTATATTTTAATGCTAATATACTTCATTTAATTTTAAATTGCATTATCATAGACAAAATTAATGATTTGACTTAGTTATATAAATATAATAATATTTTACATGATATATGTTTTAAATTATATATTATATAAAAAACATTAGTTTTTAATTGCTATAACAAATTACCATTATAATTTTAGTGTTAATTTTACTTCATATATAATAGGTAATCTTTTTATAAAATTATTCTTACCCTTGAAATTATACATAATTTTGGAAGAATAAAACCAAGAATACTTATAAGATTATAATCACAAAAATCTAATCCAAAAAATATTATTAGAATTTTAATCCTGTTATTTAACATGAAAAAAATATATTATCTTTATTTTCTTGAAATTTTGTTATTTAGTGTAGGTTTGATTTGTGCCTTTACCTATATTGCTTTGCATGCTTAATATGTAATATTTGTTATAAGCAATTGAAATATAGTAGATGCATGCAAAATGATGTTACAAATACAAAGAAAATCTAAACCAGAAACATGGCCGAGTTTAAAAGTTATTTAGATGACCAATACACACTTTAATAGTCAATAACCCTTACAAATACATGCAAATAAACCCAGCTAATACAATAGGAAAACAGAGAAAATTACCCCACATTTTATAGGTTACATGAGAACCCTAATGTAATATGAATGGCAGAATGAACATAAGAAAACAACCAAAACAATAGTGAGACAGCAACCACAAGGACCCTAAATTAATCCAGATGAATTCCAAGGCAAGTAGCAGGGCTATTCATCCAATCAACAAATGAATAACTCAAATTTGGTTGGTAGCCTCTAAACCAATTCCAAGCATACATAAGTATTTGATGAGAGAGTACAGAAAAATAAAAAAATTGGTTCTGAAATATGCAATTATTTCTCATATTCCAGATGCTCCAAGTAATGACTAACCAGGTAACTTTCCAAAGTTGAGATGAGCTATGCAGACTATGCCTAGGGATGTGTTGTCAATAGTGCGAAACGATAGTCTCAAGAAGAACAGTAAGGATCCCACATTGTTTATACCAGAATACTTATGCCAAGAAGAAAAGACACATGTCAAATAGAACGTGACTCGCAAATTCCAAGTGACTGTGGCAGAAAGGATAGTTTAAGTCTTCATCTTGAAATATTCCTTTGACTTGCGAATGCCTCTTGTTGGAAGGCTATCCCTGAGTAATCTCCACCCAAAGAACATAACCTTTGGAGGGGCCTTCAACTTCCAAAAGCAATTAAGCATATCAGATGGAATTGAAACTGATCTTTGTACTTGTAAAGTTGCAAAAGTAGATGAAACTGAATAAAAGCTTAAATGATTTGCGATCTAAGACCATGAGTCTTGTGTTTCTTTCTAAATATTGACACTGTTTAACTCTCGTTCAAATTTTATGAATAAGTTTTCTTCCCAAGCAAACATCTCACGCTTCCACTCCATGTGCCAGACCCACCTACCCTTCACCCAATTACCCATTTCACTAATTTTGGCTTCTTTCTACAAGGATTTTAGGAACAACCTGTTATATTTTGTCTTCAAACAGTCATCTCCCAACCACACATCATTCCAAAAGAGTAATGAGTTACCATTACCTACGTTACATTGCAATATTTCATCAAACCATTCATGATTATTTTTGCCACCACAAATTTTCTTGAGGTCCAACCACCAAATTGACATGTTACTATTGTCTAATTCCTCAAGAAGTCCCCTTCAACAATAATGCTTGGAGTTTATGACTCGTTGCCAAAACTAAACTTGATTTGCTAGTAATAGTCATCTTCATTTTCTAAGTAAAGATTCATTGAAAGTGAAGACATCTTTGAATCCTAATCTTGCTCTTTCCTTTGGTTCACACATATTCTTCCAACTCACCAAGATAGCTTCCTTCTTCCCTAACAATCACCCTAAAGGAACTTTGATTGTAGTCCATTAATATTTTTCCAATCTGAACTGACACTTTAAAGAAAGAGAGGTAAAACAAGGATATTGCTGACATGATGAACTTAATAAGACAAGTTGTTCCAGCATAAGACAAATTGTTGTGTTTCTAGCTATCAAGTTTTTTATGAAGCTTACTAACCAGAGGTTTCCATGTTGCCACATTTCTGGGGTTTACACCAATGAGGATGCCAAGGTAAGAGAATGGAATAGTCAAGATTTTGCAGTTTAGTAACATTGAATACATCTTCACCTGCACAGTTGATAAGCCCACTCCCCCACAATTGCTTTTGTGTTAGTTAACTTTTAGCCTTGAGCATAGTTCAAACCATCGAAGAATTGTCTCGATAGCCATAACATTTTGTGGTGGACCCTCTCCAAAAAATACTGTCATCTGTATACTATAGAATTGTCATTGGAACCTTCTCTTTTCCCTCTATATATGGTTTATACAAATCCTTTGCTACAGTGTGTTTAACTAGACCGCTTAAATCTTCAACTATTATAGTGTATAACAATGGTGCCAAAGGGTCTAAGGCCTTTTGAGGGTTGAAATTATGTAGTAGGAGATCCATTTACTAGCACATATATTCTGCTTGAAAGTAAGTCCGCCTTGATCCATTTAATCCAAGTGTGACAAAAACCTAATATTTGCAACATATAGGTCAAGAAGTCCCAAGACATTGAATCATAGATTTTCTCAAAATCAACTTTAAAGATAAAGCATTTTGCTTTTTTCTTTTACCTTAATATGTAATGTGTTTTAGTATGTATGAAATTCTTGATTTTTGGTATGTTGTATACACTATCACATTAAATTTGTTTATGCTAAATGTAAGTGTGACTGGTGTTCCGGGTACCATCACATTTTGTGATGATATGTTAATTATTATTGAATAAATAATTATTTATCTTTTTAAAAAATATTGCCTTGTGTTTTTTTCCTCCTATCCTGAAATGGTAAAAAATGTGTTGCCATTATTTTCTTGTAATCCATTTACTTAATATATGTATACTAACATGACATTAAAAATCAATACATATTTAATGAGAAAATACTCAATTATGAAATTTTGGGATTCCGTTATAAAGGTATTCATAAAACTGAAGTCACCTAGAGGCTATAATACTCATGTTTAGCACTGAATTAAAATTACAATACGTTTAAGTTATTAAAATTATTTAATATTTTTCATAATTTTTATGTTATATAAGTATATGTTAGTCAATATGTATAATTGCATTAAAATATATATATATATATATATATATATATTATATAGAATATTTATCCAACACATGAAATAATTAAAAATATCACATTATTCTTATTAAATTATTTAATTTGACGAATTACTAAGTTAGTATTTATTCATGATTTTAAAACATAAAAAATTCCTTGTAACCTCTTAAAGTAAGGAATTCTTAAAATGAGGACAAGATGTAATTAAAAAAAAAAAAGAAAGTAATATTCGAAAATTGAAATAAAGATTTAAAAAAAGGTGACGTTGATACTTGATAGAGGAGGGTTGTACCCCTCTATGGTGGGCAGAGATTAAAAAAAGAAATTGCACTAAAATAAGAGTGGGTTTGAAAGAGGTTGTGGCAAGTAAGGCCTCCTACTCTAGTATTGTTTTGATGGTTGGTTACCTTGCTTGCTTTACTGGGTCACAAGTAGACAAGTAACAAGTAACAAGTAACAAGTAACAAGTAACAAGTCACGCACACGCATATATGTGACATGTATGAAAGCCCTTTTCCTTCCGTAAACCGCATTTCTTATCACAAGTCACAACTGCTCCCAATTTAATTTGATTTGGGTTCCGTAGACGTGCTTGAGCTTAAGTTCCTAAATCCTAATCCTTTGTTTCATGTTTCATGTTTCATGTTCCATGTTCCATGTTTGTGATCTGTGCCTCTTCATTCAGCGTCGTCTATGATAAGGGACACACATGAATGTGAATATGTGAATGTGATGTCACCACTCCTACTCTTAAACTTGAGAGGTAAGGTAAGACTTAAAATTAAGACTTTCCCCTTCCAACAGCATTTTCCATTTCCATTAGGCTAGGCTAGGCTAGGCGTGTGTTTGGGGGCCTCAAATAGAGTATTTGTCTTTACAACGTGACCTTCATAAATGGAAGGACACGCCTTTCCCAGAACCTGCGTCTGCATGCCCCATCCTCTTGTGCCGTAGATACCTAAATATATGTCTTCTCCTCCTCCCAACACCACTTTCTTCCTGCGAAAAAATTCACAACCCAAAAAGTTAGGGACTTTACTTTCATTATTTACTTCTCATCTTATGGAGACGTGAAATTGATTCCCTAGAGAAGGGGTCATGTCTTTCGGTGGGTTAAGTATTGCTTTAAGTCTTGTCTTTGGGTGTCTTGTGCTGGCTCTGTGTGCTCAGCTTTACTATTTCTTGTGGTGGAAGAAGAGAAGAACTGAGATGGATCATGGGAATTATGCAAAGGGGGTGTTTTATTGGGGGTGTTGGAAGACCCCTTGTGCCATGCATGGTGGCAACAACCTAAGGGGAGTGAGCAGGGACCCAGAAAGCGCAAGTCACGAGTCACAGATGGAGTTGGATTTGCTGCAAAAGTCCTTTGGAGAGGAGGGTGTGGAGTCAGAGTTGATGAGGCTGCACAATCTTGCTGGTCCACCCAGGTTTCTCTTCCCCATCAAAGAGGAGACAAAGGAAGATTTGGAGTCTGAAGATGCTAAATCTAGGGGTGATAGGAGCAGAAAGGGTTCAAGAACAAGGAGTTTGAGTGATATTATGTTGACAATTGACACCCCTTTTCTCACCCCTGTGCCTTCCTCTCCTTTGCCTTTGGACCCTCTTCGTTCTTATAAGCATCAAGGATTCAATCCTCTCTTTGAATCTTCCGCTGAATTTGAGTACAACAGATTTAGATCCTCACCACCTCCCAAATTCAAGTTCATGAGGGACGCCGAAGAGAAATTGCATCGAAAATTGATGGAAGAGGCTCGGAGAAAGGCTATGGATAATGCCCAAGCCCCTTATGAAACAATGGCCACTGATTTAGCTTTTAGTGATGGGTCCTTTCTTAAGTTCATTCACAACAGAGACACAACAGAACGCAAACAGCTTCAACAGTATCTACCACAGTTTCCTTCCGGTTCTTCTCAGGTTCTTCCGTTGGCATCTTCTCCTACAACATTGAGACCACTTGAAAAGGCATCCATTGTGCATTAGTTTTAGTTCCATACATAGGCATCTGTTTTTTCTTCTTCTCATATTATGTTAAATTAATTTTTCCAAATGACTCCCCTATGCTAATTTTTAATGTTTTACAAAGCATTTGGTAATTGATAGCCCCTTTTCTTTATTGTGTGCCTTTGAAATGATTGCTACATGGTCAATATGCTGCAAATTTCCGCATGGTGTGCCAACAAATAGAATGCAGTCTGACATGCGTTTGAAAATGGTTAAGATTCTGGCTATTGAGCAAACGACTCAGTGGGGCAATGTGTTTTTGTCCATTATTCCCCCTGTTTGCTGTGTCTTTAACCCGATAATCAATCATGTGAATGATGCTTGTTTGCTACCAATTTCTTAATTTTGTGGTATCAATGATTCATTGTTTTCTTTTTAGAAATTTCCATAATCATTTCACGCTTTCGTATCATTTATTTATTTATACTCAGGCCGGTCATAGGAGCCTAGCTGTGTGTCTTTTGTTGTTTTATGTGTCAGTTGCTTAATTCAATACAAATTAGCTGCCAATTGGATCAGTGGCGTCCTAAAATTTAGAGGTTAAGGAATAAACATAAGAAAGTTCCAAAGGAGATTTCACATGTAGAGAGTTGAAAAACAATATTGTTAATTATGTCTGAAAGGTCAATGCTTAATGCTAACGCAGTTAGCTAAGTGGTGTACAGATAATGAATTTGGAATCGCATGCAGAGGATATTGAACATTGTAGGACGGCATGAAGTTAAGAATTTCACCTTTTTTCTGTCCGCATCACCAATAAAATAAAATAAGATTATGCTCGATAAAGTTTTAGTGTTTTATTCATGTTTTTACTTTTCTCCGATCCCTTTTAAACTCCATTTTAGAATAAAAGTTAGGAAGTGGAGTGTTATACTGTTGCTAATGCAGTTAAAATTTATAATATTAGGAGGATTTAATGACAAATGAGATTTGCGTTATAAATTTCAAGTTATCACATAAAGGTGTGTTAAAAAAAGTGGATTAGAAAATATGTTGGAGAGGAATTTTCAAGTTAGGAAAATGCTAGTCTATTGCTTTGTTAAATAGTAGGAGTATATTGTTTTTACTTGAGAAAGTATGTACCAAAATGATCATCACATGAAGTATACAATAAATAAAAGGTTAATTTTAAAATAATGAATATGAAAATGTGAAGAATGTTAGCGGATATAAAAAAGAATTATAGAAGCAAGGGATTGTGATTAAATATAATATTTAAAAAAAGGGGATAAAATGAGGAAATGTTGGCAGTAGGCACCCCACGAGGGTGTCTAAATCAAACATGAAATGACGAAGTTAAAAACGGTGGGTGTCGCGAATGGGTTGTGGTGTCTACCAACTTTTACCTAAACAACAAGTGATGTCGTTGTTATCACGCGAATCGGCCGAAAGTTCCCGCAAAGTCTAAACACAGAGCTCCTCCTTTCAAATTTAAAATGCAAATTTGCCAAACCAGCGGCGTACAAAAGCTGCTCTTTCCTTCAAAATTTTTTGAATAGGAAGAAACCTGATGCCTTTCAATTTCGGAATAACAAAATGGTTCATTCCATAATAGCTGGATAATTGGAATTCTGCTCACTTCCATGTGAATTCGGTTACTCCCAGTAGCGTGGTCCTGTCTTCCTTGGTATCATTCAATTTCTTGGGTCCACTCTATTAACTCTCTATAATTCACCAACAACATTCAAATATTACTCAATTTTAAATTTCTGCTATTATTTTATTATTTTTATCATTTCCATTTATTCTTCTCTTCGTCAATCATCACAAGTTGCAATATTGTAGATGTGGGTTCTAGTCGACCAGGTTATTAATATTAAACTCATATATATTATTTCTTTATTGCTTACCACCTTTTCCATTCCTTTCTCGATAAATAATAATGACAAATCAGTCACAATAAGCCTAATAATTGAACACAGACTGTATCGTTACTTCCATTGTATGATTAAGAAATAAACGAATGTATTTAGTAATTCGGAAAGACACCCGGCTGATTATATTCATTCAAATATGAATAATATATCTGCTGAATATATATAGCTCCGTTGTTAACATATGTTAAAAATTTGATTGATTTTATTTTATTTTTAATTTTTTAAAAGAGTTTTCAGAAATAGTTTTCAAAAATTATTTTTAGAAAGTAGAGGAAAAAAAAACTTATTTCATAGAATGTTTTTAAAAAATATTTTAAAAATGTAAAAATGAAAAAAATTGTTTGACAATTTGGTTTCTAAAATAGTTTTAAAAACTACAAAAACCAAAACACGATTAGTTGTAACTATTTTTTTGACTAATTATTTCTTAACTTAAGTATATTATTTCAAATATATTTATGACTTAAATAATACCTTTTTATAGTTGAAAATATTTTTTTAAGTAATAGATACAAAAAATACTATAAATAAAGACTAAAAATATTTGTTGCATAATTTATATAGAAAAATACAAATATAACAATAAAATCCAAGTGAGAGTCATTAATGTTTGTACTTGTATTGTCACATAAGTATAAAAAGTAAACTTGATTCAATTTGTCATTACGTTGTGTGAACATCCAATTTGTAATATGATCTTTATATGATGTCATTTCAATTGCACCTTCATCTAATCATTTTGACAAATTATCATTGTTGGAGTTTGACATTTGTGCATTATGACTTTCATTTATGTTCTGAAATTGAATATGATCCATTTCTTCCCACATTATAAATAATTCGTCATTTCACTTTCAAATGTAATTGTGAATAACACAACATGTTATTACTATGAATCGTTCTTTAGAAGGCTTATATGAAGACATCATCTTCAAAATAGGAAATCTATTTTTTAGTATTCCAAAGAAACGCTCAATTGTTATTTGTAGAGATGAGTGCCTACAGTTAAACAACTCTTTAAGACTTAAAAGTTGTCTATTTTGACCTTAGTATTCTTGTGCATGATATATTTGTCATCTGAAAGGGGGAAGAAATCCTCTGTACAAGGATAGCCAAAATCAACAAGATAAAATGAACTTTCCGAAAAAAATATTATAGGATCAAATATTAATGTCATCAATTAGAAAATTGTCATGACTATGTAAGTGGTCACCTATAAATGGCCAAGGAAAATCTGCATTTGGATTAGTAAGTGCATCCAAAGAAACCTTTGTATCATGTGCACTTCCTTCTCACCTCAAATACACATTATTGTGTGATTGTTGTTTTTCTACCTCTGCACGAAATTTGTTTTTCAGCAGAAACTCATGCACTTATGTGTTCTATTCAGTTCTTTAATAAATAACCCAAATACAAAATTAATATCATGACATAAATAAATATATTATGAATTATTAAAATACTATATAGGTATTGTGTAGTTACCCTGAACCAAGGATAATATCTTGGGTCATTTTTAATTTTGTGCGACAATTCTGAAGACTCTTGTTTTATGATCTCTTTACCTAATCGACATATTGCCCTCAATATTTCCTTGAAACAACGTGAAATAGTTTTTGTTGAATGTTGAAAGCGATCTGCAACAACTCTATGACGAACATTGTGTCCAATTATAAATAAAAACATAACTTTTTCATCCAAATGCATATCCCTTTAGTCCCTTGTGTAACCCTTCACTCTTAGTTCAATACACAAATTAACAAAACACGATTTCTTCATTCAAAATAAGTCAAAACAAACTGCTCTAGATCCATTTAATATCTCAACAACATATTTTCAACCATTCAATGCAAAAGTTTGAACCTTTGTTTTATTAAAAAAATCTTGCTCATAGTCATAAAACATATTAATCATAATAAACTCAACCAAATCATCATCAAAATCAAAAGATGAACTATTACTATCATCATTATCCATCTTAGTTTTAACCTGTCATAAAATTACAAAATAATGTTGGTCGTAGAGGAAATCTAGAAGGGGAGTTGAATAGATTCACCAAAATATTTTTCAAACTTTTCTATTCAAATCAATATTAGAGTTTTGCAAAATTTCTCCCTTAAAGAAATTTTTAAAATCTACCTTGTAATTTTTAAAAATTAGTTTTTAAGAAGAGGAATGAAGCAAGGTCAAGATTCAACCCTTTTAATGTAATTGACAATAAACCTGAGGTATGAAAATACTTCAATAATGATTTACTATTGAAATTGGTGAAAATACAATATGAATTGCTGCAACAAGTTTATCAAACTTAAAAAGAAACAATAGAGAAAGAATTGAATCAAACTTTCAAACCCACACTTCTTGTTACAATTACCCAAACCCAATATCAAAATAAAAGTATTGTAAAGTGAAAACTGCTACAAGAAAACAACAACAAATTCGTTCAGTTGCAAAACCCGCAAAAAGATTATCCATGACTCAATAAAAATCAAAATTAGAGAGTATAAGGAAGAGAGAATTTGCACAATGATTTATATTGGTTTAGTCAACCTGATCTACATCCAATTTTCACACTTAGCTTTCTGCTAATCTGTTTTCCACTAAAATCTCATTACATGCATACCACACATACAACTTTTACACTCGCAAATATTCAAACCACATAAGAAGAGGCTTGTTATTGCACCCCACAAGAGTTTTTTACACTGTGACATCCTGTCACCCACAACACCTCGTTGGAAGATTTCACAACAATCTCAAGAGCACCTTAAGAGATTGTCAAAGATTATGAAAAAACACAGAAGAGGGTATAGACTAATATCACCTGTAGTGATGAATACCCAACAAGATAGACCAAATCTCAATGTAGTCTCTTCCTTGAATCTTGAATTTCTTGTACCTTCAAGTCATAAAGAATGGGTATAGTTCTTGGAGAGAATTTGGGTAAAACAGTTAAGAGCAGCAAGCATTCAATAAACCTTTTGAAAGTTATTAAAATCAGTTTTGAAAATGCTTTTATTTGACTTTTGAA
The DNA here is from genome assembly GCA_037954015.1 of Psophocarpus tetragonolobus. NCBI lineage: Eukaryota > Viridiplantae > Streptophyta > Magnoliopsida > Fabales > Fabaceae > Psophocarpus > Psophocarpus tetragonolobus. The sequence continues at coordinate 93,182,452 of CM075690.1, forward strand.
GCAGGAAAATCAATCACCTACTTGATTACTTGATATCTTGCTCAAAACTAGCCTAGAATGCATGGTCTTTGGAATAATCGATTACTATTTTCAAGTAATCAATTACTCACGAGAGTAATAATCTTAATACCCAAATTTCTTCAATGGGTAATCGATTAGCATAATAAGGTAATCGATTTACTTACAAGAATTTTCACTTTTGAAGATTTTTCAGCACTTCCCAACCTATGTAATCTATTTCTAAACTCCCCAAACACATTCACATGCCTATCTAAACACACAATACAAATACCACACCTATCAAACGTGTTTGGTACTATAAAATTGATTAGAGAAAAACTAAGAAGTAAAATTCAAAACCAAAACTCCAAAAGGGATACTTCATACTTTCCAAAACCTTTAGTTCCAACAAATAACACACACATGAATTACTATTTGATACAAATTGCATACTAGTTTGACAATGACATAAACATAACTATCATTATCTATCTTAGTTTTAACCTGTCATAAAATTACAAAACAACACACACATAAATTACTGTTTGATAGAAATTGCATATTAGTTTGACAATAACATAAATATAACTATCATAGCACAAATTCCTTAAATCCTATCCAACCATGCTAGTTTCCTAGCATCAAGCAAGACAATAAATATTTCTCTATATTCAGCCTCCTTGAATGCTTTAGGCAATAAATATTTCTCTATATTCAGGCAAGGTAATAAACATTTCTCTATATTTTGGCCTTAGATGCTTCAACCCAAGCTGCAAGTGCATTTCCCATTTGAGTTGACCTTGACTCTTTCTTCAATTTGCGATCTTTGACCCGAGTTCTACACTTTCCACTATGTGTGATGCACTCATTCTCAGCTATGCCTTCAGTTGAACTATTATTATTATTATTATTATTATTATTATTATTATTATTATTATTATTATTATTATTATTATTATTATTATTATTATTATTGTTGTTGTTGTTGTTATTATCAATCTCGACATCAACTCTACTATTGAGATATTGATTTTCAAGCTCAATTTCCTCAGTTGTATTTGGTGGGTCTTAGCTAGCTGAAAAATGAAGTGTCTTAGTTACAGTGCTTCGACTCAATACGATTCCTAATAAATTGTAATGATCACATCCTTTCCTTCGAAATTGTGCAGCTTTATCATATGTCTAAAACAATATAATCACATAGTCAACACATGAAAAAATGAAGTTGCTTTAATTTAAATTTAAACTAAAAAAAAATAATGAAAACAATAGTATACTCGAATGTAATCTTGCCAAACTTCTTCACTTGCTGCAACAATGTTTGTTTCTAGATCCCACCCAAATCCAGTGTGTTGTAGTAACAATGAAAAATCATGGTATAAGGCTTGTTGCTTGTGCATCTTTGCCTTTAATTGTTTAGCATTATATGAACGACCAATTTTATTATTTAAATTAAAAGCCATCAAATTCCATGTCCTAGAGTGGAACACACCATTCGACATATTTCTTTTTGCAACTTCATCAACCTTAACATCTATAAATGTTTTAACTGTTGACTCAGGCTAGAGGTTTAAATCATTATTATAAGTATTATTTGCCATCTAATTGAAAGGAGCACATCAAATAAGCATATTACTTAGAGTCGAAGCATATTATGTATCATGTGAAGATTACACAATGCTAATTACACATATTTTAAATTTACACTTTGGTATCAGTATTGCTTTCTCACAATAAAATATGTATTTTTTTAGACTCAGAATCACTGTCCAAAAAAATTAAATTCATATGAAATATTGTGCTTTTATGGTGCTTAATTTTTTTTGGTATTTTCTTATATAGGGACAATTTGATCTATATTTAATAAGTCAATCCCGCAAGTTTGATTTTTTAGACATTGAGCATAAAAACATCCAAATAAGAAATTGATGACAAAAAGGGACTGTGGATTTAATCTCAAGATGACATTAAATGCCAAATGTGAAAGTGAGAATCATATCTAGTGGGATTTAAATAGATTTAATGTCAAATGTGAAAGTGACATTAAATGAATTTAACCTCAATTGAAGACAAGGAATCTTGTAAGACTCAAGTTTCATTTTAGATGAATGTTAAGCGTAATAAACAATGGTCTCAAAAGTCATGTGACAAGAACCAAAGTTGCTACTTTGAAGACAAGGAATTTGGTGAGGCTCATGGTTAATTTTAGATGGCCGAGTAATAGACAACGTCTTAGAAATTATCTGTTCCATTACTTCTTTTTTTGTTGTAAATTATATTATTGGCTCTGGTTCACTCATCGGTAAAAGCTGAATGACAAGAACCAAAGTTTCCACCCTCTTCCCTAATTTCCATAATATTTAAATGTTTCCTTATTCCAACACCATAAGGCAAACTCTTGTACACATGCCAAATACACACAAAGATTGGTTGCCTTTTAGATTATTGTGCCACCTTTTTCCTGGAAGTACTCTTTACCATTTTCTCTCTCTTTTTCATACACAATCTCTTGCTACCTACTAGAAATTAGTTATTATTATATTATATACTAAGATATTCCTTTGGTGCTCTACTTACTTATTTGGATTGAGTTCAATTCTAGGAAAACTTAATGAGGGGTCAAAAACAGAGGAAGAGGAGAAAGTCTACTCTTAGTTATACACCTTGGCTTAGTCTGACTAAAACTTTATCTATGGGTACATAAATCTACTTCTAAAATCATACTGCAATTTTACTTCCATGGCAAATATTTTCGTTATAGACTTCATAAATTTATCTTGATCTTTTTTATAAGATTCCTACCGAATTGTCTACAACATCATCACTTTTAAAGATAATTTTAGAAAAATAATAAAGTAAACATTCTTAGCAAACTTAAAACAGTAATTAAATTCTTTAATTGAAGTGGTCAAAAGAATTTGTACATAGGTAATATGAATCAGTAACCTTTTTTGGTACAACACAATTATTTTACCTTTAAAAGTGATGCTCTGTCAAATGCTGATTAATCTAGTCTACACAAGTTTCTCTCCTAATGTTAATAGCAAATATTTATGAACAAAAAAATGTTGAATTTGGTGCCCTAAAATTATGTTTGAGAAATTGAATATCAAATTTTGGAGGTATAATAAAAAATCCTTCATACAATCTTCACGGTCAAATAAATCTGTATAAGAGTTGCTCCACTCCCTTCCATTCTTTAGGCTATATTTTAAAAAATAAATGACTACTGAAACAGAGACCAATCTCCATCAATTTAGTTGAAATTAGAGTTTTAACCATGGAAGGATAAAGAATCAAAGTAATAAAATCAAAAGTAGTTTTCATTATGCTAACAAAATCAGTTTTTCATCTTTTTTTCTTCCTCTTATCATCACAAGGAATAGAAACTACTGAGGGTTTGGTTTTGAAATTGCATTTCACAGGCAGAGATTGTTTCAAAGCTAATTTTATGCATTAGGTAATCAATTACTAATCATAGCCATAAGACAGCAACACATCAAAGAATCAATCAAGGAAAAAGAAAAATCAAAGTATCCATAAAAAATCAAAGTAACAAGAGAGGAGTGATACCAATTCATGAATGAGAATCCGGATGAAGGGTTGGTGGCACTGGATCAACAACCAGAGGTAGACAAGGGTAGGGATGGCAACATTGGATAATGGTGACGAGAGAAAAGGGTGCAGTGAGGAACAATAGCACAAATGAGAATGGATGAAAAGTTAGGAGATGCCTTAGTACAATTTGGTGTTATTTACAAAATTGTCATCAATAAAAACTACAAATCTATTTATTCTCCATGTGTTTTCAGTTTTAAGAATAATAACAGAAAACTACAAAACAAAACTGGTAAGAAATGTTTTGTTTTTATAGTTTTTGAAAACTAAAATAAAAAATAATTTTTGAAAAACACTACTTAAATGAGTTTTTTAATTTTTAAAAACTAAAATAATAAATAATTTTATAAAATTATTATCAAACAAATACTAAGTTTGTAAGAGAAGACATTAATTCTTAAAAAATAAAATAAACTATTTTATAGGAGATCGTTATTTAAGTCTAAATATGAATTATTCATCCATTTAATCTATGATTTTGATAATGATAAAATATTTTATATTAGTCACACACTTTGATGAATATAATAAATATACTAATCTTTAAAGGTAAGTATATACTTTTTAATAATTTAATAGGAAGATAGCAGTAAAAAAATGTATATATCATAAACTTAAAAAAATTATATGTAACATATATAATGTATATTTTAAGGTATACTTAATTAAAATATTTATTGCAATAAGACCTAAATTTATGTTTTCATGAACTTGCGTTTAAGCTTGTACTTTATTAAGATCAATATATTTAATGTTTAAAACGTTAAATAAATATAATTTAATAAAAAATAATAGTAATATTAATAATAAAGATTTACTTATCAAACATGACCTTTTAATTAAATAGACTTTATTAAAAATATTTCCATTTTCTTTTTAAATGACTTAGACTTCTTGAAGCTGATGTAAATCAGGATTATATATTCCTACTGTAGTTTAACTTAGTTTGACTCATACAATTAAAACATCAAATTTAAAACGAAAGTTTTTGTTTTTAAACCTCAATATTACATTTTATGAAATCTTTCAAATTTTATAATATTATCACTCAATTTGTGACTTCGAAGCTTACTATTTATTACATGTTCATAACTAATCATAAATCTCTGATTATTTAATAAAATAATAATATTTGTAGGATTGTAGGTAAAAAAAGTATAGATGCAGGTAACAAATTCGACCAGTTTTAAAAATCAAGAGACTTAGGATTTGTTTTCAAAATATCTTTTTAGTAATAAAAAAACAAAAGACTGAGATTAGGGTGATGGTTTTTCCCTTTTTAGCTATTTGTTCTCAGAAGAGTTTTCAAAATTTCTTCGTTGATTAAAAACAATAACACAGAAACAGTTTCGAGATATTTTCGGATCTTTATTTTCAAACAGCATAAATATAGTGGCAAAACGGTAGATAAGATAATTCAGTAATGGCAATTTTGTCGTAAAAGAAAGCATTCTCCATTTGTCTCATTGTTCGTTCCTGGAATTTCTTTATTAAATTCCGTCGTAAAAGAAAACATTCATGGTAGATATGTAAGATAATTCAAAAATTGATTTATTTGTTTGCTTCATTCAAACAAGTTCTGTATTTATTACATTTTAAAAGTGTGTCTGAAGGAAGCTTTCAAAAAATAATCTTACAACTAGCTTTAAATTTGAAAATAAAATAGCTTTAAACAGGTTTTATTTAACTAAAAAATATTAAACCACAATATCACAGATAGTGCAATTTAATTAAACATAAAAAATATTTTGAATAAATTACACGAAAGTACTTTTTTTCAACTTAGTTTTTCATCCATACAATGACATCCTTGGGGGAGGAATGTAAATGTAACCTTTTTAAAACTTAAAAATGTCTATGTCTAATGTGAAAATGGATAAAATCTCAAACGATGTCAGTTTAATTTTTTCAGTTTTTTTTTTATTTTTTAAAAATAGAAAAATATTTTTTAATAAACATTTTAGACACAAAAATATAAAATTAGTTACTTTTTTAATTTTTTTAAAAAATCAAACAAATAGACATTATAATCTAAATCATGTTAGAGTTGGATATGAAAACAGTGATTAATGTAATAGTTATAGAAGTCATCATAGTGGTTGCAGCAGTGATAATTACAAAGGTTAGTATAACAAACATCATACCAATAATCGTAACGATGATGAGTTATTATCAAAAGTTGAAATTTGAATTAAAAAGAAAATTTTAAATTTCTAGCTATACAAATCAACTTTCTTTTTCTTTAATTTTGATTTAACTTTCTCTTTAACTAAAAAAAAAAGTAAAACATAGTTATCTTAAATTTCTTTCATCACTACCACATATATCATTAGAATTTTGATTTTTGTTTGATATTTTTTTATAGAACATTTGGTTTAAAGAGGAGAGGAAAGATATTTAGATAAAAGAAAAACGAAGAAGAAAGCAATTATTTGCTTAATTGGTTCATAAGGAAAAGGAAGTGATTTTAAAAACTTAATTTTCTTTGTATCCCTAATTTTAAATTTTAAAATATAAGTAAAGATATTTTAGTCATTTGAAATATTGTTATCTCGTAATTACTTTGCATTATATCTTATCTAAACTAACGACATTCTTGAACCCCTAACCACTTCATCATAATAAGCTACTCGTATCTCGAATTTTCTGGGGTACCTAATTTCTACAATCCCTATAAATACACCTCTTCCACCATGGGACAACAGTAAATACATTACCTACATCTTCATTACTCAAGTTTTTCCATCCTAGGAAATAGTGCGAGTAGCTCACTATTGTTCCACTATTGAAAACGACGACGAACACCTCCATCATGGAGCAAATCTTAGTATAACTAGTTAAACTAAGGAAACAAAATGAAGAAGCCACCACCAGGGCTGATGTAGCGGAGACAGAACTTTAAGCCCAAGCAAATGACCAATGATGACTAGAGGGACAACAAATTGTTAAGACTCCAAGGGAGTTCTAACCTTTCTTAGTCAATATCCTTAAAGCTCCAATGCCCTCGCACTACCTCATTCCCAAGATGGAAGCCTTTGATGGCACCTGTGACCCTGAGCAACGCTTGAAAAACTTCCAAGCCTAAATGATGATTAGCAGCGAAGGAGATCCCATCCGATGCTAAATGTTTATGGGAACAACTTTGAGGACTTCAACCAACTCTTCATACAACAATTTTCCACCAATGAGCGACAACCTTCCTCAGCAGCTGACCTATTTGACATTTGCCAACATCATGACGAGACCTTGAAGGGATTTATCACACGGTTCAACAATGTGATTGTACATATTCTTAGTCCAAATGAAGAAATGGAAATGGTAACGCTCTACAAAGAATTAGAATTGGGTCCCTTTTCCAAGATCCTTATTTGGCCAAAACCCGATTTCCTTGCCAACATTCGCTCCAAAGCTGCTTGCCAAATTGAAGCTAACGAAGATATGGAGTGCAAGAGAGACCTAGAACGATGAGAAGCGAGGCACAAATGTCCCCCGATCGAGCACCACAGATTGCAAAATCACTGGAGCAAAACAGTGCCTTATCAGTGATAAAATAAGCGAGATTATGACCGAAGGCGAACTTAATCTACAAAGCCGATCGAATCCATTATGTTGACCACTTTTTTAATGAGGCCTAACCACTTTTTTAAGGCATAAGAGACTCCTCGATGAGTCCCGCCGACACACCCTTGAAAGACTGTACACTAAGGCATAAGAGACTCCTCACTGAGTCCCGTCGACACGCCCCTAAAAGGCTATACACCGAGGCATAAGAGGCTCTTAGATGAGTCCCGTCGGTATATCCAGAAAGGTTATACTTTAAGGTCATTGACACACCAAAAGGCGACTATTGTTCAGCGAGCTCTATTTAAATCACTAATCACCCACGCCAGCCAACCTCCTTGCTTATAAGTCACTTTCCACTCTCCAATGCTCGTGGCTAAGGGGCTATGTACCCCTTGTCACTCCATGTTGACTGACCTCATTGCTTATAATTCATTTCTCAATCTTCAATGCTTATGGCTAGAGGGTTATGTACCCTTGATCATCTCACGCCGACCAACCTCCTTACTTATAAGGCATTTTCCACTCTTAAGTACTTATGGCTAGGGAGCCATGTACCCTTGGTCACTTCACGCCAATCGACTTCCTTACTCATAAGCCACTTCCCACTATTGAGTGCTCGTGGCTAGAGAGTTATGTACCCTTGGTACCCCACACCAATCAACCTCTTTACTTATAAGTCATTTCCCACTCCTCAATGCTTGTGGCTATATGGCTATGTATCTCTGTCACCCACATCAACTGACCTCCTTGCTTATAAGCGGTTTATCACTCTTCAGTGCCTGTGGCTAGGGGGCTATATGTACCCCTGGTCACCCATACTAATTGACCTCTTTGCTTATAAGCTATTTCTCACTCTTCAATGCTTGTGACCAGAGAGCTATGTATCCTTTATCACCCAACGTTGACCAACCTCCTTGTTTTTAAGCCACTAATTTCCATTTTTTAGTGTTTGTAGCTAGGAGCTATGTACCCCTAATCACCCTACATTGACTAGCCTCTTTGCTTATAAGTCACTTTTGACTCTTTAGTGTTTGTGGCTAGGGCGCTATATACCACAGTCATCCTATGTCGACCGACTATTCTGGTCCTTTAATCCCTTTATGTGGCCATCCACCGACCGAACATCCTCTAGGACAATACCACCTCTATGGCCTCTGTTCCTTATATCCTATCTAAACCTCCTTCAAATTGTTACCCCATTACCCCTAACTACCTTATCATAACTAAATATCTTGTAATCATCGTACATTATATCTTATCTAAACCAGCGACATTCCCGAATTCTCCAGGATACTTGTTCCCCACAATACCTATAAATATACCTTTTTGCGCCTACAAGAAGGCAACCAATACACACTCCCTAAACTTGATGCTCTCAATATAGATACCCTCTCATTAGAATTTACTTAGATATGAGATCTGTTTTAAATCATCTTTAATTCCTCTCCTTTTGAGTTCCCAAATTATACATCGAACGAGAGAAACCTAAATTAAACATTGGGGGAAGAAAAATTAGATCAGAAAATTTTGTTCTTTTGCTATTCTCCTAAAAATTCTCCCTTTCTTTCTTCTTTTCGTTTTCCTTGATTACGTTGGAGATTTGATTGTTACATCAATTTTAATTAATTTTAACTTTTAAGTATTATATTTTAATAAAATAACATTTGAAATTAAATATTTTCATTTTTATATGAAGTTTGATGTTTTTCTTTCACTACTACATTTATACATTTAGTGACATTTTTTTTTATTGACATTTATTAAAAATGTTACTATAGATAAATTTTATAGACTATAGTGACATTTTTTTAAAAACAATGTCACTGTAGATAATATTACCATAATATTGTGACATGTTTTAAATAAATTTTACTATAGAAAAAATTAATTCATTTTATAGTATCATTTTTTAAAAATGTTACTAAAGATTACTATTTTTTAAAAAAAAACATTCTTATTAAATTTTTCATTAATCATATTATTTTTTTCTTAAAAATTACTTTTTGTTATTACTTATTTTATATAAATTTAATTTTAATTTTTTTATTTTTATAATTTTCAGTTATTTACACTTTAATAAATAATTAAATTTTTATTATATTTTAAAACAATAAATTTACTAGTGGAAAAATAAATTTATCAGTAACTTTATTAAATTTTTATTTCTTGTATTCACCACAAAAAAAAAGTTGTGACTTCTATCTCTAATTTTGCTTTGCGCTTTCTTTTCTCATTTCTTATCTCCTTCCCTTTTGGTTTCACAACTCTATTGTCTCTGATTTCGCTCAGTATCTTCGTTCTTTGCGGTTTCGTTCTTTTTTCGTTTGAGTCTCTTCAATTCAAGTCTCCAACTGTTTCCAATTCTATTTCCTCAACCTCTTAAGGTTAGTTACTTATTTAATTTCATACCAACTCTTTCTTCAATCTCGCAGCACTATTGTTCTTAGATTTGTTATTTTTCGTTTCTGCACTTTTTTTCTTTCACTGATTACTAGATACTCAATTTTTGTTTCATTATAGCGATGATGCAATTGAATTTTTGAAGTGTAGAGTTTAAGTAGAAGAGAAGATGACGAGTCAAATAAAGGAGATGAGAAGACGGATTGTGTGATTCAAGGTCTTCTCAAGCTTCAACATAATCGTAGATGCATTAGCTGCAATAATTTGGTAAGATGTTCATCATAGGCATGATTTTGAATTGCAATTGTAGTTTTGTCTCATTGTTTTATATTACGAGAAATTGTGAATAAATGTGGCATCAATTGTGGTCATGTTACCACAGAAGCTAAAAAGTTCTTCAAGTTGCAACCAAAATTACAGAACTGAACTGATTTTTAAAACCTTGATGATTAAAATTGTTGAAAAATGAAGTTTGGGTTAGATGTGCAGTATTCTTTTAAGTGATACTTTACTTAATTAAAAAATGTTCTATGCATAGGCTTTTCAAATCAAATTTTGTATATGCATTCTTCTATTTATGAATCTAGTGAGTTGATAGCATCACAATAACTATTATTTAGCAAAGCGACAGTCTGCATATCAGTACTGAACATGTGGGCTCATTGATTTTATAATTTGAAACTAGTTAATGAATGCTTAACTTTGTGGCTATTAAGCACTACCATTTAAAGATCAATAATAGATGTTGATGTTATTCCCTTTCCTTATTTTGGAAATAAAAGTGTTATGATATTCTAGATTCCATTTGTATATCTTATTATCTATTGTGGTTTCCCCCTTTCTGGCAGGGGTATATTTGATGTAAACATTGATACATTAACAGATAAACCATGAAAGGCTCCTGGAGTTGACATAACAGATTACTTTAACTTTGGTTTTAATGAGAGCACTTGGAAGTTATAATGTGCTTCATTGGTAGGTATATTATTATGTCCAAGAGGTCTCACTTCGTATCTTTTATCTGATGTTTGTTTCTTTGTTTAGATGCTAGCATAATTTATTTAGCCATTCCTCTAGCTACCTATACAAGAATTTCTGCATTATTTTTCGCATTACCCACTAGCTTAATTGTTTAGTGTTTTAATGGTGAGTTGTATCCTCCTTTGCTGTACTTTGTGTCACTCAACTCATTCTGATTACCAAAAGCATCTTGCCACTGTAGAACTAATTGTTGTTGTTATGATTTTTCATGGAATTGTGTTGTCCTTTTCTGTACTTTGTGTCACTCAACTCAACTGAAAACATTTGATTTTGTTGAATAAGCTCCATCAATTAGCAACCGGCTTGGCCAATCTAGTAACATGCTCTTGTTTTCATCTGTTAAAAATAAGGCTAAGTTGGGCTTTTTTTTAAAAAGATTCTAATTTTGAACCATGTTTTAGAGAGAGTAAATCCAGACAAGCCACATTTTAGCCATGACTAGTTGAAAAATGGAATTAAAGCTGAAAAAGCAAGTTGAAGCTATGAAAACTAAACATTTAGATAGTTTCAAACTTGCTTTTAGTCAATTGTAAAACAGTTTTCCCGGAGTAATGATTCCAAATTTTAGTAAAATCCAAGATGTAAAAGAAATGGTTGTTGATGAGGTATATTATATAAATTTTATATTAAGTTTATCATTGAATTAGTTTTTGACTTAAAAGATTATTGTTTATAATTACATTTGTGTTGATTTTGGTGTTAGAAACAAAGGGAGATTGCTTTTATGAGCAAAAAAGGAAACGAGGAGAAAACTAACCCAAAGCTAACTAAAAGGTGAATTTAATTTACTTATTTATGTATTTAATTTGTTTTTATAAATTTATTAACTAATTTTGTTCATTCAACTATGGAACATATCCTACTATTTTTGTCCTGGAAATTAGAAGATCTTAAGGCTAAAGTGGTCTCACCTAAAAAAAATCTTAATATGTTCAAATATCCACCCAATGCCTTTGAATTATTCTTGTAAATCTTGATTCTAGATAATGTATTTCTATTTTTTTTTCATTGATTTATTAACTAATAATAATCATTATTATAGACAAAGATTTGAAAGAAGTAATAAAGAAGCAAATGATGATTCAAAGAATTTCGGAAGGGTAAATGAAATTGAATAAATTAAAAAATTTTGATTTTTAAGTTATTTACTAATTAACTTTTCTTTTGAAAAAAAAAAGGTTAATAAGAAGGTTATTGAAGCTTGGAAGTCCATTACTAATAAAGTAACTCTAAGCCTAATTTTTTTTTTACTATTAAGTAATTTAATATTAATTGAACCTCTTCAAATTTGTATTAGGAAAAGGAGGCTTATCTTAATGTAGCATTTCAACTTAGAGAGAAACACCATTTCAGTCCATTAAAACAAAGGTTATTGGTATAATTTATTATCACATCATAGTTTTTATTCATAAAAATTAGTATTTATGTCATTTTTGTTATTAATTATGAATAAGCAATTTGTTTATTTAGTTTTTTTTTTCGTTATACTAATTGTTTGTTAATGAATTTCATCTAGCACAAGCAAAACAACTAATGTTGTTCAAGGAGAACAAATCGGAAAAAGGGATAGTAAACCAAAAATTCATTTTTATGGGACTAATTTGGGTAAATTGAAAAAAGAGAAATCTAACAAGAAACAACACAAGAAACATAAGTTGAAATAATTGTCTCTATATAGTTTCATGTTTTACAATGTACTTATTTAGAAATTTTATTTTATTTCTTTGTTTTTTTTCCCTTAGAAATTCACATTGTGGGAAATATTTCTTTGTTTTTGTAAATGTTACTAAAAATTTTTAGTAACATTTTTTTTTTAAATGTTACTTTTAATATGCAAAAATATTACTAAATGTTATTAGTAACATAGGGTATAGGCATCATTTGATAAAATGTTACTAAATCATATTATTAATATTTTCTTATAATTTAATGATAGTTTTTTAATATTACTAAATCTCATATATCTAGTAGTTTTTATATACCGTGTTTAATGAAAGTAAATTAATATAAATTGTTACGTGAAAGTTTTTTAAAGGCCAAATTGTTACGTGAGAGTTACATGAATTTAGTTGATAAATTAAGTGAAAGTTTTGATATATAAATTTAGAAGAAAGTACAATGTAAATTATTACAAATTATCAATTGGTTTATGTTTATATAAGTTAGTTTCTTTTATTCATTTATTAGTTTATCATGTAAATTATACGTAAATTACATTTGGTTTCGTTTGGATATAAGCTTATTTAGTAAAATTTATAAAAAGTAAATTTTTTTAAAAACTATAATACAAAAAACACTTTTAAAATAAATTTAATTAGTGATTGAAGGATAGATATGTAAGAGCTTATAGAAAAAATAGTGTTTGGACAAAATTATATAAGTTCTTTAATAAATGAATAAAAACTCTAATACTAAAAATAACATTGTTTTATTTCCAAATTTAAAACACTATTTCAAATCTTAACCAAAAGAATCTTTACTCCTTAGAAACCAAAAATTAATCACCGATAACCGATGATTTGTGTTAGAGATAAAGGTTGGAGATGACGTTCGGTGACTTATGATAGAAGCTAGCAATCAGTGATCGATGACCAGAGGTAGTAGTTAGTGATTGTCGGCCAGAGATAGTGTTAGTGACCATCAGAGGTGATTGTCAATGACTGTTAGTCAGAGTTGGTAGCTAGTGGCTGCCGACGAGTGTAGTGTTCAGTGGTAGCAAATAATGAACTTGAATAACAGTCATGAACTCAAAAGCTTGAATAAAATTAAAAAAGATTTAAAAATTAACTTCTCTACGAGCTCTACTAAGAGCTTTTAAAGAAGTAAAAAAATATTAGAAGTTATGTATCCAAACAGTAATTTTAAGTGAAATAGTGCTTATGAAAGTAAAGAAGTTCCTAGTAGAACTTTTAACCTGCATCCAAGAGGCTCTTTGTTCAGTATAAATTGTGTTTTATAAGATCAAGCACATAATGCTTCTTGAATTAATTATTTTTATATTTAAATATCCTAATTAAATGAAAGGTTGTATAAGTGATAAAATAATTAAGAGAAGGAAAAATAAAGTATTAAAGACGATAATAGTTATAAAAAAATATATTCAGCACATATTTATGGCATTAATCTAAATCAACTATTTTTTAGTTTTAAATTTTGGTGAATTAGGTAGTATTTATAACTAGGTGTGAGAGTCATGCTATGCACGGTTAAAAAAACTAAATAGAAAAGAAATTAAAAATATATTAAATAATGCAGCATTGCGTTTGCCTAGATATTGAGATCTGACAAAAATAAAAATACTAATTAATGTAACATTGTTCAAATATTGAAGGGATATATATATATATATAAAACTAATTTCATAATTATATTTTTAGAAAATAAATAGTGAGTATAAAAAATAAGTATGTTATATCCATTCATTTTTTTTTTTTGCATATCTTATTTTGTTGTTTCATATGATTAGTAAAATTGATGAAAATGTAAATTATTATGAGAAAATTTAAGTGTGACATTAATGCTCCTATTATTAATTAACATAATTTTTCATTTTAATTATATTATCAAATACATAATACATATCACTAGTGATAATATTTGAAAATGTGATTAAAAATGTCATATAATCCACACAATAAAAAGTATTTAATCAGCATATATTACATTAAATTTTTTATTTTTATAATAATCATTTAAAATTTATATACAACATGACTTTTAATTGATTGACTGTATAATATATTTTAATATATTAAATTTAAATTTAGTAGGAAATTAAACCCAAGAATTTTTATTTTTATTTTTTTGTTATTTTTCGGTTTTAGAAAACCCAGTCTCTTATAATACCCATTAATTAAGTCTTTAAGATATATTTAGAATGATTTGTAAATAATCAGTATTAAATTTTCTATTGTGTTTGAATTTCAACCTACCTCATCCATAGATAAGGCCCATTAAGGGTTTGGGTATTGTCGGGTCTATGTGCGGGGAGGCAGCAGGCTTGCCTAAAGAGACTTCATTCATAGATAAGTAATATCTTTATGGCCTAATTACGGCATATTGTCAACATATTTGGATAAGCATGTAGTAACAACTTTTCATATCCATTTTATAATTAGTATAAAATTCTTTTATGTAATCAATGTATACATTTTTTTCTCTATATCATTAGTATTAGTTTGCCAAGGTACACGACTTGTATACAGCCAGAGAAGCAATTCTGAAGCAGCGATTGATTTTGAGGCGTTGGAGAAGTGTAAAAAGTAAAAACTGACTAGAAAATGATATGGGTTTAACTCTTTAGCTGTTTATTAGAAAAAGAAATTGTTACTGGGTATAGGAACGTGATGATGAAAATTTAGAAAAGCAAGGTGATTGTGTACGTTGAATCTAATTAACGACATATACATGTGCAATTATCCATGCCGTATGGAATATCAATATCTGGTGAATTTAAAATCAAGTCAACGACCAAATTAATGCTACAGAGCTGGTTAGTAAATAATTCATTAAGTGAATGAGGCCCAAAATGGGGCACATGCATGGGAGAGGTACGTAGTAGCTGTTCTTTTGCATTTTGCAGTGTTTGTGGGGAAAACCATGGTTTCCTTTTTTATGTTCCCACTCGACCCCAAAGCAAACTAGGTAGGTCCCACTATCATCTTTTTTTTTCTCATGCACGTGCATGGCTGCCTTTTGTAGTTTGTGTTCCACTATCTCTCTATGCTGTGCTGAGTATGTCCACACTACATTGCACAGTCTAAGGAGTGAGGACAACTGAATGCAGTGTTAAAGCTGCAATTTTAATCCCTTTCCAACTAAAACTTGGCATAATGAAGTTATAAGCTTTTCACATGAAAATGAGCAAAAAGATAGCCCGGGAATTAGATTCCAATGCCACTAAGTTAAAAAAAGTTGGAACAACGATCGTTTAAAATAATAATACTTACACTCATCATCAAGTATTAAAACATTAATTGCATCGTAGATCATGGCCTTTGTATCTATATCTTCGTCCAATATTCCAAGACACACGCGCAAACAATATGAATTAAATCATGTCTCAAACGCTCAATTAAAATATAAATGGGTCGGCTTGGCATACAACAGAAGCTTCATGTATTCGTCGCAATTTATTCCCTATCTTGATCAACCACTTACATTGAAGCTGATGATTTCGGGTATAATTTCTTTCTTTTATACATGGCACATGTATTAACAGTACGTTATATAATTGCCTCTGTATGAGAGATGCATGGTTTAATAATAATTTTAATTCATTAAGTATAAAATTTGACATTAATAAGTATAAATGATAACATTACATAATTTTAGCATTCCCAATTTGCATATTTGGAGAAGAGTCCATAAAGTTGAACGACGGTGGGAACTTAGATTCTCTGTAGTTCTCTAGCCTCATCTTAATTATCCTTATATAATTAATAATATAAATATTATTTTTATACTTTAATTTTTATTAACTATAAGATTTATATTCAATGACTAAAATCATTATTTTAGACGCGTTACAACATATATCCACCTAGGAAAGTAAACATTAATATTATGTAAACTAATTGTTGGAGTACAAATGTGAGTTGAAGTCCTACATTGGTAAAAAATTTGGAAGTTGAGCAATATTTAAGTGAGAAAGACCCATAATCTAATACCTTAAGGTTTTGGGTTGAAGGTGGTGTCATGCTCTCTTATATATGAGCTCGTGTCCCATGGTTGTACATCTCCGTGTTTAACCCTCAGTTTGTCCCAACAACTGATACCAAAGTCGATGGTTTCCCTTCATCAAAAGCCTCCGTTTCGGCTGAAACATTATCACTAAGAAGTTAAAACTTATTTAAAGGGAGGGAAAAATCATATACTTGATATAAATAAAAAAATTGATAAATTAACAATTATATTTATTCAAAAAGTTTCATTATCTAGAGTTTTTTGTTGATAAAAATCTCTAAAAAAACTTAGCTAGCATGAAAGGTAGTATTATATTATCTCTCAATTTATTTCATCCAAAAATTTAACTTAAAGAATGTAAGACCAATTCTCAAAAAAAAATGTTAGGTATCTAATTTATAAGGCTAATTATGTACACTACTATGATTTTTCTTCATTAAGTAAATTTTTATTGAAATTAACCTATTCGGGTCATTTTAGATATTATTTATGAGAATGGATTTTTTTAAAAAATATTTATCTATGGATGGACTCAAATCGCAAGTTAGAATTGCTACCTGACTGCTACATATTTTTTTTCAGATGAAAATATTTGAATTTTTTAAACTAGAAGTGTCATACCACATAAATGTGTTGCTCTTAATTGTGATTTTTTAAGTTCTAAAATCGCAAAAGTGAGATACAATGTTTATCTGTAAGACCATCCATGTTAGAGTGGAAAAACTTTCAATATGCTTTCTTTTCGAGTGTGTCTTCCACTCTTCTATGAGATGTATCACATCTAATGCATTTCTCACACCTTTGCAAGAAAACCCTTTATGCACTTTCTATTCCATGGTGTATTTCACACTTATATGGGATTTTCCACATTATCATGAGAACCCTGATGCACTTTATCTTTCAAAGCGTCTCCCACACCTTTGTGAACATAGCCACATCATTATGAGAAAGCCCTTAATTCACTTTGTTTTCCCGTACATATCCTAAATCTTACTAAACATATCCATGGTGATATGGTGCACATCATATTCATAGTTATAGATTATTTAACTTTATTTTTAGTTAGGCTAAACCAATCACAATTAAGAAGATTATTTAATACCTTTTAATAAGAAAAAAATAGAGATTTTTTGAATAGCAACAAATACAGAGTAAGTAGCGTATTATAGCATAAAAAACATAAAATATAATTTTGACTTGAAAACAACTTATTAGTGACTTCAAATCTCAAAAAATAAATAATTTAATTCTTCATTCGCTAATAAATTTTTCTTCAAAATATTAAATACATTTTTATTTTTTCTCTTGGTAATGATATTTCACATTAGTGTGGGAAAATCTTGATACAATTTCTCTTCAAGTGTGACTTTCACATATTTGTGGGATGTGCAACATCATTGTGGACATACCTCCAATGCATTTTCTCTTCCAATGCATTTTCCACACCTATCTGGGAATACCATTGATGCACTTTCTCTTCCATCTTATATCTCATACCTCTTAGGAATATTCCACATTATTGTGAAAATGCCCCCAATGCACTTTATCTTTTAATGCATCTTCTATACTTTTGTACATGGACATAGCTACTTAACTATAGAAAAACTCCTTTATGCACTTTCTCTTCCAACACATTTCCTAAATGTTTGTGGACATATCCATAGTGATGTGGTGAACATTTTTTAATAAGATCATTTAACTTTATTGTTAATTAGGTTTAGACAGATTACAATTTGAAAGATTATTTAAGTTTTTACTAAGAAAAATAGATATTTTTTGAGTCATAATAAATAAAAAATAAGTAATGTATTTTTGACATTAAACAAACTTAAAATATAAATAATGAATAATTTAGTTTTTAAGTTATAAATAATTTTTCCTTTAAAATACTAAACACTTTATTTTTCCCATAATAATGGTAAACTAACTTTTAAAATTATCTTTAAAATATAAAAATTTGATACTTATCCCTAAAATTTAAAGAGTTAAAAAATATATATAATGTTTTAGCTATATGAGTCATTTATATATGTGACTCATTTAGCTTTGAGTCATTTTGATTCTAAACCTTGTGGGCAAGGACTAAATGGTTAGAACTACCCATTTTACGATTCTAATGTCTTATCATTATAAAAAAATAAAATCGACCTTACGATATTTGTTTACATTTCATTGCCATTATTAAAAGAAATTATTCGATAGTTATTGATTACTATATCTTTCATGATCTTAACCAAAAAACATACATCATATAATTACTTAATTAACTTATCTTGTAAATGATATATATTTATAAAGACAGATAGATAGATAAATAAATAAATAAGAAATTTTTATTGAGAAAGTCAAATCTATATAAGAGTAAGAAGGGAAAATCTTAGTCATTAAGAAATGAGACAAAAAAAATTTCAACCATTAACAGAGGAGAGAGTAGAAAGAGAAAAGAGTAACAGATTATAAATGCTAAAAGAGAGGGAATGAGTGATTGATATGAACAAATTTTTATTTCAATGACTGAGAGAAAAATATTTAAAAAATCTAGACCATTGAGATAAGAGAAAGCAAAAAGAATGATAGATAATAAATGTTAGAAGATAAAATAATTTATGTGTATGATTTGATCTCGTTATATATACGGTGAGAAAACCAAATTTATATGATCTCAGCAATTGAACTAATATTTCATGATTGAAATCAATTACTCATTCTCTCTTTGAGCATTTATTATTTGTCATTTTTTATAATAATTAAGATTTTTTGGATAATCTCTCAATGGTTGAAATTTTCTTCTGTTATATTCATAATCATGTAATAATATCTCTCATAATGCACTCCCTTACTCTCTCTCCTGGTGAGTCTGAGTGTGGCTACATTTGAACCACTTGCAAATATAATATTTCATTTTTTTTGTACCATTTGAGGTTCTTGCTTCCGGGCGAGCTCAATAGAGAAAATCAAATAAAGATACGCAGAAAATCAATATTTTTATGACACTGGTTTACATTTCTTTTACTTTTAACTAGTATACAAAATCTTCCTTGATGTCTTCAAAGTTCAAACTTTAGTGCGCTTAACACTTCAAAGTTCAAATTGGTGACGTCCAATTAATAATTATGTCTGTTTTTCATTTTTTTGAAAAGGAATAGCGGATTTGTTTACTTTGTCTTCTATTACCAGTGGTTATAGCTTATTCCGGATATCTCTAGTGTTGGTGTAGCGCTCAAAAAGGGCCTAACCACAACTTGAAGCCATTGCTTTGCTGGGGCTAAGTATGAAAAAAATAAAGCAATTACAGACTAGCTAGCACCGATTATTTTTATGTATAAAACGTATTATAGATATATATATAGAGAGAGTGTTTTGGTGTGCAAACCTCTTTTCTTCTTTGCCTCCGCATTTTCCTTCCGAATTACTACTTAATTCACTAGTTTTCTTTAATTACATATATAATTCCTTGGACCGCAATATTTTTGTCAAATGATAAAATCCCTTTTGCAACATATATATGAGGTGGTGTTTCCATGTATGGGAATGGCAGGCACTATCTCGTTTCTACGAAGGACTTAAAAAGAAGCTTACAAGTTAAGATACTTCGTCCACTTAAAACCCTAAAAATATAATAAAACAAAAAGAGATGAGAATGAGAGAATAAGCACAAAGCAAAGAAAGTAAAGAGTCTTCTTGCTTTCCTCTCCGCCATCCTCCCCTTTTTTCATTACTTTTCTTACCTCCAGTGCGATTCTACCTCCACCTTCTCCCTAAAGACCCATCAAACTTTAAAAAAGAAGGAAAAAACACAAGGATTGAAACACCATGCTTTCTTCCTCTATTTCACTCTATTTAGATCCTCCTAATTGGCAGCAGCAAGTAAGATTTCAATCGCAGCCCTAAAATAAAATCACATAACATTATTCCTATTCCCTGCTGAATATACCACATTTATTTCCACTACAACTCTTTCTTTGTGTTTCTCTGCAGCAACAAAACCAACATGGCAGTAACAATCCTCAGCTGCTTCCAGTTGCACCGCCACAGGCCGCTCAGGTGGGAGTTGAACCAGGCCCAGTTCGGCCCGGTTTAATGGTGGATCGGGCCCAAGAAGGAGCTTTGGAGTGTCCTCGCTGTGAATCCACCAACACAAAGTTTTGCTACTTTAACAATTACAGCCTCTCACAGCCACGCCACTTCTGCAAGACATGTAGGCGTTATTGGACAAGAGGTGGCGCTCTCAGAAACGTTCCTGTTGGTGGTGGATGTCGTAGGAACAAGAAGAACAAAAAGAGTTGCTCAAAATCTCCTGTATCTATTGAGAAAACATCACTTCCTTATTCCACAAGTTCAATCCCTGACCTTGTTGCTCGATTCCCACAACCCTTCTTGCCCTCTATGAACCGCTATGGCGTTGGTGTAGGGAACACAGCCGTTAACTTTCAACCACTAAATGCTGTTAACATGGGGTTTCAAATTGGAGATCACGGTTCCAGTGTTGAGGGAGTTGAGCAGTGGCGATTTCAGCAGTTTCCTTTCTCGAATGGTTTTGAGTCAACTTCGGTTGTTTCTTCCTACCCTTTCCAAAGTGAAAGTGTTGATGGTTTGGTTGGAGATATTGCCCCAACTTCTAAGGTTTCTCAGTTTCCTGCACGCATTAAATTGGAATATAACGGTGCTTTGAATCTCTCAAAATCTCCTTTAATTGTCTCAGAAAATAGTAACCATTACTATTCATGGACGGATTTATCTGCTCTTGCATCTTCTTCCGCTAATCATCTCTTGTAAGTTGTGGCGATGACCACGTATATGGGTTAGATAAAAGAGAAAACATAGATGGTAGAGCCACAGAAATTTAAGGGTTTTGGTACTGTTATTTTTTTAATTATTAATAATTAAATGAGTTTTCATTTAGTGAAGCTAGCTAGCTAACTATAAGGTTCAAACTCATTTAATTATTGATAAATAAAAAAGAATATCTGTACCAATTAACCTCTTAGATTAGCAGCTCTCCGTGTTCCACGGTACGTCTTTTTCACGCGTCAGTGTTAGCAGAATTCCAATCAGGCCAGTACAATTTAGTCCTCTTCAATTGTACATTTTCTTGCCATTGGTTTTGTTTAATTATGTTTTTGCATCAAGTCAAGTTTCTTTTGTGTTCTTGGGCTTTATATTTGCACAAGGGTATGTTGTGCATGTATTAATTGTGTTCTGTTTGTTCACCATGTGATGTCATTTGGGCAAAATAATTTTCTTGAGTTTATTACTTTCTTACCTGCTCCATCATGCTTGATAGCTCACTCTAGTTCCAGTTTTCGCCCACGTATGGCGATCAGTTAGTAGCACGATAAAGCGAAAGTATCAAGAAAGAAGAAAAGTGATACTGTTATAAGGTATTAAAGAACGTGCCACTCCACAATACATTTCTCGAGGCAGCTCTACATAAGTTTACATTATCTTAATTTCAGAAATAATCTTAATGCAAAGTCATAAATTTGACTTTGCATATAGATATTCCATAAGGGTCGATTGTCATGGATTTCTTAGCGGATATAGTTCAGACTTCAAACGACTGCTCTATTTATTATGGTAAGTCTCTCTTCCTTTTTTATTTTATTCTTTTCTTTTTCTCTTCCATGCATCTGGCTGGTACTTCAGCTAGTATTTTCTAGCAGTTAATATTAAGTGTTTCACCCACTCAATCTTTTTCTCTGAATCTTTTTGTTAGGAACCTGATTGCATTCACTGTCATTTAATGTCCATATAGAGCCCTTTGCCTGTACTCAAAATTAGAATTCCAAGGAAGCTCCAATGATTGTACTTTCAGCTGATTTGTGTTGGGAAGTTTCTTTTTCGTGTTTCAAATTTTCAGTTAAAATGATTCTCTTACACGAGCTGAAAGTAAAAAATGTGTGTCAAGAAAAAGAAAAGAGTCAATAGACACAGAGAGAATAAAGATAATACATTCAACATTAGTCAAAACAGCCAAGACTTTACGATGTTATTTATCAACTTAGATTCCTAAGCTGAGACGTACATATTTGTTGGTTTTTGAGGTTGAAAGTGGGAGTGAGGTGGAAGAATCTTAGAAGACGCTAAAATCTCACTCAAAACCATGCAATTCGACCAAACTGAAGTTGGTGAGTATTTTAGAACTTGTTCATTAGAATGATGCAAGATAGTAACTCCCATAGAGAATAGTTTTAATTAGGCCACTATGCACTTGAAATAAAAAGGGAATGAACTGGTCAAAATATGTGATATTTTTCAACGTATTATTTCAGTCATTTCTCTTATATGAAAAACATGGTGTTCATATATCATCGTTTATTAACGCAAATGGTAGCATGTCACTCGACTAAATGGTCTAAAATTATAATCGTAACAATGTTACATTGAATAAATCATGATTAGAAAAAAAATACTTGCTTTATATTTGTTCAAGATCTTTAACAAAATTTAACCATTATTTTCAGTTATGGTATATATGTGTCTAGTATAATGGTTTGCATAGGAGATTACATATGGAAATCTTATGTGTAATAAATTTTATCTTGTTTTAAATCTTTACTTATTAATAAATTTCATGTTATTTAATAATCTAAAATAAAAGATAAAATATTTATAATAAAAAAATTATTAAATAACATAAATTTTTTCTGATTGATGAGAACCGGAATTCATGAGACATGATTTAGACGCAGATGATTTCCATTCAAGAGATCACTGATCCAAGACAAACACTCTGTTGTCAAATAAAATAATAACTATAACTAAATTTCACTAAACTATTTATAATTGAATTGTTTATAATCGTAACTGTACTGAATTTCTTTTCACCATGGCAGCTCACTAACTAGTGTAATAGTCCATTTTTTTTTATAATTTAATAAACTAAATGCCGATGCCCAAACCAAATCTTTTTTTTAGATGTTACTAATTTTAGACGTGGAAGCACACTTAATATCCCTTTTTTTCTTTATTTTTCTTCCTCCTTTTTAAATTCAATATTTTGAAAAATGTGTCGGTCAAGTTAAATATGTTATGATTTTTTTGACAAGTGCCCCAACAATGAGGTCATGACGATAGAATTGCAGGAGTCATCCGAAAAATTCGCCCTCGCCCACAACATGTGACACATTACAAAAAGTCGTAATGTACTTATTTTTTAGGTTTAAATAAATTTTTTATTTTTAAAATTTTACAAAAAAATTACTTTTGATCTTAAAAATTCAAAAATATTGTTTTTAGTCCCTGAAATCAATTTATTATTTTATTAATGTTGCTTATTTATAAGTTTTGTTGTATTTGATTGTGCTAATTATGAAATTGAATATTGAAGAAATTAGGGTTCAGGAAGAAAATGATTCACAAGTAAAAAAATGTTTTAAAATTTTAAAGATTAAAAGTGAACAAAAGAATAAAAAAATGTTTTAAAATTTTAAAGATTAGAAGTGTTTTTTAATTAAACGTTAGAAACAAAAAAAACTTATATAAGCCTATTTTTTATCACACCCTTGACACCTATGTGAGTATATCCACACTTTTATAGTAAGGGTTAGAATGACAATTACAAATTATTAAATTTATTTTCAATATGATTTTTAGTTATTATTCATTTGATAAATAATCTTTTTCATACCAATGAAATAAATTGCATGATTAACTATAATATTAAGTTTAGCCATAGAAAAATAAAATTATAACTTTAAAATAAAGATAATTTAGAAAATAACAATATAGCACATTTGGTTGTATGTTGTTATTACAAATGATAGAATCAGATATGCATGTCATTTTATTATAAATTACCTAAATAAATAGATTATATTTTTTAATTATTCTAAGTACAAATTCACTTGTCCCCATATTAAATATATTACTTCATTTAACAAAAAGTAACATTTGCTTTGATTTAAACCTCAACTTTTAAACAATTAATTATGCCATGTAAATACACTTACATGATAAGTAACTATCATTTGAGTTGAAGAAACTATCATTAAAGATATTAGTTTCTCTTAACAAAAGTTGATTCCTATTTTATATTGAATGACTATCTTTAGTTTTTTGTTACATTTATTAAAAGTTAAAATATATAACATATATTAAATAAAGTATAAATTTTTAAATTCATCCAAACAATTAAAAAATGATTTAAAATTATAAATAGTTATATTTCTCTCTGCCACATTGGAATCATCTGTGCGCTTGAAAGTTAACCGAACACACATGTTGAAGACTAATAATTACTAACTTTATATATTATATTTATAATAGGGTGATAGTAAATGAAACTATAGTATCTTTTAAAAAAGAAAAAGCAGATGATAACTTTTGTAAGGACCAATGCAGTGCAGCCTATCAACAACGAATAAAGCAAACACGACCAGCAGAACCCAATTCAGACAAAAGCTCTCTCCGTGTCTCTGTGTCGTCATCCAGTCCTTGGACGTAGGCAGTGGAAAAATGGTTACCCTAATTTCAAAACTGTCGGTGTGAGTGGGTCTAAATCAAGATGTCTTCAACCAACATTTTCTTCTTCTTCTTTTTTTTAATGTTATACTATATATATGTATCTCGATCTCATGTACATTTTTCCCATCTACTGCAGCATATGGATCATCTAATGCATCATATTTTTAAACTTAATCAGTAGGTCTTATATAAGAATTTGCTAATGCAGATAGATTTGTCTTTTATTTTGTGCTTGGAAGGCACAAACTCACCTGTTTTCAACCTTCTATTAGTAATAAGGAAAGTGAGTAAGATAACTATGAAACTTTAAATCACACTGACATAAATGGTTTTATGCATGACTGCATTTTTGTAACAAGAAAGTTAGCGAGAGTAGGCGGAAAAGACGATTAAATTTAATTACAG
This sequence comes from Psophocarpus tetragonolobus, assembly GCA_037954015.1. Lineage (NCBI taxonomy): Eukaryota > Viridiplantae > Streptophyta > Magnoliopsida > Fabales > Fabaceae > Psophocarpus > Psophocarpus tetragonolobus. The sequence continues at coordinate 93,207,631 of CM075690.1, forward strand.
GGATGTTGCTATACGGTACGAATGAATCAAGGGGGCTAAAAATTTCATGCTTTTTACGTGGATCACAGGAAATGCCCCAATTCTTTGAACCATATATGTTTCAGCGCCAAAAAATAGTGTTTTAACTTTTAAGCATCATCGTTGGAACTAATTATAAGTGTGATGTATTGCCCAATTCCTGCTTTGTTTCCAGTCCTTTGCTTGGTTTACTCCCATTATATATATTCTAATAAATTCTTTTTCTAGCTCCTTCAATTCGTGTTTCCCTTCTAGCCCTTTTTCTTTTCACAGTTGCGTAGGACCTCAGCGCTATGTATTCATTAATTTCAAGGCTTGGAGGATACAGTTACCAACTTATTAGCTTAGAGCCCTCAATAATGTGAATTGGTGAAAATATGTTTGTTCTGATCAATTAATCCTCATCCCTACGAGGAACTATACTCGACAAGTAAGAGAGAACTAAAAGGGAAGCAATGGGAAAAAAGTTGCTGCTAATTAAATTTCTACATGGCATATATGCACATCAAGCTTTTAATGGGAAAAGTTACCTTCACACATTTTAAACCAGACTCTACGCAGTAACATTTTTTGATGAAGATGGAAATTAAGCAGGAAAACGAAGACAGTGAGGCAAAAGAAAGGCAAAGGTTACCATGCGTACGGTTATCGTAAGGTCCGTTCTAAGTGTTCTACTTTTTTCTATACCATTATCACTGCTATTTTATTATCTCTCTTTTTATAAATTTACTCTCACAAACACATGATTTTAGTAACATTTTTTCATAGCACTTAATAAATATGGTATTAAGAAACTTCAACAGAATGAAAAATATTATAATTATTAATAAACGCTCTTATATTTTAGACACATTTAATAGATTTTTTCATTTGGTAAAATATGATAAAAATATATCAGTAGTATTTATTTATATCAACTACTGTATTTTTTAATAATATCATAGTGTTAAAAATATGTTACTAAAAATAGTGCATGAATACAATATCGAGGAGTATATAAAAAAGTAACACTACAGTATAATTGAAGTGTGATAGAAAGTCTTACATTAAATAAGAATAGATAGATGGAGCATTATAAGTAAAAAATTGTGTTATAAAAATCAGACCGGACGAGTCAGTTCGACTGAAAAATCGGTAAATCGGTCTGGTAACTAGTTCGGTCAACCCTCAAAACCGGTAGAATAAAAAATCGGTATTAAAACCAGTCAAAAACCAGTGAAAACCGATGGTTCACTGGTTCAACCGGTTTATATTTTTTTATTATTATTTTGCTAAGTATACCTCTCATTTTTTTAAATCAACCAATTTTTAATTAAAAATTAATAAAATGGGATTTAACTTATCAACATGAAGGTGTATTTAGTAAAATTATTTTTATCTTTCTATAATTACAACCTTAATACATTTTTTCTTTTATAATTTTAATTATTATAGTACATTAATAATTAAAAAATATTATTTTATTAAGACTAGTTTAACTGTTAGTTCAATAACATTGAACCGATGAACTGTGAACTAGTGTTTTCACCGGTTCGATTATTAGTCCAATTTTAAAAATATAGGTAAAAAATATCCATAATCCTAATACATTAAATTTAATAAGGCAGCTCAAGTTAGTGGTTGATATTTCTCCTAAATTTAATTTTGAAAGACTACCCTTGGTGCTACATGAAAACTAAATTAGATGTTTGACTTAATTGATTTTTTATATAAAAAATATATTATTTTTTCATAAAAGAACATTTAATTATGAGTAATTTACTTACATGTCATTAATATATATGAACAAAATTGAGTCCGTCTCTTTAAGTAAGGTTTAAAGTTTGTATTTTTTGGATAAAGAATAAATAGAAATTAGAAGAAAATATAGTCATTCATAACTAGTAATAGAGATCATGATTTTAGCAAATTTAACACCCACATTTTTAATGAAACAAACAATTGATTACCACAACCTAATGAGAGGATATTCTGTAGTGCATAAACTCACAAATTTATTCTCAATCTAATTTGTATGGATGATTGAAATCGTTAATCAAACAGTAAAATTGTGTTTAACTTAATCTTACAAAATTATCTTGTAAGGTAGGGTTTGTATTTTATTATACACTTTTGTTTAGTAATATCACTAATTAATATGGGATCTCCAACACATCCCCCTCATGCTGAGGACTAGATATCTCGAGCGTGAAATTTATATTTGTGGGTAGTCGGATAACAGCTCGATAGCGGGTGACATGATAGGCCCAACAACAATGATTTGTAAATTTTTAACATTTATGGGTGGGACCTCATTATATACTATCAGACCAACCCACAAATGTTAAATTTACGATTCATTGTTGTTGGGACTATTGGGCCGCTATTGGACCACCCACAAATATAAACTCCACGCTCAAGATGTCCAGTCTTCAGCGTTAGGGGAATGTATTGGAGATTCCACATTGACTCACCTTACAAGCTAATTTTGTGAGGTTGAATTAGGTACAATTCCGCCATTTCTAATAATTGTACAATATTTTATGACAAATATAGCAACGTCAAAGGTTATAACCTTTTCTTGGAGGCTATTATGATATATGCTTCCTACAACACACAAAACAACTAAGATGCAACATTCACATTTGATAATCATATTTGTCTTGCAGATTTTGTAATTTATAATGTGAAATAGTTCAACAACTACTTTGCATTTTGCACATACGAGTAATATTTAGTTTGAAGCTTTTAAATAGATAGGTGTGCACTTTGTGTTCCTAATTGTGTTTGGATAAGAAATTTTAAGAGGACAACTCATTTCATTTGAAAATTTCAAATGTTTTGTGATAAAATATCTTGTTTGGATGAATTTTAAAAGAATTTGAAATTCTAGACATTTTGAAAAGTATTTTGATTAGTTAAAATGATAGAATTTCAAATTCCTTCAAAATATTAAGAATTTGAAATTCTTTAAACCTACTTTTCTTTTATGAGAATCGATTGAATTATTTTTTACTTGACATCGATTAGGGGTGACAAAACAAAATAGGCCAAGTGGTCCAATCCGCCAGCCCAACCTCATTTTGATGGTCGGGCTAGTGTTTTCAGCCCATTGTCCAATTTTGGCTGCCCCGCCTAGCCTGCCAATTTAGCAGGCCAAAAGCGGGTAGTTCGATCCATTAACTACTAATATTATATTTTATTTTTTAAAAATCATAATATTTATATAAATTAATATAATAATTAAAATATAAAATAAATTATTATATAAAGTTTATAAAAAGGCCTTTGTTAAGAAAATAAAATAAACTTTATCATGAATTCATTTGTCATTTATTTATGTAAAAATATAATATTATAAAAAAAATAAAACCAATTATGCAAGATATATTTTTCGTGATTTTTCTATTTATTTTAGTAAAAGCATGACTTTTTTAAGAAACTAAAAATTTATTTTTAAATGAATTTTTATGTTATTTTTTAAAAAGAACATTTTTTTCAAAATATTGTTTAATAAAATAATTTTTTATTTTTAGTAGGAATTGAAATACTCTATTTAAACAATAAAATTAAAATTTCATAAATTTTGAATTACCTTATCCAAACAAAACTTTTAAAAAATAAAATCATTTAAAAGAATTTCAAATTCAATGTATTTCAAATTTTTTGTATTTGTAAAAAATTTTATGCAAACACAATGTAAAGGTATGTTTAATATTTCTCAATTTGGTAGCATTATCTTCAACAGGAAACACAAGAAGTGGAAGCATATAATTTGACATGCATTAAGTGGATTATTTGCCTTATGAGGAAAGAAGCATTCACTGCACACATGAACTCAGCATTATTTATTTAATATTGAGATTTTTACAAATAAATTTGATTTCACAAGTTGGTGAAGGGAAAAAGTTAAATAAAATTTGTTTGTTTCCTTGCTAGATAGAGTATCAGCTCCCTTAGTTATCTTATTCTAATGTGATCTTATTCTTCTCCAACCAATTTCACCACCATTTTCTGTCTTGGAGGAGAACAACACGGCAACAAAACCTTGTGTTGTGGGTCTAAAATATTTTATCCAAATGTGCTTTTAATGACATTCCTTACCTACACATGACCGAAATCATGTCAAGTTGTAAAGTTTTTTTCTTTGGCACCTCCATAGTTCTTCCTGCACCTCCAAGTTGTAAAGTCTAAAATCTTCTTAAATAAAAGAATTTGTAAATCCTTTTGCAAGTATACGTGAACTTTTCGTTAACCTTATCTTCAACTCTTATGAAAAAATTAATAAAAAATATTATAAATGAATTTGATAAATATATAAAGTTTATATAAGTTTTTTTTTTAGAGTTTCATCAAAAATCATTTTTAGTCCTTGAAATTTAAAAATATTTTTTAGTTTCTAAAATTTTTTTTTTTTGTATTAACATTATCTGTTTATAACTTTCGGTGTATTTGGTTGTGCGGGATGTGAAATTTAAGATGGAAAATATTAGGGTTAAAGAGGAGAGTGATTCATAAGTAAAAAAATGTGCTATTTATCACTAAATTTTTAACAACTTTAACTGGAAAAAGGAGTAAAAGTAAATCAAGAATTAAAACAATGGTTTTTTAAATTTTATTTTTGGTGAAACTTTAAAAAAATTATTTAAACCAATATTTAATATCAATACCAGTGAGGACTTTTTACAGAGAACAACATCTAAGTGCATATTAGGAAAATGAATTGAAATTTGTATGGTTATTCTTTAGAGGATTCTTAGCGCTACTCTCTACAGGTGATGACAGTCAAGAATAATGGTAGGATGGATTGTGAAGAATGAAGACTGAGGACCAATGAGTGAACAAGTTAGAGAGTATTAATGGCTTAAATTTTTAGTGTCAGAAATTTAAGAAAATACATTTTTTATTTTCGAAATTTAATTTTTTTTTTCTGAAATTAATTGATTTTTTGTTTTAATTTTTTTCATTTAGAAATGTCATTAATGAGTGGTTTATATAATGACATGACCAAAACAAGATTTCATTAATTTAGAAGATAGATTTTAATTCATAACACGTCAACATTTATTAATCACATCATCAAATCCTTGATAACATTATCTTGAAAATAAAGATTAAATGTAATTTAAGAATTAAAATAATTATATTTAAATAATAGAAATAAAAAATAATTTTTTATAAAATTTTATGAACTAAAAACTTAATTGAACATTTGTTTATTATGTGATTGGTACTTGTGCGTGTAAAAATAGTTAGAGATGAGATGGGGGGTGCCATCATCCTTTTGGGGACATACAATTGCCGATCAAGGAGGCCCAGGATAAAGGTATTTCCACTGTTTATATATATATATAATAGTGATTATTAAAAATTAATTAATAATATTTAATTGGTTTAGATATTTTTTTAAGTATATGTTATATGAGTAAGAGTAACCAAAGTGTCACTTTATTTAAAGTTGTGCTTCTACATCATTTTCAATTATATCTACTTTTTTTAAAAAATAAATAAATTTCAAAATTAAAATATAAATAAAAGTTAGGTAATAACAAAAATAATTTTATTTTACAGTAAAAAAAGTTAATTATCATTGCATTACACATTTTTTTTCATATATTCTACACTTTATCTGATTTTTATATTTTTTTAAATCTTTCAACTATTACCCTGAATAAAATGTAAACAGTGAAGTTATTTATAAACTTTTTTGGATTGTAAAATAACTTTATCTAAATAATTATTTTTTAAATAATTAATAGACTAAAATGATATCTTTTTATTTTTTGAACATGCTAAATATAACCTATATTAAGAAAAAGTTTAAATATATATGTTTCAAATAAAATGTTTACTTTATGTTGGGTTTTCAATAATTTTTTATTTTTGGTCTTTAAAGTATTTTAGACAACACTTTAAATTATTTTAAATATCTTAAAAAATTTTTTAGATAGTACTTTTGAAACTAAAAAAAATATTAAAAAATAATAACAAAACAACAATTTTATAAGGGCTGAACTCAAATTCACTAATATAAGAGCAATGTAAAATATATTTAAGTCTTAAAATAATATGTGAAACAATTATAATAATAATTAACTTTTTTTCTAAGTTTAAATAATTTTTTGATATCCATAAAACAAAATAATTTTGATTTTGATATCTAAAATTTATTTATATTTTATATTTGACACCTAAAAAAATCATTTTTTAAAAAATATCTAGTATGAAAATGACGTGAATAATAACTCAATAATTTAAAATAACATAAATTTGATGATGGAACACTTTTGTTAACATCATTATTGGTTAAAAAATACTTTAACTACAATGTATTAATTTAAGATTTTAAAAAATATTAGATATTAAAATAAAAAATTGAATGTTTAAGTAATAAAAATAAATACATGTAATTTTATAATTATTAAAAAGATATTCAAACCAAAAATAAAATAGAAACACACATTAAACATGTAAGCAATAATATGTTTGTATAACATATCTTTAAGGAGCGAAGAAATTTAAGAGTAATTAAGGGTTTAATTGGCTTGTTCTTTGTTTTTAGTTTTTTAAAAGAGTTTTAAAAAATTATTTTTGGAAAGAAAAAAAAATATTTAGCAAGTATTATTTGAAAACTGTTTTGAAAATGTAAAAATAAAATAATTTATTCAAATTTATTAAAATTTCAATAATAAAAAATAAAAAATAATATATTTTGATTATATTTTAAGTTTTTAAAATAAAAATAAAAGCTGAAAAACAAAATTACTTTTAACCGTTCTTTATTTTTTAGTTTTTAAATAGAATACTGAATACAATTGTATAAGAAAGTTACCAAACATACAATAAGTCTCAGATAATAATTAACCTCACAATTTATCCAAATATTGAAGCTTAAGAAAATAATAAGATGCAGATCGAGTCAAAGATTATTAAAGAAAATGTATAATTTTGATTCGATAGATATCTTTTCCAACTAAACAAACTGAATATATCCGATGAGGAGCTGTCTTTTTGTGACGAGGAGGCCAAGAGGGTCGACGACCAAGTAACTTGTCAAAGTTTCCTTTCCCAGGAAATTTGGTTTCAATGGGATTGTTTCATCAAGTAATAGCTTTCCTGTTATAGAAGAAAAGACTAGAATAAAGTTGAACCTAATTAGGTTCAATAATAAAGCTAAATGCCGAAAACTTCGTTAGGACATATACGAACTCAATTATATCATTCTGGCTACAAAAAAATTTAAAAAACATCAAAGAATTTACATACATTAACCCCCAGAAAATGCTAAGTATCATTAAGCATATTTTCTTACCTATAACTTGCAAATTAGATGAGAAAATGAATTTAAAATATATGGATACTCATAAAAACATCCTTATAAATAATTATTTTGTAATTAAATTAAGTTGATATAAAAAAGATTTAAATTCAAAAAAATTATACAAATATAAGAGCGATATGGATATTATAATACCTAACATATTTGTCTTACAACTTTTATATATATAATATTAATTAATATAATTATATTATATAATATTACATAATTATAATTTTGAGTAAAATAAATTATTAAAAATATTATTTACATTATAATTTATAATAAATAATAAAATTATAGAATATATATATATAACATTTTATGTAAATTTAATAAAATAAAAATATAATTTATAAGAAAAAATGAATTATTTATAAAATAACTCTTAATAAATTTACATTATTTAATGTTGTGATTAAAAAAACATAAATCTATGTGTTATCATATAAAATTTTAGAAAATATTTTTATAATTTATTTTATATTTAATGTTATGTTGATTTATTTTTTAATTATATTTATTTATTATTGTAAAAAAAATCAATTCATTATCCCAATCATGATTAAAGTGTGACTCGCGAGCATAGAGAATCCACTTTGCATTAAAAACTTGGATTTGGGATCGAATTTGTTCGAAAAGTAATATGAAATCCATCCAAAATGGAGAACATCGTGATTTGCGAGTAACATATGATAAGGGGCCATTTGTTATTTAGGAAGAAGTAGAAAGTAAGCCATAATGGTGAAATATGGTTCTGTTAGCCCATTATCCAGAAACATATATGCGCGCTAAATGTGGTATAACAGTAAAAGTTTAATTAGTATATATAGTTAAGATAAAGGTTTTTATTATTATAATTTTTTATTTATGATATATTTATTGATTTTACTCATTAAATGTTAGTATAAGGATTTTACCATGCAGTCTATATCCATTAAACTCTAATATTAATATTAATAGCACTCCTTCTTACAAGAAGACATGCAATTGTCATTGAAATTAATTGGTATACATTGTCAGTATAAACATTTTTACACTCATATTTAGTCATACCCTTTATTCATAATAAATTTTTTAACTTTATTTATTATTACTTTAAAAGTCACATAAATAAAAAATCATAATTAAATATTAATAAAAATCTTTTATACTAACAATATATATCAATTAAACTCATTTTCATTTTTCATATTCAACTTGAGTACAAAGGATACATGTATCTACTAAAGTATATGATGGCCAATTGTATGAGAAACTTTTGAGTTATTTTAATTTTTTACCAAAAAATAAAGTGCACTTTTAGGGCTACCCATATTGTAGCGTGTGGAGAAAAAAAAATCAAACGAATATATTCATGGTTAATTATTTATAGAGAGGAAAGAAAACTAAACTTGACAGTGTCTGCAGCAGCCATCTTAAGTATGATCCATCTCCATTTTGTGTTCCATATGGAATTGTTTCTTATTTTATCCCATGGGAGTCCAAGAAAGGTTGTTGTTGTTAACTAAAGTATATTATGGCTCTTTTTAATTAATAAATAAAAACACCAGTCAGTTCCATCCAAATTGGGAACAGGTGGTGACCTTTTAGTCATTTTGATCCTTTGATTTGTATCCTTTTCTACATGGTTACTCGTGAATGACATATATTATGTAATTATATAAAACGGACTTTGCAACTAAAAAACTGAATGAGACATAGTTTAACGTGTCCAATTATATCTACTAGACAGAGACAGGGACTTCAAAATATCTACAACGAACACAAGAAAGTTACATAAACTTCGTCTTGCTAGTCACGTGTGTCTGCTACTGGATTAACATATAGACGTATAAATTTTTTTGTACGATTTATATGATTAATTTCAAGATAAACAAGATCCGATAAAAAATGAGTTAAGTCAGAGTTAAACTTGACATCTAAAAATTAAGAATCAGTTTATATGTCAAATAAAGATTATTTGCCAATTTTTTTGAAATTTGTGTTTTATTTTCTGTTTTAATAAATTAATAAACATTAGAAATTTTTTTTATATATTTTATATATAACTCAAATGACATAATGTGAAATAACGTAGGATATGGTATGAAACACTAATTTGACTCACTTAGTTTAAATATTATGTATGTGATGTGTCACTCTCTTTTCTTGTACATTAATAATAATTTTATAACTTTTTTTGTGTTGTTTTATTGTTTGTAACTTGGATTTTTTGCAGTATCCGGATGATTTGTATTGATAAAATGTTGTTTACATGTAATTAAAGTGGTGTATCTCAAATAGTTAAATTTGTGTGAATTATTTTATCTTTTAAAATGTGTTTGATTTTTACCAATAAAAAAATTGTTTGCATAAATATAGCTGTACCTTAAACAAGACTTCTTTTAATTAACATTTTTTTTCAATTATTTTTTTTTATAAGTTCTTGTGTACATGCTTAAATAATTATGAATAGCATATATTTGGTATAAAAATATATTATTTAATAGAGTTTAGTATAAAGATTTTTATACTGAAATTCAATCACAACCTTTTATTAAATATGTCGATTTTATTTATAAATATTTTAAAAGTCACGTAAATGAAAAGTTATGATTAAATGTTTGTGTAAAAATCATTTACATGTATATCAATTAAACTCTATTAATAAATCATATATTTAACTGGATAATGTTAAAAGAAAATTAATAATTAGTCTATATCCATTAAGAAAACACTCCTTTTGTTCCTTTTCACGTATTGATTTTTGAAATATTTTTGTTTCTATTTATTTATTATTTGTTCAATTATACTCTACTCAATTAAGAATGCAATGCTGGAAAACATTTCATGTTTCAACCTACTCCCAGATCAAAGCACTTACCCCTTGTCATAGAGTGAAAAGTGCGTGGAAAGATATTTGTGTAGAAAAATGAAAAGAAAGGTAATATTTTTCTAATTTTATAACAAAAAATTGGCAAGAAAGACTAACTATCAATAATTGGTGTTCTCACCTAGAAAGAAAATGTAAAAAAGAAAAATTATTTTTTTAAAGTTGTCCTTTGTTAGAAGATACCAAGTGTCTACAAACTAGATTATGGTACATGAATAATTTTATAATTATAATCATTTTAATTTATAATTTTTTTCCTTTTCAATTACGTATTTTATTTTTTTCTCAACTAAATAATTTTAAATTTTTGGTCTATTAATTTTATGTCTCTTTCATTCTATCATACTTTCTTTTCTTTTTTTTCTTTTCCTGCATTGGACAGATCTTAGTATTCAAACAATGAAAAATCAAAGGTTATAAGGGTAAAAAACAAGTCTATAAAAAATATTAAGAGAGACAAATATAACTTAAATTACCAAAAAGGAATCGGTACAGGTTTTTTTATTAAGTAGGAATGAAGAATTATAAAATAAAAGAAATAGACTTACAAATTCTCCCGAAATTAAAAATTTTAATGGATTTCTTAGTTGCCCAACTTTAATCTTAAATAAAACCTAAAAAAAAATGTAGTGGGTACTAATTTATATATTTGTATTATTTGACGAACATTGGAACTAATATTTGTTCTTTAAAAAAAAAACAACATTAGTTATTTTATTTTTTTAAGAGCAAAATACTATATTTTATATGAGTTTAATGAAATAAAATGGTTCAACCTTTACATCCACAACAATTATCATTTGTCTGTCAAACCTACTTCTATCAACTAGAGACCCTTATTTTATATTTAGCATACATAGTTTAGGGTTTTCATACCATACAGAAAATACACACCCTTTATTAAATCCAAAGGAATACAATAACTATTTCCAAAAAATGACCTTAATACACATCAGAATATCCAGAGACTCCATAATTTTCCTATCAAATACTATGGAGTTTCTGGATATCCAGATACACCAACAACCAGTTAGCCAGAATACATACCTATATTTCTTCTTCCGCTTACCTGTTACCCATGAGCTGGATGAAAGAAAAAGCTAGATCAAATCTCTCGAAAGTGGCTCTTAAATCCTCAACCATCTAATCACTTTGTATAACACCATTTGGGCTAGTGGACACGTTAAAAATAAATTATTTCTATTCTCTATGTCATTCTTACAGAACACACAGACTGAATCAAGTGAGAAAATGTCAACTCTTCTCTCCTCAACAGATTATCAATAGCAGGTAGTCTATCCAATAGCAACCTCTAAGAAAATGCAATCACCTTAGATAACAATTTATCCTTCCACATTCCGCGTAGCACATGAGAATCGACATCTATAATTCTCGGGATATTCAATTCGCCTCCTAAAACCCTATATGCATTTGACAACGAAAATCCCCCATGCATACTTGGAGTCCACTCTCATGTATCTAACACATCCTCTTGGAGTTTCACTTCTGCAACAATGATTCCAAAGAGTGTAATAGCTCTACCTCTCACACGAATAACTCCCTCCGCCAAACCCACTTCCATCCTAAGGTTGCTACCCTTAAGCACCATTTATCCTTAATAGTGATTATCTTATCTTTTGTTATTCTATACAACATAGGAAACATTGTAGTATCACTCTGCCACCTAACCAATTTTGTTCGCAAAACAGAGTGTCGTTTCCATTTCCTACCCATTTCTTCACATTATTATGGACCCACCTTGGCTTTACCGCCTTTGATCCGTCAATAGCCCAAATATCCTTCCACCACTAAGAAGTATTAAAGAGTGACATGTGCCTCTCTGTGAATTTCTTTAAATCACCATACCTACTTTTCAGTATCACTCCCCATACTGCACTATCCTCCGATAATATTTTCCACTCCACTTTGCAAGAAAGCTCAAATTAAACTTCCCTAAGCATTTTACTTCGAGTCCCCCCCCCTTTTCCTTTGGTCAACGCACCTTATCCCAACTTACCCATGCAATTTTAGAGTCTTGTTCCTTTCCCCCCATAAAAAAGATCGTTGCATTCGCGTGATGTCCTTCAATACCTTTTCTGGCACTTATAAAAGGAGAAGAAATACAACAGAAAACTCAACAAGACTGAGTTTACTAAAACCAATCTCCCCGCAAAAGACATATTGTCGTCTTCCATCCTGATAATTTCCTTTCAAATAATTCAATAATCGACCTCCACACTTCTAACCACCTTGGGTTAACTCCCATCAGCACCCCCAAAAATTTGAAAGGTTGTGAGCATACAGAGCAATTCAAAAGGCCACCCACGTCCCTCTTGAAAGAGTCATTTACATTTAAACTGTAAAATTGACTCTTACTAAAATTTACCTTCAATCCCAATGTCATCTCAAAGCCACACAGAATCACTTTCAAGTACCTCATTGTATACAAATCTACTTTCCCATCATAAGTACATCATCTGCATATTGAAGCACTGAGAAGTTCGCTTCCTCTCCTACCTTGATCTCTTTGTACAACTCCTTTGTGAATAGTTGATCTGTACAATCCAGCGAGTGTTTCCGCTACCACCAAAAACAAAAAAGGAGAAAACGGATCACCCTGCTTCAATCCTCTGTCCGATTTAAATTTAGCTGTAGGGCTCCCATTTATTAAAATAGACATTTAACTATTCATGACAATGTCTTTTATCCACTTTCTCCATCTCCTCCCAAAGCCTATCATATAGTCCAAAAAATTTTAGTTGACCGAATCATAGGCCTTTCCGAAAATCACTTTAAACGCAAAGAAATATTTCTTATTCCTCCTAGCCCAATCAACAACTTCATTCGCCACCACCATCCATCTAGAATCGATCTTCTTGGCAAAAAAGTTGTCTGACACTTCAATATTAGCCCCCCCAACACTCTTTTTAACCTCAATGCCAACAATTTTGAAATAATTTTATGAACACTCAAGATTAAAGAAATGAAGAAGTTAGCCCTCTCAGTAATCTCCCTGAATCATGAAACTCCTACACTACTTTTACCACATCCTCTCCAATGGCTTCCCAACAAGATTTACAAAAATTCATTCAAAAACCATCAAGTCTCGGACTTTTCCACCTTCGCAAGCCCACATCGCCGCTTTAATTTCCTCCATTGAAAAGGGCTTTTCCAGAAAAAGCCTTTGTTGTTCCAATAATTAATAAAACTATACCCCATTCATTACAGGTCTCACCAACCTTTTTTCCAAAAAGAAATCCAAGAAATGGTTCAATACCTTTCCCTTAATATCTTAGACTTCCTCTAGCCAACCATCCTTTGATTAAATTGTCAATATGGAGTTCCCATAGTATCTCATTTAAAACAATTATGAAAATACTTGGTATTCATTTTTAATATTTTCATTAATGAGTTTATTTAGAAATTTGTAAAGTTTAATGCATCTGTAAACATAAATAAATAAATATTTAAAAAATATAAATTTAGTGTTAAATTTATAAATAAATATAATTTTAAAATAAAATTAAATATATTAAAATAACTATAATTTTGAAATAGAAAATAATTTAGGAATCGAAAGTTAAATTAATAATATCAATGAATATTTCTAACTCATACTTATTTTGTCAATCTAGCAGGTACCCTATCTTTGGGGTGAATAAATGATGCTAAAGCCAACAAATTTTCGATGTAAACACTTGTTATAATGAGAACATGCGCGCGATCAGAAAAGAACAAACAAATGGAAGCAAAGAGAAACTGCAGCATTACTGGGGGCTGAAAAAAGCGCTGAGTTAAACTATTGTGATAAAATTTTGAATTATTTGAATAAAAGATTAAATTACTCTTAAAATGAATTGCTTGAACTAAGTTGAACAATAATTAATAAAATTAAAATATATATTTTAAAATATGTTTGTTGACAACAATTCAAACATACATAGTAGTTAAGATAGTTTAGAACAAGAGTCCAATTTAGTTGATCTGAAATTAAGGGCCAACTATAAGGTGAACCAAGGCAATAGTTAGTTGATCTAGTGGTGCACTAGCCATATGGTGAAGGATCTAGTGGTGTTGAAATCTCTAACTACATGGCATGAAAGATCCATGTTTCATAAATTGATCTGCATCATAGAGCAAGTGCCCAAATTACAATTCACAAGAGAAAGATGCTATAAAATAAAACTGCCCCAATAAATCACAAAATGCTCGCCCCCAGCCTGCTATATACTTTTCTTTAGCTTGCTATATACTTCCTCGGTCACTAAATGCAAATTTACCGCAATTTTTTTTTCAATTGGTTAATTTAGTAAAAAATATTAAATTTTATTAACTTTAAAATTATTTTTAATTTTATTTAATAATTATTTTCTATTTAATTAATTAACATATTTAATTATATCATTTAATTTTTGTAAGAGAAGGAAGACATTTATTATAAAATAGCTAATATAAGATATAAAAAATTTTTATAAAAGAAACTCATTAAGTGACATAGCAGTATTGATTGGTTGGATAGGAATTTAACATTAATTTAAGAGGATTTGGGTAAATATAGATAGAAGATTTATAGGATATTTCCTAAAAAAAATTATATTTTAAACATCAATAAAGCAATTAATTTCCTTTTTATGTAATAAGTTTGTAATTTTCTTTTTGTTGGCTTAGCCCCGCATTAGTCAAGAAAGAGTAATAATTTCATAGTGTGATCGAGTACAACTAGTAAACTTTCTTTTTTTAAAAAAAGTAAAATTAGTAAATATTTGTAACGTTTTTTAGAGCATCTCTTATCAAAGTTGTTAACAAAGTTGCTTAATTTAAACACAAGGTTTTTTAAAAAATTTATCTTTGGAACAATCCTATGTGGTACTGAAAGTTAGTTAAAATAATTTTGAGTTTCTTAAATAAAATATTATTTAAATATTATTAAATTATCATTAAATATGTTATGCAATTGTCATTGTTTTAAATTAATTATTATGAATACTAAATTTATTTTCTTTTTTTGCAAAATTAACAAAAAACTTTTAATTGATTTTTAATAATTAATATTTTAATAAGTAATAAAACTAAAAAATAAATTTATAATTTTAAGGTACTATAATTTTAATAAAATCTAAAATTTTAAAAAAAAACTATAAAATTATAAGTTATTTTGAGTTGTTTGAAATTGTTTTATTAAAGTGAAAATAAACTAAAATTGTTTAACCCTAATGTAATACTGTCAAAAAATAGGGATTACCAAACATAATTTTTTATACTTCAAACAACTCATCAGTGTGATATTTCCTTACTAAATGACCATGCATATATTTTCTATCTTTTCTATTTTAATTATCAATTATTTTCAACGAATTATATTAGAAATGTAATATTTATATGTTATATCAAGATATTGAAGTCATAGTTTATAATATCATGTAAAATCCAACCTGTCACTACTAGATCGATCTTATTGAGTCTGGGATATATTGGTTTTAATAAAACATACCATAAATTTCTTTTAAAAATATCTCAATGTAAATATATTAATATTAATTGAAAATAAAATCATTCAATTACATATTTATTCTTTTCATTGTAATAATTTAATA
Organism: Psophocarpus tetragonolobus; assembly: GCA_037954015.1. NCBI lineage: Eukaryota > Viridiplantae > Streptophyta > Magnoliopsida > Fabales > Fabaceae > Psophocarpus > Psophocarpus tetragonolobus. The sequence continues at coordinate 93,223,415 of CM075690.1, forward strand.
AATATAAGTTCATGGAATAAGTCTCGTTCTCTCTTGTAGAACCGACGTAAAATATTAATTTTGTTCTTAGAAATTTTTTGTGTCCGTTTTTTGTTTTCTTTAAACTATATATTGTTTTATATTTTTGTTTGTAACTCCCTTAAAAAATAATTATTTATTGTAGGAGACAAACATGACTACCAATTTATTGGAGTTTGAGATGATTTAATTGGAGCATTAATCCATGCCTTTTAATTTGGATTAATAGAAATTGATTGATAATAACAAATCCAAACATATTAAAATTTGTAACCATTTTAGCTTGATTTTGTAGACGAGAAAATAATTTCATTCAACTTAATTTCACATAATCAGTCAAGAATATAATAAAAAAAAGTATTTGGAGGAACCATTTAACAAAATTACTTAATTAACATTGTCGCTTAAAACTATGATCTAAAATTAATTTTTTCAGGTAAGTTCTATTTTTAATTACTTAGATATTTTTTTAAAAATCTTAAGTATTATTGTGTAACTTCAAATATATTATTAATTTAAAAATAAAAAGATAAAAATGAGGGAGTCAAGGCCAGAAATCATGAAGTATTGGTATTGGTGATTGATGTGATGTCAAAAACCTTAAACTATCATTTAATAAAGTTACTTGGTTAAATTTTTAGAGCGAATAAATGAATATATTTATATTTGATTCATGAAGTGTGATATTTAAATAATTGTGTGAGTGAAGAGTGAAGAGTGAAGAGTGAAGAGTGAAGAGAGATGATGGGGGATGGTGGAAAGAAGAGAAGGTGAAGAGTAACAGTAACAGTAACAGTAACAGTGACAGTGTAAGTATTTGATGTGATTTGGATGGAGAGGGGGGAGTCATTGTGATGGGATGGGTCAGAGGCTTAGTTGCGGAGGGGAGCAGGGGCAAGGGCTCTTGACCGCCGTGCAGCAGGGCCACCTCCAAATTGCCACAGCTCTCTTGGACTCCCATCCCTCTCTCTTACACCAAACAAGTCTCTACCATCGCCACTCCCCTCTTCATATTGCCGCCGCCAATGCCAGGATCCAGGTCTTCTCTTCTCTTCTCTTCTCTTCTCTTTCCCTTTCCCTTCTCTTCTCTTCTCTTCTCTTCTCTTCTTCTTTACACATTTCTCTTTTCAGATTCTCTCCTCTCTTTTACATCGATCTCTTCCCCCTGATCTCTTAAATCGCCACAACCAGGTCATTCTAACTACTAACTTCCATTCTCCTTACTCCTTTCTCCTTACTCCTTTCTCCTTACTCCTTACCCTTCCTTCAGACCCCGCTTATGTTGGCAGCAATGCACGGGAACATCGCCTGTGTCCAGAAGCTTCTTCAAGCCGGAGCTAATGTAACCATTTCATTTCATTGCTCTCCTTACCCTTACCCTTACCCTTACCCTTACCCTTACCCTTACCCTTACCCTTACCCTTACCCTTACCCTTACCCTTAATCTTACCTTAATTATCCTCTCATTTTCAGGTTTTGATGTTTGATACTATTTACGGAAGAACCTGTTTACACTATGCCGCATACCACGGCCATTCTTCTTGCCTTCAGGCTATTCTTTCTGCTGCTCAATCTAGTCCCGTCGCTGCTTCTTGGTTTCCCTCTTTTCTCTTCCACTACTTACCTTCTTCTTCTTCTTCTTCTTCTTCTTCTTCTTCTTCTTACTTTTTACTGTTTTTCACTTGCTTGCAGGGGCTTTGCTCGCTTTGTCAATATTAGAGATGGCAAGGGTGCAACCCCATTGCACTTGGCTGCTCGTCGGAGACGCTCTGAATGTCTACATATTCTATTAGACAGTGGAGCTCTTGTTTCTGCTTCTACTGCTACATATGGGTAATCATCTATCCTTCAGTTTTCATTTTCTTTTTTTTTTTTCTGGAGTAATCAATTGCTTTTTTCAGCTCTCCTGGGAGCACGCCGCTTCATCTAGCAGCCCAAGGAGGATCTCTCGATTGCATTCGCGAATTACTAGCATGGGGTGCAGATCGTCTTCAACGTGATGCATCTGGGTACACTTCACTTTCTCAACACTCACTACAAATTCTTACCATTTAGACAAGGCCTTATTACTTATTACGTTTCACACTTAAGACTCACACGTTTCATTTTAATTTGCATGCTAATTTATTATTTATCTGTCTCTATTGTAAAAAATATTATCTCATAATTCCGTCTTTTGTTTTTATGGGCCCTTTCCTGTACTCATATCTGCCATTTTCCTATTGCAACTTTCTTAACTTTAAGCCGCAACTTACCTTATTTAAAAGATTTGGCTATTTGTTGGTTGATTGGGTTCTTAGCATTTTACTTCAACCCTCCACTTTTCCTTATTATATATTCTCAGAATGGCTGATTGGTGTGTTTATGCAGGCGGATACCATATATGCTTGCTCTGAAACACAAACATGGAGCCTGTGCATCACTGCTAGATCCTACATCTGCAGAACCTCTTGTCTGGCCGTCTCCATTGAAGTTCATCAGTGAGCTTAATCCTGAAGCCAAAGCCTTGTTAGAACAGGCACTGATGGATGCAAACAGACAAAGAGAGAAAAACATACTGAAAGGGAGTGCTCACTCTCTTCCATCTCCATCACATTCCAATGAGGTAGTTGAAGATGTGTCAGAGGTAATTTCTCACCCTCCGCATATACGTATCAATTTCTGTTTTTTGCAATTGAATCAGATTATGGAAATATAGTTACTTTAAAATTCAGTAGATTAATTATAGGAACTCATTGGATAATTTTAAAATGATGCAACATTGCAAACATCTCTAGTGTGCATATAACAAAAACATTTCGATCAATTTTTAAGCTGCCAATACTGCATAAACTCGTTGATTTTCACCTGCCCTTTTAATGTTTTTCAACTGAATTTATTGGTACGGGCAGACGAAGTCGTTCTACCAGAACTTATTTATTGATGACCAAATAGTATAAATGAATTTGAATTGAATTATTGATATGTAAGGAAATTATATTATATATTTTTTAATCATGACTTAGAGCTTGATTATTTGACCTAGTAAAATCCTTCTTTCCCTGTGTTTGATATTATTTTCCCCCTCAGCATCCATTATTACCTTAGTTAGAGAAACATCTTTTTTTCCTTGACTCGTTATATTTGTATTCTAATTGTAGAGCCAATGAAGGCTACATACTGATTGTGGGTGGGATCTGATATTGTGCAGGTTAGTGAATCCGAATTATGTTGCATCTGCTTTGAGCAGGTATGTTCAATTGAAGTTCAGAACTGTGGCCACCAGATGTGTGCACAATGCACACTAGCCCTGTGTTGCCACAACAAGCCTAATCCTGCTACCGCCTGTCTTACTCCACCAGTCTGTCCATTTTGTCGAAGCACCATAACAAGACTCGTGGTTGTGAAGACAGAATGCCATGATGAAACCGATCAAGATGGTGTTGATATCAACTGTTCCAAGCTGAGCAAGTCATCAAGGAAGCTCAGAAACTTGAATGACAGTGGTAGCAGCAGCTTCAAGGGATTGGCCAGTGTTAGTTCACTCGGGAAGTTAGGTGGCCGCAGTTCTGGAAGGATTGCTGCTGAGTGGGTTGATAAACAGTGATGGCAATTAGTTGTGGTAATCAATGATTCCATATTGGCAAGATACGGTAACTACGTAGGTGCTTAACCGGCAAGGCAAAAGCAAAGTTAAAAAGGCGAAGGAATATTATGTAATTTTGGGAAATAAGCAAAGTGAGTTGAAGTGAAGTTCGCGGTAAGGTACCAAGTGTTGTTGGGGAAAACAGAAGGGGATGTCATGTTGTAGTATTATTATTACTTGAGAATGAAGAAGTATCACCCGCATCGATGATTTTGGGCACTGTCAATAATTTTATTATTATACGTATACTAGTAAAGTGGGAATAATTTCTCTCGAAAGTATAAGAATAATGTATTGCTTATTTGCGTCGGGTTTATTTCTTTGTACCGATATGATGTGAGCAATAAGATACAAAAGAGAAAGACAAAACCTTGCGTTGCTTGTCATCTGATCATGTCTCCGTTGGTAAGATGGTTATGCCCTTGATTTGGAGCTTGAAAGCTTTATAATATTCTTTCTATTTCTCTACTGCGGAACTTGTGGGAAAGAATTGCATAAAAATAAAGAATAGAACTAGGAGAAGATGAAGTAATGTGTCACATTTTTGGGTGGGGAAGTCGCATGATTAAACGAAATGATGACACGTGAAATTAGAGTGGTGATATATATTAGCATTGATCCAATGACAGAATACGGAATAGCCTCGATGAATCCATGTGTTGGGGTGGCCACAACATATACCAACCGGGTTTGTTGGGACTTTTTACACCAAAAACTGAAAACGGGAAAGAGACACAGTATAAAAACAAACAAGGAAAGATTTAAATACATGCGTGGGCTTGGGCAGTGCCCTTTGGATGTGTCATTTCTCCATACGTTGAGGTGCAGAAGCAAACGTGTTTGACCTGTCCTTCGAGGGCTACGTTCTAACTCCCACTCCTACTCACCACATCCAATTTATCCACAATAAAATTATTTGACAAGGAAGTTATCGGTATCTTGGATAAAAACCGATAATATTAAATAAAACAATATAAATGCGTATTAATATTCAATATTTTACAAATACACTCTTATATCTCACATAGTAGTTTGATTTGCTTAAGTCACACCTTTCCTTCAAATATTGTGAATAAAAAAAAATATATAAAAGATTTCATTAGTCATCATCCCCAAATTATTGGATACTTTGTACCAATGTTTTGTGTGCATAAATATATTAAATGCACCAAAGGTGCTGAAAACAGGATTACAAACAGAGCACCCCACTGAATTGATTCGAGCTATTTAGATAAAAAAACACCAAAAACCAGCGGGTGAAAAGGGACAAGAAAATACAAGCTCCCTAACACACCAACAGAAATCGAAAGGCTTTGACCAAAATCCCCTTACACATAACTAGGATACACGACAAAGCTACTACCCAAGAAACCAACTAAAGCAGAAAAACTCAAATCCAGCCCCCCTACTTCACAATAACAGAAACATTACGTTAGATTTAGAATATATATATATATATATATATATATATATATATATATATATATATATATAAAATTTGAATTTGAATTCTATGCATGATAAGAAAACTCTTATTAATTATTAGATTAGAATCTATGGAACTATAAATACTTTGGCAGGAAAAAATTACCTAAAAAATAAATTTAATAATAATGAAATTATAAAATAATTTTATATTTTTATGTAATTATAATCTACGATATATATGAATTTTAATATAATTTCATTAAAGTCATCATAGTTTGATATTGATAAATTATGTTTATAATTATTTTTTTCAAAGGAAAAATTATACCTATAAACTAGAAAAAAAACATGAATACATGATGTAGTATTTTGATAGTATTAACTTGGGTCTCCATTGACATGTTACAAGAAAAAATATCTTGAAGAGTATGTCATACATAGAATAAAAATAGAAATAATTAAGAATTTTGTAACATTTATATTTGAATATAATATAATTAAAGTGATTATTCATTGACATGAATTAAAATAAGTTAAAATTGCATCATGTATCATTTATGTTACTATTTTGTCTATGTGACGGGTGAGGTTTTGAAAGTGTTTTCATCTTTAAAAAATACCTTCACAAAGATTGATATATTTAAATGGTCAAGAAATACACTCAACACAATTTATAGTTGTTCATATCAACTCAAGTTTTCATATTTAGACTAGGCTTAACATTACCTAAAATTTCTCTTATAATTTATTTGTAAATAAGATAGTAATTTATAAGAGAGTTGTATTTATTTTTTAAGTGAAGAAAGTGAAGAAGTAACTTGACAACATTATCCAAAGGATAACAAATAACAGAACATTTATGTGATCTTTATCTTATATGTACTCGTTGACCTACACACCATGCTAGTCATTGAGCCATAGGCCCATAATGAATATATTGTGTTCTTGTCGAAATGTACCTAGGTACTATTTGCAGCAAACTGTCAAAGATGTCCTTTGTCTACAATGGGGGGAGAGCTTGCAAAAGAGGAGTTCAATGCTCAAGTGAGAAAATATAGATTATGGGAAATGGAGAGTAAAGATAACTTAATGAATCGATGGTAGACATGTACCTCATAACCAACTATTTATAGTAAAAATATGAGTTCTTACATGATAAGTATTACCTGTTTAAGGTCAAGTATTATCTTAATTTGTTGTGTTTTGTCTTTATCCATCGGGTATTTTGTTTACTTGACTCAGCTTTGTTGTGAATAGAGTAATTATGTTAATCAGTCTGTGATTAACTTGGTTAATTAGTTTATTATGGATTCAAGGTTTTTGGTGAGGCTGAAATCTCTTGTATTATTGGCATTACCTCCTTCTTTGAATGATGTCATCTTATATTTTGGTTTTTGGCTATGCCAAAATATGAAGTGTTTGTGTTCTCCTTTCAGTTGGTGCTTTCAAGTTATGTCAATCCGAAATCACTTTAATCTTGATGTCTTGAGGGTGCTTTGGTGTTTATTCAAGTTATGTTGTGAATAGAGTAATTATGTTAATCAGTCTGTGATTAACTTGGTTAATTAGTTTATTATGGATTTAAGGTTTTCGGCGAGGCTGAAATCTCTTGTATTATTGGCATTACCTCCTTCTTTGAATGATGTCATCTTACATTTTGGTTTTTGGCTATGCCAAAATATGAAGTGTTTGTGTTCTCCTTTCAGTTGGTGCTTTCAAGTTATATCGAATCCGAGATCACTTTAATCTTGATGTCTTGAGGGTGCTTTGATATTTATTTAGGATTTCGGTTGTGCTGAAATCCGAAATCCTCTTTGCCCCTATTATGAGGGTATTTAAATCATTTCGTTATCTTCATTCCTTATAATTTTAATGTTTGTTTTTTACTCTTTTTTTAAGGTATCTTTAGGCCAAAAAACTCAAGACTAATCTATCAAGATACACATTCATTCAAGGGGTTGAATCCCATGAGTGTTTCTGCATACATTAAAAAAAACACATTATATTCGTTACTTGTATATGTTTTTTTACTCTTTAAATATTCTAAATTGTTGGGAAAACATACATAAAAAAACATTCTTCTTAACCATTCAATATAGTCTCTTTTTTTACTCTTAGTCTTGATTAACTTTCCCTACTTCTATGAGTGTATTTTTATTTGGTACTAAAAAGAAATAAATAAATAAAAAATACAATGAATGAAATTAAAATTAAAAATGTGATATTTAGTTTAAGGAAAATAAAAAACAAGAGAAAAAAAATTAAAAAATCAATAATTGATATAAATTTTTCATTATTGATTATTAGTGATAGGACAACTATTTTTATTTTTTTGAAAAAGTTAGGACAACTACTTTATTGTATAACAATAGGAATAATAAAGTATCATAATATTTTTTTAATGAAAAATATTAATTGTTAGAATGTTATTATTTTGTAGAATGTTAGAGCATCTCCAATGACAAACGCATGCAATAGTTATTAAGTTATTTTTGTGAGTTCCATAATTCCACGTTACTTAGAATGGAGGATAACTAATCTTTCATCTTGAAGATTTGTTTAAGTTTTGTATGGTAGATCTTAAAAAAAAAACTATTAAACTTAAGATTAATCTTAAGGTTTTTTGAGATATTTTTTTTTTAATATTTCTAAGGTTAATACTCATAGTTACCAGTAATAATTTTAAACAAGAATGATTATTTATTTTAATAAGTATTAATAATTAACTTTTATTACTTGTTTAAAACATATTAGTTTTTTTATTGATTAAATTTATTTTACCATCATATTATTTAATTTTGAATGACCATGATTGATGAGCATGGTTATATATAAACATGCTTTGGCTCATTTATAAGCAATAAGATACAACTTTTTTTTATCTCTTAAAATTATAAACAAGATATAAACATGTTCTATTTTTTTCAGTTCCGATGTCCCAAATTATTAAAAAGAACATATTAAATTCATAATAAGATTTGCACTTTAAGGGAAGTATATAAGTCCTTAAGGACAATATGTATCTCTCATACTATTTTTATTTTTAATTAATGTATTTACATGTCATGATATATATTCTTTTTTAATTAATTGATGATATTTGTGATTGAGTGTGAAACAAAACAACACTGTTAGATCGTGAATAGGAAGACTTTGGATTTGGTTCCTTCTATTTGCATTAGCAGTTTTCCTTTCCTTGTCAACAAATTGACCGAGAGATGGACGATTATTTTTCTGGTTTAGGGTTAGAAATTCTATCTCTTAAACCCAAACATAAGAGTTGAACCTTTTCCTTTTGATCTTTAAGAGTTATGTTTTAGTTCCTCTTCCATATAGCTCTACAATGCTAGAGACATGCGCTCATGAGGCTCCTAAGTGTGTTACTCGTTGAAAAAAATAATTTCAATTATTTTAATTTTAGATTTCTAGATATTGTTTAAAGAAAGATAGATATTATTTTATCTTTTTGTTTAGATTTTTAAGATATTACTTGTATACTAGATATTTGTTTTCTTAAATAATACTAAGATGTTAAGTCTATATATAGACAAAGTTTTTCTAGTTATGTATTTTTGTTCCAACTAGTGGTATCAAAATTAGAAAAAGGGGAATATTTCATTGGAAGTGAAAAGTATAAGAGAAAACATAAACCAAATTTGCGACAACTTTCTATATATTTTTTAGAAAAATATATTGTTTTATTTTAAAGATTTGTTTAGATTTTAAAGAAATTACTTGTAAACTAGAAATTTATTTTCTCAATTAAGATTAAAATGTTAAGTTTATAAATAAAGTTTCTAAGACAAAAAGAATCATAAGTCTGAAGAAGATTGGGTCACCACTTTAAGTAAGAAAGAGTCATCACCTTAAGTGAAAGACTAGGTTATAATATGGAGTGAGAATTTAATGATTTTTCAATACTCTTTGTTGACATCCAATTTTTTCTCACTTTTTGTATAATTTATTAATATTTGATTTTCATTTTTTGCAAAAAAAAGAAGAAGACAAAAACAGCCAATGAATGTATTTAGAAAAATCTGTGGTATGAATAACAAATTTAATTCTTTTTGCGTCCTTAGTCAAAAGGGTGTACATTTAGTGTGCTGGGAGATGCAAATAATAAATCTAGAAAAAAACAAAAAAAATGTCTTGCTATTTCCATACTTTATCCAACATACAAAACAATACTCAAAATACACACCAACTATTAGAAGTTCAATGGGGAATTCCAGCACAAAAGAATAAATATAAATGAAAATAAAAGCAAAAATAAAAAGAGAGAAACGGAAGAAGAAAACAAAATCAAAGAGATTTAACACTCAACACCTTAGAACCTCTACCACTACCATGCATTTCTGCAAGCAATAAAGATGCTTTTTTTAGGACCATGGCTTAGCTGCAACTACCAACATAATCGCATAAAATCCTGGATTGTCTTAAAAAAATAAAAATTATTATGAGTAAATATTCACAGAACAAGTCTATAAAAGGAGTTATTTGAATAAGAGTAAAGGTTAGAAAATTTTTTAAGAAGGAGGAGAAAGAGAAGCTGACTACAAACAAGCTAGGTTAAGAACAAAGGAAAATGATTTTGAAGGCTACAACGGGTATTAACTGATACTTTTCTCTCTACTCTTTTTAAAATTCAGTAAAAAAATAATAAGAAGAGGATAGAAAAAATCACATATACCATTGACCACCATCGGAAGCCGTTTTCGATGGTGGCGCCAGCGCGAGGAGACCCTCCATTCTCGATTTCTCCTTTTCCTTTATCTCCTTGCCGATTTTATTTTAAGGATTTGAATTCCTTTCAACTTTTAAGCTGCAGGGGAGACACATGCTAAATGTTTATTTCTACATTTTTCGTGTTTAAACCACCAATCTTGCTAGATACACCCTCTTTCATAGGGTGTACTTAGTTAATATGTGAGTGTAAATAGTAAGTTTATTACTTTATATATTTTGTCCTTTTCTTTTTATTAGATACTTTATTTTTATCTAGTTAAGATATTGTCAAATATATGTTAAATAACAAGTAATAAAATAACGACTAAATCTAACAACAATGACAGTGATAATAATATTAATTTAAAAAATGAGAATTTAAGAATACCCATCTTATATGCTTTTCAAATTTGAATGTCATAAAAATTTGTAGCTGTTATGATTACTATTACATCATTCAAATTATTTAAATTCAAGTTAAAAGTTTTAATAGTGATTATTTTGGATGCACTTCTAATTTGACTATTACAAAAACTAAAAGTTAAAATAACTACTTTTTAGATGCACTTCTAATTTGGTTTCATTCATAAAATCTTTGTTGTTATAATTATTATTATGTCATTTAAATTATTTAATTTAAAATAAGAAGTTTAGTAATATAGTAACATTGTATGCACTTCTAATTTGACTATTGTAAATTATAAAAAAGTTTATGATAATCACTTTCAATGCACTTCCGGTTCGATTATCTTGAATTTTTTTAAAATTAATTATTAAAATATAAAATCATAAAACACAAAACTTTAATTATAACTACTTCAAATGCACTTTGGGTTTACTCATTATAAAAGATATCATGATTTAATAATTATCACTTCAGATGCACTTCTGATTTGACAGTTATATTAAATAATGAAAAATCATCTTTGTAGACACCCAATTTTGTCTAATTTTATTATATACTTTCATATTTCAAAATAAAGTTACCCAATTCAAAGAAAAAGGTTGACAGTGTAAACAGTAAGACTGCTAAATTGGAAGCTTACTGGGACAAAAAACAAAAACAAGTACACTTAGCAAATATAGAAGGTACAAATAGTAATTAACAATCCAAATGAATAATGGGGTGTAGTTAGCAAATTTAAGTGGTATAAATAGCGAAAACTTGAACTAAGGTTTGTTGGTCAGGAAATAATACTAGGTAGTGTATTCAATAGCATAAAAGGTGTAGAAGGCAACAACACAAAAAATACTAGGTGGTGTATTCAATGGCATAAACGGTGTAGAACGCGAAAACGCAAAATCAGAGTCAATCTTAGCCTATTACAGATTTTCAGTGAATAAAAAAACAAAAAGGGAGAAATAAGAAAAATAAATACATATAAAAAAGATAAAAAAAATATAATAAAAAAATTAAAATAAAAAGGGCATAAAAATAAAATGAAATAAAATAATAATTATAAAATAAAAAAAAGAAGGGACACAATAACAAAGTAATTTAAAATTAAAAAAGAGTTTAATAATAATCAGTTTGCATGCATTTCTAATTTGACTATAATAAAAAAGAAAAAAAATTAAAATAATTACTTTGGATGCACTTCCAATTTAATTATTATAAACTCTTTTCAATTAAGACAATTTAAAAATAAAATAAAAAATAAAGTTTTAATCATGACTACTTCAAATCAACTTTTGATTTAATCGCTATAAAAATTATCATGATTTTGTAAATGTCATCTTGGATGCATGTTTGATTTGACAGTTATATTAAATCATAAAAAAAGTTGTGATGTGTCACTTTAGATGCACTTCTAATTTGTTCATTATAAAAATATATTCTAAAATGAACCGAAGAATATTAAAATAAGAAATCAATCAAAAGTCTTCAATATTCAAATCATATAAAGAACTATGTAAATTCTTATTCTCCATTGTACAAGAGATACGTAGTAGCAGAAGTCTTCTCTTATTAAACCCAAAAACATAAAAAATAATTTAATTAGAAAATAAAAATATTAAGAATATAATAAATTTTTTTATAATAGTAAATTATTCTCAATAATTTATTTTTTTAAATATTAAAATTAATTAATAAAATAAAAAATAGTTTTTGTGACTTAAGGGATGAAATATATTTTTTAAAAGTTATTTAATTTTAAACATTTAATTAGAGGTAACTGTCTTTCTGACGAACATGGTAGGATATTAATATTTTTCTTATACGTAATTGACTCCCAAACTTAAAAATTTGGTTTCGCAGACCATTTTTTTTATTTTAAAGGTTTTTCCGATGTTTTTCTTAATAAATATCGATAGTAACTCTCTTTGTTTTCCAAATCATTTTTTTTTGTCTTCCCATCGAGACTCACGTGTCGACAATCTGACCACTTTGAATACATTTCTTATTTGGTTGTGATAAGAATATTTCATAATAAACACAAGAATATTAAAATAAAAAACAAAATAAAAGGTCTTCAATACTCAAATCATTTGAAAAATTACGTAAGTTATAATTCTGCATTGCACTTGAAGATACGTAGGAATAGGAGTTCATTCCTGTTGAGCCCAAAAACATAAAAAAAATATAAATTAGCTGAAATAATAATAATATTTTAAAAATAATAAGTTTCTTAATAATAAATTTCTTTTTTAAATGTTAAAATTAATAAATAAAATAAAATAGTATTTATGCTTTAAGGGTGAGGGGAAAAGAAAAAAATAGTAAAAAATTGAAAATGGATGATGGGTGCTATAATTAAGAATTTAGTGTTATAATGGAAAAAAAGACCAAATCAAAATTAGCTTTAATTGTAATTGAACATCTCTTCTCTTAAATAATTGAAGAAGGTATTTAAGAACTCTAGTCCTGTGCATAAGTTAATCAAACCCTTTTCTAAATAACATTCTTTATAATTTTCTTTTCAAAACATGTTATCCAAATAAATATAATGATGATTTTTTTATTAATAAAAAACTAATGACAAGGAACAGGACTCGTAGACCTTAACATGAAAAAATTATCACATAATCTCATACTACTATGTTATTTATGATTCCAATAAATAAGTATTCAATTTATAATTATTTGATTAGCATAATTAAATTACAAGATAAATTAATTAATTATATGTTAGATAGGGGTGTTCATTGGGCTGGATTATCCGAAAACTCAATCCAATCCAACCCAACATAGATTAGGTACAATTTTTCTTATGATTAAGTGAAATATGACTCATACCAATCAAATTTAATTAATAAATAACATATTTTTTTAAAAAAAAAACAAAGTAAACTTTGAATTTTAGAAAGTATAGTTTTTAACAACCTTTATACTAGTACTTTTTAACAATTAAAAAAACTAAATAATTTTAACATTAAAGACGTTAAAATTCCATTAAAAAAAGCATAATCAATTTTTATAAAATATGATGTATATGATAGGAAATCCACGAGGTTTTCTTTTACTTTTTCATAGAAAAAAAATATTTACCAAAATACGCATCCCACATTATTTATCTAAATAACATATTTTACAATTTATGTTGAGAAATTGATTATGTAGAACCAATTTTTCAATGTTTTATATAAAAAACCTATAAGAGACTGGTTGTCAATAAACCAATTTTTTATAGGATATTTTTTTTTAGATTTGCTTTTACTATTTATATTAAGAAATTAGTTTTCTGGAACCAATTTGTGTTTTATTTTTTTTATGTAAAAAGTTATAAAAAATGGTACTTGAGCAACCAATTTTTTTTAGTTTTTTTTAGATTTATTTTTTAAATTGGTTTTAATTTATTTTTTATATACTTATGTTTTTCTAAAGTATGATTTTAAAATTTTTTTAAGTTAAGTAGTATTTCATTTTGTTTTTTATGTGTTTTATTTTTATGTTGTGTATCTTTTCCATTATTTTAAATTTCTCTGAATGCTTTATAATTTATTTTTAGTTTAAAATTTTTAAAAAATTCAGATTTTTAAACCTAATATTTTAAATTATTTTGGTAAAAAGCATTTAAAAAATTTAACTTAAAAAATATAAATTGAAAAATAAATTACAAAGCATTTAAAAAAATTAAAACAATGAAAAAAGATACACAACGTAAAAATATATAAAATAAATATAAATTGACTAAAAAATTTTTAAAAATTTTAATTTTATATATTATGTATCTTTTTTTCATTTTTAAAATTCTTTTAAACGCTTTGTACTTTATTTTTTTAGTTCATAGTTTTTAAGTTAAAATTTTTTAATTTGTTTTTTATGTTTTTTTTTGTGACATTAATGTTTATTATTTTTTGTATACTCATATCAGTTAAATTTTTAATATTTTTTTATGTTTTTTTAAATTTTATTTTTGGATTTATTAAGTACATAAGTATTATTTTTTATTTAAAGACTAACTAGCTTTTTTTTAAGTTTATATAAATTTTAGTTATTATTTTAATGCAATTAATTTTTTGTTAAAGTTAAGTAAGTGAAAATAATTTCTCAGTGAACAAGTACATCAAACTAACATGTATAATTTTTTAACAATATATATAAATATATGAAACATGTTACAAAGAAATGTAAAAAAATTATGCATGCACTACATAAACATAAGCTTATAGGGCAAATTGTACTGACCCACAAATATTATCTGATCCAGAGACTATAAGGACAAAAATAGATAGTCCAAAATCAACACGTACAACCTAAAAGATGTTCTTTGTGTAGGAATGAAGGTCATTCAAAAAGAAAATGTCCTTTTCGTCAAGAAACTTCCCAACAATATTTATTGACTCTATGTATTCTTAGTTACATTATGTAACTTGGATTGCAAGATTATGTTAATTTTTATAACATTTTATATCTTCAAAACTTATATCTAACACTTAAATAAAATTAATATTTTATAATCTTAAAAATAATATTTCTGATATAAAAAATATACACTTAAAAAATATACCAAAATAATTTTAAAATAATTGAAATATTAGGTTTGAAAATCTTAATTGAAAAATAAATTTGCAAAGCATTTAAAAAAATTTAAAATAATAGAAAAGATACACAACATAAAAATAAAATACATAAAAAAAAAATCAAATATAAATTAACTTAAAAAATTTTTAAAATCATACTTTAAAAAAACATACGTACATAAAAAATAAATTAAAAAAAATTAAAACCAATTGTTGGGTAATTAATTTTTTATAGGTTTTTTCATAAAAAAATAAAGCACGTTTAAAAAATGATTTTCTTTAAACTAATTTCTCAACATGAATAATAAAAAAAATTTTAAAAAAAAATACCCTATAAAAAATTTATTGTTGAACAACCAATTTCTTATAGATTTTTTACATAAAAAAAAAATAAAACTAGTTGAAAAATTGATTTTTCCATAATCAATTTTTCAATACAAATAATAAAACAAGTTATTTAGATAAATAAGGTGGGTTGAGTGTTTGGTAAATATTTTTTTTTTTATAAAAAAGAAAAAAGCCAACAGATGATGATTTTATTTATTTTTACAGTAAGGTGTGTTGGGAAGTTGGAACAATATATTATGGTGCATCCGCATGGGTTTGCGCACTCAAGTGGTAAAAGGCAGAGCCTAGAGGGAATGTTTTGGTTTTGTTTGGAAAGTCAATGCATATTTGGCATTTGGAAATGATTTGTGAGCCAATGGATGGAGAAAGAGAAATAGAAACACCAAATCTATTCTATTCTAGCCAGGACGTTCCTCTAATTCATTCAATGCACATCAGTTCACCTTCTACTTTTTCAATTTAATTGAAAGGAATTAAATTCTTCAAGAAAGCCATCGGGGAATTCCTTTCTACCTACCGAATTAATGCAGACAGTTACATTTGTCTATACTATAGTTACGAGTGCATCACAGCACCAACACATAAAATTAAATTAGCAAGCTAATTAATGAATATATATAGTGATGATGAAGAAGAAGACTGTAGAGAATTTATGGCTCACCCTTTTGCCAGGTTTATGAGTCAGTTACTGAACACTGTTTGAGCCTCTTATCCATACCAATACCAGCAAGATCTACCATAGGGAACAAAGATTGTAACTGTTTGGACACATCAAGAACAATTCTTCTACACGCTTTTCTCTTCATGGCTGGCCTTGATTTTATCTTCTTGGGTGCACCTGGGCATTCTAGGATTCTTGAAGCCGATGATGTTGGAGTGTTGAAGCCGTCCTTGGAAGGATCGGATCCCACGTTGGAACAAGGAATCTCTATTTTCAAGTTTATAGGACGCGTAACCATGCTGATGTTGTTGCGGTCGCGGTCGCGCTCACGCTCTTGCACTGATAATTGCTTGAGTCTAATTAGCTGGTGATTATGATGTTCCTTCTGTACCCCTTGATCTGGATCCACGTTGTCAGAGAGAAACACCTTGGAATTGGAAGCAAAACGAAGAAGAACCGGATTCCGAGACCATCAAGAGAAGCTCAGCGGTCAGAAACGTAGCTTAGCTAGCTATGCCTATACCTATAGTTAGAGAGGACATAAAAAATCATGGTGGATGAATTTGGGTGAACTTAGCTATAACATAAAGTAATGAATGAAACTTCGTTGTAACTCAAGCTTAATTTCAAAAAAATAAAAAACATGCATGGTGGATGAGGCGTCGTGAGAGAGAGTTTGTACTTTTAAGGGAAGGAGCTCGGGCGGAGAATCCAATGCAACCTTAATTTCTCTCTCCCTCTCAATATATAGCCTGCATTATGGGGAAAGTATATTGCCTCACTTTACTCCCCTCACCCCCTCACCCCTCAACCCTCACCCCTCACCCCTATTAGTATAAAACTCTAAATGTGCCTTCAACAAGTTTACTTTTTTTTTTTTATTATTATATTTCATTCATCATAATATTTTATTTATTCATTAAATAAATTTCAATTAGAATATACTTGCATATACCAACCTCTAAGTATAAACTCTGATTTCCGGTAAGATTATTCATTTTTATAATAACCAATTTAAAAGTTAATACCAATAATTCTTAATTTGTAATTTAAACACAAACATAGAATATTTAATATTTAAAAATACCAACGTTATAATATTTCAAGTATTAATTAGTAAGAAAAAAAAGAGAATAATTTTTCAACTATTCAGAAGAAAAAAAATTAATACTTGATGAGAGACTGGTTAATATTTAATATTTTACCATTAAAGTAAATTGGTGGTTGAATTGCTTAGTATCTGCAAAGATCATCTAACATATTAGTTAAGCTCCTAAATTAGTATTCTAGCTACTAGCTAGCTATTATTCTGACATGGATGTTTAACAAGGATATTTAATTTGATCTCATAAATCTTGTTAGTAAATTAATTGTTAATTGCAGGTAATTAATATCTTTGGTTCCTAGCTCTTATGGCAAGAAAAAAAAGGAACTTTTCCCATAACTTGCACATAAAGTTGGCTATGCAAGTTGCGAGTTACTTTGGTGCGGCGTAAATAAGGGTGAGCAGCACGATAGACATTGTATTAGTTGCCGGACGCAAGGGCTGCAGAAAATGTTATCGCCATTAATTGAGTAGTATAATTATAGTCACTGTCGAAACTCCAAAGCCTTTTCAAAACAAAACAATTATATATCCCCAACATTATAATTGCATATGCATGTTCACTTAGATTTCATTGTGTTTTTAACTTAATTCAAACCTTAAATAATAACTTTACTTCTCTTTAATCAAATAAAGCAATCATAGGCTAATATATAGATATTTATTCTATCAGACTGATTCCATCGCTCATCCAAATTCGAAAGAAAGCTAAAGTCGTAATCTCCATATATAATTTTAATTATATACGAAGAAAAATTAATAGTATTTTCTTTTTATCTATAAGTGAGTTTTTTAATTGATTATAAGAATAGCTAGGCTGTATATATAGCTGACATAGGGGTTAGTTAATACGTAGCCACTAGTTCTTGCAAGAATATATATATATATATATATATATATATATATATATATATATATATATATATATATATATATATATATATATATATATATATATATATATATGGATACAAAGTCCTTAGTCGGATGGTTCAATATGAAGTTTATGAAATATTTTTGAGATATGATAAAAAGGATATTACAAAGGTGTTTGCAGATTTTCATAAAAATAGAAAGCTTTCACGAGACTCTAATACCTCTTTTATCTCCTTAGTCCCAAAGAATGAATGTCCAAGTGGTCTTGGAGATTATATACCTATTTCATTAATTGGGGCGATCTATAAAATCATAGCAAATATGCTAGCTCACTAATTAAAAAGGGTGCTCCCAATGATTATTTAAGAGACATAAACTACATTCATTAAAGGTAGGCACTTATTAGATAATGTTGTGATTGTTAATGAGGTGATTCAGGAGGAAAAGTAGTATAAGAAACCTCTTTTGATGTTTAAAGCATATTTTGAAAAGGTCTATGACTAGGTTAGCTAGCCTTTCCTATTCTATATGCTTAGGTGCTTTGGATTTGGGGAAAGATGAATTGGTTGGATCCAAGGGTGCCTCCAGTCTTTGTCAGTTTCAATTTTTGGTGAAAGACAGTACTACTCCGAAATTCTGTATGCAAAGAGGTTTAAGGTAGGGGATCCCCTGGCTCCATTCCTGTTTTTGATTGTAGCAGAAGGGCTTGGGGATTGATAAGAAAGCATAGTCAATAAATCTCCTACCTGGAATTAAGCTACGTAATCAAGATCTCTGGGTGGCGATTCAACAATATGTTGATCATACTATTTTTATAGAGTCGTCAAAGCTCCAAAATGTTTATTCGCTGAAGAGTGCTCTTCAGTGTTATGAATTAGCATCAAAACTGAAGATCAACTTTCATAAGAGTAGTCTGTGTGTATAGGTGTGAAGAGGGATGAGCTGTTGTCCTTTACATCTATACTAAATTGTGAGTTGTTGTAATTTTCATTCTTCTATCTAAGGAGTTTCGATGGGGGCTAATGTGAGGTGTGAGCGTGTTTGCAAGCCAATGATTGATAAAATGGGAGCGAAAGCTAAATCGTGGAAAAAGAAAAACTTTTCTTTGGGAGGACGGATATGCTTGATCAAGTCTACCCTTTCTTTCGTCCCTCATTATTTTTCGTCTTTCTATAAGTTCACAAGAAGATGGCCAATATCATTCAATCTATGCAAAGGAAATTTTTGTGGGTGGTTCAGAAGAGTGTAACAAAGTGGCTTAGATAAGTTTGGAGCGGGTATGTATAGAGGAAAAGTTAAGGAGAGCTCAACGTTAGGGATGTGGAGGCATTCAATAAAGTGCTCCTTGGTAAATGACAATGGAGACTCCTTAAGGGGGGAATACCCTCTGGATAAAAGTGTTGGTGAAAAAGTACGGGGAAGATATCAAGAGACATCTAGGAGTGAGACAGAGGAGAAAAGGATCCCATGGCGGAATGATATACCGAAGATAACTTTTTTAGAGGAGGAGGAGTGGTTTCTTGGTATGGTCAAACCTCAGGTCAGGGGTGGCTCTCTGTTTAAGTTCTAGGATGATGAGTGGAAGGTGTTAGGAGGGTTTAAATCTGAATTCTCTGTCCAACCAGAAAGAGGCAACAATTTTAGAGCTTAGAGAGTGGAGGGACCAAAGATGGATTTGAAGGCTTAATTTGAGAAAGGGTCTTGTTTAGTTGGTAAGAAGAGTGAGTTAGGGAGTTGGAAGGGATTAGTGTACAAAGTGATGTGAAGGATGAATGAGGGTGGGGAGTTGGGGTTGGGAACTCCGACCAATATTCTATGAAGGAAGCATATCAGTTAGTGTGTGGTGGGTCTCACGACCATTCCTCTTTATTTTTAGAAGGTTATAGAAGTCTAAGGTATCGTCTAAGGTGTTGGCATTCTCTTGGAAGGTGACTCATAACAAGTTCCCTACAAAAGATGGAATTGGCAAAGAGGGGGATCATTTTACTTGCTAACATGATGTGACCTGTTTGCAATGTGCAGAGTGAATCTTTAAGTCACTTGCTATTCACATTGTCAATCTAGTTACCAATTTGGATGTACTGTTATGAATGGTTAAGCTATTTGATTGTCTTGCCTTCGGACAATGAATCTTGCTTCTGGTATTTTTTGAGCATTTCCTCTTCAAAAGGAAAATTCACCAGGACATTCTCAATGTTATTTGGTTGGCTATAATGTGGCGGTATTTGGTTAGCTAGAAACGCTTTAATATTTAAGAATAAACCTTTTATTGTTGAGGAAGTTTGACAGTTATCAATGCAAAGAACTTGGATATGCTTAAAAGGGTTTTTTAATGCTTTGTCAATATCATTTGTTGAGTAGTCTATTCAGTCGGAATTGTGCTTCACAAGAATTTATAAGAGGATTGCATAACTTTGGCTTTAGATTTATGGTTTGGATGGTCTTTGTATATGTGAGAAGAGAAACTTTAGTAGTTGTTGTGATGACTTGTTTAGATGTAATTTCTAAGTTTTCTATGTATCGGTAAAACCAAGCTACCCCAGATAATTTTTTTTTGACTTGAAAGGTCTTGTTACTGCTAAATCTAATTAATAAATTTGCTTCTCTATATATATATATATATATATATTCACATGCACACACAAAAGATATAACAATTAAATTAATTATTAGGACAGGATCGTTATAACAAAAGGTATTTATATACATCTTATACTATATATTATGGAAATAAATTCTCTCTATTTTCTTTTTGTCTATTTCTTCTATTTTCTATACTTTAAAAAAAGTTAACTAAATATAAATTATATAAATTTTATGAAATATAATATTTATTTATTGAAAAACTTAATAATTAAAGAAAATGGAGAGAATCTTAACTCATATATTATATAAGGAATTTAAGTTTAATATATTATATATGAAAATTATTTAAATTTGATTTCGAACCATAAATCGACTCTAGCTGATGTTATATACACTTCATGTTTAAAATATTATTCTCTCTTTCATTATTTGTCCCCAAAATAAAAATATTATGGATGTAAATTAGTTCTTAGTTAACGTTAGTAAAATATAGCAACATATAGACTAACATGTTAATATTCATTGTTACTTTTTTTTTGTAGGGACTAAATATTCATTACTTTAAGAATTATTAACATAATTTTATTATTTTAAAGACTACTTAAGAAAGAAAACAATTCTTGAAAAATAAATATCGAAGATACTTCAATATTATAATTAGAATTTGTATAAGGCATACATTTCATTTCTACTATGTATATCAATCAACACCGTTTTAGATACATGTGTTTGGAAACCCTTCCACAGCTATCGAATTTGATGTAATTTTTAATGCCATGAATAAAGCTATAAAAACTTGGTTCCTATATTTCTTTCTATTAAGAAAGATAAACTGCATTCATGAATAATTTTGAAACACACATATAATTAATTGAAATGAGATCATCTCCTATTTTTAATTTATACTTCCTGCCTTTTTTTTTGTAAGAGTCAATTAACTGCTTTACTAGAACTAATTAAAAAATTAATTAATTTAGATAATAACATTATTTTTCCTAACTTAATATTTATTTTCCATATTTTTTGTAACGTTAACCAGGCATACTTTTATTTTTAAATTATTAATTTTGATTCTTTTAATGTCTCGTATCATCAATATAAATATACATTCATTATTTTAATTTTTATTGACTATATGCATATGAATAGTAGATTCTTACACAAGATAAAAGTCTAATGCATTCTACTTATTATTTTTTAAATCCAGAAATAGCTCATAATTAATCCATAAAATATTCTAAATTAATTCTTATAAAATTGACTAAGTCCAACTTCTAATTTGATTTTCATAAAAAGACTTAAGGGAAGATAAAGTAATTAATCAAAAAGTTTAATTGATATACTTTCTTAGTATAAAAAAATTTACACTAACATATTTAATAAGTAAAATCAACAAATTTAACACGAATCAAAGGTTGTTGTGATTGAATGTTAGATTGTACACATTTAAGTTCAAATATTAAGGATGCACATGTTGATTGACCTAAGTGAATTTTTTTTTTAAAATGAGTTTGTTTTTAAAAAAATTATCAAATGAGTTTGTTTTTGGGTTTGACTTGGTCAAACTACAACTTGCCTAGGTGATTGCCAAAGTATAAAAAATTCCTAAACAAGATGCAAATGTCAGACCTGACTAGCCAATGTCAAAGCCACAATTGCGAGTTGCGATTTAACTGACCTTGAACCAACACTCTTATTTGTCTGTCCAATAGTTGCATATTAGCACAAATCTATAGGACACCAGACAGTAAATGGTATTTGTGGTTTTGATACGGCTACAAATGGACCAATGCATTTGGGGAACAAATTTCTAGATACCTAAAACCACAAGTGCGACTTACATTTTATGTGAGTATTATTATTTTTAACTAACAAAACCCAAAATGATTAAGATACTTAAATTGAAAATATGACTTGTGGTTTGTGTTTAATTTATAAAATTTAAGTTTAAAAATTAACTTGATAGTAAACTAAATTTAAAAGTAACTTTTTAACAAATTTAAAAAAATAATGAATTTAAACTGTAACGTAATTTTAAAAAGATTCAAAGTTTTTAACTGTAACGTAATTTAAAAATGATTTAAAAAATTAAAGTGATAACAAAATTTAAAAAATCCAAAGTTGAAAACTAAATTTAAAAAACAAATTCAAACCGTAACGTAAAATCCAACAAAAGTAACTTTAAAAAAACTTTTAAAAACGTAATAAAAGGAAAGTAAATTTAAAAAATACAAATTTAAAAAACTAAGTTTAAAAAAGGAAACTTTTTAAAAAAAGATTTAAAAATTTAAAAAGATAACAAAATTTAAAAGTCAAAAGTTGAAAACTAAATTTAAAAAACAAATTTAAATTGTAACGATTTTAAATTTTTTAAAGTTACATTTTTTACGCTTTTTAATTTTTAATTTTTTAAAAACGTAAAAAATTAAAAAAAATAGTTTTTACTTTTTTAATTTACATTAAAATTTTAAAAACGTAAAAAATTAGGAAAGGAAATTTAAAAATTAAAAAACATGAAAAATGTAACTTTAAAAAATTTAAAAAGGGTACAGTTTAAATTCGTTTTTTAAATTTAAGTCTCATTTGGAGTGGTTTTGAGTTTCTAGTTTATAGTTTTAAAATGAATTTTGAAAACAAAGTTTTCACTCAAATTCAAAAATAATAAAATTTAGTTTTCAGATCTCTATTTTTGTTTTATTTATTTAAGTTTATTAAATAATTTCTCTTGTTACCCTTGATCATTATCTTCGATCGGTGGTTATCAACCACCACCACCTCTGACCGGAAGTCATCAGCCCTCACTTTTGACCAACAGTCACCGATTGTCACCTACGATTGACAGTTATCGATCGCCACCTCTGACTGGCGATTGTCGGCCACCACATCCGACCCATAGTCACCAGCCACCACCTTCGAGACCAGTCACTGCCTTCAACCAGCGATCACGGGCTACTACCTTTGGTCAGCAATTACCGACCGCCATCTTCAATCAGCAGTCACCAACCACCTCCTCCGATCACCAATCACCGACCACTGACCGCTACTTTCAACAACAACAACTGTCTTACCACCTCCAATTAGTGTTTTGGTTAAAATTTGAAAACAATGTTTTGAATTTGGAAGAAAAAAAAAAAGATGTTGTTTTTAAGATTTTGAAAATTTAAAACCAGATTTTTTTTTATTTTAAAATTAAAAACCAAAAACCACCCCAAATGCAGCCTTAGTTTTCAATTTTTGACTTTTTAAATTCTGTTATCTCTTTAAATTTTTAAATATTTTTTTAAAAAATTCCTTTTTTAAACTTAGTTTTTTATATTTATATTTTTAAATTTACTTTTTTTATTTTTTTATGTTTTTAATTTTTTTAAAATTACTTTTTTTACTTTTACATTACAGTACTCTTAGAATTTGTTTTTTAAATTTAGTTTTCAACTTTTGACTTTTTAAATTTTGTAATCTTTTTAAATTTGTAAATCTTTTTAAAATTACATTACAGTTGAAAATTTTAAATCTTTTTAAAATTACGTTTCAGTTTAAATTTGTTATCTTTTTATTTTTATTAAAATTTTGTTAAAAATGACTTTTAAATTTATTTTGCTCTCAAGTTACTTTTTAAACTTAATTTTATAAATTGAACACAAACCAAGTCTTACTCAAAGTTTTAGTGTCTTATAAATCCACACTACTCAGTATCTATTGGTTAAAATTAAAGGCGGAATAATATTCATATAATATGCAAGTCACACTTACGGTTTTAAGTGTCTAGAAATTTGTTTCTCCACATGCATTAGTTCATCTATAAACAAAAAAAATAAAAATATCAAAACCGTAGATGCCATTTAAAGTTTGTGTGTCCAGGAAATCTAGGCTGGTATCTAACACTAGATAGAGAAGGAATATGAGTCCAAGACCAATCAAATTGCAACTCAAGTTGTGGTTTTGACGTTGACTCCTTCGACCCACAAATGACATTTATGTGTAGAATTTTTGTCACTTAAAAAATTAGAGTTTAATTGGTATATACGGTAAAAATTTTTACTACATTGACATTCAATTATAACCTCTTCCTTCTTAATAAATTTGTTTGACTTTACTTATTATTACATTAGAAGTCACGAAAAGTTATAATTAAATGTTGGTGTAATTTTTTTTTACACTTAAAATATAACAATTAAACTCTAAAAATAAAAATTATACAAGAGTATAAATGGACATGAAATTTAAACCGCACTTACGATGACTTTCAAATTAAAAAACATAATCATTCTAATAGTTTTTTTAAAACAGATCTATTTAAATAATTTTTTTAAAAAAACAGACCGACTCAAATCGATCAACGATAATGGATATAGAATTAGCGAAGAATAGAGAAGTGAGTTTGAGACATTAGCTTAACTCTGAATCATCGAATTTATTTGAATGAATGGTATTGAGGAAAGTAGAGCGCATGTTGAAAACATTAATTTGAGATTTGAGAAATATATGGGTCCCACTGCCGGCATTACTAACGTTCCTGATTATTGGGCAGGCAGAGGCAGGTGTTGGTTCGGAAGCACTTAGGATTCCCAAACTTTACCATCAAACCATATGGGGATACTATACTTTATGAAAGGGAGGGTTGCATAATTTGTATTTTAGGTAGATCTTAGAGGGGTACAGAAAATGCAAATTATAACATTCTTGAAAAACAATAGACTAGTCACCATATTTACTTATGTTTGTATACAAGAGAGGAAAAGATATTATCCATCTCGATAGACGAAATGGACAAAAGGAATGTGCAGAAAAGAAGGAGGACCCAATTGGATTTGCCTGAATTTCACCCCATCTACCTTGGAACATGATCAAAGTGACCTATGACCTATGTTGAGGACCACATATCCATCCCCTGCTCTTCTTACATCCTATACTCTATTTTGTTTGCTTCAATCTGGGTTCAGCAATAGGTTGGGTGGATCCAGTTTCTGTTCATTTCACTTAATTTAAATGATTTTTTTTTAATTTTTTACTCGTCTTTAACGGTTTATTCTTATGGTTGATAATTTATTGGTTTGCAACGTTTAGACTTTAATTTATCACATTTTTAATAAAAATTATAAACTTTCAAAATAAAAATTGGTTTATAAAAATAAAAAGAACTTATGTCATAATCTTAAAAAATGTTTCACACTAAAAAATATTTAATTAAAGAAGATGAATGTTAAATAATTAATGTTTCTACACTTGGTTAAAAAAAATATCATATATATATATTTTTCTATGAGTACAATTAGTATCAATTATATTAATTATTTAAGAAGATAAAAATCAATAAAATTATTATTAATTATAAAACTAAAAAATAATATATATATATATATATACAAATATAAAATAGGTGAACCCATTTAATTCGTCCACGGTCACACCCATTCCTTGCAACCCATTCAAAAGCATATGTTAATCCATTTAATCTGTGCAAAATTAATTGAATATCAAATTTTTTTAATCAATTTGTTCAATTGGGTCGGATTACAAGTTTCTGACCAATCCTAACTCTTGCAACCTGCATCAACAACCCTTTTTATTTTTCAATTGTCATCAAGTTTGCCCTTTTTCTTCCTATTCCTTGCTTTTTCACCATTCACATTTTTCTTTAGCAATTTCTTTGATACTTCAAATTTTTGGTGTTTCACAAAACCTCCAAATCCATTTATCCGTAGTTGAGGAAATGATAATGAAACATGTAACGTTGTTCCAAAAGTAACACCAAACAATGCATCTATTTTTAGTTAATTCACTCCCCGTACGATATTTAGGTCTGTCAATCAATTTGAAAAAATTATTGATCAAAACAAAATGTATGTAATTCTAATTAATATATGAGTACTCGTGTACTCCTACTGCCTAAACATACAAATTAAGAAATAGAAAGGCATAATAATGTAGGGTATCAACAAGGCGAAAAGGACCAAGAATGAAAAGTAAAGGGAGCATAACACACACTCTCATGGAACATAATTGCAGCCCATGCTCATGCTTAATCATTTTGCTTCCCATCCCTAACAATCATGAACCGTCTCTCCTTCCAAATTTCAACCTTTGTCTTTCCTTAATTTCCTCTTCTACAAATTATTTAAATTTATTACCAAAATTATCATAAAAAATATTGCATTCTTAAGAAAATTGAAAAGATATTCTGAGTGAATTATCCAAACACACCGTTACGTTGTTTTACTTGATTTTCAATCTCATGGAGAAGGGTGGAAATGTTGCATTCTTAAGAGAATTGAAAAGATATTCTGAGTGAATTATAACTTTTATTTTTTTACTTTTTTTGTATAATTGGAATTAAGTAAAAAAATATTTTTAAAAATAGTAAAATGTAAATAAAAAAAATAAAATTGTTAATATAAGATTCCATAAAAGATCATTATTGAAAATATAATGTTTATAGGAGAGTATTGGGGCAAATGAATGAGGTGCAGGGGCGAGTTGCCTTTGTCGTTTAATGGTATGGTAGGAATAGCAATGTGGAACGGACATGTGCATGAGATGGAGGCCCAAATTGAGAGGAAGAAGCTTCTAATGGTAATGCTAAAAATGGGCCAAGCTAATAAAAGCAATGTATATGCGGAGCCACAGATCGAAAGGACACGCGTGACGAACAACATGAATATCGTTCATGGAACCGGACGTTGTGGTGTGGACGTGGTCGTGGACTCTTTCATTTTCATTTTAAAACCCAAACACATTCAATGTCGAGGTTTCATTTGGGCGTCCCCTCCCATCTATCACCATCACTTTTTACGTTCAGGTTCTTTCCTCACTTCTTCTTCCTTCTTTTCTAATTCAAAACCACACTTTTTATTTATATTATCCAACATGTAAATCATTACCCTTTATTTATTGTTTTATTCATAATAATTTTTTTATCTTTACATCTGGCCATGTCATGTCTATTAATGAATGTTTGTGCAGTTTTTTTGAAAGATAATGGCAGACACTGAGGATATTCAACCACTGGTCTGCGATAATGGAACAGGAATGGTTAAGGTAAAGAAATAAGTGAACATAATGTGATTATTATTAATTTTAAAAGAATGTTTGGTGGTGTAGTAATGAAATGAAGTGTGAGTGTAGGCTGGATTTGCTGGAGATGATGCTCCAAGGGCAGTGTTTCCTAGCATTGTTGGTCGGCCACGGCACACGGGTGTGATGGTTGGGATGGGGCAAAAGGATGCATATGTTGGGGATGAAGCTCAGTCCAAGCGTGGTATACTAACTCTGAAATACCCAATTGAGCATGGTATTGTGAGCAACTGGGATGACATGGAGAAGATCTGGCATCACACATTCTACAATGAACTCCGTGTGGCCCCAGAGGAGCACCCCGTTCTGCTCACTGAAGCCCCTCTCAATCCAAAGGCTAATCGTGAGAAAATGACCCAAATTATGTTTGAGACCTTCAACACACCTGCTATGTATGTTGCCATCCAGGCTGTTCTATCCCTTTATGCCAGTGGCCGTACAACCGGTTAGTCTTTCAAACAACCTCTGCTCTCTACGCTTCAAAATTCTATCATGTCCACAAAAGGACTTCTTTATTCCAATTTTTTTTAGTTACATTTTCAAATCTAATTATACTTTTTCAAACTCAATTCCAATTTTATATGCTTGAACCTCTCTATCTGACTTCAAGTAAGTGAGCTAATCTGGTTGAGGCTGTCTAGCTTGCCTGGTTGCCATCATGCTTGTTACATTAATTTGTGCAGGTATTGTTCTGGACTCTGGAGATGGTGTCAGCCACACTGTGCCCATTTATGAAGGCTATGCCCTCCCTCATGCCATCCTACGTCTTGACTTAGCAGGGCGTGACCTCACTGATGCCCTCATGAAAATCCTTACTGAGCGTGGTTATTCCTTCACTACCACAGCTGAGCGAGAAATTGTAAGGGATATGAAGGAAAAGCTGGCTTATATTGCCCTTGATTATGAGCAAGAGCTTGAAACTTCAAAAACCAGTTCTGCTGTTGAGAAGAGCTATGAGCTGCCTGATGGACAGGTCATCACCATTGGTGCTGAACGTTTCCGTTGTCCTGAGGTTCTCTTCCAGCCATCCATGATTGGAATGGAAGCTGTTGGCATTCATGAGACCACATACAATTCAATTATGAAGTGTGATGTTGATATCAGGAAGGACTTGTACGGAAACATAGTCCTCAGTGGCGGTTCCACCATGTTCCCTGGTATTGCTGATAGAATGAGCAAGGAAATCACAGCCTTGGCCCCAAGTAGCATGAAGATCAAGGTGGTTGCTCCACCCGAGAGAAAGTACAGTGTCTGGATTGGTGGCTCTATCTTGGCTTCTCTCAGCACTTTCCAACAGGTAAGCATTCTCTGGTTCAGTGATTCTAATGAATGCTGTAATTTGTGTTGCAAAAGTGATGAAATCCCAATTGGTGATGTCTCATGCACTTTATTTTTGAGATGTTTGTTTTGACATGTTCAACTTATTTGAGATGTTAATGATAACGCACTTATTTTTGGAAATGCAGATGTGGATTGCGAAGGCAGAGTATGATGAGTCTGGTCCTTCAATTGTACACAGGAAATGCTTTTAAATGCTGCAGAATGGCTTGGGGTAGGTACGGTGTCCTCATTTGGCAATTCAGTAGCAATTTGCAATGATCCAAGATTTTTCTTAACAAAATGTTTGTGTTGTTAGAACAGCGAACTGAGATAAAGTGGAGTTTAATGGCCGAATTAATTCTTTCATTTGTTTTGTTTTACACTTTTACCGTTGGTAATTGTTGAACAGTTGATCTTTAATGATAAATCAAAACCATATCAGTTTATTACTTGCTTCCTCGTGTAATCTTCTATTTAAACCAGACTCGGATTTCTAAAATTCATTCTAAAAGAGAATAAATAAGCATATATGCTTCAAGTTAAGTTGGACCTTCTAATCAAACTGGACCTTAGATTGGGTTATATGACATCAAGCATCTATTCCAATAGGATGCCGAGTTGAGATTTGTACATACACAATTGGTGTACATATCGAATTTTTAAATCTCTTATAGCATGTTAGTTGTAATTGGAGTTGGGTTAAACAGGATGGAGTGCTCACCACGTCCTTGTGGCTTGTCCCACACCTCTGCATATGACGCAGCAGAAATACACCCCGGGAGGACAAATATGTCCAGATCCCAAGCCACAGACCCGTCGGAGGAGTCATAATTTTACATATTTTTCAGTTTTTCACTACAAGAAAACTGAGTTGGAAACAATTGTGTTTGATTTTTTTGGTTGCTGATCGACATTTTAAATATTTATATAGTAAATGCTTCATGCTTTTGCTATTTTAATACCTATATACACCGGCAGTGTATAAGAGTTTTACATTATGATTAATTTTATTTACATGACTTTTTAAAGTATTAATTATTAAAGTTAACAAATTTATCATATATAAAGAGTTATGAATATCTGTCAGTGTGTCAATATGTAAGTATTTTTCTCAAAGTTGAATGTTTTACACAGCAATGTCCAAAATAAATTATAAACTACCGTAAGTCATAAACACCTATCTTGCGACTAAGCTCGACAGTGCTACACCTTTTGAATGAAATCTTTTTTAATGAAATTAATTTTGTATAATTCGTGTAATTTATGTTTGAATACTTTTGTTATAAAAGTAAATTTGGAGTAAAATTTAGCGTAAAATTGTTCATTTAATGCAAAAGTTATTATAAAATTCTTCTATCCTAAATTAATTTTGAACTTAAAATCAACTAAATATGTTTTGTCTGAAAACAATATTGATTTGAAAATCAATTTTAAAATGCAAAACTAAACATATAGGTAGGTAAGAGCCGTGATTCCAATTCTGTTTTTCTGTTTTTTCTTCTCCCAAATTTGTGGTATTAATTTTAAATTCAATGAATATATCTTTAGAGGTACTAAAAAAAATAACACACATTTTTTTGTCAATACATTTTTTTTATATTTTTATAATAAATTACATTGATATATTCTGAAATTTTATGAAATTGAACCAACTACGTTGATATACTTCGATATTCTTTTATATATATATATATATATATATATATATAATATTTATCAAACAGTTAAAGAATTATATAATATATGTCGAGACGGGATAGTCAGTGGCATATGTAGAGTAGTTCCTAGAAAAAATAATATTAAACAATAAAAATTATTGACTTTTATTTTTAAAAGATTTAAAAGTATTTTCATCGGGAAAAATTTGTTAAATACTGTTTTAATCAGGTATACTATTATTATAAATAAATCTATAAAATTATACATGTTTTAAACAGAAATTGATAAATGCTTTTAAAGTATATAAAAAGTTGTACATTTGATCTATTGAGAGAAAATTGAACATATAAAAGTAATTGACATGTGATACACGACTTTCACTTTTTTCTATTAGGTATCATTTTCTTCTTTTAACAAACTTCTCATTTCGGCTGTCTTTCAGATTTCTAAGCTTGATTTACTATATATGTAGGACGTATTTAGATTAGAATGTATGGTAGAATTTGTGGTTAAATATTTACACAACTATATAATCATCAAATGGTAGATTTCTTAAATTTTTTTGCTTAAATATTTACAAAGCTATATAATCATCAAATATTAATCGTTTATTATTATTTAATATTTTTAAATGTGATTTTATTTAAAATTATTAATATATATTGTGAATCTGAAGTAACAAATTGACGCCTTATACACTAACAGATAACTTTATCAGTATGCAAAATTAAGAATTTAATTTAAATATATTGACAGTATATATTTATACCGTATTATTTAATTATAAATTGATATGGATGATAAAATTTTTAAGTTTAATTATAATTACTTTGAAAAGTATATTGGAGATAATTTTGAATTAGTGAAATTCAAATGGAGAGTTTTGTGATGGTAAATCTAATAGTCCTATTGTAAACCGACTGAAAAAGTATTGTAATATGGAACTTGGTTCCTTCCTCTTGGTAAAATTTAATTTTGGTTAATAAAATATGGGTTTGAGTGACTATGTACAAGTGCATAAGATTAGAATTCTTAAATATCTTCAATATAATAAAAAATATAAATATTTAAGTCATATATTTTTAATTTTTTCTTATTTTTTGTTTTTCTTTTTTCTTATCTCATTTTTACAATTGTCATTACTACCATGTATCACTACTACTACTATCTTTCATCATTGTCACCTCTATTCTTAAGGATAACAATAGATAGGTACTACTTATTTTTATACATGCGTTTAAAGACAATCAATAAATATCTTTTACATATCATGTAAAAAACAAATCAAGATAACATTAAACATAAAACTAATTATAAGATACTCTCTAAATTTTTATATGACTATACATCAATTTATTTCTTTTTTTCACCATAACATTAAATAATGTTGTAAGTTTATTAAAAATTGTTTTATAAATAACTCAATTTTTCTTATGAATTATATTTTTATTTTAGTAAATTGCAAAAAATATTACGAGTACTCATAGGGTTTGAGTCCATTTAATCTTACCCACCCTTACTATTATTACCACTACCTTCACTATCACCATTATTGATGTTGCTACTATCATTTCTTCGTTGTTGCTATCACCTCCACTATTGGTGGCACCACTAGTAGTCATGATAGGGTGAGCTGGTAATGAGGAAAAAAAAGAGAGTAGAAAATTAAAGATGAATGATAAATATAATGATTAAATAAGCTTTAATAGTAACATAAACATCACTTGAATATTTGTATTTTTAAAAATTTTAGTGGATTAAAAAGAGACTTTAGCATAGTTTAGAAAAATCCATAAAATATATATAAAAAAAAAACAACAAACATTTAATGACATTAAAAGCAGGTTAGAGGTTTAGTTTGAGAGTTTAATAGGGGAGAAACATACGTGAAGATATGAAAGGCGACAATAACAAGCAAGTGAGAGGTGATATCTGGGACGTGTGGAATGGAATTGAATTGGTCTGATCATAGGGTATACATAGGATAACGACAAAGAAACCAGAAGTAGACGTGGATGTGGTGGTGGCTTATTGCGAAGTGTAAACCTAACCCTAAAAAAAGAAAAGGAGTGAAATTGAAAGGGAAGGAATTGAATTTGGCATTCCAATGGAGCTTTTGAAACCTTTGCCCCCTCAGCAATACCATGCACCGATTCTGCACCTTCCGATTCACGCTCCCTCCCCCCCTATGCTCGGTAATGCTGTCAAGGTTCATGTAGCTGTGGGGAAATCGGTGGACAAAGCTGTCCCTCTGCTTCAATGGACTTTAAGTCACTTTCCCAACGCGGAAATCGTCATTCTTCATGCTCATCAACCTTCTCTCACCATCCCCACTCTGTGTATGCTCCTTTCCTTCTATTTCAATCTCTCTGCTTAATTTCCCCTCACTGGGTATCTTTCAATTTTCTGTCTTGAGCAGTGGGCAAATTGCCAGCATCACAGGCTACTCCTGCTGTGGTTTCTGCTTTTCGAAAAGTCGAAAGAGAACACACCATGAAACTTTTAGACAAGTATTTTAGCATTTGCCGCGCCGCTAGGGTAACCCTTTTAACACTGTTTCGTGTTCAAATTATATCTTGTATGCAGCTTTTGGTAAGAAGCCCATTATTAATTGCCAGGTTAAGGCGAGCATTATCGTAACTGAAGCTGACCAAGTCCAAAAAGGAATTCTTGAGTTGGTTGTTACGCATAATATTCAGAAACTTGTCATTGGAGCAGTACCAGAAAAGTAAGTACTGCATTCAATGTCTACTGAACACACGTGTTTTAGAATTTTCTTAGGTTATACCTTATTCTTCGGTATAAAACGACCATGATAGTCTTGCCTGTAGACTGCATAGAGTTGGATTTATTCTTTTGGCTCTCATGTATTTCATATCCCAATGTCTATATTTTCTGTAGAGAGAAGAATGAGACAAATTTTTTTTTCTTCCTTTTATAACTTGAAAGCTGCAGTCTGCTTTAGTAATTTCTGTTTTTGTCCCTTTTGTTCCACGGATGGGATTAATAAACCTTTCCATTTACAAAATCATCGTGGAAAATTGCAGTTGCATCAAAGTAAAAAGGAATTCCAGTAAAGCAAATTACACTGCAAAAAATGCTCCTCCATTCTGTGAAGTATGGTTTATCTATAAGGGTAAACACATTTGGACAAGAGAGCCTTCTGAAACACCATGTTCTTCATCTTCGTGTACTCAACATGAGATTGCCACTACAGAAAGCTTGAGATGTAGATCTTTTCAATATGGTAAGAGGGAATTATTTGACTTAGAATATCGTCAACCTAATTCGGCAAAAACTACTATTGCTTCTGCAATTAGAAGTTGTGTTCACGGGGAAGTCATTGAAACTGAAGCCACTGGTTCATCCAAAGCATCCAGTTGTAGCAGTCATTGCTCCTCCCAATTTTTTTCTGGAGTTTATTTAGATACATATTTAGAGGCCATGGAAGAAAGAATTAACAAACAACTTATTGAAACCAAGAGAGAAGCCGAGACAGTAACAGACGAAGCCATTGCAGAGCTATTGAAGTGTCAGAGGTTAGAAGTTGAAGCCATGGAGGCCATAAGGAAGGTAAGCAAAATCCAGTGATTGTAATTTAGGATTTTTGAAGTCAATAAGATTATTGTCTTTTCCCTTATTGCTCTTGCTAGTTGTGTGAATGAGGAATTAAGTTTTTTTTTTTTTTTTTATGTAATTCAGAAAATTTGACAAAGCATTACATCAAAGACTGGGATTCTGTACACTGAAACTAAACTTTTCAGTCCAGAATTGTAGAGGTGACATGTTGAACATTTGCATCAGTTCACACTAATTGTTTATAGCGTTGTTTGGAAATTTCTATGACATGATATTTATGATTTAGTTGTATCCTTCCTATCTCCAAATCAGCGACCAATGATGGATACTGAGTTTATACTTTAGCTGATTTCTTAATTTCATGACATCTCTCCTGACATAAGTTATATTCTATCTTACAGGTCAATTTGTTTGAATCTGCCCATGTGTGCGAAGTAAAGCTCAGAAAAGAGGCTGAGGATGAACTGAGAGCTACAGTACAAGAACAACAAAAGCTCTTGAATGAGAGTGAAGAAATTGCCAGTGAGCTACAAATGACCATGAGAAATATTGCGCTATTAGATAGTCGTGCTCAGGAAGCAAACCGTAGGCGCGATGAAGCTGTAGATGAACTATCACTAATTCAAGAATCCATCTCGACCCTGTGGCAAGAAAGGCAGCAGATCAGGAGACAGAAAATGGAAGCCCTACATTGGCTTGAGCGATGGAGAAGTTGTGGACAAGTTGGAGCAGCTCATTGCAATGGAATCATTGGGTTTGCTGATGAATTACCTGAGTTAGCAGAATTTTCATTATCAGATCTTCAAAATGCCACATGTAATTTTTCAAATAGCTTTAAAATTGTGCAAGGTGGATATGGTTGTATATACAAGGGGGAAATGTTGGGTAGGACAGTTGCTATAAAAAAGTTCCATAAACATAACATGCAAGGACCATTGGAGTTTCGTCAAGAGGTCAGCTTCCCCCATGATGGTCTTTCTGGCTTTCGAAATTGTTATCTTAAAATATAGTGATGGCTTGAGAGTTGAGAGGATTGGAGGTGGAAACTTGATTTTGAGGCATTGATATTTTAATTTTTTTCATTAATAATGGAGATGTGTTATATTTCCTCATATTTTTTTTTTCTGTTTATTAGATTCCACTAATGTCATCCTTTTGTGGTCAGGTTCTAGTTCTTGGTAGTCTCCGACACCCTCATTTAATCACTTTGCTTGGTGTTTGCCCTGAAGCCTGGTCAATTGTATATGAGTACACACCCAATGGAACTCTTCAAGACTACCTTTTCCGAAAAGGCAACAATTTCCCTTTGACATGGAATACCCGAGCACGAATGATTACTGAAATTGCTAGTGCACTCTGCTTCCTACATTCTTTTAAACCTGAAACTATTATCCATGGTGATCTGAAGCCAGAAACTGTATTACTTGATTCTTCACTAAGTTGCAAGATGTGTGGATTTGGGTTCTGCAGGCTGGTAAGTGAGGAGTCTCTCCTCCGTCCTAGTTTCCGTTTGAGCACTGAACCAAAGGGTGCTTTCTCGTATATGGATCCAGAGTTTCAGAGAACTGGAATACTAACAACCAAATCTGACATCTACTCCTTCGGGCTCATCATCTTACAACTCCTCACTGGTAGGACTCCAGTGGGACTAGCAATTTTAGTACGCAATGCAGTTTCGTGTGGAAAGTTGTCTTCAATTCTGGATTCTTCAGCTGGAGAATGGCCCTCAGCTGTGGCAACGCAATTGGTTGAACTGGGATTGCAATGCTGTCAACAAAATCGTAGAGACAGACCAGATTTAACACCTACACTAGTTAGAGAATTGGAGCAGTTGCATGCTTCAGAAGAGCGACCCGTGCCATCTTTTTTCTTATGTCCAATCCTTCAGGTAACTGATTCTTTTCATAAAATTAAAAGCATTTATGTAACTTGGTTCAGGAGGCCGTGGCATATCCAATGAATCATGGAATGCAACTCACTGAGTCAGGACTGAAGACCAAAAATTGCTTTTTGACCTTTTTTTTTCGCAAAATAGTTATGTATTCTCTTTTGCTCAAGTTCATTTTGAATTCCTTCTTCAGGAAATAATGCATGATCCTCAAGTTGCAGCAGACGGATTTACCTATGAAGGGGATGCAATACGTGAATGGTTGGAAAATGGGCATGATACCTCTCCCATGACTAATTTGAAATTGAGTCACCTGTTTCTTACTCCCAATCACGCACTTCGACTTGCCATCCAAGACTGGCTTTGCCAATCTTGAAGCTTCTTTTATTCATTTGGGCTAATATGCTCTTTTTTCCCATTAGTTTGCGGCCAGCGTCGTTTTAGTCCCATGATTTTTCTTTTCTTTTGTGTGTGATTGTAAATTTATTTTGTATCCCACGAAACACTGTCAAATTGATTTTATCCTAGCTTACGCCATTCAAGTAGACAGGAAGAAAAAAACAGATTGTATTTTGCCCCTATTTTCAGCAAAAAGAAAAAAGAAAGGAAAGGGCAAGTGGGGCACCCGTCAATGTCATGATTATGACTTTAATGTCATGGGATTAAATAGATTCTTGTCGGATGTGGGTGCAAAGGAAACCATTTAGCCTTTTATTTATGTAAATATTTGTATATTCTATTTTTCGCATTGCGTTTCGTTGATGTTCTTTAGCTTCATCATTGTTAAGCATTAAATGATATAAAGCTAGTTTTTCTGCTTCGCTTTGCATCACCTTAGATGCTATCAAATTGACTGATTGTGTAGTCAGAATTGCCAAATTGTCTGATTGAATATCCCGAATTCCCAAGTGGTTGATCGTATATTCAGAACTGCTGCAGGAAGAGCGTCCTCACAGCATATGCACGATAAAAATGACGTCATTAGGTCCATCCGATGCAGAAGTTACATATTGTTGCTTCTAGCAGACTTGAAGAGAGAAAATTATTATGTATTATGGAATTGGTTCGAAACCCATAATAGGATTGTTGTAGAAGTGGTTGCTTCTAATCTCGTACTGAAGACAGAGGAAGTAACATATGTCAAGAATCTAGGGAAATTTTTTGGATATTATGTTTATAACTTCCGTAAATCTGTTGGCCAGAATAATAGATAAGCTGGATGTCATTATCCAAAACAATCCCATGGTTAGCGAGGCAAGTAAAACTTAAAGAGATAGGATATCTTTTGTTGGGCGTCTGTGACGAAGTCTAAATATGCAAACAGGTAATATGTGCAAGTCAGATGGTCCTTGGACAACCTCGAACAAGCCATGTGATCTCTACGGCTGCTGAAGAGTAGAATATATATGGGCTTTATATAAACTCATGCATTCCAATGTATACTTTGTTCTAGTTCTACAATTACAAACAATTGTAACATATATACATCTAGCATAAAATCTTGATATGAGTAATTTCTGCACAGGTGTAAAACCTTTATGCCTTCATTTTAATATCTAACTTCATCTGGAAGAAAGAAGGGAAGAAGAGACATGTATTTCTGTGGAGTTAAAGGAGAGATCGTCTTCGGCTATAAACATCCCTTCATTCTCTTGGTTACCATCCAAAAGTGGATTTGACTCTCCTTTCAAGTTCCATATATGGAATTCCTCCTTGCTAGATGTCATGTTTTCTTTAGCGTTTGTTTCCCATTTCTGATGCATTTGATTGTTCGCCTGATCATCCAGCTAGCTCTCAGCTTCTACACTATCATCTTGGGACTTGAAAATTCCACTCTGATGGCTGGGACAAGTAGATTTAACTGCTGCCGTGTCCAGACAATGGTTTGAGCAAAAGGACTGATTTTCATTGTTGTTGAAGTCAGAGTTAGATCTGTCAAATGTGATTGCCAATGACTTTTCACGCAGAGTTTGATCTGTCAGAGTTAGAATCTCTACGACCCTCCAATAACCATCAAGCTCAAAAGAAGCCCTGAAATTGATCCGAGTGTTGGGGAATCTGGAGGCCATGGATTTCCTTTTATAGCTTCTTGATATGCATTGCTGATCTTTCAAGAATAAAGATAAAGAGGCAGAGACAGAAAGTGTTGCATAGTTTTATATAAGAAAAGCGACACAGCCATTAAGCAGAATTCATAATCCATCATCTGTTATTTGTTCATTGATACTGTTTCTTACTTGACACTCATAGATTGCTGCTAGTTATGTTTTTTGGCTGTACATATGCTCACTCACTAGTCACTGTGCCTATGGCAGAGGATTGAAACGTCACTGCAACAGGTCATCTTATATATGGCTGCAACGAAAAGAAATAATATGATTGTGGATTGAAAATAACGGAGTATTGCTCTGCTAGTTATGATTTATGAGTGGTAACAATAGTCAATTTAGGTGTGTCTTGTGATGGGGTATAATATTGCGGCCTTCAACCTTAATGTCTCTAATTTCTACTGCTGCTGTTATGTGCCTACTGCCTCAGCCTCACTCCTTGTCACTCTTCTTCATTGTGCTCAATCAAAAAATTGTAAGGTAACTGCACTCACTCAAAGCATGCTTACTGATTTTATTCTATATGTTTAGTATTTGTTATTTTAGGTAACTGCACTCACTCACTCAAATTATTATAAGTAATTTTATATTGTTTATCTTTTTTACATAGTGTTTTTTTTTTTTTTTTTGCGTAGTGATTCCATAATCATTACCCGGATCCAGAAATTAATATAATACCAAAAGGGAAAAAGTGTATTTTGGAACTGATTTATTTGAATACTAATGAAAACATTATCAAATAATTGATAAAAAAAAACAACGTTCTAGCATAAAAAAAATTAATAACTTCTAGCGTAATAGGTTTGGCATCCTTTGGAGTTGCCTCACAGATAGGGTCCATAGGGATAATGATAATGAATAGGATACATATTTCTGCTTTCAACAAATAGGTATGATAATGATTATACTGTCCGTTTTTTTATGTGTTTGAAGTTTGAACAAATATTCGAATATGTTTTCTTACTTGTACAGGTAGTAATATTAATCTTTCATATTAGTATCCGTTGTTTAAATAGAGTTTTATGCAAAACATTATGAGAAATTAAATATTTGATGTTACCGATAAAATTGAGTTTTTATCGTCGTCTGTTTTATTTGTGTTGTGCAATCATCATTTTTAATAAATTTGTTCACTTTACGTATATGCCATTGAGATTTTAAAAACCTATTTTGACGTAAATTTTCTTTGTGAATTTTCAAAAATTCTGTAACAATATAATTAATTATAAGATTTTGCAAGACTAATTGATGAATTTATAACATAAATTCACAAGGTTTTAAGAATTTATAGATTTATAAGATTTTAATGGATTTTATATATTTTTAGAAAAATTTTAAAATTAATTACAAGATTTAATAAAAAAACAAATAAATAATAAGATTTAAATAATTAATTTTTAAAAACTACGGATAGTTTTTTATTTTCTAAGTTTTTGTCACAAAATTAGTTTAAGTATACATGTTTTGGTGGCAGTAATATCGTTATCCATAAAAATAAGTAAAAAAAAAAAAAGAAAGATAAATTCTAACAAATCTCAAAGTTTTAAGTGAGATTATTTGATAAAAATTTACTATTAAAAAATTACATGAAATACTTTGAAATCTAATTTAAATGACAATAAGTCAATATATATATATATATATATATATATATATAATTTCAAAAGAATTTTTATAAGTCTTAGAAAACTCAGTTGAATGTTATTACATTTTGTAGTTCTCCTCAGAAAATCGTAAAAATCTTGATTGAATATAATAAAATTTTTGTATAAAAAATTCCTTTTAAATTCTTTAGATAATATTTGGTCCATCGAACAGGAGAAGAGAGATTTTAAATATGTATCATATTTGGTTAAATAGAGAAAAGAAAATACAAAAAACTCTGTTATTATTTGATTCAAACAGGAAGGGAGAGATTTTATAATTAATTAAATTAAATTTTTATTATATTTTAAAATATATGATAATAATGTGTCAGACTCCACAATAATGTGGATTTTCCTTTCAAATTATGCCACATCTTTATAAGTTATTGATGCCCTTTTTTATTTTAGTATATTTATCTATCACAATTTTGTGGGTTGTGCTACAATGTTAAATGCAATTCCTT
The DNA here is from genome assembly GCA_037954015.1 of Psophocarpus tetragonolobus. Classification (NCBI taxonomy): domain Eukaryota; kingdom Viridiplantae; phylum Streptophyta; class Magnoliopsida; order Fabales; family Fabaceae; genus Psophocarpus; species Psophocarpus tetragonolobus. The sequence goes on from CM075690.1 coordinate 93,263,487, forward strand.
ATTTATTTTCTAATCTGCCTTCAACAATTTTATAAAAATAGTCACATTTTACATGTGTCAAAATGGTATATGCAAATTTTAACTCTATATCTTTTATGAATATTATTTAAATCTTATAAGAAGTAGAGGATCAAAGGAAAAAAACATTCCTATAATTATAAAAGGTTAAAAAAGTTGAGGACAATTTAGTAAAACTATGTAAAATTTATTAATTGATTTTTTTTCTTTAACAATATTGGAAGAAAATTAAAATGGATTGAAAAGAGACTTTACTTCTCTCCCCTCTTAAAAATTAAATAAAACAATATTTTTTTTAAAATCTTTCTCCTTCTCTTCGTTTCTCTGCAACCATACAGTGTTAAAATCTTAATCCAATACAACTCTAAATCTTGTATGGACGTGGTTAAATTTATCTACCTAAATCTACCTCCCAATTTCCCATGCTTCTTTTAAAGATATATTAAATGCAAGAGTTTTTAGAACTTGAGTGCTTAAATTTTTAATATAATAATTTGAGAAAAAAAATTGTTTATTGTCAATATAAAAAGTTTTATATTAACATTCAATCACAACCATGCATTTTATGGTAAGTGTGTTGACTTTACTATTATTTTTAGTAAGTTATTGACTTGAATGATCAATACCTTAAGAGTCATATAAATAAATAATTGTAGTTGAATACTAGTGTAAAATTTTTTTACACTCTATATAATAATTAAACTCTAAGAATTTTCTTTATTTTTATCACAAAAATAATTTATTTTTACTGTTTTTTCATAATTGTATAAATTATATAAAATTGATTGTTCTTTCTTTTATCTTTTGTTTTCCTAGTAATAAGGGGAATGATGGTATCAAATATGGCAAGGTTAGCACCACCATTAAAGTCATCTCCGATCTAATATCTCTCTTTCATTTTTAATTGAGTCCTACTTGAAGACAATTCATTTTTACATTTCTTAATTTAACCAACTCAACAAACATCTCATCTTCAAATATTTAATAAATGAATTCCACTAATAAAATCATATCTTTATATTTAATAATATTTTATCTCTGAATAGATCTCATTTTTATTATAAAAATTTATAATATTTATCTTCAACGCATGCTTAACAATATTTATCTTCAACGCATAAAAGTCAGGTGTATCTATGTTCTTGTAGTGGTAATAAATATCTTTAGATCTTTGAGGTTGTTAAATCTTCAATATCTTCTCTATAGGTTGGAGTACCTGCAAAACACACTTTAAAGCTCAGGTTACCTAGTGTGCGGCCCAGAGTATGAACAATACTTTTTAAGAAAATATCTTATCTATTACATGAATATCTGTTACCTATTTACAGTAGTGGATTGAACTTTTACTTGTTGGGTCATGTCTAATCAGTCAGGAATTAGGTAATACAACTTTAAACTCATGTTAGGTATAGTAATCAATATTAGGTTGGTTAACTTTTTGGTTTATTGTTGTTTGTCTTTCTTGTTGTGGCAAAATTGTATTCGGTCTTTGGTAGGGACCAAAGGCCAAACACTTCTGTTGAAGGCCGAACACCCAAGTTGAGCATTCTGGTTTAGGGCCGAATACTTAGGTCTCGTATACTTGCCCCCAGGTCCGAGCGTGGCGTAGCGAGGGTCGAAGCTAGAAAAAACCTTGATGCCTCGGGGAGTCGAACAGTCAATTAGGGTGGTTTTATTGTTGCTTGAACAGTGATGTGGAAAGTAGAAAGGGCGTGTACATCCTGACCGTTGCTTTGGGAGACATTTGTGGCTATGATTAACTTATAAATATGGGGTCACCTCATTAGTTCCCCTTCACCAAATCTTTTGCACTCTGAGCCAAAGTCTGTGATTTCCCAGATCTCAAGTTGTCCTCTCTCTTTAAGGTATGCCTCTTAAAAAATGTCTTCCTCTTCCTCTTTTGGGAAGGTTCCATCAAGATCTTCTGTGTCACAAGGTGATACCTCGAACTCAACCAAAGTCACCCTATCTGGGGAAGGGAGCAATGCCTACTCCTCTATCCTTTCCTAAGTTAGTTCTTCTTTTAGGTTGGTCATGGATGTGGCCGAACCCATTCCCTTCGCGATGTCGAAGAGTGCCACCGCTGTCAAACGCAAACATATTGGCAATCTGAAGAAGAATTGCCCTTTTATTCTAGATCCAAAACATGAGTAGGTAGATGGGGAGGTAGCGACATACTTTTTGCGTTACAATACTAAGAACATGCTTATGAGTTTCGTTACGAATGTAGAGTTGTGTCCTTTTAAGAGAGCTAAGGATTTTCCTTTTTTTATTAGGCGTTGCCATGACGATACCTTTCTTAGGCCATATTTGGTGTATCTTAGTAAGGAGGAAAAATATAGTCGTGACTTTTTTTATATGCATGACTATAGGTTTTGTGACCTCTATGTTTGTCTTCCTTTTGATGAATTTACCATGGATGTCCTACGAATTCTTAATGTTATCCTACCCAACTTCATCTGAATCCTTGGGCTTATCTTCAAGCCTTTCAGGCTCTATGCCTTTTTACCCATGTTAAGGCTACCCTTGGTGTGTTCTTACGCCATTTCACTACTCGACCTAGTGAGAAGTGTAAATGGGTCTCGCTATACCAAAAACCAAAGTGTTCTCTCCTGTTCTTGTATACTACACTGTACAAATGCTTCAAAATAAGGTTCTTTAAAATTCTAGTTGATCCAACTTCTGGTTGCAACCTTTCTATGACCGAAATAGGGGAGGTTGTTTCCTTTTTACTAGGAACGAGCATCGAGAAAGTATGATTGTTATCCTGCGGATTTGCTTACAGTTAAAGAGTTAGAGGATGTTACCTTCCTAGATTCTCTTCCTCGATGCCTCACCATGGGGGAGCTGATACACTAGTTTCAGCCTCTCACGCCCTTTGAGGAATTAGAGAGTGAGTAACCGAACATAGTGTTTGACTGTTAATCATGATTGATGTTGAACTAACTTTGTATTATTTATGCAGATGTCATCATGGCTGGCAGGGTAACATGGTGTACTTTCGTAAGGCTAGGTGTGCTTGACTCCAAGAAAAGGAAGTGCTAATCCCACAACAAATCTTTGAAATGGACCTTGTTCTCCTAGGGATGTTGTGCCCCCTATAACTGAGTACGAGAAGAATAAACTAAAGCATATAGAGCAAAGGCAAGAGAAAGAGAAGGAAAAAGAAAAAAGTAAGGGGAAAAGAAAGAATAGGGAGGGGAAGAAATAGTCTTCAAGTCGATCGAAGAAGAAAAAAATTGAAATACCCTTTTCCAGCTTGGTGGTTCCCTATTCCATCATGAGCTCAACCTTTTTCAAGGAAGATTTTGATCCTCTGGCCATAATGTGTACTGTTGGTAAGAATGTATTTGAAATAGGTGAGAAAGACTTGGTGGGTGTGGACCCTACTTTGCATAGGGTGCACTACTGCTAGCTTTTGACTCACCTGCAAGTTGTAGGACGCCATCTTTTTGCCACACAGATGACAAAGCTTTGACGGAAGTTGAGGCTTTTAGAGGAATCCTTTGAAGAAGCGATAAAGACTATTGATTTTTTGAACGTTAAGGTGGCGCAACTGAAGGAAAATGAGAAGATTATGATCTCGGCTAAAGACCATGTTGCCTTGCTGAAGAAAAAGGATGATAAGATCATGAACCTTACTGAAAAGGCTAAGAGGAGCTGATGTTGCACACACGCAAAGTGAACGGAGCTAAGAATCCCTGAGCTGAGATCTCAACGCAGTCAAGCAGGACTTCATGAAGTATAGGAAACAGGCTGAGGAGGATATCTGCAATGAACATGAAGCCAGATTTCTTCAAGTTGTATGCCGACACCTTTCCCAATACTTTAAATTCAATTCAATCTGAGAATTCTTTGGTGGGGATTTCAGGCACTTTGATGATATGTCTGATGATTTAAGTCTAGATGAACATGTCCCCAAAATAATGCCTTGTCCTCCTTAAACCACCCATACAGGAAAAACAGTGAATGTTAAGGGTGACTCTGATGATAATGTTAAAGAGGTCGACGATAGGACCGATGGTGGCGTTAGGGAAGCCTATTAGCTTTTCTTGTTTTGAAACGTTTTAGTTGTGTAGGCCGAAGTCATGACCCTTTAAATTTTTTGTACTTGGGCTAATATATAATTTTTATAATAGACTATTATAATTAATGAAAAATTTACCCTTTCTGGCGTTGGATTTATGTTTGATGTTCAAGATTTAATTACTTCTTCTTGTATTGCATGAACAAAAATACTTTGTGTGAGTGTGATTGTTATTTCGTTTAGGTCCACTTTTGGGAATTTGGGCTAGGTAATTTGATAAAATTTTAGCGTTAAGTGTTGCCTTGACCGAACTCTTTTTCTAGTTGGGAAGGCACTTAGATTAAATTTAGGCGTAGTGCTACCTTGGCCGAACTCTTTTTTACGAGTTAGGAGGCACATTAGATAAAGTTCGAACGTAGTGTTGCCTTAGCCGAATTCTTTTTACAAGTTGGGAGGGCACTCAGATACCATAAAGATTAGCATGATGTTGTTTGAACCTGTAAAAAGATTTGATAGGAAATGTAACACATGTGGATGAGGTTAGAACTATCATTTTAATAATGTTTGGACAAGCTTCGTTAAAACCTTTTCAACCAAAACCCTCCTTAGGGATTAAAAACCGAACAAGGAAAAAAGTGTTTGTATTACATTCACCTATAGTAGTGTTTTAAGTGCGACGAGTTCCAGGTCCTTGGAATGAGCTTCCCTGATAATCCTTGAAGCTTGTAGGCGTCATTGCTAAGATCTTGCTTGATTCGAAATGGGCCTTCCTAGTTGGTAGCTAGCTTTCCTTCTGTTCGGTTCTTTCTTGCTTCTCTTGTGGCTTTTCATGTTAAGTCTCCTTTTTGAAATTTTTGCACCCTAACCTTTATGTTGAAATGTTTGACCATCCCCTACTTGCATGCTTCAGCGGAAATTTTTCCTTATCGCGATCTTTATCTACGTAGTCTAGCATGACCAACATTGCTTCTTGATTGGATTCTTGGTCAAAGTGTATTCTTCTATATGAGGGTTCCCCTATTTTCATAGGGATCATAATGTCTATTCCGTATGCTAAGCGGAGTGGAGTTTCCTTTTTTATGGATTGAGGAGTATACTTGTAAGCCCATAGGATTTCAGTATCTGTTTGACCCATCCCTCTTTAACTTCAGTTACTCTCTTTTTTAGCTTTCTTAATATGACTTTGTTTGCGTTTTCTACTTGACTATTCAACTACAAATGTTCGACTGACATCACTCCATGTTTGATGTCTAACCTTTCCAAGAAAGATTTAAATTTTTTGTCCTTGAACTAGAGGCCATTGTCTGTGGCGATGGCCTAAGGAGTGACAAATCTTGTGATGATATTTTTTCAGGTAAATTTCTATACGTTATGCACCAATATGTAGCTAAAGATTCTGCCTTTACCCATTTTATAAAGTATTTAATGGCCACAACAAGAATTTGCATTGTCCTTTAGCCACGGGAAACGGGTTGAGAATTTCCATTCCCTACATGTAGAATGGCCACGGTGCTGCAATTGTCTTTAGGTCTTCAGTGGTTGATGAACCAAGTTACCATGTTTTTGGCATTGTAGACATTTTTTGACAAACGTCGAGCAATCTTTAGTTAGAGTGAGCCAATAATACCATACTCTTAAAACCTTTGTTGCTAGGGTCCTGCTACCAATGTGCATGCCACAAATTCCTTCGTGGATTTCTCAAAAGACATAGCCTACCTCGTCCTTGGATAGGCATTTTAGTAAAGGTGATGAGAACCCTCTTTTGTATAGTTCTCCTACTATGATTGTGTACTTGGTCGCTTTCATTTGTAACACCTTGGCTTGAATTGGGTCTTCTATGCTGGGTGTGAGCAATTCTTGTTGATCCGCTCTAAGTTGGTCTGGCTTCCTGCTACTTGCTAATTTGGCAAGTTGACCCGCTCTCTCATTCCTGTCTCGAGGTATGTGAGTTACTTTAACATCATCAAATTTATTTTTTTCTTAACGAAAGGTGTGGTAGTACTTCTACAAGCTTTAGCTGATTGACTTGGAATGAGCCATTGACTTGTTCGACCATTATCTTTGAATCCGTTAGGCATTTCATCCTTCTTGCCCCCACCTCCTCGACTAACTTCAAACCAGTTAAAAAAGTCTTATATTTGACTTGGTTATTTGAGGTTTTGAAGCCAAAGCACAAGACTACTCTACGGCTAATCCATTCAGCCCTTCAATGATGATGTCAGCTCCACTACCTCGCTACTAAAGGATCCATTTACATGCACAATCCATTGGAATAGTTGATCCATTGACATCTCAGAGAGAGGGTGAAATTCATTCAGAAAGTCTGCCAACAACTAAGACTTTATTGGCCCCCTTGTTTCATAATGAATATCAAATTTGAATAACTCTATGGACCATGCCACCATTCTTCCTACCAGCTTTGGTTTTGTCAAGACTTTTACTAGTGGACAGTCAGTCTGAACAATTATCTTGTGGCTCTGAAAATAGGGACTTAAACACTTGGCTACATTAACCATAGCTAAAACTACCTTCTCTACTACTTGTATCTGATTTCGACATCATGGAGAATTCTGCTTGTGAAGTAGATTGGTTTCTACCGCGCTGAAGTCTCCTATACTATCACCGCACTTATCGCTGAGCATGACACCATAGGTATACGATGAGGTTGTTTGTGATAGGTTTAGCTAGTATGGGTGGTGTGGCTAGTGCTTTTTTCAGGGTCGCGAAGGCTTCCTTGCACTTTTTCGTCCACTGAAAAGGTTTCACCTTCTTGAGAAGAGCTATGATGGGTCCGATTTTTTCAGTTATACATGGTAGAAATCTAGAAAACGAGGTCAAACGTCCGATTAACCGTTGCACTTCTTTCTAATTTGACGGACTTCTCATTTGCATGACTATCAAACACTTATCTAGGTTTTCCTCGATTCTCCTTTTAGTGATCATGAACCCAAGAAATTTTCCTCCTTGTACTCTGAAGACACACTTTTTTGGGTTCAATCTCATTGAGCTTCTCCTTATATCTCCAAACACATTTTGTAGAGCTATGTGGTCTCACATCTTTTCAGATTTGACAACCATGTCATCCACGTATACCTCTATGTTTCGCCAATTTATACATGGAAAACCTTATCCATGAGTCCTTGGTATGTCACCCCTGCATTCTTCAGACCAAACGACATGACTCGATAACAATATGTGGCATTTTCCATGATGAATGTTATTTGTTGAGGTAGGCATCTACCAATTTGTGACCTGTTATGCCATCTACCAATTTATCTATGTTATGTAAAAGGGTAGCATCTTTCGGCATGCTTTATTGAGGTTTGTGTAATCAGTGCACATTCTTCATTTTCCATTGTGTTTCTTGACCATCACCACATTTTCTAACCAAGTGGTGTATTTGATTTCCCTTATGAAGTCAGTCGCAACTAGCTTATATACTTCTTCTTAGGCCACTTTGAGCCTTTTGACTCCCATCTTTGTTTTTCTTTGGGCCACAGACTTAGCCGAACTGCAAACGGATAACTTGTGGGATAAGAAATTCAGGACAATCTCTGGCATGTCAGTCTTCGTCCATGTGAACAAGTCCGAATTGTCATGAACCACGACAATGATATTTTTCTGATGGTGCTTAGGTAGGATAATTTGAGATATGTAACTTGAGTTGGTTCTCTCCCTACTTGGAAAGACTAGATGTCTTCGGTAGTCTCAACTTTTTTAGTTTTGTCAGGCTTGGGATCCAAGTCTTGATCTGAGATATTTAAGTGTGCTATCATTTTGATAGCCTGAGCTTTTTGTTTATCTTTATATGGCCGAACTTTCAAACTGGTCAAATACATTCTCTTGCGGGGCATTGGTTGGCATGGATTGTGATGATTCTTCTTTCCTTGAACAGGAATTTCATAGCCAGGTGTGAAGTAGATATTGTTATCCCTAACTTGTTGAGAGATGTCTTCCCATCAAGATGTTGTAAGATGTATTTTTCTGCACCACAATGTATCTTATTTTTATGGTGCAACTTGGGCCTTTGTCTTCTCCAAACTTAGTATACAGATTAATGCAACCTCGAGTAGCCACTCTCTCCCTTGCTGATCAATGACTCATCATAAGGAATTAACTGCACTTCGAGGATATGAGTTGTTGGAAGGTTTTCCAGTACAATACGTCAGTTGAACTTCCTTGATCCACTAGGGTTTTCCTTATTATATAGTTGGATATCTCCACATTGATGACCATGGGATCATCTTGTTCAGGGTCTACAACTTGAAAGTTTTCGTTTGTGAACGTGATGGCTGGCATCTTTGGTTTGAGATGGTGTCTCACAAAATTCACTGATCTTACTGCTTAGAGGTGCCTAACTACTCATTTTCTCCATACTTTTCGAGGGAACATGGATCATGCTTTTTGCAAAATCTATTGGCTGGAGATTTGTTAGGAAGGTGTGAAGAGTCACATTTAGGAGAAAATCCTTTATACTCAAAGCTGGTTTTTCGAAGCGATATATAAAGGATTTGAGAGGTTCCACCTTTTCTTGCTTGATGATTGTTAATGCTTACAAAGTAAACCTATGTGACTAAGATGTTGCGAACTGGTTGCTGAATCTAGCTGGCAATGCCTGGAAGTAGAGTCATCAAAACGAGTTCAAATTTGTGCACCAAACCGGCCCACCACGAATATGGGTTGGGTCAGGCCAAAAAAAATAAGAAAAATGAGTTGCAATAGCTAAAAATCAACTTGGCCCACCTCGGACCCGACCCATACAGGTTCAACCTGGGTGGCCCAAGTCAATCCATTTTCAACCCACTAAATATTTATTATTTTATTATTTTACTAAATATTTATTATTCAACCCATTAAACATTTATGATTTAAACTATTATATTACATAATCAAATAGAGAATATTTTTCTTAATTTTAAATAAATACTTAATAAAATAATTATTTTTAAAATTTTAAATAATCTTAATTTTTAGAATAATTTTTATTTTTTGGTGGGTTGGTCCATATAACCCACCAGCCCGTGGTGAGTCAGGCCGAGCTGATTGAGTAAGAAAGTTTAAATGAGTCAGGTTGGGTTGTCCCATTTTTCTAGTGGGTCAAGGTGGTTTGGCCCATATGGACTGGGCCAACCCGTTTTGATAGCTATACCTGGAAGCTATCTATTGAGTGAAGGGGGAGATGTACGAACCGATTCAATGCTGGACCTTGGAGGGACATGGGAAAAATCTTGCATAGGGCTATCTAATAATTGGTGCACATCCTCACATGGGTCATGAAGGCAACCAAATGGACATTAGGGTCCAAAGTCCCGTCATACTTCTCTAATGACACATGCTTCCAGCTTTCTAGAAGTGGAATCTGCATTATTTCTAGGATAAAAGGATGAAGGGGTCTGACTGTCAGGGAACCTTCCATGGATGTGCCAGGTGATGGCACTGCCTGAAGGGGAGGTGGCATGGACTGTCCAACTTGTGTGTGGTGAGGTGTTTCCTTCGAGGTATCTTGGTCCGTCTTCAGGAGGGTATACCAATTCGGATTTGGAAAGGTTTACTCCTCGATGGAGCTGTGGACTGGCTTAGGGGAGGTTGGCTTCTGGAAGATGCCGTTGATTCTCCTCTATGTGAGTCCTCGCCCATCCCCTTCTCAAGGTTTGACTCGTCTTCCCTCCCTCCTTGATTTTGGTTCTGGAGTTTGGCAGTATCATGCCTCAGTTCCGCTACTTCCTCCCTTAATAGCCTGAGTACCTCCTCTATACTGGTTTCGTCTACCACCTTCGGGTTCCTTGTCGTGGTTCATGTCCCCCCTCCTTCATTGGTTTGGTTCCAAACTCGTCCTCCATTGCTTCTTGTAATCTCCATGATAAGTTGGTAGTTGACGTTGAAGTGGGATCCAAAGTTTTACTTCGTGCCCCACTGTGGGTTCCAAATGTACCTGTGTTCCTGTAGTGGTCACAGATACCGTCAAATATTTGAGGTTGTTGAATCTTCAATATCCCCTCTAAAGGGTGGAGTACCTACAACATGCACTCCAACGTTCAAGTTATGTAGTGTTCGACCTAGAGTATGAACAATACTTTTTAAGAAAATATCTTATCTATTACCTCGATATCCACTACTTATTTATAGTAGTAAATTGAACTTTTACCTGTTGGGTTTTACCCAATCAGTCAGGAATTAAGTAATACGATCTTAAACTTATGTTAGGTATAGTAATCAATATTAGGCCGGTTAACCTTTTGGTTTATTGTTGTTTACCCTTCTTGTTGTGGCAAAACTGTATTCGATCTCTGACGAGGAACAAAGGTCGAGCACTCAGGTTAATCATTCATATTTAGGGTCAAATACTCAGGTCTGTACACCAATAAAAATAAGAGAAAAGGTCACTACGTATTTACACTCATAATTTTAAAATATTAATTAATAAAATTATAATATATTTAATTAAAATTCATTCTTTTATATAACTTTTTTTTATAGGTTTCAGTATATGAGTCTTGCATAAATATTAAACTATGAAAAATAATACATAGGCTTGGAGAACCGTACCAAAAGTTGTAAACATCACGGTTTGCCGATGCTCTAATGCAAGTCCATAATGAGATTTTATAGGTTCGACTAAAATTATAAATAAAGTTTCCTTCATAATATATATATATATATATATATATATATATATGTATATATATATATATAAATATAAAGGTAAATATATATAATAAAAACGTATCACATCAAATAAATAATATAATTTTAATAAATTGAAAACTATTTTGTCTTTTTTTCAATCTATTTACAAAGATATTGTCTATTATTTGAGTTTTTTTTAAAAAAAAAACACGCATATTATAAGTATTTGTATATAAAATCGTTTAACCTAATATTAAAACAAATAGACTTACAGTATTTATATATAATTTTTAATGATAATTTTATTTTATTTTAGTTCGTTGAATTACATAAAAATGGACAACAATGTTTGTATCTCAGTTGAGATCCATTGAAGGAAAAAGTTTTGCGCAAGGAAAATCTAATTCAGCGGAGCTTTGGAAAGTATGAGTATAATAACACAAACACTAAAGGGTGAGGCCAATTATAAGCTTTAAATTTAAAATTGAAATTCACGTATGAGATTGATTTGAGTATATGTCTAGGAGAAGATTTGATGGGTTCACAAATAATTTTGAGAAGGTTTTGAGTTTCTAGTTTTTAGTTTTGAAATGTATTTTGAAAATAAATACATGTTTAACAAAAATAATTTTGATTTAATTTTTTTTTAATTTTTTTTAAAATAGTTTTACTTAATTTTAAAAATAATAAAATTTGGTTTGTAGATTTCTGTTTCTATTTTTATTTAAATTCATCATTTGACCTACTTGTTATTATTGACTATCACCTTTGACAACGGTTACCGATCCTCATCTCTGATCGACAATCATCGGTTGCCTCTTATGAACAACAGTCACTAGCTGTCACCTCCGACCGACGATTACGACAGCTACCTCTAATCAATGGTCATCGACCACAACCTCCAACCATGAGTCATCAATAGTCACCTTCGACTATCAATCATCGACTGTTAGTCAGTTTCGATTGACAATCACTGGGCGCCGCTTATAACTAACGGTTATTGAATACCACCTCTGATTGACAATCAGCGATTATCACCTTTAACTACAGATCACTAGCCGTCAACTTCAATAGATGATTACCGACTGCCACCATTAACCAGAAGTCATCGATTACTCCTATCAATTTTCGATTTCTAAGAAGGAAAGATACTAGTGATGTTTAGATTTGAAAAAAATATTTTAAATTTGGAAACCAACCATGTTATTTTTAAAAATTTTAAAACTTAAAACAAAACTAGTTTTTATTTTTGTAAATTTTAAAATTAGAAGCAAAAGAGCTCTGGGAACAAAACCTAAAAGTTAATCTTGAGTTAATTAATCATAGAATGATTTAAGAAATTAAACGTGAAAGCAGGAATGTTGAGATTATGTGTTAGAGTGCAGGGCAATATAGTTTTGAGCGTTGATTAAGGATTAGGCGTGGGATTGAGAAGCAGGAAGATGGAATGTTAAGGAGGTTGGAGTTGATGTGCAGAATTGTGAAGGTGTTGTTTAATTTGGAGATTGGTTGAACATGTCAGACACAGTTGACTGCTTGGTTTGGTCATAAAGTTGGTTTAATTATAAGATACGCACTGCAGTCTGTATTCATGGATTCTTTTACAACTTGTGTTGATGATGGCCCCTCACATCATCCATTATCCATCTTCCAATCCATTCTCTAATGTTACGTCAGTTTATTAAAACACGTAAACTACTCATAAAACGCTCTCCTTTGTTAAATGTTAATCACCTTCTTCACTCAGCTTAAGTTTTAATTACTCTACATATAAATTTCTATTTATGTACGTGGGACGTATTATATAATTATATCCTGCTTTTGTACCTTTGAAAATTATTTTTAAAAAATATTATGAATTATTTTAAATGCAAATATCTATATTATTAATAAAGAGAATATTTTCTTTTGATGTCTACTTTTCCAAATACCTATTATATCCTTATACCTATTTTAAAATTAAAAAAATAAATTAATTTACCATAAAAGAGACTTGAGCTCATAACCTTTTATTTCCCAAACATATACTTTACCAATAGACCAACCTTATAACTTTAAGTAAAAAATTACTTTAAAATATTGATATCCAACATACTTTAAAATACTAATTTTGGGTTTGAGTGGTTGTGGATTCAAGTTCCTCTTATGCCAAATTGATTTATTTTTTAATTTTAAAATAGGTGCAAGGGTAGAATAGGTATTTTGAAATAGAATATCAAAAGTGAGTATTCCTATTATTAATAGTATAAAATTATAGATATAGTATATAATATAATATCATATATTATACATTATAGATATAATTGAATAATTATGCATGTTGGATATCAATATTTTAAAGTAATTTTTTGCTTAAAATTATAAGGTTGGTTTAGGAGAAAAATATATATTTGGGAAATAAAAGGTTATCCGTTCAAGTTTCTCTTATGACAAATTAGTTTATTTTTTTAATTTTAAAATACTGTAAGGTTAGAATAGGTATTTTGAAAAATAGGCATCAAAATGGGGTATTTCCTTTATTAATAATATAGATATGCATACATTTCATGATAAATATTTTTAATAAACATACAAATACATAGGTGCGACAATATTTTGAATTTTATTGAAACTCTCCTTTGTCCATTTTTTTCATATTCATTGCATATTTGATACATCTATTGATGATCTGACATGTTTTTATCATGTTATCATAAACAAAAAATATAAAATTAACAAAATATATTTCAAAAATATAAAAATTTACAAAAGATATTAAATTAAAACCCTACAATTGTTATAACATATTAAAATAGAAATACGAATTTATATAAAAATACTAACTAGTCTATATAACACATTAAAGTTTATATAAAAATACTAATTTTAGTTATTAATTTAAATAAAATTGAATATATATATATATATATATATATATATTATAATGAAAATAGATTTGAACACAAATATTAATGTAACATTTAGGTAAATATGTCAATGATTTGTTTTTATTATATAATTTTAAGTATTTCATTTATTAAATGTAATAAATAGAAAACAAATTTATTCAACATATGACTTTTTATTTGAATCTTTATATTATATAAATTCTATTACGAAAAAATAGCTGACAAAAATTGTATCTTTATACATTACATATATATTTAAAAAATTAAAAAATTTCATTAAAAATGAATTTATAATTTTTAAATTGAAAAATTCTAATGTGTATTAATGTAATATGTAATGTATAAAATTAATAAAATTTTTTATAATTTTACTCTTAATTTTTATTGTAAACAAGTTTTGACCATATATAAATTTTATTAAATAAAATAAACATGTTTTAGTTTTTTTTATTTGAATGGTATTAAGCTCTATATTTATTATACTAAAAATAAAATAAAATAATTAAATGTTTGACTTTTATTTGAATGTGTATGTATAAAAATATATTAAGAAATACAAAGTGATTATTGTAAAACATAATACATAAAAATATTTAATATTTACTATTAAATATAGTATGATTTAGTTATGTTCGGTACAGTGATATGTTTTTTTATGCGCACATGATTTGAAAGAATTTGTTAATGTAAAATTTATTTTGTAAAATTTGGTGATTGTAATGTATTCTGGTTTTTGATATAGAGATGAATTAGTATTGAGTAAAAATATGTAAAAACATTAGAATTGTTTTATGTATGAATTTGAAGAAAATTAATGGGTGTAGGATGGAATGTTATTTGAAAAAGGTATATAGTAAAAATGCAGGTGGAAAGGTGCATTAGTATAATAAGCAGACTTTGTTGTTTGGTTTGGTCATAGTCAGAGGGAGAGAGAAGACCAGGTTTTCGCGGGTTTGGCGTCGTGAGGCAGTTGGTCTTCTTATACTGGATACTGCAAACATAAACACCACTTCCATTCCATGACAACCTTTTAATTAATTCATTTCTCTCTCTCTCTGCAGCCACAATAATAATAATAACAACATACTCATATCTTGACTTCTTCTACTTTTGTTGTCGTTAAGGTTGTTACCTCCTCCCACCTTCTCACTCTCCTTCCTTTCCTTTTCTTCATACGTTTGAGCTTTCAGGTTTGAGTTTCACTATACGTTACTACTTCTATCTCTCTTATTTCTATTCATCAATCGTCTCTGTTTCAATATTTTATTTTATGAACCTCCTTAAATCATTCCATTTCTTTTTGTTCTCTCACTTTTATTTTTCATGTTTTCAACTTTGTTTGGTGCCGTGTAACTTTGTCCTGCTGGTATTAGCATATATGGATTTCGAGATATTAACGCGTCAACGGGTCGTTATCAATATGTGCCAATAGCTGTAAAAGATTCGTCTTCGCATCAATATTTGTCTGTTCCCTTATGAATATTGATGATCAAATTAATCCTTTCTGCTTATAAGTTTATTTAGATCTTCAGTTTCTTACCCTCCGTTTCTTTGTTCTATTGTTACAACGCAGTTTTGAAAACATTCCTTCGGCTATATTCATCCACGCGCACAAGGTTTGAGAACCTCTTCAGCTGTGCTTTTAAGAAAAAAATCGTCAAATTCAGATTGAGAGATTCTTGTTCAGTGCTGCTTTATTTTCTGTATTATAAACTTTTTTTATATTTTAAATCAAGGTTCCGCAGGACAGGGCATAGTAAGGGAGATTGATTAACAATCGAGTGGATTCAAAAACTAGAGAACAAGATTACTCGTATTAGTAGCAATGGGAAAGGACTTGGTCTCTTCCGACCAGACCACCGTTCAAATTCAGGACAATAATCCAGGATGCATGTGGGGCATGCTTCAAATTCTTAATTACCATTGTTGGCGCGTAAAAAAGGTGCTTCCTCACAAAAGGAGCAGACATGCCACATGTAAGCAATTTGACAACAAATCATGTTTCTCTCACTCATTATTGCTTAAATTTTTGTTATTTTTCTATTTGTACATCAAACATTGCATTTGTCTTTATAATATGGAACAGACTCAGGTTCTATATTTGCGTTAAAAGGAATAATCAAAGGAGGCACATAATGTAACATGGGATGCTACATCTTATTCCTTCGTAATTTTACAATTTTTCTTTGGTTTCACTTGAACACATAAAAAAGTTTGGGTTGAAATTAAAAATGTTATAGCTACAACTAGAATTCTAGTTAATAAACCTAAAACAGTAAAACTTAAGCAAAATCAACCCGAACTTTAGTATAAGTATAGTGATGCCAAGAAGTTAGGAGTAACCTGAGACAGTTTGAAATGGATAATTTAGTTCATATATTCAGAGGAGAACTAATTAGAAATTATACATAAAAAGTCAAGCAGAAACAAAGTTGGATAGGCTGCTTAAATTGGACACAAAGGACCTTCTGTGTAGGTCCGCTACTTCAATAATAAGGGATTCTTCTTATACTTATAAGTTTTTAAACTACAGATTGTTAGTCCTGATTAGTGAAGGAATCAGCTGAAGATAATTTTGTTTAAGAAAATACTAGAATTTATGGCTTTGCATATCACTTGACATTTTTCTCTCTTGAATCATCATGACACATTTTTGCTTCTGTCAAATACTATAAATGCTTAGCAAGCTCTTGAACCTTGCTGCAGACAAGAGAACAACCGTTTTGTATAACGAATGTGAAGACCAACAACATGGTATTACAGAAGCAGAACCCCTCCTGGTAAGTTTAAAACTTCATGCTCTTATTTTTAAGATCATGGCCATCAACAATTATAGATTTATCTCACATATATATATAATGCCTCACATTTAAATACTTCACTTAAATATATCATGCATTTCTTTCATCATAAGTCACCCCAACATCACCCTACCCACCCTCAAAATTAAAAGAGAAAAATATCTCAAAAAATCTGGGTAATAAAGAGGGGAGAGAGAAAAAAGAGTGACAGATATATTAAATGCTGAAAGAGAGAATCTCAACCATTAAGTTTTATTTGAATGACTGATATTTGTTGTATGTATAATTTTGTAATCATGTCTAATTTAAATATCAGGTCACGCAACACAGCAAAAAATTGCATGCTGCTGGCAAAAGTTCTCCCAAAAATCGCAAAAAGGAACGACGCACTGGGAAAAAATTTGACAAGAAAAACTCCAAAGGAAGTAGTACCATGGACTACTCCAGGAAAAACCAAGCCAGTAGTGAGTGTGCACTTCATCTGGAGAAAGATGACAAGACAACAGAGGCGGCTCTTATCCATAAACCTATGGAAACAAACAAGCATAACGACGACATTTCCAATAATTTTGAGAATCATACTGATGTTTTCGAGTTGATTAGTGTGGAGAATGATTTGTTACTCAAATTTCTACGAGACATAGACTTTGGTGGGAAAAAACACCAACAAGCTTCCCACAACAATGCAAGATTGACAAAATCTGGGTCATTTCCTTTAGCCTCAACTTCACATATGAGAAGCATTAGCTCTAGGTCCTTAAAACACAAGCAAAACGAAATTTGGGCCTTTCCAAAGGGAGAAAAGTTTCATGCTAGTACTCAAGCATCAAACATGTCGATTTCTCGTCATGAGAAGCCAATGCCTTTAGTGAGTGATCTTGGAGTGGATGGTGCGATGGAACAAACGGCAATCACTTCTTCCAGATTTACTCAAGGATCAAATCACAAAGGGTGGAATCAATTGGTTCTTCATCAATTCAAAGTTATAAAACAGAAGATAAAACATGCTCTTGTGGAGTTCAGAAAAAGCGGTTATCAAACTTCTGCCGAAGCAATCCACCACGGAGCTGCACCTGAATATAGCATCATCAATGATGAGGAAGAGATCTCAAAAAGCTTAGAAGATGGCGTGGTTCAAGAATACAAAAGGAGTAAAAGTACAAATGAAACTAAAGCTTCTCAGTATGATTCCAACAAACATGATGCTCGCCTCATGCGAAGAACATCCTCTCTGAATGAGTCGTTGGATAAATATACTCAGTTGTTTGAGAAAAGCTTCAGCAAAGACGCTAAGTGGCAAAGCTCAAAGTCTAAAAGCTTAAAATTGACAAACGAGGATAAGATCCACAAGAATGGGGATGCTCCTAAGTTTTCAAGAAGTAACTTGTCTATGCCTAATCTGGAGACTATCGGCTTCATTCTACAAGAGGCACTTTTTTATACAAATGATATAGAGAATACAGCGGAAACTTATAATCGTGTTCATAGAAAATCAGTGAGTCTTCCTCTAAAGATGGACAAGTCACTAGATCATTTTAAAGAGGCTGAAAAGATAGTGGAAACAGTCGAAGGGAGAGGCAGAGATTTAAAACCTAGTCTTTTATCAGATAAGGTTATGGAGAAAATTGATGAAGGAGTTACCTGTGACCAGAAGGAGGACACGGATGAGCTAACAGTGGGAGATGGAAGTTTTCCCCAAGAAAAAGAGGAAATGAGTAATATGACTGCCTATCTTAGCAAGGAGGTGATGACACCTCTGGAAACTAGCTCTGATGACAATAAAACCAGCCATGCAGAAGGTAACATATTTATGTTAATTTACGTGGGACTAGGTATTTCTTTGAGATGTCAAGATATCATGAAAATGTATTTTTTTTCGAAGTAAAAAAAAAATACCGGATTAAATATTGCAGACAATATTCCCCGTCTTAATATTTGTGCTATGAATTACGACAGATGTAATTGGCCAATTCTGATTGTTTGGTCATTATCATTTCAGATACAGAATTGGATACCCAAGGCTCAACATTGGACGAATTGAAGACTGATTTATCACACAAAGGAAGTGCAACAGCTGAAGAGAGGGACAACAACTCCAATTTCAAATATGTGAAAAATATTCTTGAATTTTCGGGCTTCTTTGGAAATGAGCACACTCAGATGCGATACACAGTAGACCAGCCACTAAAGCCCTACTTATTCAAAGATTTGGATGCGACTTTGTCTTTGTGCCATGAAATTGAACCCTCTGAAGAAGAGACAATAAACACGTATGATCACCAGCTTCTTTTTAACTTAGTTAACGAGGTGCTGCTTGAAATATATGGGATGTCTCCAACTTACTTCCCAAGACCCTTCTCCTTCAACCCCCGCCTCCATTCAATGCCTAAAGGGCACTATCTTCTGAATGAAGTATGGACTAATGTTAACTCATACCTGACCTTGAGACCTGAGCTAGATCAGACACTAGATGATGTTGTAGACCGTGATTTGGCAAAAGGAAAAGGCTGGATGGTCCTTCAAGAGGAAGAGGAGTATGTAGCACTTGAACTAGAGGAGATGATCATGGATGATTTGTTAGATGAATTTATCTTCTCGTGAAGTTTACTTGGACTATATTGAGAACTTCTTGATTAGTTATACCATGGTTATGTTCTGGAAATTCTCCTAGGCCCTAGCTGATGAGTTTCACAAGAGGAGAAAGCAAGCTTGGCTTCTGATTTCTTCGGGCATGGTAAGAACTAAACACACATGCACTAGTCCTATCTTATCTCTTATTATACACATTCCGAAGTTCCTGGATTGTATGGAATGGATACTAGAAGATGGTGATGTCAAAAAGGGCCCAACCGCAAGCCATTCATTGCTACAGCACATTAGCAATGACATGCTGTACAATATTGATTCCAGTACGTTTTAGCTCCATGTCTATTTCATGCGGAATAAGATTCATATTTGTATTAACTTATCTTATAAATAAGATTGTCTGGTTATGTCATGTTAAGTTGCTCGTGGAGTTTTGGTGCATGACGTTATTGATTTTCATGTAAATAACATATGAGCGAACCTGCTTTGCTTACACCTTTGTGCTCTTATTTTCCTGTACTGGATATATACTGGTAGTGACGTAATCGATGACATTCATTTTTAATTCTAGAAGCAGGGGAATGATATTTAGTAATTCTAGAAACCAACATCACGTTTCTTCCGCCCTTAAAATTATATGATTAGTTTATAATTGGTCCCAAGTATTGGTAACTATTAACTAACGGAAGAAACTTGGATTCAAACCCAAATTATAATATTATTAAAAGTCAATTTGATCCTATGTATGGACATTTTATTTATACTAATATCATATTTAGCAAAGTTAACATTTATGAAGTATCTCGTAATTACATATACTTCTACCTTTTAATCATTAAATATATAACAGTTAATTAAACTTAAATGAATAATTGCATTGGCTTCAAACTCACAATTTTAAAATGATATTAGCCTATCAAAGTTTATTCAAATGATTTATCCTTACATTTATTGTGTCATTTGGTAAATCACTTGCAAATATCTAGTCCCAGATTATGGAACTATTTAGAACCTGACTCATTAAGTCCTGCATTTTAAATGGGATAGATAAATTAATCTTGTTTGTTTAGAACCCATTCAAGATTATTTTTGAGTTTCTGATTTTTAGTTTTGAAATACATTTTGAAAACATAAACGTGTTCGGCGAAAATGGTTCTATTATGATTTTTTAGTTGTTTTTTAAAAAATTTTCACCCAATTTCAAAAACAATAAAATTTGGTTTTCATATTTTTGTTGTTGTTTTTATTCAAGATCATAATTTGATGTAACTTGTCACCACTTACCAATACCTCTGACCGGTTGCCACACCTCTGGCTACTGGTCACGGCCTGCCACCTCTGACCGATGGTCATCGGCTAGCACCTCCGACTGGTGTCACAAGTTGCCACCTCTAACTGACCTAACTGACTGTCACCTTCGACTGTTAGTCACTAACCGCACATTCGATTGACGGACACTAATCATCATCTCTGATGGGCAATCATCAGCCACCACCTTTGATTGGCTATCACTGTCGCCACTTCTAACCGGTGATCATTGACATCATCCCTGACTGACAATCATTGACATTCACCTCCAGTACTGATGGTCAGTCATTGACCGTCAATTTCTAGTCTCTAAAAAAGAAAGTTTATAGTGTAGTTAAGATTTAAAAATAATGTTTTAAATTTGGAAATCAAAACAAGATTGTCTTTAAAAATTTGAAAACTTAAAACTAAAAGTAGTTTCTGTTTTTATAAATTTCAAAACAAAAACCAAAAACTAAAGGAGACCTAAATAAATAGAGTTTTTTTAGTTTGTATCTAACCAGCAAAGCTTGCAAACTTAACAAACTTGTCAGTTCAACTCACTTAAAACCTAACCCGTTAAACTCGCATTTAAAATGGGATAGATGAGTTTGGTTTGCTAAATTAATAGAGTTTTTTTAGTTTGTATCTGATAACTGCCTAATTTACCTATTTTTACATAGGTAAAATAAAGCAGTTATCATAATTTTTCTTATTTAAGGTCCTATTTTTATCTATTTTGCTTAAAATTAGATTTACTTAGGTGTAGATTTAAGTTTATGCGTATTTTATATTTATTTACTTGTTTTAGTTGTTTTGAGTTAGGTTTTGAGAATGATTGATGAAATGGTAATAGATTTGAGCTAATAGGTGTTGTGATAGCACATGAGCGCTTAGTGCTCGGGAAACTTACTCCCCAAGTTAGTGGGTGCCCAGCACTCGAGTCAGAATTCTGTGGTCGCTGGGCACTCAGAAATAGAGTTAAGACTATTTAAAGAGCATTTTTGTTTTGGAGAAGAAGGTTACACACCTTACTGACCAAGGACATACTTCAGACCCATCTTTGTCCATCTTTCACATTCATCTATCCCGATGGTTAGTTAGGTTATTATTTAGTTGGAATTTGATGTAACTGAACTTGAACTCTCGTGTATTTTTGTATTCTTAATCTAAGTTTATTACTCAATGTTAGTGTTCTTCTTTACCTTATACATTTTGTTTTCTTTAAATCTCATGGATTTTAGTTGTTCAATGAGCTCGAGAGAGGTTTTTGACTTGTAAAACGAGAAAAGCTGCTAATGGATTTTATTGCTCGAGAGAAAGTAAGACCTTTTGGCCATGTTGAGCTCTTTTTCTTAATAAGAGTTGTTTAACTTTAAATTATGTATGAGAGCAATAGTCTAATACTTAATAGCTCAATTCATTGTTTGCGAGAGATCGAGGTTACGAAAATTTTATAGGTGATGGGAACATGGGTAGTGAACAAGGGTTTTGAGTTTATTTATGTACTTAAGGGATGATTCAGTGAAATCAAACCCAACTGGATCGCATACGTATAGCCACCTATTTTATTTATTTTTACTTTATGTTTGGTAGTTTTAATTATTTCTATCTTTTGTTTGTATATATAGAAAGTATTGATATTTTTTAGTATTAATAAGTCCATGTGAATCGACCTGATATATTTATTGATTATTATATATGACTAGTGCACTTGTTGCGGATATTGTAGAAAGTTTTGCACCTAACAGTATCCAACCCTTCAAGTCCGCGAACTTAATAAACTAATCCATAGGGTCACACATTTTTGTTAAATTACAATCAAAAGTATTTTTCTTTATTTTTTAAACTAAACTCTACAACGCATCACCATTTTCAATAATAATAATAGTAAAATTTACAATTAATAATCTAAAACACTAAACATTTTCAATATTAAAAATCTAAGCCGAAAACTAAAAGTCTAAAAATATCAAAATTTACAACAATTAAAAATCTAAAATTGAAATTAAATATCTCTTCTAATAGTCTACGGCTAAGTCCATGAGTTCACAAAGTGTAAGAGCTTGATGAAAACAAGGTCAAAATTTTCTTATAATTATGTGGGTTTAAAAAAAGGATCCAAAATTCATACAGGTTTGTAGGCTTGACAGACCGGTCCTCAAACCTTGAGTTACATACCTACCCGTGAATATGACCAAATAATAGTAATAAATAGGGTATAAACCTCACCTAACAACTTTGTTTTATAATAACTTATAGTAACAAATTAAGTTCAAACTCACAACTCTAAGTTAGAAAAATAAAAAAGATCGAGATATATAATATGTGTAATTGATTAAAATTCAGCATATATTATTGTAATTTGCTTTATTTATAAAATTACGTTTAATTACAAATTAATGAACAATTTTGTGTCAAAAAATAAGTAGTTTGAAAGAAAAAGAAATTGTATTTATTTTTAGAGATTTTTCTATCTTATCATCAAATATGATTGTGAAAATCGTATCAAAAGAAAATATTATTGAGATTATATATTTTAAGGTATACACTACAATTGCAATGTAAAATAAATTTATTTACATTCAATAATTAATAGTTTATATGATAAATGAGTTTAATTAGTCTATATTGACAGTATAAAAAATTTTACACTAGTATTTTAACTGTTAATACTTTAAAAATCATATAAATAAAGATATATAATTAAACTTTAAAAGTTTTTTACATTGTCAGTGTATACTAATCAAACTCATGATAAATTTGTTAAAATTTATAATAATTATTTAAAAAATATACCAATAAAAATTAATAATATAAAATTATTCTACATATTTAATGTAGGCTCATTAAACTCTTAAATATTTTTTTTTAAAATGCTAAAGAATGATATTTCATTATTCTAATTTCGTTTTAGATTATTGTAAAAAAAAAAAAAACTTATTTTATTAGGTTCCAATATTCTTGAAAATACTATGATATTTTTGAAATATAAATATATAATATATGTTTAATGTATTATTTTTGTTTAGATTTGAGAATAATGGTTATCTTCTAAAATAATCTAAAATTGTATTTTTGAGAGCCTAAAATTAAGTTGGAATAACGAAAGATCGTATTTTAGATTTAAAAAATAAAAATGAATAGCAACGGTAATGGTAATTTGAGTTGGGGAGAGTGGTGGAATGGTGTTTGAAATCTTAATATAGAGTCTACAGTTTGTAAAGCTGAAGAGAAGACAAGGGCGAGTGTCACAGTCATGTTCGCTGAAAAGAGGTTGGTTCAGTTAATACGTCGAACACCTTGTGGAGTTGTTAGTTTGAAACTGTTGTGCACCCAAGCTACTCAAAACCAGGATTCCCTATCTCGGATTATCGAGAGGCTTCCCAAAGGAGAATCTGTTGGCTCCGCTTTCCGCTGTTGGATGCGAAATGGCTTCCCCGTTCACGGCGGCGACGTCTTTCATGCCATTAACCGTCTCAGGAAGCTCAACATGAACAAACGCGCCCTTCAGGTCTCTCACATATTTCTGTTGTGAATACATAAATTCAAAGTCTTTTAAATTTACTGAAAATGATGTAGGATGAAAAGGGTACTGATTGTTGATACTTGATTAGAGTAAATATAATGAAATATTTTGTCAAGAGTGGTTGGTTTTCTCACCCTTGATATCACTCCTCACTCACAATTCTCTCAGAGATTGTAGAGGTCCTGAATACTGAATTTCTTATTGATTAGAATTATATACAATAGGTTCTATTTATAACTCTTGACTTTCCATACTTCTAACAGAATTACTCTTTCTTTTAATTCCCTATACTTACTTCCTATCATTACAATTCCCCTCCCTTGAGAGTACTTGTCCGCCTTTACACTGCTCTTCACTCAAAATCTGGGTATTGGTTTTGCAACTCATATAATTCTTTCCATGTTGCATACTCTGCGTTAGTGTGTTCCCATTGCACTGATACTTCAGTAATTGCTTTGTTCTTCTTTTTCATTCTTCTATCCAATATGGCCATAGGTTTGATTAATAAGTCTCCTTCTTCATTGAATTTTGGTAGCTGTTCTGCAACTACATGGCTGCCATAATGCTTTTTTAATAGGGACAATGAATTCTGCTGTCTACAGGAAGGTCGTCAAATCTGTATGTCACTTTCCCAATTCTTTCAATAACCTTGTAGGGATCATAGTACCTAGCTGACAGTTTGTGAAAGGATGTTAGCCAACGAGTGTTGCTTGTATGGTTGAATCTTCAAATACACCAGATCACCCTGATTGAATTCTCTGTCTGACCTCCTCTTCTTGGCTGTATACATCCTCATCCTTTCTTGGGCTTTATACAAATTTTCCTGCAACATTCTTCCAATCTGCTCTCTTGTCTTTACAGTGTAATCTATTGCCTCAATTAAAGTTTCTCCATTGTCTATCAAATTAGGAATTGTACATGTCCATATAAGGCCTCGAAAGGTGTCATTTGAGTGGTTGTATGAAACTTGGTATTATACCAAAGTTCTGCCATTGGTAAGTGATTCATCCACTATTTAGGCATATTTCCTGTAGTGCATCTCAAATAGGCTTCTAGGAACTTGTTAAGGTTTTCGGTTTGTCCATCCGTCTGTGGATGAAAAGTTATGGATCTCACTAACTTAACACCATGTGATTGCATCAAACCTGTCAAGAAGGTGCTTAGGAAGATGGTATCTTTATCTAGAATGATTTCTTCTAGCCATCGATGGACTGAATGGATGTCCCAAAGGCAAGAAATGAGCATACTTAGAGAGTCTATCTATCACTACTAGTATTACACTCATCCCTTGAGACTTCAGCAACCCTGTAATGAAGTCCATCGAGATTGACTTCTATGCTCTATTCGGTATAAGCGGAGCTTGAAGTAGGCTTGCAGGTAACTGGTTTACCGATTTCAATCTTTGGTAAGTGGTACATTCCTTATCCACCTCTTTACATCCTTTTGTAATCCTTTCCAATAAAACTGTTCCTTAATTCTTTTGTAAGTGAGTTCAGTTCCCAAGTGTCCCTCAAGTGTAGAATCATGAAAATGACTTAGGAGTAGGTTTCTTAGTTCCTGTCAAGCCCCTATGACCACTATTCCTTTTCTTTTTAGTATAGTACCATAAAAAGTGTAGTACTTATGAGACTGTTGTGTAAGTCTTATCTTATCCTTTACCTTCTGCAGTTTTGGATCTGCCTTCTAAGAGTCAATAGCGTCCGTCATTAAGTGAGATGAAAGGTGCAATATTGCAGCTAAACATGCATTATGGCCTGCTCTTGACAAAGCATCTGCAGCTTTCTAGGACTTTCGGACTTCTTAGTACCTTCACTGTAGTTGGTGTTGGCCATTGTTGAATTACTGAAATCTTGTTTTTGTCTGGTTGTACCCCATGAATGGAAATTACATGGCCCAAATATGCTATTTGCTTCTTCCCGAAGCTACATTTTTTATAGTTAACCCCCAGGCCACTTTCATCCAAAATTTGTAATGTTGTGCTCCAACATTCCAAATGCTCCTTCCAAGTTTTGGTGTAGACTAAAATGTCATCAAAGAATACTAAGATAAACTTCCTTATATAGCTTCGGAAGATATCATTCATGAGTGATTGGAATGTGGCAAGTGCATTACACAGCCCAAAAGGCAACACAACCCACTCATAGTGTCCATGTGAGTTCTAAAAGTTGTCTTATGTATATCCTCTTCAGCCATTCTTACTCGGTTATACCCACTTCTGAGATCCAGTTTGGAAAAGTAGCATGTCCCATTCAATTCGTCCAGCAAATCTAGTGGCATTGGAAATTTATTTTTTATGCTGAATGCATTAAGTTTCATGAAATTTGTGCAACACCTCCAAGAGCCATCCTTCTTTTTGACCAATACCAAAGGGGAATCATAAGAACTAGCGCTTTCCCTTATAAATCCGATTGCCAATAATCCCTGCAATTGTCTTTCAATTTCTTCTTTTTGGATATGTGGGTATCTATAGGGTTTCAAGCAAACCGGTGTCATTGAGCAGCTGGATTTTGTGATCACATTTTCTCTTAGGTGGCAGGTGTGTAGGTTCCACAAATAACTACTGAAATTGCTGGAGTATTGTAGTGAACTCATGTTGTTGTTCAGCTGTTAGGTCCTCTTGATCCCCTGTATCCTCAACATTAAGCAAAATCGAGTCATGTAATGCAAGAAACATGCAAGTGCCTTGTACCAATTTTAGCTTCCCTGTCAGTTCTTGAATTTCCATGCCTGCTTGCTCCCCTTGTAGTGTCACCTCCTGACCTTGATGATTAAATCTCATTGTAAGAGTGGCACAATTCCAGCAAATTTCTCTCATTATTCTGAACCATTGCATACCCAAGATGATTTTGAATGTCTTGCTAGGTAGCACTAAGAAATCTGTTGAAAATGTTTGATCCTTAAATCTCCATGTTACCTGTTCGCACTTCCTGTTGATCACTATCTTCTTGTTTGAGGCAACCATCATTGGGAAATCCTTGACAAATTGTGTTTTCAGCCCTAGCAACTTTACCCATTTGTCACTAATAAAATTATGAGTACTTCCTGTGTCCATCAAGAAAGGCACTTTCTACTTTTTTATTAGTCCTTGTAGAGCGTGGAGGGAGATGTGGACATCTTCCTCTTGGATCATGGCTATGTTGTTGTCTATTATTGCTTGTTCTTCCCCTCCATCTGTGTCCTGGAGTATCTCCTCATCGATTTCTTCTTGAGCAAAGAAAATTGCATTTAGTTTACCCCATAGTTTACATTTCATTCTATGGTTTTTATCCCACTTCTTACCACAAAATCTACACAAGCCTTTAGTAATCCTTTCAACGACTTCCTTCCTTGAAATAGCATTCAATGCGCTGCCCTTAGAATTGGTCACTGTTGGTGAGGATATGGAAGTTGTCACGTGATTCTATTGCAGACTTGTGATGGAGTGGCTCCTCTGTGAGCTCGCAGGTGTTGGCCAAGATCTTGTGTCTCTTGTTTGTGTTTCAAGATTGTCAAGTCGTCTATGCTGCATCTTCTTTTCTAGTTCTTTTATAATTTTGTCTTAGAGTCTTGCAATATGCATGGCTTCTTGCAAAGATTGTGGTTTGTGGAACCATACTGACTTTTCTAGCTCCATTTTCAATCCCGACAAAAAGAAACTTAATGTCATGGATTTGGACACAGTTACACGAGCCAACAGAGAATCAAAGGCTTCCAAATAGTCGTCCAACTCGCTCTCCTGTTTCAATCTTGATAACTCCGCGACAGGATCATCAAAGGCACTGACATTAAACCGATATGCCACATCTTAGAGGATTTGTTCCCAAGATCTATCCTTGAAATTGGGTTGCTGCATGTAATGTCTTTGCCATGAGAAGGCTTTGCCATCCATGGATAACAGCAATAACTTCCCATGTTGTGCTGCTGGTGTCAATTCTAATTCAAAAAATTGCTCGGCTTTGGCTCTCCGATCACAGAAATTGGTTCCATCGAAGGTAGGAAATTGAATTTGCACGCGTTTTATGACCGATTGATTGGATTCTGGTGTATCCGTAGCTCCCACATCCTATGTCAAGATAGTTTTGCCGCCATTCAAGATTGCGATGGAAGAAGCTAGACTTTCTATTGTTTTCTGCAGCGATTCCAGAGTTTTCTTGGTTGATTCTTGCACGTCTGTGAACGTCTGCTCAAACAGCTCCATGCGGATTTCGAGTTCCTTCGTGGTCACCAGCTAACTGATACCAATGTCAAGAGTGGTTGATTCTCACCCTTGATGGCACTCACTCACTCACAATTCTCTCATAGATTGTAGAGGTACTGAATACTGAATTTCTTATTTATTGGAATTATGTACAATAGATTCTATTTATAACTTTTGACTTCTCATACTTCTAACAGAATTACTCTTTCTTTTAATTCGCTATACTTACTTCCTATGATTACATATTTACTGCTTTGTATTGATAGGTGATGGAATGGGTGATAAGGGAGAGGCCTTACAGGCCTAGAGAGCTGGATTACTCCTATCTTGTGGAATTTACTACCAGGCTTCATGGGATTTCACATGGTGAAAAGCTTTTCTCCCGAATTCCTGTTGAGTTTCAGAATGAGTTGCTCTACAACAATCTAGTGATTGCATGCTTGGATAAGGGTGTCATAAGGCTTTCACTTGAGTACATGAAGAAAATGAGGGGGTTGGGGTTTCCCATCTCGCACTTGGTTTTCAACCGTCTAATAATTCTTCATTCCTCGCCAACCCGCAAGAAGATGATACCCAAGTTTCTCACTCAAATGAAGGCTGATAAAGTCACCCCGCATGTGTCCACCTATAATATTTTGATGAAAATAGAGGCTAATGAACATAATCTTGAGAATTTGGTGAAGGTCTTCAATCGTATGAAAGAAGCACATGTTGAACCAAATGAAATATCTTACTGCATTTTAGCTATTGCTCATGCGGTGGCCAGGTTATATACTGCAACTGAAGCATATGTTGAAGCTGTGGAGAAGTCTATTGCTGGGAATAACTGGTCAACATTGGATGTGCTGCTTATGTTGTATGGGTATCTGGGGAACCAAAAGGAGCTGGAAAGAGTTTGGGCCATCATTCAAGAACTTCCCTCCATCAGATCTAAAAGTTACATGTTAGCCATTGAAGCGTTTGGTAGAATTGGACAACTAAACCGGGTTGAAGAACTTTGGTTAGAAATGAAATCAACAAAAGGATTGAAATCTGTAGAGCAATTCAATTCAATGATGTCTGTATATTGTAAGCATGGATTCATAGACAAAGCAGCTAATCTGTACAAAAATATGAAGGCAAGTGGGTGTAAACCAAATGCCATAACTTATCGTCAACTTTCTCTGGGCTGCTTGAGATCTGGTATAGCAGAGCTAGCTTTAAGGACATTAGACTTGGGCTTGCGTTTGACAATTAGCAAGAGGGTTAGAAATTCAACCCCATGGTTGGAGACCACTCTTTCAATTGTTGAGATTTTTGCTGAAAAAGGTGACGTGGCAAATGTTGAGAGATTGTTTGAAGAATTGTATAAAGCCAAGTATTGTAGATATACTTTTGTATACAATACCTTGATTAAAGCTTATGTAAAAGCTAAGATTTATGATCCAAATCTTTTGAAAAGGATGATTCTTGGGGGAGCTAGACCAGATGCTGAAACCTACAGTCTTTTAAAAATTGCTGAACAATTTCGGACCTGATTTAGTTGATAATTTTCAACATGTCTGTCTTGTTACCTTTCTATCAATTGTGGGACAAGAATCGATAGGATGCAAGAGATATTATATAATATATAGCATTTCTCATGGAAGTTCCTCTTTTGCCTTTTATGATTGATAATGTAAAGATGCTGAGAGTATAATCTTTTGATTTGTTTCTTCAGAATCCACCACATTCCTCAATAAAAATACTGAGATGAAACAGGCTACTTTGTTACCAAAATCTATTAATCTTACAATAGAGCATATTACCTAACCTTTGTTCCCACTGCACATGTTTCCATCACTTGACACCATTGATTTGTTTGACATCTAACAATTGTCCCTTTTATTTTATTTTATTTTTAACTTTTACGTGTTTTGAGTTAGCTCTCCAACACCTCCATAGCTGATGACCTCTGCAAGGGGTGGTGCTGGTGAGTCCTGAACTCTGTTGACCTCTCATGCTCTAATCCCATTATGACCTATTTCTCCTCAATGATCCTTTGCCACCACTATCCATGATCATCCCTTCTCAAGCCAGCACCACCTCAGCGGCCAGAACCTTCATAGCTAGCTTTGCCTTCAAATTAGTAATACTCAATAGTGTCTTTCAAGAATAGGAATCTACATTTGGGGTGAATTTAGAGCAACTATGAATGTTTTACTAGATATAACATGATTTTTTCATTTGGCATTGATCCATCACAATATCACATAAAGAAAGGTGATAATTTGATATAACATTCTTGTATCAGATTTCATTTTAGTTGCTTAGTACTGTCTAGTTATGTTTGATGTACCATCGTCTGGCAGGTGGAATTTTCTAATATTGTATTAGAGGATATACAGGTATTATGGGCCAATAAATATTTTTTCAGTTGTATTTATTATATTTATTTATTTATGTTTAGGGTGCTTGGATGCATTTTTTATTAAGGGGGCTGCTATTTATTTATTTATGTTTATCTATCTCTATCCAAACTGCCTTCTCCTTTACATTTTCCATTAAGGATATTGAATCTTGATCATTGAGTTTATCAAACTGCAATCATGGTTTGCAGTTTGTGGGTAGTAACCGCTATTATTCACTCGATACTACAAACAATTGTCTTTTAACTGGACAAATTGTTGAAACCGCAAACAACAGTTGCGGTTTCTTGTTGATACTGCACTTTTCCATTGGACACCGCAAAAGGTTGCCTTTCGACCAAACAATTCACTGCAATTGTAATCTATGATTGCGGTTTGACCTGTTGATTGGTGTCAACTCAGAAGCCATATAGTCATATAATTGACATGGCACTAAAAATACAAGTGGAAATTGTGGTTTAAAACAACTCCATTTAGATAATTATTTAAAAGAAAAGAAACTCACTTAGGTCAATCACCCTTAAAAGGATATATGAGTGTAATTAGAAGGTTGGTTATTCTAATATCCTCTAAATCCTTCAACTATAGTTACACCTTTGGAGATTCAGTGTTGGTGGTAATTGAAAATTATGTTATTCTTCAAAATTATTTAGCATCCATGCTGCACAGATGTACACCTAGTTATAATAATATTTCCCCATGAAATACCACTCTGCATATTGTCTTCTGCACTTTATGTTTGAGAGACATCATGTTTCGCCTATAGGTTTTAGAAGTTTCCAGTATGGCGGGTTTGAATTCAAGATGCCCTATTAAAAAAGTTGCCTTGAGTATTTGCAAGAAAGGTATATACATCTCTATTGCTTGGCAAAATGTTTTCGGCTTAGAGTGGTAACGCTGTACTTATTTGAGAAGGCCAGTAATTAATCTTAGTTTTCCTTTAATCTTATATATTCCTGTCATGGCAAAGTCCTTATTTAGAAAATGTGCCATGTATTCATGTTATGAAATTATGATATAATTAGGAAAATTATATTGAATAAGTGAACATCAACAGAATGATGAGATTATTTAACTAGAGAGCCAATGGACAAGATTTTTAGGTCAGTTGTAGGGACTTCTTCTATCATGTTGAATTTGGAAAGAAAGGCATGTTATGATCTTAGGTTCATGATTATAGATAGGCCTTGTTATCGCATATTTAATATTTATATAAATCTTCAAGCTAAATAAATAGAATGAAAATAGATGCTATAGAACTCTCCTGCACAATTTTGTCTGAGGAACTGCTGATATAGTAAGTATCTCAGATTTTGTGGTGCCCATTTGCCGTTCTTGCAACTTGAAATAAAAAAACTGAATTCCAGGTGACGTTGGAAATGCTTCAACTCTGACGAAGCCTTTCAATGATTTTAGTTGTTTCTTATTTCTTGACCAAAATGTGAGGAAATAAGAGTAAGTGGAAAATACAGTCGTTGATTGCGTTTATCCATTGGCTTTATTTTGGATCTTGGCCCTTTCCCCTTTTTTATTTGATTTCTATCTGAGAAGTTAGATTTATTTATTTTTGGTTATTTAACATATCAGTTTGTGTATTTCAGTTTGTAATTTATCAATTTGATTCAGCAGACATGCGAATAATCTCCTGGTCTGTAAATCATGCAGATATGTTAATATAAAACAAAACATGCTGAAACTCTGGTTTTGGATTAAACCTCTGCTCTCCTAATTAAGTTTACAGGCTTTGGTTTAGGTTTAATCTTATATATAAGCTTAGCTTAGGTCCATCAATCTCTCATAAACCCCTGAACGGAATCTATTAAGCTAAATCCATTTGGGGCCGCCCAAAATTCCTGTTTAGACTTTACAGTGCTGTCAGTAAACGCCTTCAAGTGCTGGACAGCTATTACAATAGAAATGCAGATACTAACACAATCAGCAGGTCATTTCTGATCCGTTCTAACTTTCCAATCCAGGTTACTAAAGAAGGCCGCAGCAAAGCTGTTAACATAGAATAACACAACAACCGCCGCTATCCTAAGGGCTCCTTCACGGGGCTTGCAAGTGTCATTCTTTAAATGACCATTGGTTTCTTTGGATACTGATAGATTCATGAGAGTAATAGAGCATTAAGAACTTGATGATCGAGTTCAAACTCTTGTGACTGATTGTTTATGGATTTTGTTTTAACATTTCAATCGTATCAAGAAAAAAATGAGAAGTGTTTAGAAAATTTTTTCTCAAAATTTTTTTTTGAAACTTCTCTGATTTGTTAATATTTATTGAAAATCACTCATTTTTTATAGATTCTATTTGTGTTTTTAAATGATTTTAGTGATTTTTAATAATTTTTTAATCAATCACAGGGAGAATTTGAGAGTTTCTGAAACTAGCACTCCTCGAAAAAATATTGCACCTAACACAGCAACACAAATTGCCCATAAAATTGCTCATTTCCGTGTACTACAAATTCATATTTCTAATAATAGTGTTTTATTTCTTTTCCCTCAGTTTTCCCCTCAAACTGCCCAGTCATGTAATTCACATTCTCATTTTTTCCTTCTTCCACCATTTGTTTTGGAAGAGTTTTAAATGGACTTAGTTAGGCTTGTTATATAAAACTTGGCTAAAAATTATGAGTGGAACGAAAACACCTGAGACTGAGACAAGTCCGGAGTTCGTTATCTTTTAATACATGTTAAATAATAGTGTTTTATAGAGGCTGGATACGGTTAAATACCCTTTTAGCTGCATGACATTTTTGACTGGTAATCTATCTTATTGGAAGGGTGATTTGGAAATTGTAATACGCGCAGAAAATCTTACAGGTTACAACAGGTGTCCATTTCATTCATAATTTATAACTAATTGTTTTAGGCAAACATGTACTTTATTCACCTGTCTGTAAAAAAGGGTTTAATTGGTTAAATTCTAGGTTCATCCCAGAACCTTCATTATTCCAAAACTGGGACTAAATCCAACCCATATGCACTGGCAAAATTGCGAAAGGCTAGCTTTACTAAATTGCAACGAAAAGCTACTAACATGCAGAGTATAATTTATCAAAACGTAGGTTTAACATAAAGTTAAATAAATAACATTTGAGAAGTAACTGCAGCAAAAGCAAGACGGAACCAGTACAGATGATGACAAAGGAGATTGAGTGTGCAACTCTTTTCCAAAACATGCAATAAAATCATTTTGACATTCAGGTAAGGTAATTCATGAACTCTGCGGCAGTAGCAATTGCTGCCCCCGTAATGGCATCTATAGCAATTTTGTCTTTTTTATTTTTGCTGGCTGCAGATACCAGGGCCCCAGTTACTGCACCCCCAATCATGGCATTCTTCTGCAGTACATTCAATCCAAGTTCAAAAGAAAACAGAAAAAGGCTTTAGATAAGAATTCAACTAAAAATAAAATTACTTGTACAATATAAAGCATGGTCATCTAAATCCAAAAGTTAAAATAGTTTGATTTCCAATTTTCTCAAATTCAATTTTTTAAATATCATATCAAATTATAGTTCCCAAAACTTGCGTCCGGTAATGTTTGAATAAACTTATCAACATTCATAGAAAAAGAAAATAAGGTAAATAAATTAAACTTCACTCATAAATTAAAATTAACTCACGAGTTAAAAGTTACATATGAGCTAAAATCAGCTCTTGGAGAAGATACAAAGTTAAATGAGAGAACTAATCAGCTCCTATATGAGCTAAAAAGCTAATGAGAGAATTTTTATAAATAATTTGTGCATAAGCTAATATTTTTTTTGGTAAACGTGCATAAGTTAATATTAACCTATTGAAAATGTTTAATTCATTTTGGATTCTTAATTTATTTTTCTATAGATTTTATTTATCTACAAGTTTCATTTAAAAGTTTATCCAAGCAGAATTTCTGCAATTAAAATTTGCAGTCAGGCAAGTTATATAGAAATGGATATTTTTCATTTTAATTCTATATAATATGCAGTTTAGTATTGAACTTATTGAGAGTCAAAGATGATGGATGTTATTGTAAACAGCAGCAGCTTGAATTTTGTTATCAGATTACATGTCATCATGTTGAAGGCAAAAGTCCAGAAAAAAGGAGTAATCTGTAGCATAGGACCTAAAATCTAATAAGTCTATTTATTTAGATTGGGAAATTGGACTAATGTAGAAAACACAGGGTGGTAGCTGGACAGGTAAGTCCAAACATCATGTGGTGAAAAATACCCAATCTCTGGTGCCACGGATTCTCTCTACGCCATATTCCATTCCAACATAAACGCTTGCTATGGTTCCTATAAGCATAAGAAAAAGTACATTAAACGGGGAGTGCATTTTCTAAATGAATGTGCAATATTACATAATACATGATGCAACACAAGTCTTACCCCAATATACACCTTCTTTACACATTTTTTTCAACTGCGCGCAAGAAGACAAACTATATCTGGTGAGCAAGGAATGAAGAATAACAAGCATACTAATCGAAATTTACAGTGAATAGGGTTACACCAGTTATGTTTTGCGGTGGAGTATTGAAAGGTTATGTAAGAAGAGGGTGGTTTACGGTAAAAAGTGATGAGAATACAGAAATAGAAAGTGCAGAGTGAAATTGGAGGAAATGTATAGAGCTGAAAGCGTGAATAGCAGGAATTAGAAGGTTAAATGGGGAACTTACCGTCTTCTCAAAATCATGACTTGAGATATTTCCTGGAACAGACATAGTGAATTTAGTGTGACAAAAAAAAGGCTTTGAGGAAGAAAATAAAAAAGAAAAGAAGAAGGAACATTGAAGCGATAGTACAGAGGTTGGAGTTGGAGGTTGGTGTGAGTCAAAGAGGTGTTTAGGGTTTAGGGTTCGTTAGAAAGAGAAGGAAGGGTAAAGTGGGAAATGCTTAGCTGGGACCTCGAATAGGGAGGGAGGGAGGGAGGGAGGGAATGAACAAGAGTTTCACACATCCCTAAGGATAATAATTACTCACTGCTCTCGTCTTTTTTCTTTTTTCTTTTTTCTTTTGTTTTTTTCCATCTGCAACAACAATTTGTGTGCACTGGATGAGACACTATAAAGTTAACTCCTACAGGAAAAATTGTTTCCAATTAGTAACCATTAATCAAAGTTTATGGATATTCAGGGAAGAATTCTTTGGTTTTTTTTTTTTAAATAGTATATTTTGATTTTACCTCATACTTTCGAGCGAATAGTCTGGTATAAATACACATTATATCACTAACATTAACTAATAAAATAATATTTAACAATAGGTAAATATTCCTTATTAAATAATATATTTAAAAATTTTAAATTATATATTATTATTTAGATAATATCATGATATTCTATCATTAGTAAAAATTATATATTACAAAAACAGTTTCGAAGGTTTGAAAATTAACCAACTCTCATCCAAATTGGGTAGGAAAATGGCCAGAGAGAGTGAGGGGCAAGGTGAGTGAAGAGGATTAGAGATGTCTTTACAGAGGGCTCGTTTAAGGATTTTACATCATTTTATTTTTCTTTTTTTTTTTTTAAGGATTATGATGAAAGGGCATTCTGTAGAGATATTTAAAAGGTGGGGGAAGTCATTTGTGATATTTTCATGAGGCGGCATGGAAGGAAGGATGGTGAGCAATTTAACTTTGTTCGTTTAAAAATCCAAAAAAGTTGGAGAGGGAGTTACACTAAATCTGTATAGGTGAGAGTGAATCTGCCTATGTTTCATCTCGGGGCAATTCATAGCAGCAACCATGCGAGTTCTCTTAGCTCCAGAAGGCAGCATTGGAAGGTTGTACAACCAGTCAAAATTGGTGGGTTTAATGGAGGAGCATGTCAATGACAAGCAAAAAAAGTATGGGTTTCATAGGGAGGATAGTGATGAATGAGAGGTTGAAGAGTCCAATATAGAGTGGCTTTGTAAATGCATACTCAGAAAGCTAAGGGACTAAAAACAACTGTTGTTAGGAACGACATTGATAACTACTACTAGACTAAGAGAGCTATGATGGAGTAACAAATTAGGGCAATATTTTCCTTGCTTTCATTCCATGCAAAGAGGTCCTATAAAGGACTATACACGAATGGGCTTTTCTTTTTCAACAGCAAACACAACCCAAAAGAAAAACATAACAAAGTCGCCTTCCTGAAAGGTAAGGTCAACCCTTTTTTTGTTTGTGCGAGTTAACATACCCTGCCTGCTTTGTTGGAGATTCAATTTTAACCCATGTAGCATGCGTTTTTGGTTTTGTAAGAATTGTTGTACCGAGGGAATAGCTACGACAATGGGCACATGGAAACGGACAGACGATAGAGGGCTTGAAACAGCGTCATGCTTATGACGAAGTGGTGGGAAGTCTTGAACCAAAGTTCTGCAAGGTGGAGGAACTTGAACTACTGGCAAGGATGTTCACTATAAAAGCACCACAAATAAGTCTCTAAGTTGTGATTGACGACTTCAGTCTGAGCATCACTCTCCGAATGGTAAGAGGTGCTATAGTGTAATTTCGTCCCTTGAACTTTAAATAATTATTTCCAAAACGCACTCAAGAATAATGGGTCTCTATCAGATGTGATTATTTTAGGAAGGTCATGAAGGCGGCAGACTTCCACAGAGAACCGAGGCGTCAGATCCTGAGCTGAGAACCGTTTAGGCATCGCAATGAAGTGAACAAATTGTGTGGCCAAACAACATTGGAAGGTGAGTGATGAAATCCATGGGGAGGTCCTCCTAGACTTGTTTCAGGATGGGTAAGGGTTGGAAAAGGCCTTTCTTTTTGGTTGGCATGTTTTTTATTTTTCTAATGCACCATGCAACATGTAACGAAGTGCTTGATGTCTCGATACAGGTCTGACCACTAGAAGGAAGCTGCCAAATGGGTTGTCGTTGCTTTAACACTAGAATGCCCTGCTACCGGGGATGCGTGGTACTCGACCAACAGGGAAGAACGAATCCTAACCATATCTAGAACAAATTGCACCATTAGAATACCGTCTTGTAGATAAGTATTATTAGTTGTATTTAGGTCATTCATAAACTCTTCTTTTAATTTATGACCTTCATCTATTTTGTAATGCTTACGCAGAGTATCTAGCAGTTGGGGAACTGAGGATGAAGTTATGACCAACAAGATATTTTCAGGCATGAACTGGTGGGAGAGAAAGTCAACCACTACATTCTCTTTACCAGGTTTGTACACAATTTCAAAACCATACCCTTGTAGTTTATAGTCCATTTATGTTGCTCTGGTGTTTGTATTGTTTGAGAAAAAAAGGTTTCTGAGACTTTGTTGATCAGCGAAAATTTTAAACTTTCGACCAACAAGGTACTGACGCCATTTCTTTACTACTTCTATAACAATGAATAGTTCTTGAACATAGGCAGAGGATGTTTGCATTCTGAAACTCATTTTCTTGCTGAAAAATGCCAAAGGGTACCCGTCTTGGCTCCGAACTGCCCCAATGGCACTGGAAGATGCATTAGTTTCAACACAGAAAATTCTGGAGAAATTTGGGTGAGCCAGCATCGGAGCAACTATGAATTTTTATTTAAGTAATGGAAAGGCATGTTTTGCCTTTTCATTCCAGTAATTTGCTTAAATTTCCAAAGATCGGTGAGAGTAGATGTGAATGGCATAGTGCTTAATGAATGTGCAATAAAATCCAGTGAGTCCCAAAAAACCTTTGAGGGACGTGAATGATCATGGCTTAGGCCATTGTTGAATAGCCTCAATCTTTGACTCATCTAGACAAATTGAACCACTAGAACTAACATGCCTCAAATAATGAACTGATGTAACAGCAAATACATGTTTAGATACCTTGGCAACGTAAGAATTAAATTTAACTAATTCTAAAACCAAGCGTAAGTGATTTGGATGGGAAGAGTGGGAGTTGTTGTAGATTATGATATCATAAAAAAATACCAGCACAAAGCAGCATAAAAACAGTCTTAAGAGATCATACATAGCTGCTTGGAATGTGGAGGGTGCGTTGTTGAGGTTCGTGATGGTAGTCTTCTTAAGGAGTATCATCATCCGTAAGTAATAAAAACTTTATAAACGCACATTTATGTCTTGCCACGAATTTTTCGTCACAATAATAACAAAATCCCTTTGTTCGACGCTCTAGCATAAGAGCTATAGACATTCGTTTAATAAGTAGGGGTCCATTGGAAGGATTTGCCATGGGTGTCATAGGTGGTTAGGCCTTAATTGGGTGTGGGGTAGTGGAAATGGGTTATCAGAAAGGACAAGTTTAGTTATCTCTTAATTTATCTTCAATTAGTTTAGCCATACCAATAGCATTGAAAATGGATTAAGGGTGTAAAACTGCTAGTACCCGTCGAATTTCTAGGAGGAGGCCTGAAATATAACAGTTGAGGATGACTTTGAGGGTAAGGCAAATCACCCTATTACATAATCTTTCAAACAAGGTTTGGTAGTCAGTTACTGTGGATGTTTGTCGAAGTTTGAACAATTTTGCCTGATGGTTTGTGAATGCGGAGGGGCCAAAACGATATTCCAAGGCCTTGGTGAAGGTGTACCAGCCAGTGAGTTGTTGGATGTGAGACATCCATTTGTACCAACTAAAGGCATCACCCTTTATACGAAAGTTTGCCATGGAAACATGTTGGTAAAAGGGGATTTGATAAAATCCAAAAAATTGGTCAGCTTGAAATACCCAATTGAGGGGTTCAGACCCATCAAACTGATTTAGCTGAAGGTTGGGTGGTCGGATAAGATTTGGTGGTGTTTGGGATGGTGAAGGGGGTAGGAAGGATGGGTGAAAAGGGTTGGGGGCAAATGGGTTAAGTAAAACGACTGGGTTGGTGAATGTGGGAGGTGGAGTTGGAAGAGCGTGGGAGGAGGTATAAGTGGACATAGGCATGATGATTAGTTGAGTTGAGTTAATAGGGGTGAGAAAGGCGGAAAGGTTGCCTAATGGTTTATTTGGTCTTGGAGGCTGGCAATGGTGGATTGCAGAGCCTCCTGCTTAGAGTCGATGTTTTGTTGGAGGATGTGATGGCAAGACTCCTGGAATTGTTAGTGATTCTCCAACTGGGTTTGGAGAAGGCCCAACTGGGTTCTGGTGTCTAAGTAGTGAGCTCTTTCCTGTTAGTTCCTAGACTTGGTTTGTGCTTGTGTGGAGGGTTTAAGTTTTCTGCTCCTTTGGGTGATATATTTTTAGCTATTTTTATTTCTGTTTTGCTATTGTAATATGTAAATTATTGTCTGTCATTTCTTGTAACAAGTGGGTTCCATGTTCTTACTAAATAAATTTTGCCTTTTTTAAAAAAAATGTGATTTGACTAATTGTTAATTCTTGTCATTCAATTGTCTTGAGTTGATTTTAATTACTTACTAAGAACCTTAAATAAAAAATCAATATAAAGAATAAGTTTGATACCCACTCTTGGAGTAAGAGTATCTTTTCCTATACAAATAAATGGGTTTAACTATTAGCTTTCATATAATAAATGGTTTAAGATAAAGAATAAGTCTTTTTTACTTACAAGAAAAGATAAAGGAATTGTAAGAAGAATTATTTAATAGTTCAAGTGAATAATTAATTATTATATTAGATTTTATGAAATGAATGATTAAGATGAAAACTAAGTTAATAACTTCATATATAATTATTTAATGACCGAAACTTGCTAAATTTTGATAGGTATTACCCATTTTGACCGGGTACATATACGAGTATTATCCGAATTTCAAAACCAGGTATGAGTTTAGGCCTCATACTCATACTCGTTCTATTATAATTTTAATAATTATATAATAAACTTAAAATTATATGTTTAATTTCAAATTTTAATTCTAACGCTTTTGTTTGTATTTTTTTGTTTTTCACTGTTGTTTATACCTTTTTTAATTAAAATATAATTAATAACTTGACATATAATTATTTAATGATAAATAAATAAATTAAAATAGTAAAGCATAATATAAGGGGGTATTTATGGATATACTTGAACCAAAAAATACATAACAAGATGCACGATAGGTATTAAAATTTCATATCCATTTTTTCAATATCTAAACTCGCCCCACTTTTTCTAGAAGTGGGGTTAGGGAGGTCAAACACACTCTACCCCATTGCCATCCTTAGTGAAAACTACATGTTTTACTTTTCACTCAAAACAAATATGAAAAAGAAAAAAAAATGTAAAAAAAAAAATCCTTCTAAATCGACCATTGTTTATAAAGAACAACAAGTAATAAATATATGGATAATTTTATAATTATAATAACTTTAATTTATAATTTTCACATCACTTGTCTCATAATTCAATAACTTCGATTTTTACTATATTTCATCTTTTATTTTCTTTCTTTCATTATACTTGGTTTCCTTTTTTTTTCTTGCAATTGAACCAAGTCTAAAAGATTTGTCAAATAAAAAATATTTTTTAAGATATTTTAATTATTTTTAACTTATAACCATCACCATTGTCATCATCACTATTGTGATGGTCACTGCCACTATCATCACGATTACCACAATCGTAACTATCATTTTGGCCATGATTATCACCCTTGTTGTCATATCATCGTTGTTATTGCTACCATTGTGATCATCATTATTGTCGATACCACCATCAATGGTGACCATGCCAGCTATAGTGACGATGATCACAGTCGTAATGACAATACTAATCATAGAATAATAATGGGTGGTGATGGTTGTGATTATGATTATAGTGACACCCAAGGTTGTAGTCATGACAATGGTGGTGATTATGGACATTACTCTTGATGATGATGATGATAGTAATGATAAATTAACGATAATTTTTAATTTTTTAGAAATTCGATTTCTATTTCATAAATCTTTTAGAACTTTGATGGTTATATAAAGTTTTAATTTAAATTTTAATTATTGTAATTTAGACCTTTTATTTAAATCTAGTAGTTGAAATTAATCATTCTCATCCTCATCCTCACATAAGAAAGTCACTTACATATGATATGTCCCCCTTTCTCTATCTATCTCTTTATGTAAGTGTGTGTTTTCTTTATCTAGTGCTCTACTTTTACATTCATGTTTGTGTTTTCTCTATCTATTTATCTATCTATTTCTGTATGTGTGTGTTTTCTTTATCTTTGTGTGTATGTACTCTGTCTATGTGTGCTTCCTCTAGCTATTTTGGTGTTTGGGTGGTGGGGGATGCATGTTCCTTTGTGTAGTTGTGTGAGTGTGTTTATGTCTATTTGTGTCTCGGTATGAAGGTTCAAAATAAAAAATATATATTATGTCAAAAGACGGGAATGTTATTTAAGGTTGTTATTAGTTTGAATTAACCAACTTAACTACTTTTATTGGTATTAATGAATTAGTTATTTGAATTACCTAAATAAGTTTTTTGTGTTATCCTTAAAATTCAAAAATATTTTTTTTTGTTCATGATTCACTTTTAGTCATTCATTATTCTTCAGTTAACATTGTTAAAAGATTTGTGACAGAAAACATGTTTCTGTACTTGTGAATCACTATCTTTCTCAACCGTAACCCTCTCAATTTTCAATATCACATCAGGCATACCCAAATACATTAAAACTTATAAATGAACAATGTTAATACAAAACAAATTAATTTTAGGGACTAAAAAAATATTTTTGAATTTCAAGTGCTAAAAGTGATTTTTAGTGAAATTTTAAGGACAAAAAATTTATATAAGCCTGTTTGAACTAACTACACACATTGTAATAAAAAATATAAAAAAACATAAAGATGTTGGGTAGAGTATAGTTCTATACTCATACTTGTTTACACACATATGTTGTGAAAAAAATTATAAAAAAACATGAAGATAGTGGTACAAACATAGTTTTATACTCATTCTCGTTCTCATCAACAAGTACAAGGTTGTTTATCATACTTAGGTGGGGCACAATGAGAGAATGAGAAAAGAAGAAAGAAAAAGGCAAGTACAAGGTTGTTTATCATACTTAGGTGGGGCACAATGAGAGAATGAGAAAAGAAGAAAGAAAAAGACAAATATAATGTTAATCAATCCATAGT
The DNA here is from genome assembly GCA_037954015.1 of Psophocarpus tetragonolobus. Taxonomy (NCBI): domain Eukaryota; kingdom Viridiplantae; phylum Streptophyta; class Magnoliopsida; order Fabales; family Fabaceae; genus Psophocarpus; species Psophocarpus tetragonolobus. Next base: position 93,305,835 of record CM075690.1, read on the forward strand.
ATTATTACATACCTAAATAGATTAGGTGATTATTATAAGTGATCCATGATAGACCACATGATAAGGTGGCCTAACATAACATAGCAATGTCTAAATTCATTTGAACCCATATACTTAGAATCTATATGAATTAATTTTAGAAATAGTAAACTGATCTAGATTATATTTTTCAAATGTTATCTTCTTCATCATTATAAGACATGTTGACTACATTATTTTTATGAAAAAAAAATGGGTAAATTTAAGTATTAGCGTTAAATTTGTAATAATTATCCAAATTCATAATCAATAATATTGAACAAGAAAAACACTAAAGAATACTCTTTAACAATTAGAGAGAGAATTTCTCTTGGAAAGAAGTAAGGACATTCTATTTTAATAATGAAATTAATGGAAAACACCTTATAAAAATATTAGAAAATTAAAAGTTCATCTTATAATTAAGTACGTTAACAATTTTCACTATCATCTTTTAAAAAAAAATTACCATCTTTGTACTATGAAAATCTTTCTTTGGTCTTATAGAAATTAAAGACAGTGTTAAAGATTTTATAATAACTTATGCATGCATCTTACTTAACTAATTAAGGTAGACCTTTGACCTATTTATTAAAAAAGTTTAACTCTCCCATAAAAAGAAAGTTGAACTTAATTGATTGAAGGTGAAGAATATATGTAATTCATTGTAAATTTCATAGTCTTTAAGTTAAATTCCTAGCAATAAAAAAAATTAACACTATGGATGTAAGACGGGAAATTCACATGGAAGAGGAATTAAAGGAGGTTGTTCTTTGCATGTGAGGAAAAGTAGTTAGGTGAGTTAAGGTCCGGACTGGCGACAATTTCTTTGATGGAAGGGGAGCAAGATGGGTGGTAGTGGTTGGCGGATAAGGTCGAATTGTATTCTGTAGCCTCAACATATCGATATTGTCATCACTTTCATCTCATCAGTTGGACACATTTGTAGACATTATATGGCAAAAAGAATTTCACTAAAGGTCCAATGATTGGTTTGGCACTTTGATGCCAACAGGTTACCAATTTGGAACAATTTATGCAAGCAGGGAATTACAACAGCATAAGAGGTACCAATGTGTTCTTTGTGGGAAGGGGGACAAGTTGAATCAATATAACATTTGTTCATGAACTGCAATATGTCGTCCCAGGTTTGGATTAAGTTACGCGTCTGGTTGTTATTATGATTTGCAGGATTATGACACATTTGGAAGGCTAAAAACACAACATTATTTAAAAGTCAAATTATACAAGTTACGAGTATAATTTATGTAGTTCGGTTGAATTCTTGAAAATGATGCATGCAAAAATTAGGACACATTCTTTTGCAGAATGAGTTATGAACCATTTCTTGTGTGCTTAGGTTTTTTTGTTTGTTGTTTTGTTTACTTTTCATTATTTTTGTTTCTTTATTAAGTAGACACACATTATGCTTTCTTCTTAACTTGTTTACTTAATAATATTATTTAGTTTATAAAAAAAGAAAGTTAACACCAATTTTGTTTAATTATTAACTAGTTTTTCACCTTGACTTTAAAGTTTAAATAACATTTTAATCCTAAAAAATAAAGTATTTTTACTTTGGTCTTTTAAATAACGTATTTTAAATAACGTATTTTTCTTTTAATTTTGGTCCTTTAGAAAAACCTATTTAGTTTTTAATCTATATTTTCAAGAAACAACACTTATTGGGACATCATAGTGATATTAGAAATTCAATGACTTATCACATTATCATTGTTCAATAGGATAACCAATGTAATTTTTTGTATAAATTGTGTTTTTAATCATTTAAAAACTTATTTAATGATATAAATTATTTTGAATACACAAGAGATTAGAAACATATTCTCTCTTTGAAAAAATATATAGGACTATTCATATATCTGATAATGTGATAAATCTTTAAACCATTAAAATTGTTTAATTAATATTATTGTTTAAAAATAATAATTAAATCAAAATTATTATCGAAAACATAAACTAAAGTCAAACAACAAAAAATCAACTGACCAAAACATTATTTTTCAAACACCAACATTCATTATTTGATATGAATTTTTAATCAAATGTAATGATGATGTTATTATACACTTAACTATGTCTTGCAACATTCTTCCTCCCTTTTATATTATATGACATGAATATTAAAGAATCTAATTAATATTTTAAAATTTATAAAACAATATTATGGGATTTCTATATATATTTTTAATGCGCGAAATATTGATTAAAAATACTATATAGGAAATATTTAATAAATTATTGGATTTAACTATCATCATATATCATGAAACAAAATTTTTTCTGACATTTAATACGAAACCAAAGGGGTATTTGTTTTCTCTCTATATATAAAGAAATGAGTATTTGTCTTTGAATTAGGGTGACCACCATAATTTACTGTTGAAACCATTTGTGATTGTGAAGTCGACATCAGTTTCTTAAGAGCCACATAAAAAAAAAAGGTGCTTACGGCCACAAAGTTATTCTAGGTGCTTCTGAATTGTGAATGGTGGATGGTTTTGGTTGGGACTTGGGACCTCACAAACATGGATTATATATAGCCAAGTCTTAAATGCTTATCTCCTCCACTTCCGTCTAAAATCCCTGCCTCACCACAATATAATACAATTTCCATCTCTTTAACTTTTTCTACATCTTTTCCTGTATATATAGAGAAGACAAATACATGATGATTTTGTTTTTTTACATGCGCAGTGTCATGTGTTATCGTTATATTAATAATCAATATTGATAACTTTCATTTTTATATTTTTTCAATATTAATATTGACTACTGATTTTTATATAAATAGAATAAAAGTAAATATCAAGTAAGTCCAAAACAATTTATTTAATAATGTAGATGACGATGCTGCTACAAAAATAGTACAGTAACTAGTTTTTTTAATACAAGGGGCGACAAACAGAAAGAAGATGATTACGAGACATTTGAATAAATAAGTAGTCAATATATCTAAACCTACATCGTGTCAATTATTTACGTTTGACTTGTGAAGATTTTCTTTTTCTAAGGCTTTGGTTTTCACATTAATAGCCTGTTGTTTTTGTTATAACCTACTTTAATTGGATAGTTGCTCATTTCAAAAAGTTAGAATATACGTAATAAAACTATTGTGATATCAGGTAACCATCATTTCGAAAGAGTTTAAAAATCTAACGGTTTTATTGGTTTGGTTTTTTAGTTTTTAAGAATAGTTTTTAAAAATTGTTTTCAGGAAAAAAAAAAAACTTGTTTAACAAGTGATATTTGAAAATTGTTTTGAAGATGTAAAAATGGAAAAACTTGTTCATGTTTATTAGAATTTCATTCATGAAAAACAAAAAACAACATATCTTGATTGTATTTTGAGTTTTCAAAACAAAAAAGAGAAAACTGAAAAGCAAAACTATTTTCAATTTTTTAGTTTTTAAAAATTAAAAAACCAGAACTGTTTTCGAAAATTGTTTTCAGAAAACACTATTCAAACAAGTTTTTTAGTTTTTAAAAACTAAATACTGAAAACAGTTTTATAAAACTATTGTCAAACAAGTATTAAATCCTTTTCAAATTTTCTAATTCATTATAAAAAAATCCTTTTCATTTTAATGGTTGCAATTGTTATTTCATTATATATTTTTTTATTCATGTAATGTATTTTCTCACTAACATGCCCAGTTGAGAACTTTATATATTTAGGGCTCAATAAGTGTGGTTTTATTTTTTAATTTTTTAAAACATTTTTTAGAAAGAAAAAATACTTGTTTAATAATTATTATTTGAAATCTATTTTGAAGATGTAAAAATGAAAAATCTTATTTATATTTATGAAAATACCATTAATGAAAACAAAAAATAACATATTATCATCGTATTTTGAGTTTTCAAAATAAAAAAAGAAAACTGAAAAACAAGACTACTTACAACTATTTTAAAAATTGTCTTAAAAAAGTAGTAATTAAACGAGTTTTTTAGTTTTTAAATACTAAAAATAATTCTATAAAATTGTTATCAAATAAACACTGAAGGGTTTGATGACTTGATTGATTTGATTTTTTTTTTATTTTTTGAAAAGAGTTTTCAAATATAGTTTTCAAAAACTGTTTTCTAAAAAAAAAAAAGAAAAAATAACTTATTTGATAAGTATTATTTAGAAATTGTTTTGAAAACATAAAAATAAAAAACTTGTTCATATTTATAGAAATTTCATTAATGAAAAGCAAAAATCAATATATTCTTATTATATTTTGAGTTTTAAAAAATAGAAAACTAAAAAGCAAAATTGCTTAATGTTTGTTTGGCAACAGTTTTATAAAACTGTTTTTTATATTTTAGTATTTAAAAACTAAAAAGTTCATTTGATTACTGTTTTCTTAAAACAGTTTCTGAAAACAGTTTTTGTTTAATAGAAACAAAGTACTTTTGTTTTTCAGTTTTTTATTTTCGTTTTGAAAACTCAAAATACAATGAAAATATGTTGTTTTTTGCTTTTTATTAATGAAATTCAAGTAAATATAAACACGTTTTTTCATTTTCACATCTTTAAAACAGTTTTTAAATAACACTTACCAAACAAGTTTTTTTTCTCTTCTTCTCGAAGATAGTTTTTAAAAACTCTTTGCAAAAACTAAAAAATAAAATCAAACCAATCAGATGCTTATAGTTGTTCCTGTTTTTTAATCTTTAAAAACAAAAAAAAAACAGAATTGGTTTTGAAAACACTGTTTTCAGAAAATCGTAATCAAACGAGTTTTTTAGTTTTTAAATACCAAGTTTGTTTGACAATAGTTTTATAAAACTATTTTCAGTATTTTAATATTTAAAAACTAAAAAACTTTTTTATTAGTGTTTTCTTAAGACAATTTTGATTTTTTAGTTTTTAAAAACTAAAAAGTAGGAATAACTTTAAGTAATTTTGCTTTTTAGTTTTCTGTTTTTATTTTGAAAAGTCAAAATACAGTGACAATATGATATTCTTTGTTTTTTATTAATGATATTTCTGTAAATGTAAACAATTTTTTTCATTTTTACATTTTTAAAATAGTTTCAAATAATACTTATTAAACAGGTTTTTTTTCCTCTTATTTTATATACATTTTTTGAAACTCTTTTTAAAAATTAAAAAACAAAAAAAAATCAATCAAAACATAAAATACTAAAAATAATTTTATGAAATTATTATTAAACAAACACTTATTTATTAGTAATCAAAGATCGATATATATTAGTTTAAGGTGAGTATATAAGTTTTTTTATATAAAAATTGAAGTCAATAATCAATTTGTAACTTAACTACGCTACTTAAAAACAAAGTCAAGCCTTAAAAAGTGAATATATAAGTATAATTGTGTGTTAAAATTTAATTCAACGAGAATAAATATTTTAAATGTTACATAATATGATTATTTACTATTGTATTTTATTTTAATATTTAATATAATTTATTATTTATAATAAATAAATATCTTAAAAATCATATAAATAATAAATTGTATTTAATGATAAGCAAAACTTAACTTTCTAAACTAAAATGGTAGTATAGGTACGTATAAGCTGAGAGTTTTTATATCATTTAGCAATTTAAATTAAATTTTTATAATTTTACGACCAAATTAAAATTTCTTACGATGTAACTTATGGTTATGAAAATTTATCTTATTTAAAATTAGTTAATATAAATTCACACAGACAAAAAAAAAAAAAAAAACCTAAAAGTAGGCTTTAAAAATAGAAAAGGAAAAGGAAAGGGCAAAAAAAGCCCTAAAGCACATTGGGTTTGTCCGCGTTATAAAGGGTGATAAGGTTGTTTGGAGGGTCATTCGCAGTTGGAAGTTGGAACGAGGTTTCATCTCTGCTTCGTTTTAATCGAAACAAAAACCATAACATGGGCAGAAAGTTCTTCATCGGTGGCAACTGGAAATGCGTATGTTTCAATCACCATTTACCTTTCTTTTTTACATCTCCCATTTTCTCTTAATCTCCATCAATCAAATCTCGTTACTTCTACGTCCATAATCATTGTAACTCACAACACTCAGCTCTGAACCTACAACCTTTACCACCATCGGATCGGAACTCTTCATTTCTGCTTCTGAACCATTCCATCTATCATACTTTTTTTTCCGATCTAGTCATAGCTTCACTCTTCGGATTAAGATTCTTATCCTCGTTAGACATTTGTACTTTCGAAACATCCGCTTGAACGTTTTTTTATGATTTTGACAGTATTTATTTGTGTGAATTCTTTTTCTGTAAATCCGATTATGGCATTTTTTAGTCGCCTGCTCTATCTTTTCTCTTCTTTTTTTTTTTCATGGATCTGTTTAGGTCATGTTGTGGAACGACTAATTACGGAACCGAATTCGTATTCTGAAATTCTTAGGTGATTGATGAAAGTAACTTATGCTTTGAATTGATTTTGTTGCAGAATGGGACCACTGAAGAGGTGAAGAAGATTGTTACTTCTTTGAATGAAGCTAAAGTTCCTGGAGAAGATGTTGTGGGTGAGTCTTAACTAGCTTCTGATTTTATTGGATTGTCTCTTTTTGTGCCGAAACATTTCATGCTTATCACACTCTTGCTATCTGGCTATGTAAATTTCACTGTTAATATGTAGTTAGAAGGTCACAAGTCTGTCTTTTTTAATTCAGAACCACTTTTTTTATGTAGTAATGAAATGAGACAAATTCTTTAGATAGCATACATGGTGTTTCATATTCTTGTACTCTATGCAATTTGTATTTTATCGTTGAACTTAAGAAAATCCACTTGCATCATAACTTTTTATCTAAATATCAAGTTTCTGGCTCTCATCGAACCTATCACAATTTCTATACTGGTATCATATATCGCTTGTTGGTATCTCTCTTCCATTACTTTTTTTATCACAAATAAGCTCATCGATCTTTTATTGTTGCTGCTGATGATATCTTGACATGAGCTAATAAACGTGTTTCTCTTTTACAGAAGTTGTTGTGAGCCCTCCTTATGTGTTCCTTCCTGTTGTGAAAAGTTTACTTCGCCCTGATTTCCATGTCTCAGCACAAAACTGTTGGGTTCGCAAAGGTGGTGCATATACCGGAGAGGTTAGGTATGTTACTTGTTTTTTCTTCAATTTTTATCATTTGGTCACGTGCTCTGCATTTAGTTATTTGGTCATGTGCTCCCCATTTGATCCAGTTGAACCATGTAATATAACTGTCTTGCTTTGCCCCTCCCACCTCTTTGTGTCGGTTATATATATAGTGAGGCACATATTCTCAAAGCTTACTTTTTTTTTTTTACTAAAGCTTACCAATTTTTTTATAACTGTACATTTTGTCCTTTGCATTAACAGTGCTGAAATGCTTGTTAATTTGGCAATTCCTTGGGTTATTATTGGTCACTCTGAACGGAGGCAGCTTTTAAATGAATCAAATGAGGTACGAAGTGTTCAGTTGCCTCTGGTTTATTGTTTTGTTATAACTTCTTTTTGAAGTTGCTCTAAGAGCAAAAAGAATTTACTAAATGTTTTACTGTCTATCAGTTTGTGGGAGATAAAGTTGCATATGCACTTTCACAAGGTCTAAAAGTTATTGCATGCATTGGGGAGACTCTTGAACAGCGTGAAGCTGGTACAACAATGACTGTTGTTGCTGAGCAAACAAAAGCAATTGCAGGTACATTTGTTCTCCATCTACATGGGTTTAATTTTCTCCATATTCAAGTCATGTTTTTAATCCTTTCACAGATTACTCACAAATATTGTATAGAAGTATTTGCAGTTCTTGTTAAAAAACTGTTCTGGTTGCTTCAATATATTATGGTATCATTATCTCATTGCTTGCTATTTATTTGCAATTTATTATCCGCTGATCTTAAATTGTATTTGCAGCTAAGATATCAAATTGGGATAATGTTGTTTTGGCTTATGAGCCAGTTTGGGCCATCGGAACAGGAAAGGTTGCAACTCCTGCTCAAGCTCAAGAGGTAGGGTTACCTTTATTTCGTTGCCAATACTATTCTTTTAGTGAAAAGTTTGCTTGGCAGTATGCCTTCTATTTTTCTTAATTTCATTTTTCTAATATCTTCTAGATTGTGTAGCTTTATCTATATTATATCTTTTTGTTTGCTTGATTGCCTCGTTAGACATTTGAAACCTCTCATTATTTCATCCATCTAGTCATCTACATAACCCCCAATATTTTGTGTAATAATAGTGATTTGTAGATTGTGTTCTCTTGACAATGTTTTTGTTTGGTATTTGGCTTAGGTCCATGCTGATTTGAGGAAATGGATTCATGCCAATGTGAGTGCCGAAGTTGCTGCTTCTGTAAGAATTATCTATGGAGGTAATGTTGTGCACTTTACCCCGTGTCATTTGCAGCATGTTTGTTTTAGCATATGATGAAGAGGATCCATGTCAATTCAGAAGCAAAAAAAATCTAGCTTCTACATTTTTGTATTACTTTTATGTGAAAATGTCAACAAAATGCAGTTCCAAGACACGTACGCCAACACACTATCATATTCTGTTACTTGTAGTTTTATCTCAAAAGAGTAATCATGATGAGTATTATGAAACTAGAGAATGCTAAGGAAGAGCACAAACAAGTTTGTAATTGACTTGAGTTTTGTCCATAAGAGTAAATTGTATGTTGTCCTGGTCCTTGGAGGTTTCCAAGTGGTATATCAGGATTGGAAATTTGGATTGAAATTTCCATAACAGTAATTTCTTATCTAATGAACATTTATTAACTCTCAGGTTCTGTAAATGGAGGAAACTGCAAAGAATTGGCAGCACAGCCCGATGTGGATGGATTTTTGGTTGGTGGTGCTTCCTTGAAGGTGATATTCCCCTCAATGATATGTTTGGTTTCATGCGTTGCTTTTATGCAATTAACAGTTTGTTTTTCTCTGTAATTAGCCGGAGTTCGTGGACATCATAAACTCTGCAACTGTGAAGAATTGAGATTCGTAGTTAGGAACGGATATGCTGCCTTTCGAACTGCTTCGGAAATTTCTGTTTTGAGTTTTAGTTCTGTGCTTTGTGGGAAATGCCTTGAACTTTGTGTTTAATACTCTGAATAAACATGTTTTCTTTGATCTCGTCTATAGGCGATGAATTGGATTTTGGTTAAATTAAATGCAAAAATAGTGTAACTACCATAACATTTGGTGGGTAAATAATGTTGAACGCCTAACTTTAATTGTCAATTAATTTGTTTACTACTGTTGATGCATTACACGTGTACGCAGATTGTGTGTAGCTTTCTGGGTTTGGTTATCCTGAAGTAGAGTTCATTGGTAAAGGACCTAACCCCCTATGCTATTGCTAATCCTCCGAAGTTCAGCTTTGTTATCAACTTGTTAAATTAAATATTCACGCTGCTGTTGGCAATGTTTGGGTATATACTTATAAAGATAAAAGTTGATGGAATGAGATTAAAAACATAATAAAATATTAAGTGAAATGGAATTAGCCTGTCATCCTATGTTTTTATCTTAAACTAATTGAATTGAGAAATAAGAAAAGGTGGTTATTAATTAAAATGCAATTCTATTTTGTTGATTTAATAATGGCTGTAAATTTATTTTATTCTGTATTATTATTTTATGCATTTTATGTGAGCTTTTAATTTTGATTAGAGAAAATTACAGTAATATCAAATAACAATTTTTTTTTCTGCACTAAATTATTTTTAAATTTAAAAATATTATATTAACTCTCTTTGAAAATACAATACTTCTTTAAACCTCACATCTTTAAACCTTACGTTAACAGGGAGATGAAGGTAATGGTTACAAAGATAGAAAGGGCATGTGTAATCTTACAAAAATTTAAGAACGTTATTATAATTTGTTCTTTTGATTTTACGATTATACGAAGTTTAGCAACATTCAGTTTTGTTTGTTAATGTAGGGATGTTCATCCCCTTGCCCGAACAGTTAAGTAAGAGGCAATATTGTTACCAACAACGTTCACGTTCGTGAATAATTTTTAAGTATGATGAATTTGATTGTTGGGGTTGGTTAGTTTATTTAAGAAGCACTTAAGAAAAGAAAACATAAAAAATAAAAAAAAACAACTTCTCAAGCTAAAGTTAGTTTATAAGAGACTATTATGTAAATATTCTTTCATTTAACTTTTCTGAATTGGTGTAGGAATTTTTACAAATTAGTTTGTAATTTATAAGTTTCTTCCCTTTTTTTTATAAGCAAAATAAAAAAATGCATATCTTTTGTTTTGAAAATAAAAAAATTTCAAACAATATTTAATGATATTATTTTTAAAATGCTATTTTTTTAATATTTGACATTTTGTATGTATCAATAAATATGTTTGTTCTTTTGTTTTTAAATGAAAGGACAATTTAGAAATAATATTATAATATTAATGAAATTTAATACCGTGAACTGATTTTTAAATGTGTGAATTCCAACTTTTTATAAAAAAAATAAAATCTGAGGGAGTACAAAGAAACTCTGGTTTACTTTATTTTATATATTTTTTAAAAAGTGTTTCTAAAAAAAACTTATCCAAACGAACTCCGATCATATGAATAGATAGATTTTGGAGCGATAAAATTTACTTTTGTGATCTCTACATCTTAATCTATTAGCAGAATTTAGTTCAAAAAACAAAAAAAGAGAGGATAGGGTTATTAATATCATTAAATTTTAAGCTAGACTTATATTGTTTTTCTTTTCCTATGGATGAACTGAATACCTGACAATCATGTAATTGTGGTGAACGTTTCATTCAGATTCGTCTAAAACTTTTTTTTGTTAATGTAAATATAATTATTATTAAAATTAATTATACTAAACAGTAAACACTAAACATGTACTTTTAATTAAATAATTAAGAGAAATATTAAAAATAAGATTAGAAATATGTAGAATTTTTTCCTTGATCTATGTTAATCCGTGGAGTCTTATAGATCTTAAAGAAAGAATTTAATAAGCTCTCACCTTATTAATCAATATTTAAAAAAAAAATTATCATTCACAATTCTTTATATATATAATAAGTTCTGAATTTATTAATTAATATTTTATTTCTTTAATAACTATATTAATTTTAAAATTTATATATATAAATAACTATGATTAAATATTGGTATAAAAAATTTTTAATATAAATTTATTTCTTTAAAAGAAATTGTTGACAAGTTTTTGTTTTATTAAAACAGTGGGTGCGTGCTGCATGGATAGGATAGCCCATAGGATATGAGGGAACGGATTTGAACGAAAAGAGCAGACATGTTCAGGTTAAGATATAAAAAATTGAGTATGAAATTTTTAATATCGTCCCTTTTATCCGATTATTCTGAGTTTGAGCAAGACATTGTTTTTTATAATTTTAATTTTTTATTATTAAATAAATTATATATTATATTTTAATTTAAAAATATATAAAAAGTAATAAATAACCATAAATTAAAAATAAAAGTATACAGATTAAAATTTTAATTAAATATATAATTTTAAGTTTGTTATACCGTTATTAAAATGATAAGGGGACAAGTATGGTATGAAACATTCTTACTTAATCCGTACTCAAATTTGAGAATCAGAAATACCCAAATTCCGTGAAATAGGAAGAATTTTGGAGCATGAATGCATATTATAGTCATCGTATCCCTGGTAGCCGAAGTAGAACATTAACGGATTTGTGTTTCAAATGCAGCATGTTTCTGTTTTGACCACCGCTCGTAGTTTGGTTGATAGTTTTATTACTATTCTCGTCAGTGAGTGATCTGCAAATAACATGAACGTTTTAGGCACACTTTGACAATCACTTTTTCCTGAGATTCATACTATTTTTATTAACCATATTTGATTTTTTTTTTTTTGTTTGGCCTTCCAAAAATAAATATCAAGGTTGCATCGATCATTTTTTTTAAACAATTCATATTGTTATACACAATTTTTAATTTTTTTCGTTAAATTGAAATTTAGTCTTTTATTTTTATTAACGATTTAATTTCATTATTATAAAAACAATTATTTTGGTTTAATTTTCAATCTTTATTTTTTATTTTGGAAAAATAAAAAATCTTAAATCAAATAATTCATTTAGGTATCATTAAAAAGTAATTTAATTAATTAAAATGTAGAAATAAATGTTTGACTGTTAATTTTTTTTATTTTTTTTTACAATGGTAACGCTGATATTAGAGCTTATGATCATTTATACTATTCAAGTCCTGCAATACTACTAAATGGACTCTAATGCACACCAAAAAGAAAAACTAAATGGACTCTAGCTAATACGTTAATGTTAAGTTTAAAAACATTGAGTAATTTATGCTAATTACTTCAGAAGTTTTATGAAAATTATATAAAAACTTTCTTGTAACTAGATCCACTCAAATATGCTTAAGAGATTCAGTTTAAGAAATAGATCAAAAGTTTTAACTTAAAAACAATTATTTTTAATACTATAACTTTTTTTAATTAAAGAAAGAGTTTTAAAACTGACATGATGAGTTTGTTTAAATTTTTATGAGAAAATTTGTTTAATAGGATAAGAATTTATTATAATTTTTTACATATTTAGTTAAAATATTAATAAAAAATGAAAGCTAAAAATATCTTATTTGAGAAACTTTCTGAAGTAGATTTTAAAAATAAGCTGAGGTAAAAGCTCTTTATTAAAAATTGAAAGTCAATATGCTTAGAAAAGTAAGTTTAGAATTATACCAAACCATACAAAGTTTTATATTTTTGTAAAATTTATTTATAAATAATTTACTTATTTTTTAAGCCTAAATAAACTCACTCGTTATTAAAAAAATAATATTACATTGTAATGTTTTTTATTATTTAAAAATTCTTACATTCCTTCCAAAATAAGTGTTGTTTTACATATAGCAAGAAAAATGAATAAATACATTTTAAAAAAATAATGATTTGACAAAATTAACTCTAAAATTAATATTAATTATATTAAAAAATTAAAGTAATATTATTAGAAATGTTAATAAAAATGAAGGTATTGGTTAAGACTTAAGAAACTAAAAGGAGAATTTTTAGGAGGAATTGTAGACAAACACAATTAAAAAAAAAAGTCATATCAACATTTTTTCTTATACTCCTTAAGCAGTACAATCCAAATATTTTTAATAAATTATAAACAGCAAAATTGATTGTTTTTTTATAGCGGAAACAAGCACATTGATAAAGCATTGGAACTTGAAAAGGTCTTGTACATTTTAGCTTGAAAAGCAATGAATGGTTTGGCAACAGGACATGTCTTATTGATTCACAGGTTGAGCTCCAGGTCATAGATGTCAAGGCAAATAAAGTGAAGATTAACGTGATGAGTTAGTTCATGAAAAGAAATAAAAGGTGAAATGAATTAAAGGATAAAATGCATTCATCTAGACTTTTTAGCATCATCTTGAAACTTTCTAATCCAGTTGGTTGTTAATTGGGTCCTTTACTTATTCCACGGTTCACAACTTCTCAATTTTCAATTTGACATCATGTGACCAAAAGTCCTTCTTTTGGTTTCATTAGTCCTAAAACACACATATTCTATACTCTAACATGTTATATAAATTATTATTTATCTGGTAAATGTAAACTTCTAAATACTCTACGCTATTTTTTAATTTAGATTATATTTTACCTCTCAAATTCAATAATGTATCTCATTTTAAATTCTATAAGTAATATTTTTTTTAATTAAAAATCAATTCCTATATAACAAATTCTATCTCATTAATTCCTTCACCCAAAAAGTAAAAATAAAAATCCAGTCTCATTTTCAAGAATACCATAACTTTTTACACCTATCTCTATTTTTATATAATATATATCTTACTCATTATGAGTTAAGGGTATTTTTTTCATATAAGACTAAATAAGTACATAGTGCTATCGTAATGTAACATTGATTCATAGTACGTTTATTTGGAGAAAAAAACATTTTTTTTTCAAAAGACCAATTCTTTAAATGGATTTTTACGCCTCACAAAATTTGTTTTGACTTTCACCTAAAAAATAAAAAAAAAATTACATTTTCGCTTAAATTAATTATTCATTTAAATGAACTTCTTTTTTCAGTCTTTTTAATAACGTTTATATCATCTTTTACTTTTCTATCATATTATCTTTTTATTTGAGTTTAATTTTTACAAGAACAATAAAATTTTGAATTTTGTAGTCTTTTATCTCATTTCTAGTAGATAAGACTAAGTGGGTACCTGTCGAGACACTCTGACATCCAAGTTAAAAAATGTATACGGTGAGAAAATACCCAAGTTTTAATGTGATGTGTGCATATATAGGAGTCATTTGAGATAAATGTTTTGGTTGTTGAAGATAAAGGCTAGCTATGAACTTAGAGTTCAATTATATCTTCTAGATGATAGTTATATGAGGTATGCAAAATTAAAGGGATTTTGATGTCTTGGGCAAGGTAGTTAAGATTTTGGGTATTATTAGGGTGAGGTGGTTAGGGTACGTGGTCCCTTAGGCCTAGGTGTATTGGGCTAAATAGGTACATAAGTCTTGCAAACTCTTAATTCAGCTTGAACAAGTAATTTTGATAAGTTAATGAGTTGTTAAGACATTATTTAATTTTTTTTATGTCTTATATAGTTAATTAAATAATATAACATTTATTGCTTGATTGAATAAGGAATGAAACACAAATTTAGAATAGGAAAATTTTATCCAAAGTTGAGATGTTATTTATCGTCCTAGTTGGAGTGTGCTAGTCAAGATAAGAAAGCATGTAGTATTATTATAAAAATACTAAGTTGTTAGCCAATTAAAATTAGAAATATTATAATTTGAAAAATCATTCTCTCAATAGTCAACAAATTTATTATTACACAATAATTTATTATTAAATAATAATATTGCATAATTTTTTTAAGAAAACTATATTAATTATTAATAAATTAATTTTTATTAGCAGTAAAATTCAAGTTTATTATTATCTTTTCTTCATCTTTCTTATGGACTTTGGTAATGAATTAGCTTTATTAACCACTTATAACTTTATATTGCATAAATTATTTATTTCATATTGAATCACAATTTTTTATTAATATAATTTTTAAATTATTAATTGATAAAATTAACACAATTATTATATATAAAATTGTATAATTAAATGTAAATATAAAACTCTCTAAAGTATTTTTCTGGTTAACAAATGTGTATAAATAGAAAGTTTATTTTGTGATCTGTAAAGTTGTTGGACAGAAAGTTTGGTTTGGGAAATGAAATGAGGACCACATATTATTTAATGGAAAATATTTGAAGGAAAAGATCTCTTGAAGTTGACTTGACTGAGACACACACAGAGTAGGGAGCAATCTAATTCTACAAGCTTGTAGCTCCATGAAACTCAATGTGTGGCCATTCCTTTGCGTTTGTCCATTCATTATGTAGCACTCCGTTCTGTGGCCATTCCTTTCCCAATGCAACACACAATATGCGGCCTCTGTTTTCCTCTCAAATCCATCCCTTTTTTCTTCTTCTACATTAACACGTGAATCTTTTAATAAGATGGTCATATATATGAATACCCCTTTATTACAAACATGTCATTACACTTCTCAATATTTCTCTTCTCTCCCTACAGGTGTCGACTGGCACAGTGTCTGCTCATCATTTTCCATTAATTTCAATCAATTTTGAGGAGAAAAACAAAACTCCAAATGTTAAATTAGTAAAAGAAAAGATAAATTTGAGAAAACAAAAAAATAAAAATAAATGAGCTGTATAGCTTTAATGAGGAGAACGCGAAATTAATAGTTGAATGTCCAAAGTGGAGTAGCTAGGCCAAGTAACAGGTGTTGCGAAAAAATCCGGAACATTGCATAGGATTGAATGGTAGTTTTCCATTATGAGTGAAACATGGTATTTTGTCTTGTTTTCCTCTTTGAAACATTTGCCTCTCAGTATTTAAGCTGAGTTCCTGCACATGCACCTGAATGTTGGTAGTTACGGTGTAACTATGAAATTGTATTTTTGAAAATAACATTCTTTACATTATTAATTATGTTTGAAAATATTATTTTTACGAATATGTTTGTTTCACAAAAGTAATTCTAAGAAAATATAAAATTTAAATTATAAATAAATGTGGAAAGATAAAGACTTCTCCATGGAAATAGAAAGTAAGATAAATGGCAGAGTTTTACATTTTGGAAAATCAATCAGTTTTGGAAGTACTTTTATAAAACTTCTAAACCTGAGAATATAATACTTCAAAGTCCACATTTTCTAAAATCTTTATTGAAACCTTGAAACAAACCTATTCTAAGTTTATATTTGATAAAACTAGTTTAAGCTAGCTCAATATAAACTAGTTAAAGTACTAGCTAAAATTAGCTGATAAATATAAAATAATAAAAAATTATATAATTAATTATTTGATTAAAAAGATATCTCAAGTAAATTAATGAAGATAAAAATTAAAAAACAAACAAAATAATAAAAAATCAATTTTTTCATAATTTTTTAAAAATGATGTGAGACTTTTTATAAGTCAATTTTTAACAAGTCTCACATTTTGTAAAAAAACTATGTAAGATAGTTTCTGCATATTAGCTAAAGTTAATTGAAAAAAAGTTTTACATTTTTTAAAAAAATTTATGATTTTTTTTTTACTTTTTTTATATTTTTTTCTTTTAAAAGTACTTCTAGAAAAACTTGCTCAAATAGAACAAAAGTAACTTATTACTGTCTTACAAATGACACTCTAAATAATATTATCTTCTATTCTAATTATAAGTAGCAAATTAAAATTTTCTTTAGTCATTTAATTTTAATCGATAACCACAAGTTTTTAAAAGTTGCTTAAGATTAGAAATGATACATTGTACGTTTAATTCAAACTTACAAAAATAACTTGTAAAACGTAAAGTTTGCAATACTGGATATTTGTGAATAGTTTGATACAGATCCAATAGCAAGTAACACAATAACAAATCTGCTAGGATTGACTAATACCATATTAGAAATATGAGTTGAGAACCTTACACAACCTTACAAATACACTTTAGAATAAATTTTGAATTAAACATAAAACTAATTAAAGTTAACTAGTTTAATTGCTTTACTTGGTTTTTATGATATGTACTCTCTCTGTCCAAAAAGAAGTATCATACAAGGTTAATAGACTAAATAAAATTAATAAATAGATGAAAGAAAGTAACTATTTGAAAAAATTAACCTTAATATTAATATTACATTGAAAACTTTGTGAAAAAACATTATAGTAAAAAACTAAAGTGACATTACTAGAAATATTAGTGAAGAAAAAGTAATATTACATTGAAAACTCAAATACAACATTTATTTTAGAATAAATTTTTTAAATAAAATACGTATTAAGAAATTATTAATATGTTAATTATAATTATTACTATATGTAAGTATACACAATAAAATATCTACCCTTGCTCCATAGGTTGGTAAAAAGATGGATGTGACTTATAAGGTTATGTGAATGATCATTGTTTTTATAAGCAAAAATTTTATTCAAAGAATTGGAAAGCACAAGAGATGCCTTCAACCTGTTACAAAATAAGTTGATATTTCAAATTAAAGGATCACAAAATAAAGGCATAAAAATAAGTAATCACAACCATGAATACAAAATCAAGGGTTCATAATCTATTCGGCAAAAGAATGGGTTGTGAGCTTGACTACTCGACACCATTCCCATGCTGAAATTTGTATGGCTTCGACGGTCGTATGAACTATGACTTCCTTTGTATTGAAAATTGCTTCATTTCTAGCCTTTCAAATTTGCCAAATTCCCACAAACCACATAAAAGAACAAGTTTGTTGCTGATTCCAATTGTTAGTTACCAGTCCCAAAAATTGATAGTAGTGAAAATGGCTATCACTTGATAACATTTTAGTGATGTCCTACCAACAACAAAGTCCATCCAAACCTTGTGAGAGGAATCACAAGTGAAAAAAATATGATTGCCTGTCTCCACGTACCTGCCATAAAAACCACATAACTCTATCCCCTCTGTTAAGACTATACGTCTCAACAAATTCTTCCTTGTTGGCAACCTATCCACACTGAGTTTCCACACCAACATTTGAACTTTTGAAGGTGTGAGCTTTGTCCATATCTGTTTGTAGAGCAAATTTGCATCTTCTTTCGGGTCAATTGATAAAAACCTGTATGCAGATAAAATAGAGTACACATCTGACTTCTCTAGACTCCACACCCATCCATCTATTGCCTCTTAAGACAGAATCACATTTCCCTCCCTTTTCCTTAACTCCTCTAACAACTCTTCTTCCCACACAAATAGCTTCCACCTCCAATTCCACATAGTTTCTCCACCATGTTTCTCACTTATAGATACATTTTTATCCAGTGCAATCCCATATAACCAGGGGAACTTTTCTTTAAAACACTTATCTCCATTCCACCTGTCCTTCCAAAACACGATATACCTCCCCAAACCAAAACTATGACTCACATTCGAAGACCACCATTTCCTATTCCCTATCTCCACACAATCAATGGAATTCAAAACAACCTACCAGGTTAAGCAAAACTTACCTCTCACCTCCTACTGCTTATCAACTCATCTATACTTAGATTATAGAACATTTGTCCTACACACTCTATCCCATGACACCCAATTAATTTTCCTTCGACCCTCTTGCCCACCCCCAAGAAACTATATAAAGTGAAGGAGATGGGAGATATCTTTTAGATACTTGAACAACGAAAGGAAGTAGGTTGATAACACAGGAAAAATGATTTTTAATAGTACCACACGACCTGCCATAAACACATGTTTATTTTCCCAAGATGATAGACAACCCCCGCGCCACATCTACCATCATTTTCCACTTTTCCAATCTCGATGAGACCCTACCAACGAGTAACCCCAAATATTTTAAAAGGTAACGACCCCATTTTGCAATTCAGAAAGATTGTAACTCTCTCCATCCATACTGACACCACATTCACACCCAGGAGTTGACTTTATGAAAATTTACCTTGAGCCGTAAATTAATTCAAAGTTCTACAATATTTCTTTGATCACCTCCATAGACTTCCAATCTCACTTAGCGAACAACAAGGCATTGTTTGCGAATTGTAAATGAAAGATACACAAACCTTCATTTTCTATATAACATATCCTTCACAGAGTCCTAAATCTACGGCAACAGATATCAATTGACTGAGTCCTTCTCTAACCAAAATGAAAAGAAAAGGAGACAATGGGTCTCCTTGCCGTAGTCCCCTCCCTACTTCAAACTGATAGTGGCACTACCATTAATAAACACTTATAATTTTGTTGAGCTCACACATTCCTTGATTCATTTTATCCATTTCCAGCCAAAGCTTATTCTTTCCAGTATGTGTGAGTTGTGAGTGGCCATTTAGTGTATGTTTGGTTTCTCTTTTGAACATTAATTTTGAACTCAAATTTGATTTTAGTCAAATTTTAACATGTTTGGTTTCGTGTGAGAAGAATTCAAAATTGGTTATGAGTCCAAAATTATACTATTATATCCATAGAGACTTTTCCTTTGGTTTTGGTCATTCCTAGATGTTGCCATAAGTTAGGCTTGCATCCTGAGGCAGAACAGATAGGTAACCTAAATAACAATAGCAACTCATCCAGACTAGGTAACTTGATTTATAGGTATAAAAAGCAAATGAGTAACTGATTATGGTTCCTTGCAGCAAACAAGACAAATATTATTAGCTAAGAGGATAAGGTTTCCCTTTTCCAATTCAAATTAATACCTTAGATGACACCTTTGATTTTCATAACCTTTTTTAAATGAGTTGTAACCTTAAGGCTCTTCACACACTAAATTGTATGTTCTTTTACAGAGTAATGAGCATTATCACTTGAATTGTCTCCCCAACCCTAGCCATCTTTCACATCTCACCTCAGTTGTACCCTTTTCAGAGTCTTCTCCAACTCTCTCACTCACTCTGCTTCCCAACTAAATAACTACTCTCTCCTCCAACTAAACCACCATTCCAAGCTTTGATCACACCAACCCGTAACTCTAGACAGAAGAACCTCTCTTTGATTGGACAAAGCATATAGTATAGAAATATTGATTTAAGTCGTTTCAACTCTCTTCACTCTCCTTTTCAAAACTTTTAATAACAAAGATTCATCTTCTACCAAAGTCTTAACATTTTTAGTGAACCAATCTCTCAAACCCTTGTCAAATGTTATGTCACTCCATAATTTTTAATTGAATAATATTACTTAAAATTTACTGTTAAATAGAAAATTCATTTTACATAGTTATATATGCAAAATTTTACACTAGTTACTTCATTAATGTATATCAAAATTTACATATTATGTACACTTTGATAAAATCTGTTAAGTGAGTGTAATTTACTATGTTATTATATTTATCATTTTTTATATATCTTTAAGTATAGATAAAATTTAAAATGTGGACATAAGATTTCTTATAGAGGTGAGGGGTGCATCCAAATCCAGAAGGGCGAGCGTGAATACATCCAACTTGCAATCTCGTTGGACCCTCTTCATAAATATTCACGTGAAGATGCCTACCCATAATCTACCATTTCCAACGTTTGCGGTTATTAAATGAGTTGCCAAACATTTACCTTGGTTTTCGGTGTTTTTGCAAGATCAAAGAAAAAATGACATACATGACAGGTAATATGATTAGAAACAAGAGTAAATTATTATGAAAATACTCTTTGGAATTTAGTGTAACCAGTATAAAGGTTTAAAAGGTACTAGTATTATATTTTTAAACAGAAGGTTAATGTAATGTTTTTAAAATTAAAAAAATTGTTAGTGTAAGAAAATTAAAAAAAATAAAGTAATAAAAGTTGTGAGTATTTTTGTAATTTGATTTAAAAAATAATAATGAAAATTTGGTCATTAACACAAGGATAAGATAAGCTTTCACCTCTCCATACAGTATTATATTTGTATATTTAATATTAGGTTAACTATTATTTATAACTATTTATATAGATAATTTTAAAATATTCTATATTATATATAATATTTAAAAATATATAAAATAAATTATATACGACTATAAATAAAATATATAAGTTTTTTATGGCAAAATATACCATCTTTTATATAGTATATAATAAATATAATATATTAATTTATATAATAATATATCATAATTTTTTATTTATCATATTATCTTGTACATATTAATATTTATAACAATTAGAGACATAAATTTAAACTACACTACTTTTTTAAATAATACAAATTAAATAATTATCATTCAAGCATTTTTAAATTTTAATTATAATTTTCAAATTTTTATTTTTATAATTTAACAAATTATTTGTATAGATAAAATATAATTTCATATAGTTTAAATTAATTTATTTTCTAATTCATAAATATATAATTTAATATCCAAAATTTAAAATTACAAAGTTTGTATGTAATTTTAATAAAACAATGATTTTGTAATTTGAACAAAATTTATATTATATATTATTTTTATCTAATTTTTTACCTTTGTACCAAACATCTAATATGATTATACCTTATTTTGTACTTATCTTACCATATTCCTATATTATCATGTATTTTTATCTTATCTTATCATATCTCTTTTTTCTTATGAAATTCTTTTTTCTTATTACATAAATCTTTTTTTTAGTTTAATACAAGTATCTTTCACTGAAATATTTAACATGACTGCATATTCAAAACCCGAATTCAAAGTCATTGGTAAAGTTAAAATAATGTGTGAGTCTATTCATACACCCGCTAGTTGATTCACATAAACCTAAAAGACATTACAACACAAGACTACTTATTCTATATTTGTTCTCGAATCCAAGTTCCCAATAAGAACATCAATATTTATGGGGGTGTAAATTTGTTACCTTCTTTTGTGGTCATGTTTAGTTTTATACAGGTGTTTCAAGGCGTAGGTATTCCAGAGATCCTGTGATATAGATGTTGGAGAGAAATATGGTGGTCAAGGATATGGATAACGAATATTGGAGTGAGATACAATGGTAGAGCACGAATATTGGAGTGTTTTTTTTATAAGAGGAAGGGTGCAACGATTACAGGATTTGGCATACTTGGGGTAATATTCACATCTTAGGTGGTTTAGTGCAAGCAGATTGATTGGCATTGAGGGGGTTGGTCATCAAGAGAGGTCATCATATGACTAACTAGGAGGATAATTAATTTCAATTAAGAGTTTCAAATGTTTTGTAATGAAATACATTGTTTGGATGAGGAATTTAAAAAAATAATTAAATTCTAGTAATTTTTTAAAGGATTTTTATTATTTAAAATTGTAGAATTTTAAATTTCTTAAAAAATTTAAGAATTTAAAATTCTTCAAATTTACTTTTCTTATACGGAAACCAACTAATGTTATTTTTTGTTTGACATCAACTAAAAATTTGTAGTTGACGTTGACTAAGGTTATTTTTTGGCCGATTTTTATCAACATTTTGTTTATCAACGTTGACTAAGGTATTATGGTAGGTGCATTGTTGACCAAATTCAGCCAAATCCACCATATGGTGGGAATTGCATATGAGGTATATTGAGCTCCAGTGCGTCATCCACAATACTGTGGCATGTTACACACACCTATGGAAACATGACATGTGATGTAACGTCCGTCGTTATAGTAATAACTCATAATAAAATAATAAAAAATTTAAAGCAAATAATAAATTGTGTATTTGAATACATGAATTCTTATATAATAAACAAAATATAGTCCTCAAATTTGGGTCTCTAGAAAACTAAAACAATTACAACTACATTATGTTCTAAAATCGTTACAAACAAATACTACAAGAATTTTTTTTTATTAATGACAAACCATGTCTTCAAGCCTCTTCAATTTCCAAAACTTCTTCCTGGAGCTCTGAAAACAACACTTTTGATGAGATAATAATCTCATTGAATAAAATAAGTTTTTAAAAGAGGTTCACAAATAGTATTGTTATCAGCCGGTGCGAAATCTGGAAAAACAACCATGGTACCCGCAATAATAAAAAGTATTTTTCTTTATATATAGTTATGATTTAACTCAAATAATTTCTAGCAACAATAAAAACATGATAAAATAGTTTTGTTACAAAAACACAATCTACAAATTGTAGTGATACTCATTATCACTCATTCTCACTCTACGATTCCCAGAACCAAAGTTTTCAGTAGATTCTTCAAATAGGCCTATGAGCTCATATTTTATACAATGACATCTCATTGCCTTCCCCACGCTATTATGGAGGTATCTAGAATCTCTTCTCCATCCTGGATGGATGTATCTAAAACCTCTTCCCCTATTAAACGGAGATATCTTATACAACCATTCTAAATGGATGTATATCAAATTCCATTCTCATTCCAAATGGAGATATCTCACTCAATTAGCGCAATATAAACAATATAAATTTATACTATTAAAGCGGTACGCTAATACTATTTCATGATTAAAACACACACACACACACACATATATATATATATATACACACACACACACTTTTTAAAGGTTATACTATGGAGGGTTTTAAAAGTCGTTTTACTCACCTCTTGAAGCGAGATCTCACCACTTTAATTTTTCTGCTCCTATGTCCCTCTTTCTCAACCCTAGAAGAATCAACTAATCTATGATATTCTAAGGGAACTAGTTAACCCTATATATATTAGTTTAGGGTTGGTTTTACCTTTTCTATATTTTTCTATAAAAGATTGATTTTTCCATATTAAACCCCAAAAATAGTATATTTGTTTTATATTATTTCTATTTTAAAGGGAATATTATCTGAATTTTGTTATTCGAAGTGATATCAAATCTTTTATTTGTTTTATCTTTTTCTATTTTAAAAGAAATATTATCTTAATCTTGTTTATTCAAAATTTCTGACAGTTTAATAATCTTGTGGCTAATGCCACCTTATGGTGGGAGTTGTGTGTGGGATATACAGAGCTTTAGCAAGTCATCCATAACACTATGGGATATTCCACAACGTTATGATAGATGCGTTGGAATTAGTTATTGTAGCATGCAGAGTTCTAAAGTGTTAGCCTCATGACTATCTCAACAATATTGTGGGAAGTACACTAATAACCTGATTTAGGTCGACATTGTTGTGGTCAAAATCTTACTTTGAAATACTTTATCCAAAGAAAAAATAATTAAAATTTAAAAAATTTGAATCACCTTATCTAAACAAAACATTTGAAAAATAAAGTCATTTAAATTGCAAGCATTTCTAATCAATGTTTTTCAAATTTCTTGCATTTGTAAAATTTTTTATTCAAACACAATTGTTTGACAGCTTTTTGTCATGAGTATTCTTTAGTAAATCACAAACAACACAAGAAAAAGATTGCAAAACTCACTATCGTGTTATTATTATTATATAGTATATAAATTATTATTATTATTATTATTATTATTATTATTATTATTATTATTATTATTATTATTATTATTATTATTAGTAATATATAAGTATAATATACACATATATGAAGGAAAAAGTAACCCTAGTTTATCATAATTTTTTTTGGTATAGTTTAATATATTTTTATTAAGAAGTTTATCATATTTTTTAACTAGTGAAATAATAGGGTGGAGTGGGATGGGACATGATTAGCAAAAGTAACTGAAAGATGAAAAAATTAGTGATAAGTGCTTGATAATTTTAGTTGATAACTCAATGAATGTATCTCAATTGGCAATACACGCTGAGTTTGTAGGGGTGAAGATTGAAGAGTTTTAAGTGTGACTAAATCTTAAGCCAAGTGATTATTGTATTATTAATCAACTAAAGAAATAAAATTAGCTGGTTGGAAAATAACAAATAAGGATATTTAAAAAAAAAAACTGGAGTAGCTTTTAAGAAAAAAGCTAGTAGCTATCTAAAAAGTTGTTAGTTTTTTGTTTATAAAATAGAGTTGAAATCATTTTAAGTGTCTTTTCAGCTAACTAAATGGAAAAACAAACAAACTTTTATTATTTCTCAGACTCTCTTCACTTTCACCTCCGGTTGTTTATGAAATAGAGCTGAAATAATTTTAAGTGTCTTTTCAGCTAACTAAATGACAAGACAAACAAACTTTTATTATTTCTCAGACTCTCTTCACTTTCACCTCCAATTTTCACTAGGTTAAAAAAAAAATTACCTCTAGTCCTGTCTAGGGTTGAGTTTCCCTACCCTCATTCGTGTCCCTAATATGTTATTTTCAAAAAGAATAAAATATGTTTAGTCCAAGTAAAATATCAAATATACAAAATTTGTCCCCTCAAAATTCTAACTATAGCGTGTCTCCCACATCTCTTTGGGGGTATGACATACTATTATTGGCAAAACTTAAAACACTTTCTAGCTATAATACACCTTTCATATCATTGTAAACTCTAATACACTCTTTAACTATAGTGAGATTCTCACAACTCTTTGTGTAACATTAGTGTGGTGAAATCCCTCATGCATAACGTCAACAAAATTCAAATACTAACATGTTAAAACAAGATATTCTAAAGACTTGTCAGTCACTTCTAACATCTTTTATGTACCACTTTAGGAGTTTACTCCACATTGAAATCATTCTAATTCAAAATACACAATAAAGGAGAATGACTTCCAAGATCAAATCCTTCAAAAGAAGATAATAAATTGTAAACAAATTCCAATATAATAAATCTCATGTTTTGATATTGATCATCTTTGTTAAAGTTTATAAATGTATAATAGTTTTTTTTATAAATTTATCATACTATTATAGTGGCGGGTGTGGGTAGGGATCAACCTACCTTACTCCATCAACTCGATTTTTCATCTTTAAAGTTGGGATAGGTATTGTCAATCCTTGCAAGCTATTTTAAGTGTGTTTGGTTTGCCATTTCAGCTAGCTGAAAGCTTAAATAGTAGCTGAAATAATTTTAACTCTGTTTGGACAGCAAAAATCTAAAAGTTTTTAAAAGCTACCAGGTTTTTAAAAAAAAACTACTCTAAGTGCTTGTTTGTCAACAATTTATAAACCTGTTTTCAATATTTTAGTATCTAAAAACTAAAAAATTTGTTTGGGTAGTGTTTTCTAAAAATAGTTTTTGAAACAGTTCTAAATTTTTAGTTTTTAAAAACTAAAAGACAGGAACAACTGAAAGTAGTTTTGCTTTTCAGTTTTCTATTTTTGTTTTGAAAACTCAAAATACAATCAGAGTATGTTGTTTTTTGCTCTTGTATTAATGAAATTTTAATAATTATGAACAAGTTCTTCCATTTTTACATCTTGAAAACAGTTATCAAATAACACTTGTCAAACAATTTTTTTTTTTCTTTCCGAAAACAGTTTTTGAAAACTATTCTTGAAAATTGTTTTCAAAAACTAAAAAACAAAACCAAACTAATCAAGCACTACATAGTTTGTTCAAAAGATATAGCTGATTTTACTTTTATTTGTTTAGTCTTCACTAATTAATGCATTGTCCCCCACTAATTCTCTCTCATGATATTATACAATCCCTTTCTTCTTTGTTTATGTCTCTTTCATTAATGTAATTATAATAATTTATAATATAATTATATAAGTATAAAAAATTATCATTTAAATATATGTTTTAAAATTTATATATTTAATTATAGAATTTATAATTTAAACATTAGTTATAGTAATTTATTATTTAAATATGTGATTGCATAAATTTATAATTTAAATATATTATCATAGAAATTTATAATTTAAATATATAATTAATTTATATTATTAAAATTTATTTTAAATACCTCATTGATTATCTAATGACTAATAATATCCTTATATTTGTCATTTTACAACTTTCAACTAGTTTTAGAGTGTGTTTGGTTTACCATTTCAACTAGCTGAAAGTTAGAAAGCTAGCTGAAATGGTAGTTGAAATTATTTTAGTTCTGTTTTGATAACAAAGTTCTAAGAGCTTTTTTAGAAGTTAATAGTTTTTTTAGAAAACTACTTCAAGTAGTTTTTCTAAAAAATCTCACATGGTTAGCTACTAACTGATTTTATTTTTACATGTTTACCCTTTATTAATTAATGCATTGTCACCCATTAATTCTCTCTCATCACATTATACAACATCTCTCCTTTATTTCTCTCTACTTCATTAATGTAATTATAGTAATTTATAATATAAATATATAATTATATAAAATTATAATTTAAATATGTAATTTAAAATTTATATATTTAATTGTAGAAATTATAATTTAAATATTAATCATAGTAATTTATTATTTAAATATGTAATTCCATAATTTTATAATTTAAATATGTTATTATAAAAATTTATAATTTAAATATATAATTATAATAATTTATAATTTAAATATAATTAATTTATATTATTAAAATATGGTATAATTATTTTAAATACCTCATTGTTGATCTAATGATTAATTATGTCCTTATTTTTCATTTTTCATCTTTCAGCTAGTTAATGAGTTAATTTTACCAAACACTTACAACTAATTTTTCAGTTTTCAGTTAACTTGTAGCTTTCAACTAGCTTTTTAGCTTTTAGTCAGCTTCTAACTAGTTTTGCCAAACATACCCTTACTAAGAGTGTGTTTGGTTTGTCATTTCAGATAATTGAAAGCTGAAAAGCTAGGTGAAATAATTTCAGCTCTGTTTGGATAACAAAAATTTATGAGTTTTTTTAGGAGCTACTAGTTTTTTCAAATATGTTACTCAAAGTAGTTTTTCTAAAAGATTTTCTATTTTTAACTACTAGTTGGTTTTATGTTTACATGTTTACCATTCGTTAATTAATGTGTGCTCCCCACTAATTCTTTCTCATCACATTATAGTATCTCTCCTTCATTTCTCTTCATCATGACTGTACTTATAGTAATTTATAATATAAATATATAATTATAGAAAATTATAGTTTAAATATGTAATTTAAAATTTATATATTTAATTATAGAAATATAATTTAAATATTAATTATAGTATTTTATTATTTAAATATATAATTATATAAATTTATAATTTAAATATATAATTATAATTTAAATATGTTATTATAAAAATTTATAACTTAACTATATAATAATTTATATTATTAAAATATATTATAATTATTTTAAATATTTCATTGTTGATGTAATGATCAATGATGTTCTTATTTGTCATTTTATAACTTTTAACTAGTTGATCAACTAGTTTTACTAAACACTTACAACTAAATTTTCAGATTTTAGTTAATTTTTTAACTTTCAACTAATTTTTCAGTTTTCCACTAATTTTTCAACTAAACACTTACACCTTAAATATTTACCAATAATTTTTCAGTTTTCAATTAAATTTATGCTTTCGGTTAGTTAAACACACCCTTTGTCTTTTTATATATTACTTGAGACAAAAAATTGACCCATAGATATTTGAGTAATAACATTTTAAATATTTATTCTTCATTCTATTGCTTCTCATGTACTTTGCTAAGATTATTTTTAAAATTAAATAAGTAATAAATATCTCTGTCCCGCACTTTTCTTTTTCTCCACGTTTTTATCACTAAATTGTGAATTTTATTTAAATAAAATTTAGAAAAAGAAAACGATGAATTTGAAACGCAGAAAATCTCTTAAAGTTTTAAAAAAATATACCTATTAAACGTTGATATTGATAAAAATATATAATATATTATTGTATATAATGTTTATACTGCGTAATATAATATAATATATCTATGCACATTTTTTTTTAATAGAATGGGTAAAAACACCACACACAGAGTTTTAAGAGACCTATTTTTTATTTTAATAATTTATTTTCTTAAAATATAATAATTAAAATTAATTATATATTACAACTATTTAATTTTTAAAAATATAAATGTATAAATAAAGAGTAACTCCCTTAAGTTTTTTATTTTAACTGAATAAGTAAAAATGCCTAAAGAAAAAAAATCAAAACATTAGAGAGCATACAAGTCAGGTTTTTAAAGTAAATAGCATATATTACAACAATGTGTTATCCTTGTAGCTTTGCAAGCTTAGTTTCGTAAAGGCATCAACAAGAATATTAATTCACGTGAAGCAAAATAAAAAGAACATGCTTCAGTACTCCTTCCACTGCATGAGTAAATCTTTCCAACTATAGAAAAATATTTGTGATCAATAAAACATCCTTCCTCTAAAAGTTGTATTATATCAAGAGAGTCTGATTCAATAGTCAAGTTTCAAAAACACATGCTCATATGCAGCCATCAAGGCTTGGAGGATGGCTAAAAGCTCAACCTTAACAACATCACAGTAAGAAATCATATGAGATAAGCTAAAAAACAAAGTTACCTTTATAGTCGCAAAATACATAACCAATGACTACTTTTCTTTAGGAATGAAGGATAACAGCATCACAATTCGGCTTAAGGGTATGAGGGTTTGGTGGTCTCCACATATAATAACTCTCTGGTTTTGAATATTGTTAGAACTGTTAAAATGGGATAGATTAACTCTAAAAAAGGAGCCCAATAGAAGCAAACCTTTTTGGCACGGTCCATTGGCTCGACTACGTAAATGGACTTGGGCCGGGCCGACCAAAATACAAATATAAATGCATAAATTTTAAAAATACATATTAATAATATATAATATATTGTTAAAAATATATTAAATAAAAAATATACACATAAAAATATATTTGATGTGAAGTCAATTTATACATTTTAATATATATATATATATATATATATAAATTACATATAAAAATATGTTTAATGTTTATTTAATAATATATTTTTAAAAAATAAAAATTATGTTGTTATAAAATATATAAAAATTAAAATATACATATAAATATAATTTTATCTTATTTTAGACTTATTTATGATATGTTCTTCATTGTTTTAGTGTGTAATCTTGAATTGTTTGGGCTTTAATTATAGAATAAGTTTTAAATTTTTATAAAATTAAATTTCGATTTTTTTAAAAGGTCCATTTTGAACTGATGGGCCAATATAGAGCTAGACTGAACTTAAAAATATGTGGCCCACACAAAATATGGATCGATCTGACCCGACCCATTTTATTTGAAAAGTCCAACAGATCAGACTGACCGAGCCCACCCGTCCAGATTGACAGTTCTAAATATTGCATCCCAGAATCCTTCAAAAGCATCTATTTATGATGATTCCAATTGAGGTCAAACTGAAAAAACTTGATAAGTTGAATGATTTGATAGATCAATTAATGGTTGTTGTTAAAAATAAAATTATTCCTTCTCCACTATATTCTTATACTAAACAGATCTCTCATTTTGTTGTTCCGAAATCCACAGCGGTGTGGTCGGAGCAGCTAGAAATATTCGGAATCAAAGCTGACGAGGTTACAATTAGTCTGATACAACTATTTTTGCATTAAGCAGTGATGATTTTTTCGCAAAGACCAAAGGTGTGGTAAATTATTGGGTCTCAATTAATGAATGATTTTTCATTAAGATACGTAGAAGTGTAATTTGCATGGAGTCCATATGTTATGTTAATGACAGAGAAATTAATCTATAACGTATATATAAATAAAGAATAGGCTCGTGAAATTTTCTTTCTACTCTTCTTATTTTTTGACATTTGTTCTTTTTTAAAAAATTTTGGTCTTTTCATTTTTTTCTTCTTCTTTTCTTTTTCTGTTTTCATTGAAATGGTTTTCTTTCTACTTTGTTTTTTATTTTTTATTTTTATTTTACTCTTTTTATATTTTTATTCTAATTTCTTCTTCTTTTCTTTTTATACTCATTTTTCTTTCTTCTTTGCCTTTTATTTTTCTCTTTCTTTTTTTCTTATATTTTTCTTATTTTCTCCATTTTTTATCGTTATGATATTTAATTTTAATTTATTCTTTTGATATCATATATTCTTATATTTTTATATTTAATTTTCTGTAAACTAATTATTAAATATCTAATATATATATATATATATATATATATATATAAAGAATACGGTTGTGAAATTTCTTTTTTATCCTTATTATTTTTTTGACATTTGTCATTTTTTTAAAAAGTTTGATTTTTTCATTTCTTCTTCTTCTTTTCTTTTTCTTTTTCTGTTTTCATTGAAATGGATTTCTTTCTACTTTGCTTTTTATTTTTTATTTTTATATTATTTACTATATTTCTTTATTATTTTATTCTTTTTATATTTTTATTCTAATTTCTTCTTCTTTTCTTTTTATACTCATTTTTTGTTTCTTCTTTGCCTTTTATTTTTCTCTTTATTTGTTCCTTATTTTTTTCCTTATTTTCTCCATTTTTTTAATTTTTATGTTAGCTATTTTAATTTATTATATTTTTATTCTTTCTATATTATATATTCTTATATTTTTATATTTAATATGTTATAAAATAATTTATTAAATATATTTTAATATTTAAAAATAATCTTATATATTAGATACGTGAATAATTAGTTTAATAAATTCCAAAAAAACGAATTTAGTAAATATATTTTAATATTCTAAACATAATTTTAAATGTTATTTTATGTTTTTCCTTTCTTATTTTCATTTTTTATTTCTTAATATATTCATAATTTTCCTATTATATCTTTATCATTTTAAATATGTTTTAATATTTATAAAATGATTTTAAAATTTATAATATATATATGTAATATATTTATTTTAGTATATATATGTAATATATTTATTTTAGTAAATATATTTTAATATTTTGCAACATAAATTTGAATTTAATTTTATTTAAATTATTTACTCAATAATATCATAACTTAAATTTATTTTAATATTTTATTAAAGAAACCTCAGATATTACTCAGAGAGAATCCTATTTCTGTGGTTATTTAACTTAGTTGTATTTAAAAAAATATCTTAATTATTTCACAAATATTTAGGGTTTCTTCTTTCTTATTTTTATTTTAATTTATATATTTTATATGTTAAAAATAATTTATCAAATATATTTCACAAAATATATTTAAATTACTTTAACAAAAGCATTTTAAATTAAATTTATTTTAATTAACTTACGATATATATTATAAAATCATTAACAAAAGACATTGTGTTTGTCAATTATTATTAATGGAATAACTTATATTTGATTATTTTCATATGTAAAGTTTTCTTTAACCAACAACAATCATATGCTCTAAGATAAATTAGCCTTTGATCCAATAGATTGAGAGACATATACCCATAATATTTTATTTGATACAAAAATATATAAAATATAATAAAATTCTATCAGACATATTTATTATAAAATAATCATAAATTACTTACTTAATAATATCATAAATTAAATTATTTTTTAATAAAAGAAACTAAAAATATCATTCATGGAAGATCATCTCATCTTAAAAACCTAACATTGTAAATTTATTACCCCATTGAGTCCTATCCATAAGAGTGAGATAAAAGAAGTATTTCATACTTTTTATAATGAGTTTTGTACTTATCCAAAAGAGGAAGATAGACCTTTTTGGTAAGTCCACCAAGCAGACGGCGTTGGGACCTGTAAGGAACACTCCTACGCTCAAGTCAGTCAAGGTTGTTAAGTGAGAGTATTTTTAGATTAGATTTACAAGTAGGTGTTGTCTTTTATACTTAAAACATGATTAATATGGTGGTAATTAATGATATTTATTGTTCATTAACTGCTTATTTAAGTTGTCAGCTAACTGGCGATTTATGGTGGTTGTAATAAGTTATTTTGAATGTCTTGAGTTACCGACGTTGAGCTGTAAAAGACTTTTACACTGACATTCAATTATATCTCTTCATTTATCTGATTTTTAAAGTATCAATTGTTAAAGTAAAAAAACTTATCATAAATTAAAGATTATGATTGGATGCTAGTGTAAAATTCTCTACATTGTCACTGCATACCTATTAAACTCTTTTATAATATGTAATCTCCATAATATCTTTTGGATTAATTATTAGTTTTAGACTTAAATACCCCTTACCCAATGAAAAGAAATATTTTAATGACACATATTAAAAGCTAGAAAAAATAAATATTAAAGGAGATGGTAGTTTAGGTATAATTATATTTAGGACATATTTATTGCAAACGTCTAAACTTATTACTTGATGAATTAGACAATTTAATCTTATACATAGAATTAAAGGAAGTAATAATTATTAAAAAATAATATATGAATTTTAGGTTTATTAATTTCACATACACAAATGTTATTAAAAAATAATTTTAATAAAATATTCATAAAATTAAATATATAATTGACACTATTTTGAAATCCTATAAAATCATTTTAATTTTTTAAATAAAAATTAAATTTGGTTGAATATCCTCTTCAAGTATTATTTAAAATTAAATATATATATATATATATATATATATATATATATTAAAAATTTCATTTAGGTTCTAATAAAATATTATTAATCAAATTATTATACATCTATTTGACTTTTTAAATAAAAATCTCATGTAGGTACTATTTATAAAATATAAATTTTATTATTGATTTTTTCATATAAATTGCTAATAAAGAAAAGATAAAGTTTCTTATGCAAGTTTTATTTATTAATATCTATATAATAATACTAAATGTTTTTTTTATAAATATACAATACATATATAAAAATTAAGTTAAATTTTTTTTATGGTAGTAATTTTTAATTAATTATTAAATAATATCATAAATAAAATTAGTTATAATTTATTTTATGAAAAATACTACAAGTATCATTCATTCATAGTAGCCATACTTAAAAGCATTACATGTAAAACCATTATGTAACTCAAAGTCTTTTTCTTGTGAGTATTTAACTCTTTCTCGCTCTATATATATTAGTTTTATTGGTATAAAATTATTTTATTTTATTTTAATCAAAATAAATTTTAATTAAAAAATATATAAAATATGTCTATATATACATATTTTGTTAAATAATATTCAATTATGTGATTAAAATTTTTATACTGAAAAAATTAATTGAAATATAAGTAGGTAATATATTTATTACAAATATTTTTGCTTTATATTTTTAAAAATTATAATAAAATTTTTAATTAAATTTTATAGAATAATGTTAATATTTTTTATATAAATAACTCTATGATAAACAACACCATAAACTAAATTATTTTTAATTGTTTCATTACCAGCATTAGAATTATAATTTACATGAAATATTTTTACTTAACACTATATATAAATTTGACATTAAATAAAAATATGCTATAAGTTCAATGGTAAAGATAACTAAACTTTTGATCAACCATGGAGATATTAAATATTTATATTTTTTTAATATAAAATTTTATATACATTATCTAACTCATAAATAATTTTAATTATTAAAATACAACACATTCTTCTGTGGTAATATCTAAGATATCAAAATGAAACAATTATATATATATACTTAATGAATTCTAAGTATTTTTTGTCATATTTTACTTTTCCACGTATGTGTACCAGATTTTAAATTAATTTTATCTATTTGTATTGTTATTTTTATGCTTATTTAAAAATTAATTCAAATTCTAATTTTCATTCTTAGGCAATATTATACTATTAAAACATTAATAAAATAAATAACCAATCAATTAACCATATGTTTTATGATAAAAGTTATGATTTAATGTGTTTTTATTACCTTAAATATAATCTATAGATTTATTTACAGTAAAATATGTTTTTAATTTTCGTAAAATTAGATAGCATGATTTAAATCTCCCATATATTTTTATTTTCTTTTAAAATTTAGAATGCATCAATTAGTAATTTTGAAATAGATTTTAATTACCAATAAATTAACGGTAGTGCTTGTATGGTAGTTTATATTAATAAAAAAGGAAATGAAAATGAAATTTAGTGTCAGAGTAAAGATAATGATGAGGTGGAATAAAAAAAAAGAAGGTTAGTTTTGAAGATGTGGATTTGGAAGTAGGAATAGGAAAGGAAGAAGAAAGGAAGCAAGAAGCAATGGTTGGATACATTGGCCCAACCCCACCCCTTTCCTTTTCAGCTCTTGGTATTTATTAACTTAACTCACTACTCTATTCTTTTACTCAAACTGCGCAATGGGAGTTTGTTTGAGCGCGGAAATTAAAATTAAAGCGGAAAGCCCATATAACACTGGTATCTGCTATCTTGTTCAATTGCAATTTTTGCACTTACGCAATTCTTTGATTAAAGTGTCTTGTGTTGGGTAATGGTTTGGCAGGGTTGAATTCAAAGGAGGGAAATGATGTCTGCAGCAGCAACGGTAAGGTTTCAGCAATCTCAGTGGGTGGGAGTCGGAGTGAGGGTGAGATCTTGCACTCCTCGAATTTAAAGAGCTTTACCTTATCAGAGCTTAAGACGGCCACTAGAAATTTCCGTCCTGACAGTGTGTTAGGAGAAGGTGGTTTTGGATCAGTTTTTAAGGGATGGATCGATCAGAATTCATTCACTGCTACCAAACCTGGCACTGGCATTGTTATTGCTGTCAAAAGACTCAATCAAGATGCCATCCAGGGTCACAGGGAGTGGTTGGTACGTTTTCTTCACCATTTGCTCCCTCTCCTCTTTCCACTTGTGATTTCTCATAGCTACCCTGTTTCTTTTTCCTCTTTTAGGCTGAAGTCAACTATCTTGGACAGCTTTCTCATCCTCATCTAGTCAGATTGATTGGATTTTGCCTTGAAGATCAACACCGCCTTCTCGTCTACGAATTCATGCCTCGTGGAAGCTTGGAAAACCATTTGTTCAGGAGTCAGTTTTCTTCCTATCCCTCACTTTCACTTATCAATTCTCTTTACCAAACCCACCACCATCTATTCTTCTTTCAGGAGGCTCATATTTTCAACCCCTTTCTTGGAGCCTCCGTTTAAAGGTTGCTCTTGATGCTGCCAAAGGGCTTGCATTTCTTCATAGTGCCCAAACTAAAGTCATATATAGAGATTTTAAGACTTCAAATGTCTTGTTGGATTCAGTATGTCCCCTTTGAATCTTTTTCTTTCAATGGCTTCATCCATGCAGAAATCATTTGGATAGCATATCTTATTATATTCATTGATTTTATCACAGAATTACAATGCAAAACTTTCTGATTTTGGGCTAGCCAAGGATGGACCAACTGGTGACAAAAGTCATGTCTCCACCAGAGTAATGGGAACCTATGGATATGCGGCTCCTGAATATCTAGCTACAGGTATTTCTGGGTTCATGTTACTCAATTATTAAATGACTTTTGGACAATAGCTAAAAAACATTGTTACTGTAGGTCATCTTACTGCTAAGAGCGATGTCTATAGTTTTGGAGTCGTCCTACTAGAAATGTTATCTGGCAAGAGAGCAGTTGACAAGAATAGACCATCTGGACAACACAATTTGGTTGAATGGGCTAAACCTTACCTGGGAAGCAAACGTAAAATTTTCCGTGTGTTGGACACTCGGCTTGAAGGCCAATATTCAACAGATGATGCGTTTAAGGTAGCCACCCTTGCCTTGCGGTGCCTATCAATAGAATCCAAGTTCAGGCCAAACATGGATGAAGTGGTTACAACATTGGAACAGCTGCAGGTTCCTAATGTAAATGGAGATAATCAAAGTCCTTCTGTTAATGGGCCTCGTGTTCGAAGAAGAAGTGCTGATGTAAATAGATGCTATCAAAATCCTTCTGTTAATGGATCTCGAGTTCGTAGAAGAAGTGCTGATGATATTAGCCGTGTGGATACTCCCACAGCTTATCCTAGGCCCTCTGCATCCCCTCTCTATACTTGACAGACAAACACTTAACTTGATGCATCTTTTGCTGGTAATTTCATCCATCAGCTCAGACACTTGCGTGTACATATCATATATTTCACGTAATATATTACCATCTCTTGGCAATTGATAGTATAGTACACCATTAATATTGTACGTATTCTTAGTTCCGTATATTAGATGGGAAGGCAGGTACATATGTATGATACCTTTGGTCAGCACTAAGCACATTTTTGTTGTCTATATTAGGGTGGTGTCGTCTCCTAGTCTATTCTATAACACCTCGTTGCCATCACCAACTTCTATATTCAACATACGAAATACATTTGAAGTCCTGTGCTCTATTCTATTAGCTCGGCTCTTTCATGCTTTCTTTCTTGTGATTGTGAACATAGACTCAATTCTGTCTATCAAATGTGGAAACTTTGCAATTTGTTGTGACTAGGATACAAGAGTTAAATTTGAGAAGGTTAATCAACAATGAATATTGAAGCAGTTTGGATCTGTAGTCAATAATCATTTGCCAAAGAAAGATAACAAAGGCTTGATAGACCTACGCGTTTCCATTTTAAAAGTCTAGCTATTGCATCAACTTTTTCCTTGAAAGGAGTTTACTGCATGCCATGTTGTGTTTCAATACAGTTAGGGACGGCAAAACCCTGACTCTCAATCCCTGTCCTGAAGTCGAGAATTCTGGCCCACTTAAAAAGATAACGTTGCAGAATGTTTGAATTTTGAGGAATACTCCACTCTATGTGTATCTCTGTTATTCATTAATGTAGATCTTGTTGGAATTATTGTAAAGTCGTACACACTCCCTTTTTATGTCGGTTGCTGCTTAATAAAGAAAATGTCTTGGCCTCAGGCAATTGTTGTGAATATTAACTGACTAGTGAGTACTAATCCGTCACTCATGCTCCGGCCATTTTGGAGTCCTTCTCTGCCATTCAGAGTATCCTCTTTAAAAATGGCTCAATTAAATGTTTGGGCATTTATTAGAATGATGAGTAATTTTATTTTCTTAATGGTAAAATTTTGTTTGAATTTAGTGCCTTGACTTAATACATTATTATAAAATTTTCTCATGAGTTTCTTTTACATAAAGTTATTTTAACACCTGATTTGATTGGACCGGAGGCAGATGGAGGAGGGATGGAGGGAGTAGGAATTCTTTAAAAAAATTGTTTGGTTTAATTT
This sequence comes from Psophocarpus tetragonolobus, assembly GCA_037954015.1. Taxonomy (NCBI): domain Eukaryota; kingdom Viridiplantae; phylum Streptophyta; class Magnoliopsida; order Fabales; family Fabaceae; genus Psophocarpus; species Psophocarpus tetragonolobus. The sequence goes on from CM075690.1 coordinate 93,343,737, forward strand.
TTAAAAAGACGGAAGAATAGAGAGGAGCAAAATCCTCTTCACCCAATCTTAGCTTCTCTTCAATATTAGGAAATTTGGACGGGAGGGAAACACAATAAATTTTATTTAATAGTTTTCATTCTTTTTATGATTGTAAGTGGGTTTAATATCTCATTTTCTCCCAACTCACTTGCATACCTTTTGTTGTTGTCAATCTCTTAAGAGTTTCATTTTTGTCTTTGCGTACGCTCCAACTTTGGGTTCAATCTTTTCACTTCCAGCCCTCATATTTGTTTAACCCATTATGAGTAAACTTATTTAGACAAATTGGTTTTAATAATTATGATGTTAGAGAAATTGTTCATTAAATCACTTTAGATAATGTTATTAAAAACTTTAAAATGCGTTGTTTAAAGTTTGAAAAAATAAATTAGGGATCTATAGCCACCTTTGACATATTTCTCTAACATATTTCATGGATTGCTTTGAGGGTTTACTTATCTTTATTATTATAATATAATAATTAGTTTTAACAAACAACAATATTCAAATTTTTATTATTATAATATATAATAATTCAGATTTTAATAATAAAAAGCGCAACATTCAAATCCAAAAAACTCATGCACCAATTGAATTCCCGTACTTTAACGTGTGCTACTTTTGTTGAGCAAACCTGCCAGCTTTATACAACGGTCTTTGTGCATATACTTTGCATTTCTATTATCTATGTATATATATACATAGAAGATGGATAAAACAATCTTATCTTTTTAAAGACATTTTCACTTCTAAAAACAATCTTATCTTACATTTTCACTTCTAAAATATTTGGAGTTGTTTTCATTGATTTAGAATCTTTTGCTGTATTTAAAGGGTTTATTGAATTTACGTATCTTAAAAAAGAAATATGTATAAAGTACAAGAATACTAATGAAGTGGGGACATTTATTTTTTAGGACAACATTTTGCATGTTTCAATCCAAACACTCTAAATCTTAGCTCATTTAATATTTGTGTTCAATAGTTTTATTAATCGCTTTGTTTTAAATATTTATCATGTATTATTATTGAAACCTGATATTTAAAAATTACTTTATATTATTTAATTTTCTTTAATTGATTTTTATAACAAATCTTATAGAGTAAATCAAAGTATTTTGTCTGTTTCAACATGTCTGCAATGGATATATTAAAATCCTTGTCTACTAAACCTGAAAAATTTAATCTGAAAATTTTTTATGCTGGCAACAACAAATGAAATTTTGGCTTACCAAGTTAAGTTTATTTTATATCATTTCAAATGGAAAAACAAAAAATGATTCTGATGCTCTTTTGATTAAAGATAGTTCTTCTAGTGATGTTTTGGGGAAAGCTAGTGCTTCTGATGATGTCTCTAAAAGATAGTATTTGTACGGATAACATTTACAAAATATTTTGTCATACAAAAACTGTGGTAGAGTTATGGGATACTCTTGCACTAAAATACGGTTCCACTGAAAAGGTTTAAGGCGATACTCTTGTGAAATAATGATTTATTTTCAAATGAAAGATGGAAAACATTTTTTAGACGAAGTTCATGAATTTGAAAACATCATTTATGACATGAAAATAAAAGAAATTATATGGCCTGACGTCATGTTTGTTAGTATTTTAATTCACAAATTACCTACTTCTTAGTCCGAATTTGCAAGAAGCCTAAAGCATAAACCTGATTATTTTACTTTAGATGATTTATTGGTTTCTTTGCGAATTGAAGTTAAACATTGTCTTTCACAAAAGGATTCTCAAAAACTCGTTTTTCAAGCTAAGGCTCATTTAGTGGAAAATGCTAATAAGCCTAAAGCAAAGTTTTTCAAAAAATCTGGATTTGATAAAAAATAAGGCTTTTAATAACAACAATAAATCAAAGAGCAAAATCCAAGGAAATGAGTCATTTTTTTTGTTTGTGGAAGGAAAAAACATTTTGCTAAAGATTGTTTTCATCGTCCCTGTTAACCTAAAGAAAAAAGTGTTGGAAATAATAGTGGATTGGTATTAATCAATTATATTTTATCATTATATGACAATTTAAGATATGGTGATAATCATATCTTATAATATCTTTATGATTATTTGAATGGGATTATAGTAAGATTGACTATGTGATGGGTTGAGTCAATCATAAAAAGCCCATTTGAGGGGTCTCTGCCTACCCTGGGGGATTATAAATTTGTCATCTCATTAAGCAAATTAAAACAACAATACACATTCTCTGAAATAATCCCCTAGAAAGTAGGTAGTAAAATCCTCAAGAGTTCTTATTAAACTCATATCTCTACAATAATCATTCCTAGGGTTTTTGTTCTTGATCTTGAAGATCAAGAACTTCAATTCAATATATTTGAGGTACACAAATTCTCTTTTCTCTATCTTTTTATATTTAATTCTCTTTACTTACTATATTCTTGTATCTATTGATTTAAGGTTTCCTTTTATTTCCATCAATTGGTATCAGAGCCAAATTAGATACATATTATAGTTGTTTTCTATTAGAGAATTATGATTGTTTTCTATTAGAAAATTAAATTTGAATAGAAGATTTTTTTGTGTTATTAGTGAAATTTTATAATATAGTTCACTATTATTTTTTTCACAAAAAAAAAAATGAGGGTTTACGCTACTTGTTATTGTTAAAATAACATGTTAAAGTTTCATTCCCTTACCCTTACATGGGTAACTAATATATTGAAACTTCTTTTTAAGTGCTACCCCTTTAAAACCTAGTTTTCTTTTAAATAATTTTGGGGTAAATTGTTTTCAAAATTACTTAATAGTTTTCCTTGTTTTATGTTTGACCAACATGAGTCATTTGTGTGGGCAACATAATATATTTGTATTAACTTTACTTTGAAAAGTGTTAATGGGGTTGCATGGACTCATTTTTTAATACCCATATTTTTGTGATTTGGTCAAGGGAGAACTTTGTCGTTTTGATACGATCATGTATGATGATTCGTGTATTAAATTCATTCTCAGAAGCATTGAATGTGGTTGCTAATTTTTATATTCTTATTTTTTCAAAAATATCATATTTATTTAATATTTTTATATTATTGGTATTTTGAGTATAAAAAAAATTTGATTAATTCAAGATTAAATTAAATTTTTTTTTACTATTATAATCTTGAATTTTGGACCTATTTTCATTGTGATAATTCTTTACAGTATTTGTATTCTCCAATTATACTGTACTCTCTTTAATATTGAATTATCATTTATAAATTGATTTTAGGTTATTTTATTAATTATGCACAATCTTAATTGTCCTTCTCTTATGAGCATAATTTTCTTTATTAATTTGCATTATTATTACTTGTCTATCATGGGTATAATAATGTGAATTTTGTATGTTGGTCATATAATATATATGATTAAAATTATGCAAATTTATTGGACAATATGCATAATTTCTTTTATTTACATAATTATAATTTCACTATTTTAGATGCATTTATGTGAATTTTGTGTTATAATTATTTTTTTATTGCATTGATGATAATTATACTCTATCGGTGTATTGTTATTAATGTAATTTGGCGTTATACAATGTATTTTTCTTGGCTTATGTTAATGATTTTCTTATATCCTATTGGTATTAAGATTTTATTGATATAAGTTATAGTGCATTGTAATTTCCTTAGGGATTCTCTTTTAACTGAACTTTTAGAATTACATAATGTTTCCCTATTTTTGGGATGTTCAGTTTATTTCCCTCATTTGATCATGTTTAGTTACATTTATATGGAACCAAAATTTACACTCTCATTTTCTTTTTGTTCCATAATGACTTATAACTTTTAATAAGACATTTTTCCTTAAAAAAAAATGTTGCATTTTTGTCGTGCAAATTTTCTATATATATATATATATATATATATATATTGATAAAGAAATAGTTGAATTTTATTTAGCCCTCTAGGTATTTTTTTGTTATGTCAACTTATTTTTTCTTTGTCAAGTGGAAGGATTTTGTATATTAGAATTTTAATTAATATCTTATAAAATAAATTGTCGTGATATAAGATTTTTACCTTAAATGTCCAATTAATCATACATGTGCAAAAACAAATGTTCTTGATAAAATTATTTTTTCTTATCACATTATTTGTGATCACATTGTTGGGATTTATATTAAGGATTTTATATTGGTCTCTTGTAAAATATTTTCTTGTATAACAAACGCTCTACTGATTTGCAATATTAGTATGAAATTCTTGTAAGGACAATATAGGAATCCCAAATTTTAAGAGATTAATTTCTCTATACCATATTTTATAATATCGTTAATGGTATTCTTGTAAAAGCTAGAGGCTTTATTTTGGGATATATAAATAAACCTATGTCCATTATAAATTGTGATGAGAGTTAGAGACTATTTATTATTATATCCTTAATATATGCAAGAATATGTCTCATTCTTCTGCTGCATGTAATCATGTTTTATTCTCAAGTGTGTGTAAATATTGTTTATTGTAGCACTTGATTTTTGTTTATGATTACTTGAGAACTTGCTTATGATCTCATATTCTACGTAAAATTATCAAGTGATCCATTTTCTCACTCATGTAATTATTTTTTCAAGATCCTCATAGGGGTCAATATTTTTGTAAAGATTGATTAATATGTGGTTAATTATGAAACCATTTGTGAGAATTATTTATTCTTATGGATGAATTTGTAGGTTTCATATTCTTGTTATTTTAACCACTTCTCTCATTAATCATTTGTTATTCTACTACTTTCTAATTCCTTAAGTAGAATAATAGTGAATTTTAATTCACTTTTATTATTATCTTATAAAGTCATCATCCCACTATCACTAGAACTTTTAATACTAGTGTACCCTAATGATAATCCTAATATTTTTTTGGTATATTAAGGATTAGGGGGAATATATATAATCTTGTATTATCTCTCGAAACTTATATATTTTTTATTGTCATATAATCGTGTGCACATTTAATTATGATATGACATACTTTATAGGACTTGGCTATTTATTTTTGTCCTATTTTAATTGAGATACATAATTCATTGTATCTTAATAGACATCTTTAATGGATGTTAAGAGCATTTTGTTGGGCATAGACATTAATTCTTTTGGTATGCAATTAAGTATTGTGCATTTCTTTACCCAAAATTTCACATTTTGTTTGGTCAAAATTCTATAAGTATATTGTAGATGCAATACTCCTATCGGGTATGATTTTCTACTTTGTAAAAAAGTGCTTATTATGATAGTACTTCTATTGAGTACAATTTGCACTATTGAAGTACTTATGAATTTTTTTTTTTGTTTGGACCAATTATCTAAGTTTTTGCTCAATTGACATTTTGTGGCCACAATAATCTGAGTGTCATTTTATATAAACTAGGTGTCTATGAGGTTTTAGTAGGGAATTTATGGATTTCCTACTTATCTTTGGATTCTTACATAGTCACTCTTTTTTGAAACTCAGATTAGTTAAATGTCAAATATTATAGAGCATTTATGTAGCCTATATGTAATTACATATGTTATTAGGTTATGATGAATAATTAGATGCATGTAAATTATGCTTTCTCAGCTATATAATTTTTCAGACTCAAGTAAAAAAAATTATATTAATTAAACATTTTTTTATTCACTGATCAAATACTTAACTTTGGAGTTTTATAACTCATATGGTTTGGTTAAGTTTTGATGTCTTAGATCAGTGGGAGTCTGAAAACTCTCTTATGAGATATGTGTGAAGTAATATCATTTTAGTAACATATCTCTTAGCATTTTTGGATGTTTGAGACCATGTAGTATCATTTTATTGAACTACATTATTCTATATACTTTATGAGAAATATTTATGATATATATCCCTATCGGATATTATTTTGTAGCTCAAATTTCTCATTGTCTAATATAAGATTTGTCTATAATTGTCATTCTAGCTTAATGATTTATCTTTGTATTATTGATTAATACCATCCAAATGGGAGAATGTTGGAAATAATAGTGGATTGGTATTAATCAATTATATTTTATCATTATCTGACAATTTAAGATATGGTGATAATCATATCTTATAATATCTTTATGATTATTTGAATGGGATTATAGTAAGATTGACTCTGTGATGGGTTGAGTCAATCATAAAAAGCCCATTTGAGGGGTCTCTGCCTACCCTGGAGGATTATAAATTTGTCATCCCATTAAGCAAATTAAAACAACAATACACATTCTCTAAAATAATCCCCTAGAAAGTAGGTAGTAAAATCCTCAAGAGTTCTTATTAAACTCATATCTCTACAATAATCATTCCTAGGGTTTTTGTTCTTGATCTTGAAGATCAAGAACTTCAATTCAATATATTTGAGGTACACAAATTCTCTTTCCTCTATCTTTTTATATTTAATTCTCTATACACACTATAATCTTGTATCTATTGATTTAAGGTTTCCTTTTATTTCCATAAAAAAGATCTGGACCTAAATCATCTTCTCAACCACAGACTTTCATGTTCTTACTACTAATGCTAGCTCAGATTCCCCATTAAACAAGTATCATGTCACTAGCCCATAGTTAAATTTTATTTATAACTCAAATAATTGGTGAATTGACTCTGGTGCTAATTTGATTAGTACTGTTTTGCTCATTCAACAAGGATTTAAAATTGTTTTTGAATCTAATAGAGTTGTAATTTCACAACATTCAACAGGTTCTTTTATTGGCAAAGGTTATATTTGTGATGGTTTCTTTAAACTTAATCTCTCGTTGTCTTTTACCAATAAACGTTCTAGCATGTCTTCGTCCTTCTATTTCAAATATTGAATGTTATGATACTTGATATGGTAGATTTGGGCATGTTAATTTAAACTCTATTAGAAGAATGGTGACTCTTGATCTTGTTCCTAAATCTTTTACTGAATTTAAACAAAAATGTGAAGTTTGTATTCAAATTAAACAATCTAGAAAATCATTTCAAAATTCAATTCAAAAGAAAACTTGTTTGCTTGAACTATTCATAGTGATATATGCTATAGTAACAATGTGTTAGCTCGCGGTGAAAAGAAATATATGTGATAGTAATCGTGTTCTAACTCAAAATATTGCTATGTGCCTTTAATAACTCATAAAGTGAGTTATTTAATAAATTCAAAGTCTACAAAGTGGAGGTTCAAAATAAATTAGAAAAGAAAATTAAAATTCTTCTTTCTCATAGAGTGGAGAATATGCCTCTAATGAAATGAGTAAATTTTTTGAGTCACATGATATTATTCATGAGGTCACTCCATTCTATGCTCCTCAATCCAATGGTATTACTGAAAGAAAAAATAGTACTTTGTTAGATATGATAAATGTTTTGCTTATAAGTTATGGTTTATCTAATAACTTGTGGGGGGAAACTCTTTTTACTCCATGCCATATTTTAAATAGAATTCTTTTAAAAATCTAGATAAAACCCCTCATGAATTATAGAAAAATACAAAACCAAATATGAAATATCTCAAAGTGTGGGGATGACTTCCAAAAATGAATATTCTTATTAATAAGAAAAGGAAAATTGGTCTTAAGACCCTTGATTGTGCTTTTCTTTTCTTGGATATTCACTGCATAGTACTACTTAGATATTTTTTAATTATTAATTTTGAAGTCTCTATATTTCTAATTATATAACTATGGAGTCTAGAGATATTGTTTTCTTTGAAAGTGTTTTTCCTTTGAAGATTAAATTATCTAAACCTATTTGTGATACTACTAGTTCTCTTATGTCTGCTAATGATAATACTTGTAAAGTTGTTTAACCTAGAAAAAGTAAAAGGCCTTGGAAAGTTAAAGTTTTTGGTCCTAAATTTTGTTCCTTCTTGCTTGAAGATGATCCTAAAACTTATAATGAAACCATGAGATGTGTTGATGCACCTTTTTGGAAAGAAGAAGTTATTAATGATGAATTGAATTCTCTTAAATTCAATAAAACTTGGTTTTTAACCGACCTTCCTTCTGATTGTAAAAGTATAGGTTGTAAATGAGTTTTTCATAATAAATTAAGAACTAAGTTTAAAGCAAGACTTGTTGTTATTGGTTATAAACAAGTAAAAGGTGTGAATTTCTTTGATATATATTCTCTTGTTTCTAAAGTAACTACTATTAGAGTTGTAATTGCTCTTGCTTGTATTTTTAATTTAGAAGTTCATCAAATGGATGTAAAAACTTATTTTTTAAATGGTGACTTATAAGAAGAAATCTATATGAATCAACATGAAGGTTTTATAGAATCTATCTAGAATGGAAAAGAAAGTTTACAAGCTTGTTAAATCTTTGTATGGTTTAGACCAGGCTCCTAAATAGTGGCATAATAAATTTGATCAATTTGTTTTATCATATGGCTGTCAATTTAATAACAGTGATAAATGTATTGTATGAAAAAATTTAATGATAGTTCATGTGTTATTTTGTGTCTCTATGTGGATGATATTTTAATTTTTGGCAATTACCTACATGTAATAAAGAATATGAAGTCTTTCCTATCTAGTAATTTTGAAATGAATGATTTTGGGCCAATTGATGTTATATCAGATATTATATTAATAAAAATCATAATGCTATTATTTTAACAGAATTATATTGAAAAAATGCTAAAGAAGTTTAATTATTTTTTTGTAAAGCATGTTTCTACACCTTTTGACTCCAATGCAAAATTAAAGAAAAATATGAGTGAAGGTGTTTCTCCTCGTAAATATTCTCAAATTATTAGTTCTTTATTGCATTTGTCAAATTATTCTAGACCAGACAATGCATATACGGTGAGTAGATTGGGAAGATATACTCATAATCCTGTCATTCACATTGGATTGCTCTAGAAATGATATTTAAATACCTTAAAAGAGCTATTAACTATGACATTCACTATAATCGTTATCTTGCTGTAATTGAAGGCTTTTGTGATGCAAATTGGATGTTTGATTCTAATGAAACTGAATCAATTAGTGGTTATGTCTTTACTTTAGCTAAATGTGCTATAACTTGGAAACCTGTTAAACAAACTATTATTTCTCTCTACTATGGAAACTGAAATAATTTTCGTAGATAATGCTAGCAATAAGACTGAATTTCTAAAAAATTTAGGCTAAATTACTATCGATGCTCCTATTTAAGGTCCAGCTCACTTTGTGCTCCTAATAATAATAACAACATCAACAAAATTTGTAAAACTCAACACTAAAAGCTAAAAGAACATACACATACACATATATGTACAATAAAAATACATAAATTAATATTAAATGGGTATTGATTTAGTGGTATGATGTTTGGCTTGGGAGTTAGAGTTTCTTTGTTTGAACCTTGGAAAGACTCTTTTTTAGACTTTTTACATTTATGTTTGAAACTATACTTATAAGTACCGTAAAAATGCATAATTATATCTTAGTTTTGTCTTGGTCTAGTGGTAAGAAACTTGTTTTGTGTTGAAGAAGTCCCAATTTCAAACCTTGGTATGACTCTTTTTTAGATTTTTTATATGTATGTTTGAAACTATGTTTATCTAGCATAAAAATGCATAAGTTTACATTAAGTAGGTCTTAGTCTAGTAGTAAAGCATTTCCTTTGGGTTAAAGAGATCCTAGGTTTGATCCTTAGGAAGGCCTTATCTCTTTTTTTAAGATTTTTATATTTATCCTAACCACTTAATTAACACTAATCAGTAATCAACTATGCCATGTCAGCAATTAACTTCTAAAATCCAACCACCTCAGCAAGTCAACGTGCACATATTAACGATCAACACTAGGAATTTGACAGAAGGGCAAATATCTGTTGACTTTATCAAGTCTGAATATAATCTTATGGATCTACTCATAAAAGGATTGGCGCGTCAACAAGTACCTGAGTCGTCGAGGGAAATGAGACTAAAGCCCATCAATTAGTTGTAACAATGGATACACATCTCCAAATGAATGGTGATTCCACAAATGAAGTTTAATGGATAAAACGAAATTACTTATTAACTAAAGTATACCGTTATAATTATGCGTTAAACATGTTCCTTCCTATGTTATGGTGTACTCTATTTAAACTATGATAGTAATTAGGTTGAGGTATTGAATATTCTTGTTTATTTATGATAAAATTTATGATACCTCTTAATGGATCGAATGACAATTAATTGTAGGGGTGGGTATCACGACTACCCTGGGAAGGGTTCACCTAGTGAGTGTGGTGGTGGGGTCGCCACTGTAAGATATGGACAAATTTCTAAGTGACACTCATGAAGTGATATACTCGCACAAGGCCGTAATGCGCACCACTGATTAAAACTCAATTGAACATCTTTATTATATTGTGTTGTGATCTAAAACTGGTTAAAAGAGATGTAGCTCAAGACTATTAAGTCTCTGCATTCTCTCAAGTAAAGGTTCATATACACTAGCTATAAGACTCAAACTCGAAAGGTTCCTTATATTAAAAATATAATATAACATGCTCTATATTTTAAGTTTTTGTATACTATTTATTATTTTCTTTATTTAAAAATTTTTTAAAAATTAGTGGGAGAATGCTAGAAATTATTGATTAATTTTTAAAATTTTAACTTATATAATATTATAATATCTTTATTATTATTATTATTATATTATATATCTTTATTACTATAATATAATATTAGTTTTAACAAACAACATTCAAATCTTTATTATTATAATATATAATAATTCGGTTTTTAACAAAGGAGAACGTAATGTTCAAATCCAAAAAACTCATACATCAATTGAAGATTTGAATGTTAAAATATTTATTATTATAATTCTTTGTGCACATACTTTGCATTTCTATTATCTAAATACGTGGGTGCATAAAAAAAAGATACACACATCGATAAAATATTTTTTTTTTTAAAAACATTTTTACTTGTAAAATATTTGGATATGTGTTTATTGGTTTGGAGATTAACTTTGCTACACTCGAAAGGTCTATCAAATTGACGTATCTACGTTTACTTTTTAAGAATAACACTTTGCGTGCTTTAACTCAAGCTACTCTATACCTTAACTCATTTAATATTTGTGTTCCATGATTATTATTGATTGCTCTATTTCAAATATTTGTTGTGTGCTATGGTTGAAACGTGATATTTGATGATTACTTTATATTATTTAATTTTATTTAATTGATTTTTATAACATTTACTCCTCCCATTATTGTTTAACATTCATTGTCCATCAATCTCTACATTCAATCTCTATATTTGAAACCTCCCAAAGCTTTAACCAAATTCATTTGTTTTTATATTTAGGTAAATTTCTATACTTTATTAATACTTTCTTGCATTATTAATTCCAATAACCTCCCTTGTTATAATATGTCAAAGCTTAATTGAAAAGTTAAAAATATTGTGATTGTTATTTTGACCTACATCAGAACCACATGGTTATTCTTATGGAGGTGTGAAGCCACATTTAAAATAGAGATCACATCAGGTATTCATACACATCTATGTGGCACAGACTAAAATGGTGTTGGAGGTGTGCAAAAAAAATGCATTGGCAGTGGTATGGTACATCATCTCATGTAATATTTCCAAAATTTTTAATAAAATATATAATTTTAAATTTTATTAAATTAAATAAATCTAAATAATATCTGATTATATTATCATGATACTTTAAATTTTCAGTTGCAATATTTCAAAATATACAGAGATCATATTTTAAATTTTTAGTACAATATTACATTATTATTATTAAAAATTTAATATTTAATTTTGAATTTTTAGAATATATTGTATAAGTAAAATAATAAAAAATAAATTTATTATAAATTTGAATTATATAAGTAAATAAAAAAAAACACAACGTACATAAAATATATAAATGTAAAATGGTTATATATATATATATATATATAGAAAACAACGTAAATAATAAAAAAAAAGCATAAAAAAGAAAAGTAAGCATAACCTTATATCCCGTATGTGAATAGTAAAATTCAATTGCAAATGGACGAAGTTGTGCAATCCTTGAGTATACGTAGATAAAGACAAAAAAAAGTAAATAATAAAAAAAAAGCATAAAAAAGAAAAGTAAGCATAACCTTATATCCCGTATGTGAATAGTAAAATTCAATTGCAAATGGACGAAGTTGTGCAATCCTTGAGTATACGTAGATAAAGACAAAAAAAAATATAAGAAGAAAAAAAAATATAAAGAGATAAGTTTGAATACTTATAATGTAAGAAACTAAGAGTTATCTATATGAAAAAAAGAGAGAAACTAGATGTAGTAACTATAATTAAGTAATGATAAAAAAATTGTACCTAATCTTTGCAAGCCTATAAATAGAGGCTTAAACCAAGAGAAAGGAAAAAGAAAAAAAACATTTGGGGAAGAACCTTAGCAAGAAAGGTGAGAATAACAGTAATAGTAATCACGTATTCGAAGAAGAAAATTCAAACTCTTTTATCGATTTTAATTATTATGTTTACTTACTTGTTCTATTTTATATTATTTTTAAATATAATTACCTAGTGAAGTGTTCCTAATCTTGTTCTATTTATTATTTTCTGATACTATTAGTTATAATTAGTTAGTGAGTTGTTCATAATCTTACTTTATTTATTATTTTATGTTACTTTTAGCTATAATTATTTAGTGAGGTGTTCCTAACCTTGTTCTATTTATTATTTTATTTTATGTTATTTTTAACTATAAATATTCATTGAGGTGTCTCTAACCTTGTTTTATTTGTTATTTTATGCTACTTTTAGTTATAATTATTTAATTTGTTGTTTATAAACTTATTTGATTTATTAAATTAGTTTTTTTTACTAACTATTTTATTTTAAACATAATGGTTATTTTTTTATTATTTTGTATATAAAAAATTAATAAAATTTTTAATCTTTAAATAAAGATTTGAATTAAGTTGTAATTGGAGGTTTGACTGTGGGGATTTAAATGAGTAAATATTCAAGTGACATATCCTTGTATTCTTTAAAAACCATGGTAAAGAAACTCATTTATCGTGACTAGTCACTACAAAAATAATTCAAATTTCTAGAAGAATAAGAAAAATAATATATATATATATATGATTATTAAAAACAGAATTATATATATGTGTAATTATTATAATCAAGTATTTATATATAGATATTTATATTTTTTTATTTAAATTTTTGTTATTTAAATTTCCATTAGGTAAAGTATTTATATGATAATTGTTCTCACTCCTTTATTTTCTTGTCTGTTATAAAAATAAAATTTGCAAACTTAAAGATGAATGCATCCAACGCCTCAACCTCTTTTACTGCAGTTATTTCGGCTACCGTTCCAGGCACCAATTGGGTCACCAATGTTTTACTACGAGTTAGATGGACCCATAATAATCGAGGGACCAGTAGTTGTTACATTTTATCTTTCACCAACTAACTATACAAATGCCTTATTGAATATTTTTCCACCGGCCATGTAAATATTGTAGAAAATAAAAAAAAATATAAGTAAAAGGGAGAACCATACATAAATAAAATTTTTCCTATATATATAAATATGTATATAGTAGAAATATATATAATATTGTAAATATGACTTGTGAATATATATAAATATGATTTTATTTATGATTTTATTTTACTTTGTTAAATAAATAATTGAAGAAAAAAAATTATTTGTAAAAAAAATTAAAAAATAAATTATTTTCTTGTAACTAATAACAGGTTTAAATGAAAAAAAAAAATTATCATAAAATTAGGATATGTAAAATAATATTACATCTCATACAAGTATGATATACACATTAAAAAAAAAGTACATCATATATTCAACAAGAGTGACATAATATACAGAATTGTGTCAGAGGTAATGAAAAGGAAAATACATATTTAAAGAGTTCATGCTTCTACAGGGTCTTGTCAAACCCTTATAGGATTTGCTTGATTTATAAGAACCTCATCGTTTTCAAGATAAGCATACTTTCCTTCATTTTTATAAAATGTTTGATGTCTTTAAAAACCTTCAAGACTTTTTCACTAAAAGAAGCCACTAATGCAACTTGATATTAAAGTCCAAATTACCTAAGGTATGTTTGCTCCGCCAAATTAAAAGCATAACAATGATCTAAAAAGATAAACTAAGTAATAATGCACGAAACTAAAGCTAAATTTACATGAAATACATGCAATCTTATGACTAAAATCAAACAAAAGATAAAATGAAATGGAAGGGATAACTTGAAATTGAGGCTGCAAAAAAATTTTGCATGGAGAGAGGAGCTTGAAATTCTCGAGATAGTTAGGATAAAAAAAATGACAATAACATATAAGACAATTATATATTGGTCTGAAAGGAGGAGATATTAACAGTAATTAATTATAGATAAATAATTATTTTTTCTTCCCTTCTTGTGAATTAAACATGAATAAAATTATTTTTTCTTCCCTGTGTCTCTCTCATCTCACTCCCTCCATTAAAATCCCTATCTCCTCCGTTGAAACAAATAGAGACAACATTTTTATTTTCTCATCATCTGCTTGAGGGATAAAAAATATGAAATTATTTAAAATATTTAGAAGGCAGACAAATTAATGGAATATTTGTACGCGTGTGAGAGTAGGATTTAAATAAGGATTCTAATTTTTTGGAGTTTTATCATTTTATGTTAAATATAATGTTTAGATTGATAAATTTTTAATAAAAATGTTTAAAGTAGTTTGATCGGTTAAGTTCATAAATATCTTGATGAAACAAAACGAAAAATTTGGGGTATAAAAAAAAGAAAATTAGCAGAATGACTTAATTGTAGAAATTAAAAGTTAGACTAAACTTAAGTAAAAATCATTTAAAACTAAACTTATATACTATTATATTTTAATTTAGGCTAAACTTAAGTAAAGATTATATACTATTATTGATAATGAAAGAGCTATAAAAGAATAATAGAATAGCCATAATTAAACCTAAAATGGCTCGATAAATCAAAATAAAAGGGAAGCCCAATTTTTCAGTTCATACATTATTTGCTCCCTGCTTTACTAGAGAGAATATTTGGACTTGTACACTAATAGTAATTCTTTATTTCTTTAAATATTTTTAATAATTCCTTTAAAGGCAAATTAATTATCTTACGAATGACGAGCAAAGAAGTTTTCCTGTGAAAAGGAGGATATTTTGCATGCTTATCACTTGTGTGTGCACTAATTAGAGTTGTTACAGCTATAATCCAAACATGTTTCTACGAGGCATGCATAGTTTCTCGCTTAACAATAAAAAAATAATTTTTTAAAATAATCCTTACAACTGTACGTTTTAGTCCAACTAAAAAAAGGAAAATGAATCAGCCAATGAAGGTTGTGTTGTTGGGTTGACGGGAGAAGTGAGAAGCGAGAGAAAGAAGGTTATTGGGGAAGGTTTTGGATTTTGTAAAAGAAAAATAATGAAATAAAGGGTGATTTCAAAATTAAAAGAAAGCTGCATTTTTTAAAAAGAATGAATGTGGAAGCTGAATTATAATTGTTACCGTTTAAATGCATTGATGTTAATGTTTTGATAAAAAGTAATTCAACTTAACATATTGTATTTTTTATTGTCATTTTCTTATTATTGTTGTTTTTAATTATATATTATTATGTATTTTTTGTTGTTATGTATTTCTTTATTAATATGCAATGTCATTATTTTTAAATTAAAATATTATCATGTATTAATAATTTTAATTTTTTTTCACAACATTAACAAAATAATTTTTAATTGATTTATAATAATTAATATTTAAAAAATTGTGAGTTTTTTGGAGTAGCTTATCATTTCTTCTATTGGAATAAAATTGAGTATAAGTTACTTAACGATAACATGACACTGTAGGAATTACCAAACACTTTTTTACATGTAACAAGTCAGCTATGAGAGTTCCTCCCATTGAAGATGTCCCATCAGTAATGTAAAATTTGTCTTGAGTTCATAGATAATTTTTTATTTTGTTAGTCTATTAATGTCATGTAAGATTAAAGAGTCTACTAAATTTTTACCTCAATTGTATAACTAATTTGAGTTTTGAGTCTGTTTTTAATTATCTTGGATCTATATTTTAAATGAAGTATAAGTTTTTTAAGAAAAAAATGGTTCTTTTACTATGAAAATTGATGTCGTCCTCCAATAGTGGTTCTGATGAAGAATGATTCTTATGATTAAGAATGTAAGATCTCTAATTTTTTAAATAAAAACTTATCTCACTAAATAAATTAACAAATAATGATTATTTAGATATATATAATATTTAGTTACTTAATAAATATAAATATTAAGTATATGATTGAGGTTTTAGATACCTCTTTATTAGATGGGAAAAAGAGATTCACAACATAATAGCGTGGAAAAGATAGTGGGATGTCATTGTATGGAATATGAGTTCATAAACCTTTTACAAGTCTATAAAAATTTGATTATGGGAACTAAACAGTATCACTATTGTTTAGTAGGCATGACAACAAGACGGGGTATGGACAAGTATGACATTTTCATCCCTATTCTCGCTTTCAAAACTCATGTTCATCCTGATCAAATATTAGCTATACTCGTACCCAACTCATACCCACAAAAAAAATCATATAATTTTTTAATAAAAAACAATTCATTTGAATATAATTATATCAGTTCAAGAGATAAATGAAAATTTTTTAATTTATTAATCAAATGTCAGATATTTCTTTTAAAAAAAACAAATGAATATTTAAGTCATTAAAATAAAAGTGGGTACAGGGGCGCATCGAGGATGGGGTGGGTATGTATATTATCATCCCCAAGTTAACAAATAGGGTATTTTCCATACTCATACTTGCACCCGGTCAAATAAGATATTCATTTGATCAACACGTATAACTTATTATTAGTTACGAATTTATTTGTCATCTCTATTGTTATTTGAATTGTGTGAGTGCAGGAGGGTGTTAATTGCAAAATATTTTCTTATCACGTATAACTTATTATTATAAAATTTTTTGAATTAAATTAATTTCATGTGCATAAATATTTCTTTCATTGTGGGTACATGGTTGATTTTATTTTTTTGAAGTCCGCAACAATTGAGAGCAATACTATTTCTGAACACTTTTGGAACAATTTTATTCATTGAGATTTCCATCTCATTAAAAGTATTGTTTTTAGAACCCGAGGAATAAGTCTTTGGAATCCAAAGAAGCTTAAGGATTTAATTTCTTTTGATTAAAATTTTCTTTTAGTATTGGTTTGTAGTTATTTTAATATTCCTATAATATTTTTTTTCTATTGCATTCTTTTAGAGAGATCCAACTTTGAGAATTATATTTTGTTTCTTATATACAGATTCATGTATTTATTTACCTATTTTAACATAATTTTTTTTATAATTTTTTACTATTTTTATTATGGTTATTACTATAAGGAATGACGTTATATTATGATATTAGAGTAGTTTAATCCTACTTGTTAGCACTATGAGTGTGACATACTAATCCCTTAGATATTAGGAATAATCAACCTAATATCTAAGGGCTAGTGTGCATACTAATCTGTAGGATATTGACCTTGATCAACCTAATATCTAGGAGATTGTTTGCATATTCATGTGAACCAAAAGTGGTCAAAGTTATGTATAAGACAAATTTTGATATTTATAAATTCTTGACATATGTGTAAATTTTCTCATTTATAAATGTACCACACTTTGACATATGTGTAAATTTTCTTATTTATAAATTCTTGATAAATTATTTTCTTATTTTGTATGATATTTTCATCTTTATCTCTGCTTTCAAAACTAATCTCCATCCTCGTCCCCATACCTAGCGGGTATGAGATTTATGTCATCATCCCCATACCCGTGGGGTATCAGGTAAACTTGTATCTATCTCATACATGCAAAAAAAATATAATAATATTTTAATAAAAATATTTTGTTTGAATATAACAATATTAATTCAAAAGTTATCTAATAAACACAAAGTTTGTAATTTATTAATTAAATGTCAAACCTTTTTTTTTTCTAAGGCAAATGAATATTATAGTCATTAAAAGAAGAGCAGGGGTGATGCGACTAAGGAGGGTACAAGGATCGGGTATGTATGCATATCCTGGTATCTTCATCCTCATCCCTATCTCCGACTTAACAAATCGGATATTTCTCATACCCATACATGTGCTCGGTCAAATCGAGAATTCCCCACTAACTTCAGGCGGGTTTAGGGATTACCCACGTGTATAGCTTTATCTGTCATCCTTACCCAAAACCAAATTTTCATATATTCGTAAAAGGTTTAAATTACCTATTTTTATATAGGTAAAATAGAACAGTTATCTTAATTTCTTATTATTTAATGCCTTGTTTTCTTCTATCTTCATCTAAATTTAGAATTCATTATCAATTTAGTTTTAGGTTTATATTTATGCATATTTTATGTTTATTCTCCTATTTTAGTTGTTTTTAGATGGATTATGAGTAGAAACGAAGAAATGGCAGTAAAATCCGAGCTTTTTGGCCCCTTATGATCTCACCCCTCTTACACTCAACTTCACCCTACAAGCTCTCAAATAAGAACTTTTATGGAAGATTCCAGACAACAAGAAATGATAAAGTATTGGTTATATGAGAACTTGAAGAAACAAGAACAAAATAAACAGGAACTCAAAAGGCAATACCAAATAAGAGTGTATAGAAGAGATAAAAAATGCACAAACCAAACTTGGAAACTTTTTTAGTAATAGAATATAAGATTGAATAATGCTTTTTCTTTAATATAACCTTTCTTTTTTTTTCTTGCAGAATGTAATTTTAAGCAAAAATTAATTTTCCAAACACTTTTTTTTCAACTTTATGTTTGGATTCTCTTTTTTTTCACACAAATTTTTTCTCTTTTTTTTCTTGTTTGGATTCTTTATATTTTTCCCCATTCTTTATAGCTTATCAATACGAAGAGAAAATAAAAGAATGAAAGATGAACAAATTTAGGCAAAAGTTAAAAAGAAATGCTAAGAAGATAAAGAAGAAGGGTATGAATTAAAAGGAAAGCTAAAATAAGGAAGTAACAAGATAGAAACAAAATAAAATATAGAAGAAATAGAACGCTAAACAAAAAGGAAGACTCAAACTAATGGACACAAGAAAAAAAAGAATCAAACAAATGATAGATAAAACCTGAATTCAAGAGTCGAAGCTCTGATGCCAAATGATATGAATCTACTTTGCGACTCTAACCACCCAGTAGAACCAAAACTATAAAGTTTTTATCCAAGAACAAAGGAAAAGTTTCTTACAAGAGAAAGTCACTCAAATTTAATATTCTGAATTTCGTTGTTGTCTTGAGATATCACCTTTGGTATTTATAAATAAAGATAAGAATCCTTAAGAACAAAAGCATTAAAACTCCACTAAGGCATTAATTTTCCACTAAACTTGGTTTCCCACTATCCCATTATCTTTCACTCAGAATTTATTTCCCACTTACATACTTAATAACTAAGGAACTCTAAAAACTCAATAACTCTCTAGAAAAACATGAAAAGTCATATGAAATATCACCTATAAAAAATGAAAATTACATAATAATTAAAAAATGGACCTTAATTGGTTATTTAGCCCAAAAACTATGTAATCCACCAAAATAAATTTCAACCCATAGATGCAACTTGATTATAAAGTATTAGGTTCATTTTATTCTTCAAATTATTGTGTTTAAGTTTGTTGAATTTATCTTCACAATGTAAGATATGAACCAACTTGGTACCTCCATGAATATGTTTTCAAAAGCCTTAATAATTCTTCCAAGTCTTGCTTATTGGGTATCTTGTCCATTGTAAAAGATATTTAAAATCATTGAACCTTGATAGGATCATATCAACCACGTCTTCGCCACTCAACGCTCATGAGCAGATCTAAGGTCTTTAAAAACGTGTATTTTGCTTTGAGAAAAGGGTTGCACACCTTACTAGCTAAGGGCACGGTCCAGCCCCATCTTCATTCATCCTTAACACTGATCCATCCAAGGGTTAGTAATGTTGTTATTTTGTTGGATTTGATGTAACTTTATTATGCATGCACGCCTAGCATGGGCTTGAGTTAGAACCAATAAGAAATGAGCATAACTTGGATAAATTTTCAAATAGCTTAGTTTAGTACATGTTCCATTTAATTGTATTAATTTGACTATTTTTAGGCTTGTATAAGAACTCTTAAGTCATTAGGATTTTAGGGGTGTAGTTAGTTATATTTTCGGCCTTATATTTTGGCCTATAGGTTCTTTTTTCTTTAGGAGGTGCAATTAGTCTCTTGTGAATTGTGTTAATTAGTTGGACTTGGTCCATGAGGATTTGGACGTTTAAGATCTTATTTCTACACCGTTAATTCATCTTCACACTCTTCTAACCAACACATGAAGCATGTAGGAGACATGTAGGTCTCCTTGTCCCCTTGTTTCACTCCACATGTGCTTTGTCACTCCTACATGGCTGATTCTTGTTGCTTCTTATTTGAATTTGAATTTTGGAGGTGCCATGTCATTTCCCTCCAAAATTCAAATTCAAACTAGAGGGAACATAAATCCATATTTTTATGGCCATGTTTGAATCTTTAGTTGGATGAACATAAAACCTTGTTTAAGCATGTTGGACGTTCACCATTAGTTTTTTAGGCTCATGGTTCATGTTTTGCTCTATAAATAGAGCATTCCCTCCTTCATGTAATTTTTAACACTCATTTGAATGAAAATAATCTTTCTCTAAATTTGAGAGATCTTTGTTCTTAGAGAGTGTTCATGCTCTCTCTACTCTTGTGAGAGTCCTTCATGCTATTATCAAAGGTTCCTTCCCTTGTGACTAGCTTCACTCTAGCTTATCTCCTTCATTGCAGAAGTGGCGCCAATCTTCACTTACATCTCCTAGTCTTCCACCTCTATTTCTTCAACCTCAAGAACCTCTAAGAGTAGATCCTAGGCGGTTTCCTCCTTTGCTCAAGAATCTTCAACCATGGCTTGGGAGGGATGCATCACTTTACTTGATCTCTTGTGTATTTTTGTGCTTTTAATATAAGTTTATTATTCCGTGTTGATGTTGTTATTTACCTTATACTTTATTTTCATATATTTCGGGTTTTACTTGTTGAATGAGCTCGAGAGAGGATTTTGAATTGTAAAATAAGAAGAGCTCTCAATGGGTTTTATTGATAGAGAGAGTAAAGTCCATCGGCATCTTAAGGTTTTTTTCTTAATGCAAATTGTTTGACTTTAGACTATGTGAAAGATCGATAGTCTAATACTCAAATAGCTTAGTACTCTTGTTAGGGATCGAAGTTAAGGATATTTTTATGGATGATGATAACATGGGTAGTAATGAGAGTTTTGAGTTCATTTATGCACTTAAGAGATCATTTAGGAAATCAAACTCAACTGAATATATACGTGTAATTGTCTCTTTTATTTATATACATGTAACCCAATCATAGTAAATTGAATTTGGTTAGGTTGGAGATTTTATCTAGTAACAAAAAAATCAACCCAATTTATTTTTTTTGGATTTAATAATTAGGTCTGTGAACTAATAATTGGTGGGTCTCTCTCTCTACCTCTGTGTCATTTAGCATACTGGTGATGAACAGGACTATGATGAACTTATAATTGTTTTGTCTTCTACAAAAACGTATTTTCATAGAAGTGATATAATTTTGTTTGCTTCTACGAAGATACTTTTCCATGGAAGAGGAAGGCAGGTCTACGAAACACAATCTCCGTAGTTGTGTTCCTTTCGTAGAAGAAAAAAACCTTGTAATGGATGAACTCATACATAAAAGGGTTTTCCTCTTTTACAAAAAAATCTCTTTGTAGAAGACAATTTTTTTTTTCTCTAGAAAAGTTTCTTTGTAGAAGATAATTTTTTTTTGCTTTTATAGAGACCTTCATCTTGGAGAAGAAGCAAAAAAAATTGTTGTAAAAAAATCTCCATAAAAGACAAATTTTTTTCTTTCTCAAAAGATGTCTCTCCATATAACTATATAAAAGGCAATTATCTTTTACCAGGAAAACCTCCAAATGTACCCAAGATATCATTTTTCTTTTACCAATAAAATTGAAACCACACAAAAGTAAAAGAGTAAAAAATCAAATTAGACCAAATTTAAAACATTAAGAGCAAAGAATTTTTTTGAAAGGTAAAAAACTAGATTAAATTTAATAAATTAGTAAAAATTAACCTAGTTATCAAATTTAGAATAATTAATTCTTCAATTCTCTTTACAAATCATATAAAATTGACTAAATTATATTTTTTCTTCACTTATTTTTTTTCTGCAATTTAATTTAGTTGGTTGATTTGAGAAAATTTGTAATTTTACATACATTTAAGGCTACATGAAAGTCCCTCAACAAACAACATTTTACTAGAATTTTAAAAGATTTAAATAAAAAAGGTAGATTTTTGAGAAATAAAAAAAGAGTTAAATTTTAATTTATTGATATATAAATAGAAAAAATATTATGAATTTATTTATTAAAGTTAGAGAGTTGAATGATGAGAATTGAGGAACTGGTAGAAAGATTGGTACGATATCAGAGGCAGTGACATTATCTATGCATGTATTGTATGGCAGCTCACTGGTTACGTCTAATCAGAAGGTATGATTCTCTCTTCTCTTTCGCTGTTTTGTACTCTGTCGTTGCAAATCTCTCTCATTGCCCAAAATCTCTCATCCCCATTTCTCACTGTGCCAGAAAAAGTTCCTCTCCTTTATTATTGGGACCCCTGAATATGAGTCAGCACAGTCGCTGATTTTGCTTGACCACATCATTTGTGTATGTGTATCAGTCCTTTGTCCATATACATCTCATTTTTATTTTATGGTTGGGGATGAAAATTCTAATCATATTATGTAATTTAATCATTTTTATTATCCATTAATTGATTGTGACCTAAAATAAAACACAAATTCGAAACACATAAATTTTCATCTAAACTTAATAAGGAAAAGATAGTAACTTAATCCAATTTGATAAACTTATTAAAAAAATTTGATACTTTATCAATATTAACTGAATTATTAGATTGATCTGTTAGGTAAAATAGATTGATATATAATTTCAAAAATAGGTTACAAAGAAAGAATTGCAGATTTGGTTTTACCAATCTATTAATATCCTATCCAAACCACCTATATAAATATATATATATATATATATTATTTTTTGGTTTTATAATTAATAATATTTTATTTATTTTATTTTCTTAAATAGTTAATATAATTCATGCAAAAACTTATGTTTGATATATTATTTTTAATAATTTTTTTCAACACTATAAAAATATTAACTATTTCATATTTATTTTCTTTGATTGAAATACATATATTATAACTTTTTAATCTAAAACATTTATTAAAATTATTTTATAATTTTTTTTATAAATCAATTTTTATTTAAAAGTTTATAATTAAAAAAATGATAAATTAAAATTTATACCGTGGAAACTTAGCTAACCAAATTAATCTAAAAATTGTGAACCCTAAGAATAAGAATAAGGTGGTTAAAAAGATAAAAAATGATGGTGGGTGAAATAGGGTCGAACTCAACCGGTATGCACATAAACAAACCATAGTCTCTCCTATTCCTTGGTCCTTTCCCACGAAGCTTAGCTAGCTCTGTCACCATCCATGGTACATTAGGGTCTCCGTAGCCTTTATAGACCCTAAATGATGGTCCCTCTCCCTCAGGTCTCAGGTCAGACTGATACAAAGATATATAAGATAGTACAAAAGTACACTTGCGTTGCAGCCTTGACATCGACACCTATCACCTTATTATCTATGATATTGCATCATCTAATGCAGCTTTTTACAACCGATAACCTCCTTCACTAAAACCACTCCTTCATTCACTTATTTACGTCCCTGCCACTGGTTCGTTTCCAACTCTTCATTCTAACTACCTAGTTCCCCACGTACTCTTCATTAATGTGCACAATAACATTAGGGTTTTAAAGTAACTTGTGCATGCAATGCACACTGACCATATTTAATACATAAACCAAAAAGATAATAAGGTAGGTACCTACTACCTATACCCACAAAATTAAAAATTACTCTCCTCTGCACTGCACTCTCTTTCAATTTAAAAAAGTTTAAAACACAGCAGCGAGCAAATTAATTAATTAATTAATCAGGACACATGCAAGATGCAACAGCAATTCCACAAAATAGAGAAGCAAATACATATGAGGGGGTAGGATAAAGACGTAGAAGGCAGGCAGAATTGCATGCATGAGGTTGAGGTAACAGTGATGGTTGATGTAAAGCATAATTAAAAGGGAGAGAAGAGGGATTAAGGATTAGGGATCAGATAACCGTGGTGGGGTCACGAACTTGGAAGAAAGAGCGATTTTTAACAACGATGTCGTACAAGTGAAAGTGCTTGAAGTTGGAGAAACATTTGGGGAGAGAGATAAGGTGTGAGGAGGTGTCCGAGCGATGGAACTGAATGAGGTCGGAGCGGTCAGAGTCACGGTAGCGAGTCCAACCGAGTTCGGTGAGTCGCTGCTCGAGTTCGGTGTAAGAACGAATGACCTGGTTGCTAGGGAGATAAACCAACACTCTTGGTCTGGCACCTGGTGCTGTTGCTGTACCAGGATGTTTGGGATGTCTGTGCTCGAAGGATTCCCTTGTTGGGTTTGTTATCAGCCTCGCCACTCCATTCTTGTCGAACACCCACACGCCAGACATCACTCTTCTACTCTGTCACAACTCAATCTCTCGCTTCTTCCTTTCACCTTTCACCTTTCACCTTTCACCACCACCACCCTACATTTATATGCTTATGCAAATGCAAGACCTACCTGCACTTCCATTTTCCCTCTTTTTCTTTTTTACACTATTTTCTCTTTCAAATAAAGCATATCATGATTACTCTTTCTCTCCTCTCCCCTTTTTTTCCTAAAATACTACCCTCATTTGCAAAAATTATTCATTACATCTTCACTCACTGCTGTTAATAGCTTATTCTTCTCACATTTATTACTGTGCCATATCTTTTTAATGTCATTGCCTAACTTTCAACTTTCAATCACAAATAAAAGTACCAGGGTTTCAACACATATATAAACAATCTTTAAGTTTAAATGTTTTTCTTATTTTAGAATAAAGTTGTGTTTCATATAATATACATTTCTTTAAGGATAAATGTCAAATTTTCAATTTTGACCTTTCACGCTCGGTGTATACAAAGCGTGAAATGAAATTCTATTGAATTGAAGTTGTATTAAAAAAAATAAATTGTAACGCTTAAATAAATATACACTATAATGGTTAATTTGACTGTGAAAAGAGAAATAAATGAAAATAATTAGAAGATAGATAGATAATATAAATTAATTTACTTTTGAAAAAAGAAAGAGATAAATAAAAAATAAAATGAATTCTATTTTATTTTTAAATTTATTTTTCTATAAATTTATCCATATAAAACCCCTTAACTAATTTCTCTTCACCCTGTATTGTTTTTTATTTATTTTCATTGAATCAAAGAAAAGTATAAAAAAAATTTCAATTCGGTAGTTTAATCTAACTCACCATGGGTTTAAGTTGGGTTGGGTTAGAAATATTTATGTTTTGCGAAATCATATCTTATGTAATTCAGTCCATCTAATTATAAGTTTGATGAGTTGAAATCCGGTCGGACTTTTTCACAAACCCACCAACAAAAATTTAATTTTTTTTTTACTTATATTAGTATTAGTATATATATGTTTTTTCTATATTTTTTTTCCCTTTTAGTTTTCTCCTAAAAGTGAAATCCTAATACTACTAAAGATAAAGTCCATTTTTTTCTAAAATCTAAAAATAAAACTTCTAATTTACATGTTGTTTTAATATTTTTTATATTTTGTATGTTGATAACATGAATTTATTATAATATATATATATATATATATTTATTGTTTTTATATTATTTACAATTTGCATATTTTTTATAAAAAAATCTCACTTAAAAGAGAAAAAAATTAGAAATAAAATTTAACAATTAATTTTTTTTACAAGTCTGGTGGATCAGTTCACGTAACACACTAGTCCATGGTAGGTCAGGTCGAGCTTAAAATTCAGGTATCTTTATTCCGATAGGTCAAGCTAACCTGACTCGTTTATTCTATAACTCACATTTGACTAACCCATGTGGATCAGATTCACTCGTTTTGACACCTCTAGTTCTTCCTTCCCTTAATTTTTTTATGAAATAATAATAATAATAATAATACAGTGGTCAACATTTTTAGATGATACTTATTTTATAGTATAAATTTAATTACTCAACAAAGAAATTAATAATTATGTGTAACTCACCCTAAACCGGTTGCATTAAGTTGAGAAATTTAACTCTCTAACCTAGATCACATGGCAAGTTAGATTGGGTTAATTATAGAATTGATTTTTCTTTTCTTAACCTTAATTAAACTCTCTAACCGAGATCACATGTCATAACGATGTACATCTCACATATTTTATTCAACTAATTAAAACTAAACCCCTTCTAAACTTCAGTCTTGAAAGTGGATGAATAATTTATTATTAGCTTTTTTATTGTGAAGTTCCAAAAAAGAACAATGTATTTAACAAGTAGAATATAAAATAAATAAATATCATATCTAAAAGAATATTATTATTTTAAGTATTGAATGGATTGTTTAATTTACTAAATTTATAATACATTTTATCTTTTGATAAAAAATAGAGAAAATCAAGACAAAATGAATTATTAAATTTTTTATAATTTCTTAAAGAGGTGACACATTAACATTTTTATTTGAAATTTTTCGTAAAAGTTAATAAAATTCAACTTAATTTATTTTTTGGCGAGTTAGAATGATGATTTTGATATTTAAAGTATTTTTTGGACAATTAGTCTCATTTTCATTTTTTTCACATATGATGTAAGAAAAAAAAATTGTTTTGGAAATATAGTGTAGATTTTAAAAAAACAAAATCAGTTATTTTTTATAATATAAAGTTTTATTATCTATGATTTTTTTAAATGGCTATTTCTTTTTAAGTTGTTTTTATATTATTTTATTATGTAAAATATTAAATTAAAATTAATTATTTTAAAACAATTTTTCACAAAACTACTCAAACAAACAATAATATTATAATAATTATTTTGTATTAAAAGTTTGGACTTTTTTCATAGAAAAAAGTATGAATTTTTTTAATTTGTTAGTTTCTTCTTAATGCAAAATAAATAACATTTCTTAATGTAAATATAAATTATTTTTAAATACTTAGAAGCAAAAAATTAGAATGTAATACTATAAAAAACTAGAAATAAAATATAATATTATAATAATTATTATTTTGGTTTTTTATTTGTTTTCCAAGCCATTTTCACTCAATCTTAAAAACAATAAACTAAAATTTGGTTTTGAGATATTTGTTTCTATTCTTATTCAGACTCGTCACTTTATGTCAGTTGTCACCATTTACCACCACTTTTGACCAGTGCGCATTGATAGCCACATGTAGTCATCGACCACCACTCTTACTGATGGTCCCAGACAGCTACCTTCGACCGATAGTCACCAGCTGCCAACTCTAACCAATAGTCATTAATTGTCAACTCTGATTGACGGTGACCGACCGTTAACTCTAAACAACAGTGATTAGTTGCCACATCTAACGCACAGTCAGAATTGTCACCTTCGACTAACAGTCATCGA
Source organism: Psophocarpus tetragonolobus (assembly GCA_037954015.1). Lineage (NCBI taxonomy): Eukaryota > Viridiplantae > Streptophyta > Magnoliopsida > Fabales > Fabaceae > Psophocarpus > Psophocarpus tetragonolobus. Next base: position 93,371,439 of record CM075690.1, read on the forward strand.
CTACCATCTTCAACCGACAATCATTGACCGTCACCTTCGACCATCTATCATCCACCGTCAATTTTTTATTTTTAGGAAGGAAATATTTTAAATTTTGAAACAAAAAACAATGTTGTTTTTAAAAATTTGAAAACCATAATTAGTTTTGTTTTTAAAAATTTCGAAATTGAAAACAAAAAATTATCCCAATTTTACCGTTTTCTATTGTCATTTTCAAATAAAACAAGATATTATGCTTGTTTGACATTTTAGTATTTAAAAACTAAAATAAAAACTTTTTTGGTAGGTTTGATTTTGTTTGTAATTTTTAAAAAGAATTTTCAAAAAGAATTTTCAAGAATTGTTTTCTGGAAAAAGAAAAAAAAAACTTATTTGGTAAGTGTTATTTTTTAAAATTGTTTTAAATGTGTAAAAATGAAAAAATTTGTTTATATTTATGAAAATGTCATTAATGAAAAGTAAAAAACAACATATTTTGAGTTTTCAAAACAAAAACACAAAACTAAAAAGCAAAACTATTAAAGTTGTTCCTATTTTCTAGTTTTTAAAAATTAAAAAATCATAATTGTTTTAAGAAAACTATAACCAAATGAACTTTTAGTTTTTAAATACTAAAATATTGAAAACGGTTTTATAAAACTGTTGTCAAACAAATATTTGATTTTGTTTTATTTTTTAGTTTTTGAAAAAAAAAATTCAAAAATAGTCTTCAAAAACTGTTTTTTGGAAAAAAAGAAAAAAAACTTGTTTGATAAAGTTTTTTTGAAAACTTTTTTAGAAATGTAAAAATAAAAAAACTTGTTTCAGAGTTTGATTTCCAAAATAGTTTTAAAAACTTAAAAAACAAAAACTTGTTTGGGTGTAACTATTTTTTACTAATTAATTTTTTAAGCTAAGTATAAAATTCCATATATATTTATGCATTAAATAATACCTTTTTCTAGTTGAAAATATTTTTTAAGTAATAAATGTACAAAATACCATGTTTCTTTTTTAAGTAATAGAAGAACAAGCAAAAAATACCATGTTTCATTGTCCTCTATGAGAGATTTTTTTTTTTTTAGTATTCCTTTAACTTGGCTTTAAATACTATGTTAAAATAAGATAAATAGAGAGAAAAGGAACTATTTATAATTTTACTTCACAGGATATACATGAATATAAAATATGATTCCCTATCTCAAAGATATTATTTTTATCTACTATATTTAAAAAATAATATAATAGAATATCAAAATAAAATAATATTTAAAATTCTCAATACTTTCTATCAAGTTGAATCCAATTTTTAAAGTTATTGAAGTTAAATTAGATTATTTTGATGTAATATATAAACAATACATAAGATACTTATATAAATGGTCTAAACTAATTTCTTCTATATAATATTAAATTATCAAAATTATCTTTTCTCATGCAATTTCTCTTGTAAATTGTAATACTTTCGATAGGCATTAAAATAAGTAAATTTTATTTATTGATAAAACAAACATAAAATACGCGACCAATCATGTACATGAAAGAATCTATTCCTTAATATACACAATTTGATTTTCCAGCTTTTTATCTTTTTAATAAAGAAAATAGCATTCAGGAAGTATGAAAATATGAAGGGAACTTTTGATCTTTTGGAGTCTATGCAATACACAATTACTGAATTTGGTAGGAAGCAACGGCTGGCTAATGACAGATGTCACTGATGAAAACTATATAACAAAATTTCAAACTTAATTAGTCACTACAAAATTCAATAATATCCAAATCCCATCAAGAAGATAAAGGGGCTACACTCTAAGCTGCTCATAATGCAAGAGACAGATAATAGTAATGCAAGAATGCATCAACTAGATGTTCTTGCAAAGTATATAAGTAGAACCATTCCTCTGCGTGTTGAAAACATTCTTGTCAGTCATATGGCAAAATGAAGAAACTCCTTCCATTATCTTTAATTTTACGAAGGTGGTTGTATATTATCTAGAATAAGTAAGTAGATATAGTAACTAGTAAGTATATCAAAAGATCGATGAAAAAACTGACATGGATGTAATTTTCCTCCAATGACTCCCTGTACCCGAGTTATATAGTTGGGTCAAGTTAGTTTAGTTTATTTATTATGTAGGTTAAGGTGAATTGTACTAAGCGAGTTATGCTAGGCTATTTTGATAATTCTGTTTATGAGTATGAGTATTATGATATATGTATTTATGCTCGTTAAGGAACGGATAAGAAAAAATTCGTAATAGTTAGTGGCACACACCTATTTAATTTATCTATGTGGGTAGTTTCACAGGTTTTATCTGTGAGCGTGAATTTTGTTGTTGTCCCAAATTGATAGAGGTTTAAGAATAAAATAAGATTTGAAGAATAATAGGAGAAAAATGCAAAAAAAAACTTAAAATTAATTAATTAAAAGTACAATAATAAGGTTTAAAAATAACAAAGATAAAATAAAATTAGGGTTTTATAAAAAATATATTTTATTAATAATTGTTATATAAAAGAAAAGGGAGAGTTACATTGTTAACTATGAAAAGATTATCTTAAAAATATAATTATGATGACATTTAAAAAATATATATAATAAATAGAAATAGAAAAGTACATTGATCACCTTATAATAACATCAACATGATTTTTTATCTAAAAAAATGTAAACATGTGTATATTCGATCTATATTCTTTATAAATTGAATTTCTTATGACTCGATTTGGCTCAATGATTCACTAAATTGGGCTAATATAATCTATTATGGTTTTTTAAATATATATTTCAAGAATTTATAAAAAAAATAAAATTAAAGTAACATCAATCGAGCTTATCATGTTGGTTTATTTCTATTAAGACTAATTTTTGTACCTATTTTGGACTTAAGTTCTATTTAGACAAAAGAATTAGGATTTTTTAATTAACACTTATCAAAATTTTATTTAACATTTACTACTTTTAATTTTTTTTAAAATACCAATTTTATCCTTTCTAATCCTAACTTTAAATACTCTTTTTTCCTGTAGTCTATTCTCTATCCTCCAACTTTTAATTATTATTATTATTATTATTATTATTAAGCGTAGAAGTTTTTGCACATTGCACTTTGTAGAACAATCTTTGCTTCTCCGACGTCCGAGAAGTAGAAAAATTTACAAATATTTTTATTTGTCCAGCAGTACACTGTCGGATAGTAAAAAAATTTTAATTTTTTTTATTCTCCATGGTGCACTACCGGAGAAATAAAAAATTTGTAAATATTTTTAATTCTCCGACAACGCACTGCGAAAAAGTAAAAAATAAAAAATATATTAATATTTTTCTTACCCGTAAATGGAAAATAAAAAACAAGAAAATGAGAAACCAAATTCCCAAAATTTAGGCCCACCATTTGGGATACTGGACCTAATAATGGACTAGCTTAGCGTGACGCATTTTCTTTATGGTTGCACTTTTTTTATCCAACTCATGTATTCTAATTGTTCGTGGGACTAAGGATTTACTTATTGATTTGGTTATGTTTATACCAATTTTTTTAGACCTAGTCTATTTTAAAACTCTAATTCTAGGTATGACATAAAATCTGATGGGAATGAAATGTTGATGATAATTCATATTTATAAAAAAACGGTAATTTAGTCTTTTTATGTTAATAAAACTTTCTCCCTATTTGAGAAAATTGGATTTCTACCCCTACTTATGAACATGTTTTTGTGGAAAAGTGACATAAAAACATTATTCAAAAACATATATAGTTTTTTGGGAATGTATTATTTTCTTACAAAAATGCATATCAAATGTGGAAAACAATGCTCGTTTGTTTTAATTTTTTTTGCTTTAATATTTACAAAAAATAATAAAAATATATTTGTTTATGGATTAGAAACATTATTCAGGATAGAATTTCTAAAATTCAATTGAAAATATAAAATTTTATTTTTTATATTTTCAAAATTACAAGTAATTGAAAGCATAGTGACAATGACAATGTTGTAACTGAAAGGAAAAAAAAAATATAATATATTTTAATAAGATGAGAATAGAATCATAACTTCTTTTTTTTATACCATTTTTAAAGTATTAATTAGTAAAATTAATAAATTTATTTAATATAAATGAAGAGTTGTGACTGAATGTAAGTGTAAATTTTTTTAATAATATTTACTAATTAAATTCTATTTTAATTATAAACATTAAATTATTTTATGATTTTTCATTAAAAATTATTAAATAAAATATTTTTATTTTTAAAAATAAAAAATAACAAATAAAAAAGTTATTTTCTAAATTTGGAAAATTTGAAAATAAATTTTTTAGGAAATTAAAAGTAAAACTAAACTAAAAATATTTTCTCCAACCTAGATTTCCCAACTTTAAATTTCCGAAAAGTAAAAAGTCTTCCTTAGCAAATACCCCTGTATCTGAGAGTATTTCTTTATAGATTCTACGAAAATCTTGAAAAGTTTAATTCAAATTGTAATTTTAAAATCTAAATTAGATTTTTTTTTAAATAAAAAAATGGGGGCACAAGATTTTCATGGAATACAAAAATATATCTTTTATCGCTGTAATTTGACTATTTAAATTTTTTATATATTTATAATCAGAATATATCTTTTTATTGCACTCGTGGTTTCTTTCTAGGGTTGTGTTTTGACTACTTAAATTTTCTATATCTTTATATTACATATGAAGAAACAAATATTTATAATTAATATATTTAAACAAATTTAACATGAAAACTAAAAATAAATAAGTAGAATAAGGTGAAAATATATTGAAATTATTTAAAGAAAATATTTTCTGCAATTGAATTGTCCTAAATTCTCCTAAACCCTAAAAACAACCAAATTTGAAATATACATTAAAAAATAGGAAGGAGAAAACAAAAAAAAATTAAATAATTAAATTAAAAAAATAGTTTATCATATATTTCAATAGCTTTTTAAAGTTGTGCATATTTGTTAAATATGAAATATAAATATTAAGATTTAAACATTTTGAGAACCAATAAAAGTGTTAAAAGCGGGATACTTATTTGGAGAAGGAGAAAAGTAAGTAAAATATATATTTTCAACCTATACCCAAGAACACTTAAATAATCAAAATGGTTCAGTTTAATTTAGTTTTATTATTAATGTACTAGTCATGGATGTTTGACCCTCATCAAGTGCACTAGTCTTCAGTGTTCGGCCCCTAGCAAGGTTAATCAACCTAACTCTGATTATTATGCATAAGATAGGTTTAGGATTACATTATCTAATTGTTTACTGATTAAGCAAAATTCAATAAATAAAAGTTCAATCCACCACTATAATAGGTAAAAGATATCGAGGTAAAGCGAATATAACATACATAATATATTGTTTATTGCTTTGGGCTGAATACTGCCTAACTTGAGTGTCGGAGTGCAATTTGCAGGTACTCCACTTGTTTTTTGCTTCATGTTATACTAATTGTTGAATGGTTATCTCTTGTGCAATGTTAATCAAGTTGCATAAGTGAAATTTTAATTATACAAATTTTGCTTAATGTTTATTAAGTAAAATGATATGTAAAAGAAACAAGAGGTGTGACACATACTAAAATTTAAAATGTTCACTCATTTTTTTAACAAAACATAAATCACATTGAAACATTGTTCATATATATTTTCTTTTCTCTTCTTTTATATAATTTTATTTTTAAATATTACTTTTTGTCTTTCTTGACAGATGAGAAAAATTTTCAATAAATTTTCTAATTGTAATTTTTTATTATCAGTTCAAACAATGTAAGAGTTTATCTTATTTATGTTCAACATTTATTTCTTTGTGGCTTCTCCATTTCCTATTTTATTTATCATTTATAATTTATAAGTTATACCAAATGCAACAGTAAAGCAACTTTTTTTAAGTTAGTATTTTACCGAAGTTAGTATTTTACCGATAATAATTGTTGATATATTTCAATGCTGTATAATTTTGAATTAATGTAATATATACGGATAAAAGAAAATCTTTTAGACTTTTTATTTTGGAGTTCCAGTATATTCTGAGCCTTACAGGGAGGTGTTGCCGTCGCCTTATGTGGTGAGACATCAAGCATTGCTTTTGTTAACAAAAAACAATGGCGCAATGCATGTTAAGATGTTAATTGCCTACGGTGATTCGAATACCTAATTGAATTTAAGTAGATTAGGTTGAGTTTTTTTTTTATTATTGAATTAAATCTGAATCAACTTAATTAAACTTAATCTACTATGAATTGAATTATGGATGCACTAAATTGAATTTGATACCTAATACAATCCAATCATAATATTAAATTATTTATATATTATTATAATTTAAAATTATGGATTTTGTTATTATGTATTTTTTATATTATATTTTTTTAATTTTGATAAATTGTATAGTTTGTATTTATTTGAATGATTTGATTAATTTGATAAATTGATTTTACTTTTATTTTAAACAAATTATTATTGTTTGAAAATTTAGTTGGATGTTAATTTTAATTTGTTTTAGTTTTAATATATAATTTGTGACTATAATTTATTGTTTATTTTTATTTTATCACAATTATATAGTGTATTTTTTAAATATCCTAAAGAAATAAGAAAATAATATTCTAAAATTTATTTTCTTAAAAAATAAATTTAAAATTGTGGCCCTATTAACCAAACTCAATCCGTTCAATAGCTAGTTGAGTTTGATTTAATAATAAAAAAAAATGAAAATTCAATCCAATATTTTATGGATATTTTCTTTTAACACCCACCATTTTCTATTTGCACCTTCAAAGTTTATATTTTTTGCAAATTTCTAATATACTCTTATCCTTATTTGATTTTAAATTTTTGAATTTATTTTTTTATTATCTTGTCTTGTTGTGCTTTATCTTGTTAATCTTGTGTGTCAAACACCAATTGTCGCACTCTGCCTTATTGTAAATTCCTAATCATTCTTATAAGTTTTTATGGTATTATTTGTTGATTTAAGCACTATTTAAAAAGGAAAAGACAATTTTATTCAGGTATAATTTTCTTGATTTACATTTTATGCTTTAGGATTCATGATTTGTTTGCGTTTTTTATTCATACTATCGTCGATTCACGAGTGTTATAGTGTTCCAAGTCAGTTGATCCATAACTCACAATAATTACCCCCCAGACCACCTAGTATGAAATACGCATTTGATCCATTTCCGGATTAGTTGATCCACAATGTACATGATGCATTCCAGATCAACTAATTCTGAAATGTATTATGTATATTTCGAATCATGTTGTCTTGAACATACTTGCTAAATCTCATTTTCCTTTTGGATCATGTGATCCGGAACATACTAGTTGAATCTCATTTCTCTTCTAGATTATGTTGTCCGAAACATACTTGTTGAATCTCATTTTTCTTCCGGATCATGTTGCTCGGAACATACTTGCTGAATCTCATTTACCTTCTGGATCATGTTGTCCATAATATACTTGCTAAGAGGTGCTCGAAATGATGACCGAAGAGGTGCTCGAAGCAGTGATTGAAGAGGTGTTCGAAGCGATGACTAGAGAGGTGGTCGAAGTAGCGATTGAAGAGGTGTGGTGGTGGCGTGCGCAACTGATGTGATGTGTTTCATTAGCCAATTAGGGTAAGAAAAAGGAGGGTATTTTTGAGTTTTGAAAAAAATTGTCAAGTTTGAGGGGTGCGAATAGAAGATAGAGGGTATTAATAGCAATTGGCTATTTTATGATTTTGTTGAGTTTTGAATTTGCTGAAACTCGATCCAACCTAACTCAACCTGCGTTAACCTTATTTAAAATTGCTATTATTGTTATGTTTTTTTTATAAATTAAATGTTAATTTTGTAAATTTTTTTATAATGAAATCAAATTCATGATTGTTTTTACGCACTTTTTTCTTAATTAACTTTTTTTAAATAATTTTTTTAATTAATTGAATCATCTTATATTTGCTTTGATAAAAGTGTGACAAACACAAATAAAAAATAGTTATGTATATGGAAAGGTTAATTGCAGTTTTTAAAATTGTAGCCGAGTAAATTAATATAAGAAGACCTTGACTAGACTGCCCCAATGGAATGAATCTGTGTCAGCAAAAGCCAAAAGGTTAGAGCTTCTTCCATAATTAAAGGCTGGCATAATTCGTAGCATAGTTTGCATTATTATATATTTTTTTCCTTTTCTTAATTTAGTTAACTTAGGGATATTTATGAATTTGGTTGAAGGTGTAAATTCAAATCAATTTAATTAGATATATAAATTAATTTAAATCTAATTTAATTTAATTTGATCATAAACGAAACAAATAATAAATTTGTACTTTAAAAATTAGTAATTTTTATTGATTAATTTATTTAATTTAAAATTTAATATTTATATATATAAGGTGTGAATATAAAATTTTCAATATAACTAATGAAAAAACATAGTCCATTTATCCGTCTGCTCACAATTACATTTCTTAGATTTTCTATTCCATTTCATTTTTTATTAATGTCTTTTTTTTTATCTTCACTTTTTCTTATCTTTATAAAAAAACTAGCATTAAATATTAAAGATGAAAATTATAAGTTATTAAATTTTATTATTTTTAACTTTTTAAAATAAATATTTTATATTTGTAGACTACTTTTATATCTAATTTTATTTTATATTATAATAAAATGACGTATATTTTATTTACAAACTTTTTATGTTTTATAGAAAATGAATAATTCTAACAAGTTTTTTTTTTCTTTTTTAAATTTGTGAATCCAGTAAAAATCGATTTTCAACCCAATTGATGATTCATGGCATGCAATGCAGGGTTTATTTATATTCTTTTTGATTTACCTTAAACAATAAATTGGTGCATGTAAAGTAAAAATATTTTAGTTTTCTATTTTTTAATTTAGTTCCTATTATCAAACAACTAATTGTTCTATATAAAAGTGGTGCAGTGAGCGGTGACCTATCCCAAACATATATTTCTGATACTTTTTTCTCAATCACATTTCCTTTCAATTTGGTGTGAGAAGAAAAAAATAAAAAAGAAAAAGTAGACAAAAGAAAAATAGTATGAAAAATAGTATAAAATATTTTGTGGAGGAAAGAGACGGAGAAAAGAGTGTAAAGTAGTAATTTGTGAACTACTTCCTTAAAATTATTTTGTTCCTAAATCACTATAAATAAGAATTTTTATTTCGTCTTTGAATTATTATTTATTTTAAAATATTCTTTTATTATGTATTGGCATGGGTATTATTTTTTAATAATATAATTTATTTTGTACTTGAGGAATGTTAATTAATGAGTTTGTTTTCTATTCTTTCTATAGTTTATTTATGTTTTTTTATTCTCTCTCAATGTTTATCTTTATCCAATTTGTTTAGTTTAAATAAGACTTCAAATTTTATATATTACTTTTTTTTATAAGTTGTTGTTGTAACTAGCGATAAAACAAACACTAGGTTTACATTTCTATTTTGTTATGTTATAATAATTTTAGGATTTTAATTTATAAAAAAACATTTATGTATTGTGAGTGTAAAAAGTTTTACACTAACAATTAATCAAAACTTTTCATATATAATAAGTTTGTTGACTTTATTAATTAATACTTTAAAAATTATGAAAATGAATTATTGTGATTAACTGTCAATATAAGACTCTTTTGCACTAACCATGTATATGTATTAAACTCTTTAATTTAATATGTTTTGTCATAACATGATAGCATATAAATAATTCACAATGTCATTTTGTGTATAATAATGTTAGTTTAGTATGTTTTGAAATATATTTTGTTATTTTTTATATCTCTTTATTTATGATAACATGATATAAACAGGTCAAATATAGATTTTAAATGAATTTGAGAAAATTGAGAAAGGAAAAAGTTTGAATAAAATTTAAAATGTTGTAATGTCTATGTATTTATATTTTTATTAAAAAATATTAATGATCAAAGATATACATATATTAATGATGAAGATGTCTATTTATTAATATTGTAAAACTTACATTTTTGAGATTTGGATAAGTCAAAATATGTTTAGAAGGGTAAAATAGTTATAAAACGTGGACATCAAAATACCATATTTCCATACAATACTACTAGGAGTGCCTTTCTTTATAACATTAAATAAAAAAATGAAACATGAAAACTGAAAATAGTCCAAATAATGTGAACATCAAAATGGGACATTCCCATTATAATAATTATAGATTATAGATAATATTATATATTATTGATTATATGTATAGATTACAGATAGTATGCAATTCTATCTATTGAATATGAATGTTTTAAAGTTTTTTTTTTGTATAGGTTATAAGGTTGATAAAGTGAGAAAATTTATATTTGGGGAGGAAGAATATGTATTTTGAATTCCTCATTTAACAAAGTAATTTTTTTAAAAAAAAAATCAAATAAGTATAAGGATAGAATATATATTTTGAAAAGTGAACATCAAACGAGGATTCCCTTTATTAATAATATAGATAATATAAGATATGATATTATAAATTATTGATTATATATATAGATTATAAATAGTAGGATAATTATGTACGTTAGATATAAATGTTTTAAAGTAATTTTTCTTCAAAGGTTATAAGGTTGATCCAGTGACAAATTTATTTTTCAGGAGATAGATGTTGTGGGTTCAAATATCTCATTTGACAAAGTATTTTTTTAATTTTTAAATAAGTGTAAGAGTAGAATATGTATTTTGAAAAATTGAGTTAAAAGGGGGAATTCTTATAGATAATATAAATATGATATGATGGATTATTTATTATACACATATATTATAGATACTAGGACAATTATGTAGGTTGAATATAAATGTTTTAAAATAATATTTTTCTAAATATTATAAGATTGATTGATATAGTGACAAAATTTACATTTGGGGAGATAGAGGTTGTGGATTCAAATCCCTCATTGACAAAGTAGATTCTTTTTAATTTTTAAATATGTATAAGGATAGAATAAATATTAATCTGTATTTTGAAAAGTCGACATCAAAAGTAGAATTTTCTTTATTAATAGTATAACAGGAATAACTCTCGTAAGTTACTCATTGTATTAGAAGAATTGTTTGATGGTCCATACAATATCACGTAATTGTTAAACAATTTGTACTCAAATTTAGTCTAGGGGAATAAATTATAATCAATGTCAAGAAAATCACAATTTTATAATTTTTTTAGTTGTATATTGTTATTAATTACTACAAATTTGGAGAAAAAATATTTTTTTAATCATAAAAAACAGTTGCTTGGTGAAGAAACTCATTCACTCTTTAAGCAACTCGAATTGTCATATAGAATTGTTTTAATGAGAAAGTCGTTTTAAACAACTCATTAATTTTTCAAGCAACTTCAAAAATGCTCTTACAACGTTAATTATAACGTTAACAATATACTTTTTAATATATTATTTTTAATACTTAATTTTACATTGATTTTTAAAATTTAGTGAAAATTTTTAAAAACTATAAAATCAAAAGTTAAAAGATGATAGTAAATTTTTAAAAAGTTTAAAGTGACATGAGGTTGATAGTAAATTATAACACAATGGGAATAAATTGTAATGCATACTATTATTTTTTAAAAACAGGTGGTAGAGAATAGGAGTAACAAGGGTCTCTTGTTATGGATGGTCACACATTATTTTCTCTAAACTTTTGTAATCTATTCTAATTCAGTGTCATTTTTTTTTTCTTGTGACATGACATGCTGATGCATTTTGTCTTTTTTTTTTTTTAAAAAAAGAAGTTAAAAGATTATAAGAGATACTAAACTTTGCGATTTTCAAAATTTTAAAGAATAATAGTACATTCCAAAAGTAGCATATATTCTCATGTATTTTGATATTTTATGTTTTTCCATAATTCTTTGTCTTAAAAATTTAAAATCTAATTAATATTTTTTACAAATATATCCATATTTAATATCCACTATACTATTTCAAGTATCAAAGATTAATAATAAATAAGAATATAGTTGAAATCTATCAATGTTTTAATTATATTAAATATTCATTAATATATATCCAAATCAGTATTTTCAATAGATGCTAAGAAAGAAAAGAAAATTGAAATAATTTTATATAATTTGAAATTTGAATTATTTTTTACTTTAAAAGTTATTTTTTGTCTTTTTAATAGAAAGTTATCAATTAATTAGAGTTTGCTTCAGTTAAAAAAAGAGACTTCGTTCGGTAATTTTTTATTTTGAAAACAACTTAAGAATCATAAATTACTCTTAAAATATTATTAATGAGGTTGGTTGAGATTAAGTTTAAGTACAGTGATATATATTATTAAAATAATAATAACATATTTAGTAAAGGAAGTAATTAACATAATTAATGGATGAACACAATTTTTTATTAAAATAATATATTTAATATATGAAAATCATGTAATATAATTAATAAATAAAAAAAAAGATAAATTTTAAATTAATATATTAGAAAACAAGATTATTCATTTATACGAGTTTTAAAATAATAATAGATAAAATCAATAAATTTATCTTAGATTTTTTTAGAATAACTGTACTTTAAGTTACTTAAGAACGTGGAGGTGATGTTATAGAGAGCCGTCAACACAATTTTGATGAAGCGAAGAATGGAATGGAGAAGCGAATATAAAAGTAGAGGTGGTGGTGCATCCGTGCATTAGCAGAAGGTACTCTCCTGCAACAACTATGATTCAAAACGGCAAAACCCCTTTCTATATCTCTAGCTTCCATTTTAGAGTAGAAACCCTAATATTTTGATGGTTGTTATCTAGTCAACAGTAACAACGCTTCTGCTTCTTCCGTCTTCATCAACTATTTCTGCACTTTTACTCGGTACAATCTCATTTTACTGTTCAGAACAAAGTTTATGATTCCTTACTCCACTGCTGCATTCCTTTGCTTACGTCATCTCTTCATTTTCTCCTTTCTCCTTTCTCCTCTGCTCTTCAGGTTTGATTCACTTCAGAACTCCTCAACGCCATTGTCAAAGACCGATTGCTATTCTTTCTGCGCAAGGTACTACATTATGGTCTTTCTTCTTGTTCAGAAAGTTTTGCTTGTTTAGTCTTAAGCTTAGTGAGTGAGTCAGTGAGTAAATATGGATACAGTACAATGACAAAAGTAATTTTCGCACTCTCTGGATCGGCTAATTGCAAATTAGTAATCTGTTTATGATAGATAGACAAACTGAATTCATCGTTGAGCATATTATTCATCTTTTTTTCTTTTATATTATTTTGATTTTAATTTTAATCTTCTTTTATGTTGTGTACGTTTGACGAACAATGTGTGAATTGAATTATTTTTAAAAATAAGCTGCTATTTGTTTTTTATTTTATATTTAAGCGTTTTTAAGCATGCAATTAATCTTAAATTTCTAATTTGCAGATGTCCGGTAAACCAGAACGAGTCCGGGAGTCTGATTTCGACTACTACCAACGTAGGTATTATGAAGACTTGAAGGATGGTTACTATAAATGCAAAAACTCCAAGTCATCATCATATTGGTGTCCCTTTTGTCGGGACAAGGATTACTCGATGAATGAGCTTTTGAAGCATGCATTGAGGTTTAAAAGGGACTCACGGAGCATGAAGATAAGAGAATTAGCTAAGCACTCTGCTCTTCAATTGTACATCGAAAGGTATCTTGATGTCAGCAATAGATCAGAAAAAGTTGTCACTGATAGACCAGGCAATGTTGTCAATTGTAGATCAGGAAATGATGTCCATGATAAATTAGCAATAGAGATCAATGATAGACCATCAAATATTATCAAAGATAGATCTGAAAAAGTAGGCAAAGATCAACTATTTGTCTGGCCTTGTATGGGCATTGTTGCAAATATTGCTACTGAATTTATAGATGGAAGGCGTATTGGTGAAAGTGGTTCCAATCTAAGGGATGAGTTTACTCAGAAAGGATTTCGTCCCTTGAGAGTTCATCCATTATGGAACCGTAATGGACATTCAGGCATTGCTATTGTAGAGTTCTCCAAAGACTGGGAAGGTTTCACCAGTGCAATGAACTTTGAAAGAAGTTTTGAGGCCGAACATTGTGGTAAGAGGGATTACAACAATTTAAGAAACCGAGGGCATAGACTTTATGGATGGGTAGCCCGTGATGATGACTACCACTCCAAGAGTATAATTGGTGATCATCTTCGAAAGGTTGGGGATTTGCAATCTGTTTCTGGAAAACAAGCAGAGGAGAAAAGGAAAACGTCACTGCTATTCTCAAATTTAGCTAAGACCTTGAAAGTGAAAAATGAGAAATTGGAACAGGTATGCAGCAAATATGATGATATTAGTGTGTCTCTGAACAGAGCTATGGTTGAGAAAGAAGCGATGGTTGAATCATATAATAATGGTATGTTGAAATTTGAAGTGAATTGTTTAAATTCATTATTTTTTTCATCATAGCTTATTGTGTGTTCTCTGTGTTGGAAGGTGATTATATCCTTCCTTTCCAGATAGCCTATTGTTTGTTGTAGTTTGGAGAGGAATTTTCTAATCCTTCTGGGTACCTTTCTTTGTGTTTCGTTGTTTAATTAGAAAGAAAAATGATGCGGCAAAAAACCAGGGAAGAGTGGGAGAAAATTTATAGGGATCATGAAAAGGCCAGGCTGGATCTGCATGCTCGGATGAAAGTACTGGAGGACTGTGAGAAGGATCTTTACAGATCTGAGAAGGATCTTCAGAGATGTCGAGCACAGAATGAGAATGACAGAAAAAAACTGAACCTTGAAAGGAAAAACGTAATCTGTTTTGGCTTCATAAATTAATAGATAAATTAATAGAAAGGAAAAACCTTGCAAATAATGCTCTATTTGTTTGAATAATTTGATTAGTGAAGAACTTTGTTCTTTATCTTTTTGTTTGCAGAATGAAATGGCAATAATGGAGCAGAACAAGGCTGATGAGAAACTGATGCATTTGGAAGAAGAACATAGGGCACGGATTACATTTTTTTCTTTGTACCAGTAATTAATTTAGTTCCCTTGTGTGTATTAGGGTTTTAACTGGGTCATTTTTGTGTTTGAAATGCAGAAAGAAAATGAGAAACTGCATACAAAAATTCTTGAACTAGAAAGGAAACTTGATGCCAAACAAGCATTGGAATTGTACATTGAACAGTTGAAAGGAGCTCTTCAAGTTAGGGAACAAATAGGACAGGATGGTGACGAGGAGAAAAAAAAATTGGATGCAATTAAAATCGAATTGGAAGATAAGGAGGAGGAATTAGAAGGAATGGAAGCATATCAACAAGCTCTTGTTGTTCAGGAACGTAAAACCAATGATGAGTTGCAAGATGCTCGCAAGGAGTTAATACGTGTATGTGTCTTTTCTCACGCATAATTGTAAATCTGTTTGGATACTATTTCAACTTTTGGCTTTCAACTGAAAGAGGGCCTTTAATTCTTAAAGTTACCTGGTTAAATTCGGCATTGTTTTTTTTTCTTTTTCTTAATTGGCATTCAACTGGTTATATACCAATAGCAGAAGAGTGTTTCTTGTTTAGTAGTCTGCTTGTTAACATTATTGTCATGTAATCTGAATCATATTCAGAATGAGGTTTGTGATTAGCTGCTATAACTTAACTCTTCTGTTTTGCATGGATTTGCAATGTACCTGTTACAAATGCTGTGTTTTAAATTGTCTCTATATTTGATAGTTGCAGTTTTTCAATGGTATATTCTCATGTGAAATCATGTGATTGCTTGCCGATCCTTTGTCAAATGACTGTATATTTGTTGTTCTCTAGAGGAGATGATTTAAATCCCACATGGTTTAACATTATCTATAATGCTGTGTTTTAAATTGTCTCTATATTTGATAGTTGCAGTTTTTCAATGGTATATTCTCATGTGAAATCATGTGATTGCTTGCCGATCCTTTGTCAAATGACTGTATATTTGTTGTTCTCTAGAGGAGATGATTTAAATCCCACATGGTTTAACATTATCTATAAAGCTGGTGTGGTATGCTCTGTAGTTCAGCTAGTTTGTTGTTTTAGTGTTGTTGCTATCATTTTGTATTTTAGTTTTGTCTGTTGTTTAAGTAAATATAATTTCCTTGTTCACAGTGGCTGGGGAAGACAAACAATAGTCGGGCTTTAATTAGTGTTAAAAGAATGGGGGAGCTTGATGGCATACCCTTTGTGGAAGCAGCTAAGAGAAAATTTTCTGACGATGAAGCGGATGTGAAAGCAGTGGAATTGTGCTCGCAGTACGAGGCTTATCTTAGAGATCCAAACTGGTTTCCGTTTAAAGTTGTAACAGATGATAAGGGTGGGAAGCCCAAGGTACAACGACTTCCAGAATTACTTGTACAAATAGAAGCCATCTTTTTCATTCCGTAGGATCTGTTCATGTGGTCATTTTAATTGCGGACGTTGGCCGATTGCCTCAATATCCAAAAGCTAGTAACACGTTTTTATGATAATGGATCACGATATAATATATGTTGGATATTTATGCAGGAAATTTTAGATGAAGAAGATGAAAAACTGAGAACTTTAAAGGATGGGTTTGGTGATGATGTAGTTCAAGCAGTGGTTACAGCTCTGATGGAGTTGAATGAGTACAACCCTAGTGGTAGATACCCAATACTGGAGATGTGGCATTCTAAGGAAGGAAGGAAGGCTTCGTTAAAGGAGGGTGTTACACATTTAATCAGGCAATGGAAACTGTCAAAGCGAAGGAAGTAGGACTGATGAGGAACTTAAATTTTAGGTTCTTGTTCTAACAAGGCTATTGTTGTTGTCGTGGTGACGAACTTGGATTTAGTTCAACTCTATAACTCCAAATGTTGGTTATAGTATTACATGCAATACTGCCATTATATACTTTTTCTCTTTGCTGATTGGGTTTCTATTTTGGCTTCCGCACATTTTAGCTTAAAATTTATTTGAAATCGTATCATACCTTTTTTGAAATTGAAGTGGCAAATTATATTGTTTAAATTTGGATTTATATTTAGTTTAAACTGTTATTTAGAATTCATAAGTTCAGGTTTCCATATTCTTTGGAGACAATTTATCTTTTTTTGGTTTTGATCTGGATCACATGTATTTTTTACGGGACAGTCCTGTTTGACCACGATAATTGATCTTTAAATAATGTTAGAAAGACTTGGCCAGGGAAAGTTTTTTCCTGTCACTTAGTACTTTTCGTTTGGTGGTTTTAATCGTTTTATTTATTATTCCAAAAATTAAAAATATAGAAAGAATAATAATACTAATCCTTCCAAATATTTATTAGTTTTGTTTTTGTTCAAAAGTTTTTTAATATGTTTTTTTTTATCTATAAATTAGAATGTGAGGCTAGAGGAGTCCCGACTTCAATCTCGCACGACTTGTAAATGTACTTCAGAATTGTTGACAATTTTTTGTCTGCCAAGCTTCTTTATATTCTCCCGCAAGTTCCTCGACTAACTTACATGCACTGTAAAACGCATTAATAGATTTTTTTTAGCGTTATATTCAAAGTGAATTTTGAAAAATCATTATATCAATTTTACAACGGGCTTTACAAAATCAATTATACTTTCTTCGTCTGTGCACTAGTTGTTATAAATTTTGTGAAACCGTCTTAAGTCATAAGCATGGATTCTTGTGAGACTATATTTTGGAAGTTAAAAGGATACTTACCAACCAAGCCTAGCTGCAGTTTTTTCTAATGTAGTTCTCTCCTCTCCAAATAAAGTTATGTAATTAGTGGTTATAAGGTTATGTACTAAGGGGTTATAAGTTTAATTTAACGATAGATATATAGTTTTAATATAATAAAATAAGTTTAATTGATATACTGCGTAAAAGATTTTTACACTGATATTTAATCATGACTTTTTATTTATATGATTTTTAATATATTAATTAATAAAATCAGCAAATTTATTATGAATGAAAAGTCGTAATTGAATGTATACCCATTAAACTCTAATAAAATTATGATAATACATTTATCTTTTTCATTAGTATTCATAATTTTTTCATAAAATATTAATCTGACTCTATGAAAGATACATTTTAAAGATAAACACGAAATTAAAATCCACTGTAAAAAATCTTTTTACCGTCTTCAGGCTATTTTCTTCAATGACCAGGTAAAGAACTCTCAATGCCCGGTTCATTTTAATAGATTTTAATATCTGTCTCATTATTTGGATTTGCACCTGTATTATTTTAGTTATAGTTATGGTAGTGGTATCCACTATCTTATTTTAGTTACCAATCAATATAATCTCTAAGATACTACAAATGGAACAAATCAAAATTAAAGTTTGCAAGATTAAATATTGATGGATTTTTGGATAATGAATAACTCAATAGATTTAACAATAATAAATTCTAATATCATTTAATATTTAAAGTTAGTTACAACAATAATTCCTAAACTTTTATCAAATTATATATATATATATATATATATACATTTTCAAATAAAGTTTAAAATATTATATTAATACTCTTATATATTTAAAAATATTATGTCAATATTCCTCTCAAATTCCATATTATTACTCTTTCGGGAATGTAAAAATAATAGTTAAAAATATAAGAAGTATGTGTATAATTATAGATAATAACAGTCAAGTTTACTCTTTAATTTAAATCTAAAGTTAATCCTGAAAATTAGTCGATAGAATGAGACTTAGCTATTTAGTTTTAACTTATCTTATATACATTAATACATCATTAAATCGATGATGAGATATCCAACATTATTGACAAACCTACTTTATTCCCAGAGTCTAGTGATAACTAGTAGAATGAATCCTACTGTTTGAAATTTAAGCATTTTATTTATTATGTGTTGTGTGCAGTAGTTGGGTTATTCCCAGAGTCTTAAGACATGGACGTAAAGTTACTTTGGGCGGGTTTATTAACTCTGCTATCTGTGGTCCAAGTGGTGAGTGAAAATGAAAAGTTATAAATGGTAGGTTGTGCATTAGAAGTGAGAATGAGATGATTTTGGTGTTAGAAGCATAAACAGTAGTATGAGAGTAGAGTTGCATTGCATGTTTGAAGACGTAAAATGAAGGAGAGTGAAAAAGGGCAGAGAGCTAAAGCATGACTGGGAAGGAAACAAACACAAACCCAATACTAGTAATAGTATTCTCATCTCAGCTTTTTGGTAAAGTGAAGCACAACACAAACGCTAATTAGCCGCGGGCTACCCTTTTTAGTTTTTTATTTGCTAGTTGCTACACTAATTCTAAATCTGAATTAATGCCTCAAGCTTGTTTTTAATTAATATACCACGTCTTATTATTGTAGGTGGGAAAACTGGGATTATATGGTACTAACCACTTTTAATTAATTTTTTCATTTTTCCACGTTTGATGATCGTCTTTTTGGACTTTGCTTTCCACAAAACCACCATATTCTTTACCATACAATAAGAAGCAGAGACTGGAGAACGAGGGCATTTGATTTTAGGCTTCATTGTTGGAAGCATACACCTTGCTTTTGTTGATTTATTAGGTTAAATTTGAAAGTAAAGCTATATAATGGTTGTAAATATATGGTTACATTCTCTTTAACTGGGTCTAGATGGAATGAAGTTAGTGAACAAGTATCACTTCCTCTAAGCATCCTGATCTTTAATTAGCTGAAAACACTAAAGATTTCTTAAAAATCAACAAATCAAATTTAGACCCAAAGGTGGTGTAATTGAACTCCCTCGATGGTGTGGATGAGACTCGGAATGGAGCATTATTATTGTCTTGCACATGGTCTTTGTGAATTGTGACAAAGAGGGGGCATTTGGTGTTTGGTGTGATAAAGAATAGACCTATTCATAACTAAAGAAGATGGCCAGGGTGCCCCCACCAAGTTGCAAATATTGAGTTATTACTGAATTTATCCGTTTTAATAACTGTTAAATATGTTGTCATAACCATTTTTTTTTTATCTATCTTAAACGGAAAATAAAAGAAAAGGGAGTATTTCAACATGTTAAAAAGTTATGGTCTCATCCAAAAAGGAAGGATGTGGTGATGACTGAACGAATTGATTTACATGGTGATTCAGATTTTAGATTCTCTTTAAATTTCCTTCTGTGTGCTTGATGTACTGAGTTTGGCATACATGCAGATATAATAATTAAATTCATAATTATTTCCTTGCATTCAACGTTGGACCAGTTTATTGTATCGATGAACAACTTGACTGAAAAGCTGAGTTGTCTCCTAAGCCAATTGCCATAATTGAAAAGCTTCAAGTTCTGATCCCATATCTCATGATGTCACAATTCAGATTGTCTGTACCTTTTTTCTTTATTTCTCTTTTTTGGCTTCCTAAGATTATGGAGCAACAACTTCCTTCGTTGTAGACTTGTCCGTAATCCCAAGCATTATGGAGCATATGAAGTACCATACCAATCATATTTAACTAGTTGGTACAGAATGTTGAAGAGGGACACAGAATTAGGATTAGAAATTTTAGGTGATAAGAGCAGGAGAAAGCATTCACAAATTACCATCTACCCTACTAAGCATCAATGTTCCAAGACTAACCCATCCAACATAAACAACGTACCCCATTATGACAAGAGGTTTCAACTACCGATAATTATTAATTTTGTTTCTTCTGCAAAGCCGTTGAAACAATAATCGCACTTCATTCATTCAACGCATCAAACAGGAACCATGCAACTTCGCCATGGAGTTAATACTCAAACTTCATAAATTATATAAAATAATGCAATTTTTTTATCTCCTACAAATTAAGAATCCATTATTAATTTAATTAACCTACAGCCGTATGACTTTTTTTTTTTTAAATAAGTTAATCAGATCAATGGTTGATATATAGATAATGAAGAGAGTTCAAGACAAAAAATAATGAAGAGGATCCGGATCCCCTTTATTTTGTTTAAGAAAATATTAACGTATTTTTAATATCGGCATATATCTGCGGGTATTTGCAAAAAAAATTAAAAATTATTTTTATTATGAATTTTATTAATTCTAATAGTTTATTTAAAAAATAGGTTTAATAATTTTAACTAAACTATCTAAATATTCCACGCAACTCAAAATTACTCATGGATATTTAAAAAGTGAATAAATAATAAATTTATTATGTGTATGCCTCTGCACGTTGCCGGCTCGTTTTTTTTTTTTGGTGAAAAGTTTAACAATTATTAATTTTCAAAAATGTGTTTAGTTATGTTAAGAGATTATTTAAATGTTTAATCAACATTAACTATTTGTGAAACAAAATTAATCATATTTGTATACGCTATTAACCACATGCGTTAAATGGATGTCATATGTACATATCTCGTATGTATGAATATCAATACTAAGATGATTTTTTTTTTCGGCAAATTTTATGATATCGTCCCATTGAAATTTTTGTGTTGTTATTACATATGCAAATAAGTTTACACAAAAAAATATTATAAAATAATAACAAACGAAATTTAAATCTATGAATCCGTATAAACAAGATCAAAACAGAAAATCTAAATCATATTTTTTTTCTACAATCAATCCATTTGACAACAGTTACTATATTTGAGAAGGATTTTACTTAATCAAATATAACATCCTCTCTTCATTTGTTACAAAAGAATATTATCACATTGTAATCATGATTAAGATGGAAATGCATCGACGAGAATATAATCGTAATGACACGGTCATAACAACCCTTATTGCCTATCCAGAAGAAATAATTTCTCAGTAGTTGTAAGTATGATCATATACACAAGTTGTAGAATGGTATTTGCAGCAAGAAATGTTGCATGTGTAATCTATCAACTGCAAAGTCGAGAACATAGCCGTTGTTGAGCGTCCGACGAGCTAGTATTTGAAAGAGGAAAAACGTCACTTCTCCCATTGCTCAAGCATGTTATGTTAAGTTGATTTCCTATTTGGGTTGACTGAAGCATTGTACCAGAAAATATTAGTATCAAAACCAACTTGGATATTGGAAAAACACTGTAAGCTATCTCCCAAGTGTTTGAAATTTTCAGGCAATTTAAATTTTAGAAACAAAATCGTAAAACTTCTTTCAACCTTGCCACATGATTAATTCCATTAGTTTCAGCTATAGGAAAGCTGCTTAGGTGCAAAGTATACAATGAAAGAACACTAACCTCACAATAAATTTGTTGTGATTTGCAGCTCCATTTTGAGGTAGGGACACAACTTAAGTAGTGACACCATGAGCACTGGTCATTCAAGTTAACACTTTGAAGGAGCAAGACCAGTCCAGTAATCAACCTGTCAAAATATACAACGTTTAGATTTGGAGGGGCCTACTGTGATAAAGAAAACTGCAAAGCACCTAACAGACAGAAATAAGATAAATAGTACATCACAGGTCATAAGATTTAATCTATATACCATTATAACATAGATGTATAAGTCTCGCTCTGTAAGAAAAATATAGGCAAATATGAAGATCTCAGAGCAAGGAGGATCAAGAACATATCTCAAAACAGAAAAACAAAACTAGAGGGAGACAAGTTAAAGAGAGCATTCCAATAGTAATGCATGTCTGACAAAGCTTAAACACCAAGCATATGAATTTCTTTAACATAGTTGTTAGAAACTTAGAATCTTATGATTTGTGATTAATACAATCTGGCCGGCCAAAAATTTATATCATCTGATGAATTGCACACAATTTTGAATCTTGTGATTAATGGATAAATTGGTACAACTCTATCACCAATATGAATCCAATGATGCATCAATTTGTTATTTATACTTTTCTTTTATGCAGTTTCACCAAAGAATTAGAAAAGTAAGATAAACTTAAATTGTTAAATTCAAAAGAACTGAGGGAGCATTATAGCATGTATTTGATTATTTTGACATTCTAACATCATCACTTACTCATTCTATGCATTATATTTTGCTCTTCCATGACTCTACTTTCAATCTTTTAAAACACTGGTTTCCCGCACTTAATTATGATATGATTTGTTTTGTGAGATTTATGGTTATGTTGTTTTATCATTTTCTAGTTTAAAACTATTCAAGAATAGCTTGGTAATTCATAATTTGAATCTTGATTTGATAACCTTGTTCTTTAATATTAAATGAAGCAGTGTAAATACCCTATTGTAGATATAAATGCAATGAGATCCCTAATTAATAAAATAGAAGGTAACGTTTAAAATAGAAAGGGAAAAAAAAAATAAAATAAAAGAGAACTTACCCTGCAATCAGTACTATAAAGGATATAACCCATAGTACATACTGATAAAGTTTGTGCTTATATTTCACTGAAGGGGCAGCATATCCAGAGTGAGAATGCCTTTGTTTACTACTAACCCATTTAAACTGGGGGCGAATCAGAAAGATAAATCCAAGAAGAAAGCCAGAGACAAATCCTCCAATATGAGCAAAATTGTCCACATGTGGAAGAATTCCAACAGCTAAATTGATTACAACGATGACTATAAGAGTCAATAACGCTGCAAACTGCAAAACAATACATAGAATGGAAAAGAAATAAAATATCTGTTGCACAAAGGCAGAGCGGGTAGTTTATTATATTAGAAAGCAGACACCACTGAATTCAACAATTCATTGATTCACCTTATTTGCATATATTGTCCAATTTATCAAGAGCTCCGATAGCATGCCTCCTAGTAAACCAAATAAGGCACCGGAAGCACCAACGGAGATACCTTCTTGTATGAATAAAGCAGACAGCAAACTCCCTCCAAAACCAGATATCACATAGAGAAATCCAATCCGAACTGCCAAAGGACAAGAAAGGTTGAAATTTCACATTTATGTAATAAAGGGAAATGATATAATGCAAGGATAATTAGGAGAACGGTACCAAATCCAAACTCTTGCTCAAGTCGAATTCCAATGAAAACAAGACTCAACATGTTGGCAAGCACATGAACAACCCCACCGTGCAACCATATACAAGAGAAGAGGCGCCAAACCTGGTGTCTACTGACAACTTTATCCACTTCAAGAGCACCCATCTTCTCTAATCTAAACAACAACAAATTAATAAAACTAGTATCTGTCCATTAGTCACACTAACAATGTCTGACACATGAATTAATCTCAATGAAAAAAGAAGAAGAAAAAGAGTATTTTTAGGCGAGGAGAGAAGAAAGTCTTACGTGGAAGAAGAAGGACCTAAGAGAGGGTTCTCCTTAAGAGGCTGAAAGGAGAATCTTCCCAGAAAAGAGGCAACGCAGGAACCGTAAAAGGAATGCTTAGGACAATCGTTGATGTACATTGTAACGATGAAGATGACAATGTTGACGACAACGAAAGTGGGCACGAGCCATGGGAACCAGCGCTTGAAGAGGCTGAAATCGCGATCGCGCACGGCGGGGGGAGTCGGCGGCGACGGCGAGGGCCTCTTCTCCGGTCCAGGGTGGAGGGCGGTAGAGTCGTGGCGTGGATGAACCTTGACCTCGACAGTGGAAGAAGATGGGTCCCTCTCCCTCCCCATCACGATTCTCCTCGTTCCTTTCTCAAAGATTTCAACTTTCTAATGCATTGCAATGATTAATTAAGATTTGGGGAATTCAGGGTTAGAACTTAGAAAACAGAATCCAACAAAGCCCAGCGAGTCAAGTTACCAAATGCTTCCTTGTTTTTGCTTCTTATTTCTTTCCAAACTAACTTTCTAACGCTTTCATCCATCTCCGTGTTTATTTTTCTTTTTTTTTTATTTATTTATTTATTTAAATTCACTTTACAAATATAATATAACTTTATAATTGCACTTGCAGACACTTCTCCTTATGCTCCATTCCATTGTGAGAAAAAAACAAAGAAAGTAGAAATTGAAATTATTTTTATAAATTAAAATTATTATAATTATTAAAATTAATCTTATATTTTTTACTTTTCTTTTAGATAATTTTCAAAAGGTAATTTTTTTACTTTTTTTTAATAAAAAAAATTACCAAAAATTATTCACTTCACATTATTTACCTAAATAATATGTTTTACCATTCATATTGAGAAATTGGTTTTGAGGGATCAATTTCTCATAGTGTTTTATTTTTTATGTAAAAAACTTATAAAAAATTGGTTGCTTCATATTAGTTTTTACTATTTATGTTGAGAAATTAGTTCATAACAACCCATTTCTCAACATGTTTTATTTTTTTTATGTAAAAAACTTTTAAGAAATTGGTTGTTGGATAACCAATTTTTTATAAAGCATTTTTTTGTTCATATTTGTTTTTACCATTCATGTTCAAAGATTGCTCAGGGAAAACAATTTCTCACCATGTTTTATTTTTTTATATGTAAAAAGCTTACTACAAATTTATTGTTAGGTAACCAATTTCTTATAGGTGTTTTTTTTTTCAAATTTATTTTTTAAAATTAGTTTAATTTTTCATATTTTTTTTATGTAGGTATGTTTTTTATGTAAAAAGTTATAAGAAATTGGTTGTTGGGTAACCAATTTTTTATAGGGTGTTTTTTTTTCAATTTTTTAAAATTAGTTTAATTTTTTAATTTATTTTTTATGTAGGTATGTTTTTTTAAAGCATGATTTTAAAAAAGTTAAGTTAATTTATATTTTATTTTATTTTTATGTTGTGTATCTTTTTCGTTATTTAATTTTTTTTAAATGCTTTGTAATTATTTTTCAATTTAAATTTTTAAATTAAGATTTTTAACCTAATATTTCAAATTATTTTGATATAATTTTTTAATTACATAATTTTTAGATATCGGAAAAATATTTTTAAAATTATAAAATATTAATTTTTTTAAGTGTTAGATATAAGTTTTGAAAATATAAAACACTATGAAAATTAACACAATCCAGCAATACAACTTACATAATGTAAATAAGAATACATAAATCAATGACTACTAGTGGGAAGTCATTGAAAGTGAATCTTCTTTTTGAATGACCTAGGTTCCTACACAAGGAATATCTTTTAGGTTGTTCAAGTTTTACAATATACATCTCGGTGTGTATACGTGTTGATTTTGGATGATATTTTTGTCGTTATCATCTTTAGATCAAGGTCAATATTTGTGGGTCAGTACAATTTGGCCAATAATAAGCTTCATTGCTCAATTTTTGAAATAATTTGTTGTACACATTGGATATGCATTCCAATGTGTATAATGGATGTATGTAACAAGTATAATCATGGTGAACATGCTTACATACTCCAAGGACATGTGGATATACTTTTGAAATTTACTACAGTCACATCATTGGTCATCCAACCTAATTGTGCTTCTCTCTGAACAAGGAAGCGTGTCCTACATCAATTAAACTTTAATAAATAGTGATTATTTGTCTTTGTCTGTGCGAACCTTATTTAATATATCTGTGTAATGTTGTCCACGTTTTATCTTTATGTGATTTCTTTATCTCATTGGATTAATAAACATGTTACATTGTTGATATACTAACATTATTATTGCACTTATTGGAAGATTTCACATTTTTTTTCAAAATAGAATTTGTGGCATAAGCTGGATTGGTTGTCATGGGTCCCCAAAGGTGACCATTGTCCCATGCTAGAGTCCATATTTTCTTAAGAATTTTAGCGAGCTATTGTAGTATAGGTTCATTTTTTTGTTCATTGACCAATTTATTAAAGTAGTAATTAAACTTGGACTCCATCATGCCATATCTTGTGACATATAAACAATTAAAATTCATCAATTATACATGTTTAAAGGGTATAGTATTGTTAATAAAGTAATTACTTACTCATGTTTACCACCAATTTCTTCATATATGCATTATTGAGATGCCTCATAAAGTTTTGTGCTATGTGTCCAATGCAGAACACATGCATTGAATTTTGTGGTGTCCATCCACTACATGTCTTAATTTAAAAATAATTTGAAATATTATTTTTAAAAATCTTAATTTAAAAACTGTAAATTGAAAAATAAATTACAAAACATTTAAAAAAATTTAAAATAACAGAAAAGATACACAACATAAAAATAAAACACATAAAAAAATAAAATGAAATACAAATTAATTTTAAAAAAATTAAAATCATACTTTAAAAAAATATACTTACATAAAAAACAAATTAAAATAAATTTAAAAAACAATATAAAAAAAGCTCACTATAGAAAAATGATTGTTGATTACCCAACAACCAGTTTCTAAACCTAAAATGTAAAACAGGTTAATTAAGTAAATAATGTGAACTGTTAGTTATTTTAATAATTCTTTTTGTATAAAAAAATTATTTTTTTCACTCTTTCACTTAATGTCTCATTTAAGTTATAAGTTACATATGTGAAACTCAAAATAGTAACAACAGTTTCTTTATTACTTTCTTGCTGGTGACGTAGAAAAAGTGCAATTTGACTCCACAATATTAGCAAAGTAAGATAACATAATTACCTATCCGATAAATAAATAAATAAATTGTTTTTGTGATGATTTTTAGTACAACAACAATCTTAACATTTAAGAAATGTGTAAATAATAAATTGTTTTAGTGGTATTTTTTTTAGTATAACAACAGTCTTAACATTTAAGAAATGTGAATACGAATTCTCTTTAAAATCGTGGTACAGTATCTTAGTAGGATAAAAGTCATCATGAAATCGAAGCAGGTGAGGGTCGCTTCTATTTCTATCAAAATAAATTTTAGCAGCCTTTGTCAAATTTATCTTCACGTCAATACCTTATGTACATGTTTATTATTTATTAATTTAAAATATAATTAAAAATATTACTATATTTTAATTTTCCATGTATTTTATTTTATTTGTAATTTTTTTAATTTAGATACATTTATATTTGATGTTTACGTTACTTTAATACTTATATTATCTATTTTATCCAACTTTAAAGTTTTATAAGGGATACGGTCGTATTTTAAAAGTTAGCATATTATATACATATTCTCTTAATTTTAATTATAATAGAAAATTTTACATACACATTAAAATCCATTTTGGTTATTATACCCTTAAAATTACTTTTGATTCAAAATATTCAAACAACATTATCTTAAAAAGACCTTTCTTTTATATTTTATAAAAGAATTTAAGTTACATTATAATTAAAGTTTAAAAGTTAGCATATTTTTTACATATTCTCTTATTTTTAATTATGCCTATCTAATTTTAATTACAATAAAAAAAATTTACATACACATTAAAATTCTATTTTGGTTATTAGATTTTCAAAATCATTTTTATTCAAAGTATGCAAATAACATTATCTTAAAAAAAACTTTTCTTGTATATTTTATAAAAAAAGTAAATTACTTTATAATTAATTTTATCCATGACTAGTTTTTTTTATATTTTTTATAGGTTAAATGTTAGTTGTTAATTTGTTAATTTATGTTAGCAGAGATGAATTCGAACTCACGACCTCTCTCTTCCATCTTCCTACTTTACCATCACCTATATATTCTAATTTAAAAATCCTTTTTATCATTGTAAATCCAAACATTTTTAGATATTTGTATTTATTATTGTCAAAAAATGTATTTCTTCTAGGAAAAACAAATGTTTGTCCAATGCCCCAATTTGACGAAATAAATTTGAAATAAATTAATACAATGAGATAATGAGCACAACCAAATAGAATAAATGTATCCTATGAACTTATGCTATTCTATCATCCCATCTAGCATAATTTTTATCCTGAAAGGGGATTTAGAAAATGAAAAGATAGGTTTATTTTTTACTTTCCCATTTTCTCTCAAGCTCGACTTTTCCTCCATGGACCCTTCCATTCTCATGAGTTATACCTCTCAATCTTCGATGAGTTTTCTCCCACCCTTTTTCTTTCTTGTCATTGACTCTCTCTTTCTCTGGTCGTTTTTTTTTCTCACATTTTTTTCTTCATTGATGCAACATCTAGGTATGCAAATACGTCTATCACTCTCTGCTGCTCTAGCTCCACCTCCTCCACCAGGATGTTTGTTCCCTTTCGGGGCTCATCGAGGTCAAACTGCAAAGTGAAGGGTTTTGCGACGGTGGTGATAGTTCTTTTCGGAGAGGGTGCTGGAGATTTTAAGAGAACAATGTGGGGATTGTCCGGGGGAGTAAAGGTGATAGGAGGGTGTAATGGAGAAAATGCTTATTTAATAATGAATGGAGGGCGATGGTGATAAAGGCAAATTTTAGGGTAGTTGTTGCTGCCATCGTCTTGGACTTCAACAAAAGATATTCACACAAAGGAAAACCCTAATTTTATATAACTTGTTAACAATTTTATTTTTTGTAAAATAAATTTGAATACTTTTTAATAAAAAATATTTTATTTATTTATGTGTATTTATTGAAAAACCAAAAAAAACTTAAAATTAATTTTACTATAAAATTATATTTAAATTTTTAATAAGGATGATTTTGTTATTTTAATATTTTTTATATTCTACCATAGTTTTACCATCTCAAACTAAGATAAGATAAAATAATTCTATTTGTTTTTTTATATTGCTGTCCGTCAAACATAGGATAAGCTAATCTAATCAATTAGTAACTAGTAACTATTGACTAATATTCCACTTGAAGGAGAGTTTGAGTCTAACTCTCAATTTAAGAATCTTGATAATAAATGATAAATTTAAATATCTTCTTTTGTAATTGTAAAAGTTTACATGTTGATTTAATATTTAAACTTTTAATTTTTATATTTTTAGTACATAATATTTGTTGATGTTCAAATTAATATTTATGGTTAAGTATTTCTTTTATTAACAAATGACATGATTAATTTCATATCATTTAAAATTGCCCAATCAATATCTAACTTATTCTCACAACAAATATCTTTTTTAAAAAAAAATTTATGAAATTTAAGTACCAAATCCAAAATAGTTTTATTTTATAGGTAAATTCAGTAAAATTATTTAAGCTTATAAAAATTTTATTATCTTTATTATGGTATATTTTTATCCTATGTAACTCGCCTGATTATCTTATTTTAGAAATCTTTCAAATATTGCAAGAGTGAATAGAACAACAATTCTTGAAATGATTATATTTAAATAACTAATGACTAAATGGGACACTATATTTAAATAACTAATGACTAAATGAGACACTTTTTTTAAGTGAGTTAAAGTGAATTTATATTAAAAAGAGTCTAAATATGTTTTCATTCTTAACACATTACTAATTCCTAAAAGAAAAATTGTATGTTCTGCTTTCAATAATTTTTTATTTTGTTCTAAGTTCTTAAACAGTTTTAGATAACAGCATAAAAAATTTATTAGAGCCGAAGACAAAACAAAATTTCATAAGTTTTAGATAACAACATAAAAAATTTATTAGGAGCTGAAGACAAAACAAAATTTCATAAGGGCTCAACGCAAAATTCACACAAATATTAAAAATGCAAAATATATTTAAGGTTTAAAATTATATGTGATGTAATGATAATTGATTTTTTTCAGGCTTAAATAATTTTTTAGTAACTATAAAAAAAATTATTTTAGTTTTGGTACCTAACCTTTATTTATATTTTGAATTTAGTACTTGAATTTTTTTTATTTTTCAAAAAGGTATCTCTCATGAAAACAATATAGACGTTGAGTCAACAATTTTAAATTATGTGAGTTAGACTATGAGACAGTAATCTCTTTATCCACATCATTAGTTAACTAAGAACATCTCTAATAGTGGTTCTCGAACACAGTTCTTGAAACTAAGATCTGTTCTTGTCAAGAACATCCATTTGAGGAGAATAGGATGATCTCCACAAGAAGATATGTTCTTGTAGAAAAACACACAAAATCAACACTTTTCCCCCAAAAAAACCTTTTTTATTGACTATCTCTTCCAAAATCACACTCACCAACAAAAAAGAAGAAATGGGAACTCAAAAATGGAGATGGAAGCATACCAGAACAACCAAAAACAAAAAAAGAAATACATGAAGAAAAGAGAGGGGAGGGTTGCATGATGGTGGTTGCTCTTCATGATGACGTATAAGCTTACAGGGTCGCGCAACGACTCAAGAGAGAGAGGAGGGGGTGGTGTAGATGAAAGGGGAAGAGAGAGAGAAGAGGGGGTGGCTAGGGAAGATACATGACAAAGAAAGGGAGGAGGGATCATGCGACAGTTTGTGGTGGCGACTGCTCTTCACGATGGTGTGAGCTTACAGGGTCGCACAACAGCTTGAGAGAGGGAGAAGAGAGAGATGCGACTGATGTAGATGAAAGGGAAATAAAGAGAGAAGAGAGGAAGGAGCAATTGGGGAAGATAAAAGGGAAGAGAGGAAGATGAGGGAGAAGTGTATGTGTGAGAGAGAAAAAAGGGTGAGAAAAAAAATGTGAAAGGGGGATAGAGAGCCATTGGAGAGTGTATGAAAGAGAAATTGAGTGGTGTGAGGGGGGAACATATGTAGAGAGAAATGAGATGAGAAAAAAAAGTGAGTTATTAATTTTCCTTATTCAATGTTCATGTTTGTATTTTTGTTATCAATTTTATGTTTTATGGTATATTTAAAGTATTTTTATTTATAAAAAAATTGAGTTATTAATATGTTTTTATTTTGTTTTAAATTTATTCGATAATTAAACTGTATTATTATTTAATTTAAATTATTATAAAATAAATTAAAAATAAATATTAAATTCAATGACGTGACATTACAGGGCCACCAAAAGTGTTACAAGATCACAAAATATGAATATGATATTCTATTGTAGTAAAAAATAGATTTGATATTTCAGATGAGGTGACATTTGGGATCCACAAAAAAGTAAGGTAAGATCAAATTGATCTACCCTTGGAGATCAATAGGTGTTTTTGAAGGCTAATCTTGAAGATAAGATCTGATCTTTAAAGATCAAAGAAAAAGAGTTGATATCCAAATAGAGATCTCATTCTTCTACAAGAACAAGCAAGATCAACCACTATTCAAGTACTAATACTTTTTTATTGTCTTTTTCCTCAACCCAATATTTAAGAATAAACATTGTAAGATCTACCAAAAGTGTTCTAAGATCACAAAATGTGATATTCCATTGGAATAAAAAATAGAATAGATCTTTAAATTGTGGGGTTCACAAAAAATGAGTTAAGATAAAAAAACATGATCTTCGGAGATACTTAAGAATATATACTAATTAGAACTTAAAAAAATATCAAGTATTAAAATTAAAATTTATCACTAAAAATAAAAAATGTAATTTTACAAATAATATTTAAACTTGAATGATATGTATATATTTTTCAAAGCACCATATGGATTTCGAAGTTTTTTTGGAGAGAAGTTCTGTAAACACTTATTATGACATTGAAATTTCTGAAATATCATTGTTTTTACAACTCTAGGGGCTAACTTATCCGCATGAGAAAAAAAGTATACATATATGGACCCACTTTGTTGCATACCTATGAATATTGGTTTGTTCCAATTAATTCGTATCACTTAAAATTTGAGGTGTGCAATTTTTCCTCACTACTACTCTATATGGTGTGTTTCACTTGGTGTTTATGTTTTATTGTTATTTATTGTATTGGTACCTAGTGTCTTGAGTTTATGTGCTTAGTTAGTGTTAATTCTGAATTATAGGATAAGATGGTTTAATGAAAATTAAGTCTCCTTCATTAAATATGATTATATCATATAATAATAGTTATGAAATGTTGAAAGTAAAAAAAAATTGTAAAACAAATTATAATAGAATGAAAGAAGAGAGTAGAATTATGTTAAAAGTGTTCAGAGTAACTTGACATTTTAAGATTTATTTCTAATATGATAAGTAAGAAAAGTAGT
This sequence comes from Psophocarpus tetragonolobus, assembly GCA_037954015.1. Taxonomy (NCBI): domain Eukaryota; kingdom Viridiplantae; phylum Streptophyta; class Magnoliopsida; order Fabales; family Fabaceae; genus Psophocarpus; species Psophocarpus tetragonolobus. The sequence continues at coordinate 93,404,130 of CM075690.1, forward strand.
GAGGATAGATGTTAAAAGAATTTCTCTTCCAAATCTAGATGAATTTCCAAAATCTAACTTACCTAAATGACATAAAAAAAGAATAAAAGGTTATAAAATAATGTAATTTTCTTACATGTTTAAACTAATTAATAAGAAAATGTAATGATAAATTGGCTGTACATAAAATCCTATGGAAATTTATTTTGGACAGAAAATCCTATAGAAACCTTGATCGTTGAACTAATAACAAAAACTTGAATGGCTTAGATGAGATTTTATGTTCAAATTTCGTCATCATAATTAGATAAAATCCTACACTTTTATCACGTGTATACATGTTGTTTGTTCCGGTTTTTCAATTAAATTAAGTTTCACATCGATAATAAAAGTGGTACTATAAGAAAGTTTTCAGTAGTATTTTCACTAAGATTTTAAAATCAAACAAATTAATCTGTTGTGGTGAAATTCGGTTTTAATAAAATAAATATTTGAAAATCAATAAATTTTTATTAAGATTCTAAAACCAAACAAATTTATATTTATTTAAGAAACTTTAAAATACAAAGGGTATACACATGTATGGTTATTTTTATTCAAAATAGTTTTAATTATTCCACAAACATGAACGGTGACCTTGTTTGAGATTAATGAAAATATGATGTTTTTCGATTTTAAGTCTAAATTAAAAGAAAATATTTTCCTAAAATAGGATGTATTCAAAGTTGTTGACGAAAGAAAAAAGATTTTAAAGGAAACAAATGTGTAGTAAAAGTAAATAAAATGTAACGTAAATCCTAAAAAAACCCTTAAAGTTCTATCACTAATAAAAGTAAAAGTAACATAAAACTTCAAAGTTTTAATCCTAATAAAATAGTACATGCGAAATAAATCCTAATAGATTAAAAGAAATTAAAGACGCGAAAGTAAGTGAAGAACAATGAATGAAAATTGCAAAAAAAAAATAATCCTAAAAGTATTAGTAAAAACATACATTTCAATATCTTCACTCGTTACTATTTTTTAGGTGTCTTGATTTATGCAAAATCTTATGTAATTGTTCATCCAACTAATTCTGACGTAAGTAAAGAATATTTATAAAGTTTCTTGTAACATATACTTGTCTATATGAATTTGAAAGAAATACTATTTTATTCCCAATGGATATAGTCTTGTGGTTCAGATTTAAAATGTTTAGTTCTTTAAATCTTGATATCGAGCTTTAGTCCTTTAAATCTTTTTAAATGTTTCTCTTCCCAATCTTATTACACTTAGTATTTCGAGTCAATAGTACATATTATTTCTTTTAGTCTCATCATTCTAGTATCATGAGATGCACTAAATAGGAAAAAATTATCATATTTACTTAAATGATTTTTCTTAACCGCAACAAACTCACTCAAATTTTTAGTGTATTTTAAAAAAATGGTACATGCAGGCTCATCTGGACAAAATGAAAATGTTGTTTGTTGCATTTGATTGAATGGAATACGCATAGTTTTGCTTGTAGGACTGGTATTGTTTGTTTCATTTATCGTATTGTGCCAATTGTCAAACACATGTTTATAGCTACGCTACGGAAAAGGACTACAATGTTGAATGTATGCACCCTCCACGTCTTTACTCTACCATTCTCATTTCTAAAGCAATTCCTGCATTGTCTTTGAAGCACTCCCAAATACCACTTTCTCATTCTCTTCTTGCTTCTTGTTTTTGTTTGTTTATTTTCATATTATACACATAAATGGAACACTGCCTTTGTGACAGAAGCAGGACGTTGAACCACATATAGGCTTAGAATAAATAGAGAGAAAAGAAAAAAGGGTGGAAAGGTTCGTTTGGTTGCCAAGGGAGGATTTAAGGATTAAAGGAAATGTCAATGTTTTTTGAAAATTACATTATCTACAAAAATACTGAAAAGGCTAAGTGCAAGACTGTAACAAATTAAAATTAAAAACTTTGTTTTATATGGTAAAACGAACTTTCTTACTTAAGGATGTTGACAGGTTACAGCCGATTGAAGGCATAAAATTCTAAATGTAATCAATTTAAATATAAAAAATGATGTTTAAGCCATACAAAAATTCATTTTCTTTTAGGTTTATTACGTATTAGGTTTAAATCGAGATAAAAAGATTTAGTATATCATCCCCACTAAATATTTAAAGTTTAATTCAATATCTCATTAGATAAATTTAACTTAGAGAAAATAATCTAACCTCATTGTATGTTCTATTTCTTGTCTTCGTCAATTAAAAAATATCATGGCATTTAATGATTATAAAAATAAATAAAGTCAAGTGTAACTCATGAAATAATATGATATTTTTTTTTATTGAAAAGTAGAAACAAGAAACATAACACAAAATGAAAACAAAAAAAATCCATTTATAAAAGTTGACTAAATTAACTCTCCATTTTATAAATATAGTTTTGTCACTTAATTAAATAAACAAAAAGGATAAGTATCATTATAATAAAAATATACCTAAACGTTAAATATTTTTAATGTTAAGTTTTTTTCATTATACAGTAAATTCATTTGTAAATTAACTTTAAATACTTCACAAATAAATCAATGAATAAATTTTTTTATTGATATTAACTGCTATTTCACATGTTTAAAAATGATAATAAATAACTTTTAGTGCTAGTCATAGATTAAATATTTACAAAATGTTACATTATTAATAATGCGTTTGTAGTCCAACGGTTAGGATAATTGCCTTCCAAGCAATAGACCCGGGTTCGACTCCCGGCAAACGCAATGTTTATTTAGAGATTCATTTTATGTACAGAAAAGACATTGATAAAGTGATAGATTTGGGGGTGAGAAGTGAAATTGAAGTTAATGGGGAGCGTGGTACAATTATCATCCATAATCAGTAGCAGGAGCAGGAGCAGGAGTAGGAGCAGAGTTCGGGGCTGCCTGGAGCGGCCTCATGGACCATCCTGCATATACGTTGGTCCCCTCCACTCCGCCACCAAAGAGACCCTGGAAGCCCTTTACTCTCAGGTCATTTCAATTCTCCCTTTTTGTTTCTTTTTAATTTCACTTTCTAATATCTGTTATTAAATAGGCACGGGATGCATATTACAGCGGAGAGCCTCTCATACTTGATGATATGTTTGACAGAGTAGAGGTATATCTAGCTAGCTACCTTTCTTCTTTTCACCCCCTCATCTTACTTTATATTTATTTATGCATACAGCTCAAGCTTAAGTGGTATGGTTCTAAGTCAATTGTCAAGTACCCAAGATGCAGTATTAGGAGGCACTCTACATATGCTGATGCTAATGTACTTTTCTTCTCCATTTTCACTTGTTTCCTTTCTATTCCAATTCCAATTCCTGACTCATGTGGATGTAGGGCAGGAAGATGTCTCTATGGCTATTGCATTAGCAAGCTTATGGTCCCTATTTCTTGCGCTTGCCTCTTCAGCATGCCTTTGCCCCATATTCTACACTGTTACCACAACTTATCACTCATATGCTACCCAACCATCAGGACCAGACCTTCTTTTTCTGCTCTTCATGGCACTCGCTTCGCTCATTGCCTACCCTATTGCTTCCGCTTCAGGTATATATCGTTTCTCCTCCTAATCTTTATTGTCAACTTCATTTTTACAATAAATACTACCAATATTTTCTCCTTTTGGTAACTCAAGAATAAATATTCAATCATCCATTTCATCACAGTTAAGGTGCTTCAAGGCCTTTGGAGGAATGATTTAGCGGCACTAAAGGGTTCTTGTCCAAATTGTGGAGAAGAGGTCAGTCACTCAGTTTTATACACATACCTTCGTATAGGTCTCGGTTTTCTTTATTGAAATCGTCCTCACAAAATTGAATTCATTTTTTTAAGGTATTTGCATTTGTGAGAACGGACAAGGCTAACAACTCACCCCATAGAGCAGATTGTCATGTGTGTGAATGCTTATTGGAATTTCGCACCAACGTTGAGGTAATAATAGCGATTCCTTTAACTCTTTGCATAAGGCAGTTCATAAAAATAGATTGCGTATTAAGTCTCATTTTATGGGTAGGGAAAATAAAAACATGACCTTTAAAAGCAAGTGTTCTGCCCTTTGCAATTTGCATGACAGATAATGTTATTATTTTGCAGCAATCGGCTTTAAGATTAGGTAGACAATGGGTTTATGGACGTATCTACCTTGTTCGCAGATCCAGACGCCAAAGAGAACCGTAAAATTTCTTCCCATTTGGGGCTTATATGATGCTGAATTGTAACTAGTAAGCAATGGATAAAACCAATCTTTGTTATGTTTGTCTCAGTCCAATATAGTTTTGCTAGAACTCAGAAGCCATCTTGTAACACTTTCATAAAGGAAATATTGACATGTCAATTGGTGGACACCTAATTTCTTTTATTTGATGGCGTGCTAATGTTAACATTTCATTTTTTGAAGTTGTTACATATTAAACTTTAGTTTTAGCTATGAATAGGTAAATATAAGTGTGCTCTATTCTCAATACAGAAATAAAGGATTATGAACCTGACCAAAACTCATTTCTTTTATATATAAACCCATTGCACACCACATTTTATGGCGACGGGGATGGGAGGACGGTGTAGTTGCTCACAACATCGTATGTAATAGAAAGACAAGGGTTGACTGAAAGAAGGTAAAAAAAGAGCTTTGCTTGTGGAAAACAGAAAAAAGGGTGGGTCTTAGGGGTTTCGAGATTGAGTGGTGAAAGAGAATGAAGAATCAAGGAAAAATTGACAAATAGATGAAAACATTAAAAAAAAATCTTTAACTAAAAAAAAACAACAAATTTAAATTATAGTAATAATTAAAAAATCTTAAAATACAAATTAATTTTTAATTTTATTTTTGAGATTTCTATTTTTTTTGTCTATTATTTGAATTAAAACATGATCGATGACTTAATAGATTTTTATTTAAAATAATGTGAGGTGAGATTCTCTAAAGCCGATAAAACCTATAAAATATATATATATATATATATATATATATATATATATATATATATATATATGTATATATATGAACTTGAACTTACATAGTTTCATTTTCATCTCCTATAAAGTTAACACTAAACTATCTTATAAGGGATGACAAAATTATTTGCATCCATGGTAATCAAGTATAAATAAAATTTGCAACAAGTAAAAAAAAAAACAAGTATATCTTCACCGTTATTAAATGAGTATGAGGGCAAGTAGTAAGGTACTCTAGCAATACCTATAATAACTAAAGAGAACAACATTTATATACTATTGATAGTTACTCATAATTATTTATATATAATAAATTTGTTGATTTTATTTATTAATATTTTAAAAATCATGTAAACGAAGGTTTGTCATTAACTATCATGTAAAATTTTTTTGTTTGAAATAGTAAAACTCATAACTAAAATAGTAAAGAATTATTTGTACTTAGTATGAAATTTGTTTGAATTTATGTAATTAAAATGTAGGATCTTGTTATTAACTTTTATTATAGACTAAATAAACTATCGTGTATTGCAAATTTATATTGAGTTCTACTTATGAAAGTTGTTAAATAGACAAGCATTTTTAATTTGGGGACTAAAAGAAACTTGACCAATTTGATATAGTCAACAAGTTAAATAGGCTAGCCTGGACTAGTGAAATTTAAGGTAAAAACAAGGAAATTTCATTTGGCACCTATCCATTTTTCATAAAACACATAGTAAGCTAAAAAAATTGAAATCCCAAAAATAATCTTACCCTCTTTAACCTAATTTTCCTTTCCTTCTTTCTCACATCCGTCACACACCTGTCTCTCTTCTCTCACTTACTGTTCTCTCATTCTCTAAACACTTACCAACTCAATAAATCTAACCCTGATTTCTCACTTTCATCTCTTATGTTGTGACTGTCTCCCTTTCTCTCCTTCAGCTCATGACTTGGTCTTCCTCTCAACCTTTCTTACTCGTTCTCTCCCCCCTTTCTCTCTTTTTTCGTCATGTCCCTCGCATCCTCTCCCTTTCCCCCTCTTCCTTACGGTGGTCTCCTTTTGTTGTAACAAGTGTTTTTATGAACTGTATAAACTGTAAACTGTGATAAGATGAATTAGATTTTTTTTTTACCTTTTACAAAGAGTGTGTTTCGTAGAAAAGTTGGACGCTTCTACGGAACAACAACCTCTTTGTAGAAGGCAATTTTTTTTTCTTTCTATGGACACCCTATTTCGTAGAATAGGGACATAGTTCCACGAACTAGTTGTTCAGTAGAACTATATCTTTCTTCTATAAAAGAGTTTGTCTGTAGCATGAAAAAAATTTATTCCACGAAAAGGTTGTTTCGTAGAACATTTTTTTTCTTATTAGATGAAAATTTTGTTTAAAGTGTATTTTTTTATAACATTTAATTCCAAATTGATAAATTTTAAAATTTAGGGTTTTTTATATTTAAATTTTTTTAAACTAATGGTTGGGAAAATTTTAAATTTACAAAGATACCTAAATCTCTATTATAAAACCTCTTTGAGATGAACAACATGTGTACCTAGCAGTATAGACTTGCCTTATAGTTGTAACATTTTTTTCATTGTGATCCTTCAAGGTGAGAAGAATATTCTTTGGTGTCATCCCATTCTTTGTTATATTAGCAAACAATGATTTCTCCTTACCTATCAAACAGTCAACATATGGATGTCCTATTAATGTCTCTGCCAAAACATGATTGTGAAACCCACCATCCATCTTGATTTTTCAGAGATCATCCTCTTTATTTGAATGAATAATTACACTTTGTGGTCTCAGTTTTTTTACAAAGAAATTTTTCATGATCTTTGTATGATTTGTAATTACTACTTTGCTCACACCCCAAATTAACAAAAAATTTACTCACAATTGTACTTGATCTGGAAGCATAAAAATCAATGCTACGGACTACCTATTTCGTAATATTAAATTTTATTATTTTGGATCAACTGATCTGGAAGGCAAAGGAAAATGTCTACTTCAGACGCCCTTCTCCGGAGTGCACGATGCACCTACTTTTTCTCTCGGAAATGCATTGTGTGGAGTAAAATTAATTACAGGCTTATGTACTAACTTGTGTGTAAGCCATTTTTTTCTAGCATCTACTCTATTTACACTATTATAAACGAAGATATTAACAAAAAAATATGCATATTTCTGACATGGATATATAATAACATACATGAAAAACTTACCTTATGTAGTACGAATTTGTGAGAGGATAGGTTGAAGAGAAGAACAAGCCGCAGTAGGAAGAAGTGAAAGGGAAAGAGAATGAAGTTTCTTTTAACTAAATAAGTGAGGGCATGATCGTCTTTTTTAGATTGAGTATGTGTTTTGTGAAAATGGGTAAGTACCAAATAAAATACCTAAAAAACAATTTATCTTATTTGGCCTAATATTTTATAAATATCAATGACTCGTTGAAAAATTAGGTTGACTCATTTTTTACTTTTTATGTTTTGACCTCCATTTTGGTAGCTCTATAACTTAGACACCTTGTTTGGTTCAAGGAAATGAAGAGGAGTGGAAAGATTAAAAAAAAAAGGTGTATTGTTCAATTTTTAAGAGAAAAAAAAGGGAGGGAAGAAAAAGCCCTCATCACCCAAATTTAACTTCTCTCAAATGTTAAGGGAATTTAGAGAAGAGAAAAGTCAATTAATTTTTTGACTAAATTGTCCTTCAATATTTTTATGGTTAAATCTAGGTTGAATATTTATGCTTCTAATATTTAAAAAGATATATTAACTAACCTCCATAACTGTGAATGTAAACCTAATTAAAAATAAAATTAATATATCTAATGTGTGTCACAGTTATGTGAATATTCTCACATAAATGTGGAAGATGCTTTAGGAGAAAAAAAGCATTAGCCTTCTCCCATAATGGTGTGACATGTCCCACCCAGGGGTGAGATATGCATTGGAAGAGAAAATGTATTATAAATAAATAATCAATTATATTTTAAAGATATAATAATAAAAAAAGTAATTAACTTAAAAATTCTCCTCATTCTTTGTAAATGAAACAAGAATAAAGTTATTTTTTATCTCTCATCCATTAAACCAAACATGATATGTTATTAAAATTTACTATCTCTTCTCTCACTTGTTGACTTAAACATAGTCGTATCCACGGTAACAAAATTATCTTTCTAATACTCAAATTATTTTGTATTAATTTTATTTATTTTAACTATATTTTAATTACTTTATAGATAGTCAATAAAAAATAAATATTTTTATAAGATAAGCTCTCTTTATGCTGAAAATTAGGAAAATAATTAGCAATACATTAACTTATTAGGTAAAAATAAGATAATAAATTTAAATTTTTTAAAAACAGTACAAAATCTTTGCAATAAACTAATGAATCTTTTTAAGTTGAAAGGTTATGGAGGTGGTAATAATTTCACATAAGGTATGTTTATCAAATATAACTGAAAATTAAAAAGTTAATTAATAGTTAAAAGTTGTTTAACAAATTTATTAAATCACAAATATTTTGATAAAATTATTTATTAAAATAGTTAAAAATATATAATTACTAAAACATAATAATATAATAAATTCGATCTTATAAATTTTTTTTAATAAATAATGAATTTCTAAAGAAGAACAAACATAAAAAGTTAAAAGATAAAAGCCAGTGTTTTTTAAAAGTAAAAAAAAAATAAAATCCTTGAAATAGCATTCCAAAAAACATAAAATTATTAAAAAATATTGTTTACCAAATATTCAAACAAATTCTTTAACTAGTAAAAAAAAACTAAGAAATAGCCTAAACCTCTTGTAAGACATAGTCTTAATTACACATTTTATCCAATTATCCTCAATTTTTTTTTTCTTTTAATTATGATATATTTCAATTATATGCATTTTACCTATTTGATAATTATTAAAAAAAAACCTATTTGTTAAATGTACAATGAAGTGTTGACATATCCCTAGATAACGTTGATGATAAACTGTGTGAAGATTAAAAAAGATATTAAAAAAATTTAGTAGTAAAATAAAGAGTAATTAAATAATAAAGTATGTGAAAAAAATGAATTTGGTGGTTAATATTTTTTGTAAAGCATATAAATTAGAATTGACAGTGAAAGCAAGAATTTGTTAGGTTTAATGATGGCCGTTAAAGAATGAAGATGATCCCAGGTCTGATTTTTGATGCTGTGTCTCCCCTCCCAGCTATCCGCACGCGCCACAAAAGTAGCGTGAGTAATTACACGGTCGTTGAACGAATACTGATCCACACTTCCTTCGGATTCTAAACTCCAACGCACAAATCCAAACATCTAACACAAACAGAACCGCCACCTACGCAATCGAAACCAAATTCTCTGTTCTCTTCTCTTCTCTCTCAGCATTTCAACACTCATTTCATCCCACAATCACTCCTTTCTTTCCTCCTTACATTTTCAATCTAACTAACAAAAATTTGGTCATTCGGTTTGCTTCATCGTTCATTGGTTTCCCTTTTTCCTGATCTTCTGAGTTAGGGTTTTACGGACAGATGGGTAGCCCCCCAAAAAATGAAAATAAAGGCTTTTTCGCCGCCATGAGTTCCGGCTTTTCCATGTTCAGCAACGCCATGCACCGATCTGTCAACGGGTATTTCTTCTCTAATGAAGACAATTTCATCTTTGCATTCTCCTATTCGTATTCTTATTCATGCCTATATAATTATATTCGTCTTTGTTGTTTCATCACACATTGTATCTCCACTTATATATATGAATATGTAGTCTAGTTCTTAACTTTTGTTGGATTTTATAGTTTTATTTCTTGAATTTTACAACCTAGATTTACCTGTGTGCTTCAACTTGCTTTCATATTGTGAGCCAAGCAATCAACTTGTATTTCCTGGTCACCTGTATAACTGCAATTGTTTATGACTGTCTGGTATGCTTCACCCGAGATGTTATTCGCCTCAAGTGCTTAGATAATCTGATCATAACTTTTAAGGAAAATTATATTTTAATTATTATTACAAAGTATTATGTACAACTATGTCATACTGTTACTGTAGTGTTATTGCCATTTCGAATTACTGAAGTGGCTAGAAGAGAGAATTCATAGCTCTCAATACGAGAGTAATATTCAACTATTTTATGCATCAAGAATGTGAGCTACTAGTAATTAGTAAAAATGTTTATCCGAGTGGAATCTCAGTAATCTCTGACGTGTCAAGAGAAACAAAGAAAGCTTTTGGAAATTTTACGGCAAGTTTGTTTGTTGTTGGACATACTTTTATGGCATGTCCATCCATTTTTGTTTCATATTTTACATCTTTTTTGGTGTTTCATGACTAAGAAATGTTGTGATTCTGGGGATCGTAAGCTTACACATGTTCTCCTTTGATTCTAGGTTGCTGGGATATGAAGGGGTAGAAGTCATAAATCCAGAGGGTGGTAAAGAGGATGCTGAGGAGGAAGCTCTAAGAGGAAGATGGAAACCGGAGGTCCTTATTTTGCTTGTGTATTTGTTAATGTTTTCCTTAAATAATCTATTTGTTTTTTGTAGTGCTTTTTGCTTTTATTGATCGTAGATCATAAATGCGACCTGTTTTTTTGCTTTTACTTTATTTCTATTTCTCTTGTCTTCTTGAGCACGTACCTGATATATACTTTGTATTGTTGGGATGACATTATTATCTTTTTCTGTCACTGGTTCTTGTATATAGGAAAGAGATAGTTACTGGAAGATGATGCACAAATATATTGGCTCGGATGTAACATCAATGGTAACTCTACCGGTTATTATTTTTGAACCAATGACTATGCTTCAGAAAATGGCAGAGGTTTGAATACCTTTAATCCCCCCCTCTTTTATATTGTTTTATTTTTTTTGTATAGATACTTGATTGAACTTTGAATTGCTTGAACTAGTTGATGGAGTACTCCTACCTGTTAGATCAGGCAGATGAATGTGAAGACCCATACATGCGGCTGGTGTATGCATGTAGGTTATTTTTACCCTCTTAACTGTCTGCCATTTTTTAATTGTTTTGATCAATTGAATGGAATTGTTGTCTTAAAGGTAATGGATGGTATAGTTAGAGAAAAAAATGAATAGCATTCTATATAGATTTGACACATGATCAAGGCTGTACCTGATTTTTTTTTTCCTTTATAGAAAAGGATGTATGTGATTGAGGGCCAGTTTGTTTGTGTTTAAAAAAGGCACTTTTTAATATTATTTTGAAAAAAGTTGATTTTATTTTAGAGATTCTTGTATAATCAGAACTAAATTTTCATTTGGTTACAATAAAAAAATCACTTTCAGCTTTGACGCGTCAAGAAATTAAAGGTTTTGTATGTTTTAAAGATTTTCTCTCTCTTCTATCGCAACTATTTTTTTTTTCTTTTTTGAGAAGAAACTTTGAGTTACTTCTTGAAGAAAGCAGAAAACCAATTATTTTCTGATTTTGCTTCTTGAAAAAAGTTTAGACAAATATCTTAAAAATTCTTATAAGTGATTTTTTTTTTTTTAAAAAGTGATTCTTTCAAGAAATAATCTTAAATAAACGGACTCTGAATTGATCCAAAAATATTGCAAGCCAGAGGTAGGCTGTGTTAGTTCTTGTTCTTCTAAGCACATTAAATTATCTGTAAGCCTTGTGCATGTACGTTCTGGTGATTTCATTACTTTTACAACTTATCTAATCATTGCAGCATCGTGGGCTATATCTGTGTACTTTGCGTACCAACGAATCTGGAAGCCATTTAATCCTATCCTTGGTGAGACTTATGAGATGGTTAACCATGGTGGAATTACATTTCTTGCAGAGCAGGTACCTTTTAAGCATGTTATTCTCATGAGAACTCTCTTTCTCCCCACACTTTTTATGTCATGTTTCCTATGTAATTTATACCAGCTTTTGGAAGAACTGTTATCTTCTCATACTTTCTTTGCGTTGTTAGGCGAACAAGTTTATGAAACTTTTATTTTCTCTTCTCTATTATCTTTTCTGTTATATTGGATATCCTGGGTATATGTATTATTTCAGGTGAGTCACCATCCCCCAATGAGTGCTGGGCATGCTGAGAATGAGCATTTTTCGTATGATGTGACTTCAAAGTTAAAGACTAAGTTTTTGGGAAATTCTGTGGATGTTTACCCTGTTGGAAGGTGATTAAGACGTTGCATGTGTTTAATAGAGTGCCTTATTATCTTATTCCTTTATTATTTTCAGTCATTGCTTTCTTCCAACTTCCTTTTGCTCCATTCATATGCCTCTCTCTACTTGAGAGTTTGCTTACCATCTCTTTCCAAAGTTATTTATTCTTGGTTGAAAAGATAGGGTTATGACTATTTTCTAGGTGGGTAGAGACATAAAACTGTATTTTTGACACATTCAACATGCTTTTTCTATTCTAAGTAAATTGTTTTTCATGAACCTCACAAGAAGTTTGCCACTTTCAGTTTATAAAGTCTCTTCATACACTGTTATGAGATGCGTTTTGTAGTGTTATATAAATGCAGCAGGATCTTTCTGTAATGAATCTTGTTTTGGGCTCTCCTTGTGCTCATCTCAAGCAATATTTATCAATAAATTTTTTGGCTATAAAAAATTATAAATATAAAATAAATTTGGTCTTTGCTTTACTTTTCTTGTTCTCAGCAGAATTGCCATTTTTTGGTCATCTGTAGGAAATAAGTATAGGTTTTGTGATCGTCGTTTGCAGAACACATGTAATCCTCAAGAAGGATAGTGTAGTCCTAGATTTGGTTCCTCCTCCAACCAAGGTTAATAATTTGATATTTGGCCGGACATGGATTGATTCACCTGGGGAGATGATAATGACAAATTTGACAACTGGGGACAAAGTTGTACTATACTTTCAACCATGTGGGTGGTTTGGGTATGTGACATTATTTTCTTGTAATTCTTTACTATTAAACCATTTTTTATTGGTTTGAACTAGTGGTATATTGGATTTTGATCCCACTTGTGGGAAATTATGTTGATTTCAATTATTTGGACTTCAATGTATAATGAAATTAAAATGTCTGAGGAGTGTCTTGGCATTCAATTTTTCTACATTGCCTGGCTATGGTTGAATTGGTTCTCCTGTACCAGTAAATTATTTATTTTTTCGCATGTTAAAATAGAATTTCTTTTTAAAGAGAATTGAGTGACTTGATTCCCTTTCATTTATTGATTTCAATTTCTTTTTTCTACATTCATATGCTAGCTTCTATAAATGACCATTTGTGTGTTTCTTACTATATTGCAGGGCTGGTCGATATGAAGTAGATGGATATGTTTATAATTCTGCTGAGGAGCCTAAAATATTGATGACTGGGAAGTGGAATGAGTCAATGAGTTATCAACCTTGTGATTTGGAAGGAGAGCCTCTCCCAGACACAGAATTGAAAGAGGTGTTTTATTTAGAAAAAAAAAATCTACAAAATGATCAGGGCCAATTATCTGCTAATGGGATGTGACTTTGTTTTTAACACTAGATTTTTGCGCTTTTATTGATCTATCTGTTGGCATGCTTGGTAAAATAGAGTTGTACTTAGTACTGACTAGTGACTAGTGGAGATGGCCAGTCCCATTTCCAGTAAAAATATTATTATAGGATAAGAATTCAAGACGCCCTTGTGCATATTCTCCATTCATAAACACCCTACCTACCCAGCCCATTCTAACCATTCCGTTGTCCTTTTTTCCTCTTGTGGCCATCACCCTTCTCCATCCAAAAGGTTTCTCTTCTTTTCCCTTCGTACCTTGCATTAATTGGATGCTTTGAAATAGCATTTTCAAATTTTCAATTATCATTGTTTTATTAGTCTATTTTAGATTTTGTAAACCAAATCCTCAAAGTTACGAATATGATTATAAACTTATCATTGGAAGTTGGCACCTGTCTTTTAAGGAAGCTTATTTTTTTTTAGCGAAGCTTCATGATGTGATGGAAGAAATATCCACGTTTATTTTGATGATTTGTGGTGCATTATATGTGAAAATAAATTATTTGCAAACCAGGTGACAATACACACATTTGTAATCCTTTCATTTGAGTGTTACTGGTGAATTCCTTTTATTAGAAGTTATAACTGTTGCTATAAAGTATCAAGAATCTAACATGTTACTTTAAAATAGAAATTATTTTTACTTGTATACTTTTTTGTTGATAGATATTAGTGAAGGCACTGGCAAAGTTGTTTATATTTGTTATGGTATTTTGTCTTGTAATTTTATTTTGCAGGTTTGGCATGTTGCTGATGTTCCAAAGAATGATAAATTCCAGTACACATACTTTGCACATAAAATAAACAGCTTTGACACTGCCCCTAGAAAATTGTTGGCATCAGACTCTCGTTTACGCCCAGATAGATATGCACTTGAAATGGGTGATCTATCCAAATCTGGGGCAGAAAAGAGCAGGTTGCTTACCTTTTTACTTTCATTCTCCTTTTGCTTGAAAATGTGGTAGTTAGTGCATTCTTAAAGCACTACAAATATAAAACTGAGCATGATAGTTACAATATTGAGTGCAACAACTTGGATCGGCTGGATGAAATTGCTTCTTTTTTAGGAGGGAGTTTAGTTTTCTAGTCAATCATCAAGATAGCAGAGAAATCTGTTGCTTTTTGTGTTTTTCGATTACTGTAGTGCCTAGCAATTGCAATGTGACAAGTAGAAATATTTTGCTTAATAAGGACTTTTTAGGACTTTCAGCCTCTGTTATCATTTTTCGTACCGAGTTTTCGCAGGACATAATCCACACTAAATGATGTTGTGTGGTCTCCCTTGCAGGTTGGAGGAGAGGCAACGCGCTGAAAAAAAAACCCGAGAAGCTAAAGAACATAACTTCACACCAAGATGGTTTGATCTAACTGAAGAAGTGACATCGACTCCTTGGGGTGATTTGGAGATATACCGATACAATGGTAAATACACCGAGCATCGGGCTGCTATTGATAACTCTGACAGTGTTGATCGTGTTGATAATAAAGAAATTGAATTCAATCCATGGCAGTATGGTAATTTATCCACAGAATGAGTGGTTTCAATGTGTTTTTGGAGGCCACAGGTAGTTAATGTAACTTGTTTTATTGATACGTGGAAAAAATTTATTTCTAGTTGACGGTTGGCTTGTGTACATTATAGCTGCAGTTTATTATTCTGCCTTATGGAACATTTTTTTTTTTCACGTAGTTCTTGATCTTTGAATTTTTAAATGTAGTGCGCGCATAATGTTTGCATGGGTGGATATCAGTTTATTGAACAAGTGAATCATTTCAGCATGCTATCTATTCAAATTTTTGCCAAGAGTAGCACGTAAAATACTGAATATTTTACTGTGTATAAAACAGTTGCCCCACCCTATACGTCCTAACACGCCTCTGGAAAGAACAATACGAGATCTATATAATGATGGATTAATATATAAAACAATTCTGTGGTGAAAATGTTCATTAACAAGAGGGGAAGTAGTGGTCACTCTTTACTTCATTCTATGGAGAAAGCGTTATTGCTAATGATTATAATGATGTTTCTGATATGCCTTCTGAAGTATAAAATTATTTCAATTTAATAAATATTATTCAAACCATTTCAAAGAAAACTTTGTTATAATAATTATATTAAACTTAACCAACTTATCATAATAAAGATTTGCTAAAAACACTTGACAATTTTTTTAGTTAAAATGGATTAACACGTAACACTATTGATTTGTATGAATATAATCTTTATATTTATATTTTACTAATGCACTTTGATCAAGTACGCACATGATCTTGAAATATTATTGATGTGAGTTAATGATTAGTTATAACTTGTTAACACATTCTAACTATAAAACTAATTTGCATATGATATTAAACTATAGTGTGATTAGATGATATGTGTTATTTACTATTTCTAATATGGATCAAACTATAATTTTGGCCTTGTAAATTTAATTTAATGAACTTTTAGTTCTATTTGTTTTCCTATTTATTTTAAACTATTGACAATATTTTTCAGGTTAACAATTTCTCTCAACTTCAACTTTTTATTAATTCAAATTAGTTGCCTAACTTGTTTTATGTTAGTCTTTTTAGATTAAACAAAACATAAACGATGTCAGTTTTTTTTTTCTTTTTTGTGATACTACGCTCTCTGTATTAAATAAACTTGTAAAACTTTCAAATAGTCTGTGTGAAAATAATAGTTGTTTAGCTGATTGTTACACGGAAATGCTCACTGCCACAGTGCCACTATCAATCATTATGGAGCCGCCAAAAACGGATAAGGGAGACGTGTAAAAATAGTAAGAGGAAAATTTTGTCTTTCTCCATCACAAAATTTTTACATTTTTGTGTTGGTCCTTGTCACTCTGTCCAACTATCGCATTGTGCTGTGCTTCATATTTTTTTGGCACTTGGGAGGACAAAAAGACCAGAAAATACAACTGGTTACTACGATTTATGATTTATGAGAAGTCCCATTACATCCCTGAACAACAGATGGAGACTTTGAATACATGAAAAACAAAATTTGAGTGGTGTAAATATAAGATTCCAATCTCTAAATGTCCAACTCCTGAGTCCTAATTGAATGCAGCATGGTCCATGGATGATAGTGATTCACACACCACCTGTGTCTGTGTCCCATTTTGTATGACACACCCATCCGTGGCATTAACACCACCAATTTGATGATTTCTTTGTCGCCGGATGACATTAAAAACATGATTATTTCTTCATAAAATTGGAAATTGGCTGCCTGGGCTCATATAAAGAGTGATATATAAGCTAATTTAGTGGAGGCATAGGCATAGTACTCACTATTTCCATAAATGACCAACCAAGAACCTCGTGCTCAAACATATGATTCTGCCATTCCCTCTCTTCAGAAATATACTATACTCTATTCTTCCACTCATCTTCAATTCCTTCTTCATCAATAATAATCCCACTATCCCAAAAGGAACCCAACTCAACTTCCATATTGTAATTGTTGCAGTCACATATCCTTACTTTATTTCCCACTTTAAACATCTATAGTCACTGTAAAAATATCATTAAATTTAATGCTTTTTTTTTTTTGTTTCTAATTAATTAACAACGTAAAAATTACACTTGTACACTAACAAACATAAAACCTTTAACGTCCATACATATGACTATTAAACTAATTATAACTTTATCTAGTTTTTTATAACCTAAAATTTACTTATAATAAAACCAATTTTAAAAAATACTAGTTTAATGACTTTGTTTAGGCGCACTAATTATTGTGCATAGTGAAGATGAAGTGACAAATAACACCCTAAAGTGGAAATGAAATTAAAGTGAATGGAGATAAAAACATGAGGAGCGAGCGTCATTCACGATAGTGCAGACTGGAAGTAACCACAAGATCCGAAAGGGTGCCACGTGTTGGAATCTTTTGGCTCATTACCCATCCAATTGCGTGGAACCAGTCTTTAGGTGCCTTATCATCCACCTACTATATCCGGTCCCTTCCTTGAAATCACCGAAAGCTCCGGTGATACTGACACACGGTCCATGTTATAAACTTTTGGGGTTTAAGCAATAGCTTTGGTGGTTTTCAAAGGGTTTTACTTTTAACCATTCACAAATCACAACACATTATCATAATCTGTGTGTAAGATTTAGCTTTAGCATTGGCATTCATATTTCAGATTCACAAAATGAGATAAAAATACAAATTTCAAAACGGCCACCTTCTCAAACCAACATTTCCTACATAATTGAGATTTTTTTTCTTCTCTTGTTTGAATTATCTCTCACCATTCCCTATCTGGAAATTCAAAATATTTCCAAAATTTCCTTTCTTTGCGAGTTTAAGATTTCGTCTTTGAATGACACTCTACTAAAAGGTGATCGATCATGTTGAGCTTTGATGATTTTTTTTTCCTCCAAAATATGCCAAGTTTTTTTCCATCCAAATTCTTGAGTTTATACTTGGGGTTCATTATATGACTTTGGTTGGTTTTGAAAATGAAGTTGGAATTTTTATGTATAGGTTTATGTGGTTCTAAGACATGAATTTTCTTTTCGTACAATCGAGTTTCCTATTATATTTTCCAATTTATGAGTTATTTTATGTTGTGTCGTATGTCCCTATTATTAATTCAAGTTTGTGATGATTTCCAAATAAGATTAGATTCCTAACATTTTCGTACTTGGTTGATTTCTAACACTAATATTCCCCTATGATTTTAGATTTTTTGGTATGAATTTAGTTTAGTTCTTCTGTCACGAAAATGTTAGGAATCTAGTTTCGTTTGTAAATTCCTTTCTTGTGTTTTTTATTAACTTTTTATGTATTAATTTTTTATCTCCATTTGCTTTATAACTTTTACATTTGGACTTTTCAGACACAACTTTTTTATAGACTTTATTTTTTGCACATTGTGTCTCACTCTCAACTTACTTATTGTGTCTTTATCTGAATTTGTTTTCATGGTTCACATCTCTGTGCAAAAGTTTTGATTTAGTTTTAGTCACCTATTTTTCCATTTGGTAAAATGATTAAAGATAAATATTAATATACATGCAGGTAATATGTCTAATTAACGGATTTTAGCGTCAAAATACTCTAATCTATTGGAAGTGACTGAATTAGCTTCCTTAATGTACTAGTTGGGATTGTGAAAGTGAAAGTATTAGTTTCATGAATCTAAACTAGATAATATACAAATGGATTTTGTTTCATAACAAATTTTAAATTATGAAATATTGATTTATGAAATGGAAATATGTACTTGATTTTCTTATGAAATATTCATATGTTTCTGACTCTCATTGGGTTGATATAATTATTAAAAACTTTGGAATGAAAACAAGTACATAAGAATTTTTTTTTATAAAAAAATAGTGATACTTGTTTTTAGGTTAGCAACTTCAAAATATAGTCCATATATCAAGCACAAGACAATGGAAAGATCATTCTTTGTTGAACCTTTATACAAGCTAAATCTTGTTTTCCATCTAGTTTTAGTGGTGCCCTTACTCTATAACATGAAGCTCATGCATGACTGAGTTAATATAATGTATTGGTTGTATCATACAATATGTTTCTAAGTAGCATAAACATTTGTTTGTACTAATTTCCTATAATGTATTTTAAGTTATCACTAATGAGCATTTACTGTCAGGTTTTTTTTATTAAGACTAAAGGGTCAAACAATATGCAGAGTTGAAGTTTATTTACGAGTATTGGCTTGTTGATGTATCATGTTTGATCAATCCTTATATTGGCATGGTTCCTAAGATATGATGTTGCAAAAGAGGTTAGACTATAGCTTTAATGGCTATCAGGTTCCAACCAAGCGTCGAGCTACCCGATCAGCTAGGGTAAATTAGTTTTACTTATCATCTGGGGATAAATTCTATTGTTTACTTAGTGATTGAGTTTGAAACCAATTCATTTTTTTTTTTATTTCCTAGAGGAAGGCTACATTTCAAAAAGGGTTGGAAGACAATCAAATGTGTGCATTTGACTTATTGGCCACCGTAGCTGACAATTTATTACATGAGAAACAAAATCCATCAACATCTAGTGATATATCATCAGAAATGGATAAAGCTTGCTTTGTTAAAGAGGAGTGCCTAAATGCAAATAAACCATTCAAAGTAGAGGTTTCTGATGAAACAAGTTGTGATAGAATATGTCAGCATCAATTTGTTAAGGAAGAGGGCTTAGATGCAAATAAACCATTCAAAGCTGAACTTTCGGATGAAGGAAGTAGCGACAGAAAATGTTTCTCTAATATTTCTGCACAAGTATATAATCAAAATTGTTGTTTGAAGGAGCTTTCGCAACATGAAATTGATGGACATTCATGCATTGCTTCTATAGTAACAAGTTCTAGTTGCTCAGAGAGGTTTACCGGTGAGACACTGGTGGATGAAAAAGGCCAACATAGAATGAAAAATTTACCTAGCAAAGTGGAATTAGGTTCCTCTGGATGTCTAGAGAATAGTGGTTGCAATTTAACTGGTGATGTAAGTAAAGTAAATGATGATAAATTTGGGAAGGTTACCATTGATACTCGAAATAGGTTGTGCTGCTTTGAGGATCCCTTGGATGAAAAATCTCCAACAATGATTTCTTCATGTAGAAATTCCAAGTTGTATGGGTATGATAACAACATGCCTCAGAACTCATTGTCCAAAGGTTGTGACAATGTACTAATAGATAATAGAGATGATGACGAAAACTTTTCTGGGTGTGCTCACCCTATTACCAAAATAAAGTCCTTTAGGCCAATTACTTGCATAGATGATAGAAAAAAAAAGAAAATATTGTCTTCTAAATATCATAAAGTTGTTCAAGAATCCAAGCAGGATACACAATCTAATGGTGGTGAGTTCATGCTTATTATACGAAATTATTGGGTTTCTTGTTTCTTCACATATCATGTTTCTTTGATTGTTACTAATTTGTTTGTCAATTGAAAACATGTTAGTTGTAGAAGAGAATTTGAAGTCAGTATACAACAGTAGGAAGAACTATTATAAAAGTCAAAGATCTCAAATGAATATTCCTTTCAAAAAGAGGAAGCTTTTTAATTGTAGCTCTGATGCAAATTCTAACGGTTATAACAAAAGTGGAGACACTTCTTATTCACCCAAGAATAACACAAACCAAAGTGTTTCTTGTTCATCTTCTGGGACGAGCAAAGGTTTTACTCCAAATAACTTCCTCCATTCAAGTTGGTTTTATTTGGCCACTCGATTTAATAGTATCATGAATCTTTCGCTAATTAAATTTTAAATCTTCAAATCTAGATCAGGGAACGTCATCTGTGGGACACTCTGCATTACGATCTAAAGATTCTCGTGGTATGAGAAGATTGAAGGAGTAATTTATTGATTGTTTATGTATTCTTTAACTTGACTAATGACTTCAAAAGGGTTTTTACATGGAGATGTTTTTCTTTTAATCAGTGAAGCTTAGGATCAAATCATTTAAAGTGCCTGAGCTTTTTATTGAAATTCCAGAAACTGCAACCATTGGGACTTTGAAGGTATGATATAAGTATATTCAACCATACATAATAACCATCTCCCTTATATAGATGATGATGGGATTTGTTTCATAATTTGTGTTCTTGGCGTGCTACATCATGTTATATGAACACTATTGCATCTTTCACTTACGATAATTTGCTCTACAGAGGACAGTGATGGAGGCAATGACTACTGTACTTGGAGGTGGATTACGTGTGGGTGTGATTCTCCATGGAAAAAAGATTAGAGATGACAATAAAACTCTACTTCAGACTGGAATTTCTCATGATAACCACCTTGATGCTTTGGGCTTTGCTTTGGAGCCTAATTCTTCAAAAAACCAACCACATGCATGTTCTGCAATAAATTCTCTTGGCAGTGCTAGTGGAGATATGCCTCAACCTTTAATAAGGTAAATGCTTAACTTCTAATTGAATGCATTAGTGTGTTACTTAAAAAAATGCTTTAGTTTTCACAACCTTTGCCTTTTTGTTGACATTTCATTTTTCCTTGGAGATGTTGATATTCAGGTATCCTTCAAGTCCAGTTATAATTGATAAGAGGATTCAGGGTTTTTCAAACATGTTAGTTAAGCATCAAGTAACCGGTTTCAGTAACCTTGTGGAAAGTGATCATGATTCAACACCTTCGCCTATCATATCAGGTGAAAAAAAAATGACAGATTCGAAAGAACTTATCACCGTTCCTGAAATAGGTATGGAGGCACTAGCTGTTCTACCAGTGCATCAGAAGTCAAAGAGAACTGAGAATGCACAACGTCGAATTCGAAGGCCTTTTTCAGTGGCTGAAGTGGAGGCACTTGTTCAAGCAGTTGAGAAACTTGGAACTGGAAGGTAAGATTAGTCTTGGCCTTTGTTTTACTTTTACCCCACTTAATAACTCAGAATAATAGTATTGGCTCAATTCAGTAAAAATTGCCTTTCCACCCTCTTTTTTACTTAAGAATTGGCAAATTTATTTATTTTGCGTTTCCTTTTGACAATCTTTTTATATAGTTTCATTTTGGATGTGGAATTAGGTGGCGCGATGTTAAACTTAGCGCTTTTGAGAATGCGAAGCATCGAACATACGTAGATTTGAAGGTACAAGTGTAAAATCTTTTGTGACCCTTATGCATAACTTGAATGAATTATGGGAGAGAATTTGTCACACACTCACACCTTAGGTTGTTGGGTAGAAAACTTTTTTCTAGGATTCACCATCCATTAACTTTGTTCTTGTTTCAAGGCAACTAATTGTTTGCATATTAAGTAAACTATTTATTGGTTCATTAATGATCTCTTGCTGAGGTTCCAATTTTAATTTCGAGATATGATATCCAAAAGTATTTTATATACTCGATTTATTGATTATCACTATAGATTTTTATCTATGAAAATTTAATTATCAAAAAGTAAGATATTGATGTAATCTCAAAGTAAAAAAGAATGTACTTTCATTAGTATACTTTGGTTACCCCTTTATTTATTTAGTGTAGGAAAAGAGTATTGACATATAATTTATGCATGAGATAATGCAGGATAAATGGAAAACACTAGTGCACACAGCAAGAATATCCCCCCAGCAAAGGAGGGGAGAGCCTGTTCCCCAAGAACTTTTGGATAGGGTTTTAATTGCCCATGCATATTGGTCCCAACAACAGACTAAACAACAACTTAAGCATCACTCAAAACCTTGCCTTCTCCTTTAATAAGGACTTGACAACACAACATTCCTTTATAGATGTCTTGTTATTTAAAAGTATCATTTATCACTTTCATATTCATATTTACTACTATATCACACTTTATCTATCATGTAAAACTTATAACAAAGTGAAGCCTGTAGAGAATTTGCACATCAAGTTGTCCTCTTCAATGTCAAATGCAAGTTGATCAATTAGAAGGGAAGAGATGGATGCACCTGTTGATCATACAAGTTTAGCAAATTCAATTATGGACCCTAAGAAGTTGATAATGTTGATGAATGTAGTTGTTAGCTAGAATTTATCCATCAACTAATCACTATATAATTCTAAATGATAATGTTAAACGAATAATACATACATAAATATTAGTTATGATGACTCTTGACATAATTTACTTTTAAAATGAAACAAAATCAAATCATTATATTTTAAAATAAACTGAAAATGTTAGTAACTTTTTCCTTTTAAAAATCAGTAATTGCTTGCATGTTAGTTAAAGTACGAAATAATTATAAAACTTTATTAAGAAAACAATAAAAATTTGTACAAAGTTTCATTAAGGTTTAAAGACGAATTTTTTTGGGATCCTTTAAAAGATTTGTGGTTGAATAAACGTATAAGAATGATATAATCAGTATTAAAGTAAAAAAAATAAAATACAAAGTAACATTTGAAAAAAAAAACTTCGACTCAAAGTGAGCCTAAAATTACTTAACATGGTTACCACTTAAGTGTATAGAGCTAGGGCACAATTGTTATAGTTGGGGTGAAGCCCAATCTCTATTGGCACCATTCCAAAACTTACAGCACATTACAAGCTCAAATTTACTAACATTGACTACTATGTTAGTCATTGTACACAAAAAGTAATGTATAATCACTCTTATATTGGGGTATGTGCCAAGGATTTCAATTCAACTTTGACACATATACCATAAATGTCATACAAATGATAAATATATCTCGTTACTTTATTAAAATTTCTACCAACTTTTCATTACACATTATCTGTTTTTTATTTAAAACCTATTCACCTAAATCACTTTTGAAAAACTTAAAAATAACTTTTTATCTATCTTAACACCTACTATAATAAATTTACTTTATCTCTTTGAACATCTATTCTAATAAATTAATCCCCTCACATTTCAAAATAAAATAACTTATTCTATGAAATAAGCTTTTCAAACAAAGAAAAAAATTAATTAAAAAATTTATTTAACTATTTATATTATCTTTATAAAATTTATAATTTAATAATATAATTTATTTATAACATAATTTTTTAAAATTTTATTAAAATTTTATATTTTATAATATAAAATAAATAAAATATAAAGTTTTATTACAGAAAACCTTCTCCTAATAAAATTTATATTTATAAATTTCATATTTTATTATTTTAATTAGAAATTTATATAATATTATATTATAATAATATAATTTATTTATAATATAATTTTTAACATTTTATTAAAATTTTATATGATAAAATATACAAATAAATAAAATATAAAATTTATTATGAAAACTTCTCTTAATTTTTTTTGCTTATAAGTAAACGAATTTGAAAATTATTTTAATTAATTTGAATCTAATTATATGACGTTACCTACTCTGATCACATTCTCTGTTGTCCTTTATTACTCTAATTAGTTTGAGTCTAATTACTTTACTTACATTAATGTTAATTACTAATAATAATAATTATTTTTATTATTATTATTATTATCATAATTACACTTACGGTAATTACTTTAATTATTATTATTATTATTTCTGTTATAATTAAATTGAGACTAATAATATATTTATAAATAATTTAATTTTAATGTACATTTTTTTTATAACGGGTTAAAATTTGTTAGAATTATAAAATTATGAATGAAACTCATTAACTAAGAAGTGGTATCTACCTTTTTTCTAATAATAAATTTTAATCAATAATAAAAATTATATTAAAAAGAACGTGTTATATGCTTGATTTTTGGCTAGGAGAATGAATGTTCGTTCAAAAGTAAAAATGAAAAGATCTTGTATGAATCTTCTGCTGTGTCTATTTTTAAAGTCAATTTTATTTCAATTTTGTCATAAGAAACTCAATTTGAAGTAGAAGAAAGGTAAAAAATGCTTTTAAATACCTGTAAATAATTTTTTAAAACTTAAACTTTTATAAATTTTAATCCAACCAAACAAGTAACACTGTTATAATGTGTTTTTCTTTTAATTAATGCATGTAAAATTAAGTTTAGATAAGTTTTATTTTACAAACTGAGTTGTGAAAATAACTTTAGTATTAATTGAAACTAGTTTCAAAAAACTCAAATTAAATAGAAATGTGCCAATTTACATATGAGGAAATTGAATATAATGTTAAATTTTTTTGCACTTAAAAAATTTAGTTGATTTGATTTTAGCTCTTGAAAAAGAAATTAAATTATTTATATGATTAAAATTTTAAAAATAGGTAAAATTAATCTCTAGCCTTAATTCCATTAGCATTTTTATTAATGGCAATACTCAATGGCTTATTATATCACTATAGAGTAAAGCAGATTAATCTTGTATAATTAATTTTGAGTTAAATTAGATTTTTAATGTCTTATGTGTTTAAAATCGTTAATGATATTAGACAAGTTAATAAACAATTAAAAATATCATTTACAAAAAAATTATATGAACTATCTTGTTAGACTATTAAATTATGACAAACCACCAAAATGTTAATGTTAATATTACACAATCAAATTTTAATAGAGTCAGGACCAATTTCATCAAATTTCATCATATAAATTTTCAGAAGACCAAAAACATATTTAACCTTAAATATATTATCAAATTGGTGGTAAAAGGGAAGAAAGCTAAAGGAAGAATTCGTATGCTGAAATATCTCAAACTAATAGAAAAAAAAAAAAAAACTAACAACTAAATAACAAAAAATACATTGAATGTGAAAGCGGTAAGTCAATCATAGGATAACATTTTTTCTTGAAAGGAACAAGGAAGAAAGCCTTATGCTGGTCTTGTTTTAAACTAGGAGAAGTACTTGTGTGGATGAATTAAATATTTAAAAATCCAATTCAAATCTAATTAAATAGATATGGATTTAATTCATATTTATTTAATTTGATTTAATTATATTGAATTTTTTGAAAATGGTTTAAAATTGGTTTATAATTAAAATTTAATTTTATTTTAAATATTTTTTTTTGAAAAGGAAAATTTTATTCATTAAGACAAAATATTTATTTATCACAAGAAATGATAGACACATCGAAGTAACAAAGACAATGACATCTTACAGAATACCAATAGCGACAACTACAAAAAATAAACCCCACACAAAACAATAACACAAAGAGCAACAAATTGAAGAGTTCCCTTCAAAGAGTAAAACATTTCACCCCTTCAATCCTAGTCATGCATAAAGCTGACTGAGAAGACCACTCAAAGAAATGAAACGACTGATACCTTAAGCATCCCTTTTACCTACAACCAAGATCTTTATAAAGCCAATTGTCAAACTTCTTCTACATTAAAAGGTTCTCCCTTAAAGACTATTGTTGTTTCTTGCGAGCTAGATTCCCCATAAAGGCCAACCAAATAACACTAAATACATAAACTATTGATTTACCAACTATGTTAGGAGTACTCAGAAGGTGCTAATAACTAGACTCACACTCATCAGGTAACACAGACATATAGCCAAACCATTTATAATAGCGCATCCAGACAAGATAACTTGATTTACAAGAGAATAATAAATGACTTATAGATTTTGGCTTCAAACCACATGGAGGACATATTTCGTCATCAGGCGAGATAAATCTTCTCTTTGCTAATTCAACCTTAATAAAAATTCTAGTCAATGCTGCCTTCTAAGCGAAGGCCACAACCTTAGAGGAAGACTTTGATTTCCATAAACTTCTAAAGAATAGTGAGTTAAACTCATGAGAAACCCTACTCACTAAGCAGTACTCTTCTTTTGCAAAATACTCCCCAGGACTACTAGCGCTACCTCTCCACCCCAACCATAATTCAGATATCTCCTTATAGATATCCCATCCAGCAACTCCTCCAACTCCTTCACCCATTCAACCTCCCAACTGAATAATGCCCTTTTCCAACTAAGTCTCCATTCTCATTTGTTATTGCACCAACCCCAACCTCAAAAAGAAAATTCTCTCTTTGATTGGACAGAGCACACAACCTAAGGAACAAGGTTTTAAGACTACTAGACACCCACCACCACCCTTCCTAAAGCTTAAACAGAGACTCATCTCCTACCAAATGTTTTACCTCACTAGAGAACCACTTACTGCCCCTGCTACTGAAGTTACCTTCAAGATACCATTCCACCATTGGGACCCCCCTTTCCACTTTCCCCTTATCTAACTCCTTCTTATATCATTCCTATATCTGTCTTCCAGAACTTTGATCCACAATGCACTACCCCTCCTAAGTACCCTCTATCTCTATTATTCGAGAAGAGCCTTATTAAATGCATCAACGTCTTTAATTCCAAGCCCTCCATGAGCCATCTATGACTTTTAGATTTGCACGCTTGCTCCCATTTGATCCAAGCTACTTTGTTGCTCTCGCCCAAACCACCCTACAGAAAATTCCTTTGTATTGATTGGATAACCTTGGACACCTTCTTCAGAACCTTGTAAAAAGATAAAAAGTAAAGTGGAAAGGATGAGAGGGTGAACTTAATCAAGCAGATTCGCCCTTCCAAGGATAATTTGTTTTGTCTCCACGGTGCTAGTTTTTGCTCTCATTCTATCTAGAACTGGCTTCCACACACACTCACACCTCACATTTTCCCCATTGGAACTCCCATATAGAAGAATGACATCTGCAATATCTCACAGTGAAGAATCTTAGCAAAAGGTACAACTTCTAGAGCTTCACCCCACACCCTCCAAACTACTCTTGTGAAAATTAATTTTAAGCCTAGAGGCTAGTTTTATAGCACCTTAACGCACTCTTTAGGGTGTACACATTCTTGAGCTTCGACGATATCATAAAGATGGTATTGTTCACATACTGTTGGCTCACAACATGGATTCCTTTTCCACCTAATTTGATTCCTGATAGCAGATTTTTTTATAGGGCATTCTTAACATCCTACTAAGTCTTTTTGCTACAATTAAGAATAAGAAAAAGGTCATAGGGTCACTTTGCCTTAAACCTTTTTCCATGCAAAAATCCTGCGTAGCACTTCCATTTACTAGAATTAAATCTGATGATGGTTGAAGACATCCTTAAATCCAGTCGATCCATTTTTCTTTGAACTCGGAACATTTAAGCATATAAAGAAGGAAAGGCCAATTGACATAATCATAGGTCTTTTCAAAATCTACTTTAAATATTATTAGAGGTTTCTTACTCTGCTTCGTCTCCTGGATGAATTTGTTAATAACGAATAGACTATCTAGTAAATGTTGTCCTTTTAAGAAGGCGGTTTGGATTTCTTCAATGATTATAGACATCACCTTTTGAATTATGACAGCTAGCACCTTTGCGATGATTTTGTAGATCACCCGAATAAAGGAAATAGGCTTGTAATCCTCGAGCTTGCTAGGGCATTCTTTCTTAGGAGTCAGGGAGATAAAGAATGCATTGGAACCCCTAGGGAATTTCTCATTTTTATGGAAATCTACTAAAACCTTTCTTATATCCTTCAGCATGTCCCAGAAGTATTTCATGAATTTGATATTATACCAATCGGGTCTAGGTGCTTTTGAATTGTTACACTCCCAGACAGTTGCTTGAATTTATTCCATTGAGAATCCTCTCTCCAAATACTCTCTTTGGGAACCAGATAGACATTTAAATTTCACCCATCCAATTTGACCCCTGTTTCCCCCTAGGATTGGAATTTGTCTTTAAAAAGTTTACTTTTTAATTTCTTGTTTAACATGTAGAGGATCTTCAATCCATTCCCTTTTTTCCATCACTCCAAGCATATACAATTTGATTTCCTCCTCCTGTTAATAGATGCATGGAAAAAACGTGAATTATTATCACCTTCCTTTAACCACTTAAGCTTTGACCTCTAAGCCAAAATTGTTTCTTGAAATAAACTCCATTTTTTCAAATCTCTAGATGCTTCTATTCTCAGTCTAATTCCTTCATCTCCAAGCTGACCCTCATCTGTACTCTTGTCAAAACTAACAATCTTAGCCTTTAGATATTTTATTGACTCTTCCACCTTGCCAATATTTTTTTTACTCCAGTTTTTTATTTTTCCTTCCAACACTTTTAAATTTTCTTTGAACACAAAAGTACTCCACCTTGTAACTTCTATATTGTTGTACTTTTGTTTTACAAAATCTACAAATCCGTCACATTCAAGCCAGCAATTTACAAACTTAAAAGGTTTCATCCACAAATTTACGTTAGAATGCTTCAAAATTATTAGGCAACAATTTGAATAATCTTTATTCAGATTCAACTGAAAGCAATTGGGAGTAATTTCCAACCATTTTTGGGAAATCAGGAACCTGTCAAGGACACTACACCTTTTACTTCTTGCACTAAACCATGTTAATTGGTGCTTAACAACTGTAACCTCCATAAGTTCCATTTTACTGATAAACTCTGAGAACTCAATTGCTCCGCTCTGTGACACTCCACTCACTTCATTTTCACCAATCCTTTCATTTGGATTTCTTATTGCATTAAAATCTCCCGCTGCACACCAAATACAATTTTTAAACCATTGTTTGTATATCAACAGAGCCTCCACAATACCTTTTTTCCTAACAAGAAATAGGGAGTGTAAACATTGACAAATATTTTGTCATTTGAGTTAGACTTAGACCTTCATTTTACTTCGAGGAACCTCACACCTTGAAAAGATTCAGACACTTTAAAATCCAACGCATTCCAAATGCACAAAATCCACCTATAGATTGGCAGCAATGATTACTGTCCAACATTTGAATCACCCCATAAAGCACAACAAAGACTTCTCTCAATATTTACAACCTTCGTTTCTTCAATGTATATAAAGTTTACATAATATTTGAACACCATATACCTCTCTACCCTCCATTTATCCCTCCTCTAATTCCTCTTATATTATAAGAGAGGATATTTAACATTTTAATGTTGCAAACCTCCACCAAGGAGCAATCAATTATGAGCTACCCTCCTCTTATCTTGGTCTTCCAATTCCAACAATTTTTGCACTATTGCATCATAAGAAACACAACTAGATGCTCCTATAATATTTCCAACAATCCACAAGAATTTCCCTTCACCGCTTATTCCACCTAACCCCACAACCAATTCTATGTGAATTGTTATCGAATTTTTTTACAATTTGCGCTATTTGCAATTTTTTTTACTCTCTGTTGAGATCTCACTAGAGAGTAAAAAAAATTTCAATTCTTTTTACTCTTTGGTGGGATCCTGCCAGAGACTAAAAAACATTTTTTAGTCTCCAGTAAGGCCTGCCAGAGAGTAAAAAAAATTTAGCAAGATCCCATCAGAGAATAATTTCTTTATGTTTTTTATTGTCTATTTAAAAGGAAAATTAAAAAGTGTTCTATTAATGTGCAATTGTATTTTTTTTATTATTAATTTTAAGATTTAGTTTTAATACACTATTGTTTCAAATAAATACTATTCTAACTTCTAAAAAATACAAGTTTAAAGAAAACTTAATTAGTAGTTAATAAATTTTTTATCTTTATATTTATTAATATATAAATATATTTAATATTTCTTTGAAAAAAATAATATATAAATATATTTAATATTTCCTTGTTTATGTCTGAAATTTATTTTAAACTTTGAAATAATATTTTTTTAATTATTATTTTAAATTTGAAATAAATATTTTTTTACATCACCTAACTAACTAGAAAGAAAACTAATTAACTACCTTATAATAATTTCAAATTTATATTTAAGCAATGAAATCCACTAAATAAATTTTCTAATTATTCTTTTTAAAAGCTTATTCCGTAGAAAGTGTTATTTTATTTTGAGAGATGAGTGTGTAGAATTATTTTATTATGATTAATGTTAGGAGAGATAATTAAATTAAAAGATATTTTTATTTTTTTAAGAAAATATTTAAATAAATAGATGTTAAATAAAAATAAGATAAGTATTAAATAAAATTCCCCTAATAGATCCTTCGTTATTCTCAATTTCCAAGGAGCTTATCATGTGCTATGCCATTATCATGGCCTTGGGAATCAATTAATTTAGAAGTAGTAATAAATGGTCTTTCCTCAACCTCCAAGGCTGAGCCACCCCCTTCCGTCTACTCTCACGGCTTGGACGGCCGTCCGTTCTCCACCGCCCACGATGCAATTAAATCGACCAAATCACCTTCCCACCGAATTCTCTTCCCGTTTTGACTAAATAGAACTCCAATCATGTCCCTGTTCTCAAAGCTAATTACTTCTCCGATTTTTACAAAATTTTAATAGATTTTTTTTTTCTTATCACAGCTATATGTAATATTAAAAAAAAAATTAATTATATTTAACCACACAATTTATTTGATTTATACACTTAGGTGTGGGACATGCGCCAGAAAATAAACTGGGTATGGAATTCTATTTTTAATACACTTATGTGATATAGGTGAATGATTGAGTCCTTGATAATTTGTTTTTATATTCCTAAATTATAGGAATATCTAGTGTAAATTATTAGAAAGTAGAAATATTTAGTTATTTTAGAAGTAAAATATAATATTTCATATATTATTAAAAAAAATAAGGATAAATTCAATATTTAATAAAATATAATATTCACTAAATCTTGTCTAATTTAACTCATGAGTCTCAGTATGTTAAATACATATGATATTTTAAGTTTTATTTTTCTGTAATTATTAATAAGCTTTCACATAATATAAATTTTATTTTCAAAATTTTTATATCTTTAAGAACATAACTAAATTTTAAAACACTTTATTGATAACTCTTTGTACACAGTTTAAATTTTGAATTTTTTAAAATATAGATAAATATTTAATTAATATCTAATTAATTAGATTGATTTGTAAAATTCAAAAAAATGAATTTAGATAGGAAACCAATACATTAGAATGACTTTAAGTAATTTGATACAGATTAAATATAAATTGATTTTGTATATCGAGATTTTTTTGCTCAGCCTGAGAAGAAAATATGAGGTACTGATTCGTTAATAATCATGGCCAGAGAGAAATTTCAACTACTTAAAAGGGTTGAGTGACGTTGATTTTTTTTGTGGGTATCACATGAAAAAATCCCACTTCAAGTGAGATGATTTCTAAAGTTTGAATATTCTCATTTAAAAAATGCAAATAATTTTATTTAGCAGTTGCAAGCAAGAATCCTAACAAAAGAAGACAAAATTACACATGGTTGCAATTACATATATCTATACTTAACATAGAATTGTAGCTAAAATTTTCCGACAAATGTCAGCAAATTACAACGTGTATCAGATACATATCATAGGAGCTTACCTAAAATTTGTGCACCCACTTAAGAAGAAAAGATATGAAATTATAAGAATCCCACAAAATTAATTAAACCTTCACTTTTAATGCAATCCTTTGGTATTTATCATTTATAAAAGTGACAGCGATAAAGAGGGGTCCATATTGGTTGGTAGCATCAAAATGTCACATCAGGGACTGTGTAAGAAGAAGATATTTGTTTCTTGAAGCTTGTAAGTTGTAACTGCAAACAACGAGTCAACCATGTGTTAAACGAATTAGCCGGTGGCCGGTCGCCGACTGGCCGGTGGCTTCTGTTCCAATCTCAAGTTCATTCCCAGACTCAGTCCACATTTCAACCCCTTCAATTCTTTCTCTGTTACACCTACATTGCAATTTTTCTCACTCCATCATATATATTTATTGCTCAAGCATTCCTATCCAACTCCGAATAGTGAAAAATACATTGCACTTCTAAAAAATATATATTAACCTGTTCAACTATTTAACATGCACATACAAATCACTAGCTCTTATCGTATTTATTTTAAATTAATGGATATCATCCAATTTCTTCTAAGCTTTGCACTCTGGTGTCCAAAGTCGGAATTCATGCCTATGATGCATGAGAGCATGAAGAAGATGCAAATAACAAATGGCGTCCGACACAACATATATATATGATAAGACACAGCTGGTTTAACGATAAGTGCTTATACAAAATAGGGAATAACTGTGCATGATAACTTCCTGCTTATCTTTACATAATTTTCATCGATAGTTTTTTAGTTGAGGTTTTTTACTCAATATTTTTTTTTTAAATTCTTTGATGTCACATCACATTTAAGATATTTATAAATAATTTTACTTAAATATAATAAAAAAGTTAAAAAAAAGTTTTTTTATTAAGTTTAATTAATATATATCTTAATAGTGCATTTATGTTTAATATTAATTCGTTTAGATGACTTTTAAAGTATTAATTAATAATGTCAACAAATTTATTCTAGATGAAAGGTTGTGATTAAATATCAGTATAAAATTTTTTATACTTACAATTCACAATCTATATCTTTTTTTTATTTTTTATTTTCACATAATAGTGGTTGAAATAAAATTATTAACTTACATAGTAATGGAAAAAAATCATTTTTAATTGTTAAGAAACAATTTTTAATATAAGAATCTAAAAATAAAGATAAATATAAATTTTTTATAAGAAATTAGTTCTTCAACTTAATTACTCTGAAAGAAACTTTTATTAGAGTTTCTCTTAATAGAACTTTTCTTTCTATTACATTTTTTTCCTACACTCAAATCTAAGTCTTATTTTAAAAAATAATTGTTCCGTGTCATTTGAATTAATAATTTATTTGTCATTTTTTTATGTTAATAATTACTACTAAATTTTATTAAATAAAATTTAGTTATATTTTAACCAAATAATTTTATATCTATTTTTCCTATATTTAAGGTGAAAGAAAACACACAGTTTTATAATTTGATATATTAAATTTTATGTTAATTAATACACATAAATTAAGAAATATATAATAGATGTAAATATTACATATACCATTATTTTAATAAAGGCATAATAGGGCTAGATTATGA
This sequence comes from Psophocarpus tetragonolobus, assembly GCA_037954015.1. Lineage (NCBI taxonomy): Eukaryota > Viridiplantae > Streptophyta > Magnoliopsida > Fabales > Fabaceae > Psophocarpus > Psophocarpus tetragonolobus. Next base: position 93,437,875 of record CM075690.1, read on the forward strand.
TATATTGCTTAATTATAAATGAGTTTAATTAGTTTACACGGTCAGTGTAAAAATTTGTTAACTTTATTTATTACTATTTTAAAAATCACATAAATAAAAAGTTATGATTGAATGTCAGTGTAAATATTTTTTACAAATGTATACCAATAAAACGAATTCTAAAGAGTTAGTAGGGTAAAGAAGATTATTGCATACGACAAATTAAGTATATATATAAATACTCTCATCTCTTCTTATGATAAAAATAAAATAAAATAATTAGGAAAATATTATAATATGCATCTTACCTGTATTTTGTTTATAAGAAAATTTTCCTTATCTGATCACTTAATGAGTTACCAAACTGGATGATGGTTTCCAAACTGGATTGTATAAGTATACACAATTAAAACCTGTGGAGAAGATCGAGTAAGCTTTTTTTTACGGTTTAGGATTTTTTTTTTTTTAAATAACAAACTCATTGCATTTCAATCAGAACATTGTTTTGAACTTTTGATACTAGGTGGTAGGTAATAGTTAAGTTAAACAATTAAATTGTTGTTCAAGCCTTATATTACTACTATAAGTATCAAACTCTTCTCTACGTACTTAAACAAAGTGCTAATAAGTGAGTGATATATATATATATAAAATGTGTGTGTGTTTTGCCTTTAAAAAACCACTTTCTTTTAAGAAAAAAATAAATAAAAACATACTATTTTATAGTCTAACTACAACTAACTTCCAGTAAAAAAAAAATACAATTAAGTCTTTTAATCAGATAGTTTTGTCAAAGAAAATTATTTTAACATAATAAGGTGTATAGTATTTTTTTAACAAGTGTGCATCACCAAATATTTTTTTTTTATTATTATTGTATGAGCTTTGGTTATTAGTACGATTGTACGAATAGTACTAACAGTTGTTTTTAGTTATGGTATGGGGTTTTGGTCATTTTTGAAAGTCAATTAGTGTTTCTTCAAAGGAAAGCAGATTTTTTATCTCATCTTAATTGTTAATAAGGTCGTAGATGAGGTGAGAAATAGCTGAAAATACTTATAACATGTTATGAAATTGATGGGGTTTGAAGTGAAATAGATTCAATTTTGGGGTGAAATAAATACTATGGATTTAGGAATGTAAGAACTTAGCAAGAATATCAATTCTGTTGAATAATAGTTCAACATTAGAGTTTGAGGTCGGTAAGGACTTTAGACAAATGGACCATTTATCTCCTTTTTTTTTGTTTCTCATCGCAATTGAGGGATTAAGCCAACTAGTAAAATTGGTAAGGGTGAATTTGGAAGGAGTACACCATTGGACGGGACAGACCAGTTGTATCCAATTTATATTTTGCGGATAATACTTTGTTGTTAGCGCAGATGCATTAGGATTCAATCAGGGTTATGAAAGCGGTGCTGCTAAATTTTGATCTAGTTTCGGGGCTCAAGGTTAACTTCCACAAAAGTTAGGTTATTGAGGTGAATATGCACGAGTTAAGCCTAACTCAAGCATCAATCTTACTTAATTGTAGGGTGAGTTGCATGTCGTTCAAGTACTTGGAAGTTGTGAAAACCGGTCTTGGAAGTTTTGAAGAAGTATTTGGCAGGATGGGAGAATAAATATGTGTCCATCATAGGGAGAGTGGTGTTCCTCAATGTAAGCACCAGTTTAATTAATAGGTTATTCATGGAAGGAAAATAAATATTATGGAGAATTAAATATTTAGTTATATTTAATTTAATGTGGTGAAGGGAATTATATTTAAATTTTTACTTAAATTATTAAGTGAAAAAGTAGTATAAATAATATTAGGATTTTGGGATGTTACATTCAAAGCTTTATTGTTTGTGCTACCAATCTACTTTCTTTCTTTCTTTAAGGGTCCTAAAGGTATCCTTTCTTAACTCTAATCTATGTTTTCTAATTTCTTATGGCCAATATTTAAAGCTAGTAGGAAGGTTAGGTGGGTGTCTTGGAAGAGAATGTGTCGATCAAAGAGGGAAGGTAGTTTGGGGTTAGAGATATGAGAAAATATGAAGGTGTAGATGGATCGTGGGAAAAGAAGGGTGGACATTATTCCCGGTGATGGAACGATTTGAATTTCATTGAAGAGGAGAAGAGGGGACCAACAAGGTGGTAAGAAGTAATGACCATAGAGAAATTGGGGATGTAACTGACATTAGTTTTTTGTGTGATAGGTGGTTGAGGGACTGTAGTCTAGAATAGGACTATAACTGCCTGTTTAGGTTAGTGGTGAACAATAATGTGCCAATGAAGGATATGTGAGATGAGGGGAAAAATAGGTGGAAATAGTAATTATGTAGGGAGTTATTTCCTTAGGAGACAATATTGTTAGAGGACTTAAAGGTTAGAGTGGGGATGATTGTTTTTTCTGATGGAATCAAGGATTAGTGGTTATGAGCAACAAGATCAGGTTGTTACTCTATCTCATCAAAGTACGAGGTTCTCGCAGCAGACACATGTTATCAAAAGGATGAGTTCTTCAATCTTATATGGCTGAAAGGTATCCCTCACAATATTCAATTTTTAAATTAACAGTTCTACTGTTTTTTTATAAGATTTATTTAGTTTAAAACAATGTTATATTTTCTTAAAAAATTATCATAATGCACTTTCTTTCTTTTCAATAGTTTGTTATTAAAACTTTAAAATATTTTTAACAAATTAAAGAATATTATTTAATATAAAAGAGGAATAAATAGTACAAAAAGTGTCTTCTTAATAATATATAATTATAAGATGATTCATGTGTTTAAGAGATAAAATCGTCTAACACAATAAAATTATCTAAGAAAAAACTTTCAGTCCCCCTCAACAACACAACACAACATTCATAGTTTATTCTTTGTGATAATATGTTATTAATTTCATTGAAGCACGTCATTCTTATAAACTTATATTATTTTTAAATGATTTTTACATAAGTGTTTTAAAGACACATATTAATTTCTTAAAAAATTAAAAAATTAATTATTTAAAAATAAGAAGTTTAGAATAACCTATAAAAAATATAGAATTTTCGGTTTGATTAAAAAAAACGCTTTTTAAGATAAAAAATCTTATTCATTAGATTCATTATTTTAGATTTTTTTACCAACAAATGATTATTTATTTCGAGTTTTTCTTAAGTATGTTTTAATAACACGAGTTATGAAAAATAATTACAATTTTTTTAAAAAATATTCTAAAACAGTTGAAAATTTTGTTACTATTTTCCAAAATCAGTAATGGTAATGTAAATACACGTGGAGTACAAAATAGAGTCTTCATTTAAACTGACAATAATATTTTCTTGGAAAAAAAGTATTGAATCTTTTAGAAATAAATGGAATCTTTAAAAAATAAATGGATTCTTAGCAAAAAATTAATATAAGAATTGTATAGGAAGAGATCCCCAATAAGTTTGGACCAACTAGAAGAGTTGAGCCAATGTCCAGTACAAAAAATACTCGACCTTATATCCTACTCAGTGGGGGAACCCACCATGTTATGTCATACTACTTGAAAAAACTAATATGGTAAAACTTAATTATCCATTATTTATTATCTCTGGCTATCTATTATCCACAATTATCTATTATCTTTAAGATATCTAGGGAGATAAATAATGAAACCAATACCAAATTATCTATTATCTGTTATCTCTAATTTCTTTTTCAGGTAAAAATATATCCAAATCATCATGGCTCAAATCCAGAAAGGTAACACTATAAATAATAGATCACTTTACAAGTTTGATCACTTAATAATATATATTATTCTCACTGATATTTGATAACATATTTGATCTGACCTAAAGTCGAGCTCACATTGACTTAAGCGTTGTTGGAGTGTCATTGCAAGTAACTACTTGTGCCCACTAGACCTACATGAGCACCAATGATCACAAGTTAATAAAAGAGACACATTTAGACATGGATACCTATCAATTGGTGCGAGTCATTTCAACTATTACGGGAAATATTTGTACCCTACCAATTTTTGTAGATTCAAAACTAAAATAATTTATATGTTATTTCATGTTGTGAGTCTAATTTGTATAAATATTTTATTTTTAATTTATTATCTTTATAGTTAAGTGGTTAAATTTTACGATTTTTACTTCTAGTTAATCATATCGTATTTGACTGGTTATATGAAATAATACATGTTTAATTTAAACTTCACAAAAAAAATGTTTAATTTAAAATTATGCAAGAAATGTTATACGAAATTCATCGGAATATTATTTAGTATATTTTTACATATTATTTAAAATAGTAACAAAATTCATCGGAATATTATTTAAAATTACCATATGTATAACACAGTTTATGATCAATTTAAAAGAGGAAATTGTTTCTTCAAATGAATTCACGTAATCAAGTAGTACGGATTCCATACATAAAAAATCACCTTTGATTTCAATTAGTTATTAGAATTGTTTTATTTTTAATTAAACCAATAATATTAAGGTTTGTGTTTCGTAAAAAAAAAAAACAAACCTTTATACAGTTGTACTATAGATTCTCGTACCATTTAGCTGTACGGGAACTACGGTAAATAATGGGAAAAATAGTTATCTTTCTTAATTAATTTTTTTTAACTACATTTTTTGTTCATGAAAATAATTTTGTGACTACTTTAGTTAATTAGCCAATTAATTTTCTCTTTAATAAAAAGGTGAATGTATTGAAAGATTATAAAATCCAATAAATGCAAAATACAAAAACTACATTAAATTTATTTTTATGTAAAAATATCTTTAGAATAATAAATATTAATTGATAGGAGTAAATACAGGTTGAGTTAGGTCGAGTTTAGATAAACTCATGATTCAACCCAACTGAATTTTTATTTTTTCCATTAAACCCAATTCAATCAAATTCACCCTTAAACGTCTTGAATTGCGTTAATTGAGTCACAATTTTTTAAAATATATTTTTTTTTAAAAAAATTAGGCAGTTTCTTTTAAGACTCCCTTATTTTCTATTCAAAACCCTTTAATGTTTATAATTTTGTACAAAACTCTAAAACACTTTCACTTTCTTTTATTCTAAGCTTTTTGACGAAACATCACTCATTTTAAGGCTGCATGCACACTTTTACCCCTTTCTTTAAAAGATTACATTGGTCTCTCCATTTTGACAAAACATCACTCACTTTTATTCTAAATTTTTTGACAGAACATCACTCATTTTGAGGCTGCACACGCACTTTTACCCACTTCTTTGAAAGATTACATTGGTCTCTCCATTTCGCACTCTTCGAACATATATATTTTTTCACCTCTATTTTTAGGAACTTCATCTGCCATATATGTGAAAAGAGAGTGAATGTGCTCTTTCAAAGAGCTGAGTAGAGGTGTGTGTTCAAACGTAAAACTAAGTGATGCTTTGTCAAGAAACTCAGGATAAAAGAAGGTGAAAGTTTTTTGGGATTTTGTAGAAAATTATAAACATTAAGGGGTAAGAATAACTAATGAGGGGATGCGAAAAGAAATTTCCAAATATTTAATAATTAAAACAAAATAGACTATATCATTGTTGTGATATAAAAATAAATAATAAATTATAGTTACAAATTGTATATAAAAATTAAAATAAATTAAAATTAGTACATAACTAAACTATCAAGCAAAATAATTAAGGAAATATTTGTCTAAAATAAAAGTAAACGCAATTTGTCTAAGTTAACCAAACATAAAAATAGACACAAAGTATACAATTTATCCTACCTAACACAACATGATATCAAAAGAAATAAATAATAGCAAAACATAAAATTCAAATAATAATAAGAATAATAATAATAATTTAATATTATAGTCAGATTGAGTTAAGTTTCGAGTTCAACTTACTGAACTCATCACTCAATCTGTCGTGAATTATGTTTGATTGAGTTAAATCAGGTTTCATGCGAATACTAGAAAATTCAACACAATCTATTTAGGTTAGATTGAGCCTTCAGGTTACTCAATCCAATTAACACCCCTATTAACTAATAATACTCAAATTTAAAAGAATGGAAAATGAATTAAAAGTAAATAAATTCATTTATTAAATGGATGGAAATTATAATTTTTTTTTAAAAAAAATAATGAAATTCATTAACTAGAAATAGAGATGCTAATAATTTATAAAAACGTGATTGGTCAACTAAGATTAAACCCTGCATTAATAATTAAGGTTATTTCTATTTTACTAAAATTTTTAACAACTCTACATTAAACAGGTTATTTCCAAATTGAAACTCATCATCAAGACATAACTTTATGTTTACTAGGGTTCATCTTCTTATCTTACTTATATTTAAAATAATAAATTAATAGCAACAAGAAATTGGTTTTTACTATTATTATACGTATAACATAGTTTATGATAAGTTTTAGTTTAATAAAAATTCATTGAGTTTGTTAATTTACTTCCTCTGTCTCATGACAAGTGTCTATATAAAAACAAAAGACTTAATTATGTTTTTCATTTCTGAAATTTGAGATGAATATGGTTTTGATTCCTAAATTTAAACAGATACATTTGAGTCTCTTAAATTTTAAAAAATAACAATACGTTTTCAGTCCCTAAACATTAAATTATAAGGAATAAAATTATTCTTTTTTTTTTTTTTAAAAAAAAGCTCCTAAATAGAAATTTTGAGAGGCAAAAATTGTATATTTCAAATTTAAGGACCAACTTTTAAAAAAAAATTGAGGAATCAAAGTCGAATTTATCTCAGAACTTAAAACATAATTGAGAAAAAGAGTCTCGATAAATTATCAGCTTAGTTTTTCTATACATAACATTAATCTTTTCATTTATACCCTAATAATATTTTATAGAATTTTGTTATATAAGCTGCATTATTCCTAATAAAGAACATTTATAAGAAGATTAATTTTTTAAGGTTCCTATCCTCTTTTATTTTTTTATTAACTCTTCTTATTTGGTCTTTACAAAAAAAAAATACTTATCATGGAATGGAAGAATATTATAAGGGTATTTTTTTATCTTAATTGTATTCATTAGATGTTAATTGTCCCTAATTTAAGAATTATTGAATCCAAATGTTTGTTTCTGAGTTTTGCTATAAATGAAGGTATTTGATCCCATTTTTTGTATAATTTTTTTGGTAATTAAAGATGGAAGAAGGAAAACATTGAAAGAATTATGAAGAAATGAAAAAGAAAGAGAATGTGTCACATTCTCGCTCAAGCTAGTAATTTCTCTCTTGGACGAGATTGATCCAGAGAAAGGAGGTGCATTAGGGCATTCTCACTCATGCGAGATCATTCTCGCTTGAGCGAGAATTGTCCCGAGAGCAATCTATTTCAGGGGTATTCTAGCTTAAGCGAGAAATATCTTGCTTGAGCGAGAGAACCTTTCTTCAAGTTGAAGTACTCTTTTCACTTGTTTTCAATGCTTGATTCTATTTGATCAATAGATTTTTTAATTTGGTTTTTAGAATTAACTGGAAAGTATTTCTGAAAATCTGTTTTGAACGAAATTACTTGATATGTTGCATTACTAGGAATAAATTTCAATATATCAATTGTTTTATAACATCTGATTGTAATGTGGTTAATCTGTTAAATATTTGAAGAATCGATTTTTAAGAGATTTTTCTTATGAATTTTATACTTGAGGGATCATTATAAATGATTTTTTTATATTGCATCAATATCAATTGTTTCAAATGCTATATCTATTTATTTATCCAGAATATAGATGAGTGAGATAGATGAAATTTAATCTCAGTTTCTTCCAATGGATTATCTTTATCACATTTAGCTTGTTACTCTTCTAATTTTATTATGCGCTTTAATTTATCTTACTATATTCGAGCATGAGCAAATCCATTATATATACATATACTTAATGAGCATTGTGACTCTGAATTTTAATTGAAATCATTTCTCGTGAAATCGACACTCTTACTTATAAAATTATTATGCTGTAGGTGATTTTGCTATGCTTGCCAAAGTTGAACAAAATATTACTTATTGTTCCATTTTAGTTTGTGATATTGATTTTAAATTATAAGTATATAAGGCTGCACTAAATATTCAAAAAAACAAAAACTATCGTCTACTATAATTCAATAAATAACTAAAACAAAAGGAGAAACATACTCATAATTTCATACAAAAAAGTGAACTAAAATAAATTAGAGAGATTGATTAACTAAGTGAGCAATTAGAGAATTAAAACATGGTCCATGCTTTACATGGTGAAAAAAAAATCGATTCAAAAGAAAAATAAAATAATAAAAAGAAGTGAAGAAAAAAAATGTAAAGACATTATCCTGGATGGATAAGAATATTGATAAGGAAAGGATGAAACATATATGTAAATTTTTTTAAATTGTAAATTTTACTAATTTAATTGTTGAATCTCTTGTTCTTATTAATTAGACAGTGTATTTAAAGTTTTATGTAATTTTAAAATTATTTAATATTTCATCATATAACTAAATTTTAACATATATGATGTATGATATTTTTTTTTTGTTGATTATCCTTATAGGAGTTAAATATAGTGTCAAAAGGTTTACAATAATTTACCTATCCTATTAAATTAATTGAGTTAAACCCCTTGCCGATATTTACAATTATGTAAATATCTATTATGACATAAAATATCTAAAAAAATTCAGATTATGTGAAAAATTAATATACATTTTCATTAAGATAATATCGTGAAATTTAATGGTTGGATTAATTAAATTTACATCCTATGCCAAATCAAGAAAAATATAATTTGACCAACTTGGATATATAGTCAATTGTTTCACACACTCATTTGGATAGCCAATTTCTTTTTTGGAAGGGATAGTTACTTATATATGTTTTTTCATAAAAGGTAAATAGTTTTAGAGCTTAGTGTAAAGAATTTTAAACTAACACTCAATCACAATCCTTAATTTATAGTAAATTTGTTAATTTTACATTATCAGTGTATACTAGTTAAACTCATAGTTTTATTCAATAATTGCAAGATATTCTCCAATCACAACACATAACCAGGGGATGTTCCCATAGTTAAATACATAAGATACTACATATATTCAATTGCCTATAAAAAAAACTACATACATTTAATTAGATGCAAATTCAATTCACACTACGGATTTTGATCAAAATACAAAATAATACGAGTCTTCTCTCAACTCCCCACAAGTTACCCATTTCCTACCCTATAAATACAAAAGGTAGTCAACCAAATAAATACACATAATATTTTTACCATTTGATAATCTAACAAGATTAAGATGTTGTCACAAATGATAGATACAATCTGACAACAGAGGCATGCAAGTATCCAAGTCAACGATATTCATCTAGACTTGATATGATGGTTTACATGAGAAAATTAAATGTGATGCAAATTGTGGTTTTGAGTGAAAAATAGGATAAATATCACCATCTAGAATGTGAATATTCCTCTTTGTTTGTTTCACCATTGTTGGAATTTGATTATGAGCAACTCTTCAAGCAATCATATAGAGATCTTTGAGGGCACTCTTGGTTCCCAGATCACCTTGAAGATGGAAGAACTTTGTACTTGTGGGTTACTATAGATTGCATTATAAGTCCCTTTTACTGAAAACCCATTTTTTTATGTCAACATTACTCATTAGCTCCCACCTATATTTCACACCTTATTTCAAATGCACCATATCAAGGACCCTTTCTAGCTCACTCCCTAATCATTCTCCCAGTCAAGAAGTGTTGTTCTATATCTTTTTCATTTATCTGCACATCATTCCCCTACTTATAAGATAAGAGTTGTCTTTTGACTAGATAGAGCAAATAACCTAGGAAAGTTAAACTTAAGGCTACCTAATTTCCACCATCATTCCTCCCAGAGCTTGAACATTGAGTCATTGTCTGCCATTGTCTTCATGCCGACTCTAAAAAATTTTCCTTCTCTCTCTACCTAAAACATTTCCTTTTCCCTACCTTGATGTTACATGCACTATATATTTCTACCATTTTGAAGCTCCACTTCATTGGTTAGATTGAATTTTACTTCCAATGTACGCATACTTAGATGGTAGGATCCTTACTAAAGAGAGTCTTCTCCATTTAAGATTAGTCACCTCTATTTACCAAGCATTACTTTATTGAAGTTATTCATATCTTTTATGCCCAAGCCATCTTGATCCTTTTGTTTGCAAACAAAATCCCCATTTAATCTATGCTAATTTTTTTTCTTCTAATTTAACTCACAAGAATAACCTCACAATCTCTAAATGGATTGACACACCTTCTTCTGAATTCTATATAAAAAAGGAGAGATAGAGAAAATAGTAGATTTGATTAAAACCCGTACCCTTTCCCTTAAGGAACGATTTTTCTGTTTCCAAACTAACATTTTCACTGTTAATTTTTCTAAAACTAGCCTCCAAACTCTCTCACATCTCATATTAACCCCATAGGAAAACCTAGATAAACGACAAGTGCATTATTTTACAATTTAAAATTCCAGCAATGTACTCCAACTCCTAGCTATCCATTTCTACACCACCCATATTGCTCTTTTGAAACTTTATCTTTAAACCAAATGACGTTTCATAGTACTATAAGATGCTTTTAAGAGCAAACAATGCCATAATTAAGGTATCATTAGCATACTGATAGATCACAACATGGAACTCCTAGACCTCCTACCTCCTTCCTATTATACAGGAAAAGATATTTTTATAATTGCTTCCTTAACAAAACTCTTAATACTTTCCACAAAAATAAACAACAAAAAAAGAGTTGTTGGATCACCTTACTTTAATCCCTTTAATTAAGAATTCTTCAACAATGCTTCGATTGATTAGTTGGTAATTGTAGGCAACATTTTACTTTTATATATATATATATATATATAGACACACTTATGTACGTATATTTCACACTAAGAATATTTAGAAAGCATATTAAGCGAACATTTCTTATTTTAAGAATGTGAAAGTTTAAATTTGGACCATATAACTATTAAAATTGAATTTGATTCTCGTGAGAAGCTTTAAAGATAAAAGTAAATAATAACTATTGATTAAAAATAAATAGTTAAGATTTTTTATAAAATCAAATGTGTATATTATAAAATCTAAAATTAATAATAATTTTAACCATTAATTTTCAAATCACTTGTTATTGATATCTTCTATTGCACTTTACAAAAGCTTGAAAGATTCAAATTAAAAAATATTTAGCGGTTATACTATCACTTAAATATAAGTTTGTGTAAGGTTTTATGTATTATAGTTATTATTTTATATTATATATCTTAAAATTATCTTTTCACAAAAAAACAATGATTAAAATTATCATTATCACTAAGTAATTTTAAATTGAAATAATTTAAAAATAAAGAATATCTTATTAACCAATATCACAATGATACTGTTAAACAATTAGAAAAAGAATTATTAAAAATAATATGTGAGCCCAATTAAAAAACATAAACAATGTATTTTTTATGCATGCTAATAAAATACTTTCGATTTTAGTTTCTTAACTTGTTTTGTTTCGTACTACTTAGCATTTGGCTAATAAATATAATATATTAATATTTAATGATATTTATGGTATTTTATTTATTTATGTATTTTGAAGTACTATTTAATAATTAACATTTGTATTAAAAAGTAGTATCTGGTTAAGATTTTTTTTAATGTTTGTATCTCAAATTGTATATCTCCTTAAGTGAATTATATTGAGTCATTGATATAGATGTTATAATTGCTCTTTATATTTGGGTTAATTATGTTAAGTAATGTCTATGCTTTTCAAATTTGGATTTTTAATCCTTACCAAAATGTTGATGGGTAACTATCTCCGAACTTATATTTCGTTAGACAGCTTATTCCACCAAAATATTATAATATGCTATAAATTTCTTAAACATTACATAAGGAGACGCTTTTTCTTTAACGTTTGTTTAGAGTTTTTGTATTTTATTTTTAGAAATCTAGGAATAACAAAACTAAAAGTGATATATTTGAGTAAATTTAAAATTGTATTGATTATATTTTGATATTTTTAAAAATATTTTAAAAATAATTTAAATAAAAGATAGAAGTTACATGTGTATTTATAAGTAATTTCTAATATTCATTGGGAAATCTAACTTTTCTATCTATTTACCATAAGAATAAAAAAGTAGGAAAATGATAAATTAAAACATTCACAACAATAAAAAATGTCACGAGTTGAAACTTTAAAACTTGTCACAAATATAAAAATATTACATTCTCATGTGTTTTAGATGTGATATTTTAATCCGTGAAACAAATGGATGAAAATCCTCTATGTCAATTTCGTATCTTATTTTATGTCTTAACCCATAAATAAATATCATGTTATTTAATGAGTTATATAATATATAAAAAATTTATAAAAAGAAAATTCATTAAATAAAATCATGTTTATTAATTATTGGTGGGGATAAAGAATGCTACACGAACATGGGACAGAAGATTTCCTTATGAAATAAATACCCTCTTGTGTATATTACTTCTCAAAATTAATTAGGTGTAAGTCAACAATGATTTTAAGGTTTGTTAACTTATCTATACTTATTTTTAAGAATGTGTATTTTAGCAAGTTATAACTACAACTTTTTTAAATACGCATAAAGTCATTGTAAGTTGCATTATTTGAAAAAGTTATTATCTTTTCGTTTTAAATTATTTATTTTAAGGATATTACAATAATTTAATTTTCAATTTCATATCAATATTAAAAATAATAGACAATTGAATATTAAAATACTTAAAATTCAAATAAAATCTCATTTCATCAATATATATAAAAAAAGTATTTATCACATCTTAAAATATTTTGATTATGATAACTACCATAAATGTCATTATCATCGTTATCGTTATCATTAGCGCTATCACTGTTCATTACCATGGCCGTTATTATCGTTTCTACTAGGAAAAAAATTCGTGTTTTTCTATACCTGCTTCATTGTCATCGTTAAAATAGATAGTTATACAAATGATATAAATGGGTACGTGACATGCACAAGTACATGTTTTTTTCTACTTGTTTCTTAACGGACATATGTATGAGTATCATAATACCTACACATGTGGATACCCGTTAAACTAAAATACTATATATTTAAGTTGAAGAAGATAATAATTTTACGAAATAAATCAAATTAAAATATTAATTGTTAAATTTCATTGATCTTAATCTTATTTTTTTTATGAAAACTTCATAATTAATAAAATCATTTTAAAATATTGATAATATAAAACAAAGATTCTATTTATATTAAACTTTTGTGTGTGTGTGTGTGTATATATATATATTATCTATTTTAGATCTAATTAATCTTGTAGAAAATATTATATTTTATTTGCATATTTTTCAACAAATAAATAATTTATTTTATAAAACTTCTTATAAATTTTTTAAATATTCGTAATAATAAAAAAACTCACAAATATTTTTATAGTGGGTACTTGACAGGTTTTTAGCATGTGGCTGATAGTTATTTTTCGAGTCGGATAGCGGGTACCACTATCTATACACACCTCGCCCTGTTGTCATCATCACCAACCACAAGGACAAATCCAAGGGGAATAAGGCCATCATCGTGTCTCTCCCTTAAGGATCCTTTATATGTATCAAAAATATATTGTAAAAATATTACAATAAAAAAATAAAGTATTGCATAAATGTTTATTTATTTTTTTAGTGAAGTCACTATCTATAATTTACAATATAATAAATATGTTATAAAATTTATTATTTATTACACTTATTTGTTACAAATTAAATATTTAAATAATTGTCCAAAAAAAGTTTTTGGCCTCCCCTTTCATACACTCTTGGATTTGTCCCTAGTCAGCACCACCACTATAATTGTTGTTGTGCGATAACAATGACCATGATGGCGGCGATAATAACACCTAATGTAATCCCTGTGATTTTCTTCCTTGATGAGGTATCCATGGTGAAGTGAAGTGTAGAAGAGGTTAGAAATGGAGGTGATATGTGTTATTCTAAGAAGGAGATAAGACTTTATGCCTGCCATAAGGGAGAATTTCTTAATAAAAGCTAAAAGAGGAGCTCCTTTATGAAGAAGAAGAAACTCGACCAAATAGAGGAGAAAACCCTTACTCAAGAAACTCAAATTCTATTCAAAATTATGAAAGGTATAAGATAGGAGGAGAAAGAGTCTATTTATAGAGTGAGTAATGGTTGGGTGGGATTAGATTAAGGTAAGATTAACAAGGATTAATTAACTCAAAGAGTCAATTAACTCAAGGTTACTTCTCCTTAAGGAAACCGCATCCACTCTTACAACACATGTGTGTTGTTCTCTTGCTCCCTTGGACATGTAAACAAGAAGATATGTGAGGCTAATGTGTTGGTCATGCTTTGTTAGTACTTGTGGGTGTGAATCCAAGAAGGGGGTGTGATGTTATTAACCCACACAACCTCTTCTATTATGCAAGCTTACTTTTCACACACACACTATATGCTAACTATTGCACTCATAAAATAAAAGGGATTGAAATTCTTTGTCCCCCCAATTTGTGTCTCATTTTTTGTCTTCACCAATTAAGAAATCTCATGTCATTTATGAGCTACATAAGAGATAAAAAAAATTATAAAAAAATTCTTGATTTGTGGCAACATGAAATGAAACACAAATTGGAGAAAAAGGATTTTCATATAAATAAAAGAAAACTCAAATACAATGGTTAACAAAAAGGGTAAACTATAAGTGTTAACCCGTTAAGAAAGATAAAAACAACACAAATACAAGGAAAGTCCTAAACCTAATTTATACAAAGAAAGTTGATTTTTTTTTTTTGGTATCTTTCCAAAGGGTCCATGGGTTAAATGTCAGAATTACGTCAACACTAATTGTGATGGTAACAATAATAATGATTGCGGTGATGTCGATCACGATGATAATAATGATTATAGAAGTTATGGTAGTTGAAATATTTTAAGATTTGATAATTAAAATATTTATTTATTTATTTTTCATTTTATAAATCATAATCTAAAAGTTAATTTAGTAGTAAATTACTATATATTCTTAAAATAAATTATTTAATATAAAACATAATATTTTTTTAATGCTCACTAAATTTCAAAACGCACTTCAACTATAAGATAAGGTTGTGTGGATTAGCAAAATAGCAAATGTTTGTGGTGTTTACTAGTGCCAAATATTTTATTAAGTGTTTTTGGGTTAGCAAATTATAATGAAAATGATATTGTTCGGTAACATATTTTAGTTAGAACAAGATAATATATATATATATATATATATATATATATATATATTTAAGATTTGATAAAATTGTTTTAAAATTGAAGACCAAAATGATGTTAGTTAATATTTTGATTGGTTCATTTTGAATTAATTTGCATGAATGAATAATGTACTAACCATATGATCGAGGTAATTTCGAGTTCGAAGTGATTTTCGACATCACCTTTGTTACATCTCAACCATACATACGAACATGGCAGTTTAATAAGATAGATTAACTTAATTTTATAATTAAAAGACTTAAATATCATTAACATATTATTGAATTTTTACTAGTCTGGATCATGGACCATGAGCCCATGCCCATTCTTATAAATAAGGAGGTAAGAACATAGTAAGAGTGGTTAAACATTCATTATTCTTACACTTGTTTCAACTTAAGGAAAACATATAATTGACCTGCTATCAGATTTCATTTCATCTAAATACTCATATATTGTTATTGGATAAGAAGTAAATAACATTCATAACAATTAGCGAAATATGTATAATTAGTATTAACTTGTATTATTTACTATTGATAAGATCACGTGAATCACACTGGTGTCACTCTTGGCTGACAAAAGCTAAGAACAGGCGTACACACCAAAAAGAGAGCTAGCTAAGTTGGCACTTCTGGATAGATGTTCCATATCCACGTGTTGAATTTGGTTGGTTATTACTTGTATATTAAGCGTTGGACAATTCTATATCGGCAGGATTGCTGCACGTTGATAATTTCTCCTTTTTCTACAAAAACTGTAAAAGCCACAGGATTGAAGCTTCCTACCACTCAAGCAGGCATTGCTTTGGTACGCTAACTATTTGATCTCCTCTGCCTAACTTGTATTTTATTTTAGATTACTGAAACAATAATTGTTGTATGGTGGTGTTGGGCAATAAGAATTAATTAGTATTGTGGTTGTAAATTGTAATATATAGATGGAGAGAAGTGATGAAGAATCGTGGTTGGAGGAGAATGATTCATCGGCAGTCCTTAGCTACATAAAGCAAATGCTGATGGAAGAGGAAGAGGAGAAGTACAGCATGTTTGATGATTCCATAGCCATCCAACTCCAAGATACGGAGAGATCATTTTATGAGGTTATGAGTTGTAAAAGCTATCCTCCCAGCGTAGAGAGCCCTGAGCAAAGTCTCTCTGGCAGCTCCGGTGATTTTAGTATTACAAGCAGTTGCGGTAGTAACAGTACTATGAGCAGTGCCGAGTCTCCCTTTCCCCTTGACCCCGATCCCTCCACGCTTCCTATTCCTTCTAACCTTGGATTTGGATTCTTGGACAATCCCCTCGCTGAAATTTTTGAGACTGCTATCCCTCAGCCATCCCTTTTGTCTTCTTTCACAAAGGCTCCTTGCCCGTTGGTAATTAAGACAGAAACTAGTGTTGAAGGAGATGCAGATGGGAGAAGCAGCACATCATACATGGATGAGACTGAACTATCCGATTTGTTTGATAAAGTTCTCCTAGGCACTGGGTTAGGGAAAGGGACACCTCCTAAGACAACCCTTCACCAAACACACATGTTGTCCTGTGGAGATGTTTTGGAAAGTGAGGAGGAGGTTGTGGATCTGAGGACACTGTTGATGCTATGTGCACAAGCTGTTGCTTCTGATACTCCTTCTTTTGCTACGCAGTTAGTCAATCAGATTAAGCAGCATTCTTCTCCAATGGGGAATGAAACTCAGAGGCTTGCACATTACTTTGGAAACGCGCTTGAAGCTCGCTTGGATGGAACTGGTTACCAGGTTTATTGTGCTCTATCCTCCAAAAGAATCTCTGCAAAAGATATGATAAAAGCTTACCATGTATATGCTTCAATATGCCCATTTGAAAAGCTAGCAATAGTTTTTACCAACAATTCAATTAAACCTCTAACCCGAGTTGCTCAAACAGTTCACATCATAGACTTCGGTGTCCGCTATGGCTTCAAGTGGCCTAAACTTATCAGTAGTCTATCAACACGTCCTGGTGGGCCACCCAAGCTACGAATCACTGGGATAGATCTGCCACAACAATCTGGTTTCAGGCCAGAAGAGAGGGTGCTGGAGACTGGGCGCAGACTTGAAAATTATTGCAAGCGTTTCAATGTTCCATTCGAGTTCAATGCCATTGTACAGAGATGGGACACCATCAGAGTTGAAGACCTCAAGATAGAGAAAAACGAATTTGTGGCCGTGAACTGCATGTTTCAGTTTGAGCATCTGCTGGACGAGACAGTAGTGTTGGATAATCCCAGGGATGCTGTTTTGAGGTTGATCAGGAAAGCAAATCCTGACATATTCATACATAGCATTGTGAACGGATCCTATGATGTACCATTCTTTGTGTCACGGTTCCGGGAGGCTGTCTTTCATTACTCTGCATTGTTCGATATGCTTGAGAGCAATGTTAGTCGTGAAGATCCCATGAGGTTGATGTTTGAGAAGGATTTGTTTGGAAAGGAGATAATGAACATCATAGCTTGCGAAGGGTGCCAGAGGGTGGAGAGACCCCAGACGTACAAGCAATGGCAGCTTCGGAACATGAGATGTGGGTTTAAACAGCTTCCTGTGGATCACAAAATTGACAGGTTAAGGGGTTGGTTGAGGGATGATGCGTACAACACTAATTTCATGCTTGAGGTGGATGGCCACTGGGTGCTACAAGGTTGGAAGGGTCGAATTCTACGTGCTTCCTCTTGTTGGGTACCCGCATAGCATAGTAAGCCTTGAACATTGTTGATTCTTCCAAAATCTACTCTTACCCACAAACACAACAATACTCCTACTCTCCTTCAATCTCACTACCCCATTTGTTGCTTCATCTCAACATTATGTGTTACTTTCTTTCAATGTGTCATCACATGTTTACTACTTACATATCTCACAATTCAACCAATATAATTCACCACCGTAAACAATATTCTTATCGTCGGTATATTGTCAACAACAAATGATAGAATTATTAATTAACTTACCTCTGTTGTGTTTGAATTATTCCTAACAGTTGCACCTTACTTTTTTTATCTATGCACAAGGACAAATTTCACCAAGTTGTGGGATTGGAGGATGTGAACCTTGACAGGTCAATCACCAGTCTTAAAACATATTTTAAAGTATTGTCTTAACAGTCACAATTTTGTATTCCTCTCTTTTTCACTGGGGTGTAACATGTAAATAGATAGATATGTGAGATTGTAATTATATAAATGATTTTGTTTGATTTAGAAGCGAGGTAGCAACAGAAGACGACCAATAAATATGTTTTGCTCCATAATTTTTTAAGTGGTAGAAATTTGAACCTGAACCCAATTCAACCTCGATTAACCTAATGAGAAAATACTTATAATTAATTAAATCACATTTAAATAATAAAAATTTGACTTTGTTACATCATTAACTTATTGTCACATTTTAAGTGTCATGTTTGTTACTTAAATGTCAACACCAATTTAACTTAACTATGACCCGACAAAAATTCAACAAATTTAAGAATTAGTGTACAATTTCATAGTTTAAAAATTATATTTATTAATTAGCACTTAAGGAGATTTTTAAAAAATGAAATACATGCATATTAATTCAATTATCACCGTGACATTTAATATTACTATTTATTCATAAAAATATCTTGTTAAATATCTATATGAATATTTAATTTTAAATATAATTTTATGAAAGATATTTAACAAAGAAATGAGCTTTTTTTTTGTCAAAAATTAAAATAACTTTATAGTATTCTAAATTGTAGATAAATATTATTAAATACTAAGACACTTTGACACTCACAATGATTTTATTGACAATAGTATCAAATAAGATTCTTTCACAAAAATGATACTTGTAGTGTTTATCATAAAATAAATTAAAATTAATTTAATTTATAATATTATTTAGTAATTAATTTAAATTATTTTTTTGAAAAATATCTTGTTAAATTAATTTTGATATAAATATCATATACTTTAAATTAATTACTAAATAATATTATAAATTAAATTAATTTTAATTTATTTTGTGATAAACACTACAAGTATTATATACTTATGAAAAGTAATTAATATTATTATATAAATACCAATAAATAAAATTTGTGTTTGTAAAATTATTAAACATAAAATTAATATATTATTTGTTAAATCTTTGAAATGTAACTATATTAAATAGTCATAGTAAAAAACTTTATTGTTCATGATGATGAATAGGATTATCTCTAGAGAAATCAAAACTAATATATTTAGTTATTTATATATAAAAAAGTTGGCATAATTATATAAGTACTAATTACGTATATTAATAATAAACATATTGTGTAATTATATTTAAATGAATTTCTAGTATAAAAATTTCAATTTACATTTATGAAATATTAAATATAAAAGTCAACATATTATTTTGTAATAATACTTTTATATTGTTTAATTTTTGAAATATAATTATTAGAAGTTTAACTCACTTGGTGGTTGAGAAGAGGTGTGAGTTGTTGTTGTAAATTTCCTGACAATATCTTTAACTCCTATAAGGAGGATTAACAAGAAAAAAAATTTGAAATGCAACTATATTAAATACTCATAAAAAATTTATATTTCAAACCTAGAGTAGGATTTTCTTTTGTAAAATTAACACTAATTTAATTTATAATATAATTTATCATATATTTAGTTATTTTATATAACAACTTACCTTATTATGTAAATATTGATTAAATAAATTTATCATAAAAATTTAAAGATAAAGCAAAAAATACTTTTAATAAATATATTCTCTAATTAAATTTTAAATATGTAATTTCCAATCATATAATTAAATATTTTTTTCTAAAATATGTAATGTAAAGATATTTTATACATGTTTAAGAAAAAATATTCATCATCAAATTAAAATAATTTTATAGAATTATAAAATATAAATAAATATGCTTAAATGCTTAATACATTATTGTTTTAACTGCTCAAAAAAAATTTAACGTCTATAATAATTTTCTCTTAATAAAATACTTTTTTCGTTAATGATACTTATAGTGATTTTTACAAAATAAATTATAAATAATTTAATTTATGATATTATTTGGTGATTAATTCAAAAAAAAATTATAAAATATTTTGTTAAATTAATTTCAATATACCTATAGTATATTTATGGAAAATAATTAATATTATTATGTAATTATTAATTAATAAAATTTTTTAAATTAAAATAAATTAATATTTTTTTCTGAAAAAAATATGAAATTATATTTTAATGTATTAAAATAAAAATATATTTAATATATTTTTTAGTATTTCTAATGCAATTATGTTGAGGTACTTATATAAAAAATAATATTATTATATAAATATTAATTAAAACACAATAAATTTTTGAAAATAAAATTTGAAAAATATTTTATAATATATTAGCATGTATAAAATAAATAAATTTTTTAAATATTGAATATAAAAATATAAAATAAAAATAAAATGACATAACAAGTAAACAATTATTATATTTTTTAAGTAATTTAAAATTATTTTTTATATTAAAATATATTTAATAAATTGAATTTTATATTATTAAACATAGAATTATAAAAAATTTACACGAATAAAAAATGGAGAAAGATAATAAATAAAAAAAGTAACACTAAAAGTAAAAAACTAATTCAGAAAAATAATTTAAAATAAAAACGTAAAAAATAAAAAACTATAAAAAATAGAATAGGTGTAAAGAAGAAATAAAATAAAAAATGCATGTAAATAAAAATAAGTAAATGATAGTTGTAATGATTGTTATAAAATAAATTATAATAAGTTAATTTATTATATGATTTTTTGATTAATTTAAAAAGTTGTCAGAAAATATTTATAAAAGTAATTAATATTATTATATAAATATGCATAAATTAAATTGATATAAAAAAAGGTTATTAAATATAAAGTCAATATATTATTCGTGACAATAAATTATACATGATTTATGGTTTATAAAGATGTTTAATAGAATTGTCCTATGTGAATAATATTTTTTTATAGAAAATAAATTAATTTAATTTGTGTATTGTTATGTTGAGTAAGTGATTTAAGACTATTTTGTCGTAAAACTATGTTTAATAAACTTATATATATATATATATATATATATATATATATATATATATATATATATATATATATATATATATATGAGTTTAATTGGTATATAATTTTAGTGTAAAAACTGACATTCAATCACAACCTTTTATTCATAGTAAATTTGTTGACTTTACTCATTACTATTTTAAAAATCGTATAAATGAAAAGTCATAATTGACCGTAGTGTAAAAATCTTTTTATAGATATATGAGAAAGATCTGCTTATTCTAAAAATACGAATAAGAGACTTACTCCTTGTCTAATCATTCATTTTCATTAAATTTAATGGTTAAGAGTACTTTAATAGACTTACTCTTTATCATCCTTTTTCATTTTATTGAAATCTAATGATTGTAAGAGTAACTAATCGTAACCATTAGATTTCAAGAAAATAAATAGTTATGATGAAGAGTAAGTATTTGATAATTGTGAGATTTGAGTCAAATCATTGATAGAAAAATCTCACAATTGTCTTTTTTTTTTCCTTAGATTGTCCAATTTTGTGTAAATATTCAAGCTCTCAAATTTTATTACAAAAAAAAAAAACTTTTTAAGGTTAATTGATATGTCCTTTAAGGTATTTTTTATAGGAGTGCAAAAATTTGAGGAGATTGCTTCCAAATGAGGGAATTTAGCTCTATCACTTAGCGAGCATTGCATCATTTAGAAAAATTTTGGAATTCCTAGAAGTTGCAGTCAAAGAAAAAAATTGCTTAGCGAGCAAAATCTTGCTTAGCGAAATAATAGAGGAATTTAGAGGAAAAAGACTGGTTGCATGTCTCGATAAGCGAGATTCTCGTCACTTAAAGAGAATACCTTGACAAGGTAGCTCATTTAGTGAGATTATGGTCGCTTAACGAGGTTGATGGGAGAAATCTATAGATTTTCACCTCCTTTTTTTAGCAAGGATTTGGTCTCTTAGCAACAAAGTTAATTTGGTGTATTCAAGAAGAATTCATATAAAAGATAGTTTGAAAAATTGAGAGGAAGCTTCACGCAAAACATAGAAAAGAACAACCATCAAAGAAGAAATGTCAAAGTGGGAACACTTTTGCATCTTCAAAGGTTATTTCTTCGTTTCTTTCATTTGTGTAATCTCAATTCAAGTTGTGACCAATCTTCATTAAAATGGATATATAAGGTAGTTTAGTAAGTTAAGGAAGGAGGAAGGTGAGGAAAGATTGTTGGTTTGATGCTTAGCACTAACAAAACTAACATTATTAACAACACTAACATTTGACCAGTAAAAAGAATCTTTGATAATGATGAACTATATCTCTTGTTGGTGATTTGATAAACTGATTGACACTTTGTAATTTATTTTCTTTTTTTTGTAAGTTTTATTCATTTGTTGTGCTTTTCTTTATGTTTTATGTTTGTTTTTGGATTTGATCAAACATAACTTAGTTTGTTGTGATTCAAAGTATCAAAAGATTATTTTTTTAATGGATAGAACAAAGAACATCACTATATAGATATTATCTCTAAGAATAGAATAAGATCTATATATTTGAGTTATATTCGTTTACTATTTTTAATTAAACTATTTAAATATTTTTCTACGGGATTAGAAAATATTTTAATATTTTAGATCTCGATTCTAAGGAATGATAGAGATATTAATAAAATTAATTAAAAATAAATAAATGAACTTAGTTGAAAGTCGTTATTTAAAAAAATGTTATGATGTCAATCAAGTTCTTGACATATTAATCTATATTTAATCTTTCAATCAATTAGTAGTGTTGTGTTATGATTAATGCTACAATTTTGTTTTAATTTTACACACACTTTTGTTATATCAATCAACAATTTCATCCAAATAGTAAATAATAAGTAATAGGTAGGTCGTGGCTTATATAAAAAAAGTAATAGGTAGTTCCCATAGGAGATGACGTGATATATTTATCAGTTATTACATAGAGTTAATATACTTGCTGGTAGTTAAACAATGTCTTAAATTTACTTTACAATCTATGCTCCCTAATTTTTTCAATTTTAAATCTACATGTAACATTACTAATTGACGTTGATTGTTAAATGAAGAATGTTAATTGACTGTGTCAATAATTTAATAACGTGACATATAATAATTTTCTCATTTAAAGGTAATTTAGTTAATTATAAGTATTTTCATATTATGTAAATTGTCTTTAAATTACACAAATTAGGAAATGTGGTGTCATTAAATTATTGTAAAATCACAATCATGTTAGTTAATGTATTTTCATTTAACTGTAGATGTCAATTTACTAACGTTTTGACACAGATTCAAATAAGATATCACGAGTATCTCCCTAATTCATTGGATCAAAGAATAATCTCCACATGGTGTACGATTATTATTTTTTTATAGAAAAATATTAAGTATTAATGTGTTAGTTTTGTGAGTAGAAATATTATTATTGTTGGTGAAAGAAATCTTACACATGACAATGTTTTGACAAATATTAATAAAAAATATGAAAATATATTTAGGAAATTAATTTCTATCATATTAAATATAAAAATATATAATGATGAAAATATAAAAATAAATTTAAATATAATAATATTAAAAATATAAAATAGTAATTTAAAATCTAAAATAAAATAACATAAAAAAAATTGAAAATAAATTAAGAAAGAAAATATAAAAGTATATGAATATAAAAATAATAAAAAGAAAAAGATAGAAAAAATTAAGATAATTTTTTTAAAACAAATTAGATAAAAATAAAAATACAAAAATAAAAATACATGAAAAAAGTTTAAAAAAAGAAACAAAATAATAAATTCAACGGCCGAAATTTTCTTATATGTAATTCGATATGTTCTTGCATAACATGTATATGCGTATTCAAAGCGCACACACACAAAAAAAAAAAAACTTGTGTACGCGCGTGCATCAATGTGAAGTTTTGCCGCGTGCGTGTGTGGTAGCCGGTAGCGTACGTGATACCCACAGTGAAAATGTGCCTTCGACCACGTAATATTTTACCCAATCTTCTTTTTAATCTTTAAAGGGTCCTAAATATACCAAAAGTGATTGATAAGTCTATTAAAAATATTTTTTAGCATTTTAGTGTTTGATTAGTTTAGTTTTATTTTTCAATTTTTAAAAAGAGTTTTAAAGAATAATTTTTAAAAACTATTTTCTGGAAGTAAAAAGAAAGAAAATTTGTTTGGAAAATATTATTTGAAAACTGTTTTGAAGATGTAAAAATAGAAAAAATTGTTCATATTTATTAAAATTTCATTAATGAAAAACAAAAACAACATATTCTGATTGTATTTTAAGTTTTCAAAATAAGAATAGAAAACTGAAAAACAAAACTACTTTTAGCTGTTGCTGTTTTTTAGTTTTTAAAAACTGAAAAACAAAACTGTTTTTTGAAAATTGTCTTTAGAAAACACTACCAAACGAGTTTTTTAGTTTTTAAATACTAAAATATTAAAAACAGTTTTATAAAACTGTTGTCAAACAAACACTTATTATCTGATTTTTCCAATGTTATGTATCATGTTAGTATATTTGTATAGTCATAAGGAATGAAGAATAATGAAATGACTTAAATATTCTCATAATAGGGGACAAAGAGAACTTCAAATTTTAGCACAACCGAAATCCAAAATGAACACCAAAGTACCTTCACGACATCAAAATTTAAGGGATTTTGGATTTCAACATAACCTAAAAGCACCAACTGAAAGAAGATCACATAGACTTCGGATTTCGGTATGACCGAAAATCGAAATGTAAGGTGATATCATTCAAAGGAAGAAGTAATGCCAATAATAAAGAGATTTCGGCCTCGCCAAAAACCTTATGTCCATAATAAACTAATTAACAAATTAATCAAAGACTGATCAACATAATTACCGATTAACACTATTCCCAATAAAGTGGAGTCAAGTAAACAAAATAATTGATGGATAAAGACAAAACACAACAAATAAAGGTAATACATAACTTTAAACAAGTAATGCCCATCAGGTAAGAACCATATTTTTACTATAAATAGTTGGTTATGAGGTGCATGTGTACCATATATTCATTGAGTTGTCTTTACTCTTTATTTCCCATAATTTATGTACTTTTTCACTTGACCGTTGAAGTCCTCTTTTGCAGGCTCCCCCCATCATGCACAAAGGACATATTTGACAATTCATTGTGAATATTATCCAGGTACATTTCGGCAGGAACATTTTGGCGCCCACCGTGTGGTACGAAGTAAAAGTAGATCCCACAATCAAGATTGAGAAGACATGACTATCACTAGAAATCATGGAGTTACACCTTGCAACCAACCCTACAATGATGAAGACACACCTCGACAATTAGAGGTTGTAGATTTGAATAGCGTGATCAAAATCCTTAGGTTGCTTAGAGAAGAAATTGCGAAATTTTGGCATGAGAATGTTGAGTTCTATAATCACAGTTTCTGAGAATATGAGATTAGCAGAAAGAGGAAGCAAGAAGAATCCCACAAGGGCAAGTCAGTTGCCTCATCATGTAGTGGACCATCCTATAGCTAACCTGTCCCTAGCCATTTGGCCTACCAAACTCTCCAAGAAATACCTCCAAAAGAAATACCAACTCCAGTGCAAATTGTACCACCCTTCACACCTCCTTTAGTGCAAGTTGTTCCCACTATAGTTAAAAAAACGTCACCTTATGTGTCACAGATAGGTGGATTTTCAGAAGTTCGACCACACCATCCTTTCACACTTGAAATTATGGATGTTCCTTTACCAGAAAACTGGAAACATGTTTCCTTAGAAAGATATGATGGAACCACGAACCTAGATGCCCATTTGGTCGCTTTCATGACACAAGTAGGGATGTATACTAGGGATCAAGAAGATTTGTGCAAGATCTTCCTATGTCACTCAAAGGGTAAGCTTTGAGTTGGTTTATCCAGCTCTCATTGAATTCCATCATTAGTTTCCAAACATTGTCTATGTGATTTGGAACTCAATTCAGTAAATCTCGACCACATAGGTTTATGTTTGCAGTTTTGGCTGCTGTTAAGCAGGAGAAAAATAAGCCTCTACGAGACTTTATAGACCGATTTGTCCAAGCTGCTTTAACCATCAAGAACCTTCCACCTGATGTTACACTTCATACCTTCCTGGTTAATCTCCAGCCAAGAAAATTTGTTACTAGCCTAATTCATTTTCCGTCATTAGACATCTATGAACTTTGACGAAGGGCCACACCTTTCATTGAGGTAGAAGAGTTAACTACTTTTCAGAGAAAAGCTTAGACCGAACTAACAGCTAATTCACAAAATGGAAACAGGGATTAAAATTTCATACTCGCCCCATCCCACACTTTTGGGGACAGGGATAAAGATAGCAAACTCGCATTCACCCCACCTTGTTGGCATCCCTATTCATGAGAATTATCAACAATGCAATGTAGATATTTTACACTTATAAGAATAAATTACTTTCATAAGTATTTTTACAAAAATATTATCAAACTTGGAAATATGATATTTCTAAATCCACAATTTTTAAAATCTTAATTAATACCTTGTAAAGAACACAACTCCAAAGTTTGAAGATTTGTGTAAAATTTTTATTCGATAAAGCAATATCATTCAAATCTACCCTCTTAAAAAAGCTTATTAACATATTTTTAGTATTGTAGCGGGAGAAGTAAGCGGTCACCTCCCCATCTACCCAACATACCTCAGATATAGAACTGGAGGGAAATCTCTTTGGGATTCTCAATTCACTTACGCTTAGCAACTCCAGGGCTCTTTGATTCCTCAGCAGGAGTAGTTTTGATCGCTGCTACGGACCTGCCGGCGGAAGAGCCAACATGAGGGAGGGTAGCTGAGCAAACATTGCTCCCCTCCCTTGATGGGGTGACTTCGGTTGAGTTCGAGACATCACCCTGTGATGAAGAAGATTGAGAAGGAATATAACTAGAAAAAGAAGAGAAAGACATTTCAAAGGAGCGTACCTAATAGAAAGGGAAGAGTGAAGAAACTGAGGATCTCTCGGTACTCAAACACTTCGGCTAAAAGGGAAGAGAATTTGGTGAAGGTAAGTTGAATACAGGTCCCCCTATTTAT
The DNA here is from genome assembly GCA_037954015.1 of Psophocarpus tetragonolobus. Taxonomy (NCBI): domain Eukaryota; kingdom Viridiplantae; phylum Streptophyta; class Magnoliopsida; order Fabales; family Fabaceae; genus Psophocarpus; species Psophocarpus tetragonolobus. Next base: position 93,465,313 of record CM075690.1, read on the forward strand.
AGCTAATAAGCCCAGGGGGAACCAACATGATCCCTCCTCATCCAAACACTTCAAATCAACGTTTCAGATGCATGCACCTTTTCCGCTTCCCGTACCACCATCACATCCCACAGTAGCCTGAGCAAGATTCTTGTTTGTTTTCCAACTCTATCCCTCTTTAAAGCTTTGACTCTCGTTTCGCCGCGCTCAAAACTGAGGGCAAGTGTACAAGATAAGAAGTATTCGGTTGAAAAAGGAATGTTCGGTTAGGACACTGAGTGTTCGATTTAAAGTGTTCGACCATCAATCCAAACACAATTTTGCCTTAACAAGAGAGATAGGTGATGACAGATTAACAGATTAGTCAGCCTAATCTCGATTATTAGTTGAAAACTAAGTTTAAAATTGTAGTACTTAATTCCTGGCTGATTAGGCAAGACCCAACATGTAAAATGCCCAATCCGCCACTATAAATAGGTAATAGATATCGAGGTAATAAATAAGATATATTTCTAAAAAGTACAATTCATTACTTTGGGCTGAACGCTACCTAACTTGAACATCAGAGTATTTCTTGCATGTTTTTCACTTGTTCAGAGTGGATCCTTGAAGATTGAGTTCAGTATGCAAAAACAGAATACGTGCCTGGAGCAGACATACGGATACAAAGAGTGGAGATAGATGGAATCATGGAAGAACAAAGTTTGCACGTATATAGCTGGAAATTAGAAGGCGGTTTATATGATATCCTATCACTATCCTCATAGATATCATCGAACTGTAGCTTTCGCTTTGGACATAACTATGAACCATCTGAGGACCCTAGCTACTTTCGGATTTTTTATCATCATACCAACTAGTACAATAACTTGTTAGTCTGTTTCTCACTTCACGGATTCCCCTAGCTCATGTATATTCTATATATGAGACAGAAAACATACTTTGATAATTCAAATGCTCGTATCTTATGAGACAAAAAAAAAAATGAAATAGAATTATAATATATATATATATATATATATATATATATATATATATATATATATATATATATATATATATATATATATATATATATATATATATAGCTTGGCATAAACAAAATTCTCAGGTATAAGGCTTAGTGGAATTTTTATTTGATAGACACCTAGCTAGGTTTGGCAAAGTTTTATTAACTAAATTAAATTGAGGTCAAAGGATTAAACAAGAGTTATTTATATTGTGAGAGTTGAGAACAATATGTTTCTTTAGTGTGACAAATGCATAATGATGATATGGCGAGCTATTGTAAAAAGAATGGAGGCTATATATTGATGCGATTTGTAAAAGCAGTAAGCTGGAGTTTCTTTATTAATTATTCTTTCTATTTTTTTAAAGTTTTTTGCATAAGTTTATGCATATCTATTTATTTTTTAATTAATTTAAATCTAATTTCAAACATTAAGATATAAAATAGTATGTTACACAAAAGGGATATGATTATCTTTCAATTAAGGATTTCACTACCGTGAATACAACCATTATTTTTTTAATCACTATAGATAACCCTTTTTTAAAGGAAAAGAAGCGTTGCCTATAGTCTCAATAATTGCATTGGTTCTTGCACTAACCAATATAGATGTTTTCATAAAATATATATGTTTTTAATCCGAAGATTATCTCTCGGTTTCAAACAAAATTATTCCATATTACAACAAAACAAAATATAATTAATTGTCCGTGAGATATGTTGAACTTCTACACCAGAGAAATATAATTATAAACAAACCTAATATCATTGTAGAATGTAATTAAGCAGTTTAGCATATCATTCCTCCAGAGAAATATCTGCTGATCCGAATGGTAGAATGTATTTTGTAGAGATATCTACTTATTTCACAACGCCCTGGTCTCATTGAGGAGTTTGTTACCATATGAAGATATAAAATCTGGCTTCAGTCAAAAAATTCCATCTCAATTAACAATTTATCTGAAACATCTTAGTCACAATTCATCTTAGATGTATCATCTTCCAAGTACATAACAATGACAAATATGTAGACTTATGATAAAAGATGCTAAGATTCAATAAAAATCTAAAAGCCAATTATAATGTCCTTTTTAACATATACATGATATAGTATTAATTTTTATTTATAAAATATATCATTATTTTATGGGAGAAATAAAGCAAAAAACATATAAATCTTTTTCTGTACCAATAAGTATGAATTCAAAATGTGGAAAATGTTAATTCAAATTTCTCTCCTACCCCTACCACAAAAACCATCCGATTTGGGTTTGTACTGTGTACAAGTATTCTAGTTTCCATGGTTCATGGTTGTTTCAAGTTTCAACATGCTACTCTCTTCTCCCTTCTTCTACTTTCCATTTAACTCATACTTTACCCACAAACTAGAGTATAATATGTATTTCAATATTTTAATGAAGGGTGTACTTACTGCTTAAGATAGTAAGTCTATCAAAATTTTCTATACTATGTCCCTGCAACTATTATGGCTTTGGAAGAGGTACTAGATCCTAATCATTTTTGGAATTTTATATATATTAATTGAAATAGAAATGAACCACTTCTAGTGTTATCATTATCCGTAGTGGATGGAAATAAATTCTTCAGATGATCGTTATCATCTTTTGCGCAAATATTTGCCTGCTAATGGTCTCTGCCTTATTGACAAAATGTCTAGTCAGGCATATGTCTCTTGAGTTCTCAGCTAATGGTTCTCCTTTTATTGTTGGGTAAAATGTTTCCAGCTTCATCCTTATCTGCATGCTATAGTTTTGATTCCGATTAAATCATCTTGGAGGAAAGTCACATAAAAATATATAATGTGGGCAGAGGTTGGAAAGTTCAGAAGAACATCCTAGCTAAATTTGAGATGGACAATCATTCATACATCTCCTTCACCAGATTAACGCTTCCTGGTAATTTACTGTGTTCAACGTCCTTTTGACCTATTGTTCTTTTTTCTTATATAGGCACCAATTTGTAATTCTACTATTGTCCATCCTTTTTCTTATGGCATTTGCACTCTTCAATCTTAGGTTTATGCTAGCATGTCACCCATTGTACACATTGTAAATGTCGGATCTGCTGAAAGAGTCACTAGCAAATGTTACAGTGTTCACATATAATGCTACTTTTTTTCCTCCTAATTTCATTTATGTTGTAATTATTTTAAATGCTATCAAATATTACAGAGTAATAGATATTCTAAAATTTAATTTTATGATGTGTCAATCATTACTAACAGATTTGGTGCATGAGTTCTTTTAAATGATATTCTTTTTCCTATTTGTAATATATTTTCATTTCTTCTAATACGCAGGAGATACATGATGGTTTGGATTTTTCATCAAATGATGATGGAAGATACTCTCCTTTAGAGTTTTCTGTGTGAAATTCTCAAAAGATAGTGGAGAATTAGTTGCAGGAAGTAGTGGTGATTCTATATATGTATATGATCTTGAAGCAAATAAGCTCTCACATCAAATTTTAGCACACATGGTATTTGTTTGATGTCTATTAGTTTATGTAATTTTGATGCAAAATGAATTAAATTTCATGATTCCATAATATAATTGGAGTCTATACAAGCTATATAGAATTAATTATGCATAACTTGAAGGGGTTTATATTCTATGTAATAGTTTGCTGAATTGAATATGAACCACTTTGTGTATTGGCAATGCTTTTGAAATTTTATTTGAGATTGCCTATCATTGATATATTTGTAAATAGAAGTTAAAATGTATGCTAAATTTGGAGAACATGAATAGATTTTCATATCCTATGGAGGAATCTTTATTCCTAGATTCTTTTTTAGCTCACAATGCTAAGTTTTATAAAAATGTACAAGTCAAAAAATATGAATGCGATTGGGCTTAGTTTTTTTCTTTTTTCATTTTTATGTAGAAATTGTTTAATTATTATGCTATTATTATGGTTCAAAAATATTAATTCGTAGAGGTTCTTCTAACATTTGGTTTTCATTTTATGTTGCAATCTGATGTAAACGTAATATATTTTGCTAATGTCTTAGGCATTAAGTTCTATTCCTCTTGAACTTTTCATGCAATCACTGTAACTATGTGTGAATGTTTTTTTTTTGCCTATCTTTCTTTACTTTGGTTATTATAACTTGTGAAATTATCATTTTTTTTTTCATTTCAAAGCCTTCTTTTGAGTATTGTGTAGCATAATGATAAGATTGAGGCCAATATGTTTTCATGGCAATGTGTTGTGCACCTAAATGATGTTTTTTTTAAGAATATAATTTCACTTTTGAGCATGTGCTTGTTGATATAGTATAGTGATTAGTTAAGGATGCAATTATGGAAAGATCTGTTATTTATATGCTGAATAATTTTACAAATAAGTTTTTACTTACGATTAATTTTATGACTTTTACCTACGGATGATGTAGTAGGTATATAAATTTATGATTTTTATCTACAGTACTATAGCTATATGATAGTGGCATTTAACTATGTTAAAGGTTGTGTGTATAAGTTTATGTCTTTTACCTAGAAACACTTTAGTTATAAGTAAATCTTTCAGTAACACATAATTAATCCTCAGTGTACATCTCCTTAAGGTTGATAAATAAAGTGTCAAAAGTCAAAATCTATTATATTTTTACCTACAAATTTTAGACTTTTATCTATAATAATTGTCTGTAGGCAGATATCATTTTTTTCTTGTAGGGATAATAACACTAAGGGTAAATAATGACAAATGACATGTTTAAGGAAAAACATGAATAGAAAACTCAAAATTAATTTTATTATTTTTGAAATAAAATATAAATTATTTAAAAAAACTAAAAATTTAAATAATTTTTGTTAAACACGTTTGTATGTTGGAAATATATTTATAAAAAAAACCCTGAAAATGCAGGCTTATCATTTGGCTTTGAAAACTGAAATTTCATACATCTGCGCATATAACATAGAAAACTATATGGCTGTTCGAAATGACAACTTGCTTAGTGGTTACGCACGGATCAAGTTTGTAGGCTTGGCCATCAAGCAACACCAACAATCCGGTCGCTTTCCAGTATCCTGTACTGCACTGTTTGATGACCACGTCCAAATAAAACAACATTAATTCTGTCAATTATTTATACTACACATGTTTAATTAAAGTTAATTTCAGTTTATTAGCCAAGAACGTTGACTATGAGAATTTCAATATTTATCTTCATTTATTTATGACATTGATTATTTTGTGTACGTCTCTCGTTTTTGGGAACCCGGTGCTGGCTTAACAGTTTCAAGCCCCCTTTTTCTACTTCTAAAACACTTAACTTTTTTGTCCTGAAACTTTTAATACAGTTAATCGTGTAGAGATATCACTTTCTTTTCCCCGATTAAACATTAAACTCACATTTCAAGCATCCAATTAACTTTGACTGAGAATAAAATACGATTATATAACATTTGATTAAAAAATTAACAGTTGAAATATTGTCAAACGTACGTACATTATAACAAATTTATATATTAAAATTTTATTTGATAATCAAAACTGTATTTTATTTTTTAAAATATAATTTTTTTATTATAGTAAAAAATTATTACATAATTTAAGATTACCACATGTTTATAATTAAATTTGACACTTTTTTATAAGCAAAAAAAAAAAAGTCATTAACTGAGAACAAGCTTTCAATCTGTTAATTTCTTATTTCTATGATACTCTATATAATTTACATTACTAATTTATGAAAATGGTTAATAAAATTCAATTATGTAGATATTAATGGAAACTATAGTAGTGAAGATGAAATAATTTACCATTATAGAGAGGTGATATCTATGATGAGATAGGTGTGGAGAATAGCAATGAACAGGGATGACAAATAAACTCGTGTTTATAGGTAATTCTCGAACTCGTCTCCCGTTCCAAAATCCTCTTCTTTCAATACTTGTTTTCTAATTTTTTTCCTAAAATTCCCAGTAGGTCGGTGTCCTAGTATACCCATTTCCAATGTTGAGCGTGACGAGGATAAGTAAAGCGCTTGCTGCAATCTTCTCTCGTGCCATATTGTGATAGGCGGAAAGTGTGATAGTAACCTGACAGTGTTACCCGCTAACATCTTTTAGTTGTAGATCTCATATCTGTTCTCGACGGAGAATTTTCGATTTGACCGAGCATGGATACGAGTATGTGAAATACCCAATTTGTTAAGTCGGGGATGAATATATATATACTCATACTGACTCACCCTACTTTTATTTAATTACTAAAATATTCATTTATTTAAAAAAAATTGACATTTAATTAACAAATTATAAACTTTGTGATTATTAGATAACTTTTGAATTAATATAATTATATTAAAAAAATATTTTTTATTAAAATATTATTATAAATTTTTTTTTATAAATATAAAACAAGTATAAATATACTTGATATCCGTAAATTTCATATTAATTAGCTTAGGTAAAGGGACGAAGAGGAAGATAAATCTTAAAAACGAGAATGAAATAAAAATGTTATGTTTGTCCTATCCCAACATGAAGTCTTTTCATTTTGATAATTTTGCTATGCACCTTGTGCGGAACATGCGAAACAAAAGTCTTTAGCTTTCTAGGATTAGGATATAGGAATTAGGAACCAGTAGGTTCCAGATAGAATGTTGATGTTGAGATTCCTTTGAGATACTGACAAAGTGAAAAATATACACATGACAAGTTATAGAATTTGATCAGGTTGAAAAATCATCATTCTTCCGACAATACCACGTCATGAGGAAATAATACTCATATTCACATTTGATCAACACGTACATCATCTCAGGACTATGGCTAATATCTAACCTATGCCAATGCCGTATGTGAAAACCCAACGGATTAGCTACCTATTAGTCTTTAAGATGAGGGTTTCACCACCCACGTCACGGGAAATATCTTATAATTATAAGTTTCCACCAATATTTTTTTAGGAGAAACATTGAAATTTCTTTAAAAATTAGTTTTTGAAATTAAAATTCAAAAGTTGATTATATATAGAAAATAGAGTTTAACATTTATACAATATTAGTATAAAATTTTTTATATTTGTGGTTAATCATAACTTTTTATTTATATGTCTTTTAAAATATTAATTGGTAAAGTTAACAAAAATTACAAGTTATAATTATTTGTCAGTTAAAATTTTTATAATGTTTTCTCTAAAAAATATATTAACATCTAACCTACTACCACATCCATTAAAATATTATGTCTATAATTAAATAGCAAAACTAATAAATATTTGCTTTACCCCATTACAAGAGAAAAATATTTTTTTTTATAAAGTTACTTACACGAGAATTTAAGCTAGCTAATGGATAGTCATTAAATCCCTACAACCTTAACAATGTTAAAGATAAACATTGTTATTCAAAAAACATCATTGGTTGTTTGTGTTCTAGGATAATTTAATTTTTATAAATTATATAAAAGGAAAATAATTTATTTTATTTCTTATACAAAACTCATGATAACAAAATGATAATTTTATAAACTTTTAGGATCTAAGGACTTGTTTGGTGTACATGATATGTATGATAGGATATGATAAAAGAGTTAAATAGAGACACAGTATGATAAAAGTAGCATAAACTCTTATCTTATCCTATGTTTGATGCAAATTAGGATAAAAAGACATATATGATTATTTTATCATATTCTATATTTGAGATGAACAAATTATGGTAGGATAAAATATAAAGAATATTAAAAGTGAAAAAATTACCCTTATTACAAATTTTAATATAATTTTATAGTAAATTATATTTAAGTTTTTTTTAACTTTTCAATGAGTACACATAAATAATTTTTTTTATTAAAATATTCAAATTTATTTTTAAAAAATATTGTTAGCAAGTTCTATAGAATTAGATCTATATTTGTTTAGATACCTTTTGCCGAAGTCTAAAAAGATGACGATATCCCAAAATCTGCCTTCATTATGACCATCCTTCCTTCAATGTCAAATAAGCCATTTCTCTATTGAACTTTCTCTCCCATTACCCTTACTCCTTGCATAATCCCCAAGTCGTTCTCTCGAAATCTCTAATACCCTCTTCGAAGGAACCACCACCATCGCTACGGAACCTTTCATGCCGCAGTTTGGTCTCGATGAGTCCTGAAAGGGCACAAACATCCTGGTGGAGGTGCGGGAGTAACAATGTGTGACAAACGTGTTCGCTTACCTCAACAGTGCATCGATAGAGAAATAAAAATGTGAGAAAGAGAAAAAAAACTTGAGAAAGAAGAAATGACCTAAGAAAGAGAGAGTCAACAAGAGAGAAAGAGAAAAAGAGAGAGGGATGAGACTCACCGAAGGTTGAGAGGTGTGATTGTGAGAATGAAAGAGTTAGTGTTAGGAGAGTCAAGCTCGAGAGAAAAGATGAAGGCAAACCGAAAAGTAAAAGAAAATCATATTCTTTCACTTTTTATCCCAACCCCTTCAAGATAAAAATTACATTAGATAGTAGGATAGAATAAGTTGATAAAACACACTTATTATATCATATTAGTCCAACAAACACTTATATAAGATCGGAAAGAAAAAATTATCCTATTAGACTTTTTATCTGATCCACCAAACAAGTCCTAATTATCAAAATGTAATATTACTATTCAATTAATGTTTTTCATTATCACTTAAAGTAAAAAAAAAATTTAAAATCCTAACTATTGAATTAGATGTAGAATATCACATTTTTTTAAAAAAATGTAACATTTTTTTAAAAAAAAAGACTCGTAAAAAAACTATACGTGAAGCATATTAGATGAAATATATTATATTTAAAACTGAAAGACAAAAAAAGTTGCATAAAACTGCTAAAAAAAAGTAGTGTTTAATTGGTATACACTCTCAGTGTAAAAGATTTTTTTCACTAACATTCAATCATAACTTTTCATTTACCTAACTTTTTAAAGTATTAATGAGTAAAATCAACAAATTTACCATGAACAAATGGCTGGAATTGAATATTAGTGTAAAAAAATATTTACACTGACAGTATATACCAATTAAACTAAAAAAACTAATGGCTAACTAATCTAGTATCTAATTAGGAAAAAAAATTGTAAAAAAACTTATTAAATCAATTATTATATCCAAAATTAAAAAAAAAAATAAAAAATGAACTGCATAGCTCAAGAATCCAACAAAAAACGACTATTCGAACTCTAATGGCTAAATCGATTTTCATATCTAGAATCAAACTACTGATGCCTAATTAAGAAACAGAATAAAAGAAAGAATCTTAATTAAAAAAAATCTAAAGTTTATTCATTTTTTAATTCTTTAGAAAAAAAAGAGGAGAAAACTTTAGTTTTCTTATAATCCAAAATGGTATATAGAATTAATAGCTTGTTCCAATTTTGAGTCTGTAAAATAAATCATCTTGACTAATGAAAATATATTTCCCACAAATAAAAGAATATCCTAACAAAAAATATATTTATATCAATGCATTCATTATTTTAATTATAGTTCTATTCAACATAAAAATAACAACATGAATAAAACTAAACAAAGGAACTAGGAAGAAAAGAATAAGGATTGACATTGTCTGCATTAAGTATAAAATACTTCTTAAATTTTACATGATTAGATATGGCTTTTACCATAATATAAGATAATGTGGTTTATTAAGAGTTATTTTATAAATAACTAATTTTTTTTTTATAAATTATATTTTTATCTCATTAAATTTGTATGAAATATATTATATTTATCTTTTTATTCTATAATTATATTATTTATCATAGATTATAATAAAAATAATATTTTTAAAAATATTTTCATTCAAAATTATAGTTATGCAGTATTATATAATTTAACTATATTAATTAATATTATATATATACACACACACAATAAAAGGATTGAGTAATATAGTATCAATATCTGCATAATAGTTTGGGTCTCGGCTCGTCCTATACCTAAACACAATTTACAAATATTACTCCTTTGCATAAAGGTATTTTTGTAGGTGTTGGTGAGATTTGAGTTCATAGTTTTATCCTTAAGTGAGACCTACATAATTATTTTATTGTTTTCGAATAATTTCAACCAATTATAAAAATATGTTCAAAAGGGTGTGAGAGAATGTATTAGTGTTTGTTTAACAACACTTTTATAAAACTGTTTTAAGTATTTTAGTATTTAAAAACTAAAAAACTTGTTAGAACAGTGTTTTCTTAAAACATTTTTAGAAAACAGTTCTGAACAAGAATATTTGTAAGTAATTTTTTTAATTTTCTATTTTTGTTTTAAAAAGTTAAAATATAATGATAATATATTGTTTTTTACTTTTAATTAATGATATTTTTGTAAATATATATAAACAAATTTTTTTCATTTTCATATCTTAAAAATAATTTTTCAAATAACACTCACTAAATAATTTTTTTTTTCTCTTTTTCAAAAAACTAATTTTTAAAATCTAAAAATGAAAACTAAACGAATCAAGAGGTGAGTATTTCTCTTATCTTCCATAACCCTATGCTATGATACCGATATATAGTGCAAAATATCTGTAATTTTAATTAATTCAGGAGCGAACCAATCAGATCAAGATCCACTGTTATCTCATTCCAGACAAGATTCCTGCATGTTCTCACTTGTCTTCAGACTGTTTCCTTTTCCTCATATGCACAACTTTCTCGTGTGTGTTAGAACATTGGAGTTGAAGGTCAACGGAAGTTAATAAAAAAAGTAACCCTATTAATTTAATTGGAGGTTTGAAATGAATTTTACTGAATGTAAAAGAAAATAAAATAAAATCAGACATTAATACAACCTTCCGTGAAAAGTTAATTTGGAATTACAACTTTTAAAAATCAAACTAAATATGTTTCTAGTGTCTGCACCCAAGCTGTTACACGCTTTTGCTTTTTATTTTTATTTTGTTTTGTGAAACGGTAACTAGTTTACTCGTATTTCATATAAATAATAAATAGCCTTAAAAGTAGAGCGCAATTTCTCATCTTATTATTTAAAATTCACGATTTTGATTTTTTAAAAATAAAAATAAATAGTCTTTTTATTTTCTAAATTTGTAAATTTAGTCATGTATTTTAAATTAGAGGCACTCAGATAATTTTGCAAAATCGTTAAAAGCATTGATTATCCGACTAAATTTATTGATATATCATGATATTAATTGTTTATTTTATATCATATTTAACATCAATTCAATAATAAACTAATAATTAGTACTTTTAATATCAAAGGGCCAATATTACACATATTACAAAATTATAAATTAAATATTTCAATTTTAAATAGAGAATTATAGTTGTAAATTTTTAAAAAAGAAAAATTAAAATTTTATTTAAGCTAATAAATAATTCTTCCAAATCTATTTATAAGACACAAATACTTAATGGATTAAAATTAAAAATATTAATTTAATTAATAACATTTGTTTTATTTTAGCTAAAACAAAGAATTAAAATATGTTCTAAATTTATGATATATTAACGAAATTTATAGTGTGTTCCAATAAATGTTTGTTTCATCTTTCATGTTAGATTTTTAATAAATTTTTTAGTTATTTTGAGTTTTTAAAGCACTATATAAAGTATTTAAAAAAATAATTTTAAATATTATTTAAAGTATTTTAGATACTTAAAATAAAATAGTGATTAAAATAAAAAATGAGCTAAAAGTCAAAAGAAAAATGATTTAGAAGGTTGAGAAGGGTGATTTGATTTGGTTACCTTGGAGAATGGAGGAAGAAAAATGTGAATGATAATAAAATAGTGGCATGTGTAGGGAGAAGAACGAATATCCCTATATAACATAACCGATGACAAGAAAGGTATTGTCCCACCTTTTTCCCCTTTCCCAATCAAACATAGGAGTACTCTCTTTCTGGACCTTCCCCAAACACTTTGCATTCATACTCCCATTCCCATAATCAACACTTGTTTCCTTGCCTCTGCTTCAGCTGTTTTTTTCTCATTTTATTTTTCCATGCCCGTGCCCATGTACCTGTTACTGTGTTACTTTTACTTTTCCCCTTAATTGTACCGTGTGGCTGCGTTTTTATGACCCCTTCACGCACCTGCTATGGATCCAAGCTTTGCCTATAGTGGCTATGAGTATGATGAATCAAACCAGTGGGATCTCAACGGACACTACACCAACTTTGTCACCGATCATCTTTTTAACCAATCCCATGTGGAACCGTTTGTTCCATCCTCGGACATGGACATGGACACGGCCACGGCCACGGCCACGGCCACAGTCACGGTGAGGGATCCTTCACTTGAAGAAGACACTGATTTTTCTGAAACCTTCAAGTTCATTAGTCAAATTCTTTTGGAAGAGAACTTTGAACAGAAACCTTGTATGTGTTATGACCCTTTGAGTTTGCAACACACTGAGAAATCATTCTATGAGGCTTTGGAATTGGAAGCACCACTGTCTCTGTCCCCTGATCAGCACCCGCTTGAGAGCCCCGATGGCAATTCCACCACTGATTCAGCCAATTTTCACGAGTTGAAACCTTGTTCACCTAAAACACCTGTTTCTGGTGGCGGCGGTGATGCTTTAGATTCCTCTTCCCACACGCCCCCTTTGGTTGTTCTGACTAAAATTAATGATGGGACGTTGGATTTGGATTCTTCTGTAACCAAGCTCTTGGCTGAAAATATCTTCAGTGACGCGGACTCTATGTTGCAGTTCAAAAGAGGATTGGAGGAGGCTAGTAAGTTTCTTCCCCAGAGGCCTCAGCTTTATACTGGGTTTGAGAGCACCACAGTGTCTGCTGGCGTAGCAGTGCAGATGGATAATACATTTGGGGTGAAGAGTAGAAAAAATCACGCCCGCCAACATGAAGAAGAAGGAAGAAGCAACAAGCAGTCTGCCGTTTGTGTTGAGGTTGAGGAGGAGACTGAAATATCCGAAATATATGACAAGGTGTTGCTTAGTGTTGAAAATGTGCCGCTATGTGCTGGGAAAAATGGATTAGTGGCAGTGGGAGATGATAGCACAAAGCTAAGTGAGCAACCCAATTCATCTGATGGTGGGAAGGTTCGTTCCAAGAGGCAAGGGAGCAAGAAGGAAACCGTGGATCTTAGGACCCTTTCTATTCTGTGTGCACAAGCTGTATCTGCCAGTGACAACAGGACTGCTAATGAACTGCTGAAACAGATTAGGCAGCATTCTTCCACCATAGGTGATGCCTCACAGCGTTTGGCCCATTATGTAGCCAATGCTTTGGAAGCTCGCTTGGTTGGTGCTGGAACTGCAACACAAATATTTTATATGAGCTACAAGAATTTCACTACTACTGATTTCCTCAATGCTTACCAAGTTTTCATATCTGCCTGCCCTTTCAAGAAATTTGCACATTTCTTTGCAAATAAGATGATTATGAAAACAGCTGAGAAGGCAGAAACACTTCATATTATTGATTTTGGTATCCTCTATGGTTTTCAGTGGCCAATTCTCATCAAGTTTTTAGCAAGAAGACATGGAGGGCCACCTAAGCTGCGCATCACTGGAATAGAGTATCCCCAACCTGGATTTCGTCCGTCTGAAAGAATTGAGGAGACTGGTCGTCGTCTAGCTAAGTATTGCAAGCGGTTCAAGGTTCCCTTTGATTACAAGGCCATACCATCACGGAATTGGGAGACCATTCAAATTGAAGACCTAAAGATTGAGAGAAATGAGGTGCTTGCTGTGAACTGTCTGGTAAGGTTCAAGAATTTACTTGATGAGTCGATTGAAGTGAATAGTCCCAGAAATGCTGTTTTGAATTTAATCAGGAAGATGAATCCAGATATTTTTGTTCACTCTGTTGTAAATGGATCCTATAATGCCCCTTTCTTTGTCACGCGCTTCAGGGAGGCACTGTTCCATTATTCTTCAATTTATGATATGTTTGATACTCTAATATCCCGTGAAAATGAATGGAGGTTGCTGCTTGAAAGAGAATTTTTGGGTCGGGAGATAATGAATGTTGTAGCATGTGAAGCTCTTGAGAGGGTTGAGAGGCCTGAGTCATACAAACAATGGCAGGCTAGGAATACAAGAGCTGGTTTTAGGCAGCTCCCACTGGATAAGGAGATAATGGCCAAATTTAGGAGCAAGTTAAGGGAATGGTACCACAGGGATTTTGTCTTTGATGAAGATGGCCATTGGATGCTTCAAGGTTGGAAGGGTCGCATTCTGTATGCTTCTACTTGTTGGGTGCCAGCATAATTGATATGTCACTCAACTCTAGTTTCAGAATTAATTCTGGATTGAAGGTACGATTCTAAGGATAACACATATAACCTGGGTGTTACTAGAGTTGGAACATCATATATTATGTAAGAATGTAAAGCTCATTGTGTTCTTTTGATGGTTTCAGGTAACCTTCAACTGTTGTGATGTGAACTGTGATATATATTCTTCCCATCTTTTCTCCTAGTGATCCTGTTTAGTGGCAGAATTTATTCCCAGATTAGCATCAAATCATACAATGATAAGAACATAATATTAGTAGTTAAAATGTGCTTTTATTTACAATGTTTTTCTTTTCTCTCTCTGACTGGCATGTATTACAGGCAGTTAGGCACTTTTGAGCTTAAAAATAAATTGGTAGAAATTCTTTTCAGGATATGTTGTGTCGTCAACTAGCTATTGATTTGATTGATTTTGATCACTGTTTCAGTGTTTCATTTATTTTTCAGTGATAGTTTTTGCTTCTTGTTTGTAACGGAAGCTCATTCTTGCTTTTTGTTTGTCATTGAAACTTGATTTTAATTCAGCATCAAGGAAGCTCTCTCACTTTACACTCTACGTGTCTCAATGGAAAATTATCTTAATCTTCTCCGTTGGAAGGGAATTTCATATTTATCTATCTATTATTATAAACAAACTTGCTACTTGGATGCACATGTTGACTATCTCAATTTCTCAAAACTATTGCAGCTTAAAACTTGTACTATCTAAAACACAGTTGGAGCTTTGAACATGCTTAAAAAAAGTTAATTCAAGCTTATAAAAGAAAAAGTTAATTCGAACTTTTATTCAAAGCTGCTGCAACTTCCCTTGGTGGCGTTCGGCTGACTGATCTCATTTTTAAATTAAGAGAGGTAATATTGTTTAGTATCACACTAGAAAAAGCATTCGTCTCTATCTTTGCAGACCTAGCACACCACACATTTTTAGTTTTCTTTAAAATTACCAAATAATTTCGGGATCAAAACGTGAAAATCAGAAATAATATAAAGTAGCTTTGCTAATTCTACCTTAACGTGGATACTAGAGGTGCCGAAAAAGATCTACTATTAATAGAAGCGTCTGCATTTAGTGCAAAAGCGATCCAATTCCGCGATTTTGAAAACAATGGAAATTCACACACTTCAATAATTTCAATTTGAACATGAAAAGTTGTTTGTTTGCAATTTGCATTGAAAAGTTTGAGCAAGAGACAGTTGTTCACTTTTTAATTTCAAGAAATTTAGGAAGGTCAGAGTCTTTAAAACTTTTCTTCCTAATCTTTCTTTTATTGATGATGCGTTTGTTTGTTTGTCTTTATTATATGATGAAGTAATGTTTATTTTAAAAAAAAAAAAAGCTTTGGGAACAATAAAAATGTATAATTCTAGTAAAAAAAATGCGTACTATATTTTTTACAAATTTAAAAATATATTTTTAATTTTCATATACAAAAAATTAATTAAAATATTTAACTATGTAAAAATAGATATTCTTATGTTACATTATACGACAATGTAAAAATACTAATCTCTTAAAAAAAGGTTAAAAATAATATACATAATGTGCTTTCTGTTCAGAAAACTAATAATCAGACAGGAGAGCAGTTGAGTTTTTCATAAAGACAATCAAAATTACCTTGGATGGGTCAATATGAACGTGGACCTGTATTCATATTTTTGTACATCTCCAATTTGTTGTTACTCTTTTGTATTCTTTACTTTATACAGATTCTGATTCTTAAATAAAGAAAAGAAATTTTTTTCCATTTTTAACAAATACTTTAATGATTTATAATGTTGTTTCGGTGGATGCTTTCTTCTTCTTTTTTTTTTTTTTTTATCTTTGCGATAATTTAACCTATTTTATTCAAATTTTGTATGAGAAAAAAATATTTTTTTAAAAAAAATAGAGAGTTATAACTAAGGAAATTTTGAACTCTTTTTTAAAAATATTTTTTCTTTAAAACAATATTAAATAGAATCAAATCCAAAGAGTTACCGAGAAAATTTTTTTAATGATGAACTTTCGAACCCTCGACGAGAGTATAAAAAACAGAATTAAATATTTACATAGTAAAGAAATACACATAATAAAAATATTTGTATTTTGATTTTTAATAAAACATAAAAAGGTTTTGCTTCTTTTCGTTTAATTTCTAAAATTTAACATAAAAAGGTTTTGCTTCTTTTCGTTTAATTTCTAAAATTACAAAATTTTGACGTTAGTAAACCATCAAGAAAGAAAAAAATTTAAATTTTAGATAAACATAGTTTAGCGAAAAATTGATAGCTAGAGAGGGAGAAAACTTGTTATGGCCATGAATAGGCCGCGTCTCCGTCATCTCATTCGTTCAAAGCTCTATTATCTCTGTCTCTTTTACTGTTTGTATGAAAATATAGAGAATTAATTTTGATAATTTGTTCTATTTGAAGAAATATTTTTGGATGAAATCATAATGTCCTCTTATTCCTCGTATTATGCTATTTTATAATACATGATTCTCCCTTAATTTTAGGAGTTATTACAATCCAGAGCATATAATTAGGAAAGAACAATATCAGCAAAAATCTAATCTAATCACAACAAATTAGCTAATAAAATTAAATGCAATATTTCCACATATCTCCTAGAGTATACAGTGAATCTTCATGCATGATCTTCATTTTCCAACACTCCCCCTCAAGCTTGATCATAGATGTTAACTAGATTAAGCTTGCTTTTCATATCAGTGAAGTTCATGCGTGGAAGTGACTTGGTAAGCACATCAGCAACTTGGTGTTTTGAAGGCATGAAATTCAGCAAAATCTGCTTGTTCTCGATGTGATCATTGATGAAGTGTCTGTCGATCTTTGGCGATGCTTAGCGTAGATTGGTTGTCACAATTCAGCTTAATCGATCCACTAACTTATATTTTCATGTCACCCAATAATCTACGAAGCCATAATCCCTCACATACACCATTCGCAAGAGATCAGAGTTCTGCTTCTGCACTACTTCGAGCAACGACGGTTTGCTTCTTGCTCCTCCAAGTAACAAGGTTTCCCCAGACAAAGGTGCACATACCCGAGGTTGATTTCCTATCAATTGGAGAGCTAGCCCAATCGGCATCTGTGAACACTTCAACTCCTCGTCTGTTGGACTTTCTAAATACCAAACCCAAGCCCGGGGCTGATTTCAAATATCTCAGAATGTGCATAATAGCCTCCATGTGAGTTTCGGATGGGTTGTTCATGAAACGACTCACCATACTTATAGCGAACCCAATGTTAGGTCTAGTGTGAGCCAAATATATTAGCTTGCCAACAAGCTTCTGATACCGTGTTTGATCAACTCCGGCTTCAGTTGTTCGGCTATATAGTTTGTGATTAGGGTCCATAGGGGTATCAATAGGTTTGCAATTTATCATACCTGTCTCCTTGAGTAGATCCATCGTATATTTCCTTTGAGATACCAAAATACCTTGCTTAGAGCGAGCCACTTCCATTCCCAAGAAGTATCATAGTTGACCGAGATTTTTAATCTCAAATTCTATAGCAAGCAGAGTCTTAAGCCTAGCTATCTCTTCGAAATCATCTCCCGTGATTACGATGTCGTCTACATAAACACTTAGGATGGTGCACTTCCCGGGTGATGAGTGTTTAGTAAACAATGTGTGGTCAGCTAGACTTGGACTGTAGTGGTTTTGTTTTAAGACTTTAGTGAACTTGTTGAACCATGCTCTAGGAGATTGTTTTAGCCCGTACAATGACTTTCTAAGTCTGCACACTTTGCCTTGATTTTGTTGAGTAGTAAAGCCGGGAGGAATACTCATGAATACTTCTTCTTCCAAGTCACCATTGAGGAATGCATTTTTCACGTCGAATTGATGAAATGGCCAGTCTAAATTCGCTACAAGAGAGAGTATGACACAGATCATATTAAGTTTTGCTACGGGGGCAAATGTCTCACTGTAGTTTAGGCCATAGGATTGAGTGTACCCCTTTGCCACCAGTCTTGCTTTTAATCTATCCACAATTCCGTCGGGATTATGCTTTATCGTAAACAACCATCGACAACCCACTGCTTTCTTTCCCGGAGGAAGAGCTATTAATTCCCATGTGTTGTTCTTTTCCAGAGCCTTCATCTCAACCTATACGGCTTGCTTCCATTCAGTGACACTAAGAGCTTCTTCAATGGATCGAGGAATTTGGATTGCGTCAAGAGAGGATACAAATGCATGATGACTATCTGACAAATTTCCATAATACATGTAGTCATCCATCTGATAAGGGCCGCATGATCGAGATTGTTTCCTTAGTGCAATTAGGAGATCCATATTAGTATCATTAAAATTAGGAATTTGAGCTTAATAGTACCTAGTTGCTCTTCATGTTGCTCAGTGTCAGAAGTCAAGAACTCAGATTGAATATGTGATCGATCTCTATCCGCTTCTGCCGGACTTGGACTCGTGTTTGGGACACTTGACTGACTCGTGTTTGGGATAGCTAAAATTTGAGATGGTTCGGTTGTTGGCACGGGTATGGGTGTTGGGAAAACTGAGGACAAGATTGAGGATTCAACATGATTTTGTTTCTCCCCTTGAAGCCGAGAGCTTGGATAAAAAGATTCTTGTTCATTGAATGTAACATCCATGGTGATGAAATATTTTTTGTGTGAGGGAGAGTAACATTTGTAACCCTTTTGAGTTGGTGAATATCCCACAAATATGCATTTAATTGACTTTGGATCAAGTTTTCCCTGATTATATAAGTGGACAAAAGAGGAACACCCAAAGATTTTTTGTGAGATTTTGGAAACTAACCGATAGGCTGGAAATAACTCTTGGAGTGTCTGACATGGTGTTTTGAACTTGAGGACTCTTGAAGGCATTCGATTGATTAAATATGTCGAGGTGAGAATAGCATCACCCTAATAGAACTTAGGAACATGAGAGGTGAACATGATTGACCGGGCTACTTGTAACAAATGACGTAATTTACGTTCTGCAAATGCCGTTTTGTTGAGGTGTGTAAACACATGAACTTGTATGAATAATTCCATTACATGAGAAAAAATTGCTAAAGTCTTTGTTGAAGAATTCTTTTGCATTATCTGAGTGAAAATTGGTTGTTTGAGTTTGAAATTGAGTAATAACCATTGAGTGAAATTGCTTGATTATTGATATGGTTTCAGATTTCGTTTTCGTAAGATAAACCCAACATAGACGTGTATGATCATCAACAAGAATGAGGAACCACCGAGCTCCATTGATTGAAGAGACTTCGGAGGCTCCCCAAATGTCACAGTGAATTTTTGAAAAAGGTTTTGATGCAACATATGGTAATGGAATATAGGATGTACGAATATGTTTCAACAACTGACACACTTCATAGAAAAAATCATCCACCTTTTTATTAATGAACAAATTTGGAAACAAGTGTTTGAGATACCCAAAATTTGGGTGACCTAATAAATAATGAAGAAGCATAACATCACTAGATTTATTTGAAGAAAAACAGCAAGGATAAGATGATGATGCTAACTTTGGTGGATGATGACTTGATTTATTTGCAGAAAAATGGTAGAGTCCATTTATGAGTTTAGCACATCCAATCATCGTTCCTGACTCCCACTCCTGAAACAGACACAAATTGCTTTCAAATATTGTTAAACATTTCAAATCCTTATTTAATTTTGACACTGACAAGAGGTTGCACTTAAGATCAGGAATGTAAAAAACTTGAGTCAAGGTGAGTTTTTTAGAGAGTTTAACAGTTCCAACTCCTTTTATCGGTGACTTGGTTCCATCAGCAATTGTCATAGTGGCAATCGAATTGCACGAATTCAACGTGGAGAATAAAGACTAGTTACCAGTCATATGATCTGATGCGCCAGAATCAACAATCCATGAAAGGTTGTCGGCAAATGTGAGGAAGGCTTTATGCTCACTGTTTTCATGCATGACAATGTTGGCTTGGACCGAAGGTGTCGTGGAATGATTTCCACTGATAAGTCATTGAAGAATTTCCATTTGTTCCTTGTTGAAGGCAGATGTTGTAACAGAAGCATTGGGAGTGCGATTTGATGAATCTCCTGTGGGTCTGGAAGGTTTCCAGTCTAGCGGCTTGTCGTGGATTTTCCAACACATTTCTCGTGAGTGACCTTGACGACGACAATGATCACAATACAGCCTGCCTTTGCGTGGACTGTTGTCGATGTGGCCCTTTGCTGCGAAGGCGTTGGAATCAGCCGAATTCAGCGCTGAGGTTTCATTTGGCGCTGCTGCAATCTGCTCTTTCATCATAACTTTCCTCCGACTCTCCTCGTGACGGACAGCAGAGAAGATTGCATGTAAAGAGGGTAACGGTTTTATGCTAATGATGCGTCCTCGCACTTCATCAAGTTCTTTATTGAGACCCGATAAAAGTTTGAAAACTCGCTTCGTTTCAACAACTCGTTTGTATGTGAGGGCGTCTTCGGAGCACTTCCATGAATGAGTGTCATATAAATCGATTTTCTTCCATAATCGAGTCAATGAATTGAAATAATCAGTGACAGAGTTATCACCTTATCGGAGATCGTGTAGAGTGTTCTTGGTCTCGAAGAGTTCAGAGATGTTATCTGCAATCGAATAGGTCAACTTGGTGGCTTCCTAGATTTCTCTTGCAGTGGAGAAAAGCAAGAAATTTTCTCCGATATCGGGCATCATTGAACTGATGAGCCATGACTGCACCATACTGTTCGTTGCAATCCAATTTTTGTATGAAGGATCGGTTTCAGCAGGCTGAACGGATTCACCGGTAAGAAACTCAACTTTTCCTTTTCCGCGAATAAACATACAAACGGATTGTGACCAGAGAGTTTATGGTTTGTAATTTGCAGAGTGAAGGAATCCATAGAGATTTGGCTAAGGGAAGATATGGTTGAGGATGAGTTCTCGCTAGTGGTGGTGAAGGATGATTTATCGTTTGAGGTCATGGTTCAGGATACGATCACTGCTTTGATACCATGAAGAAATATTTTTGGGATGAATCATAGCGTCCTCTTATTCCTCGTACTACACTATTTTATAATACATGGTTCGCCCTTAATTTTAGGAGTTGTTACAATCTAGAGCATATAATTAGGTAAGAACAATACTAACAAAAATCTAATCTAATCACAACAAATTAGCTAATAAAATTAAATACAATATTTTCACATATCTCTTAGAGTATACAGTGAATCTTCATGCATGATCTTCATTTTCCAACACTATTACTCGTATTTTTTTTTTAAAAAAAAAACCCTAAAGTGAACAACTTACTTGAAAAAAATGTCACTGCAATTATTATAAATAATCAACAGTGAATATTATGTGTACATGGATAATGAATCATATATTGAAATATCAACTTCCATTTTCTTATTATTATTACTAATGATTAAAATTATTGACTTAAACTAATATACATTTGATGAGAATTGAAATCCTATCCAAAATCATGGTCTTGCTAACGCATACATGAGACGTATTCTGTAAAGATATTTAGTAAATTCCGGGGGTGCGTGATTCTTAAAATATATATTTGGTTTAGGGTTTAATTTCACCCGTCCCATTATTGATGTTTTCTTTCCATTTTGTTGTTTTCTTTTAATTAGCGATTAATTGGGATCTGTCTACACTACACCTGTGTGAAACTTCTGAAAATAACTTCTTTACTTGAGACTAAAGAATTGAGCATGGCGGTAATTTGATGATATGATCTTATTTTAGAATTATTAAGCCGAGTGCTGTTAGGTGTATTCCATGTTGGATACTCATTTAAATTTATCGTCCCATTCCACAAAAGGATCGCTCTTGATCAAGAATAAAAGTTAATAGTCAAGATCCACTTCTTGTTTAAGTTCTTTCGTCATACCATTAATTTGAATCAATTATTTGTCTAAAAGAAACTGCTATCTTGGAGCCTATGACTACTTTTTAATTATCTTTTTCGATTGGGATAGAATTATTTTTTGTGAAATGGACTCATAGTTTTGTAGAAAAATAAAATAAAATTTCAAATATATTGGCATAATCCATTTTGTAACAGTTTTTTAGGGTAAAATATTTATTTTACTGCGCAACTTCACAAGTAGAGTGCGGCAGATTAGTGATGAGGTACTCAAGGATCGGTATGGGTTCCTTGCCTTACCTGTAGAGCTAGAATGAGTTTTCCAAAATGAACATAAGTCGATAAAAATCTACCACGTACTTTATTCCATCGCAAATTTATCTTCATAATTGGACAAAATTCTAGCTATATATGGAGAAATTAAAGACTAGTGGTAAAGTGTTGGTAGGACCTTCTCTCATTCAAAAGGCTATTACTTGAAGATTATTAACACGTGCATTTATGGTCCAGAAATAATTAATTTTGACATTAAAGAAATAAAACAAAGTGGAAGTCAACACAATGCATTTAAAAACTTTTATATCTTAGGGGGTATGCATCTTGATTTATCTTACACTTTATTAAGAAATAGAAGGACAACGGTTGAAGTTTCAAATGGAAGTCATATACATGAACAAAGTCTAAAACTATAATGTGATTATGGATAAAAAAATAACGAAAGAAAAGTTCTCTTTGAACCTTCCTTTTTCTATGTATATATCATAAAAGGTATTGTTGTAGTCAAACAATGCCTTTACTTTTTGCCTAAGATGTTGCCGACAAGTCGATTAGACGATTACTATATGGTGGGCGCGAATCATGGGAATTGGGACTCAAGAAAACAGTGTGGTCATATTGAAAAAAAAAAAAAAAAAATAGGTCCATCTACAACAGTCATGAGTTTTTTCAGTACAAGATGTTGTATGACCATTCTACGTCACAAAGTTGGTTATTTAGAAATTCAATTAATTATTTTATTTTAAATAATTAAAATACAAAAGATAAAAAATTGATATTTTTAACTTTTCAACTATTAAAATAAAATTGTATATGAATATTAAAATTAAGATTTTTTTTGTGAATATCTTCAAATTAAGATAACATTATAAGAATCATAAGAAAATATTTAAATGAGTATATTAAACTTTTTACTAGGAGATTCTTTAGTTTATCTTCGATACAAGAACAAGAGACGTTATTTATATAATAATTTTTATTTTCATACTTTTTTAATTTATTTCATAACTGTGTTCCTTCTTTTTTTTTATTTATTGTTGGAGTAATTGTGAGTTGAAATCTTCTATAAGTTAGAAATTGAAAAGTTGAATAATATACAAGTGAAAAAAGACTCACAAACCTTTCGGGTTAAATTAGTGTCACGTTTTCTTATATATGAGTTTGTGTCTTATGAATATACATTTCCTTAGTCGTATAAAATCTTATGGTTATGATTGGACATCCTTTTATCGAAAGTCTTCATAACAAGGGTTCAAGCAGTGTGTCCCTTTTTTTGCTTAAAGGTCGTGTGAACAAGGGTCGGTCGGGTTCGAGAGGGAATTTACAATGTGTAAGAGACTCACACTTGAGAAATTGTTTGTTTCATTCCCTAGTTATATATAATACTTATTTGCCTTCTAAAAAAAAATATAAGTGATCATGAGAAAGACACATAAACCTAATATCTTAAGGTTTTGTGTTGAATGTGATGTCATTAATGTTTGTGTCTCATTAATGTTGTACATCTTTCTGATGTGCATCCCTTCATCAAAAGTCTTTCTGATGAAGTGAATAAGGGTTCAAGTAGCATGTCTCCATGTGCAAGGGCAAAGTGAATAAGGGTCAGCTTGGGCTCAAAAGGGAATTTACAATGTGGAAATGACTCACACCTGAGAAATTGGGAAGTTGAGTAAATATGTAAGTGAGAAAGACTCATAAACCTAATGCTTTAGGTTTTGAGTTAAAGGTGATGTCATGCTCTCTTATATATTTGTGTCTCAATGTTGTACATCTCCCCGATGCTTACCCTCTCTGTTTTACCCAAAATTGATATTTGTGATTGAGCTAGTTAACAGTAAATTCCCTTCCTAGAAAATCTCTCTAGTGTTTATCCATTGCATATATAAGTGAGAAAGACCCATGAATTATTGTGTCTCATTGTTCTTATCACCGGTCTAGGAACATTGTTAAGATCATCACGCTCAAGATATTATCCGTTTTAAAGTTTATCGCTCCTTTAAAGTTTTGTCTTGAAAAAATATCCTAATGGTTAATAACAATTGTATCTTAGTTATACATCTTTTTATATTTATTCGTTTGGTAATACTCAACATTTATAAAAAATCTCCTTTATGTATAGAATATGTTGAATGAATGGAGGTCAAGGATTCGCTTGCATGTCGCCACATGAGTACTTTTGACTGCTTCGAATTGGTTAGGTGGTGACTAGGTGTTTTTTTTTTTTTGTTTTTTTTTTTATTTTAATATACACCTCATTCATATTCATAGAATGGCGACAGCGATGACTACTAGCCCATGCCCGACCGTTAATATTTTCCCATCATATATATTAAGTAATCCATCCATCTATGTTTTTATTTTGTTTTGTCAGGATAGAAATTTAACGTAGGTTTTGAAGTAGTTTATAACATTTTCATTAACTGACTTAAATACTCTTGTTTTTATGTATGCTTTTTAAATGAAATTTTGTAGATTTTTTTCGACTTTAATATTTTATAATGTGTATTTTAAATGTAACTTTAATTTTTTTATTTTGGTAATTTTTTTAACTGCACGTAATTTTTGCTGGAGACAAATCTATCTAAACTTTAAAAGATCACTAATTAACTATATACCATAAATTCTCTTATTCTCTAATATTTAACACAATAATAGCATATTTAATATTTGAATTCAAGTTCTCTTATTAAATTAAAACAACTCTTACTTTTATTAAATGATCAATCAATATATTTTAGTAAGGGTTAGAAGTTAACAACGTTTTTAATTATATCATTAACATTTTATTATAAATTCTTAAAATCAACATATCATATTTATTATTTTAATTTGAAATATTTTAAAGTTTTATTTCTTTTTATTCACGTCGTTATCTACTAATTAATACTTTTATTCTTATCTTTTTATTCTTTCTCAAAACATATATATATATATATATATATATATATATATATACTTAAAAGTTGTGAAAGTTTTATTTGTATATTTAGAATTACATTTTACTTCAACTATCAATCATTAAAAACTAAATTATTTAATAAGAATAGCATATTTATATTTAAATGATAAAAAAATTGAAATTTTAAAAAGGTGCTTTCCTTACGTTAAATTAAATATTAGGCACACAAAAAATAATAATGATAACTTAGAACTTAAAAATAAAAGTATTTATATAATATAATTTACAATAATTTAAGCAACACTTTACTTATCTCTTTTTATTATATTTGTATTTTATTTCAGTTTTTCTTTTCTTTTCATAGCTATTGTTTGCGAAAAAACAATATATGAATAAAATTTCTATGTGGGGAATAGGATGTGTGAATAACTTGCTGTGCAAGCATTCAGATTCGCTACATGAGTACTTTTCAAATTGCATAGACAGTTTCCTTTCTTTGTTTCTGTTGTTAATTTATATTTAATATTCATTGACCTGAAGATTCTGGAGAACAAAAAATTATTGCATATTTGAGTAATTTATAATTCTGATAAATTTTTATATGATATACAGCTAAGTTTTATTAACTTTCATAAATTCAAAAATCTATCACATCTGACTAAAATTAAAGCCAAGATATATTGTAATTTCTAGAATATGTGAGTAACAAATATTTAATATTTTTATATATAATACAACTTATTCTAACTTACATAAAAATAGAATAGGAGAGTAACAAAAACATTAGATATTTAATATTTTATCAAACGAAAACTGACACTTTTTTCAATGATAAGATTTGATATTTAATATTACTTAAATTTTAAAGCCAAATATATCATATCTATTAGTTTTTATCTCTTTCATTAAATATATATTAGATTTTTTTTCTTTTTTTCTTTTCATCACCATATTTTGGGTAGACTTAGTGCTTGATTGATTTAATTTTGATTTTTAGTTTTTGAAAAGATTTTTCAAAAACTATTTTTGAAAATAAAAGAAAAAAAAAACTTGTTTGACAAGTTTTATTTAAAAACTATTTTGAAGATGTAAAAATGGAAAAATTTGTTCATATTTACTAAAATTTCATTAATGAAAAACAAAAAACAACATATTCTGATTGTATTTTGAGTTTTCAAAATAAAAATAGAAAAAAGAAAAGCAAAACTACTTTCAGTTGTTTCTGTTTTTTGTTTTTAAAAACTAAGTGCTTGTTTGGCAACAATTTTATAAAACTGTTTTTAGTATTTTAGTTTTTAAAACTAAAAAACTTGTTTGGGTAGTGTTCTGAAAACAGTTCTGGTTTTTTAGTTTTTAAAAACTAAAAAACTGAAACAGTTTAAAGTAGTTTTGCTTTTTAGTTTTCTGTTTTTGTTTTAAAAACTTAAAATACAATCAGAATATTGTTTTTTGCTTTTCATTAATAAAATTCTAATAAACATGAACCAGTTTTTTCATTTTTATATTTTCAAAACAGTTTTCAAATATCATTTGTCAAACAAGTTTTTTTTTTTTTCTTCCCAAAAACAGTTTTATAAAACTATTATCATACAAACACTTATTAAACATCACATTCTAACAAAGTTATTTTAAAATTTTCATAAATTTTTCTTGTACCATAAAATTTGAATTTTATGGAATAAGTTTCTAGGAAAGAAGACGAGTTACAGAGACAAATGAATAGCACAAACATTTAGTTATAAGGGATAATCGAAATTAATTACACTTTCTTGTTTTGTTCATATTAAGAGATTGTCTTTTTATTTATTGTAAATTTCTGACTCATTATTTCTAAATATGAAGTGTTTAGTTTGCGTCTATACATAACTTTCTCATCTAAATTATTAAAAATATCATTTAAGAATTTCATAAAATATTTATCTTGCATTACTATAAATATCAATCACTTAAAGTATTAGTATTTTATTTAAAAAATATTAAATTAAATGCATGCTAAATATTCATATATAATAGTAGTTGATATGATTTTTCTTAGACTTTAATTCTTATTAAGTTTTAAAGAATTTTACACACTCAATTTGAATAATTATCGAATCTAAAAATATTAAATTATAGGACAATAATAATATACATAAATTAAAGGACAAAATTTATATTATACATTAATTATTACACTATATTTTATACTATATACTATGTGAACAATTTATAATGTTATATATACATTTTATTAATAAAATTTTAAAAATTAGTGGGGGATTGTCCCTAATGTAAGCTAAATACATCGTCCCTAATCAGAATTCATGTATAGTAAATTTATTGACTTTATCAATCAAAGTCATATATATATAAGCTTTTTCTCTTTTTATTATAGCATGATATTTATAAGTTTTATTTTTTTTAATGTTAATATTAAAATTTAAAAATTATTTAATTTAAGTTTTGAATGTTTTTTTTTAAAAGACAAAGTAGGATACAAGTATATCATAGTCACTTAGAAGACAACATACCTCACTCCATTAACAATGTTTTACACATATAGAAGAACCTCAATAAACTATTATGTTACCTATTACTTAGTTTGTTATTGTACACACTATTCATAGAATGTAAAACATAACTTTTTTAAAGTTCCTTAACCTATACCCAAGACATTTGGATGACATCTTGTCATATCATTTGTACCCCCACCTTGAACTCATGTCAAGATCATAACCTTAAACGTACCTTGACACTCAACGCCCACCTCGACACAAGTTCAAGCCTAAGTTCCATCTTAAAAAAGGTAACCAGGGGCAAAACTCCTAGAAAAATAAGTATAACAGGATAGTTAAACCTCAGCTCCAGATGCACTATTTAATCAAATAACTTTCTCACTTTGATCCCACACTTACTTGGGCGTCAAACCATTTGGCGCTGTTTGTGGGGACATAAAAATTCCTATGTCCCCTGGCAATATATGGTATAAATCAGGAGTAACACATCTTGATCTGCTTGAAAGTCCAACTGCACGATCTCTAGAATCAACTGTCAAAGGAAGGAAACAACAGAGACGAACACCACCACCAACAAACAACTTCACCCGAAATGCCTAGAATGACAAAGCAAAGCATCACCATTAAAAGAGTTCGGCGTGAGGTATGCACAATGATGAAATCTCTCAGAATGATCGCACAACAACTTGTTAGCAAACGACAAACAACAAACCATTACACACTAACTAACTTGGCAATTCCGTAGCTCGATACAACTCCATAAGGTCAGATACGTCTCATGCAAAAACCAAACTTAGGGTTGGGATCACAAAAGAGTCACCTTGAACTTGACTAATAATATCCACAACATAATTAATCATATTTATTACTTACCCTTATTACAATGTATAAATCTAAATATTATCTTTTCTCATTTATGTATTTAATAAAATATTATCTTTCCTTATCACCATTTATAGGGTAATCAATGCTACCACAATTAGATGTTCTTATTACAGGCAATCAATTAGCCAGTAAATGAAATGACAATCTATTTTATGTCAAAGGAAGGAAACGACAAAGATGAACACCACCACCAACGAAACAACTTCACCCGAAATGCCTAGAATGACAAAGCAAAGCATCACCATTAAAAGAGTTTGGCGTGAGGTACGCACAATGATGAAATCTCTCAAAATGATCGCACAACAACTTACTAGCAAACGACAAACAACAAACCATTACACACTAACTAACTTGGCAATTCCGTAGCTCGATACAACTCCATAAGGTCAGATACGTCTCATGCAAAACCCAAACTTAGGGTTGGGATCACAAAAGAGTCACCTTGAACGTGACTAATAATATCCACAACATAATTAGTCATATTTATTACTTACCCTTATTACAATGTATAAATCTAAATATTATCTTTTCTCATTTATGTATTTAACAAAATATTATATTTCCTTATCATCATTTATAGGGTAATCAATGCTACCACAATTAGATGTTCTTATTACAGGCAATTAATTAGCCAGTAAATGAAATGAAAATCTATTTTATATCCATGACAGAATTAACCACATTTATTAATTAGCCTTTATTATCATATATAAATCTAAATATTATCTTTTCTCATTATCTCTTTAACGAAATATTATCTTTCCTTATTACTATTTATAGGGCAATCAATTATGACTGCTACCATAATTACAAGTTCTTATTACAGGCAATCAATTAGCCAGTAGAGGAAATGATAATCTACTTTATATTCATGACAAAATTGGCCACATTTATTAATTAGCCTTTATTACCATATATAAATCTAAATATTATCTTTTCTCATTATCTCTTTAATCAAATATTATCTTTTCTCATTATAGGTGAATAAATTATTCCTACTACCACAATTATCCTCTCAAAACAAGGCACCTCAACAACATATAAGTACATATTGTACCCCAACGACACTATTTGGTGGACTTCCTGGGAATCTCACCCTTTTTCTCTAGTAAGTACATTACGTACCATTCAACACCTACTCAGAGTTCAATAACTCATCAACTCGGCACCCCTTAGAGTTTAACAACTCGTCAACTTAGCACCTCCCTAGAGTTAAGCAACTCGTCAACTCGACACCTCTCTAGAGCTTGATAACTCATCAACTAGGCACCTTCTAGAGCTCGCCAACTCGACACTCTTTGTCTGACGAGACACTTATCACCAACTTAGCACTCTTGTTTGACGAGACAATCATCGCCAACTCGACGCTCTTTCTTTGACGAGACACTCATCGTCAACTCGACACTCTTGTTTGATGAGACACACAATGCCAACTTGGCACTCTTGTTTGACAAGACACTCATTGCCAACTCAACACTCTCTATTTGACGAGACATTTTTTTCCTATCTTGGCACTCTCTGTCAGATGGGACACTTTTTGTCTATCTTGACACTCCCTGCCTATACGATGCCCTCTTAACATGCCATTTACACACCTAAGATAACAATCAAAATGAAACACACACACACACACTATCATAATTTCTTTGGTCTTCCCTTGACTAGTTGACCTCGATGCTAGGGGGGTATATATACCCCTATCCTGAACTCATGTCGGGACCATAACCCCAAACACACATCAACACTATATGTCAGTACCTAACACCCACCTTGGCATTATGACCACCTCGACACAAGTCCAAACCCATCTTCTTAAAAAAGATAATTAGGGGCAAAACCTTTAGAAAAACAAGTATAAAAGGATAGCTAAACCTCACATTTAGGTATACTATTTAATCAATTCACTTTCTCACTTTAATCCCATACTTACTTGGGCATCAAAGTCCTTTTTGCAGGTATCACCTGTCATCCCCAGAGCCTCCAATGTCCAAGATCCGAGAGGGCTACTCTACGGTCGACATGGCTTGCAAAGAACATTCTAATCTACAAAGGAACTTTATTTTGTGAATCAAAGGTGTTCTTACCGAAGTTTGGTAGAAATCATACTTTGACTATTACTATGTATCAACATACTAGGTAATGTCTTCCCATTATGTTCCTAGAGTACTATATCAGCAGACTAGATAATGGGCACTGATTTAAGGCAAAATATTTTTTTATGCCTGGCATACATAGAGGGGCATACAAAGAGAAACACTAGTAACACACTTTGACACTCTTAACACATCCTCTGGAGTTGGTAAAAATTTATAAAAAAAACTCTTTTGTGAGTTTCACTTTATATTTTATTCTGATTTTGTAGTTTTTAATAAAATTCAAATAACGTTGGATGATGTATTATAAGGATTATGTTTAAGACACTCTTCATAAATACATTGAAAAGTGTATATGATACTTTATAATCTAATTAATAACAGATATTAATTTTCATACATATTAATTTAATAAAAGCTATTTTATTAATTTAAATGCCTTATGTTTATTTTTTATGATGATTTATAATTGATAAAAACTGTATTTCCATATAACATAAATATAAATTTCGTTAAAAACTCTAATACAATAAAAAAGAGATTAAATTCTTAGATTTTTTAAATTTTGAAAACCAAAATATCAATTTAAAAATAAATATTAAAATAGAATATAATTGAAAATTCAAGAAAACAAATATACTTGACTCAATCTAATTTTACACTGTGTTTTGATAGAGTTGGACAAATACAAGGAATTTGAAATACATTAAATTTGAAATTATTTCAATTCAAATGACTTTATTTTTCAAATATTTTTTTTTGGATAAGCTAATTCAAATTTATTGAATTTTATTTTTTTCTGTTTGGATAGATTATTCCAATTCTACTAAAATAAAAATTTATTTTACTAAAAAATATTTAAAAAAAATTAGTTTTAAAAATTAATATAAAATTTTATTTAAAAATAAATTTTTAATTTCTAAAAAAAGTCACACTATTAAAAAAATCACAAAATGTAAACTTGACATATTTGATTTTATTTTTTTGACAATATTATGATTTTATATAAATAAATGATAAATAAATTCATGACAAAATTTATTTTATTTTCTTAATAAAGTCATTTTTATAAACTATACTTAATAATTTATTCTATATTTTAATTCCTATAATTATTTTATTAATTTATATAAATATTATAATTATAAAAAATAAAATATAATATTAATGAGTTGGCGAATTAATCCAACTCTCACTTTTGGTCCGCCAAATTGGCAGACTATGTAGAACAAGACAAACATGCTAAAAACACTAGCCTCTCTCATCAAAATAAGGTTGGGTTAGCAGGTTGACTCGCTTAACCCACACTATTTTGTCATCCCTACTTAATGTTAAGTAAAGAATAATTAAAGAATTTTAAATTCTTACTTTTTTTTAAAAAAAATAAAATAAATTTCTACCATTTTAACTAATTAAAATACTTTTAAAATGTCTAAAATTTTAACTTTTAAAATTCATCCTCTAAAATACATTTAAAATTTCAAAATAAATGAAATAATTAGTCATACAATTCACCATCAAAACTCATGATAAACTGAAATTAGTTCAAAAGACCAAAAGGGCATGGCGGCTTTGACCCTACTTTCTAGAATTTTTTTTTTTGTTACACCCTTCCTAGTTCCTAGAACCTTCCTTACTAAAAAAATAATAGTATATTATCATTTTATAAATTCCATATATAAATAAATAAATGAAAGGTACCACTCGATATCATCCAACAGTGTCGGTTGCAGAGTTCAAAGTTCAACAAAGCTGATGATTGTCTGAAGTTAGGAGGTACTTACTTAGCAAGGAGACTCATCCTTGGTTTGGCCCTTTTAGAGTTATGTGGTTGGATGCTCTAATTGGGTATGCTTTCCTTTGAATTTCGATGTCTATAAATAATGAATGATTATCGTGACTTTAGTTTTATGACTATGCTTGCTATTTTTTATCCCTGGGGTGTTGTTCCTGTTTCTTATTCTGTCTTTGGTTCCGTTTAAAGTATGATTAACATTCCTAGTGCGAAGCAATCTTGAGATGCATTCTTGAAGTCTAATTTGACATTGACATGCAAAAATTTGGTGATCCTACTCCTACTCCTACTCCTATCTGGTCTGAGTCTGGCACAAGCTCAAGTGGAGAGTCCATGGAGTTTAGTAAGTATTCCAACCCCATTCTCAGATACATAAGCGACATCCTCATGGATGAGGAAGACGAATTGGAGCGCAAACCCTGCATGTTGCAGGAATGTTTGAGACTCCAGGCTGCTGAAAAAGCATTCCATGATCTCCTTCTTCGTCATAACCAACCTTCATCACTCCATCAAAGCTCCCATGCTGAAAGCATTGGCAATTTTGGTCGCAGTTCTAGTTTTGAGAGCTACGACACTTGCACCACTGACAATTCATGTGAGTCTGAGTTGATCAACGCTGTGCCTGAATTTGACTCTTGTTTCCTACAACTACAAACCCCTCTAGTTGATTCCCCCTGGAGTCTCTTTCAGTCTCAGTCTCACACCATGCCGCCCATGGTGGATGGGGCTTTTTCAGCTTTAGCACCAAGAGAAAAGAGAAGCCATCAGAGGGAAGATTATGCCTCTGATGAACAAGAAGGAAGAAGAGGCAGCAAGGTATCAGCTGTGTTTTCTGACGAGTTAGAGGCAGCAGGGATCTTAGAGGAGGTTCTGCTTTGTCAAACGGGAAGAAGTCAAACACCCTACTGTGCTCCAGCTGAAGCATCACTAAGTGTTGATTTAGGAAGATCCAATGGAAAGGCAACAAAGAAAGCGTCAACCAACAAAGGGACAGCTGTAGATTTATGGACCCTTCTAACTCAATGTGCACAGGCCGTGGCAAGCTTCGACCAAAGGAATGCAAATGACTTACTAAGCCAGATTAGGCAGCACTCCTCCGCTTTTGGGGATGGACTCCAGCGTTTAGCTCATTACTTTGCCATTGGCCTTGAGATAAGATTGGCTGCTGGGACCCCTTCATACATGCCCCTACAAGTCGCAACTGCTGCTGATATGTTGAAAGCTTACAAACTATTTGTTACGTCCTCTCCTTTGCAGAGGATTACGAATTATTTGACAACCAAGACAATCATTACTCTTGTGAAAAATGAGAGCAGCGTTCATGTTATTGACTTTGGCATTTGTTATGGTTTTCAGTGGCCCTGCCTAATCAAGAAGCTGTCAGATAGGCCTGGTGGTCCTCCAAGGCTTCGTATAACAGGAATTGACCTTCCTCAGCCAGGATTTCGGCCTGCAGAAAGGATCGAGGAGACCGGGAAGCGTTTGGCAAACTTCTGCAAGAAGTTCAATGTCCCTTTTGAATACAATTTCCTTGCAGAGAAATGGGAAACTATAAGACCTGCAGATCTCAAGATAGACAGGAATGAAGTAACTGTTGTCAGCTGTTTCTACAGGCTAAAGAACCTGCCTGATGAAACTGTAGGAGTGAACTGTCCAAGAGATGCTGTGTTGAACTTGATCAGGAAGATCAATCCAAACATCTTCATCCATGGGGTGGTCAATGGCAATTATAGTGCACCCTTTTTCCTAACTCGGTTTAGAGAAGCACTCTACCACTTCGCATCACTGTTTGATATGTTTGAGGCTACTGTGCCTGGAGAAGACCCGCAGAGAGTGATGCTTGAGAAAGGGTTGTTTGGAAGGGATGCTATCAATGTCATAGCGTGTGAGGGGGCTGAGAGGGTTGAGAGACCAGAAACCTACAAGCAGTGGCAGGTTAGGAACCAGAGAGCTATGTTCAAGCAAGTCGGTTTGGATCCTCATTTGGTGAACGATGCCAAAGAAATGGTGAAGAGGGAATATCACAAAGATTTTGTAGTGGCTGAGGATGGCAAGTGGGTTTTGCACGGTTGGAAAGGCCGTACTCTGAATGCCATTTCTGTTTGGACTCCTGCTTAAGCGATGTCCACAAAGTGTTTTTGTAACTGTAATTTAATCTGTAGGCCGGTTAACGAAAATACAATAAACTACTCTTTGTTTTGTTATTCCTCTTTCTCCATTTGCGTTTGCATTTTATATATTGTTGTTCAGTCCACTTTCTAGTTGGTATGCCATAACGCATTTTCTTTTTTGATGATACTGACTAGATCTTGTATAAATCGAGGGACCAAATAAAACATAAAACATCAGCTACATCTGACTAAAAGAAGCACACAATACTAGTAATTAAGGATTAGAGAAGGCATAATTAATATGCAACGTTTTGCCCTGTGTGATGTGAGAAAGAAGCCAGCCTCTAACTTCTGCTACTCAATTCAGCACTATAAACTGTGTTGTCTGTTTTGCTTATTTGTTGGCTAAATTATTATGAATAAAAGTTGTGGGGTTTCCACAAGTGACTCGAGAGTCCAATAAGGTGAAGGCACGACTAACTTTGATTACAACTTGAGTTTTATTGGTCCAGACCCGTATTTGTCCACGAGGTTTACAAAGGTCTTAAATCTAAATTAACACTTTGAAAGCAAACTCAAATATTGTCTATTTATGTATTTTAAACAAGAAAACACCATCTAGAAATTTGTTCACGAGTTTACTTACAAGTTTACTCCAATTTTACCGAGTTTGCTTCGATTTTACCGAATTTACTATTTTTCCGATTTTACATGTGATTTAACTCGTGAGAGGTTTGTAACCTCATAAACTCGTACAATTTTACGAGCTAACTCAGGATTTTGATAATTATACTCTTTTTCATACAACAAGGTTTTTTTAAAGTGGTTGTGGATCTTTAACGACGAACACAGTGGGAGAAGAGCTTGATTCTCATCGATCTTGACATCAATGTTTTCAAGATAAAAAATCAATTTGTTGAATTCATCCAATTGTTCACTAGCTTCTTTTCACTACTCATCTTGAATGAGTATAAGACTTGCTTAAGGTAAAGATGATTTACCAATGATTTCATCATATATAGACTCTCAAGCTTTGAAAATTTTTTTTGGTAAGCAATTGAGATATATTAAATGCACCATAATACAAGAACAAAAAGAGGTAAACCAAAATACAGATAAAAAGGTCATGGTAAGGTTAAAAGCTACAACGATACCCAACAAGCAGCTCAATAACCATTAACCCTAGCAAAAAGCCATCACAAGTAAACCAGCCTAAACAACCCTATCTAAATTCTTGATTGTACTATTTTCTAGTAAAAAAAAAGAAGGAATTACAATACTCATGAAATAAATTAAAATAAATGAGGGCATGTATGCCTAAACTATCCGAAATAGTAAAACCACAACCGTCACCATATATGCAAGCTTTGGTATCAATGTGATAAATGAGGAATTGCACCCCACATGTAGTCTACCCTTGTTAAAGAAATCCTTAATAAATGCCATTATGTCCTCCTTCAACTCCCTCTAGAATTTTTTGATAAAGTTGAAGTTATATCCATCCAGTCCAAGACTTTTGTCCCCCCAGCACAACTTCATCTTTTACTGCTACTTTATCAACCAGTGCACAAAGAACTTGATTATCAACCTGTGAGATATTAAGGAATGGAATCTCATCCAGGGTAGTTTAGGCCATAGAGTCTCTGTGAACCTATTATTGAAGTACAACATGATTTCTTTTTTTACTGTGATTGGATCATCTAACCACACGTCATTGACCACCCTTTTAGTGGATTTTTGTGCCTTTTTCATTTTACTACCTTGTGGAAGTATTTTGAATTACAGTCACCTTCTTTCACCCATAGGAGTCTAGATTTTTGTTTTGCCAAAGATATGTTGTATTTATTTATTTTCCAAAGTGCATGTTGGGAATCTCTTCTATCCTTCTCTTCATTTGTGGATAATCCTACCTCTTCACTTTTCTTCTCAAGTTGATTCAGATGTTGTTTTAGCTGTTGTTAACTTTGCTGAATGTTCCCAAACTGCTCCCTACTCCATACCTTAAGAGTTTCTTTTAGCCCTTTCAACTTGTTTCTAACTATAAATAAGACATTACCTTTTTTTTTTAGTGACTCTCAAGCTTCAATTACCATTTTGCTAAAGTCTTTATGTGACATCCAACAATCTAGCAGTCTAAACGGCTTTCGTCCCCAATTGATGACTTTAACTTTGAACAACAAAGGGCAATGATTTGAGAAGCTTCTTTTCAACACATATTGGACACATCCTTGCCATGTCTCTCCCTAATGTTTTGATATTAAGAATTTGTCAAGCCAACTCTTAGTTGAACCATTTGGTATAAACCAAGTATATCTTCTCCCAATTAGAGGAACATCATACAATTGCATATTCCTTATAAATTGATCGAACTTCTCAGTTTCCCTTCTACCATAAGATTCTACACTCAATCCTTGCCATTCACTTTGTTGTCTCACACAATTGAAATCTCCACAAACACACCACAATTCAATATTACTTTCCTATTTTTTTTACACTATTTCGTGCCATACTCTTCTCTTAGCTTGAATATCACATTGTAAGAAAGCATTAACTAACGTAATCAACTTATTATTTTCAACCCAAGTTCCTTTAAGCATAACATACCCATCTCTGACAGTATGCGAAGCTAATTGAAAAATTTTGAAGACCATATACATACTAGACCCACGACATTATTGATTGCAAGTACTACCACCCAGTCAAGTCTCGGGCCTTCCTAGATAGATTGACACACCTCTTGATTGATTATTTCCTGCAAGCATACTATATTAATTTTCTTATGTATGATCAATTGTCTCACATGCCTCTGCTTAACAACACCACCTAGACTCCTTATATTTTATAGAATGCACTATGTTCAACCCTGGTCTGGTCACTTGTCCCGTGTCATGAATATCCATTTTTCAATTAATTGTAGTTGTTCCAACCTCTGAATTGCATCTATTTTAAGTTCATTGATTGTTACTCTGAAATTTTTTCCAATCTCTAGGATTTGGGAAGCTTCCTTGTTGTCGTGCTTCTTAAGAATAATGTGATTTCGGTTTCTAATATAGTCATCGCTAAGGTTATTGCCTTTCTAAATTTGATCCTTTGCTGGAGAGGATGTCTTCTTACTGTTGACATTTGTTGTAGATCGTGAGCCCATGAGAATGAGGTCGACCTTCTCAGCGGTCCTCTACTTGTACTGACTACATTAAGGCTAATACATCTATTTTCGGAAACCAATCCTACATGCACCAATGATGGTTGGTGAAGAGTCGGAGAGACAACACCTTTTAAGTGAGGAGATACATCTGTGCCAAGGACATAACACTCGTTGTTCAAGTCGTGTAACTTGTTGCTGGAATAGTTGGTTTGGGTATCAAACATGGCCAAATCTTCACTATTCACAACCCTTTCATCATTTAGTGAGTCTAGGTCTGCACATTGACATTGGGCTTGTCGTCCATTTTAATTCAACTTCACGGTGACATGTAATTGGTCCCTGAATGGATTTGATTTTTTGTTAATTTCACTGCTTAGACTTACAACATTGTTGAGTCCTTCGTGGGCAATTTTATATTGTATTTGCTCTTATTGGCCACAGTCTGCCTCTGTTGCAGAATTTTGTTACATGTCGAAATTGTCTACTCCTGCCACATAATGTATATGCTCATTCATAAGCGAAAACTGACCACCTTTTGTAACATTTCCAAATGTGACCACAGTACCCCATTTTGTGCAACATTTAGACTCTTTGATTGACATTACTGGTTGGTTATTTCCTGGTGGACCATTTACTGATTCTTCCCCGTTGTTCTTTCTGGGTTTTGCACTGTGAGGTTCGATCGTGGCAATCATTTCGTGTTTTGACCCATCTAACTCTAGCATGAGCCCAATATCACTTGCATATGAGTTTTTGTCAAAGGTGTTCTCATACATCTAATGCTGACACTTGCAATACATGGTAGATATCAATTCTTCTTCCATCATATTGATTATGTAATCAACCCCATTGATACCCACAATTTTTTTAAATTTGAACTAGGTTAAAAGATGCGATTTTTAAGAGGACATTTGCAAATCACAGATTTTCCATCTTCATGGTAGCCTCGTGTATTTTTACTATGGTTCCAAATTTCCCAACTATTCGAGCTAAACATTCTTCAATCCAAGTGTGCAATGGTAATGCGAAAATTCTAAGCCATACTACTCTGTTCCCCGATACCATAGATGGCTTTCATTTCTCCACAGGTTGGAAGATATCCAACTCCTCTTCCTCTTGTTTATCATCTAGCCAATCCTGAATCTAGTTTTTAGATGCCTCTTCTATCAGCACTAACTCATCTACCATATATTTGAAGTTGACAATATTTTCCCCATCAAGAAGCATTGTCTTTGGTACTTTATCAAGCTTTTCAATGTCACTAAGACTTTGTAGATGTCCAAACCAACATTCATTTAGATGGCTTCCATTTCTCCACAAATTGGAAGATATCCAACTCCTCTTCCTCCAGTTTATCATCCAGCTAATCCTGAATCCAGTTTTCGAATGCCTTTTCTATCAGCACTAACTCATCTCCCATATATTTGAACTTGAGAATATTTTCCCCATCAAGGAGCATTGTCTTTGGTATTTGATCAAGCTTTTCAATGTCATTGAGACTTTGTAGATGTCCAACCCAACATTCATTTAGCCATGCCGTGTCAGCCATATCGACCTCAATATATGCCATCTTCACAGTTTGTAAGCATCCATTTTTCATTCTCTAAGTACTTGTTGCCTTTCTGGTGTTTCCTATTACTGCTTGAGCATATGACTTTAGACCAGCATTTGGTGGTTGTCGTGCTCATGTTGTGATGTTTTTTGCCCTTGTTTATGTGTACCCCATTGGCAATGTGAATATGTTGGTTTTGATGGGCGTTTGCACCTTTGGCGTCTTCCAAATTTCTGTTATAACGAGGAAGGTTTACCAGTATCTTCATGTTGCCTAATATAGATATCATCTAGCTTTCTTTCCAGCTCCTTTTCGTTGGTTTCTTCCATGTATCTAACAAAACCAAATTGATCTCCATTTATGCTTCTTCTAGTTGGAATGAAAATCTCACATATCTGGCCCCATCTTATAAATATTTTCCATAGCTCATTTTCACCAAAGTTATTAGGGAAGTAGGTAAAGAAGTAAGTGGTGACTTTTCTTCCTCTCAGCCTATACTTCCATGACTCATTTGCCTCCCTCCCTAGCCCATTCCTACCTCATGCCCTCGTTATCTTCTCACTCTAAGCTCTCTCTCTCTCTCTCTTTTTCTCATCTCTCTTTTTCTTTACATGTTGCAGTCGCGGTCTTCTCCTTTGATACCTTACAAAGCACCTTATTGACAATGCTAAGAACAATCACACTATGGGCTTTCTCAAAAAGTGTTTTCTTGTCCCTTTCCACCATCGATGAATCCAATCTTATTTCCCCTTCAAGTGCATCAAGCAACCCCTGTTGAACCAGTAGAGCACGCATCTTCAATCTTCAACCCAAAATCGTTGCTCCTAATGAATTTCTCAACTTCAAACTTTGCAGAAGTCATGTTGAATCATCCACGCTCATCGCATCAATTTGTTGTGAAACAAACTTCAAATTCACCAAAGTGAATTATGCAGAGAAGAAGCACAAGAAAAAAAAATCACAATGAACTAGCAAGAATTGAATTGGTAG
This sequence comes from Psophocarpus tetragonolobus, assembly GCA_037954015.1. Lineage (NCBI taxonomy): Eukaryota > Viridiplantae > Streptophyta > Magnoliopsida > Fabales > Fabaceae > Psophocarpus > Psophocarpus tetragonolobus. Next base: position 93,505,616 of record CM075690.1, read on the forward strand.
AGAACAAAGAGAAATGGAATCAAAACTCTCAAGAAAAAAACAGAAGATTTTAGGATTTCTTATTGAGATATTAGATAATAAAATACAACAACATTACTTAACAAAGATAACTACTCCCATATATACACTATCAAAGTTAATTACTATGTCTAACCAACAATTTATTAGACATACTAGTTACTCAACTAGTAACCAAAATTACTCGTCAAGAAGAAGTAAAAACAATAATTGAACCAATTACAACAGTAGAAAATAAAAAAGTATTAATATATTGTTTGTAATAAAGTTTATAATTTCGTGAATTTTATCTGTATAATAAGATTTTAAAATTCAAGTAATCAATAATTATAATATTTTTGTTAGTTGCGTTAGAATTATAAACATTTTTACATTTTACCATAATATTACAATTTATATATATATATATATCAATTATTTTTTTTGCATCATCATCTTCTTATTATTTATAAAATATATAGTTTATATTATTTTTTTTCATTTAAATGTATCTTATAACGCAAAATATAGAATCTATATTAAAAAGAGTACTAAAGGGGGGTGGCGGCTATGACAGTTGTTGCTACGACTACAACCTTCCTTTCCTTTTCTTGTTTTTTTTTTTTTCTGACATAAAAATTCCCTTGCTAGTTGTTACAAAAATAGCACGGTTACACTTGAGTTGAAGGTTTTCTGAATTTACCAGAGATTCTGCAACCAAATTTGTAGTACTTGGTCCGGCACTTGTTAGATTAGATACAACAGGTTCTGTATCTCCTTTATCCCTTTCATATGATATGTATTATATAATGATTGATTATGATAACTTGAAGCAACTATTTAGATTGCTGAATCTTGCCTGCTATTATTGTATATATTGTTGCCTTCTTAGAAACAACCTTCAAATACATTTCTATTGATTTCTTGGTAGATTTCACCATGCTTTCTACAAACGCCCCTGTGCAAATTTTTGGTGGTCCTACCTCCGTATTATCACATCAGAAACAAGTAACGAAGGGGTTTGACTTTGATGATTCATCTTCTCCTTCTTCTGGTACAAGCTCAAATGTAGAATCAACTAAGTATTCCAATAATATCCTTAGATACATAAGCGACATCCTCATGGATGAGGAAGACGATTTGGAGCGCAAACCCTGCATGTTGCATGAATGTTTGAGACTCCAGGCTGCTGAAAAATCCTTCTATGATGCCCTTGTCTATCAAAACCCTTCTTGTTTCCGTGATGAAAATTTTGGTCGCACTGCTAGTTTTGAGAGCAATAGCAGTAGCACTGCTGATAACTCATGTGAGTCTGAGTTGGTCAACGGTATTGGTGAATTTGACTCTTCTTTCCTACAACTACAAACCCCTCAGGATGATTCACCAGATGCAGTTCTTGATCCATTTGAGGAGCCACAAGCTGCTGGCTATTTTCATGATGGAAGCTGGAATTTGTTTCACTCTCATACAAAGCCGCTGATAGTGGAAGAGGGTTCTTCAGCTTCAGCAACCAGAGAAAAGAGAAGCCATCATATGGATGATGGTGCTACTCAGGAACAAGAAGCAAGAAGAGGCAGCAAAGTTTCAGCTGTCTTTTCTGACGAGTCCGAGTCAACAGAGATCTTAGATGAGGTGCTGCTTTGTCAAACTGGAAGAGGTCGATCTGCTACTGAATCATCAAAGAGTGTTGATTTAGGAGGGTCCAATGGAAAGGCAACACGTTCACGTCCAAAGAAAGGGTCCACCAAAGCAGGTACAGCTGTAGATTTATGGACCCTTCTAACTCAATGTGCACAGGCCGTGGCAAGCTTTGATCAAAGGAATGCAAATGACTTACTCAGCCAGATTAGGCAGCACTCTTCCGCTTTTGGGGATGGACTCCAGCGTTTGGCTCATTACTTTGCCAATGGCCTTGAGATAAGGTTGGCTGCTGGGACTCCTTCATACATGCCCCTAAAAGTGGCAACTGCTGCTGATATGTTGAAAGCTTACAAACTGTTTGTTATATCATCTCCTTTGCAATGGATGTCAAATTATTTGGCAACAAAGACAATCATTAATCTTGTTAAAACTGAGAGCAACATTCATATCATTGACTTTGGTATTTGCTACGGTTTTCAGTGGCCCTGCCTTGTCAAAAGGCTGTCAGAAAGGCCTGGTGGTCCTCCAAGACTTCGAATAACAGGAATTGATCTTCCTCAGCCGGGATTTCGGCCTGCAGAAAGGGTTCAGGAGACGGGTCGGCGTTTAGCAAATTACTGCAAGAAGTTCAATGTGCCTTTTGAATACAATTGCCTTGCACAAAAATGGGAAACTGTAAATTTTGCAGATCTCAAGATAGACAAGAATGAAGTAACTGTTGTCAGCTGTTTCTACAGGCTAAAGAACCTTCCTGATGAAACTGTGGGAGTGAACTGTCCAAGAGATGCTGTGTTGAAGTTGATCAGGAAGATCAATCCAAACATCTTCATCCATGGGGTGGTCAATGGCAATTATAGTGCACCCTTTTTCCTAATTCGGTTTAGAGAAGCACTCTACCACTTCGCATCACTGTTTGATATGTTTGAGGCTACTGTGCCTGGAGAAGACCCGCAGAGAGTGATGCTTGAGAAAGGGTTGTTTGGAAGGGATGCTATCAATGTCATAGCGTGTGAGGGGGCTGAGAGGGTTGAGAGACCAGAAACCTACAAGCAGTGGCAGGTTAGGAACCAGAGAGCTATGTTCAAGCAAGTCAGTTTGGATCCTCATTTGGTGAACGATGCCAAAGAAATGGTGAAGAGGGAATATCACAGAGATTTTGTAGTGGCTGAGGATGGCAAGTGGGTTTTGCACGGTTGGAAAGGCCGTATTCTGAATGCCATTTCTGTTTGGACTCCTGCTTAAGCGATGTCCAGAAACAATCTTGACTAGTAATCCACTTTTAGGTCGGTCAGTTAAAGAAAATGCAATAAACTCGTTCTTATTTTTCTGTTTCTTCATTTGTATTAACATTGTAGATATTGCTGTTTAATTTACTTCCTAGCTTGTATGGCATGACACGTTTCTGTTTTATGAGTCACTAATTTACAACTAATCCTTAAGAAAAGGCAGAAGCAAAACTACGAAAATGGACACTGCCATGGAGAACAAATCTAGTAAATCATAAGAACAAAAATAAAACAGAAAAACAGCAGCTACATCTAATTAAAAGTAGCAGACAATACTGTATCTATTAAGGATTAGATAAGGACATCTTTATTAATTTACCAGGATTTGACTATCTTATTTGAAAAGTCACCTTATACAATCTGCTCCCCAATTCTGTATTGTCCGGTTTGCTTATTTGTTGTAAATATTCAGAGGTTTCCTAGTTAATTTATCAATGACTCGAACCATTTCAGAAGGCCTTCATAAAAGTTGCGGAGTTTCCACAAGCTACATAGTGACACGAGAATCCAATCTAGCGAATGCACAAATCTACCCTTGTTAAACTTTGTTGCAGCATAGATTTCTACTTCGGTTTAACTGTACACAACACACACAATTGCATATCAAGGTATAAGTGCCTGACGAATCCTTTATAATACCAGCAATTAAAGGAAAAAGGACGAATAGAGAATAGTGTTTTCGGAAATTAATTACAGCATGTTTGGTTTAACTAAAAAAAGAAAAATAAAGCCTTCTGCATGTTTGTAAACTACGGCTCTAAAAAGAAAAATAAAGCCTTCTGCATGTTTGTAAACTACGGCTCTAAGCTAGCTACTCCTGTTCAAACAAATATACTAAACTACTAATTAAATAACTAAAATAATATTATTATAAAATTAACATAGATTTCATGTAGAATAGAATAAACAATTGAAAACAGTATTACAATGAACCAATGAGAATTTTATAATTATCTCTCAATATTAATATACGTAATAAAAAGATTTTAACGTAGAAAAAAGTAAATATACAAAATAAAAAAATAAACTATGAGAAAATAAATTGGTTATATATTTATTTTAGTACCAAAAATTATTTATATAAAAAACACCTATATTTCACTAAAAAACCATATGAAATACCTTTTTTATGTCAACTTTATATAAATACTTATTTTTTCCTAAAAATGAATTGGATCGATAGTTTTCATAGGGGTATGGAGTATCACACAGAACTATAGAAGATATGGTTTGATGAGAGAGTGTGCATGTGTTTTCATCCAGACATCTCATGAATAGAAGGAACACATCGTGTAATTAAGAGGATAGCGTATGTTTTTCACACAAAAGTGTGAGACTTTCCATGAAGTTGTAGAAGAGATGCACTATAATGGAAAAGGTTGCCAATGTTTTAACACAAATATGTGAGACTTCTCACAAGGCTATGAAAGATGTGTTGTAATGGAAAAGATAGTAAATGTTATCACACAGGAGTGTGAACTTCTTACAGAGCTATGGAACATGTGTTGTAGTGTAAAGATAACAGATGCATTCACACATATGTGTGGAACTTTCCACGGAACCATAGAAGATGCGTTGTAATGAAAAAGGCAATAATTGTTATCAAACAAATTTGTGAAAATTCCCACAAAGTCGTGGAAGATTGTAATGGAAAAGACAATAGATGTTATCACATAGAGATGTGGAATTTTTCACGGAGCCGTGGAAGACACCTATAATGGAAAAGCCAACAAATGTTTTCAAACAAACACGTTGGACATCCCACTAAACCAAGGATGATGCGCTATGATGGAAGAGACAACATGTCTTTTCACATAGGTGTAACTTTTGAAACTTCTTGCAGAGTCATGAAAGAAGTGTTATAATCTATAATAGATGAGCCAACAAGTGTTTTAACACATAAGTATGAGACACTCCATAAAACCATGAAAGAAGTGTTGTAATTAAAGAGAACTTTGAGAATTTCGAACAAAGTTGTCAAATACCGCACACAACCATGTGAGACTTTCCAGGGAAACATGGAAGACGCATTGTAATGGAAAAGACAGTAGTTGTTATCACACAAATAAGTGAAAATTCCTACAAAGTTGTGAAAGATGCATTATAATGGAAAAGACAACAGATGTTATCACACAAAGGTGTGGAACTTTTCATGTAACTATGAAAGGCATCCTGTAATGGAAAAGCTAACAAATGTTTTCAAACAAACATGTTTGACATCCCACAAAATCGAGGATAAATGTAACTTACAAAAATTGATCATTTTCAATAAATTTTAACTAATTACAAGAGTTTTATTAAAAAAAATCTAAAAAATTCCATAACACTGTTCTTATAGATATTAATGTGATATAATCACTAATTTGACGGACATCAAACACACCCGAAGTTGTTTGTTTCATGACAGTGTTGTATTACCATATAGTGAATATACAGCAGATAATTGATGAAAAATTACGCGATTATATTGGCGTGCGAACGTGTATTAGATGTGTGTCAAAAAGCACATTTAATATTTCATTTGTAACCAGATACATTTTAATATCAAAATATATTTAATAGGTAAAAGCAAATTTCCGAAAGACCACCAGTTTCATAAAATACAACATATAATGATACAAAAAAAACACAAGCTAGGCTTTTGTTTTAGCCCTTTAATCTGAAGTATTCAATCTAAAATCTCAACAAGAAATTGCGAAGGTCTTTATACCAATGGAAAAACAATCTAATAGAACCACGGCTATCGATATGAATGCCCAAAGCTTAGCAAAATTTGTATGCTATGATAAAATAATCAACAAACTCATCTACTTTGTTTGACACTAGATGGTCTAAGAACGTTCCAGTCCAGCTTATCTCCTCCACTAGGCTTTTTAAAAGAGCCCAAACTATTGCTCCGCAATGATTCTTTATCGTCCTGATCATTCTTTGGTGAATTTTTGGGATATTGTGCTTCACAAATTACTTTAGATTGTTTCCTTTTAACACTGCCAGTAAACTCAACATCGGCACATTCTGAACCCTCTACTGAAGAGTTATTTTCTCTGAAACAATATTAAACAGACTCAAACTAAAATTGAGAGTCATAACCTGCGGAAATTTTTCCAATATTTGTCCATTAGTGGAGAACCTCCATACTCTTGAAGAGTGTATGAGAAACAAAAAATCAAATGTTTTAGGCAATTAAATCCACCTGACAGAGACATTTGTATTTTGATTTCCAGGCATGGTAGTTTCAGCTGCTGGTTGAGGCAGTCTTGCTTCTTCCTCGTTTAATTTCTAAAATTGTAAAGCTCTATCATTAGTAATTAGTAAAGAATCGAACGAGAGGGCACGGGATCAAGATCAACTACAGGAATAATTATGAAACAGCTTTGAAATTCATGATCTTCAAACTCACATCAACTGAAGGATTAAAACTTTGAAATGACATTCGACCTTTAAGTGCTCCAGGATGGGGATCACCTTCAATTATAACTACACTGTATATATGTAGAAAGTCAATCAAGTTTAAAGTAAAAAAATCTATAAAATTGAAATAATTGAGGAGAATGAAGTAAGTAACTGCAGTTAAGAAGCAATTATTACGATTAAGGAGTTAAAGGGGGAAGGGAGGGATTGGAGGTGGAAGTGGAGAGGGAGGCTATTTGGATGGGAGGAGGACTTGGTAGCAAGCCTAGTGGTGAATTTAGAAGGGGTAATTTTAAGAGAAGGGATTAAGGATGAGTGACTGCATACGGTTCTGGAAAGTATGTTGTGTCTTCTGCCTATAAGGTTCTATCCTTTGATCCAGGGACTCCAAAGATTGACTCCTTGGACTTTTGCTGGGTCGATGGGGTTCCTTCGAAGGTCCAATATTTAGTTTGGAGGTTGGTTGTTGACTGATGGCCAACTAGGGATATAATTCAAACGGTTCAACTAAGTGCGGGAAGTGATGTCATGCAACGAGGCTAACGTCATATTCATTTGCAAAATGGGTGAAGAACCCTACATGATGTACATAATTTCATTTAATTGTTATTATTTTGCTGTTTATTTTTGTAGTCTTGGTTATGTGACTCGTGAGAGGACATTTGTTGTGCTAAATCACTTTTATTCATTACATCATTAATAAAATTTGTTGGCTTATAAAAAAAAAAAAAAAGAAGCAGCAATTATATACCAAAGTTGAAAGGAAAACTTTTGTAGACACATTTTTAATTTACCTTTCTGTTCTACAGGGTAAGATGCAGAAAGAATTGTCTAAATTGTAAGGGCTATATGTGAAGCAACACTGGATGCCCATCTATGGCACGCAAATACTAAATCCTATATGGGTATAATACAACATAGTTATCCGAATACAGAGAATTCTTAAAATTTCAAGATACAATACAGTTTATATATAGTAAGACTTGGAATGCCTTTATATATGTGACAGTGAGAAATATAAATATTGAACATTGGATCTTATCATACATTGTCAAGATTAAAATACACGAGTTATGAGTTTTAAAAATTCACATGATACAAAGATGCTTCATAGGGACACTTGATGATTTCTTATCAATACATAACTATATCAGTAGATGGTGAACACAATTAAAAGAAAAAAATGCAAAAAAGGCCATAGTTACATACCTTTCCCATGTCCATATCAAAATATACTCTTTTCTCAATGAACATATGACAAAATTACATATTTTCCCCCAACCCATTTATATTGAAAGGAAGTCTTGGCTCTGTATATTCACTATACTTGAAGGATATATAAAAGGAGAATACGGTTGGATTGGAGCCATATGTAATTTTAGTCATATTCAAAGCATGTGAGTTGTATTTTAAATGTATCAGTCAATAAAATTTTAAGAAAAGTAACAAATTGGAGGATACTCCTTGAATGCGTATCTCTAGACATATCTTTAGCATAACAGTATCGAAATCTAAGCATATCGTTAATGTAATGGTATCGGTTTTGGGTATGACACTGATGATTCTATAGTTTAATACAACAGTAATTCTGCATACCAGCTCACAGTTCAAAATAAAGCCTAATTGTTCTTTCAATACGCAGCTATCAAGATAAACTCACTCCATAACACAATCATAAAATATAGAAAATTTTCAAAGTCTCAACTGAGTTGCTAGCCTACAAGTATTACTGGATGTTACATCACAAATGATTGTATGAGGAATCTTAGCTTTCAAAAACATTAAGTGTTGTGTTTAACTAAAAGCCTAAGTTCTTAATAGATAACCTGTCGGTAATGGTTATTAGGAGAAATACAAATGCCTAACTTGACAACACCATAACCTGAATTTCAGTTCTAAAATGTATCAGGAGTAACAAATAGGGGCAAGTTGAAGAAGACAATCAGATAGTAGCTTCAATGACAGGCAACAAATACCATTGTCTAACGACAGCAGAGGATGTGGCATCCACACTGAGATCTTGTTCTTTCTTGGTTTTCTCCTCCCTCAGAGCCGCCCTTTGCATGAACTGTCCAACATCAAAACAGAACCGGAAAAACATCATTAGACCCTAAAATTTGACCTCTAATGTTAAATTAAAGAGTTGTAAGTGAAATTTCAGAAACTCACGCCTCGCCATTGGGCTTCAAATTTATCTCTTCCACTTTGTGAAGCTGATTTTATTGCGTTTTGTCTCAACTTGGGGTTATAAACGGAGCTGCCCAATAACAGCTTTGGTTCCATCCAGCCCAAGAAAGAGAAGAACATCACAGTCCTAAGTCCTAAGTCCTAAGTCATAACCTATAAAAGCAGTAAGCGTAATGAATAATGATGTAAGGTGTGAAGTGTGTGGTGACATCTCAGTGTTTTCAACACAACACATTCATTCTCATCTGATCACATACCCATTCCTTCTGCGTTTATTTATTTCAGGTCGATATCAATGGCATGTTGACCTCCTTTTTTTGTGCTTTCTCTAAACAACAATTCCAAATTTCAATGGATTGGGGAATCGCTTCTTTTTAATCTAAACTTAATCACTTATTAGCTTGTTACTTGTTTAGAGTATTCTACCACATGCTTTGGAACTTCACTGTCTACGTCTTTATAACTATTTTGGTCACTTAAGTCCTCATAATTTTACTAGTTTCTATGTTAACTTCTTTTGGTTTTTTTTTTTTCTTTTTGAAATTGCAGGCGTATTACAGAGATGATCGGTTTGCAACCTTTGAACAGATTTATCGTTGTTACCCTGTCTCTTTCATCGAGAAGGTACGATCACTGATTTTGCCTTATGCTTATAATATTTGCAACTTCCTTCTCTAAAGTCTAACCTTTAGATTGTTTCTGAGGATAGAAAACAAAGGATGATGGAAAATTTGGAATGATTGTGTCTTTAAGTTAATTTTCCCCTCTCTTTTCTCCCTTAATTTCTCTTCAACCATCGTCATACATGTTTGTTCTCCACGGTACATCATATGTAAACATGTCATATAACTTTTCTATCCACAAAGGTCAACATATCCTTTGGGTCTTATACTTGCGCTTTTTTGAAGCATTTCTTGATCAAGGTCAAGGGGTTTGGTTTGTGGCCACTGTCTATAGATTGCTCATTATACTGGTTTATGAGTGACGTTACATCATTCTTTATATATGCATACAAATTTGGGCAAAGCACTCTTTTTAAAAAAGACAAATGCTTAATAGTGTTATTCAAAATCCTAAACTTATTATCTGTCTTATTGATTCTATGCAGTCAGATCTGGAAAAGGGTGATAAAAGTATGTACCAACAACTTACATTATACTCTTTTTATTCAAAACATGTAACTTCGATAACTTGTCAGTGCTAATAGAATTTCTTATGACAACTCTTGTTGCCTTCATCAGTTATCATGCCTCCCTCAGCCCTTGATCGCCTTTGTAAGTCATTATTTGTCTGCTTTCAACAATTTGATTCGTTCTTTCTCCTACTAAATTTTTTTCATCTAAACATCTATCAAGATTTTTACTAGTTATGTTTTTCAGCATCTTTGCGCATAGAGTACCCCATGTTATTTCAACTTCAAAATCCTTCTGCTGAAAGAGTTACTCACTGCGGTGTGCTAGAATTCATATCCGATGAAGGGATCATATATATACCGTACTGGGTATGTGATTTCCTCCTCTCTGTTTCTCTTATCTTTTTTAAATCTTTTTGGCTAATGAGTTTTCCTTTATTTTTATGATGTTTCTCTGTTTTTGTTGTTAGATGATGGAAAATATACTCCTGCAAGAAGGAGATATTGTAAAAGTGAAAAACACCAACCTTGCAAAAGGAACGTATGTGAAGCTGCAGCCTCACAAAAAGGATTTTTTGGATATTTCCAATCCAAAAGCCATGTCAGTATTCGTTACCACTCTTTTTATACCTTTGACAGCGTGTCAATTGATATTTATTTTTCATTCTCCTGATTATTTGCAGCTTAGAGACTTCACTTCGGAGCTACTCGTGTTTAACAACTGGTGACACTATAATGGTTGCTTATAACAATAAGAAGTATTACATTGACATAGTTGAAACTAGACCTTGTCCTGCAGTCAGTATAATCGAAACAGACTGTAAAGTTGATTTTGCTCCACCCCTTGATCATACAGAACCCCAGCAACCGGCAAAATCTGTTCTATTTGACAGAAAATGACCAGAAGGTTGTCATTCTCTTATCATATGTTGAAAGAGGCTTCTATAAATTTCCTAAGTTTTATTTAGTAAAAAATTCATTAGCAGTTTCTGACTATATTCTTTGTTTTACAGCTAAAGATGAGCCACCAACAAAGATTGCCCGGTTCACTCCGTTCACTGGTTCTAGAAGACGTTTGGATGGTAAATCCTCAGCACAATCAGTTGAAGAAACATCCTCTTCAGAGCTAAAACAGAAACAAATCAAGGCTTCTGATTCAAAGTCATCAAATACTGTATCTCGTAGACATTCAGGAAAGCTTGTGTTTGGGTCAATTGCAACTACATCCGGCATTCAAACAACACTTAAGGTAGCTCTTAGCAGTAGTAATCTGGAGAAACAGAGAAATCTTGATTCGTTAACATTATTTTAAGATTTAGTTTTTAGGTTTCTCACAAAAACACCAACCAAGAGAAATCCCAGAAGGAAGAAGAGCCAAAATTCAAAGTTTTCACGGGAAAGAAGTATTCATTAAAAGGTTGATCCTTGTTGGGCTATTTCTGTGTTGTTTTCTTTTGATATACGGAAATATTGGTTGGGACAAAATGGTTAGAGCTTAATTCATATTCCACTCTCGCATATATTTGCTTGTTATGCCATATTTTGTTAAATGTTACCTCCTGAAACAAAATTATGACATCTGAGAATCCAAAGAATACCTTAGTCCAAGATTGCAATTACATGATTACATGATCATGCACAGTTTTCAAGAGGATGATTTGAAATCTTGTATGATTTATTTTGCCTTGGTTTTTAGATATCTTGGCAGCAATAGTAACAAATTTCCTGCCATCAACGTTAATTGGTGCGGACTTGAAATCTAGCCGTATTTTTAATTCTCTACAAGTCAATTATTCTCTTGATGCAATTGCAATCATTCCTTAAATCTTCTGTACGATATCCCTTACGATTTTAGCCCTTGGTAGCATTAGAATTGCTAATTCTAGAAGGAAGAATCTAGTTTTCGTTTTTTCAACCATAATATGATGCTACTGTTCTGCCCAATCTTTTGTTTGATCAGTTGAAATTTGTATAAAGCACTCGTGGGAATAATATACCACGCATTCTATTATAAAAGAAAGGGGAAACCTCCCAAGCTTTCTTCTGAAGCTTTTTTCCTAAGCCTAATTTGGATAAAATAAATAAATAAGCAATAACACTAAAAAAAGAAGGTAAAATTAATTAATTTTATTGTTTTTTGGAAAGGCAAAACTTATTAACAGAAAAGAAGCATACTTTTGTGCACAAAGTGTCAAAACCTAGCTAAATACAAGACGTTCAACAAATAATTCAAACCCCTAACAAGTGACAGTAAAAACTGATATCTCTGCACAAGATGTTCTGCATGATTTAATAAAGAGAAAAAATGTATGCATTCTAAAAGAGGTTACACTAATGCTTAATCGCAATTTTTTATGTATATTATTTTTAAAATTATCATATATTAAGGGTTGTAATTTCAAGTGATTGCATAAGTATTAAACTCTTTAATAAAATTATTTAATAAAAGTATAGCTACTCCACCGAACTACCACTTGGCTACGCATTCACCATTGTTACCGTATCCTTCTTGTAAAAGCTGCAACATCCATTCTTTGTGCATCAGCAGCGTCCACCAGTAAGTATGCCACAAATATTAAACTTCCACAATCACATCCATTTATGCAGCCCCCGAAAACCACCGAACTGTATTGAACATACGCCACTGTATACTAAGTAGTTAAATAATACTCATCTCAACGAGGAGTCAGCGAGAAAAAGAAATGGAAGTTTGCCTTTTTTTTACATCGATCCTTTGGATCATATCTGCTTCCTGTTTGTTCATGGTGGCACCTTGAATCAGTTCAAACGATGAGTTCTTTTGAAAAGCAACGTGCAATCCCCATGAACCATCAGTACAGAGGAGTGATGATGCTGTATGGCTCTGAATCAGTCATCTTGTTGATACCCCTCCAACGAACTCCTTAACCACAATTCAGGCATGGTACCAAGAAGTTTTCAAATGTCTGTTTTCCTAACGTTTGACTCTTGAGTTGAATCTTTACACATTTTCGACGGTAAAGAAGATGGCGAAACTTATATAAATATATATAGTTCTTTCAACAACATTAAGCAACATCATATGCCAATACAGTACTAGACACCAAATGTTCTCAGAGATTGGAATGTATAAACTATGCTATTACTGATGTTTCAATTGAAACCTTTCTAGAGCACTCGACACTTTCTAGCTTCTCATTGGCTTCCCATAGTTCAGGAAATGCCTCCTTTATATTATGGACGCTCTCTAAGACATGATCCACTCCGGTGGCTCGAATGGATGTACCCACCTGCATACATGTTACATAGGATTTCAAATTTTAATTGAGATTTGATGCATTTGGGTGAAATGTCAAAGGAATTTCTATTATGACTTCTTAAACCTTAATTGTAAGAAAGATTCAATCGTAGAAAACTAACCTTGCGTTTCCAGTTGAAAATTTTACAAATTTAAGAAAATTAAAATATATTGAATTTGAAATGTTTATAATTCAAATAATTTTATTTTTTAAATGCATTGTTTGGATAATGTAATTTAAATTTATTGAATTTTAATTTTTCTTATTTGGATAGAGTATTTCAATTTCCACAACACAAAAATTTATATGTTAGATCATACTTATGTCTTACTGAATTTCAAGACATCTCTCACATCAGCATGAAATAAGTCACAATATTATACATTGCATATTAAAATTTTGTATACCTCACATTCGTATGGAATAAGTCACAATGTAATTTAAACATATTAGACATACTTATGTCTTACTAAGTTTTAAGACATCTCTCACATGAGTATGGAATAAGTCACAATATTATGATTTGCCTACTGAAATTTTATATACCTCACTATTTGAGTAGTATGATGGACTCGGCTACCAGAGTGTGACCCAAATTTGATCATTAGTATATCTCCAATAGTATCATTGAATAGGTCACATGTTGTAATTGTTCCATTAAAATTTTGTATACCTCACATAAGTATAACTTATACACAGAATTATTATGAATTTAACTAAGAGAACTATTTTGTAAATATATACGAGATTGTATATACTTTATTTGAAATAAAGTTCCTTGGTTACGTTGGTTGAAAACTAACTCTGATGACATCAGCAAAAAATAACCCTAGAGTCAACCGAAGAGAAGACTAACATTAGTAAAAAATAGTTTAACTAACTTTGAACAAGAAAAACTTAACTAACTAAACTAAGAATTAACCTCAACCAATATCAATAAAAAAAAAACTAAAGTCAATGCTGATAAAAAAAAACTAGGTAAATGTTGACAAAAAAAAGTCGAAGAATAGTCCTAATCGCCTTGGGTTGGAAAGAAACTTCAATAAAAAAAACCTTAACAGATATCTGATAAAAAAAATTATGAACATAAGCCAAAAATAAACCTAGTCGACAGCAGTAAAAAATAATTTTAGAGGTTTCAGAAATTTTGTCCCTCCATTTTAAAATTGAAACTTAATTACTACAAGAAAAAAAACCTTAATGGCACACTTTATTCCCTTATATTAGAGATTTCAGAAATTTTGGGCTCCATTTTAATTAATTGAGAAATCAGGTTTCCAATTTTTAAAAATTCAGAATTTTTGTCTAGTTATTAATTTTTTAATTGCTGATTGTTACAGCTTATATTAAATAATGAATTATTCACTTATAATAATCACTTATTTCTTCTATTTTGTAACGCTCTGAAAAATTTACGGTTAGACAAAAATTGCAAATTGGGGTTAAAATTGAGGTACAAAATTTTTGAAATTGCTAAAATAGGAAAACAAATTGTGCAATTAAAATAAAATAAAATAGTATTTAGTTGCTTACCATGACTGTGTGGAAGCCCAAGGATTTGCCCGTTTGTAAATTGCGGAGACTGTCATCAAAGAATAGCTGGAAAAGTAAAACAAATAAATAATTTAATTTGTCAGAAAAATACACATCATCAGAAGATAATAATACTTGGAATTCAATTCATATAAAAGACAATCTACAAGATCATCTTGACAAAGGTTAATTAAAATTTCAGACAGAAGGGAAATACATGCCAAAAGATGCATCAGTGATCTTACTGTTCTTTGAGGGTCAATATCTGCCATATTGAAAACCTTTTCAAATGCATCTTGAAAGGGTTTGCACACAATCGGGGTCCTTGGAAGCACTATATCAGAATAAGGCCTGCGAATATACTCATAATAATAAAAAATCCCTGTGGAACTTGGGGTATACTCACTGCCAACTTCATTGGAGGAATTCAGGGTCTCAAAGCTTATAACTCTTTCAAAGCAATCCTCCAATCCAAGCCTTTGAAGCACTCTGCTGGCATGGACCTTGTCTGAGTTTGTAAAAACCTGGGCAGAATATGACACAGGAGAAAATTTATGAATCAGCTCCTATTCTGGTCATCAAACAAGAACAAGGAAACTCACTATTTTTCGAATAGGCAAGCTTAGCAGAATTCCCTTGAGAATAGCGTCAGGTTTTAGTATATCATACGGTAATCTCCCATGAACAAAGCTGCTCAACACAAAATAGTCTTAGATTAAATGTTCATTATATTTGACATGATTTGTAATTACTAAAATAAATGTGAAAAAATAGAACAGATCTCAAACAAGCAGACAAATTACCCATGAAAGTCATCACAGTGAAAGTCATAGCCAATAGCCTGGTGAGAAGGAAAGAGACAATGATTGAGATTGATTGGTTCAGCATCACATCTAAACAAAAACAAAAAAAAAAAAAAGCTTTTTAACATGTAAGGAAAGTTCAATTAATTATACCTTGAGACCGGCCATGGTTGTTCCGTAAGTGGTATATAATGAAAAGCACAATTCAGGAACCTTAGCCGGGGGTATCCCAAGCTTTTGAAGCATGTACTCTGTGTGCAACCCATTGAAAATTAGTTAATTAAGCGAAATCCACACATATATTGAATTGGGGTGAAGTCATTACCCTGAATATTCTTTTTCACTTGCTCAGCCAATCCAGAACTCAAAGGATAAAGGGTATCATCGAGATCTGAAAATATCAAAAACAAGTTATCAATATTGAAGCATGTAAGAGAGAGCATAAATCATGAAGGCTTACCAAATAAAAGACAATCATATTTCCCCATTGAAATTTGCTGAAACTGATTCCGGTTTTCCACCTCCCACTCTAGAACACGCAAGAGGAGTAACCGTTGCACAATGTTAATCTCAAAAGTGAGGAAAATCAAAATACGCTATATATGCTTCATCATTCATCACATTCACCTTAGCAAGAAGATGCAGATCGTAGCGTATGGAGCCTCAAAGATAATGGCGTTCACCGAAAGCGTCATTAGTGATCACTCTGTAGAATTAAATAGAAACACAAACTCACGGGTCTTTTTTTTGGAAAAATCCCAAGGTGAACAGTGCCAAAAATGATCAAATTGAGGCAGTAAAAAAAATAAAAATTATCACAATGGTATAGTTGAATGTTAAACACGCCATTGAGTGAATATGTCCGATTAAAGCAAATAGCCAATTGGTTTTTCTTATTATGGTGATAAGATTTATTTAATGATAAAATTTATATATAGAGAAATGATAGAATATATATTTTGAAAAAATAAAAAAAAATTAATCTTCTTTATTAATAGTATATATTATATAAAAAACTGTAATTATTAAATTAGTTATTTTTTAAAAAAAGTATATTTAGTATGATTTAAAAATATTTTTAAAATAAACTAAAAATAAAATAATTTTAAAAATCAAATGTATATATAAACACATTAAATTACATACAAATATTTTATAATTTTCAGTAAAATTAATTAAAATAATATTTAAAAACTCAAATAAAACAAATATGATGTTTAAAATAGAAGCATTTTTTAAATGAGAGGGTGTGAGTCAGGGTTTTTTACAACCAAAGGATGAACAGTGCAAAAAATTACCCAATTGAAGCGGTCAAACAAAAAATTACCAAAATGGTGTAGTTTGACTGTTCGACAGCCAAATACACCACATGATTTAGCGTATTCAAGCAAATCATACGTCAATTGGTTTGTTGTATTTGAGTAAATTATGTGTTGGAACCAAATACATATGTTGGTTTGGTATTTGGAGGATATAATTAACAGCACATCATTAATGATAATAATAATTTAGCATAAAATTTATTAATGATAATATATTAATTAATAATAATAATTGTTATTATTAAAGTTACTAATCTAACAATTATATTTTGATAACTTTTACTTTAATAATAGCACTCATTTAATAATAACATTTAATATTATATTTTGAAAACAGCACCCCAATTTCAATTGACTATGTTATATATTCATTATAATTTCTATGTTATATGATAAATAATATCATTTTAATTTTTTATAATTAAAGTGTTAATTAGAGAGAAAAATTATATTATCAAATCGTCATGACTTACATTATAAAATTTTAAGATTAAAAAAATGTTACATTTAAATAATTCATTCTCTAATGACTGTATATTGTTATTAAAAATTTACTTTGTTATGTTAAAGAACAATTCATAAAATACTCATATTTAAATATAATATTATTAAGATAGATTTTAATTTTTACTTGTATATTTTTTAATTTAACTTTTTGACTTAGGTATCAATCTCATCTTAATTTAAAAGTTTAAAAGTGTGAGTAAAGAAACGTTTTAAAATATCAAACTACTGTATGATTAATATTATAAAACTTTTAAAATTAAAAAGATGTCATATATCTAATTAATTATTTCTCTAATAAAGATTTACATTTTATAAATTTAAGGATAAAATATTTTAATAATTATGATATCTCATTATAGATTTGTAAAGCTTCAAATTATATATATATATATATATATATATATATATATATATATATTCTTTTAAAAAACAAACTATTAATTATGATTGAAAATAATCAAGAAAGAAATCTAAATATGTCAAATTATCATAATTTTTATCCTTATAATGTTGGAAAGTAAAAAGAAAATGTGATATATCTTCTTTTTTTATTGGATGATTAGTTTGATTAAATATTCTATTTTTAAACTATATTAACTTCCCTTTATAAAAAGAAAAATATTCTAAAGTAAGCCTATTGGAGATAAACATGAGAATAAAACTTTTCAAAAAAACTTTTGATTCCTTAAAAAATATTTGTTTTCATAAATCTTGATAATATGATAATATGATGTAACGAAATCATAATCAATTCCTACGTTTAAATTTACGAGTGGTTACTAATTTATAATATAGCCATTTATTTTAAAAGATTTCATATATTATTTTTTAAACGGCTTTGGTTTTTTTTTTAAATTGTGAATGTAATAGAGAGGTATGATAATATGATGTAATAAAATCATATACCATTTCTAAAACATCGAACATCTAAATGTAATAGAGAGGTATGAAATTCAAAATGTTATTATTCTTTGATTATAAATATTTTTAATAAAAAATGTAAATTCACAAATATAATAATATTTTGAATTTTATTCGAATTTTTTTTTTAATTTTCTCAAATTTATTGTAAATTTATCATGTTCTCAAATAAATAAGCATGACAAAAGTACTGGTGCCTAGAAATACTATATCGAATATGTCTAAATTTTAATGAGTATTATCTATTTTGATTAAATACAAATATTAGTCATATCTGATACCGTGAATATATACGAGTATGATATATATATATATATATATATATATATATATATATATATATATATATATATATATATATATATATATATAATCACTCTCTATCTAAACAAGTCATCGTCTTGTTATAATTTAATAATTATATAATAAGTTATAAATTATATATTTAATTAAAAATTTTAATTTATTTTTTATATTTTTTAAATTAAAATATAATTAATAATTTAATATATAATTTATTAATAATAAATTTAAATTATAAAAAACTATATATATATATACTTAAATCTAAAAAAACTAATAAAAATTAAAATTAAAATTTTATACATGTTTGTCTTTACCCAAATCCAAACCTGGGCTTTTTGGCGGATATGAAGAGGTTAATTTTGTAACTGTAAGCAAATCAAATAAAGGAAATGAACAGAGGTAGTGACATGTTATTTTGTTTTTTTTTTTCACTTTGGTAAGCACGTGAAGTTGACAATATGAACTGCAAACACATCACATAAAAATATTAGCAGCCACGTTATGGGGGGCATTGGAGGCATTAATGCAAATTCATAAGGACATTTAGGTGTTCCGCATGATTTTTAATATTATTTTACTATGAGTTTTATAATATTAGAATTTTTAAATTTTGAGTTATTTATATAAATATTTTTTTTAATTTTAAACATTAAATATTATATCATTCACATTAAAATAATACTTTTAATATTAAGTAACTCATGTGAAAATATATCATTAGAAATACCTGTGTTTCAATGAAGAAATTTTAGAAGGAATTTATTTCATTTCAAAATTTTAAATATTATATGATGAAATATATTATGTAGATAATAATTTAAAATTTTAAATATTTGTGAAACATTTTTATTACTTAAAATCTTAAACTATGTGAGGTGTTTAAAACTATCGTGAACTAGTCATAGCACTTTGACATATTCCACAATGTTGTGGAAGAAACGTTGACACTAATGTGACATGTAGAACTCTAAAGTTTTAACCACATGATTATGGTCTATTCCACATTATCGTGGATATATACTGTTTTTATTTAGGTCCACATTCATGTGGTCAAGATCACCATACTTTTACAATTATCTGTTAAGTATTTAAAACTCTATTTCGCTAATTATATAATTGTGAATTGTGATATATAATTAAAAATTTTTTTGCTTACATTAATAGAAAAAGCACCGATGCAATTTTTCAAGACCACTTAAAAAGATTTTCTCTTCTTAGAACAATTGTTCTTATAAAGTAAACATGATTTTTTTTCCCCTTAACCCTTTGTTTGATTCTAGATATGATTTGAAAGGAATCAAGCTTCATGAGATAAATTGCCAAATTCTCTTTATTTTATTGGGGTGCTTTCCGTGAAAAGTTGGTGTGCCCCATATAAAAGTACCTATGATTTAGTGAAAAAATATGTTTTTAATGTCTTTTTAAAATTATAAAAAAATTAGTGATAATAAAACTATATTAAATAAAATATCAAGCTATTTTTTAATTACATAGAAAGATAAAAAGTGATATTTTCTATTTACTTTTTAACTATCGATCCATTTTAATTTAAAACTTTCTCTTATGAAAATCACTCCACATCATTCCCATAAAACAATTTATTGCTTTTTCATTCATTTCTTCTTCTTTTTTTCTTACCTATTCTTTCCTTTTTCTTCTCCCTTCTAAAAAAAAGTCTCTACAATAATTATCTGGTTTAATTTGATCTTTAAACCATTATAAATAACACTTTAAAATACTTAAAAATTTCTATATAAAGGATTTTGAATAGATAAGTGCACTTTAAATTTAAAGTCTTATTAAAATGTTTTAAATGATAACATTAAAAGGATTTTTTTTTTGTATTTTAAGAATTTAATTGTTAGCACCCACCACGTTGGACATTCTCATGTATACAACAATATATTTAATAGTGTTCAGCCTTGATTTTTGTTCAAAATTAGTTTAAATATAAATTTTAAAAAAAAACTATGATTCAGTTTAAATTAATTATAAAATTTTCAACCAAACCAAAAAAATATTTGAAAATTTGACTTAGTTTAATTTTTTATTTAAAAATTCTGCTATTGAGTATTAAAAAAATATTCGTAATTATAAACATTTATTTTTAAAACTATATAAAAATTTACTGAATTAACCAGATTTTATAAAAGTAAAAATCATTAAAAATAAAATATAAATAATAAATGTATTTAACCATTATATATTACTGGTAGTCAGATTATATGTAATAAAATTAAATCAAATAATTTTATTAAAACTCTGAAAAATAAGTTTTACTAAAACAATCCAGAGTGAACATGTCAAAGCCCAAACCGTTATGATTTGTAAATTAAAAAAAAAATAAATGACTTCAAATTTAATAATATTTTTATGGCATTTTTTTTTACCCTCTCATTTGCTATTTATATATTTTAATATTTATAATTTTCTACAAAATCTCAAAATACCATCACTTTCTTTTATTTTAAGTTTATTAACAAAGCATCTCTAATCTTATGGTTGTACACACATCTCTATCCATCTCTTTAAAAGAGCACCTTCACTCTCTTTAAATATACATACTAGAGAAAGTTCCTAAAAATAGAAGTGAAAAATATATATATTTGAATAGGGTGAGAGTGCCAAGTAGAGAAAACAATGTAATATTTTAAAGAATTGAGTAAAAGTACGCATGCAGGTGCATCCTCTTTGCAGATGAATTCTTGGTAGATTTGTGACTAAATAAAATCCTAATTACAAAAATTAATTATAAATTAAATAATTAAAAATTTAACATGAAAAATTGAATTATTGGATATGAATGAAAATCCAAATCCTTCAACTTTATAGTTATATTTATATATTATATAAAGTAGAGTTTAATTGGTATATTAGTGTAAAAAATTTGTACACTCATATTCAATCATGACTTTTCATTTATGTGACTTTAAAAATAGTAATGAGTAAAGTCAACAAATTCACCATAAATGAAGGGTTGTAATTGAATGTCAGTGTAAAAATCTAATATTTTATGGCAGTGTATACTAATTAAACTCTATAAAATAAGATTTTATGGCATATTAACAAATGATGATATGTAGCAACTTAATTATTATTTTTTTTATTGTATAATAAAAAAATTTAATATTTAGACACACGTGAAGTGAAAATATGATATTTTTTTGTCAACATGCTATTATAATTTTAGTTTATTTTTTAATTCATAACAACTATAATAATAAATGTAATTATAATTATTCTGATTGTCATAAAGATTTAAATTATAACAAAATTTATATTTTGGTTCAAATTGATTAATAGTACTATAATATAATATAATATATATATATATATATTATCTCAATTTAATATTATATTCAAATTCACAATTCTCTCAAGATTTATTTTGATTCCATAACATAATTAAATATATCAATATATATTATACTTAGGTATTATATATAAAATAAAACTTTATCATGTAAGAATATCATTGGACATATCTTTATCCATTCTTATTGGAAAATAAGCTCATTTACATGAAAATGAATATATATATATATATATATATATATATATATATATATATATATATATATATATATATTATCCATTTGACATTTGCTAAACACAGGAATCTTACATTTACTAAATATATAAAAATAAATGACACATATATATATATATATATATATATATATATATATATATATATATATATATATATAATTGACATATACTATACATTTGAGAGTTTTTTATTTATAATTTATACTACACACAAGAATTTTAACATACATTTCTAAAAATAAAATTTTAAAACTTGAAATAAAAATACTCTTGAATCATAATAACTAGTATTACACCGTTTTAATTAGTTGTGATCATGAAAAGACAAACTATATTGGAAGAGATAATATTTTTTTTTTTTTTCAACAAAGTGATGGATGGATGTGTTTGTAAAAAAAATAATCAGTTTAAGTAACAAATACTCAAGTAGCATAACATTTTAGTGCATATTTAACTTTAGTTGGGAGAGGTTTTTTTTTTTTTTTTATACAGTCAGTTTTGGAAGAGTTTAAAATATTTATATTTTTAAAGTAGTAATTTTTTTTCTTTATTCGTGTGTTAGAATTTACAAATGTACATTAGAATTCTCAAAAAAGTGATTTTATTTTTTAACTTTTATAGCCTTGGTCACTGTTATTACAAACATTTGAAGGAAGTTTTACATAACTATTAAACCTAACAAAAAGGCCTTACGATATAAGTGTATGAAGAACAATGACTTGGGATATCCTTTGTAATTTTGTTCAAGTAATCAGTAATCAAGTATTCCTTGAGATATGAATTATTATAATGATTATGGATTTCATCTTGTAATAACTAATACCTAATACCTCTGCAAAATCCATACTTGGGGGCAATCAAATATTAGAATATTTGGAAGGAGATGTATTTTAATTGATTGAATTATCTCCAAAATCCTGATAATGACTTCCATTAAAAGTTGAAACTGTTATACATTATTAATTTGCCTGTGAATGTTAATTTATTGCAATCTCACAAGACTTTTGATCACCTCATGTCAGGTTACTCACTATGTGTGAGAATTTTTGTACTGCATATTGACTGTGTCACCACTCACCAGGATGCCTAAACATAAATTAATACTCTCTGCTTAGTTGCAAACAAAACTAACCAAGGATCTAATCTCTGATCTCTGAGCCTCTCAACCATGTCTTGTGCTGCTTCTTGGGAATACTAAGGTCATCCACCGACTACATTTTTAGTTTCCCTTCATGCTTTATTTAAAATTGTTTCCACTCTGCATCCTCTGCTGCTCTGGTTACAATTAATACCTATATATATATAAAAGTCCTCAAAGGCCTTTTAATTGTTTATTATTCTTTTGTCTTCTCTTCCCCTTCCTGCAACTTATATACAGTATTTGTTGGCTCTCAGGATCACTTCTTATTATACATATATATTTTCAAACTTAAGGAAAAATGCAGAACAGTCAGTATAAGAGGGTGCAACATCATCAAGATTCACACTGCCTAAGGACTTAATAATTAATTAGTGCAAATGTTTATTCATACACATGTATCTTATATTGGCTCTCTTTGGAGTCTGCAAGTTCTGTTAAATAAGTGGGAATCTTGATGATGCTGCATCAGCAAATACATGGCTACAATTTTGGATTCAGCTCCAAGGAAGCATGCAACGGCCAACCAGGCAATTAATCCAGGTAAAACGTTTGAATATTACTTATAAGTTATTTATGTTTGTCTATTCATTTTGCATGCTTTTGTAAGTGTTTGTATTAAACAAGATAGGATTCTTCCAACTAGTTCACTTATTGGATAAACAATCATGACTCATATTATCAATTTATCAAACTCTTGTCATTTCTCTTTATACATACTATCCTATTTTCCTTTAGTTTAGTCCAAAATGGAAGGTACCTGATATTGCAATCAGTTGCAAGTATTTTTGTGCTTGGGTTAGTCACTCCTATTTTATGTTTAACTTTGCTTTCGCCATGTTCTTCTTTAGGCAAGAATTAAGTGACTCAATCAATCCATCTTTCTATTTAAAAAATACGAAAAGGAACTTAAAAATCACGAAGATGTCCGTTGGGAAACTCAATCTAGCTTGTTAAAGTAAGAGAAAAGATATGGTAATCTTTAAAGTCTATATTATCTAGATTACGTATCCCATAATGTATAATTAATTAAATTTTATTTTTTTTTACTCCAATTAAATTATTGTTGGAACAGCCTCTTTGCGTCTTTGAGTCATCATCCCTCTTTAATTATATCCAACTAATGATCAGAAACATATATATATATGGAGGGAAGTTAGAAAGTTGAGCTGACCATCCAAGTTGCCTGCTTTATGTGCAAGACAAATAATTGCTATATTAATTAGATCTTAAAATGATGGGTAATTAGAACTATCTAAGAAGAGTTTATATAAATTTAAAAACTATGGTTAGCATGTACTATTTTCTTTGTGTGCATAAACAATGCACAAGAATTTTGGAATTGAAGTAGGGTGTGGGAAGAGAACGTAAAAGTAAAACTTTAAGAAAATTTTCATCAACATATCAGGTAATTAAGATTCGTATAAGCATACCAGACACCACTTGTACAACTTAAAACCTTTAAGATGTTAGGCGCGCGCACACATATATTTTATATAAAATATATGTTGTTAAAATTGTCATTTTCATTTAAATTAATTATTTAGATAGTTTTCTTAAAAAACATTTAGCTAGAAAATGAGAAGATAATATGAATTCAAATTTTCAATAAATTAAAATTAATAAAACTATTTCAACTTTTTAAAAAGTTCTTTCACTCAACACTCCAAAATAAAAGTTTGTTTTAATTTTGTATTAAACAATTTCTATGAATTGCTTATTACATTAAAAAAAGTGTTTAATGGTCTCTAAGGTGTAATGTAATTAATAAACAACTCATAATTAATTTTAGCTTAATAAAAAAATTATAAATAACTTTAAAAAAATCACAATTTTTTAATTTTTTTCAGTTGTATTAATTTTATCCTAATATATGAAGTGTTTTATATAAAAAAACTAGGTGGTAGTCCGTGCTTTACAAGGTAAAAAAAAGAAGAGTTCATTATACTAAAAAAATATAATAAAAATGAGAGGTAAATTAAAAAGTGTATAATTACCATTCAATTAACATGTGACATAAATTACCATCCAACTAAAATATGACGACTGTCAGACAAATTTTATATTACTATTGATGAGTTTCAATACCATACTCTCATTTATTCCAAAAATTAGAAAAAGGAAATTGTGTATAAAAACCATCTATAAGTATGTATACTACCATAAATTGAATTTCATTACTGCTCTATTTTATAAGAAAAAAAAGGGAGTTTCTCACATTAAAAAAATCAGTTGCTGAAATTTTATTAATTTATAGCATTTTTTCTAAATTATGCTTGTATATAAAAATGTGATAACAAGATAATGATATATACAAAAGGTATTCAAACATTAAAGAATGTCATTAAATAAAGTAAGAAATTATTATTTTTTTATATATTTGAGAACATGTTTTTTTTAACATAAAAAATGTAACCCATTCATTATCAACAACAGTAAAATATGTATCTCAAAGTTCTCATGTCATCTTTTTATATCTTATTCTCAATAGTTCTCAATAATAATTTATAAAAATACCATAATATTATCTCATATACTATTTCTGATCTTGACGGTGAATACAAACTTTCACCAAATATCTTTTTAGAATTATTTTTATATTTTATTGTAAACTGTCAATAATTTATAGAAAATCAAGTTTGCAATCCTTTTACAAATATTTTTATTATTCTCTTAAAATATTTTGACTCAAAAACACATGAGACAATATGCTCTATGCATCGGTACATATTTAATAAAAATAATAAACAAATTTAGTATGCAAACTGTCCATCTCCAAAAACTTTTCAGATATTAGAAACTATAATCTAATTTTAATTGAATTATATAATAATACTAGTTACCTATACTAATTATAAAATCTTCTTTAATATATGTAGACTTTATAGCTCAAAATAAAAGTCTTCATCGTGATATACATATATTTGGCTTAATCTACAATTTTGTAGGCAAGATGTGAGTCATGTTAACATGTTAGAAAAATCACACTTCTTTGAATAACTCCACAAACATAGAGAAAACATGGTTCCAGACAATTGTTTCTTTTATGTCCTGAAGATTTTTCTAAAATTCTATTGATGTCCTTGATTGTGAAAGTACCATTTCACCACTTGTCTTTTACAAAATTTTCATTTATATCATCTTCTTAGCCAAACTACTCTTCTTCCATGCTTATCATCAAATTAAACATTCCATCGCATATAAATAATAAATTTCTCAATAGAGATTATTCACAAACAACAACCATGTCATAAATATCCACCAAAATTTTAATCAATCATAATCGCCTAACCTAGCATGTTTAAACTAATTCTAGTCACATACAGAAACGTACTCTAAGGTAGAATCTAATTCAAGTCCATAAATGAAATTAAATAATAAAATTCTACCTATTTCTCCGAGCTTGTTAGTTTCCAATAATATCCCTTGATCTCTACTTCTCACTTTTTTCTTTTCTCCTTTCTCCTTTCTCCTTTACTTAAGTAAGAGCCCTCTTTCCTTATTTTTCTTTTTGGCCGTGTGATAGAGTGAGAGTTTTAGTTTCTATTTTGATTCTTTATGGTGACGGTTTTTTGTTGGAGGGAAGTGTACGAGGTTTGTGTGGTTTTTGGTGGTGCTTTTATAAAGTCTATGGCCATTCAACGGCCTAGATTAATGGTCCGGATTTCAATTCTCCTTTTTATTGTGTTAAAAAGGCTAATATCACGATTCAAATGTCTAGGAGTTCACTGTTTTTAAATAATTTGAAGAAGGTTCGTTCTAGTTTTGAATGGTTCCTCATTGTCATGTTATATGGTGCTAATTTAGTTATGTTTTAGCAGATAACAAGAGCAGTCTTATGGCTAATTTTTATTTCAGGATTAAGTAGATAATTTTTATTTACCACATGTTAAATTATGTGTCATTGTAGATATGCATTCAAATTATTTTAATTTCAAATCTCTAAATATTGTTTAAAAAATATATTATTTTATCTTTAAAATTTGTTTAAATTTAAAATATATTATTCATAAAATAAATATTTATTTACTCATTTAAGATTAAGATGATAGGTCTACAAATAAAGTTTCTTATATTAGAAAAATCATTCATCCTAAAAAGAGAATCATCATTTTAAGTGAGAAAGAAAGTTATTATGTAAAGGAAGAATTTATAGGTTTTCCATTAATCTCTAAAAGTTTTACATGAATTTAGCTATGAGTGCGAACTATGTGAACAAAAAAAATAAGAGTTTTATAGATTTTTTAATAGTTTATGAAAACTTGTAATATATATTTAAAAATCACTCCATCACATGATTTCAAATTGAGTCCACTTATAGTTAAGCTTTCATAAGACCATCTGATATAATTTCACACAATAAGACACATATTGGAATTCTAAGGGACTTTAGTTATTTCTACATTATAGTGTCTACTTGCTATATACAAGTTGAAGGAGATCTTACCAGATTTCATTGTTTAGCTTATTATTCTCAAGGTTGCTGATTTATATATATATATATATATATATAGTTGTTAGTTAGTTAGTTAATATTAATTTTAAAGTTTAAAATAATTTATTGTTATTCAACCTGGTGATTATGGATTTCTAATAGAAAGATTTCTTATTTACAATAGCTAGTTCCATATTCTAGTTTCTAACAATGGAATTTAAAAGACAAATACTAAATAGGCTTGTGAAGGAATAAAATATAGAAATTCTTCTTAAAACATTAATACATTTATTATAATTTTTGTGAATGCATGTGTTCATGTGTTTTAAGTGAGATAGATATTAATATTTTATCGTAGTTTGGCACCATATTGATGTTTGCATGACATTGGAGAATCAAATTCCTTCGTGGAAAGTTAAAACAGGTGTAGAAAGTGCAACCTAAAGAATAGAGAAGAACCACCTTAAGCTCATCATCTCTTTTGTCCTTGAGTTTCTCTTGTAGTGACACTCTTTTGAAACCCTACGTACCTAACTTTATCCTTTCATTGTTATTTCTTCACACTTTATCATTTTATTGTTTTGTTTTATATGGAAAAGCTGGAATGATTTTAAACATGATATTTATTCTCTCATATTTTTGTCTTATCGGTTTTATCATGTGGTTAATTTTGTTTGTGAAAGTCTCGATGTCTCTGTACTTTTACTTCACAAACTTTAGAAACAAATAAAATATATTTCTTTTTCTTGTTATTATATTAATTTATATCTATGTATAAAAAATTATCTAATCTAATATCTATTGAAAAGTATGAACTTTGTATTTAAAATTAAAAATTTTAAAATATTATGAAAATTAAATTTTATTTTAATTAAAAAAAATTAATTAGTAACATTTGTTGAATGTTACAAAACATTTACATTATTGACATTTTTATAATGATGTCTCTTTTAAAAAAATATTATTAAAATTTTTTAATAACTATTTTAAAATATTGTTTCTCTATTTTAAAAGAAATAGTAAAAATATTTAGTAATATCTTATAATGTTACTTTTTTATTAAAAAAATATTGCTAAAAACTTTTAGTAACACTCTTTTGCAAATGTTTTCATTAGTATGTAAAAATAAAAATGTTACTAAAATAATTAGTAACATAAAATAGACACAAAACATTTGCTAAATTATATTAACAACATTTCTTCACATTTTAACAATATCTTTTGAATAATACTATTCATGCTTCCCAAAATATTAGTTATCATCAAACCTAAATTCTCTATATTTATATTAATTTCATTTCAAGTAATTTATAACTTAATTTCTTTACTTATATTTAATTAAAGAAATGTTAGTAATCATACACTTTTTTAAAACATACTATTTATTATTGGTAAAATTTGTTAAAATATACAAATTTTAGTGGGTTTTATATTTCATATAATGATTTTCTATCGTACTTTTATAGATTTCAATAAATTTTAAACCAATTAAAATGTTAGAAAAAGTGTGTTAAAAAAGTGTTGGAAAAGTGATGCTGGTACTTTACATTTGATTATTCTTGATAAGTTTTAAAAACAAAATAATTATACAGTAAAGATTGTAATTTCACACAGTGAGTGCAGGCAATCCACTTTCAGTGTGATCGATCTTAACTTGAGAATGAATGTATATAAATCTATTTCCAATTTAGGAAATACATCATGGACGTGTAAGAAAATATGCATATGTCCTGCAGTGTGCAATCATAATGAGGGTTATGAATTTTGTATAAATAATTTTATCTTCTCCTTTTAGCAACCTTAATTTATATATATGTACACAAAAACGAGGAGAGGAGAAAAAATGCAACAGAATACGGGGACATATATATAGGAATATGAAAGAAGGTGATGATATATTTATGGTATATTGAAAAGAGCTGAAACAAAGCACATGCGTGGTGATGGAGTGACAATGTTTTGTTGATAAAAAATAGTATAGTAGAGGTGAGTTTGGGCCTGATGATGATTTTGGTGAGAAATTCACAAGATTAATGGCTTCACCCACGCTATGCATCTGAGCATCCCTTGTGCACCTCACATGTCTGCCATGTGGGGACTCCCCATTCCTCCATCCTCATAGTCATATATATTCTCCTTCAAAACCCAACACCCAAACCTCCTCAATCAATTATAAATTCTTGCTTCCAGAACCATTTCCCTCATCACAACTTTATTCCAACCTTAATTTTCTGCATTTTCAATCTTCAACATATGACACACCAATTCAATATTCCTTCAAAATTCTTAATTTTATAAGTGTTGAATCTGAAAAGAAATGAACGTTTGCTGCTCCAATATCCTCGATCAATTGGTCCAAAGCCATTTGTTATGCTCGGTTGGTTTTTTTAATAAATATTATTACTTGGTTAGTTTTTAACTAAATATTTGAAGGAACATAATACTTCTTTCCTTTTAACTTAAACACCAACCACAGCACCCCACGTGACATGATGTTTGACCATCCACGTCATGTTTTGACCAAAACACTAATTAGTAATTACTGCTTTGTAACTTGATTGCTGTGATGTATCTTGGCTTTTAATAATTAATAATGACTGCATTTCTGGGCACCTCAAAATTTTACAACAAAGCTGAATTTGTGCTGTACCGAGAGGGACAGGGTCCCTCAGAAAAGGCTCGAATTTTATGTGTACATGCCAGTCAAGCCATCAAAATTCAAAAAGAAGGAAAATACTTGGTTCACATCGGCTCAAAATAGGCCTACATATATGCCCAACCGAAAAAATGCTGTATCTACTTTTTTACACTAATTTTGTTTACCAATGATAATGATACTTAATTGCATGTGATTGCAAAGTTTTTTTGACCAGTCAAATGATTTTCAAAAGGTTTGTTTCCAAATCATTAGATTCCTTCTCGATGGCCATTTCATAACCTTTCTTTTGAAATTTTATCTTCCTTGTCAATTTAACAAATATACCATATATTTTAATTTATGCACTGTCTAAACTGCAGTACTAAGAGTGGCGAGATCCATTACAGTATTACTACAAAATGAACAACAAATCAATTCATTCACATGATAAGTTAAGCAGGACCCCCTGTTGAAAATTTTAAATTCAGACAAAACTTCAGCATCCAAAATTTAAAATCCGAAAATATTGTTTCACTATTCTAACTACTGGTCCAGTTACGTACGTAGTTGCCATACCATGTGCCTGTGAATTCATGCCTGTAATAAATAAGTTAATGAGAACAATAATATGGGTGTGATCTAAACCAGTGGCTGTGATGATCACAATTCTAGCAAGACCGTCTAGTAGGTTTTTTAGGCTATACATTTTCTTTAAATAAGAAGTAGACAATATAATAAACTACATTTATAAATTATATACATATAGATCGATAAAAGGGAGAAAAAAGATGCTTTAGCCCCGAATCCATGGACAAGAGGCAGGAGTAAAGTGCTGTGTTATTTCGATGATCATAAGATTGACCATATCAGCACTTGCCAATTAATTATTCCCCTCCTTTCCCACAATGAGGTTTTAAAACTTTGAAAAAGAGGGAAGAAAGATTATCATCAAAGGAATATATTGTAAAATTAGATTTTTTAAGAAAACTTATTTCAATATATAGTGACAATTGACAAACAACAGTCACGTTCATACGAATAAGATGTGAATCATGGACACTAGTCTCTTAATATACTCATCAAGACGTATAATTTAAACACATTTTTGGACTACCAAGGAGATGCAAAGTACTGTCATCCATGTGCACATTTTTCTGCTGAAGGAAAAGCATCTTTAACTGCAAATTAGGCACACTCTAAACATCGGCCATTCAACAAACATAGAAAGCTCCATAGAAAAAAACTTAGGATGCTCGCAACTGTTTCTTTGAACAAATCAAAAACAGTGGAAATTAGCAAAGAAACAGAATAAAAATTAGTGAAAAACAACTGGTGGAGTAACAGGCACAACCCTCCACATGAGAACCAGCTAACATTTTTTGTCTACAGGAGACGATTTTAATAAGTGACTGCCCATTTTGGAACCGTACAAGATGTGTGTCTCCAAAGAGAATCATAGCATATCCGAGGCGATTTGAATGGACAGGGCTTTATGTATTAGCCCCACCACAGTGAGAAATGGGGCACAAAGTGTAAATTGAAAAGAAACTTGCTTAAAATAAAATGCTCTTGTGGAGTTTATTATTGAATTGAACCGAACATATTATATTTATATATTTACATGTAAAATGTATATGTGTATTTATATATATATATATATATATATATATATTTATATGTATGAGCAGCAGTGAGTGGATATGTATAAGGCTATATAAACTCAGTGCTGACCAGAAGCTACTAGCAAGTAGCAAGCATTGATGATCTATTTGAACCCTTACATACATACCTATACCTACACAGTCCCACAGTAACTTTCTTCTCTCTTATCACAATCTCTCTTTCCTCTTCTTCATACACACAAAGGACAAGGCACAAGTGTGGCAGCTAGTGAGTATCACATTCACAGTTGTGTGCTTGTGATGGATGAAAAGAAAAAGGCATCAAAGAAGAACACAGGTTCAAGCAGCCATAACTCCTCTTCCACAAGGTCATTATTCTCAAGGAGTACCTCTACTTCAAAGTCTCCTCTCCTCAGAAGCTTGTCCCAAAAGAGTTCTTCCTCTTCCTCCAAATGCAATAACAATCTTCCTAGAAGCTTCTCACAGAAGAACCCTTCCATCGGTCGCAAATGCACCAATTTAGCTAAGGAACAGAAAGCACGGTTTTATATCATGAGGCGGTGTGTGGCTATGCTGGTTTGCTGGCATAAGCATGGCGATTCATAAAAGGAGCACACAGCAGAAGTGCACAAATTTTGTGTTCAGTTTTTATTGTTTTAGTTGCAACTTGCACAAATTTTTTACTTCTGATCCATGAGGATCCTTTTTTGGGTCACTTCTGAATACTATAGATTCTATTGTAATTACAAGTTAACTAATTAAGGTGAGTTATAAGATTTATACATTGCTGGAAATATGTATATCAATTGGATTCCAGTTTAATGTTCCCCTCCTACGTTTGATAATTGATTTTATCTCTTACACCTAACATTTGGGACGATTATTTAAAATCAACTGCAATTAAAACTAAATGTTTTCAATCCTGTATTATGTCTCTAATAACTCTGATTCTGTCTCTCTGTAAGTGCTGAAGGAAAGGGTTAGTTTTTTATACTTGCCACTATATTAATAGTATTTGGATTTACATATTCCTTCTTCTTATCTCCTATACTTACCAGACCTTAGCCCTTTCTTTCTTTACTTTTGTTTTTTAAAAAATAAAAGTGTTCAATGAAGAGAAAGACACATCAGAAAAGAAATTTTTGAAGTCTTATGTTAGATATCCTTTGCGGTCGAGGAGTAAGCGAATTTGATGGCATTGGTAATTGGTAAAGCCAGAGTCTCTCTTTTAGTCTTTTTTTCCAATCTGTCCCCACTCATCTTAATTCATACTATTTCCTCCATTAGACCTTATGTTGTCTATTGCAAGATTTTAACCCTTCGACACATTCTATTCGTTCTTTTAAAAAATTAAAATTTATTAAAATTACAAAATTATAAATTAAAGAATGTGCTAAAAAAATTATATTATTAAAACAATATTAGTAACATATTTTCTTAAAAGCTCTTTATAAAACACTTTATTATTAATCAAAATTATTAAAGAAATCCTTTAGAAAATGAGCTAAAGAATCTCATTTTTATAAATATTTATGCAAAGGTACATGTTTATAAAAACAATAATTTGATATGGTTTATTCACATAAAATTTTTTCTATCTTTAAAATCACTAAATGTTTCATCTACGATAAAATTATCATTTTGAGTATCTTACACACATACATATATCTAGAATTTAAATTCAAAATCCCTAATTAAGTTAAAACAAACAATCTGTACTAAATTATCTATGTATTATGTTGAAATATTTTTTTTCTTTAATATTAATACTTTTTCTTATAATATTAGTATTTTCTATCATGTGTAAAAGTAATATCAACATTATTAAAACTGAACTGGTCATTGAACAAGTCAAAGAAGCGGTGTGATGTATTAGTAGTTGGACCAAATAATCATTAATTGAGTTAGTTGAACTAGTCTATATTAAAAAAATTTTAAAATAGTATACTTTAACATAATAACTTCACACTTCAAAATTCAAAGTTAATAACACTGCTATTATAAACATAAAATGCCAATATAACACTTAAACTAAAGTTCAAAAATAAAATTCATACCCAACAACTTAATGACACAATTTCTTAAACAAGTTTATAAGTTATCAATATTTAAATATTAGAATTTAATTGTTCCAAACTATCATCAATCTTGAATTTGAATTATGGTCAAATGTTTCTTCTGTAGATCTGACTCATTATCCGTTAAGTGATACATTATCAAAATGACACAATTTTCTTTAATCAAACAACACGACGTCAGTTTAAAACAAAAAGAGAGAGAGAAAGCACTAAATTAGTTTTTTGATCTTTTTAACAAAATCGACCGGTTCAACTTGATTTGATCTGGTATGACTATATTACTAATTTGCTAATCAAATTGAATCAATGACTCATCTAATTTTAAAATCCTTATGTCAAATAATTATTTTATCTACAATAATATCAACTATCTCAAAAACTACAATAATGACTATTATTACTTAATATGTTAATATTAATTAACTTATGTCTTAAAACTTCATATGTACTAAACACTTAATAAGTGTTTGAGTTATCTATCATGAATCCAGACACAACTAATTCAACAAGTTTGTTTTAGGCATATTTTAACTTGGATGTTAAAAAATAGTCATTTTATTTTAAGATGAACTCCTTAAACAAAGTTTATAGAGTGATAACTTTTCATAAATAAATATTCATATGTTTATTTAAATGTCTACCTTCACAAAATATCCAATAATACGTACAAGAAATAATAAAAAAATTTAAAATTCTATATAAAAATTAATAAGTAGTTATTTAATAATATACTTTAAGATATTTCTAACTATTTTTTAATTTTATTTTTTTAAAAAAATACAAAGACATCAAAGTAGGAACACTGGAAATGGCGGTACTAAGGAGAGGGCAAAATGGAGGTCAGTTAGGGGGAAAGCGAAATGTGTTGAATATCTTGTCATATAATATTCAAGGTATTAGGAAGAGGGTAAAATGGAGGTCAGTTAGACAAGTGGTTTTAAAGAATGATATTCTTTTCATTTGCATTCAAGAGACTAAGATTCAACATTTAGATAGAAACTTGTGTTGTGCAATTTGGGGGGATTCTAATTTGGACCGAAAGGTAGTACTAGCAAACAACCTGGCGAGGGGTTACTATGTGTTTGAAATGTTGAGAAATTCATTGCCTCTAAGTCTTTTCGAGGTGTGGAGTTTCTTAGAGTGAAAGGAAAGTATAACTTTGAGTCATTTGACGGGATAATAGTCAATATTTAAGCACCATGTGAGGGAATCTTTTACTGCCCTCTAAAACTATAAGAAACTTATTCTTGGCCAGTCGTTCATTTTCTTAAGTTCACATAATTAATCTCAACATGTGAGGAAGAAGACTAACCCTTTATGTGTATATATAGATAGAAGTAGATATACAAACTCCATGGACTTAAGTTTTCGACTATTTTTTTAAAAAGAATAAGCATAGAATTATAGAGAAAATTTAAGTTTGGTTCGCGAAATTTGCGGACTTTGCAAGCTAAGTTTGAGACATCATAGACGAACTTGACCTGTAGCCCGTTTAAAAGGATGAATTTGTCATTTAAACTATTAGTTTATATTAGTGTTGTGACTTTTTTTTTTGTAAATTGTGATATTTTAAAATTTTAATATGTTTTAGATTAATATAAATAATGATATAATTTTTAGGATGATATATTATAATTTAGTTAGTTTAAAAAATATTAGTCATTTGTGTATGTGGGCTCATGGACTGGATTGGTCATAGGTACGAGTCAGATATAGACTCTTAAAAAAAGTTCATTTATTTTTGTGGATCAGACTTATTCAATCCGTTTAAAATGTGCACTTTGCGGGTTAGTCTTAAACAGGTTGGACTAGTCTGTATACCCACCTCTATATACGGGGAAATGCTAAATACTCTTACCTTTTTTTTTTGTTTTAGTATGTTATTACCCTACACCATAATTTTAAACAAAATAGTCAATCACCTCATTTTTTTAAAATAAATTAATTTAAAAATATTCTGGTAAATAAGTATTTCTCTTACATGTCCACTCATCTTTCTCTTGTATCATTTATCACTTATTTTTGTCTCCTATCACATTCACATTAGTTTTAATACCCTATTCTATAATAATAATAATTTTAAACATAACTTTCACACAATAATTTATGTCAAATTAAGATTATTATTTTCTTTTCAATTAAAAATAATTTTCAACTAAATATAAATTTATGTTGTTTTTTTATAAAATATAAATTATGTCAATATATAAATTATACGAACATAAATTATAATTTATAAAGTACTATTAGATATAATTATTATTTATAATTATATTAACATTCTAATTGGTGAGACAAGAGAGAAAATAACATCTAAAAAATTCATGCTTATAAGAGAGAGAAAAAAAAGTGACAAATCATACATGCTAGAAGAAACAAGTGAGTGACAAATCATCAATACTAGAAGAGATTTTAATGAGTGAATTTTTACTATCATATTGGTAACTTCTTAATTTATTTTTACAAATTAGATGCTTCGTTATTTTATGATGCTCTTGCATACACACACGAGTCTTCCTTCTATGTATTTCAAACTTCCAATCCAATGGTTCCTCTGATTCGATACAGGTGAGTAGTTGTAAAAACACTGTAACGCTCAAGCTAGAGATAGGTTGACTAACATATTACAAAGGTACAGTGTATCAGCAGGAAAGTAATATAATAATGTCATAATCAAACTTGTACCAGTAATCTTCTATTTATAGTGTTACCTTATTGGCCTAAGTCTTGCAAGAGATGGTTTGGATCCTCATTTCCTTCTTGATAGAAGGTAATTTTAAGGTTTATCTTGTACATGTTCAAGGGCAATTAGGTCTTTTTACGCAGTGGATTCCCCTTTGACCCCTAGGTTAGGTCATATACATGGATAGGTCCGGCCTTAAGGAGGCTGACCCTTTATGGGGTACGTTTGATCCGAGGAGTTTGTCCCCGTCTAAGGTAGGGCTGGTTCTAGAGGGTCCTCGGATACATATCCAAAAATATACTCTAACTAAAAATAGGCAATAATATATTAATTTGATTTTTTAAAATTTTAAACATTTTCACTCATCTTTATCCTTTTATGTTACCATGATGCAAGTAAGTATGATCCTAATATTTGCCATTTATTGCTATGGTGAATGCATTTGTGAGACAAGGACTATGTGAAAAGTAGAGAATGTTTGTCATGAGTAGAGGCAAGAAGTTGGGCTAGAACCTAATGTCTATGTTTATTATGCCCTCATGGAAGCTTATTGTTTGTTACATAAGATAGCATAAATGTCTTATTGATTGTGAATTTATTATCCATTTAATAGTTTAATATGTTTTATTTGATCCACTTCTCTTTCCTAGGTATGGTGGTTAGACATAAGAATAAACAAACAACATGGTTGCTCGTGTGATTTGTTGGGGTTTGGTAGATCTGAAAGACAAAAAATAGTGCAATTTTTAAGGCTAAAGTCAGTACAGAAGACAATATTGTAATAGTTACACAACTGACAGTTTAAGAGTGGTGTTAATTGTTCAATTTTACTATTCATTTTTTTTCAAAATGGCTTTTAAATCCATCTTTTGCATTGAAGACTATGGTAATAGTTAGCTATTTTGTAATCTGTGTGCTTGCAATGAGATTTTTGTATTGTTCTTTACCTATCTTGTTTTTTATGCTTTTTAATATTTAGTAAAACTTGTTGAAGATATTTGTTATGGTTTCTCCTATTATTAATATATTTCATAGGCTTAAAAAAATTATTATTTGGATAAAACTTAAAAAATACAACTCTCCTCAGGTCGGGATAGAAGGTTTACAATAGGAGATTAAATTGTACAAGTTCTAGGCTGGTGATGTTTTATAAAAGCTATATGTGTCTAATGGGTCATGGAATTGGTTACCTTTTTCGTGCTGACGTGAGTTCTAGCCATTCCATGTTTTTAATGTTTTCGGTTATTATTGTAATGATTTCATATGTAGGAAAATGTGAAGAATTTTCTTCCCCCAATCCCCATCAGTCGTGCAGGTTATCTTTAGGAGCTGCTGAAATTTTCTCACTAACGCAGCACCTGGGATGTGAACCATATAGACCCTCATATCTTGGTAGATGCATTTACGAGAGCAGGATTTTAAGGGATGATTGATTAAGAGAGTTCTTTTTTTAAAAAATAATTAGTTAAATAAGTTTGTTACTGTAATTTTTATTTGTAATTTTAGTATTAGGTTAGTTAACTTGCATACAATAAAATGTTATTGGGACATATAAACTACATATATAAATTGCAATTTATGTGGAGAGATTTTTTTTTTCTTTCTAAAATGTAGGTATGATGGGAATTGCGATTCGTATTTCAATAAAACTGAGATCGCAATTGATAATTGTGATTTATGTGGAGAGACTTTTCAGTCATATTATAATTCATAGAGACGAATTTAATTGTGTATATATATCTCTATGTTTGCTTTAAACTAAAATTGTTTAAATAATATTTATCAAGGGATGATTGATTAAGAGAGTTCTTTTTTTAAAAAATAATTAGTTAAATGAGTTTGTTACTGTAATTTTTATTTGTAATTTTAGTATTAGGTTAGTTAACTTGCATACAATAAAATGTTATTGGGACACATAAATTACATATATAAATTGCGATTTATGTGGAGAGATTTTTTTTTTCTTTCTAAAATGTAAGTATGATGGGAATTGCGATTCGTATTTCAATAAAACTGAGATCACAATTGATAATTGTGATTTATATGGAGAAACTTTTCAGTCATATTATAAGTCATAGAGACGAATTTAATTGTGTATATATATCTCTATGTTTGCTTTAAACTAAAATTGTTTAAGTAATATTTATCTTTACCCTTTTTCTAATATGAAAAAAAAAATTCTCCCCCTAATTACTTAGTAATTTTTTATAAATTAGATTTAGAGTAATTTTAACATAAATAATTCAATAAAATAAATTATAAATAATTACCTTTCTCTTTTTCATATTTGAAAAGGATAAAGATATATTATTTAAACAATTTTAGTTTAAAGCAACTAGGGGAGGTATATATATGCAATTAAACTCGTACATAGGAATTACGAGTTACTTGAAGAAAAAAATATCTCTCCACATAAATTACACAACCAGGAGAGGTATATATACATAATTACACATAAATCACAATTACTAGTTGTGATCTTAGCTTCATTGAAAAATGTATTGTGGAGTTCCCATCACACTTGCCTTTTAAGAAGGAAAAAAACATCTCTCCACACAAACCACAATTTATATATGTGGTTTATGTGTCCCAAGAATATTTTATTGGACACAAGTTCGACGTATTAGGATGAGGAACAATACCCTTAAATTGCAATTACGAATTGGGTTTTAAGAGGGAAATTTACCTTCCTTATGTTGAGTGCGTCGTCCTAACAAAGTTGTCTTTGACTTTTCTTAAATTGCAATCCATGATTACAGTTGACCAGTGCCAACTTTGAAGTCACGCGAGATTGTTTGGCAATACAATTGCAGTGATAATAAAACTCAATACGGAATTACAGTTTAACCAAGTCAAACTCAGAAACAAACTCACCTTGATAAATATTTTTATCATTTTCTTTTGTTAATTCAAATGGTATATACAAAAATATGATGAATTGATTCCAAATATTTTCCTTTTTTAGCTATGCACTGATAACATTACTCTAAAGTTTAAGACTCATTTAAGTTATTGTTTTACAAAAAGACCCACAATCACGGGGTTTTCAAGGTGGTAAGTAGCTTCTGAGAAGTTATCATTTTGTTTTGTTAATTCAAATGGTCTATAAAAAAAAATTGTGAATTGATTGCAAATATTTGTTTTTTACCATTGGTCAAATAACATTACTCTAAAATTCAAATACTCCACCCCACATAAAAAAAAAGTCTCAATTTTCAACATACAAAAAAAGGTGAAATCTCTTAGAAGTTCAGTGCAAATTATTCAATTCGGAATTCTCTACTTCAAAATCTTTATCTGAGCTGGTGCATCTGAAAGATATACTGAATCGGGATGCCAAAAAGGAAGTTTTGTATTATGAAAGAACCACCTTTCAGTGTTGTGTCAAAAGTATTCTGTTAACATTTTTTCTGGGGCATTGAACTAATCTGGGACTTTACCGGAGCCAATATAAATAGGGTGAAAAGCTCGTCTCCCACATTCTGAAACACATTTGAAAATCTACGGAGAGCGAAGTACGGGAGAAAAGAATGAGGGAGGTGGCGCAGAGATGAACTTCAAAGGTGCAATCTCTCTAGCTGTAACTGCATCCTTTTGTATTTACTTTGTTCCTTTTTCTTAGGTTTCTAAAACTTGCAGATTGTGATTTCCATCCATGTATAAAACCTATGCTTTTCTTCTTCATCAATAAGTTATGTTATGCTTCTTCTAATTGTTCAAAAAAAAAAAAAATCTGGATGTGACTTATGCAGTTTGAATTGAAGTTACTTTTAAAATAGTTTTTAACTTTATTTTCATCTTATATATAATAATTTATTGGTGCATTGATTCTAACTAATGTCTGCTATCTACAATAATCATTTTCTGGATTTTGTCATATAACTGCATCTTATTGTGGTCATGTTCTTCAATTGGACGAGCATAAAATGATTTAAGTGTAACTACAAGTCTGCAACCTCAAGTGGGAATTTGGACTGATAATGAAGAACATGATATAACTATAAAGAGGTTTGTGAGCTTATTATAGTTATTTGTGCATACTTGATGTTCACTTACTTCAATAATGTAAATTTTAGTATTCGGTTTAACGCCCACCAGGCATCCTCCTTTTCTCGTGTCTATTTTTTATGCAATGATATGAATCAAGTTTCCAATTGATTATATGGTAGTTGGATTCTGCTTGTGGTTGGTGTTCCTGTTACTTTATGAAAATTTAAGGAGCTGATGGAGGACAATCTAGGGTGGGAGTTTCAGCAGAGAAGTGCTGTTGATGGGATAGATTTTGAAGAGAATGACAAGGTCACAAGTATAGGAATTTATCTGAGTTGCTTTGCTCTGTGTATTGCTTTGCTCTTTGAGTATGTTCATGAACCTTATTGATTCACTTTGCAGTATGCTCTCATAGTTGAGATGCTCGATGATGAAGCTCCAGTAGTTTAGAATGTGGATTATATTCTCACTTGGCTATAACAGGTGTTTCCGGGGAACTAAATCATGACGACTAGGAACTTTGCAAAGCCTTTGACCAACTTACTCTTTCGGGCATACCCTACAAGGCTACAACCATGTTGTGCAGTGGTGTGATCTAGGAGCCTAGAGGTTCACTTCATATGTTCTTGGAGAAAAGAAAGGATAGGTAAGTAGGTTTATCATAGAAAGTAAAACATTAAGGTATACATATTGCCTTCAAAATTGATTTTAGTCCCAAAATTTTAAAATCACTGATTTTAGTGTTTAAAATGTGGTGGATTTAATATTTCTTCATGACAAAATGAAGTTTAGGGTTACCTACAAATCTACCACATTTCAGAAATACAAGTACAAGGACTAAAATCATCCTTTTCAGAATATATGAACTAAAACTAATTTTGAGACCTAAACACATTTCACATTGCTTTTTACTATGTTTTGTATCAATTGATTTTTATACTTTTAAAGTTTTCTGCAGAATTGCTGCCAGAATGCTATATTAAACAAACAATCATATAAGTCAATTGAATCCATGCCACAAGGTGAGCAAAGCCATAGAACAATAATTTGTAAGTGACCTTGTAATTTCAATACTAACCTCTAAATAAATTAATCAAATTAATATATTAATCAAGTAACGTTTAGATACTATCAAGTAATATTTTACTTTCAAGAACCTAGAAGAACATATAACATTTTTCTTCCATCTTTACAACTTTTAGTTAACTCTAGAGTATGATATTATTGTCAAATTCCGTTAAATTAATCTATCATGACTACTTAAGAAATTTATTTTTTGTTTTAATCAATTTTCCTGGTCATGATATTATTTTATTAATAGAGCTCAAACTCATTACGAAGAGTTGATGAATTCCTTCTTGATTTATTATTAATCTACAACCATTTTGATCATATTCAATATTCATTCAACTAGTACTCTGAGACATTAGGTGTCCAAAATTAAAATATAATAAATTACTTATTAATTACTATGATAATCTCGGGTCAAAGAAAAAACATTTAGTTTCTTCTTGAGAAATTTCTATTGACGAACTAAGGTAATGTAAACCATTATAAATTCTCAATTGAGTTAATTCAAATGATGACACTCACATATACATCATCTATATATGTAACTAATAAATAAGATCTATTAATCTTTATCCTGTAAAGACATTCACATATATATTGATCTATCTGTATTTATTGATGTCTCATATACAATAATCTTATAATCAAGAACAATTTCGGTTAAAATAATAATAAGCTTTTGCTTTTTATTATTATAATCTCTATTATGAAAACAAGTTTATAATTTTAATC
Source organism: Psophocarpus tetragonolobus (assembly GCA_037954015.1). Taxonomy (NCBI): domain Eukaryota; kingdom Viridiplantae; phylum Streptophyta; class Magnoliopsida; order Fabales; family Fabaceae; genus Psophocarpus; species Psophocarpus tetragonolobus. The sequence goes on from CM075690.1 coordinate 93,547,879, forward strand.
AAGAATTTTATATATGAAAATAATAACACTATTAATTTAGATATGATTACATGATGAATTCAGTCTTTAAGTATATTTAATTATTTTCCAACAATTGTAACTATTTTTGTTGAACAAGAAGATTGTAGCATCGTATGAGCCATGGAGTTGGAGACTTCACTAAGTGAAAAAAGGACTTGGTTGTTATTGTTATTTGGTAAGTGATGACATTTTATGGGCTTCTCTCTAGTCCATGCTGATTTAACGAAATTTTGGACAAAATTAATGTAGTTTGGTTATAGGGAACAACAAAAGAGTACGAACTCACTGTACAGAGAAGAAGATAGTGGATCTGACAATTTAGACATCTTCTATTATCCTCAAAACTGAGAGCATGCAATCATATATGATTCGATTAAATCAGCTGGCTGATAAAAAACTTTTAGCTTTTCGAAATGAACTTCTCATGGGAAACAAACATCATAGTGCACAACCATTAATTAGATCAATTAGCTGGTAATATTAGAAGTTACATTTAATTGAAAACTGTTCAAGTACGTCATGTGGTTATTACATACTCCTGTACAACTAAGCTTAACATAAACCAGTGAAACATATGCAACTCCTCCCAAAAAAGAAAATCATTTCCCATGCTGATAGATATGAAAGTAATAAATAGTATTAGCCATTTTCCGTAGATATTCCACCTATGATCCAAAGGACAATTAGTTTTACATGTGATTTAATGAATTTATTCCAATGGTCAAAACAGCCATTTTCCAAACCTATTTATAAATTTAGAACACCAAACTAATTTTTCTAATATAATATAAATCATTTAAAGTTTTATTAAATATAAGTTTAACCGTAAAACGTAGATTCATGCTATAATTATAAGGCTTAATTACAATTTCTTACTTGTAATATTATAGTACACATAAATGAATTGAAGTATATATCATATCAATTCATCTAAAAAAAAGTATATAGCATATTATATTATAATGTAATATGAAATTATTAGTTGTGAAAATTTTCTTTTTTATAATTTGATATTAACATAAAAATAAAAAACATTTTTAATTTTGATATTAACATAAAAATAAAAAAACATTTTTAATTCTTTAAATAATTAAAATAACAATATATCATGATAGATGCTAAATTGGAAAGAAATGAAATGGTTTAAAAAATAAAATTCTCACAATAGACACAGGAGTAACTAATTGTCACAGACACATAGGAGACTCACTAAAGAGAACTGTATCAATGGTTAGCTGAACACTACAATATGGATACTCACATAGACATGTGGCAGACACGCTGAAAGCAAAAGTGACATATAATACATCTCCTACGTGTCTGTGTATTATGTCTTTGTGAGTAAATCTCTAATTCATTCTCTCTTATGTCTCATACACCTTTTCAACAATAAGGATAACTTGCACTTCTTTGAGAGAATTTTTAATACATTTTCTTTTCTTGTGCCCTTTTCATATATTTGTTGGCACAACACATTGCTGGATTGCAAATTAAAATTACAATTTTTTTAAAAAAAATTTGATGCAGCAATGTGAAAAGCTTAATCATTTACTAGTGTCAAAAACAATTTAGTTTAACTAATGTGTTTATAGTAATATTAAAGACACAGGCCTAAACTTTTTATTAGTATCCTACGTGAGAATGTAATACAACTACTAACCTAACAAAAACAATATCAATTTAGTGCCAGCTAAAGTTATGAATTTAACCGGAGATAGTTTAGTAATTTAAGAATCTTGACGATAAGGTTAATTATAAGATCAAGTTGATATTTATTGTCAAATATTTTTAATAGAAATGTATTTGGCTTTTAACCGTACACTACCTTCTATCGTTGTATATGAGCCGCTACCTTCAACTACTAACATTGAATATCATTTTTTATTATCGATTACTAAATGTCACCTTCAACTTGTGATCACTAATCACCAAATTCATCTCGTAGTCACAGGCTGCCAATTTCGTTTGCCAATCAATGATCATTAACTCCATCTAGCAGTTATTAACCGTCACCTCCAACTGTTGATCACCAACTATCACTTCCAACCATCACTTTCGACCGACCATCATGATAATTGTTGAATTTTTTATTATTTCATTGATAGAAATCCATAATTATCTCTTTTTCCCTTAGCTTTGGACTCGTTTTGCTATAAATATGCACTTATACATCATAATATAATATTGTTTATCTAATCTTTTAATACATATCTAATGTTGGATTAATTTATTTATTTTTTTGCAAATTTTACACTGAATTAGGAATTGCATGAAGCAAACGAGAAGAAGAAGTCAAGGTCACCTCACCAAGCGAGCAACTCTTGCTCAGTGAGTGGTTCTCACTATGTGACGGAGTGTCGATGAGCGACAAAATCATGTATGTTGAAACAAAGAGTAATTTGTATTGAGCGAAAAGTTGTCACTAAGAGAGAAAACAAGGCACAAAGCAACTGTCATTGAGTGATGGGCTTCAAGATCAGAATAGCCTCATTGAGCAAGAAAGATTTAATTACCCAACAGAACTGAAGTAATTGGTCAAGGAGAGAGAAAATAGAACAAGAAAACAGAGACAAAACAGAAGCATATTCTCTTCTTATTTTTCATTCTTCTTTCAATCTGCTTGTACTTTTCTAGCTTTTGATTGTTGTTCATAGTTATGAATAGCTAAATCTCCTATTAGTTGAGGGATCAGTGTATTGTTCAACACTTTTGTAACTATTTATCGTTCTATTGAAAGTTTATTCTCTCATTGTGTGTTCTTCTTCATTCTTAATATTTTTTTTATCTTCCTTAAAATAATTTTAATCCACTTGGAAGAATTGGGAAAGGATTTTAAGTGAAGGATTTGAGAAAAATTCATATAAACATTGTATCTAAAAATAGAACAGTGTTTATGCGTCTTTCATTTTCCCTTGGTTAAAAACACTAACTATTTAATCATCTCTTTGAGGAATAGTGACGTTAAATAGAATAGTTAAAGTTCTCATATTGAGGATCAATATTTTTTTATGGTAAAGGAACATTGAGATTAAGTTAAAATAGAAAATCTTTTAGTTAATGAAGTGCTGAACAGGAATTCAAGACCATAACCATAATTTATATTGGTTTAACAATATATTTTATTATTGCTTTTTATTATATTCATCTTTATTTTCAATTTCTTTTTATATTTTACTCCAAAAATCATTCATCATGTTGTTGGAATCATCAAGTTTTACTTAGGGTCATTGAATCTCGATAATATTTTCCAAATATCTGGAAAGATGACCTAATATTCATCAGATATTAGAATATAACTATAGTACACTTGTCAGTAGTTTTCTCAAAACACCACCTCTAACCTCCACCTTTGGCACTGACGACCAAATCCAATCGTTGGTCATTGATCGACAACCATGATGATGTTTAAGAGAAAATATTATAGTATGGTTAAGATTTGAAAATATTATTTTAAATTTGGAAACCAACACAATGTTGTTTTTAAACATATGAAACTTGAAATCAAAACAAATTTATGTGTTATTTGACTATTCATTTAGCTTGTTTTTGTGTAACTTTTCATAGTTAACAAAACCTATCAATAAGAGATATTTGCTTTGTAGATATCAATTGAAATTATTTAATCATTAATTTAAATAGATTTTTTTGTGAATTAATTTAAATAGCTGACAATTATCATATAAATATTAAAATTCATTGGTTAATTGACCCTTACAATATTAAATGCATTATCAAATGCTAAACAAAACAAATACTAGTAATTTATAATAAGAGGAAAGTGAGCAGTTATTTTAAAATTAACTTCCAAAATAATAAAATTTGGTTTTCATATTTCTATATCTATTTTTACACTTGAGATACATGTCTTCACTGAGCATCACCTTTGACCAGCAATTACCAGTTGTCACTCCAATTGACGGTCATCCGTCGTTACTTTTGACGGGTGGTCATCGATTGTCACTTTTCAGCACCGACCTTCATATCTATCATCAACCTTTGGTATCGACTATCATTGACTGTCAATCTTTAGTTTCTAAATAGAAAAAAATCTAGTAATGTTAAGATTTAAAAACAATGTTTTAAATTTGAAAACTAAAATAATTTTATTTTTATTTTTTATAATTTAAATCTAGAAACCAAAAACCAACGGACCTTGGGTGTGTTTGGAAAAACTGGCTAAAAAGCTAGCTCAAGCTAAAAAACTAGTTGAAAAGCTAGTTGTAAGTATTCGGTAAAATTAGCTGAAAGTTGTAAAATGACAAATAACGACATTATTAATTATTAGATCGACAATGAGATATTCAAAATAATTATAACATATTTTAATAATATAAATTAGTTATATATTTAAATTATAAATTATTGCAATTATATATTTTTATAAGCCAAACAATATTATTAAAAAGAAATTTGAGAAACCATAAGACATGTCTTTCAAATTGAGGTACAAAAGAGCGTCCATGAATTAGATATAAAATCATATAATGAAAAGATAAAATATCATACCCCTACCCCTGTGACACAGAAGCTTGGATTCATCACTCACTCTATAAAAGTATGAGAAGTTAACTTTGCGGCTCGACTCTATTTCCATAAACTGAACTGGACTCGAGAACTATGATAGTTATTTGTGGCTCTTTACTATTGAAAATAGAAGCATTGTGTGTCTTCCAAATATTTCAGAGAATTGCAAATCATACCAAATGTCATGTCTTGCAAACTGCTTTGTTGTTACTAATTAATCTTATGAATTGTAAACCCTATCTTCAAACTCCATATGTAATCTTATAGATATTGCCCAATAGGCGCATAACTCCATCCACACTTTAGCTGATATTGAACAAGACAAAGATAAGTGTGATCCTGATTCTAACTCACCACCACACAAGTAGTATCCAACGTTCTCACTGTTGACTATCACACACTTTACCAAATTGTCATTCGTTGGTAATCTATCAGCTGCCAACTGCCAAACCAATAACTGAACCTTTGGAGGTACCGGTTTTACCTGAATAGGACAAAGATAAGTGTGATCCTGATTCTAACTCACCACCACACAAATTGTATCCAACGTTCTCACTGTTGACTATCACAAACTTTACCAAATTGTCCTTCGTTGGTAATCTATCAGCTGTCAATTGCCAAACCAATAAATGAACCTTCGGAGGTACCGATTTTACCTGAATATGATTGAAAAAAGAGTTTTGTTTCTGTTGCGTTTCAATTATCAAGATCCTATAAGCAGAAAAGGCTGAGTAGACTCCTGAATGGCTTGTTGACCAAATCCACTTGTCTGACACCCCTACTTTTAGGGTAATTTCATTCAACAAGATTTATAATTCCTTTACCATCTCTATCTTCCATGCAAATAAGTCCCTCCTCCAGTCCCAATTCCAACTCCTACTCCCTGCATCCCACCTATCTCTCACCGAACTATTTTTATTGAACGCTAGACTAAACAGGCAAAGGAAAATGGTCTGAAGACTTTGATCCCCCATCCACATCCTTCCAAAAAGAAACAGTCCCTCAATCACCAATATCTCGCTTTATATTTGTGGACCACCATCCTAGATGACCCTCACTCTCCTCATCAACAGATCGCAAGTCTTTCCACCACCAAGAACCAGTACTACCCCTTCCTTCCCCAAAACCATCATCCTATTCGTACTTTGATTTCAGTACTTTCACCATAAGCTATCTGATTCCGTTCACAATATCCACTTCCATTTCCCTAACAATGCTAAATTAAACTTCTTTATGTCTCTCAAACCCAATCTTGTCTCCTCCTTTGACCGACTCACTTGCCCTAAAGACACCCAACAAACTTTTCTCCAAACATTAATTCTTTCCTATTAAAAGTTAGAAAACAAAGAATTATTTTTTTCCAAAATTATTATAATTATATATTTAAATAGCTTACATAAGTGTTTTGTCCATAAAGTTTTTTAAAAAATCACTTTTGGTCCTTGAAATTCAAAAATATTTTTTTAGTCCCTGATTTTTTTTTTTTGTATTAACATTATCTGTTTATAAGTTCTAGTGTATTTGACTATGTTGTATGTGAAATTGAAGATTGAAGGGCTAAGGTTGAGGAGGAGAGTAATTCACGAGTACAAAAAGGTATTCTTTATCAGTAACTTTTTAACGACATTAATTAAAAAAGAAGAACTAAAAGTGAATCAAGAACTAAAAAATATATATTTGAATTTCAATGACCAAACATGATTTTTGGTGAAACTTTAGAGGCAAAAAACTTATTTAAGTCTATTTAAATTATAAATTTCTATAATAACATATTTAAATTATAAATTTGTGTAATTACATACTTAAATAATAAATTAATATGATTAATATTTAAATCATAACTTCTATAATTAAATATATAAATTTTAAATTACATATTTAAATTATAATTTTCTATAATTATATATTTATATTAAAAATTACTATGATTACATCAATGAAGGAAATAGAAATAAAGGAGAAAAAAGTTGTATAATGTGATGAGAGAGAATTAGTAGGGATAATAGATTAATTAATGAGGCTTCTTTTTCTTTTTCATACCAAAAAATAAAAATATTTACCAAAATAACTCATTTTTACATTATTTACCTAAATAACTTGTTTTACTATTCATGTTAAGAAATTGGTTGTGGAGGAACTAATTTCTCAACATGCTTTATTTTTTTATGTAAAAAAAAGCCTATAAGAAATTGGTTGCCCATAGGCTATTTTTTTCCAAATCTACTTTTACTATTCATGTTAAGAAATTGGTTCTCTGGGAACCAAATTTCTCAATGTGTTTTTTTTATGCAAAAACTTATAAGAAATTGGTTGTGGGGCAATCAATTTCTCAACGGGCTTTACTTTTATATACTTTCATTGGTTTTCCTACTAGTCTTGGCAATTGTTTATGACTATATCACACAAGGTTAAGGTTCTCATGTTTTTTTCTACTGTGAGTTATGCATTTACTTATAAACTCTGCATGAAATAGATAAGATATAACTAGACAAAAGATGAATTTAGGACATGCATACAAAGAGGACATGCATACTTAATTTTTAAACTTATTTCCGTGTTTAAAATTTGAATTTTTAAATTTAATTACGTATATAATTTGCATTTTTATAAAAATATCTCATTTCCATGTTTAAAATTTGAATTTTTAAATTTAATTACATATATAATTTGCATTTTTATAAAAATATCTCATTTAAAAAATATAAAAACTAATTTTTTTTTAGAATTTGGTGGGTCAGTCCACCTAAACTACTAGTTAGAGGTAGGTTGGGTCAGACTAGAAAGATAGATATCTTTCTATTTGATGGACCAAACTAACCTGATCTACTTATCTTACAACCCACTGTAGACCAACCTGTGTGAGTTAAACTAACCAATTTTAACACCTCTATCAACAAATTAGCTTGAGCAAGCGGATATTTCCTATTTTTCTTGTGATACCTCGTGTTTAATTTCTCACAATATTAAGTAATAATGTTGACAATTTAGTAGTTGCTTATTCCGTTTCATCACATATTATTTCCGTTCACAATAATTCACTAATTATTAAATGTTATTTACGATTATATGCAAAATATGAGATGCCTCCATATCGTTTTAAATTTTTAGGTTCTACTGTTTATGTAGAAATGTCAGCAGGAGAAAAATAAGTGATTGTTTGAAAATAATTTTATTAAATTATTTTTAATATTTTAGTATTTAAAAATTTTAAAACTCATTTGATTATTATTTTTTTAAAACAAATTTTGAAAATAGTTCTAATTTTTTAGTTTTTAAAAAATAAAAAACAGAAAAATTATAAGTAGATTTGTTTTCAGTTTTTTCTTTATTTTGAAAACTCAAAATAAATTGAGAATATATTTGTTTTTGCTTAGTATTTCTGTAAATATTTCATTTTCATGTCTTTAAAAGATTGCAAATAATATTTACTAAACAAGTTTTTTTTTTTCTCTTCTTCCAGAAAACTGAAAAATTTTAAAAAATATTTTTTTAAAGATTATTTTTTTAAAAATTCTTTTCAAAAACTAAAAAACAAAATCAAATCAGCCAGACTCTAAATCTTTGTTGACTAGTACCAACAGGTAGTGGTGGAGCTTCGGGGCCATGACCCTCCAAATATTGTTTTTTCCTTGTAAAATATTGACTTTTTCGAGTCATCCATATCAATGTTTGCTTTTATTTTTTCTTTCAAACCAAACATGAATTTTGATTGCTTACATAGTAAATCCTGCACCTCATACATTATTTTTACACACAATCAATCACAATTACACAATTAATTAAAATAAAATAAATTTAAATTATTACTGTAAAAACATATTTATAGACTTAAATGATGTTTCTTCCATCATAAACACATGTTCTATAAAAATTAGTCATTGCATGTTTTACACATTTATTCTCATTCAACGAGATAATTGATAAATTTGTATATGTTTAGTTTTGAAGAAAAAAGAATTAAAATTGATATTGAGTTTGATTATGAATTGAAATAACATAAAATGATTTCTACATTCGATTAATAATTGTAAATATTCTTATTTAATATTTAAATATTTAAATCAAAATCAATTTTATTAACTTTCATCTCAAAATCAATTTAATAAAATGTAATATTTTCAATTATTTAATAAAAATTATTAATATACTAATTTTATCTTCACTTAATACTATTGCAAAATGTCTTATAAAAAATATCAACATTTATTTTTAAAATCATGTCTTATAAACAGTACCAGAGGGAATATTTGTTTATGAAAATATTTTAAAAGTACTAATTTTAAATAATTAAATAATTCATTCATTCTATTTCCCTCAATGTTTTAATCTTAAGAAGTATCCACTATTAGCATTATATACATAAACAATTTAAATATTAAATAAGAATATTTTAATAAAATATAATATTTAAGTTTTATTAAACATTTTTAATTTATATACGATAACCTTAAATATATAAAAAAAGATACAAAGAAAGTATGCAAGTGGATTAAGTACGTGTTTAAATGAGTGCTAATAAAATTGATTTTGCTTTAAATTGATTTTGGTTAATAATGATTATGAGATTGTGTGATTTATGTTAGAATAATTTTATTATAAGTATAAATAAAATTTAATATAAAATATGTAATCTATTGTAAAAATTATTTTATGTTATTTTAATTCATAATTGAATCCAATATCAATTCTATTTTTTTTAAGAAATCTAAACATATAAAATTTATTAGTTATATGTATAATGTAAACATCAACCTGAAGTTACTAATTTTTACACGACAATGCATATTTTAGGGTTGATATTTATCAAAATGAGGACCTTGTAAAAATGAAGTATTTTCTAACTAAATGAGCTATAAAATACTATAATAGAAGAAACACATCATTAATGTCATATATATGTTTCTGAGTAATAGATTAGTTTTTTTATTTTAATTAATGGCTAAATTGGGATGAGTTGTGTGAAAAAGTGATTTGTTAAGTGTGTACTTATATAAGATTTACTCTATTTGAGTTCATATATAACCTTAAAAACAAAAAATTGGTAGATGGTCTCAACTACTAAGTTATTCATGATTTCACCTACTAAACATGCAACATATAATTATTCGTGATTGATTGAGTCCATAAATTGCGTATTCATCCAACACCATTCAATAATTTCTCCTTAAAAACTAGGCATAGAAAAGAAAAGCATTTCTCGTACAAGAAACATCATATACATGCTCAGCTTTACATTTATCATGTTATCCCATATACGAAATTATTAAATGATCATAACTAATTAATTTAATTATTTAATATAGATGAATTAATGATTCAAAGTGATGTAATAATTTATCTGGTATACATCCTTCGTCTTCATTTAGAAACTGTATTTAGAAGATTACCTTAGTTAGTATAAACGAAAAGTGGAACACAAATCTGATGTATTAACAATGAGAAATGTTTAATTTGTAACCAAATGGCACGAGTGTAAATATTAAGGGTGTCCATTGGGATTAGGAAAAGTAAAGTAGCGTTTAATTAAGGTGGGAACACGGGAGAAAGAAAAAAAAGAAATGAAATGAAAAATGAGGATTATGAGTCCCAGTTCATGACTAGAGCTATAACAGCTACACCGGAAAAGACAGCGAGAAACCTAAACGAGGGAGTGTCGAAACGGGTTGTAGTTTGGGGTTTGAAGCCTTTGGATATCAAATGATTGATGGCAACATAGATGAAAACCCCACAAGCAATACCCATTGTTATAGCAAACATCCAATCTGCTGTGCGTCCTTGCGTGGTGGCATCTAAGGCAATGCCTATCCCCACACCAACAGGACTAGACACAGCAAAAGCCAAAGAATATGCTGCAGTTGTTACTAAGGGTCGCTTTGGTAACATCCTGAGCAAAGCAATTCCCATTGCGATGGCTGCAAATATCTTGTGCAAGGATATTATCCATAAGTTCCTCCATGCGTCTCTCTTAGTACCTGAAATGTGTAATGATAATAATTAATTGCTTGTGATTTGTTTATAAGAGAGAGAAGTATGTACCTGCAACTCCAACTGCAATGCCCTCAAAAACTGAATGGAAACACAGTGCAAGGATGAGTAGAAGGGTGTCTCCCACAGAAGTGGTCTTAAAGAAGAGAGGGTTTGTTGCTGGGTCTCGGGGAGTGGGAGTTGTCCCTCCTTCCATTTCCATTTCCACTTCCACCACTTTGGCTTCCCTATGATTATGAATGACAAAAATGAGAACGCAGTCACCAAGCATGGTGAGAAGATAACCAGATGAAGCCAGCATAAAGGCAAAAGGATAAGATTTAGAGGTGAGGTCTCGGAAGGTGTCAGCAGAATCGCTCAAGAAATGCATCAAAGAGGTCCCCAAGAAAACTCCACCAGCGAACTGAGTCCCCAGAAGAAGAAAAGTTTCGTTCCAACGGAAGAAGTAGGGAGACACCCCACCCGCGAATGTGCTCACAAGGAAGATTATCAAACACCATACTTTCACCACGATCAGACCCTTTGAATGCAAATTTTCGCCCTCTGATTCATCGTGGGAATCACCTCCTCCTCCATGAGCCAATATTGGATAGAGGAGACACCCCAAGAGCCATACAACCACCAACCTTGACTTCACGGATGAGGCCATCTACTAAATAATCTTCCCTTAATCCTTGTCCTCTTACTCCTTTCTATTCCATCACACACATATATATATCTCTCTCTCTGCTAATGCCCGTTAACCAAATTCACTATGATTTACTACAATCTTATTACACTTGTACTACATTTTTTGGGGATACCTTGTACTACACAGCTATTGCCGTCATCAGCATGCATCCACTTTAAATTTAATTTCTAAAAATCTAATAAAAAATTATTCTACTTCCGACAAACTGGATGACTTGATAATGTAGTTTTCTTATGAAGAAAATTCGTACCCCATCTTAGAGCCGTTGACTTTACAATGTATTTTGATTTTTTACATATTTACGTCTCAAATATCCCTATGAGCCTACCCTCAAATTATATATTAATCCTTACCATAATCTCTTTTGCCGTTGATAGGGTCGAAAAAACAAAATATTATTTTAACAAAAATTCTATTAAAATAATATAATTCCAGATAATAAAGTGCATGGAAATCTCATTATGAACAATAGGGATGCGAGGGAAGATTACCACACAAAGTGTGGTCACCACAATTCGAAAGCAGGGTATCTCAAATTCAGGAAATAGAAATCTAGCTGAATCAATATTTCTATATTTTGAGACAAACCGATCAAATATTTAATAGATGGTGAATCAAATAAATCTCATACCTCAAGAACTTCTTAAAGTGGTCAACAAAAATAAACTCAAATGGAAACTTGATGAAACAAGTGTTACTTCAAGAAAGTCCACAAAAGTAAGAAAACTCAAGCACACATAATCGAGGACATTTCTCAAACACATGGATATTGATACTTCAAAAAGGATCAATAAAGAAGAGGTTTTTTTATAGTTTATAGCCATTTTTAAAGTTTTTTTCGTTGAAAGAAAACCGAGCGCATGTAATTCTTTAAGACATTTATGTTTTTTCTATGATTAGTCATTCCCATGCCATTTGCGTGTTGGTTACAAGCTTTATTAACGCAATAATTTATGATACTTAAGCCGACTAATACAAACAATGAAATGATAACCAAATTAATATACATTTTTTGCACTTTATGTCTTTGATCTCATTTGCTTTTTAACTATTTTATTTTCTTCTTATTTTACTTTACTTCCTTTAGTTTTTTCGTGAATACAGTTTCGTGAACTTCCTGTCAAATGGATCTTTTATTAACTTAATTCTATATATATTAAAAAAAACTAAAAAATACATTAATTCATACTGAATTGCATATCAAATAAATTATTGATGTTATGTTTTTTACTTATTAAAAAAATTGTATCTTATCAACTAAGAACGCATTTTTGCAACTCTAAAAGTTCTTCAAATTAACAAAATAAATTGTTAAACGGTAGAATTAAATTAAAAATTAATCTATTTTCTAATTTTACTCAATTACGAAGTTTACCACAAATAACTATTAATTGTGTTTTTACAAAGAAATTTTTATCAAACCAATGCAAATGTCTGAGAACAAAATGTGCCATAACACACAACAGCACCTTTTGCTGTCTTTCTTTTTTTTTTTCTTGTGAGAGGGAAAATGAGGTAACAAAAACATAATGAAAAATTAAAAAAATAATTCCATCAAATTATTGGAAAAACAAAAGTGGAATAGAGAAGTACTTGGGAATATCTTCAAAAGAAAGCAGTATCTTATCAATCAATTAGATAAAATTAATAAACAATTAATGACAACCCCATCAATGTACTCGGAGGAGATGTAGGAATGTATCTGGTAACAATATCAACAGGTCGTGTAGAAAGACGAGATGTTGTGGTTTCAACGGTCTTATGCTAAGTGGATCACCTTTGGAGATAAAAATTCTAGATACTTTCATGGAATAACTACTATAGGCAGAAAGAAAGAACAAAATCGAGGCAATCTAGGTTGAAGATGGTAGTTGGGTCAATGACGCAGACAAATTGGAAAGGTTGGTCAACCAATCCTCAAGGTGCTTTCTCGCATTTGCTGGGGGGATTGGAATGCCCTCAATACTCTGGTATCCAAATTGAAAATTAGAATGATGTTATTCTCCATGAGTAACTTCAAGTCGTCTGGGGATGATGGCCACAAGTGGGGTTCTACAAAGCCAACTAGAACACTGTCGGCGAATCCTTTTACAAATTGATTGAAGAAATGTTTGTAGACCCTAGTAGGATAAGGGAACTTAATTTTACACTGATAGCCCTTATTCTTAAAATGAAAGTAGTTACAACACTGAAGCAATTGAGACCAATTAGCTTATGCAATGTTGCGAATAAGATGATCATCAAGAATTTTGCATTGTGGTTGCAAACAGTCATGGCTAGACTAGTTAATCCCTACTAGAGCAATTTCATCCCCTTAAGGAGTGACACTTACAACATAATCATTGCATAGGATTTCATCCATTCCATAAAATAGAAGAAAGGTAGAAGAAGATGTATGGTTATCAAAGTTTATTTTAAAAAGGCCTATGATAGACTTAATTGACAATTTATCAAAGACATTCTGATAGACATTGGATTCCCAAATTGTTTCATTAATGTCTCTGACATTGTGTATCATCCCCAACCATTCGGGTTATTTGGAATGGGGAGGTGTTGGAACCTGCATGTAAATCAAACTAAACAGGTTAAGAATGTAGGCAAAAAGGGACAAACACTGCCTATAGTAGTGCACCTAAGTGAGATGAGAAAGGCGGGAGGCTCTCTGATGAGTGGGTCATCAGAAAGCAGTGTCACAGGGCTTGTGCGATGCTAGTGGCAGAAGTAGCTCAGTGGTCTTGGTCACCAGGGCAACAAGACTCTAGTGACAGGACGACTCAGACAAAAAGTAGTGATGCATGAAGGGTTTTGGCCCTTGCAAATACTGCTCACCCATGGAAAAAAAAAGGAAAAAACAATGAAAAAGGAACCCTAGGACAATGGTGCTCATGAGTGGGTCACTTGATAGTGCATCTACTACGCCACTCTAATACCATGTAAAAGTGTATCAATGTGTGTTGGATGACCACACAATGTTATTATTTATAATGAGTCAATAGGATCAATATCGATCACATAGGATCGCTATAATAATTATTAAATATCTACCTAATAATAATAGGTAATAAGGAGTAAATCTCCAATTATTATCTAAGCATAAATAAGGAAATAATATAATCTTCAACGTAAACATCTATGAAGTAGGAAGGACCAAAACGGATTTGAATACTTCTGTGGAAAATGGCAAAGGGTATCTTACCTACAAATGACTTGAGTCATAGCAAAATATGACAGTTTGTTCCTCTTGCCCTCTCTGTGGCCTTCATAGGGAGACCACGTTGTACGCACTAAGGAATTGCTTGAAATCTACCACCATTTTGGCATAAATAGGTGTTGCCAACATTCCTAATTTCTTCTCCAATCAAACACTTGATACCTAGATGCTAACCAACTTGGCTAGCGAATAGTATTACGATGTTAATAGTTGGAGCCAAGTAATCGATGTTGTGCTTGACCGACTGTGGTATAGGCAGAATGAGTATCTTTAATATCAAAACTCAATCTAATCAACAAGTTGTGAATGGAGTAAAGCCTCTGCTCTGAGATTTACACCACAACTATGAAATGTGAGTCAGATTGAAGGACATAGGTGCACAATATTCTAAATTAGTTTGCAGGTCTATATGGATGCCTCCAATTGGTGATATGCTCAAGATAAATTCTTATGCGACGGTGAGATACGCATAAGGAAAGGTCGCTATGGGAGGTATGGTTCGTATCTGTAGAGGTGTTTTGTTATTGGATTATCATGCAAAATTCCAGTTTGTGAGGTGGACAAGGCACAACTTCTGGCCACTCTTAAATCATTGGCAGTAACTTATGACCATGAATTCCAGAACATTACGAACGAGTCTAATTCCTTGTCTATGATCAACCTATTGGATGAGGGTTCTCCTATCGACCATATGTATTTTTCTATATTAGATAAAATTTACAGGTGAAGTGGGAAGATGCAGAATTATAGCTTTACTTTTGCTCCCCAGAGTCAAATTTGATTGCGGAAGACTTTGCGAAGATTGGATTATCCATGATCCACAAGTATAGTAGTTTTCAACATATTGTCTAGTTTGTTCTCGCTATATATGCAAAGAATTTAAATTGTATTGTTCAATTTAATAAATAATCTTGTTGGTGGACTTTGGTCCTACCATTAAAAAACAAAAAAAGATGTATGGATTAATATATTAGCAATTTTCACGGCTTCAACAATCGGTCCGTTTGGAACATTCAATGATCATAAGATTAGTTTAAATAAAAAATAATAAAATAAATTAATTAAGATATTCGTATAATTGTACGAACATTTTTTAACAATTTACTCCTAAGTGATATTTAAGTTTAGAACAATAGGTATTTCTTAGATTAAAAAAAAAAGAACAACATAGAAAATTAAAAACACAGATGTTTGGTTGCAGATTAACAAACATAAACTGGCATCTCAACCCATAGTTTAAGGGGTTAGTAGTTTACTTTGGTTAAATAGGGAGAACAGATTATTCTGCATAGATAAAACATATTTTAGTGTTTTTATTTTAGTATATTAAGTTTTAAAAGTTTCATGTTTGTCATTTGCGTTTTCAAAATTTATTTTGAGTCTATTATTTTGTATTTTGTTAGTGTTCTTGTACACACTTCTTGAGCCTTCCTCACTGTGCTCTGATACTCCGCTCCAATAGCTACTCCGGGCCAATACAAGTGGAATACCTGCAAAAGCACTCAATCGCTTAAGTCAGAGATGTGTCAACTATCTTATTAAGAAAAATACAGTGTATCAGTAAGAAAGTAATATATTAATGTGTAGTCAAACTTGTACCAATGATTTACTATTTATAATGCTTTGCTCCGTGGGTTTAGGCCTATATGATTTTTTACACTTTATCCTTTACATGTTAAGGGCAATTAAGTCCTTTCACTTGATGGATCTCATTTTACTTGATTGTTAACTCGTACCCATGGTGGGTCCGGTCTTCAAGGGGTCGACCCTATTAAAGGGTTGTCTAGTCCCGGCAGTTCCTTCTGGTCTTGGTTATATTCGGCCCCTGAGGGGACCTCCTTGTCTGGAGCATATTCGATCCTTGAAGGGACCTTTGGCACACTATCTCACTACCATCTAGGAGCAAGGAAACAAAGATGTTACGTCTGTCATTAGTTTTCAGTTTGAACCTTTTTGGTTTTCACACCTTTCTAGGGTTTTCTTTGTCATCCTTTTTCGAGGATTTTTTCCCACCCTTACTGTTAGGCAGTATTCCTGCTATGTCAAAGGTTGTGGATAGGATGCAAAAAGATGGTGACCCTGAGTCGTTGATCTTTGTAGATCCAATGGTTTGTATGATTCTGCCTTTTGGGTTACCACAAGCTTCCTTTTTTTATAAATAGGGAAGAAGGTTGTTCCTCCTTTTACTCTTCCTTTTCTCCGCTTAAACCTCCTAAGTCTCTCCTACAGTTTAGGTACTCCAAGTTTTCCTATTGTGTTTTTCTTCTATGGCTTCTGTTTTAGTTTTTTTGTGAGGGAGGTTTCTCCTTCCTTGGTTGTCGTCCCTCTTACGTGAGTAAGGGTCGACCCTCCCAACGAGGTAGTGGAAGGACCCTCTACTTCTGTTATGGGGGGTTCCACTAATGAATCCCTTTCCCAAGAACATTCTTCCACTAAGAGGGTTGAGCCATATCCTCCCTGCTCTATTGCGGGGTTCGACTGGGTAGGCTCTAAGGTAGCCAAATATTTCTCCCAGATGATGCCCAAGAAGATTGTGTGTCTTTCAATGACATCCATCCCTCATGTTCCCTTGTTGACCTGACACTATCTCCCTTCATGATGAGAGCATGTCGAAGAGACAAAACTATAGAGTTGGACTTCGTCTTTAGGAACTGTTCCATTTTGGGTGCAACATGGATTACTTCTACATGTATACCTGTTTGTTCAAGGACTTAGAAGTAGAAATTCCTTTTCACACATGGGTGTGTTACGTATAATGAACTGCATTCCCACCCAGATCCATCCTAGTGTATGACCTGCTATCCAAGCCTTCCAAATCCTATGTCAGATTTGTTTTATTGATGCTACTCTGAGCCTCTTCTTTCACTTCTACTGGACATCCCCAGTTAGACCAATTAGATGGTCTTTTGTCAGTCACATAGTAGGGCATCCTTTGTTCGAGGTTTTCACCTCCTCTTACAATACAGGTGGGATACCTGCAAAGCACTTATATTAATGTGTAGTCAAACTTGTACCAATGATTTACTATTTATAGTGCTTTACTCCATGGGCCTAGACCTGTATATTTTTTACAGTTTATCCTTTAACTGTTAAGGGCAATTAAGTCATTTCACCTGATAGATCTCATTTTACCCCGATTACTGGCTCGTACCTATGGTGACTCTGGTCTTTAAGGGGTTGATCCTATTAAAGGGTTTGTCTGGTCTCGGCGATTCATCCTGGTTTGGGGCATATTCGACCCCTAAGGGGACCCCATGGTCTGGGGGATATTTGGTCCCTGAGGAGCCTACCGGCAAAGTTAGTTGTCGATAATTTTTAAAATTTAAATAGTTGAACTAAAATACTAACAGTTAAAAACAATCGCTATTTTTATTTCAATCCTATTAATTCTTTGGAGTATTAACAATCACCATTACTCCTTGTGACAACTCACAGAGTTCATCCCTAACATGACAATTCCTATTGTTACATTCAATCATTGTATATGTAGCGATAATGTACAAAAGGTAACTTCACATGGATCAAGCTGGATGTTAGGGGTGGCAAAATGGGTTAGCTTGGCCCGTTTAGGCCCAACTTACCGAAAATGAAGAGGGGCTGCTAGCCCGCCATACCAAGGATGGACCCAACTAACTAGCCCACCCCGCTCATAGGCGAATTGGCTAGCTCGTCCGCCAGTTTTTCCCACTTTTTAACTTTTGTTTTTACTTTTTTTAAAACCCAAAATGTATAAAAAGTGAAAACTTTTAGTAAAAGTGTACACAAACTTATCTAACGTCTTCGATTTTTTTATTTTTTAATGGAGTACAATTGGCAATGTTGAGAAAAAGGAAAAGTAGGGGATATTAAATTTATAAAATTTAGCAACTTTATGTATAAACTTCTTTCAATCCAATTATAGTTGTTCATAGACATCCAGAGTAGATCTTTTGCAAATCTTATTGACATCTTTTTGTGACTAAATTTCCTGTCTCAATAACTTATCTGACTCGCAAAATGAGATTGTCCTTTATTCAGATGTCTTTATGAGTTTCCTTACCCAAAGTCACACACATAGTTGCCGAGGGAAGAAAATTTGAAACTGACCAACACCGAACGAGAAAAAGTAGAGTGAACTTCTATATAGTAAAATTATCAAAATTGTTGTAAAGAAAAAATTTATTTGAAAAAACGATTATAAGTTACAAAATTTTAACAGATTGACTAAATGCGTTACAAGTTTTAGTTATTTTAAACATACAACTAAATAATGAAAATATAATATTTCCAAATACAAAATCCAAATACAATAACATTAAAAGTTAAAACATAAAATGTCCAAATTATAAACAAATTATATGTTTGGTGTCTCATTGTTAATTAAATAACTCAATATTATTATTAATACACTTATATAAATTTTAATTTTTTATTTAAATTAAATTTTAAATAATTTGAAAATTTTTTAATTATAAAATATTAAATTATCATAATTTTTAGTTTTAATTTTAATTGATTAATTATATTTTATATTTATAATGTAATTAATATAGTAATTATTATTAATAATTAAATTTAAATATTTTTTTAGCAGGCTAACTCGCCCCACCTCGTCCTTGGCCCGGCAAGTTGGCGGGCTAGGCGAGGTGTGCCTAAACGAGCCAATGGACCAAAATGTATACTCTGTCCCGCACATATTGTGACAAGTTGGACCAATTTTGCCACCTTACTGGAAGTAGGCAAACCTACACATATCATTTTATAAAGGACTAAAATGAAATTTTTAAAACATAATGTACTAAAATAAAAAACACTAAAATATAATGAACCAAAATTAGCATTTAGCCTAAAAATTTTAAATATATTAAATACGTTTTAAAAATTATATTATTTTAGTGTCTCTATTTTTAAAATATATAATTTTTTGCCCTCCAAACACTATCTAAAACATTTGGAGGGTCAAAAGTTATGTATTTTAATAGTAGAGAGACCAAATAAATTTGGAGGACATATTTAATATTTCAAGTAGGGGTGTTCATCGGTTCGGGTCAATCCGATAAACCCAGTAAACTGAATCGAACCAATTACTTTTATTCAATTTTTTTACTTTATCAGGTCTAGAGTCGACCCAAACTGATCATGTCCGATTCAGTTCGCAATTTTCGCATTTCAAAACCTTGACTCAACCCAAACAACCCAAAAGTATATATATTATATTATTGTTATATATTTATTTTATTTTGCTATAAAATTATGAATTTAGTAAACTAATAGATTTGACTAGTTTCAGGTATAAAATTATTTTTTTACGATTTAATAAAAGATTGATTTTTTTTAATTTTTTATCGGTTTTCCCTAAAACCAAATGGAACCAACCTAATTATCATTAGTTCGATTTGGTTCGAGTCAGGAAAAAAAATTCCAAAAAACCGAACCAACACAACTCCACCCAATTAAAATTAACTGGTTTGGTTTTAATTTTTTTCCAAAACAGAACCAACCTGAACTATGAACGTACACCATAAACCCTAAACCATAGACTATGAACGTACCTAGTTTCAAGGATTTCATTCTCTTTTTTCCCAAGCACCAACTTTCTTTACCTCATATATCTCTTTGATGCTATTTTTAATAAAAAGTTGTAAAAAAATATGTTGTGTTGACTTTTTTATATAATTAATGTTCTTTCATTAATATTTTTTACGCTTAAGTTTTTAGTTTACTAAATTTCCCTTTTCGTCTTTAAAAATGAAAAAAAAAATCATTCTTAAATTTAGTCAAATTTAGCCCCTAAAAATACTATAATTTTGAAATTTCAATGATGAAAAAATTAATTTTAATTTTCAAGGACAAAATGTGGAATGTAATAAAATTTTAAGACTAAAAACTTAATTAAGTCTATTTTTATATAAAAGATTTGTTGATATACACGACTATGCATAAATATAAAAGTAATTGTAGGTATTCATTTTGTATAGGGTCAATGTTGGAATGAAAAGTGGAAAATATATATTCACATTACCCGCATTCGTTACCATACCTACAAACACCTTTTCAGTTTTCACGAAGTCCATTGGATCTTATTAGGGGTGGTTCAGTTTTCACGAAATCCATTGGATCTTATTAGGGGTGGCTATATGGGTTAGGTAGGATTCATAGACCTCACGAATTTGTACAAATTTTGGTAATTCTTTTCAAAGAAACACAATGACAAAAAAAGTTGAGTTACTCAATAAAGTTCGTTAATTTCGCGGATGAATGTCGACTCATAGGCTTGACTCATAGCCAATTTAAAATATTAATTTATTTGTTATATATTGTGATATTTTAAATTTTTAATATTAAAATATTTAATATTTTAAATTATTATATAATTTTTAGTATAATAGAATAAAGTTTAATTAGTTTAAAAAATACAAGATTTTTTAGTTTTTAAAATATATATATATATATAGACCCGCATATGGATCCGTTAAATTTGTTGACTTCATATATCGGACACAAACTTTAAAATGCAGACTTTTTGCACATTATACCTTAACCAGATAAAACTAGTGGCACTAACACTCATATGTCTTATGCATTTCTTTAAAAAATTGCAAATTATTACGGTATTCAAAGATTACCCTGGGCCTTGGCCCATTGCGGTGACTTAGTCCAACATGACTGCAGACAACCACTATTTTTCCAATTTCTTTATATTATGAAATAGAAACTTCTTTATTGCTTTCTGGTACATTCAATTATCAATATTTGGTCTTCTAATTCACAATATAATAAATGGATTTTAGAAGTCAAGTAGTTTAGGATATAACTGACATTCTCCAATATTTAAAAATTCAAGCGTAATGCGGACAGAGTTGAAGTGATCTTGGATCACTACTTTAATATTCCTATTCTAATTTTCTAAATGATTATCTAATTCTGAGGGAGATAGGGAGAACCACAATACAAGTAAAATAAGATGTCTATCCTTTTTTGTTATAAAAAAAATGGTTTGTAAGTACCAAAAACAAGGACAAAGGATAGTGGTAGAGAAAGCTTCAACTTTAGATGGCTGAAGGCCTGATGAACTAGGCGTGCCAAAATGTAGAATTGACTACTCAAGTTGAAGTGCGAGACAGTTGTCAGAGTTGTCAGATTTAATCCCCGGAGTACGATTAGTGAAAATTGTTTAATCGAGTCCTTTGGCAAAACTTCAACTTCTACCTTGTTCAAGTGTGGAGCAAGCCACGATACTACATAATTACATATACCATAGCCAAAAGACTAAAAGCTAAGAAAAAAGGAAAAATAACCTTTATCTTTTGACAACTAGGACCATGATTAGGAGTGGGGGAAAAAGGAATTCGTTCATGAAACGCATGGGTATGCAAGGTGTCATCATCATCATCAAGCCAACAACATGATCATAATTCCAAACATCACCATCTCCAACCAAAAGTTAGCCTAGCTCCAAGAATAAAATGAATGCCGCGCATAAGGACACAGATTTGGTATTCTCCATTGTTCTGCTGAATTGGGATTAACTCAGACAAAATTCAGGAAATTGGAGAAACATAAGACATACAAGTAAAAACAATGCTTACAAAGAATAGGCCACTAAAACATATAAACATTAAACAAATCAAATAATTAAAAATGGCTTCTTCCCCCAAACGAATGTTGAGCAGCAAGAATAATCTGTCTCGGGAGGCCCCTTGGGTGATGATTTCTGGAGAAAAAACAGCTATTGATACAACGGAATTGCAAAGAGAGATGCAACTATATAGTACCGAGTCCTATGCCTATTTACAGTAAGAATCTCAATTGTGAACAGAAATTTGAAAGCTTGATTTCACAAAAACAAGTTTACCGAAATCAATTACCCAAGACCCAGGTTCTACTGCTTCTTCTTCTGTTGAAGAGGGAAGTTGAAAGGCTACGGCTCCTAGTGATAGCCCCAATTCTCCCAAATAAATTGCGGAAAATTCTCCTAAATCCACCACCACTTTCCCTAACTCTAACGCTTCCAACAGCCAGAGAACCTTGGTTGGAATTCCCACCACTCTCCATCTCGGTGTAGACCACCGGCAACTGGTTCTCGCCGGCGAACCTCCCGACGGCGAACCCACCGCCCGGCAATCTCCATATGGTCAACCCCACAGCCTCCTCCTCGATCTGACCGGCGACTCTGCTTTCCAACGAGGTTTGCTCGGGCGGCAACTGGTGGCGGCACACCGGGCACGAGTTTCGCATGGAGAGCCAAGGAAGAATGCAATCGGAGTGGTAAAGGTGCTTGCACGGCATCTCTCGCGCCAAAGCTCCGAGTTCGAAGGGTTCCTTACACACGGCGCAGTGCGTGTGCGTCTCTGTCGCCACCTCAGACTCGGTGATTTCCACCGTCGGCATTGACTCTATAGCGGCCTTCGACGCCGGCGGGTTCTCCGCCCTCCCGAAGCCGTTGATCTCGATCTGAGAAACCTGCTCAAGCAGGCGATCGAAGCCCGATCCGAGTAGAAACTCAGACATGGTCGAGGGCAGCGGCCGGAGCCCGTCGCCGTCGTCGCCGTCATAATACAACTCAAAGCTGCTCTCGTCGTCCTCCCCCGGTCCCCGAAGCACGATGACCGGGTTGAACGGCGGGTGGCTCCCTCCGTTTCGGCGGCGGCGGCGGAAGCCCTGCCTCCTGGAGGCGCCGTCGGACACCTTTTCGACAAAGCCTCCCTGGCAGCGCGGGCAAACGACGTCGTTCTGCTCCAGGATGTGAACGAAACGCGTACAGCTGTAGCACCAATACGACGTCGTGTCGGAGTTCATTTTTTCCTTCGCACGTTTGAGTCTGAGAAGGGAAATGAAATTATAATTACCCAAAGTAATGAGGCCGAGGCTTAGACAAAGTCCATTTAAAGAGTCAGAGGAACGCGTCTCGTGGCCACACACTCACAGGAATGGAATGCCCGACACTGCCTGTGCCTGTGCTGGAAAATACAATACATGCTAATTCCTTTATTTATTGCTTTTCTTTTTAATAAATAAAAAACAAACAATTTCATCATTCCCACTTCTCGGATTTGGATCAGAACCCATTATTTCTAAATAATTAATTAACTATTGAAGCCAGCTTCACACCTGACATTGACAAGACCTCCAGTTCTACCAGCCTAAGCTATTACTATTACCACTTCACAAAAAGGATAATACTCACATTTTTTTCATATTCATATGGTAAATATTCAATGTTTTATTTTATTTGTTCAAGATAATAAATGTTTTATTTTCTTTAAAAAAATTTAAAACTACAAGATGATATAAGATCATTTGTGTCAAAATCGAAACACTACCACAAGAGACGCCCGATTTATTTTCATTTTTGGATTTGAAACAACTGGAAACTCAGGCAAGTGACATGATTACTTAGTTCATTACAATTTAGAAGAAAAAAAAAAAAAAAAAACTTAGTTCATTACTTTACACGAGACAAAGACGCTAGGCCTGGATAGTGATGCAGGAACTGGATTTAAACAAGGCACCTTCATTTATGCACACATTTTATTTTTGTGTAAGACCAATAACATGATTTTTCTTCACACATAGTAGTATATGCTATATGGCAATGGAACTATTCATGTACTTTACAAACACTACTGCACTATTTGTTTACAATAACAATAAATATCATAAATTTTGTATATAATAACAATAAATAGCATAATTTTTAAGGGGTGTCTATAAAGCATACGATAAGTTGCTAAAATGTGTTTGAATTGCTAGCAAATTCGTTGGGGTGCCAAATGAGTTAGATTAAATTGTAAAAAATAAAATGTAAATAAAAATAAGTCTTTTTATGTGTTTTAATTTGACTTGATTCTAAGTTGGATTATTTCACTCTCTTAGGTTGTAAAAATATGAATATAAATATATAAATTTAAAAATGTATATTGATTACTTAATAAATATATATATATATATATATATATATATATATATAATATTTATCAACTCTTATAAATAAACGTATTAATGAGATTCAGTAAATGTAATATATTCAGTAATTCAAAATAATTTAATTAATTAATTAATTTTTTTACTTTAAATAATTCTAATTGATTTGATTCATAAATTTATTTTCAACGTAAATGGCTTGATATTTTTTTTCACTTCAAAATTTTAAATCTATACATTCTAGACTTTAATATTTTGATTTATTTTTTATTGTTTTATTATTATTTTAACATTTTTATTGCATCTTGTAGAGTTTTTTTTTTCAGTTATATATTATTTAGTGTTATACTCTCTGGACTTAAATATAAAAATTTAACTAACTTAAAAATTAAGGAAATTAATTAACTCTGTTTAATTTTTATGAAACTAAATAAAAAGAGAAAAGAGAGTCTTAATGCTTGTTTGGCAACAGTTTTATAAAAAAAATTTCCAATATTTTAGTATTTAAAAACTAAAAAACTCGTTTGGGTAGTGTTTTCTGAAAACAGTTTTCAAAAACAATTCTGGTTTTTTAATTTATAAAAACTAAAAAACAGAAACAGCTAAAAGTAGTTTTGCTTTTCAGTTTTCTATTTTTGTTTTGAAAACTCAAAATACAATCAGAATATGTTGTTTTTTGCTTTTCATTAATCAAATTTTAATAAATATGAACAAGTTTTTCTATTTTTATATCTTCAAAACAGTTTTCGAATAACATTTACCAAACAAGTTTTTTTTTTCCTAAAAACAGTTTTTGAAAACTATTCTTAAAACTTTTTTCAGTTTTCTCTTTTTTTAAAAAAAAACTCAAAATATAATGATAATATATTTGTTTTTGCTCTTCATTAATGACATTTCCATGAATATGAACAAGTTTTTTTATTTTCATGTTTTTAAAATAGTTTTCAAATAATTCTTACTAAACAGTTTTTTTGTTAACTTCTCCCAGAAAATAGTTTTTTAAAACTATTCTTGAAAACTTTTTTTAAAAACTAAAAAACAAAATCAAATTAATCAAACCCTTAATCACAGAAAAATTATCAAAGTGGATTGTTTGACTCATCAGGCAAAACATAAAATAGGTCAGGTCAACCTGTCGTTGGGCGTGTTTAACCCATTTTTTCTTTATTTTGTCTACATTTACATATATTTAAAAAAAAATAATGTCAAACTCAATAGGTCCAATTCTATATAGGTTTAGTTTGGAAATTTTATTTTATACCTACCATTTTTTATTTCCCACCTAGTAACATATAAAAAATGAATATGCCTTCACTTATTTAGTTAAAAGAAAAAAAAAAACTTGTTCTATGGAAAAAATATTTTGTAAAAGAAAATTTTTTCCTTCTACGTATAATCTCTTTCATAGAAGAAAACTTTTAAAAAATTCATAATAAAATTTTATTTTAATTACAAAATTTTTTTATTTATATTTTAAAATTTTATATTTCAATAATATAATTTTTAAAATTTTATTTAAATTTCATATTATAAAAATATAAAATTAATAAAATATAAAAAGTTTACTTACGAAGCACTTTGTTCATAAATAAAGTTTTATATTTTATTAATTTTATATTTTAAAATTTTATTTTAATTAAAAAATTTATTTATAATATTTTATATTTATATTTTTAAAATTTATATTTTAATAATATAATTTATTTATAATATAATTTTTTGAACTTTTATTAAAAATTTATATTATAAAAATATAAATTATGATATATAAATTTTTTTAAAATTTTTTTCGATAAATGACCTCTTCTGTAAAATAGGTTTAGTTTTTTTTCAACTTAATAAGTGACGACATATTTATCTTTTTATAATATAATATTATATGAAAAATAAAAAATGATAGGTGAAAAATATAATTTATTTAAGTCCACTTCTATGTAAATCTCATTTTTTTAAGTCCATTTAAATTCATTTTATCAAGTCATTAGTCAATTCATCAGGCTCGACCTTATAAAGAGAAAAAAAAATTATCGGGACATGCAAAATAATGTTTATCTATGATTTTTAAGTTACGCTTACATGTAATCCGTACTAAATTTTCTTTTCTTTTAAATCCTTAACTAGTATTGTTAGTAAGATCCTTAAAAGAATAAGTGTATTTCTAAAATATTTTTAGTTGAAAATTTATTTCATATATAAATAGTTGTTGAAAATATAATATCAATCAAGAAAGAGATTTTTTTTTCAATAATATAATTAGATAAAATAAAAATAATTAATATTTACTTATATTTGACGCCATTTTTATTATATTTAGCTATAGAAAAGTACATCTTTGTTATATTATAACATGTCGTTGGTCTTAAATTCATATTCGTAAATATGATTTCGACAAACAGACTTTTTTTTTTTTACCAAAGAAAACATGATTAATCATATTTTCTAATAAAAAATATTTCATCAAGAAAATGGCTAAATACATCATATAACTTTTATATTATATTTGAAATAAATTAATGATACATCTATAGTTATGATTATAGAAAAATATGAATAGTTATAGAAAATATTAGCCAAAAATAATTATAGAAAATTAAGAATCAATAAAAGTATTAAAGAGTCAAGAAATATTCAATGCTCAATAATATAGATTTCAAAAGTTCCTATACAAAAGAGATAATATATGTGGTAGATAAAAACACTTTAGTTTAATTTGGATATGAGAATGAAACGAATCTAATATCAATTAAACTGTTTATGTTTGAATCTATGTTGAAAAAGATAAATATTAAACCAAGTCAATATAATTAAATATAGGCAAATTAAGATAATTAAAGACGGTTGAAGTTAAGCATATTTATTATATTAAAAACACAAAGTATTTTAATATTATAAAATATTTAAAATTATATATTTAATTTTTAACACGTATTCATAGACGGTTAGACATAATAATAATAATAATAATAATAATAATAATAATAATAATAATATTATTATTATTATTATTATTATATATTTAATTTTTAACACATATTCATAAACGGTTGAACATATATAAAAATTAGAGTTTAAGTGGTATACACGGTCAGTGCAAAGATTTTCACACTGACATTCAGTCACAACCCTTCATTCATGTTAAATTAAATTTGTTGACTTTACTTAAAACTATTTTAAAAGTCACATAAATGAAAAATATCATGATTGAATGTTAGTGTAAAAATCTTTCACACTGACAATATACATCAATTAAACTCTAAAAATTATTATTATTATTGTTACTTAACTATTATTATTATATATTTAATTTTTAAAACATATTTAGACATGTGATAAAAATTATTATTATTATTATTATATTATTGAATTTTCCATTAATTTTCCTTTGTGTTTTCGAATATCATGCATAATCAGAGGTAGTTTTCTATCCTTTTGGTAATAATGATTTATTGATATTTAACGTACAACAAAACTATATCCATTATTGATCTCAACCTGCACGAGAATCTGATATTTATTTGCACGTACATGAGTTGAGTAATCTATTGACCACTTCAATATTGGCTTAATTCTAGATCGTTGTCTTTGGCTACAAAGGCGAATCCAATAATTACGAAGGGTTATTACATAGGAGTACACAAAAAATAAAAAAATCAAAACAAAACAAAACAAAAGTAGCTTATTATATTTACGCCCAAGTTATTCAACGCTAATCCGTGGACTAAACCCGCGGACTGAGATATTAAATAGCCACTTTCTTAGATTTCCTTTTCCCTGTTTCGGGCATTGTGAAGCTGATTACCTAATGTACTGTTATTTGAATTAAAGACATGAAAAATAATTTAAAAATTATTGATAATTTAGAGAAAAAAAATATATAAACATTAATTCTTTTTAAATATATATTAATATGATAAGTAAGTTTAAATTAGTTTCTCCTTCTAAAGAGAAGAAAAAGATGAACTCTCTTAAGGTTTAGAGAAAGAATTAGAAAGAGAAGAATGATTTGTTCATATGAAGTCATTGCAAAGTAAAACGGAAAATAAGAGAAGGAGATACTTATGTTGGGAGTCATTCCACAAGGATGTCAAAAGGTTTCTACAAAACCAACTTGTTAGATACGAATGGTTTAATGGCTTTTTTCTGAATTTGATGGAAGGTGTTTTGGTGTATCAGAGAGGGAGATTCGATCTCCACTTTTGACAAATGCAAATATCGCACAATTTAAGGAGATTCCTATATTTGAAAAAGAGTTTCATGAGTGTTGTAAGCCTTAGAAGGGTCGCTTTTGATAACGTGCTAGGGAAGAATGTGAGTTTTCATGCATTGGAAACTAAAATCAAATGTGATAGGGCTAAGAAGGGTTCCATCAAGACTATTGATATGCCACAAAATTATCATCAAATCATTTTCGTTGTCCATGAAAAATATAATAGAGCAATCTTTAAGGGACCATAGATGATGGTTGATCATTATATTTTGGTTCAACGATGGCAACCTTTTTTAATGGAAAGTGCAACGGTGTCCAAAAGGGTTGTTGTTTGGATCCGAATCCAAACCTACCAATTGAATTGTATAATGATCAATTCTTTGGTAGACTTGGTGGCACATTTGACACTATGTTGAAAGTTGATCATATCATGGCAATCCAATTAAGGGGCAGGTATGAGAATCTATGTGCAACTTGATCTGAACGAGCCATTACAACCTAAAGTTATTGCGCGAGGATATCTACTCCAAATTCAATATAAAGGTGTGCATCAACTTTATTTTAAATGTGGTATCTATGGCTATAAGGAAGCCAATTGTGTCATGGTAAAACTGACCAACCCAAAGATGTGGAAGGAAAGGACACTATAACCACTATGATAGGATGGTCACCACTAGAAGGCCTACCAGTAACGACTAATGGCAAGGAGACTAGTAACTCTTGTAATAAAGGTAATTTGATGAAAATTAAGAAACGAATATTGTGAGTTAGAGAGGCAAGGAAGTTACTAAATTGGAAAAGGGATCCACACTATATAGTCCATGGATTTTGGCATCAAATAGAAAATTTGGTTATTAGATTCGTAGGCCTAGGGTGCAAGGGATGGGTCTTCTTGACCCAAAAATTGTAATGCAAAAATCTGCTACAATGATCTACAGGGGACCAAGTGTGAATCTTGCATGGTGATTATGAAGAACCATTTATAGAGGGTGATAAGGTGGATTTCATGCTCATACTTCTAGTTATTTAAGCAGCTCACTGCAACCCGATTCAAGTGGATTGCATGATAAGATATGTGTCATGCACTAAGAACAAGCGCTCACGTCCAAAGCACCATGATAAGATATGTGTCATGCACTAAGAAGAGGAAAACATCTTGCACCACCATACATCTTGCACCAAGATGATGCACGTCTCCTGCATAATGCCAATACACACGTCTGACACCAACCCATCTTAGGCAATCTGCTGCAAAATGAGGGCACATACTCCACGTTTTTATGCCTAACGCAATCCTTGTCCAATAAAGAACAGAGTGTAGAATCATAATTTGTAGAACCACGAACATAGCATCCATATGGAGTAGCCCAGAGGCACCAAGAATGCTCCCCAATAAACTTCATCAAAGACATATAAGGCGACTAAGACAGACATGCACAGGATTCCATGAGTCCTTAACCTTACGCACATCATGCTTTTGAGATCCCTTTAATGGGCATGGACCAAAAACAGTATATGGAAGAAGAGTTCCGGCAGGTGAACATACAAGAAGAACTAGAACTCATTCATAGTATAAAAAACTTGCGAGAATTTTATCATCAGGGCCTAGGTGAACGCGATGCCTAGTCAGAAAATTAGGAGCTATGAAGGTATAAAGATGGAGTCTGTTGAGAATCAACCTTTTGTCAACTTTGCCAAAAGAGAGTCCATGTTGCATTGTGAGCAAGGAAAGTGCGGGCTATGTTGACTCCTTAATGGAGGAGGAAGGAGGTATGGCATAAGAGGAAATGTCACATCATCCAGGTGACATCCTTATGGGCCACATAAAGGCTCAAACTAACCGTAAATGCTAAGTGAATTTTATTTCATGGAATTGTCATGGTGTTGGGGTTGCGGTTTTTGTTGTTAATCACAAATATCTTTAAGGAGTATGATGTCACTTTCATGTTTCTATTAGAAACTCAAGTAAATACTAATAAAGCTTAGAAAATTATGGCTTTGTTGGGTTTTAATGAAATGCATATTAGGCGGTCAGGGAAGGACTAAAGGCATTTGGTGCATATGGAAATCATAGTATTGGCGTGTCAAGGTTCTTGTTAAGGACCTTCAATTTGTTCACCTGAGGGTCCGTTGGAAGAAGCAAACTAGTTGGCTACTTATAATGGTGTATGAGAGTCCTCACATGCAAGGTAGAAGATCATCATTGATGCCACCACACTCATCGCTGATGCCACCACCATTGTCGTCGACGGCAACAATAGTACCGACGAAGGTGGTGACGATTTTGCAGAGATCCGTAGGGTTGACAAGAAAGAGCAACACGTCAAACAAAGATTTGGTTTGTGAAAGAAAACTCTGTGTAAGAGAACATGTGAGTTTGTTTAATTAACAATTAATCTGAACCGTTTATTAAAATCCTATGATATCTCTCTCTCTATATATATATATATACATATACATATATATATATATATATATATACACACATATGTGTGTGTGTGAATGACATATCATGAGAGGAAAGTGTATTGTGAGAAGTGAGAAACTATAGAAAAAGTATACTATTTTTAATAAAAATATATTTAATCTCTCTCTCTCTCTCTCTCTCTCTATATATATATATATATATATATATATATATATACACACATATATGTGTGTGTGAATGACATATCATGAGAGGAAAGTGTATTGTGAGAAGTGAGAAACTATAGAAAAAGTATTTTAAAACCCTACTATTTTTAATAAAAATATATTTAATCTCTCTCTCTCTCTCTCTCTCTCTCTCTCTCTCTCTCTCTCTCTCTCTCTCTCTCTCTCTCTCTCTCTCTCTCTCTCTCTCTCTCTCTCTCTCTCTCTCTCTCTCTCTCTCTCTCTCTCTCTCTCTATATATATATATATATATATATATATATATATATATATACACATATTTGTGTGTGTGAGAATGACATATCATGAGAGGAAAGTGTATTGTGAGAAGTGAGAAACTATAGAAAAAGTATTTAAAAACCCATTTAATCTATATATATATATATATATATATATATATATATATATATATATATATATATATATATATGTGTGTGTGAGAATGACATATCATGAGAGGAAAGTGTATTGTGAAAAGTGAGAAACTATAGAAAAAGTATCTAAACACTACTATTTTTAATAAAAATATATTTTAGTAACCTTAAATTTAATTCTATTGATGTTACCAAATCAAGTTACCATATTACTGTTAATAAATAATCCAATAAAAACGTATCAATTTAATCTTACATTATTATTGTTTTTGTCAAACTTGTCATCTAATCCAATTACATTTTTTCATGCTAGATTTGATTGGTTCTGTGTAATTTTTATTCAAAATTCAATCCAACTTAACTCGCTTATGAATGAGTTGGATCAATTGATTTGAACATTTTTTTTTAACTTGAAACCCCAAAATAATTTTTTATAACAATTTATTTAAAAATAATAATTGTTGTAAAGCAAAAATGAATAAAAAATTATAACTATAATTAAAACATTATACTAACAAATTAAAATCTATAAATAAAAAAAGTGTTATCAAAATTCAAGTCATAAAGTATACCCTAGCACAAAATATATGTATGTTAACTCAAATAATAATAATAATTTAAAATAAAACTAAAAATAATAGTGTAATATGTTGAATAGCTATAAGATCACATCTAGTTTTATATTTTTAGTACTTTTTATTTTCAATTATTATTATTTTTTATGCTATTAGTGATCAAGTTGGGTTGTTCTGAGGTTTAACATTCAAAATCCGTCATCCAACTAGTAAATGGTTGAGTTTGATTGAATTAGGTAGAATTTGACTTAATCATTATAAAAATTTAACCTAAATTATTTGGGTTAGTTTGAATTAGATTGACTCATCAGATTATTCAACCTAATGAACATCCCTAAAAATATTTACGATAAAAATTATTTATTTTTTATTGAATTTGGATTAGTGTAAATGATGAATGAAATGGAATGAAAACAATGAAATAATATCTCATTATTTAGTTTATTTAAATGAGGATGAAAGATAATTAAGTAATAAAATTGTAAGTTTTAATTAAGCTTACAAAATTATTCAACAAAATAATTTCTTTTCAGTCTAATTTGCACAACCAAAATGGTTCAACAGTATATGGCAAAGTATATGACAACCTTTTTCATGGAGGCTCTTATGAGACAAGTTTCCTACAATATAACAACTAATTAGACAGAAACATTAACATTGATAGTTACATTTTCTCTTCAGATTTTTAATAGTTTACAATGTGAAATAGTTCAACATCTATTTCTATATCGTATACATGTGGTTTATAATTAGTTTGAACGAAGTTTTGAAATAGATGGGTGTGCATTTTGTGCTCCCTAAAAACATATCTTCATTTTTTCTCTTTTTGACGGCATTATTTCTGACAATAAATACAAGAAGTTGACAATGGTTCACGAGAAATAATATAATTTTTTATGGTAAACATTTTGATGTCCAAACTTTATTTTAACAAATCGTTGCAACTTTTAGACAATGGTTCCTCTATAATAGAAATAAACAATCCAGTGTTCCTTTTTCTACCTAGTTATCTAACCCGTATGTATTACATCTTTTAGTTAAAGGTTTTTTACTTGATTCTATAAGGCTTTTTTATTTTGTTATGTACAAAACACAAAAAAAATGGGTACTTTTATATTTTGGAGGGTAGACTTCTTGTTCATTCCTTCCTCCGTTAATATAATATAATATAATATAATATAATATAATATAATATAATATAATATAATATAATATAATATAATATAATATAATATAATATAATATAATATAATATAATATAATATAATATAATATAATATAATATAATATAATATAATATAATATAATATAATATAATATAATATAATATAATATAATATAATATAATATAATATAATATAATATAATATAATATAATATAATATAATATAATATAATATAATATAATATAATATCATATATATATATATATACTCAAACTTTATATTTAATGTTAATTCATTTCCTTTTTAATTATCATTTTATTTGGAATAAATTATTGAATTAGGATCTACCATGTTTGTTAAATTACCAGTACATATTAGTTAATGTTTTGTTACTTGATGATGAATGTCAATCCACTCATGGTTACATAAGTTTAAAATTTTTAAAATTTGAATACAATATCATTATTTAAAAATAAAGGGAAAAAATGTTAAATTTTGATAAAATAAAGGAACATCTAGCATAATTAAATTTTTTTATTTTAATTATTTTTTATGTATGAAATTTGAAACTAAAATCTCATACAAAATGTCTAAACCATCTGACACTTGCCAATGTTAATAGATTTTTATTATGACTATTTTCAAAATATTGTAAGGATTTGTACTGATTTATTGATTATATAAACATATTATACTAAGCATGTATAAAATTATTTTAATCTTTCTTTGAGGTTTACATGTAAAAGTTTATTTAATATTATTATCCACTTTTTTTTTGTGCAAATATTATTGGCAACTCTGTGACAATAAAAAAAGGTCACTCACAATTTTCTTTCTTTTATTACTTTATTTCATCGAAAACATTAATTTCGTAAAATATAATTGCTCTTTAAAAACATGTAAAAGGGTAACAGAGCTTAATCACGATAAATATAATATATATTTTTAGTCTTAATTATACAATATATAATTTTACTTTTAAATATTTTAATTTTACTTTTATATTTAGTTTTTCAAAAAATTCTTAATGAACCAACCACTCATTCATATTCAAATAGATATATTCTTAGATATTGTTTGAACTAAATGTTTTTTTTTACAGATTACTTTTTTAAAAAATTGAGTCAAAATAATATTTATACTTAAATTTTGAACAATATTTTATACTATAAATTTTTATTTTATCAATATATTTTCATCAAAAAATAAAAATAATAATTTATCAATAACTTTTAATTTAAAAAATTTTAAATTAAAAAATTAAATTTGACAAACTTATACTTATTTTTTTAAAATTCTATTTTTTTCTTAACAAGTTAATTCAAATAGTACCTTAGTCTATTAATAATATAGCTCAAACACTCTTGGGGGGAAAATCTTAAATTAAGAATAATATTATTTACCCATAAAAA
Source organism: Psophocarpus tetragonolobus (assembly GCA_037954015.1). NCBI lineage: Eukaryota > Viridiplantae > Streptophyta > Magnoliopsida > Fabales > Fabaceae > Psophocarpus > Psophocarpus tetragonolobus. The sequence goes on from CM075690.1 coordinate 93,582,600, forward strand.
GAACAGTATTATTAAATATAATTAGTTTAAATTATCTAAGTTTTTGTATTTTTGTATTAAAATTTAAATCTATTTTGATATTGCTAATTAAAAATAACGTAATAAACTTTCATTTATGAATCAATTATTTGTGTTTTGTATAACATTTCACAGAATATTAATTAATATGGTATTGTTATATTATTAAAATAATTAATTTTATAATAATTATTTAAAAATAATATAGTAAGGATTGTGCCAAAGAAGATCACTTGCCTCCAACAAAAAACTGATTTTTTTTTTATGAATAACAAAAAAAAAGGCAATGTTTTTGGTTTTTAGCGTGAAAGGGAACTCATTTTTCCTATGTTTCAAAGGTATCTCCCCTTCTTAAAACCAAATGTAATAATGTGATTAGATAGGGTAATACATTAGAAAGATTCATTTATTTAAAGAATCTTAAACACTTAATTAAAAATGTAGTTGTTTGAATAAAGCATTTTAAGGGATTTTAAAGATACGTCATTTTTTATAGGTAATTTGCCTCACAAAATATGAAGAATTTAAAATTTCATAAAAAATAACATGATTTTAATTTTTATCTATGTTTCGAAAAGGTGAACCTAGTTCTCTAACCTAGTGTTGCTTTGCACCCGTTCTCCCTTTCCCTCATAGGTTGGTATTTTCCGCCTCTTTATTTCTTTCTTGCACCCTAGCTTTCTCTTTTTCCTCTTTGTTTCTCACATGGTACATGTTTTCACTTGCAGGTGAAGACTTGGGACTCTTATTTACTATTGATGAAGAGTTAACACAACAAAGGAAAAAAGTTAAAAAACTCACAGATCAAGTCACAACTGTTCAAGTAATTGAAGAATGGACTAGATTTCGAGATACATTGGCAATAAACATGTTTGCTAATTATCAAGTTAGAAGAAACTTTAATTAGGGAGTTTTTTTTTTGTTTTTTATGTACTTTGTTATTGAAAAGAGGGACTTTTATGTACTTGTTTTATTACATGTTGTAATTTGCTACCGAAGTAAGATTTTCATTAAATATTGACCTTTGGTAGTTGGCATGTGTTTGTTCGCAGAAAAATATTTATATAATCCATAATTGTATAAATATTGTTATTATTGTGGATATTGTTATGTACAGGTTAATAGGTTGAATTAAATTCAATGGAATCATCCAAGAAAATTGAAGGGGAAAAGAAACAATGAGGAAACAAGAAATTATTTCATGTGGAATTTGAAGATGGAATGTACATTGACTGAAGTACTAAGAGATCAAAGACATTTAGGTAATAAGAGTGATGAAGTTTGGAAAAGGGTAGCATACAATGTTGCAGCTAGTGTGTAATCTTCCAACTTCAAAGTTCAAGTCTTTTGGAAGAATGTCAAAAACTGGATCGAACTTTGGAGATCATGGTATGAAACTGTTAATGATATCCTCAATCAAAGTAGATTTGATTGGGATGACAATAAACATATGATTGCAGTTAGTGATGAGATTGTATGGAATGTATATGTCAATGTAAGTAGTTTTGTTTTTATATGTTTTCAAATTTAATATCGTGTAATTTATGTTCTCATTGACTCGTTTCTTTTGTTTTCAAGTCACATAAAGAGGCCAAACAGTTTTGATTCAAGGAAATTCCAAATTGGGACAATATAGTAGACTTGTGTGCTAAAGATAGAGCCATCGATCATGGAACAAAAACTGCTATAAATGTTGATGAAATTATGAATAGAGAAGCAAATAAAGTGGAATTCTTGTTTTCAGAGGGTGGTTCTACTTCAAAAAGAAAGGAACAATTTTCAAATTCTAATGGCACACAATCATAAAGGAGAAAGGTTACTGAAAAAGATGGAATATCTACTTCAACGCAAATTATAGCTAAATCTTTTGGTTGAATGATAAAAAAATTTATGAAAAAGTCGATGAAGATGATATTCAATAAGTGTTACATGAGATGACTTTGATACCGGTCTTAATCAACCACAGTGAGCTAAAGTTGTTAGATAGTTAGTTGAGTTTCCAAAATAGTTAGCTATTGTGAAAGTCCTTTAAACTGAGTAAAAGACACCATATATTTTAACACATATTTCTTAAGCTTGAAACTTGGTGAGTAACACATATTTCATAAGTTAAAGTTGGGTAATTTTTTATTGGTTAACAACTAAATATTTGATTAATTTGTTATGTTTTAGCAAGACAAATAGATATTGTTTTGAAGTCACTAGAAGATAGTTCTCTAAATTTGTTTATAGGATTTTGCTTGGGATTTGAATTTTAATTGGAAAATATTATATCTTGATTTGAATTTATGAACTTGTTACATATTATATACTTATCCTTTATGTTCTTAGATAGAATTGTGGAAGCAACAAAATTGACATACTTTAGAGAGCTGATTGCTTAGTTTTTCATATTGATGTTTGATAGTAAACAATCTCCTACAACTAAAATAAGTATGATTTAAAATGTGGAGTTATCATTTTAGATTATTACTTCTTAAGATTAGCTTGAAATATAGACTTCCTTGAAAAGAGTTTGCTATAGGGTAGTCATGAAAATTATCAATCATTATTTATAGGTGTTTTTTTTTTTGTGAAGTTTTTCTATTATGTTATTTACTTCACAATAAAATAAGTATTCTAATAATTAAAATTCTATTGATAGTTATGTTTAATTTTATAAACTACCATTGCAGGAAATGAAATATTATTTATTTGATTAAAAAATTGTGTAGAAGGAAAATAAAAAATATTAAATATTTATATTTTATAGTTATTTTTAAATTATTAAATATTAAAAATTTAATATTTATTTTTAGTAAAATTTATTATTAGAATATAAATTTTTAATAAAAAACACAAAAAAAGTTTTTGCGCGAGACAAGAGCCATAACATTGTGAACAACAACTGTGAACCAACACATCAATGTGAGAATTTTGCAAAAGAAAACAAAAAAAATTTAAAATTTCATTTATAAATATATATATTAAATTATAAGAAACATATTTTATGGCTATTAAAATGATTGTATTGTCGTGGAATAAATTAATTTAAAATAATAATATTTTTTTAAAATGTTATGAGTACTATTATAAAAAGTACCAATATTTATAATTTTGAACTATTAAATATTTTAACATACTTTTCAGTTAAATAATTATAAATTAGATAATATAATTATTTTTTATAAAGTTTAATATTAAATTTTCATTTTTAAATCTATATTTGAAAATAAAATTTAAAATGTAAGAATTTAAGAATTAATTTACCTTATCAAAACAAAAAAATTGAAATTAAAGAAATTCAATTAATTTTGTTAACATGTAAATTGAAATTGTCTTATTCAACCAAGAAATTTGAAATTTAAAAATTTAAATTAATTTATCCAAATAAAATGTTTTAAAAATAAAATAAATTCAAATCAAGGCATTTAAATGGATAGCCTTTCAAAATTCAAATTTTTTAAGTTCTTAAAACGTCTTATCCAATGAAAGGATTTCATACTAAAAAAATCAGGGGAGGCAAGATGACTTGCCTTGTGCAAAACTGAGAGTGTTTGTGTACCATACCAGTTTCTGTGTTCACACTTCAAATGACCATTCATCCAACGTTCAATCTAAAGCTCTGGTACCTTACTTGTCCGTTTAACACAACATGATTTGCTTTGCTTTGAGTGCATAAGAGGGAGAGGAAATTAAGGGACATACCTTCCTTAACTTTTCTTATTTTGTAATTTTTGTGACTTTTATTAATTTAATTATTATAATGATTTTAGAATGAATGAAATTCATCAAAGTTACCCGTAACAAAGTTAATGAATCCATGTCCTACGCAAAGAAGATATTGACAGAAAACGCCCGGCAACAAAAATTTGATCCTGCGGATGATTGGAAGAGAATGCTTCTTTCCGATGATTATGAAGGGTTTTCAGTTTTGTGATTATCTATATCTTACACTATCTGTGATTTATGCATTTTGGCAAATGTTACGAGATCATGCACTCCATTGATTTTTATTTTTTTTTCCTTTTCAAATTGTGCCTTTTTTAGGCCCTGATTTTTAGTTTTTTATTTTAAAATTTATAAAAATAAAAACTAGTTTATGTTTTTAAAATTTTAAAAATATTATTTTGATTTTTAAATTTAAAATATTATTTTTAAATCTTAATCACTTCATAATTTTGTTGTTTTTAAAAAATGAAGATCGGTTACGTTAATTAATGAATAGTTTGTGTCGAGGTGAAAGTTGGCTGATTGATCCAAGTGGGTTTATTTTTTAAAAAAATTATTAGTATGGGTCTGTTTTGAAAAATATTACCAGCATGGGTCTGTTTTGGGTGGTTGACTCGGTCAAACCGCAACTCCGAATTGCGGTTTCGTTGTCACGTCAGCAAAGTGATTACGTGGAAGCCAGCGTGGAAAAACGACTACGAAACCGCAAGTGGGAATTGCGGTTTGACTGAAAACACAGAAAACATGCCTGTAAAACCGCAAGTCGCATCTGCGGTTTCAATTAAATATTATTTTTATCATAAACCGCAAGTGCGAACTGCGGTTTATGTTAAATATAATATTTAAATATCATTAAAGTGACTGTGGTTTAATGGTGAGAATTTGATGTTGTAGTTGTGGAGACCCGGGTTTGAATCCCAGCAGCCACACATAAAACCGTAAGTCGCATCTGCAGTTTGAATTAAATATTACTTTTATCATAAACCGCAAGTGCGAACTGCGGTTTATGTTAAATATAATATTTAAATATCATGAAAGTGACTGTAGTTTAGTGGTGAGAATTTCACGCTGTGGTTGTAGAGACCTAGGCTGGAATCCCAGTAGCCACACACTGTTTTAATTAAAATCACCTGGCTTACTTTTTTATCTTATAAAAGTGAAAAAAATAAGTCATGTGATTTAAATCTGACATCAATTAAAACACTGTGTGGCTGCTGGGACTCGAGCCCAGGTCTCCAAAACTACAACATAAAATTCTCACCATTAAACTACAGCCACTTTGATGATATTTAAATATTATATTTAACATAAACCGCAGTTCGCACTTGCGATTTATGATAAAAATAATATTTAATTGAAACCGCAGATGCGACTTGCGGTTTTATAGGCATCGTTTTCTGTGTTTTCAGTCAAACCGCAATTCTCACTTGCGATTTCGTAGTCGTTTTTCCACGCTGGCTTCGACGTAATCACTTTGCTGACGTGACAACGAAACCGCAATTCGGAGTTGCGGTTTGACCGAGTCAACCACCCAAAACAGACTCATGCTGATAATATTTTTCAAAGCAGACCCATACTGGTAATTTTTTTAAAAAATAAACCCACTTGGATCAATTAGCCGTGAAAGTTAGACTGATAACGGGTTACCGACATTCGAAAAGTGAGTGTCAAAGGTGAGAGTCAGGAGCTTTGTTGTCCAAACATAAATGAAGTTACAAAATTCATATCTTAGAAAAAGTCATATAAATGCAAAACTCGTTTGCAAGGTGAATATGAATTAAAGTGTAATTATAACTCAACAATGAACAAGTAGAACAGCGTGGCATTTCCTGAAAGGGTATGTTGCAGTGAATTTGAGTAATTAGAAGAAGGTAATAACAGGCCTAGCGGTGTTAAAAAGGCTTGAGGGGTTTGAATGGACCTGAAATGGGTATGGATATGCTAATCATCATCCGGGTCTTGAGAAACCTTTTGGCCAAAACCTCTGGGTCCTGCTCTGGGTCCGCCTAGCTTGTTGTTCTTCTTCTTGCTCTTAACTTTAGACGCTTCTTCTTTCTCAAACTTGTCTTTCTCGCTCTTCTGCAGGAAGTCTGTAACAGCTAGATATATAACCTGGAAGGCAACAGAACAAAAAGAGAAACAGTGAGGAAGGGAGGAGTTGAAAGAATAAAGAGAGAGTGAATGAGTTACCCCAAGAGTGATAGCGGAGAGGGCAATAAAAGCAATAAAGAAAAGGGAGGATACGACAGTGGCAACCCCTTGATCGGTGGTTTTGTAGAGTTGCTCCGAGGCGGTTTCGGCAGAAGAGATAACATCTTCGGCAGCAGGAGGAGGAGGAAGGATGGGTCGTGGGAGTGGGACTGTCTTGTGTTGCAGAATTGGGCTGTGAAAAGGGATGAATCTTTTGGAGTTAGAGGCAGAGCGAGTCAAAGAGAGGAAAGGTGCAATGGTAATGCGTGGCGATAAGGACGCACATGCCACTGCCACGGCCATAGCCATTAGCTATATTACCAATCACCAATCTGCTACCTGCAACCGCAATCGCTTCTCTTTCTATCTCACGTGTCACCACTTTGTCCAACCATTCCTTCAATCATCATTCTGCTTTTTTCTCACATGCCTCACGCCCTTCCATTTTTTTCTCACTCAGCCCAGAGGCCCAACAACATAACGCCTCATATGCGTCCGCAAATACCCCTAAACCATGTAAATATGGTTTCGGAGTTTTGTTCCACATCCATCAAAATTTTATGTTCAATAGTAAAAGATAAATATATCTTCATTTATTTACTTAAAAACTAAATAAAATAATCTGTTCTATAGACAGTTTTATTTAGAGAAGAAAACAATTTTTTCTTTTCTATAAGAGGTTATCCTGAAAAGAATTTTTTTTTCCTTCTTTGGATAAGTCTATTCAAAGAAAGATATTTTCCTTTAAGATTTATGTAGAAGGAAATTTTAAAAATTTCTATATATTACAATTTTATATTTTTATAATTGATGTAAAAAAATTTATATTTTAATTAATTTTATATTTTTATAATTAACAAAAATTTTATATTATAAAAATATAATTAATAAAATAAAAAAATTATTTACAGAAAAATTTGTCTGTAAATAAATTTTTTTATTTTATTATTTTTATAATTAAAAATAAATTTTATATTATATATTTATTTTTTAATATTTTTTATATTAATAAAAAACTTATATTATAAAATATAAAATTATAACATTATAAGACTTTTTAAAAAAAATTTCTACCGACAAACACGTCCAGAGAAGAAAAAGGGGAAAAAATTCACTTCTCTTACGAGGCTATCTAGAGAAAGAAAAAAAAATTCCTTCTTTAAATGAGGTTATTTGTAAAATAAGTTTTTTTATTTTAATTAAATAAATGAAGATATATATATATATATATATATATCTTTTAAGATTGAGCAGATGTTTTATAAAATTTTAATAGGTTTAAATGAAACACCCATATGGTATTAGTTTATTGGCATGTGTTTGTTCGATAACCTACTTATAACTACTAAAAAATCAAATAAATACAATCATTCTTTCCTAACAGGTTATATATATATATATATATATATATATATATATATATATATATATATATATATATATATATATATAACAATTTCGTTTCTTTCCTAATTATTAAATATAAATTTATAACTAGTTCCATAATTGTATATTTTTAAAACTAATTATACAATCAGTTATAGATAGATAATTGATTATTTGATCATAGCCAATTAAATAATTTAAAAAAATTATTCTTAAAACTTACTTTTCTACTTAGTGTGTTTCTCAGCTAGATGTGTTTAGTGTATAGTAGGGTAGGATATGTTAGGAATTTTTTTTTTTTATTCATCAACTTATCCAAAGTGTTGTAACCTTTTGTCACAATGGTGTAAGAGATTTGTGGATAAATTTTTCTATTAAGCATGTTGTTCATAGGGTTGTGGAAGCATCCACAAAAGTGTGAATAAAGTCAGAAAAGTTTGTTTTTTTAATGTTCTTCCACAATGATGTAATTAATGTTCTTTCACAAAGGTGTGGAATGTGCCAAGAAAAATATTTTACTTAGTACAATGTTCATATAACTATTACCATATCTAATTTTATATATATATATAATATTATTTTTCATATAAAAAGTTAGAATACCTTTTTTTATATGAACCATTAAAATAAAATCTAATTTAAAATATAAACTTTATCAAACCATTCAATAATACTTATATCTAAACACTAATCATATTTTGTATTATGAATGAAACTAATTTAACATTAATTTTGAAATTGGTTCTTAATATTTTTTTAAATTTAATTTTATCAAGATGTAAAGAAGTATATATTTTGTTTGTTGTTTATTTGAGGTCATTCAAAAAAAAATTTATTTGAGTTTACAAGAAAAAAATTCAAAATAGAGATTAAAAAATGGACTGAAGTGTTTATTTATGGTCTTGTTTTCATTTTATCTATCTAACATTTCTTCATTTATATCTTTTTTTTATAAATTAATTATTGAAGTTATGAAAAATTTAATATATTTAAAGGAAAATTAACACTATAAAAAATATTTTGTATTTTTTATTATCACCAGCATTTTTTTATTAAAAAATATAAAAAATTGACAATAACTATAAATAATTAATTGTAAAATTAAGTTTAACTATAACTATTACAAAATTTTTAACTAATTTTATTAACTATATTCATAACACAAGTCATAACTTCATAATCATATTAATATAATTTACCTATTTTGTATATAATTTGACAAATACCTTACCTCAACCCGATAGTAAAGTTATCAGGAAAAAGTTCAAATTGTAACTTGCAATATATTATGATATTATGACTTTTATATTTTCAAAAATAAAATATTTTTATATTTACGAATTTCATCCAATTAAGTAAGTTCTTCATTTTATAATATAATAGGTGGTTGGATGATGTATCTATTTGTGAGAAGATACCTGTGTCTACTAGTAGATACACGACTTCGAATCACATATATTCTAATGGATAGTAATTAGTAAGGAAATAACTCTTCTCTAATATACCAATTGATACAAAACAAAAACTATTGAACTTAGTGCTCCATCAAGGCATTAATGACACCCTCATGTGGGGTCCTTCCCAAACTATAGTCTATTCCACCTAAATTACTTATTGTGGTTTATGTCTAAGTTTGCATTCACAACCTACCTCAAGCGAAAAAATTCTTTCAAGTACTGGATGGTTCTAATAGGAGAGAGAAAGACACATGAAACGTGTGGGCCTCACCTGACAAGTGAATCCTACATGTTTCATGTATCTTTCTCTCTCCTACTAGAACCATTCAGTATTGAGAGAAAATGAACTTCTACATCAATAGAGACTTGGACTTGGGCTTGGAAACTAAACATCCCAAAAACAATCAAACACTCCATGTGACTCACTTCCATGGTTCCTTACCTACTAACCTTTTCGCTGTAAGATCCTTTTTGTTGTAGGTGTGACATGGAAGAGGAGAGTATTATACATCTCTTGTGAGACTGTAGTTCCACCAAATGCTTATAGATTGCCTTACTTTTCAACCAAGTTGTAGATTTCTACACTATAAACAAATAGACTTGGTTTGCAACACCCCTCAAACATGAACATGTAAAGTTGTTCGTATGCACATGTTGGTTCATTTAGCAGGCATGCAATGTTGAAAACTTTAACGATAAGGTATAGATGGAATAGTTCACCATCTCACAAGCCAAGACAGTTTGTATTGTTGCGTAACAAGCCAACATGCCTTGTAAACCTAAACATCTTAAAACGATTTCTAAGACACAGCTGTCAAACCAATGGGTTAAATAAAATACTGATGGAAATTCCTTAGGAAATCTGGGTCCTTTTGGCTTTGGTGGGGTAATACATGATCACATAGGACATTGGTTACTAAGTTTTGCAGGTAATTGTAGATACACTTAGGAAAGGCTTGCTATTCTACATGACATTACTTAACATGGAACTCAGGGTATAAAAAATTCATATGTGAATCTGACTCACTTATGACTCTCTAGCTCTTACCTTAGTAGATTCCTTCCTTGCATCTACGTGAGATTGTTATCAACATGATCAAACAATGCATTTAACAAGTGTGACTCTTATGTTTTAATCACTTTTTACACAAAGATAACTAGATCAAATTATCTAAAATGGGGTCAACTAATAATGAGCTTTTTTATAGTTTTTCATACATAGCTTTACGAAAGTGACATTTTGTGTGACCGTCAGTCTTCCCTTCTCTTTTTTATGTCTTGATGATTGATAAAAAAAATTTACATAATTTTAGAAGTTTTTAATTAGTTTGTATTCAAAATAACGTGTTTTTATATGAGTTTCTTAAAAAGTAAGAAGTATATTTTCTCTAAAATACAATTCTTTTAAAAATTATTTTTTATAATAATAATTAATTATATTATTGATTTTATCTTTAACTTCATTAAAATTCTAAACCTTTTTCAACCACAGAGTAAAATTGTGGAGAAGTATCTTAAACTTTAATAATTGAAAGTGCTTTTATTGTTTTATGTAAAAGAGATTTTTAGTTTTAAATTATTTGAATTAATAATGTAATTTCTTGAAGCGATATTAAATCATATTTATAAGTTATTTTTTAATTTTTCTAACACGTTTTAAAAAATTCATGTGTTTATCATATTAATATTTGTGTGATACATAACGAGAAAAAGAATAATACGCAGAGAAAGTTTTAAATTATCATTGAACTGTATGGTACGAGAAATGCGGACCTTTAATCACAAAAGTAGTAATTGTTAATTTTTTTTATTATTTGTTGGTATGTTAATAATATTTATTTTTGTGGGGTTAAGTAAGTTAAAAGAAAACTTACATACATCTGATGATTCCAAAATTTTTAAATCTTAGATATTGTGTTTCATATTTTAAAATTATAGTATTATATTTTAAATTTTTAAAATTAAAATAAAATGTGTGAATTAAAAAGGTTAAATTAACCATTAAGTAACACATAATTATAACTTAACAAAAGAATTAGTGATTTATGATTTACGTTGATATTATATATAATATTGTTTTACCATTAATATTTATGTAAATTCTAAAATAGTAAATTAATTTTTTTTAGTAAATAGAAATTGTATATGTCAGCTAATTTAGTTTCCTATACAAGACACTAATTTACATATTTTTAAAATTTAAGAAATAATTTCACTATTTCAAAAGACGGAACCACGTATGTATGATTAAAAAAAAAGAGGCATTAGTTATATTTAGGCGTAAAAGAAAATAGAGTGCAAAGGTTTGGGTGATAAGAGAGTGATGTTGAATTGTTGATGGTGGGAAGTGGGAAATCCAGCGAATGAGTAGAAGAAATGAGAGGAATAACAAGCCTCACTCTCACTGCAAACTTGTTCCTTTGTTGTGCTGGAAGTGGCAGTCGCACACACCTTCCTTTGTCTTTGGGATCTCTTCTTCGACCAGCTTATTGTAAAATTGATTTGAACCACCAAAACAAAGAAAGAATCATGGTTGTGAGAGCAAGTGGCAGCGACTCTCCCTATCAAGTTTTGGGCGTCTCTCCATCCGCTTCTGTCAATCAAATCAAGAAGGCCTATCGAAAACTTGCTCTCAAGTATCATCCCGATGTCAATAAAGAGGTCACTCCTATCTATCATACATTTTCTTTTTGCTTTGGGATTTGCACTATTAGGGTTTTGCCCTCTTTTATACCATATTTCTCTAATGTCTCATTATTTTCAAGTTTCTTTTCACAGGATAAGGCACAGGAGAAGTTTATGAGGATCAAACATGCATACCATACATTGCTAAATTCTAGTTCCCGCAAAAGATATGATTCTGGAACTCCAGGTTTTGATTTTTCTCAAGGAACCCAAAGTAGGAATGCACAAGCTCAAGAAGAATTTTATGGACTAGGTAAACCTTTATAATCATCTGCAATTTTCTTTAAATTTCATTCGACTTTGATTCATTTTTATAATTGCCGTTACACATCTGCAATCTTTCTCTCTTTTTTTTCCCTTTTTGTTCTTTTAAAAGGATAAATATACCGCCAAGTTCTATAAACTCAAAATTGCGCTACGGAGATGTCCTCCTCAAGGAATTATAGGTTGGATGGTTGATGATTAGCGAAGACGGAAAAGAAAAAGAAACCTCAGCCTCAAAGTACCAAACTGAAATATATTATTGATAATATTTAATGCTGTGAAGGATACCTTAATCTAATACTCCTATTTATATTGTTAATTAGGTTGATTAGTGATTACTAATACTACCAGTGCAAGACCTAACAATAAGACTATTTGCCCAAAAAGATCCTAAAAGAAATTGTAAATAATTTGAATATATCTTAAATATTCTCTAACAATGGCAAAGTGGTTTTAGTACTGTCGGCACTCACCCTAAGATATCTACATACTGCTTCATTGAAAGATATGGGGAAAAGTTTTAGTCTTTATGCATTTTGTGCAATTAAATATTGTCAGGATGCATATTGGATCTTGATTATGTTCTGCACTTCTGGAATGGATTTACTTAGAGTCTTAAACCAAGACACTATTGAAAATTTCACTTTTTTTTCTGGTTATAAAAGACACATTCTAGTTAAAACTTTAAACCCACAGCTCTATATGTTTCCTTTTTGTCCTTGCACCCTCTTCTAATACTAATTCTTCAACTTTAATTGTCTGAGATAATTTTCAAACTATATCTAAGTTCTATAATAATTTTTTTCCTTATAGCGTCTGAGAAATAATATTACATTTGTAGGATTAAATGTGTTTTTATGCCCTTATATATACATACAGAAATTCGTTTTTGGTCCTTAAAACAGAATTGTACTACACTTTTTGTCGCTCATTTTTGGAAATGTGTCAAGTCCTTGTATCTCATAAAAAATCATCTCATAAATGATTTATGAGGAGTCAAAAAGGCCATGTTTTTTTACTACTAAAAGTGTATATTTTCCTATTTTTGAAGATTAAAAACATTTAAAGCTTTACATTTTTTATGTGCTTCTCCTATCTTCTTCTCAACTTAGCTACTTTTTATTTTAATCGTCTTATGGTCCAACATCTTAATGATGCAGGTAATTTTTTGAGGGATGTTCAAATAACAATAGGTAGATATATACACTCCGGTAGACATCATGTGATCATGTTGCCCATAAGTTTAGCCTGCATTCATTACAAATTCTGCAGGGCATTGATTGTCCCATATAAATCTATCAACAGGGGGAAAAGGGATGTATATCTCTAGTATATTAAAACTTAATTTTTTAATTCCTTTCTTTTAGTGTTTGATACCTGCCGATTTTGTTATTACAGAGGACTTCTTTAAGGATCTTCAAGAAGAATTCAGGAACTGGGAAGCAAACGCTGCTTCCCAAGGAAAGCCAAAGAGTCTATGGGAGGAATTGGCGGTGAGACTTCCTTCTTACATCTTAGCCTGTTTGTTTTTGAGTTATGATGTGTACATGACCATCTAGATATATAGTCGGTAACATGACCTAAATGGAAATTAATAATATTTGAAATTCTACCTTTCAGGATATAGGAGAAGAATTTGTGGAGTTCCTTGAGAAAGAACTCAATATAACAGATCAAAATGACAATGATAAAACACCTCCAGGAGGAAATGCATCCAATTTTTCAGGGCCAGAGACACCAAGCAATAGTAGTCAAGGTGAAGATAGCAAAGGAAACAGAAGCGTTGAGGATAACCTTGATGACATAGAAGCTACTCTGGCTCGGTTGAAAAAGGAATTAGGCTTGTAGCATAAAAGGATAGGTTCCTCCAGTTGGTTGAGAGCAAAAGCCAGACTTCATTGCCTCTCATTCTTGGCGAAAGACATAAGCTATGTGAAGGCATATTTCTTGGTGGCCATTGGGAACTTGCAGTCACCAAATTGATTCTGTAACACCATGGTTTCAATTATTTTAATAATTTAGGTGTTGGTTGGGTGGGTAGAGGAAATACAGCAACACTAAAACTTCAATCATGGATGTATTCGGTGAGATGAAACCGGGAGAAATGTAAAGGGATTATAATTTATTTGATTTATAAAACATTTTATGCGGGAACTCGAACTTGCAACATGGACAAATTATTTTGATTTCTATGTACATTTATAAACCGAGAGAAATGTAATGAGTCCACTTCGCGAATTCTGAATTTCCGTGTATCTTTCCCCATTTTTATTTTTTTTCCTTCCACAGGAAGCATCCTGATACAAATATTTCATAATGTGATTATAGACTTTGTTCTTAATACTTTATATTAAACTAATTGTGTCTGCATATTACAATGCTTATATATTTGTTTAAAGGTTAACTATGTTTTTATATTTTGATAATACACTTAATTTAATTTTAGTATCAAACAGTTTTCATTTATTTTTGTTCTTTGAATTGTAAAATTAGAGAATGTTTGACTTATTATTTCAGTTAGTTAAAAATTAAAAAGTTAACTAAAACGATAGTCACCAAGATTATTTTAGTTTTGTTTGACAAGTAAAAAGATAATAGCTTTTTTAAAAAATTATTAATTTTTTTTTCTTAAGTGTTATTTCAATTAGTTTTTCTTTCAAATTTCATCTTTTTAAAAAATTATTAATTAATAAATTATTTCTCACTCGTCTTCTCTATTCACATGTTACAAACTCTACTTGTATGCTTCTTCATTTTTTTCTTTTTTATTGTAATTTAAATGTTTAATTTAAAATTTAAATATTTAATTATAGAATGTTATTATTTAAATATATAATAGTAGTAATTTATAATTTAAATATGTATTTATTAATTTTATATTATTAAAATACGTTATTATAGGAATTTATAGTTTAAATATATAATTATAATATTTTATAATTTAAACATGTAATAAATTTATATTAAAAAATTTTATATTATTAAAATATTATAATTATTTTAAATATATCATTATTAATTTAAAAATTAATGATGTTTTTATTTATTATTTTACTTTCAAACATTTACGATTAAATTTTACGTTTTAATAGTTTGTCAACCATTAGTCTTTTATCCTAATTTTGTTAAATGAAACATTGAAAACATAATTACAGCAAACATTTAAGTAATTTATAACACCATGTCTATGAATCTAATAGGATGATCTTTTTTGATAAATTAAATTTTTTAATCACTTATCAATTAGTGTGAGATGATATTGTAAACATATATTAACAAAAATAAATTATATAGAACTATCCCAAGTTTTGGAATGTAATAAATGACGGGAAAATGTTGACAGAATTAAGACGAAAAACCAACTTAACCCATTTTTAAAATTTTAAAATTAATTTCATCTATTTTCAAATTTTCAAAAACTAGAAACTATTGGAAAAAATTGAGATACTAAAACCAAATTAAATGGACTTTCAACATACTAAAAACATATTTAACTTTTCTTTTAATGTTATACTAATTATTAAAGTAAATTACATATTCACTCCTTCACTTTTATCAAATTACACAACTCCACTCTTTTCGCAGAAGATATAATGCTACTCTCAAAGCAATTCTTGGAGACTATTAAAGCAATTCTACAAAACTTTAAACTAACCTCTGACCCTAAAGTAAATTTTCATAAAAGCAATTTTTTCGGATTGAATGTGCCGCAACAATGGTTGGCAAGGGCAATTGTCTTTTTAAATTACAAGGTAGGTGATTTGCCTTCCAAATATTTAGGGCTACTTATTGGAGCAGAACTTACAAAGTTGAAAATGTGAAAACCAATGGTGGAGGTTATGAGGAGGAGACTATTATCCTAGGATTATAAATTTGTCTCAATGGTAGGTCGTGTGGTGCTTATAAAAGTTGTGATGTTTACTTTACCAATTTATTTTCTTTCTTTTTTCAAGACTCCAAAAGGCACTATCTCTAAACTTCACTCTATTTTTAACCAAATCTTATGGGGTAGCAAGGAAGATAGTAGGAAGGTGCATTCGGTGTTCTGGGACAAAGTGTGCAGAGCAAAAGAGGAGGGAGGATTGGGATTGCGATATAGGTTAAAATTTAATGTGGCCTTACTTTAGTAAGTGGAAGTGGAGGATGAGAGTGGAGCAGGAGAGTTTGTGGGCTTGGGTCTTGGTGGACTAGTTTACATTCCATTGAGGAAGGTGGGCATGGGCAGGGAGGATGATGGTCATCTAATGTTCATCATAGGCCGGGGGTATGCAGGGAATAGCATTTTGGGAGAATAAGTGGGCTAGGAAGTGTAGCCTTTAAGAATTGTACCCTAGGTTGCATTAGATAAGCACGTTACTATTGCTTAGAAGAAGTAAGGGAAAAAGGGATGGAGGAGGAAGTTATTCACTTGGGAAGAAGAGCTAATAAAGAAGTTACATAAGAGATTGGATCGTACGGTAGTGATGAAAGGGGTCTCTAATGGATGGGTTTGGTCTTTAGGTATACACCAGCACGAGTGTGTACTCTATACTTCTCCATGCAGATTTTTGTCTAGGGAACCAAGAAGTGAGATAGATGTTTTCAGAAAGCACATTTGGAGGCAAAGCATACCTCCAAAGATTCAATTATTGGTATGGAGACTAGAAGCGAATAGACTCCAAACACGAAGCAACTTGCTGAAACGAAACATCCTACAACCAAGGGAGGACATTTGTGGGAGTTGTGGTATGGTTAAGTAGTTTGTAGCTCATTTGTTTTTCCATTGCGTCAAGTCATATCGTGTTTGGTAAGTTTTAGGCTATTAGTGAGGATTCCATATAGCGGTTGACATTCAAGGTCTTTTTTTATATTTATTGGGGCTAGCAACAGACAATCGAAATATATGAACAATCTGTTGCTAAAATATAACAAATTTGAAAGGCTAAGAATGATACGGTCTTTAAGGAAAAAGTAAAAAATGTCAATAAGATAGTATTAACAACACAACTAAACACTTAAGAATGATATCATACATCTAAACTTACATTTTACTCTTTTACAAAATGATTGATAAATCCATCTTTGTATTGAAAGCCTCTAATTTCTTTAAGATATATATGGGTGTTTGATTGAGCCTATATGCTACATGTTTATCGAATCTTATAAGTTTAGATGTTTGGTTATAGTACCTTGTAATAAAAGCATTTATTGTGCGTATATTATTTTGGTTTATAAAAAAAAAAAACTCCATTCTTTTAATTTCCTACATTAACCTTTCTTAATTTAAAAATATTATACTAACATTTTAAATATATTTAAAAATATTATACCAACATTTATCACAAACTTTACACTAAATGTAAAAGTAATTACTAAAAAGAATAAGAGTTGCGTGCCTAATTACATTAAAAGAGAATATTACTGTAATTTACTTTAATTATTAACCTAACGTAATATCTAAAATAAAATTCCATTCAGACAATAATTAAACCTCTATCCTACTAAAGCTATAATTTAAAATAATGCAATCAAAAGATGAACATTTTAACCTCTAATAATTTGACAATCATATTTGAAAAAATAATTTATTTAAAAGATCACAAGGATTCTCATGAACTGTGTAATGATCAACTAGCCGCAAAAGATAACTAAAACCATTTCGTAACGAACATCAAGATTATCTACCATCTTAATGTTTCCACAGAACCCTCTTCTACCAATTTTACGGGAAACATACAAAAACACCAAGTCTACTGGTCTAGTACATGTAATTTTGAGTATATATAATCTCTCTCCACCCCGCCCAAGAATTCTTCCGCTAACCAACAGAAGAATACCCAGTGAGCAATAATATACTAATGTGATTAACTTGGACTTTAAAACCTCTCTCCGAAACGGAAAAATAATGCACCAGTTCCTGAGTTGTGATCAACAGCATATTCTGCTCTCACTAGACCGAGCTTGACACCAAGACCGTAAGAAGAACCATGACCCATTCGTCTGTAGACTTCTGTAGGATTACCTTTGACAGCCTTTGAACTCCCTAGATCGTTGCCGTGTTCTGCAAACGCATATACATGCGTACCTTTAACAGGTATCCTTAACTCAGCTGCAAGCTGTAGAAAGAAATCCATGGTTAAACTCAATCCCAGAGTACTGGATAGTGTAGATTATAAAAAATAACTAAACTTCAACCTCCATGGAGAATCATAAAATATGTTCAGTCATCTCATTCCTACCTCAAGGATGTTTCTAGCTGCTCCAATCTCACCCATGTTGTAGCCCCTTACAGAATAGGGACCCCCAAGAGTAAATGCATCGTAGCTGGGGAGATCACCTACGCAACCACCATAGTGACCATGGAGGACAAGCACTGGTGGTGGAGGTTTACCAGCCCCTTCCTCCACAGACATCAACTGGACAAATCGTGTCACAGTTAGCTGGTGACGGTTAAAGAATGGGAACTGGCTGCCAATGCCAAGGCCTTGATCTACCTGCAGTTTGCATATATAAACAGAATACATTTACAATAACATTCCAACACCAGAAAACATCACAAAGATACTGAAAATTAGACCTTACATGCTTGCACTAAAAGGTGTGCTGAAAATGTATTTTCGATGAAAGTAAATGGTTTAGATTTATCTGTGTTGTATAAGGCTTGGTTGTAGGCTAAAAAGAATGATTTCTCGGCAGAATGTGACTCCCTGATAAATCTAGTCAAGGTATCATCCTCTAAGGCTCTAACAAGGATTGCACTAATTAATATCAAAAGATTAGCTACACTTAAAATAAAAATTGGAACATTCTTCAACCATCACTGCTACTTCTATCTTAGTTTGCTACCTCCATGAAGAATCATAATATGCATTCAGTCATTCCCAGCAAAACAGATTTTCATGAGGACAAATCGATAACAATACTACTAGACATATTACAAACTAATACAAAAGTTAATCACATGAATCAAAGAAAAATATAAAATATTAATTATATATAGAATACAAACAAAAGGTGGTGAAAAAGAGCAACTAACGTTAGTCTTTAACTTGTGCCCATGTTACAACTACGAGAAATTTCTGGTAGATTGTTTCTGTGAGCATGTGCGTCATGAGTGTGAAGAGTTTGCAAGGCCAAAATGAATAAATAATGGAGCCTAGTCATACTTATACAACACACAATATATAATCTAAAAAAAAAAATGTAAACGTTTAGGCACACTATGGAATCTGCATGGAAATTATAAGCTCTGACCCTGCTTGAGGCACCCTGTTACTTACCATCTTCAAATTTCTTGATTCTTTCCCCACCCAAGCAAGATTAGATTTCTTAGCAAATATATGCTTGATGCACCCTTTTGTCTTCTTCAAATTTCTTACTTCTTTCCCCACCCAAGTCAAGATTTGAATTCTTAGCAAGAAGAAAATGCTAAGAGCATTATTCTTTTTACTGGATAATTTTATCTTAATCAACAGTTGGATTTAAAGCTATTGAATATTCCAATTAATATATGTCAAATTAATAGAATATATACTTTTAAAACATTCAAAATGACATCCATTGGACTACTAATTATTCAATTTTGGCAAAACTTGATACAAAAATAAAGGTAATAATGTAATATATAGTCATAGTTTAATAGTGGAATCAATGCATATCATATTCCATATAAAGTTATTGGTATAAGTTATAGTGATATAATAATCCCTTCCCAATATATATAAGAACAATTTTTCACTGTTCACAAAAATCTCAAAACTGATAGGAAGGTGTAATGCATCCATGTGAACAACTTCAGAGTCACTAGCATAGAATGAGAGTCACCTGGAACATATTTCTGTCTCCAATGACAGCTCCATTCACAAAACGTGTGTTATCACGTGTGATATTTGCCTGCAAAAATGCCATGCGATCAATGCCAGTACCACTGAGGGTGGTTGGAGGTCCATCAGCACTAATTCCTCCACTAGGTAATACTCTTTGACCATTTGCACAGATATGACTACTTTCATCACGTGTTGTTATCTCTTCCATAACAAGTCCATAAGTGAATTTACTCTGACGGGTGAAATTCTGAATGGCACACAAGAAAAAAATATTAAACTAAAAATATAACCAGCCAAATTGCCAACTCAAGGTTCATATATTTAAAAAGAACCAGTGAAATTACCTCTGTAATATTAGCTTTAACACCAGTACGATCAACCCATATTGGGGGCACTTCATCTACACCTGGTCCCCCAGTGAATACTGGACTCAGCTTTCGGCTATTGAAGCAGCTTACACGGAGAGTTCGGTTGCGTGAATAGTACACACCATCCAGATATGGATGCACATACTCTAGCTTAAATGCAAGATCATCCTGAGGCAGAACAAAAGGGACATATTGCAATGCCGATGCCAAAATTATAAGACACAAAACTATTCATAGAATCAAATGAAGGAACCAAAGGACTAGCTCAAGGGGTATCTACCTGAGGATTCAAGAAGTTGCTAGTCGTTATAGAACCATTAATAGATCTATTAAGTCCTTTTAGATTCCTATGTTCAAAACTAACAGTGCCACCTGGCTGAAGTGAAGCCTACACAAAGTTGAATAGAAAGTAAACAAAATAATTAAGCAGACAGAAAACTCAGTTGTGAAAGTAAATTGATACTCAATTTGACAAATAAATACCAGAGTGGGATGCCCTCCACGTCCAGGTACAATACTCCACTCAGTACTGACTTCAGCCGACTTTTGTTCCAACTCTTTTAGCTTAATTTCAACAATTATGCCTCCCTCATTATTCTCATCAGGCCGTGGATTGACCTCAATATTTGAAAACAAAGCAAGCGAATTCACATTTCTTAAAGCTTGTTTCCCTGCTTCAATATTGAAAGTGTAACCTGGGCGTAGCTGTTAATCCAGCACAAGCAATCCATCAAGTTAGTATTTAGTAACACAGACAACATTGAACAAGTAAAACACCATAAAACCAAACAGAAAGCTTAAAGACAGAACACCCTAATATCCAATACAGAAAAATAATAATGTAAATTAGCTCCGGATGATACTGAAGACATGAATTGCAGATTGATAGCGAACCCTCTAATTGACCACACACACACACAAACACACACACACACAAATAAAATCTCTTAAACAAGACAAGATACGTGGTTGTAGGCTTAATAGTTACTACATACCTGGCGGGGAAGCTCTCTCTGTATAACGGGCACTTGAGTGTTGCCTTCAACAACATTACCAAGCTTATCCTGAAACTGGATATCCAATTGGGTGATATCCCCTTCAACAACCTCACAAACAACCTCCTTGGTGTTAAGATTACCAAAATTAACGACTTGAGCACAGGCATAGCCTTCATCATGGTACCATTTCTGAACACGGTCCCTAATCCTTTGCAAGAGCCTGGCACTAACCATGCCATGTCTCTTGAGCATGTCGAGAATGTCATTGTGGACATAGCGAGGCAAGAGGCAAGGCCTGGCCCTCTCGATTCTCCGTTTGTACTCCCTCTCCTGACTCAAATAGTACTCCAATCTCTCCTTATCAGTCATGTCAGCATCCATTTCAACAGGCTTGGTCTGATGCATCAAACCCACATTGATACAGCGAAATGCATCAGCAGACTGCCACGTGCTCTCGCTGAACGAAATGGTAACCCCAATTGAGCCATCGGGGTTGGTTTTCCCTTCCAAGTCAACCTTTTCGAACATTCCAGAAGTAGCCAGAGTCTCCAACTCCTTCTGAAGCTGGGCCTTCGTGTAAACCCCACCGGGCCGAAGGGAAACCATTTCGAAAAACGAATCCTCTGTGCCCACTTTTGTTTTTCTGTTCCGATCGAAGAACATGATGTCGGAAACCTTGTACTTCTTGAAACCACTCATTTTGTTCAACTGAACAACGATGTTCGCGGGCAGACCGTGGGAATCCCACTCCGGAGACTCAGATTCGTCGGCCACGGCGTCAAACATTCTAGACCAGAACCCTCGGCTGTCGCCACCGCCATTGCCGCCGAACCATCCACCGTCTCCACCACCGCCGCCTCCCCCGCCTCCGTTGCCTCCTCCACCGAGGGGGTTAGGGAGGAAGGGAGAGAGAGGGGTGCAGTGCATAAGAATGGAGGCGGCGGACGAGATGGCGATGGTCTTGAAGAAGGGAGGGTGAGAATCGCAGTGGGGTTTGGAACATCTGACGGGAGGAGTTTTACGGCGGCGAGAGGGAAGAGCGGCGCTGCCTAGGTGGTTTGGGCCAGCCAGGGAAGCCATTGTTGGATAAGAGGGTTTTTAATGGGTTTCGCTTTTTATTCTCTATTCTCTATTCTCTATTCTCTATTCTCTTCCCTTCTCCTATGTACATCTACTCTGCTTCCTCTCTTCATAAGTGCCTCTTTTGCTCTTTGCCTAAGATGTCTTAATTACCCTCAAATTTCCTTCTTAACTTACCATATAACATTCTTTAATGCATCTTTCTCTTAAAAAAAACTATCCCTATTTTTTTTTTTTCTGAAGGGGATCACTATTCTAATGGAATATATCATATTTAGGATTTTAAAATATTTTGTATAGGTCCTACAATAGATTCTACTATTTAAATTTTATTTATAATTTATCTTTTGACAAAATATTCAATTTATTTTAAAAAGTAAAATTAATTATTAAATTAAATTGATAAAAAAATCAAAATAAATAAAATTGTATTTAAAATAAAGATAATTTAACATTAACATTAATGATAACATTGAAATGAAAAAAATACTAACATTTTCATTTAATGTATGTTGTTCATCTTTAGTAATCATGTTATGCAATATAATGCACGCTAGAATGATATTCTTTATAGTATTCATCTGTCAATTATGTAATGAATCACAGATAAATTTGAGAACACTAAATGCTCTCTCGACATCTTTTCTTGTCACTTCTTGATATTTTGCAAACAATTTTCTTTTCTCTCTTTGTGGCATGGGGATGATTTTCACAAATGTTGCTCAATCAGGATATATGTCATCTGCAAGATAATATCCCATATTATATAGGGTTCCTTTGATTGTAAATTGCACAAAAGGAGCTCGACCTAGCAAAACATCATTAAACACAGACGATTAATTAACACATCAATATCATTGTTAGACCCTTTAACTCCAAAATATGGATGTCAAATCCACAAGCCTTGTGAAACAACAACTTCAAGTATTAATGTGGATTTGTTATGATCACCTCTACCATATTGCTCTTTCCAAGCAATTGAACAATTTTTGCATTCTCAATGAATACAATTAATAGAGTCCAACATACCTGGAATCCACGTGTCTCTCCAATTTTTGCATTCTCACATATTCGACCCCGAATATTTTGTTAACACCTCTTACAAAAGTCTCTAGGCATTAAATTGCAGTGCATTTGCTAATTCGAACATGATCATCAACACTATTGGCACATGATCCATATGCCAATATGCAAATTTGTTACAGTGCACTTCTACAATGGTGATATACCCCTTCTACCAATTGCATCAAATCTCATTTGAAAATATGGATTTGTGATTACTAAAGGCATCTACAATCGTGATCGAAATTGACTCTCTGTATATACTGAATTTTTTGAGAAGTAGTCATTAATCAAACGAGCATGATCATCTTTATGATTGTGATTTATGACTCTTTTTTCATCCTAGTTGACTATTTTCTTTTAGCTTGTTGTTGGACCTTTCTCAAGTACCTCACTATTTTTTCCTTAATGTTGTCTTCTATTGCTTCTTGTATAAGTTGATCCCAAACAACATCAAACTCATAATAAGAATTCATTGAGAGTTTTTTAGAACTTTTACCACATTGCATGTTTGAATAAACTTCACAACTTAAATAGAAAAATTTGCAACAAATACTTTCATAATAATTATTTTCACAACGGCTAGTTTTGGAACAACTATTTTTATAATGATTACTTTTGCAATGACTACTTTCCTAACAACTATTTTTTACAATAAGTAGTTTCACAATGACTCATTCTCATAATGAATACTTTTTATATTAAAATACTAAAAAACATAATCATTAAATTAAAATTGAATTACAACATACAAAATAATTTAAACAAAATAACAATAAATCACTAAGTACTTTATTTGTGCATAATATAACTACAAGTGAATTCATGTTTCTTCTTTTGATCTGCTGATATCTTTGATGTGTCTCTCATTAAAATGTCATATATTGCCTTTACATTTTTTTTACTCTTATGCCTCCCAAAGCCTTACCTTGAAGTTATTTTTTTTCCGTAATAGCAACTCCGATGTGTGACAAGTCCATAATGGGCGAAGATGTTGGAGCTCATTTTCCCTTAATTTTTCTCTTGACAACTTTTTGACCCATTGGGCGAGTGTTTTGTGATGGTGTATCACTTTCCAGAACCTCGGATAAAGACTCCGGATTAGATGATGATGAATAATTCCCACTATAAAAAATCTTTGACCTCTTTGAATTGTCTTCTTTTAACTAGTCTCCCCATTTAGATTGATCTTTTAGAAGTTACCATGCATGCTCTAAAGTAAAATTGGATCCTTCATCTTTCTTCCAAATGGCATATGCTTTAAGCATGATGTTGTTTTTTGTATACCTAATATTCTTCAAATCAACAGCTTACTTGTAATAACCTTTAAATTTTTTAACATTAGCATTAATTTTTTTCCATCAAGACTTCAATCGATTTAATATTCTCTCTTGTAGATTGCCACAAAATTTGTTGTAATTTTCTATTACTCTCAACCAAAAATAATCTTTTGATTGACCATCATCGACAATTGGATCCATTGAAACGTTAAATCATGAACCAATAAATTGTGTATCATATTTCAACTGGAATAAAAAACTCATTTTTTCTTTTACCTCTCCTTCCTCAGGAGTGATGTTTTCTAACCCCATTTCGGTAAAAATTTGTGGATATTGCGTTTCAATTTCATCATTTGAAGAAGTTTGTTGATAACTTGAATTATTGGGTGCCCTATGAAATATTTTGGGATTGTTTTTTTGGTATTGAAGGAAAAGTTTGGGAACTTTGAGAATTTTTTAGTGGAATGATATTGATTATTTTGCATAAAATTAAATAGTGGTAAGAACGGAAAAAAAGGAAAAGGATTTGAGAAATTTCCTTCATTGTGGTGGTGGTGGTAATGGTGGGAAAAAATGGGGAAATGGGGGAGAATTTTCAATAGGATGACTCATTTGATAATTTTTCTACATATTGTAATAGAGTTGTCAATTATGTTGATTTGGACCCATTTCAAAATAAAAAAAAAATTGAGAAAGAAAATGAGAATGAGAATAAGATGTTGTGTAGAAAAATATTTGATCAATGAGTTAAGTTATAGATGAACAAATAATTTTTTAATATTTAAAAATATTGTAATGGTAAAATATGACTAAATTTAATGACAATTAATTGAAAATGGTAAATCCTTCAACAGTAAGTAAACAAAATGCATAGTTAATAAAATAAACATGCATATTTAAGAAATAAGTTGTATATATACTAAAATAAAAGAAATGAGCATGAAGATTATTTTGCTTTGGACCAAAATGCACATGCTCATTTTTCTTTGCCTTTACATATACTATCTAAAGAAAAAGTGCATGCGAATTTTGCTTGAGACAAAAATGCACATGTGCATTTTATAGTTGTATTCTCCATGCTGGAGATCCAAATTTTCACTTTAATAATAGATTTTTCCTAATATTAAATCTTGGTTTAAGATCTTTATTGAAGACTCTGCATTAAAGGTACTTTTAGTAGATTTTATACTTCGATTGATGTATTTAGAAAAAAAAAATTGTTATTTATAGTTTACTAGTTTCATCTTTTATTCTATATTGATGAAAAAACTCATTTTATTCTATATACTTACAATTATAAATAATCTTTGTCATATGTCTTAGAAAAAAAAAGGTAAAATTAATACAATGTAAATAGCAGAAGAAATTTAAAATCATATATACGAGATTGAGGGAATGAAATGAGTTATTTTTATACAATACTAAAATGCAAAGTTAGTATTAGTATATATAGTAAATGAGTCATTTTTAAAAAAAATATTTATTAATTTTTTAAAGATTTTGGGTCATTTTCGACTCATATGAGCTGACTCATCACAGGTTGCAGAATAAACAGGTTGAGCTAGCCCGACCCATAAGAATAAAGATACCTAAAATTTCAAATGGCTCGGCCTACCACGAGCAGGTGGGTTACGTGAGTTGGCCCACTGAACTTGCAAACAAAATTTAATTATTAAATTTAGTTTCTAGTTTTCTTTTTTAAGTAAGATTTTTTTTATAAAAAAAATGCATGTTATAAATAATATTAAAACAACATACATGCATAATGGATCTATTTTATCAACAAGCAAATTATAAATAATATTAAAACAACATAAATACATAATATTAAAACAACATGAAAAATTGGGAGTTTCAATTTCAAATTTGGGGGGAAGTTTGAGTTTTGTTTTGGCAGTATTAAGAGTTTCACATTTGGGGGGGGGGGGGAACTGAAAAGGAAACAAAACTAGAAAAAATGTGTGTATGTTAATACTGATATAAGTGGGAAAAAATTGAATTTTTTTGTGGTGGGTAGGTGGGCTAGCTCGACCCAACTTGATATCAACCCTCCAAACCCACAGATTAGATGGGTCGAGTTACATGAGTAAGGTTGTTTCATGAAACATGTATTTTTCTAGTCGGTCAGACCCAAATTTATGGTGGGTCAAGCTGGCCCATATGGCCGATCCCATTTTGGCACTTCTAACTACCAATCTTATAGCAAGTGGTTTGATTTGCCTAATACTTGTGTATAAACTACAATTTCATAGTAAATATAAGTTTAGATTTAATTCAATATTACAAAGTTAACCTGAGAATTGTTTGTAGTTATATAAACTAAATTGGATGTCTCTCTAGATGTATCACATCTCGAATATACAAGTTCATTTTTTCAACATACTTTATAAATATATTTTCTTAAATAGACACTATGAGATCTCAAATAAACTAATTGTGTTGCATTTTTCATCCAACATAACTAGTTGTGTCTTGTTCTTATTTTTTACTTATTGATATAAAAAAAGTAAATTATTTTGAAATTTAAAATATAAATAATTTTTAAAACTAAAATTTATTTATAATTTTGAACATTTTAAATTAAAACACAATGAAAAATTCCCTCAAAGCAACCATTATATTACAAATAATAAATGATTTTATATAATTAAATCATAATAATAAATTTTTTCATATAAATATATTATAATTAAAATTCATAATATCATAATTACTTTTTCATGTATAAATTATATTATAAATGTTAGCACTTTTTTAAGATGAATGTGCCAATGGATGTTAGAAAGAAGCCTATTAAGCCTCTTATGAAGGTCGTCTCTCCTCCAAGTAAATGTTGACTCCAGGAAGCTTGCATCAACAAGATTTTAGTCATTGATAACACTCTGAAAGTCTATAGTCCCTTTGTAGAATGATTAGAAGACCTTTCCTCCCTCTCCTGGAGACATAAAATAGTATTAAAATCTCCTACAGCAGCCCAATGCTCATAAATAATCAAGGACAACTCAAAAATAGGATCCCAAAAAAAGTTATTTCCTTCGTTGGTATTGTGAACTCCTGTAAACAACTATTAACAACCGACTCTAATGTTGCTTCCAGCTCACTTGAAGATGGATGAATTGCAATTGGTGAGAAATAATATAAACTTTTCGACTAGGGGCTTTCCAGACACATCAAATCCTCTCAAATGTCCCCTTCCCTTGTGAACAAAAAGTTCATCAAATCTTGTCCTTTGAATTAACCGTACAACTTTCTCCTCCCTTGCATAAGTCTCAAGAAGCAAACAAAAAGAAATAATGTAATTTCTAACTAATATCCTCAATGAGATTAACAAAACATTTCATACTTGTACCTATGTAATTCCATAACATAAAACTCATGACACCTTTTATGAATTTGATGTTGATTAACAACCTTAGACACGACCTCCTTATCTTATATATTTATCTTGGTTGTAATTGTCCATATTATCATTATTAGGCTTATTGCCTGATTGTTTCTTTACAACAGTCACACATGTATGTAGGATAAATCTTTTGGATTAATTGAAGGACATATAAAAGATACTAAGTCATAATTAACATGACAAAGAATACTTTTGATTGAATGACCCCTCATGAGTCAAACATATATAAAAAAAAAAAGTTCAACTCACATACATGAGTCAAACATCACAATCAAAACCATAAGAGGTATCGACAAAAAATACATCTCAATAGGATATTGGCCAAGTTTTAGACTCAAGGTTCACCAAATAGCAAATTTAACTATAAACACATGCTTAAAAAAGTTTTTAGATAGATGATACTAATCTTGGTCAATTAAGGATAATTAGAAATTAATTATTGCTTAATTAAGAAACCATAAATAAAAAGGTCTATTTCTATGTCTATAAATAAAAGATAATTAATAAGATTTAATCCACTATTTATTATTTAACTTGCATTATTAATTATTACTTTGAGTCAAAACCTTTTTTACTTAAGACTGCAGTGTTTCATAATACTTATAGAGAACACTTTGTTATGTCTCCAATGTATTGGAGATACATCTCTGGATTTTTTTTTTTTGTCCATTTCCTATCTTTTCCTCTACTTTTAAAAAATTAATTAGACAGAGATGATACAAATTTTATAAAATGTAACATTTATATACTCAAAAACTTAATAATTGAAAGAAATGGACAAGATCCTAACAAATTACATGATTATTTGAACTCAATTGACTTTCTTAAATAAATAAATATATAATTAGCTATAACTAAACTAATGAATATTATATTAAATAAAAAGGTACAAAATGATATTCCCTTCGTTCCAATTATAAGATGAAATTTTAATATTTTTTATAAGAAGTATTTTGCATTAATTAATCTTTTTACTAAAATACCCTTACTATTTTTCCATGAAGAATATTTTTTCCTCTGATCATTAATAAATATGTTTTATTTTCAATACTTTTGAGGATAAATTTAAAAATTATTACAAATTTAATGCTAATATATAAGTATAATTTAATTAACACAAATTTATAATTAAGAACATAATTAATGTTTTAGATGTTTTTTATTTACTCCTGATTTATCAATTTTAATTCAATGTCTCTCTCGTTTCTATTTCATTTGACTCAAATAAAATAACTTTAACATGAACATGAAGCAAAATACAGGTGAAGTGAGAAGTGTGAGGTTCAGCCATAAAGGAAAAAGGAAGCTTGAGATGGCTGGGAATTGGGACGAGTGTATGAAGTTTGAAGAACAAATATAATATTGGGACCCTGGCCTGGTCAACTTACTATATAAGGTAAGTATTTGATTTGTGAGATTTAGAAGTAAAAAAGATAAGTAGTATCCAGTTGTAAAAAATGAAGCCTCAGGTATGTTTGAATGGTAATCCATTTACGACGCTTCATTCTGTGGCATAGAACAGAATAACAAATATAATATAAAAGGCAAAGCAGATGGTATAGGAAATTGCAATAGAGGGAAGTAGTGAGAAAATATGCCTCTGCCCGAACGCACGTACAGACATGTTGATACTTCAAGAAGTCCTACGACCATCGCTAGCGTGGAACAATTCCTTCGAGGTAATATAATTATTATATCCTTTGCCATGTTTGGTTTTGAGTTTTGATTAACATGGTTGGAGCAGGATCACCAAGCTACTCTCCCACGTCGTCTTCATCCCCTTCCTCTCCTTACTTTGAGAGGTTGAAGCAACATGACCTTGAAGATGACCATTCTCTCTATCAGAAGAAATCTGTCCTCACCAAAGTTAAGGAGAAGGCCAGGAAATTCCGCAACAGCCTCAGCAAGAGAAGAATGGATGACGACAATGTCACACCCTCTTGGGGAGTTAGCTTAGAAGATGACGAGTACCAAGCTCGTGAAACTGAAGAAGAAGATGCTGAATACCTTGGAGCTCCAAGTAAGTTATTAATAAATAAAATACATATATCTCATCTACCATCTAACACCTAACACCTAACACCTAATTAACATTATTTTCAGTGTATGAATCGGAGCTGGCTCCTGAGGGGTACAAAGAAAATGCAAGGCAACATCCAAGAGCAAATCCGGTGATCTCTGAGAAGCATGTTTTGCACAACAATGTCAAATTAGGAGTGGCCCAAGAAAGAGAAAAGTCACTCAAATGCACCTCAACATCTCAAGTACCACCACCCTCAAATGCACCTCTTTCTGTATCCGCCAAAATTCAACCCCAACTTCCATCCTCCTCACTGGATGCCAAGAGTACAAGTACAACCGATCAACCCAAACCTCTCTCTCCATCCTTATCCACTGCTAATGCAACCCAAAACACTGCGCATGCTTCACTCAAAGACTATATCACCAACAAATCTGTGTCTCAGCCTGATCATCAGGTGACATCTGAAACAACCACACCAACTTCAAGGACAACTTCTAGTAATGCAGGTGTCATCGACAAGGTGAGAGGAGCTGTAAATTCATTGCTGGGCAATGAGGAACCATCACAACAATATGGAGTCAACACTCCCACACGCACTTCCTCCCAAACTCAACAAGGTAAACCACTCTCATTTTATCCTTATGGATTTCCTAGATACATGCATTCTCTTTTGTCGCACAGAAAAACCATAATTCATCAATTGTTCCCCTTTTTGCAGTTGATCAGGAAGAGAACCGTGGGAGAATTCTGCAGGCTAATTGAAGATCCTCTAAAGATCTTCTTTATACCTCTTGTATATCACTACATGTATCTAATATATACTTTTTTCTTTTCTGTTCTTTTTTTTTTTTTTGCTATTTTGTGTTTGTATCCAATAAGTAGACTGGAAAGATAATTTCCAATGTTGTGTAAAATTCAATTATGGAATAAACTGTGTGTACCATGATTATCCAAAACAACATGTGCATGTGCATGTGCATGTGCAGCGTCGTTCGCATTAATTTCGTTACAGAAGGCGGATTCATTTTTAGATTGGTTTATCATGGCTTAATGTTATGGTCTCCGAGGAACGGAACAAAATAGGAAAACAAAGCACAATCATTTGAAGGTGTGGATAAGTATTTCTTTACCTAGCTAGTATTTAAACTGGGTTGATGATAATGAAGTTGCTTTAGTTTCTTCTTGTTTAGAAATATCTTATATAAGGCAAAAAGGCCAGAGACGGACTATCTTCAACCCCAATACTTGGACAAAGAAAAAAGCTAATTGTGCCAATCAGCTGCCCTGTTTGCTAGTCTCTTTCTAAGGCTATGGTTGGCTTTTTTGTTTTTTGGGCTGTTCCAAACTCAGTTTAAAAAATAAATTTAGTTTCGTGACATATTTAATTACCTTAGAAAATATGTTTGTTTATCAAAATGGTCAGAAAATTTAATTTTTAATATTTTAAAAAATCGAAAGTAACACCCGTAACACTATTAATATGTACTATTCTTTAAATAATTTTAACGTTCCACTATGATAAAACTTGTCATCATAATAACAAGCGTCCGTATTAATTCTTATTTACAAAACAAAATTGAATATAAAAATAATAGTAAAATAATATTGAAGTTTTTTAAAAAAAGTGAGACAAAATTAAATTTAAAACTAATAGTAACATAAAATTAAACATTTTAAAAAATAATGAATAAAAAAGACAATTAAGCCTTATTTTTATAAATTCAGTTACAAATTAAGATTTAATGTAAACACGTGGATTGACGTGTTTCATGTAATTTAGTGCAAATAACTTTCGAAAATTTATTTGTCTTTCTAATTTGAAAGATATTGATATTTATTTTTTGAGTTTAATCAATTAAATTATAAATTTTGTTCAAGTAATTTTTAATAAATTAAAATAATTTTTATTTATTTATTTAAAAATAAGTAAATATGTCTAGGATTTGATAATTTTATAAAATTATTTAAAATAAATTTTATAAATAAGCCTTTAAAATAAAATCATTTATTGTAAATATTAAATATATTTACTTATTTATAAATAAATAAATAAAACATATTTTAATTTATTAAAAAAAGAATTGAATAAAACCTACATATTTATTAAAAAAAGAAAAGTATGGTTACCACTAAAAGCGCACCATTACTCTCCCTTGCGAGGCATGTAAAGTTGCTGGGCGGTGCACTCACCGAAACGCAATAGTTTCAGCAACTTAATTTAGGCTTATAACAGTTGGGACTTGGAATTAACACACCAGCTGATGCGGTGATTCGTAACCACTCTGTTTCTTTATACTTTGTTAATGAATAATTGAATCATCTCTTTTTTTTAAGCAAAGGAAATTATATTTATATATATATAAAGTAAAGAAGTGGATGGTAAAAGGTGTACATGGACAACCCACTCTACAAGGGTCAAGGTTACACCAACTTTATTTATAAAAGTATTTATATATAAATGCAGTATAGCTCTGTTCAAACGCTGAATTGAATCATCTTTAACAGTTTAAATGCCACACTGAAGGTATACTCGATCAAAGGTGACAGAGACTCACCGAAGGACTATTACACAGCAGGATCGGGGTCCTATAAAATTAAGTTGCCACTTCAAGGTTCTGATGCAAAAAGCTACAAGTCAGTGCCGTTTTGTAACCTCAAAGAAAGTTGCCTAGAATTAAAGAAAACCGAAAATCAAGGACCAAAACTTTGATAGTGAGAATAATAGGTAAAACATTTTAACCTAAGTCTAAAGAAATAATGGGATGATTTATACTATATCAGAGAAGACTTTTTTAAGTGGCAGATTCTCCAAGCTTTTTTTTTCCTGTAAGCAGAAAGGAGTTCCTTAAGCTTCTCAATTCAAGGGTAACAAACATCATGATAACCTGTATAGGCCAAGTATATGTAATTCAGTATTTGAAAGACATTAATTATTTTTATAAAATGTTATAACTTTTTTTCAAGGTAAGAAATTTATATGTAAGAAAAAAAAAGAGTTAATTATTATAAGTGTATAGGAATGAATTATTAATATAGGATGAACAATTTAAGGATAAATTTGTTTTATATATATAGTTTATATCTAATTATTCATGTGTACATACGTATCGGAATTGAAGATAAATGTAAAAGAAAGAAATTAAAGATGTATATAGAGGAAAATGTTATCTTGGTTTAGCTTAGTAGGGGAAGCAGTTACTCGATGGGAACGTTTAGATGTATGAATGGCTGTAAATGAAATGAAATGTGTGATATTTCTATATATGGATGTTGGGGGAAGAAAGTAGGTATGAGTGAAAGAGTAGAGAGACGCGTTCATCCTTAATTCGCGGGAGAAAACTAAAAAACGAAAGTTTGAATGAGGGAATGAAGGGAAACGCGGTCCTACAAAAGCTATAAGCCACCGAAACGTACTGCAACTGCATAAAATAAAAACATATATATGGGAATGGGACAACTCTAATATATATAGTCTTTATATGCCCAACAACGTTAACATATGGAAGACAAAGGGAAGAGAGGGCCTACGAGGTTACAGAAGCATGCCCCAGCCTCTCTGGACATTCATAATCGTCCCAGCTCTAACCCTTTTGGAGAGGCTTCAAAATCAAAGGCAATACCGTTGTTGTCTCCACTCACTGTTTCTCCCTCTAACCCTAACCCTAACCCTAACCCTAACCCTAACCCTATTCAAGTAGTGGAAAATGACAATAATGGTATGAATGAGGGTAGTAGTGCATGTGTATCAATATCATCCTCCAATGCAGCATGGGAACATCCAGCCATGGCTTCATTTCCTGACCCATCATCTTTGTGTACTTTCTTCCGAAACCAATGCGTTTTTGTCAACCATGCCCGCTGAATTATTCACCTTTCTAACTACTTCTCGCTTCGAACTTCAATTTCAGATCCATTCTTTCAATTCAAATGTTAATCATACCATTTCATTTACTTCCAAATGCAGCTATAGTGTTCAAATTGGTACCAAGTGTTTTTCTTATACCGATATATGCTATCCATTTAATTCTACAAATAATGTTTTCAAATGCAGCTACATTCTATTAGTTCAGGACTTCAAAAGGCATGCATTCTGTGCCACGCTTGAGCATGCATGTTCTTAATTTGTTAGGAAAAAAAAAACTTAGTCACTTAATTTGCAAATTGCCAGTACGAAATTGTTTAATACATTCTTTAGTTTACTAATCAGTTTGTCTAAATGACTCACATCATCTTTATTTTATTTATTTAATTTTTTACTTTATTTTAATTTTTACAATATTTTTTAAAAATAAATATAAAAATGGATATGTCATCATTTTAATATAAAAATATTTAAAATATTTTAAACCTAATAAGTAAAAAAATATACAAAAATAGTAGTGAATTTTATATCGAAGAAAAATAATAGAATGTGACATTCTTAATAGAATATTATTTAGTTAATTTTTTCACTAAAAATACATAATATTAATTTATTAATATAATTCAATTTCTTTAAACAGTGGGTTTATTATAAAATATATTTTTAAATATATCTGTAACAATATAATTTCAAAAATATTTTTATATTAATTATAAACTATTTTTTAAATAAAATAAAATTTATAACCTAATTTTAAAAATTTTGAAAATCATAAATCCAATTACAAAATATGTAGAACTATTTAGGTTTTAAAAAAATGCATGTATTTTATTTTTTAAAAATGGTAGAATGTGATATACTTATATAATGTTATTACTTAATTAATTTTATTGTATTAAAAATATATTATATAAATTTATTTGTGTAATTTTAGTTCTTTAAACATTGAATTTATTATAAATTTATAAATTTTTAAAATTTAAATTCAATTTTTTATTAGATATAATATATTTTTAATACTTTTTTAAAAATAATGTAATACTAATTTGCAAAAACACAAATTTCAATTACAATATGGTATCAAAGTTATATTGCATACATGTAGTAAAATTTTGTAATTCAATTTTATGTTTTCTAAAATTAATAGTTCTTTTGTTTTGAAAATCTTTTAAAAGTTTAAATTAAAGAGAGTATTTGAAGTTAAATTTTTTAAAATAATATTTTCTAATAAATTCACTGGAAAAATAAACTCTATCTAATTATTTTAATAAAATAAAAATTAATTAAATAATATTATACTCTTCTCTGGACTCATGTATAACTTTTATTTTTAAAAGTTCAAATTTTTTAATTACATTGATTTTCAAAATCGTTGAAATTAGATTATGAATTTATTTTTTTAATTTTAGGTTATAATTAATATAAAAATATTTTAAAATTAAATTTTTAAAAATCAATTAAAAAATCATAATTTTATTAAAACAAAAAATTATTTTTATTACATAAAAAAATTATATAAAATTTATTATGATTTATTTTATATGTGTAAGCTTGTTAGGTTTTAAATATTTTTATATTTAAAACAATAAATATATCTATTATAATTTTTGTAAAATATTAAAAAATATTTTAAAATATTTAAAATTATAGTAAGAAATCAGGTCAATATAAAGAAAACATTAAAATATTGAAAATTATAGTAAGAAATAACGTTAATATGAAGAAAACATGTGAAAAATTTTATTATAAACACGTGATGTATATTTCATGATGATTTAATTTTTGAAATAAATAATACGAGAAACATATGTACATTAAAATGGTATCATATATATATTAATTATAAAATTAAAAATAAGATATTTTTTATAATTTTATTGGTAAATTAAGATGAATATTTTAACCCATTATTTTACTTTAGACAAACCGTTTTTTTAATTACAATCATGATTCTTTTACAATCATGGTTAAAATAAGATATTTTAACACATTAATTTAACTCCTATAACTTCCACAAGGTAACATTATTTTAGTTGTGAAATGATTTTTTAGTAAATTGTAAGGTAAATTTAATCATATTTATCCCTGCAATAGCAACATGGTATAACATGTTTGACAGATAATTTTATTCGTTATATGTCATGGATTCAATATTCCTATGTACAAAGATTTGTTTTTTAAAAAAAGTCAATGCCTTAAATGAATCTTAGTATTTTAACTCAAAGATATCTTCGAAACTAAAAAATACTTATACAAGTAATTAATTATGTCTAATAATTAATACTCATAATACTATTAATCATTTTATCTATTTTAGTTATTTATTAAATAATTAATTATTAATTATATTTATACATGAAAGTATTTTTATTTTTTCAAAGAAAAGATAATTCTAATTTAAACAAATCATTGTTATTAATGAAATATGATGAGTGAGCAATATAGGTGTATAAACACACACATGAATTTATTTCAGCAAGACATCCAACATGAATTGGATTTTTAAATATATCATTCAAATTCAATTAAATTGAGTTAATTTTAAGAGTTTAATTAGTATACACTGTCAGTGTAAAAAATTTTTACACTGACAGTCAATCATGACTTTTTCATTTATGAGACTTTTAAAGTAGTAACTAATAAAGTCAATAAATTTATCATGAATGAAGGGTCATGATTAACTGTCAGTGTAAAAATTTTTACAATGATTATGTATATCAATTAAACTCTAATTTTAATTAAATATAATTAAATTGAATTTTTTAAACATCATTTAAAACTAATTTTAGTATTGATTTACAACTAAAATCTAAAATATATTTTAAATATGATTTTTTTAGCAAACTTCAATTCACATATTCAACCCAACATTGGTCATAATATATTTGACATTCAACTTAGCTTCATCACATTAAATTTTGTTTGAATCGATGATAGAGAATTGAATAATATAAAAAATATCATAATTTGTTTGGGTACTTTATATATAGTAAAATAACATATATATTTCATTCTATTATTTTATCCTTATTTTAGAGTTATGTTTCTCTTATCATAACTAAAATTAATATTAAAAATTAGTCTTAGTTATATTTACGCACACAACTTATGTTATTTCTTCTAAAAAGACTAATTACATATCAATGATAATTAAATATTTAATTGAAAATAAAGTTAAGACTTGTAATGTTATTATAACAACGACTATCCATAAAGATAAGAAAGACATGATAAAAAATTAAGTTAATTAGGAATTCATCTACAAAAATGTGGCATCTCGCATATAGGAATGAGATATGGTCTAATATACTCTGTCTTTCAATACATATCTCATATCATAGTGACAAACTCTAATAATTTTCTCAACTCTTTTGATGCACCTCTTATATATACATATATATATATATATATATATATATATATATATATATATATATATATAAAAGAATACTTTTGTGGCATAAATTTAATTATTCTACAAGTAAAATGTGTGAAAGAACTAATGAAAATAATACAAACGGTGCTGACAGTTATTAAAAATAAAAATAAATTAAATAGTAACTTAATTACATATTTAGTATATTAATGAGTATGATATTTTATCCATCCATAATATTTTAAGTTGTAATATTAGTAAACGAAACATAATGTTTTCATTTTCAAAATTTTCATATCTCTAAAAATATAAATAAAACTTGAAATAATTTTTCATTAATTCTATATAAAAATCAACCTATGTATCACAGTGGTTTCTATTTGGAGTAGCATTTTTAACCAATTGATGAAGTGGGTTGACCAAATCATTTTCCAAGTAAAACAACAGTATTCTGCACAAAAACTCCAATTGTCGGGCCCCATCAACCCACTTTTCCACCTCCTAAATCGTACCTTGTTCTGAAATTCTAAACTGTCGTGGGAATTTCAATTTTAGTGTGGACTCTCTCACCTATGGAATGATACTCCCCAAAATTGGTTACTCACCCACCACCAATAAATCATGCTATGTTGCTATTGAACCAATCGTCCTCTGTCGCACTTCCCGACACTCCAAATATTTACCCATCACTGAAAACCATTTCGAAAGGCCTCTTTCTTCCACCCAAAGTCTGAAATTTCGTATTTGACCTTTAGAATTTTGACCCACAAAGCATGGACAATATTTAAAATTAAATATAGTAAGTTTTTTGAGTCAACTCCACTCAGAAGCCAAGGAGATATTCGGTCGCATGCGACACCTTTTTTATACAAAGAAAACCGCTAAATTCACTAGAATCGGTCGTTTTTCCAGAAGAGCATATACAATGTTGTAGAAAACTTATTTTAAATCTTAATACACCAATGTTAGATTTTCCTTTCTTTTACCGCCTGAAGTTCAGATGTCAACATCCTGAATGAAGACTCCTGCAAGAAAACATCATCGCCCAGTTTTTAGTGTGCACAATCTAAGCTAAAGTCCCAACAAACCTTAATAAACTACCCTTACCATCATCATACAAGGATTCTTAAATTAACCAAAATGTCCAAGTATATAGAACTAAAGTAACTACTTGACAAATGGTGGGCTTAAGGAAATGCCCGAGTCTCTAACCATCAGTTAAAGGCCCAAAAATTGCTCGTTCTCTATGTACAAGGGGCCAACATCAAAACAACAGTCTCGAAATGGTAAAATGATTTTTCTCTTCCTCAATCTTTCACTTAATTTATAATCAAAGAAAGGTCGTGAAACACTCGATAACTCATCCGAATCATGCCTCAGCAAAGCGCCAGTCCCAACAAAATCAGAACTCAAACTCTCCTGTCGCCTGCAGAGATATATAACATCATCCATCATGACAATATAATAAACTGAATTGAAAAAGCAAATTATCATTATTAGTTATCCTTCGAAAATAACAAACCTTATTGAAGAGAATGTCCTTATTATTTATGTGCATGATGCCATCCTTTAATGTGCATTTCC
The DNA here is from genome assembly GCA_037954015.1 of Psophocarpus tetragonolobus. Taxonomy (NCBI): domain Eukaryota; kingdom Viridiplantae; phylum Streptophyta; class Magnoliopsida; order Fabales; family Fabaceae; genus Psophocarpus; species Psophocarpus tetragonolobus. The sequence continues at coordinate 93,621,152 of CM075690.1, forward strand.
ACCTGCTTTTGGTACGTGTCACCTAAATTTGTTGCAAGACAAACCCATTAGAGCCACGATAACCCTGAACCATACTTACATTACTATAGCACTTGACATCTACTTCACAGAAAGTGTAGGGAGGTTGTTACCTTATCAAACTGGGCCAAAACAAGATGATGCGTATTTTGGTCATCTCCTTGTTCCATGTCATCCAAATCATCATCATCTTCTTCATTTAATGGAGGTTCATCATCATCATCGTAATCATTTCCCACTTCATTCTGAGCCACGAGAGCAGGGGTGCTTGCTGGCACTTCTAATTAATTAATAAAGGAAAAAAGAGTCAGCAGCCATGACGGATAAAATACTACACAATAAGCCACAAAAATCTTCAAAATATAATTAAAACATTCACATTCTCAATTACCCGGAGGAGCTGGTGTATTAGAAATGTTGTAGTCTTCACTGAACACTTCTGGATAATTGTATATCTGCCACAGGATGAAACAAACCCAGTAAGATGATGGAACATAAGACATGGCAGAGGACGTTCAAATGAAGCATCATGCATTAAAACACTAAAAAATTAGCAACAGCATTGTTAAGTTGAATTCACAGTTCAACTTTCTTCTCCTTTTGGCTAAATATTAGCCCATCCAATCAATTGGATAGCAACGCAATTCTCATTGTTAAATAAGCAACTAATTTAGGTTCCAAATTATATAGATGTTAGTATATGTATATTACATTATCCATCTTGAATTCAAAACGCAACCACTTAACCGAATTTGAAAACTTTTTTCAATCGCTTAAATTCTTTATTGAGTTGTATAGTTCCTCAGAATTACAGTTATACCCATTCTGTTTTATCAATATGCCAGGCTAGATGGAGCTCACATTACACAAAACTAAACGGGAGACTTAAAACTATGATTTTTCTCACTACTCAACTTACAAAAACTTGACATTGGAACTCAAATTATGGATAAGAACTCATTAAAGTGGCTATTGAAACCTTTAACTTCGAATGTGGTTATTAAATGCAAAATTTGAAAGCCAATGTGTCCATCTACCAAAAACTAAAAGGGGTAGTATGCATTCTTCTAAAAATTATAAGGGACTGGAAGACCATCGTCGAAGAATAAGGAAATTAGAATAAGTAAACAAAGTAAATGCCTCTATGGGTGTAGAGAGAGAGAGAGAGAGAGAGAGCAAATTGTTTTGATACAAAAGATCATGAGTGCAGGAAGGAGAGGAGAGATATCACTACTCACATTTGGAGTAGAAAGCACATCATCATCGTACGGAATTGGTCCATCAAGTTGAGGAATCCTAGAAGTTGACTTCTCCAAATCTGCGGGCATGTTTCCTTTGGAAATAGTCTGGTGTGAATTAATGGAGACGTCCGCTCCATTTACCTGAAAGATTGATCTCCAAGAGTTCAGTAACTGAACAAATTTTTCCTTTAGCCAAACCAAGCAAGTCAATGAATTAACAGACAGAAATGCATGTGGCCATTTGCGGTGTAAAAAAACAAACAAAACATTGTAAATGTATTTTCCATAGAAGAGTAGGATGAGAATGAAGCTAACAATTTAAACTTCTCAATAAAACTATCTGAGCAAAATGTACATACTGCAAGTCATTGTGGCAGCAAATGCTGATTAATTTCCTATCAAGACTTAAGAGAACAGTACATAAATTCTGAAATTTGACTATTTTAGTGGACAACTTATATCAGATATATAAAGTAGGTACTAGAATATGGTTCACATATTGTCAAGCAGCTACCAGATGGACCTGTAGTAACTAAATTCACTTGGCCAGTCAGCCTAGAATATCAGTACAATTACATGGAAATCAGAACCTACATTATTGAAGAGCTGAATAATTGGTATCACAAAAAAATTCCAAGAAAAAGACTATTACTCAGGCAAATTCTTTTTACAAGCAAAAGTAATACAACATGCAAGAATATCTGCGGATGTTCATAGATCAGGTTCGATTTTAAATAAAATAATGATTGAATCAATTTTAATCAGATTGAATAAAATCAAATTTGTTAAAAAAACAGTGATCCAATCTGATCCAATTAAGAAAGGATCGGATCCACGCATTACAAATAAAAACTTTTGATCTATTGGTTTTTTATAAAATATAGGAAACATAATATTAAATATAAAAATTTGTAAATAAAGCATTCAACATGCACTGGTTTTCAAAATAATAAATGAAAGTACAATACCCATGCATTCCCTTTTCAACTTACTTTCCAGTTGAAAATAATATATTAAATGAAACTAAATATTAGAAATTTACATTTAAAAGTGAAATTGTTAAATTAAAATAAAATCATAACTTAATCTAGGTGCAATGCTAGCACTTGCACCCTTACATCCAATTAACTATATTAGTCAGATTTGATCAGATTACATTTGGATTGGTTTACCCGTCTAATTGGATATGGATTGGTTCGGATGTTTTGGATTTATCAGAACGATGTAGGTCCATGAACACACCCTTGAATATCTATTAGAAATCAGCTTAATTCAATGTGTTGGATAATGAAAAATCATTTATAACTACAATTTAAGACCCAAGCAAAGAGGAAGGATACTTTCTAGATTGATCTTACTCTAGTACTCGTACTGTACAATAGTCCAATGTACACAAGAAAGAGATACAAGCACAAAATACTTGGAGGAAAAGTGGAAGACAATAACCAATAATGAGAAAAGAATGCTTAAAAATAATCAAAGCAGGAGAAACATTTAGCATCAATGTGGAAAATGGATCTTTCAGTAGAATTAAAATGAGCAAAAAAAGGCAGTCCTAAGGATCTGACCTACTATTAAAAAATATCCTGCTGACGCCAAAAATTGAAAGTGACACTTTTTCTTTCATTTTGGGGTAAAACTCTGGGAAGTGAGCCTTAATAGTTTTGACATTGTTGAATCATTATTCATTTGTGTTCAGGACTTCAGGGTAAACTGCCAAGATACAGCAGTGTGCTTGAAACAACTTTAGAGATTTCTGCATTATCTACATTTTTTTCAAAATTAGCAGTCCAATGTCAGTAGCTATGGCAAGGTTTGCCTCCTCCATCAGTCATTCCTCATGCCCCCATCTTCTCCCAAGCAACCCCCATTCAAGAAAATAAGAGGAAAGCAAACTAAATCCGAACCCGTGTTATCAATGGCAGAAGACGGAACATAGCAAAAGGTCAAAATTCTGTCATGGCAAACATTCCTTCACAAATTCTATATACCGGTTGGCAAAAAACTCACTATGCCATGACACTATTGTGCCGCCATAGTGGTTATTTAACAACACTGATCTGAACAGCACCAATACACTTTCTAGGGATGGCAAGATGTGCATTTACCATCCACCATGTCTCATCTTGTCTCACCCCAACACCCAAAAAGGGACATGAAAGGGAAGTGCCAAAATACAAATTAAGTTATAAAACTAGGATACCCTCGCAGGCCTCGCTCCCATTCAGCAAAAAATCAGAATCATTTACAATGGAAGCAACAATAATAAAGACAAAAAATTAGACTCCTAATATCATTACAGCACTACTTATGAATGATACGCAAACATCCTGCTGATATACATACATACATACATATATATATATATATGATTCTGACCAATATGTGGAAAAAAAAACCTCAATTTCAAAAACTCCATATGCCACATCCCCAGCTCCATCTTGCTGAGGTATATATCCACCAGCATTATGTTGAGAAGTCAAATCATTGCGTTTTCGCTTTCCTGATGACATCGTGAAGAATTCCTGGATTTTTTTAAGAGCATCAGTAACATCTAACCGTGATAGATTTAAGTTTAGGTTTGACATTCTAGACAAAATACCTATATAGTGTTTTGCAACAACAGTAACAATATCTGCTGGCTTTATAAAATAACTCTACCATGACGAGGTCTCTTCAAATTTTGACAACAGAGAAAGCATTCTTCTATCAAACCTAACTGACTTGCTTACCTGTGTCAGAGGTTGATTAGAAATTCCTCTGTCTGCCTCATCCCGTGCTTCCACATAAGCTACAGTAACACACACCATCATTACTGCAAAGCCATTTGATTAAACACTTTATCCTGCATTTTTATGAGACTCACCAACATTGACATCAAGTGAAGGCCTCTGGTTCATCCAAGGAGAAGGAGGTTGCTGTAGAAGTTTATAAAGACAACATCAATGAACACATTAAAAAAAGTTACATGCAAATAATTTGAACAAAATAGTTTAGCTGCTGTAGAATAGCTACAGATTAAATCAAACTGAACAAACTGATAATGGCATTGGAGAAACTTAAACAAAGTTATTAATAGCACACTAGCAGTACAGAACAATCATGGGCCACTACCAAATTTGAATTCAAAATAGTACATGTTCAAATTATGGCCCCAATTGCATCCAAAAAGCAGCATTGTTTTGAAAACCATTTTTTGCATTTTTGCTCTCAAGTCTCAACAGCATCATTATGGATGCTTACCAAGGGGCAACGACATCCCCCCTTTTAGAATTTAAGAAATTCTATTTGGATATAGTTCCCCACGTAGTAGTCAATTGTTTGGTGAGCAATAGTGCCACCATAGCAATGAATGTTACATTGCACGGCACCCACCTACCATTTCTGCGTTGCCTGTTGGATAGTAGCTAAACTAGCTATGAGTAACCGTTGCAACAACAGTGCAACAGTTTGTAATGGTGCGAGTTGAGGCTGATTTCAGGTGAAATCATAACCATCTCTGCCAGTATTCTCTTCTGGTGGAATGGTATCTTTTGGTGCTATTTTAGTGACAATATTGGGATTTCACCTTATTTTCATTTAATCAGACCAGAAATTCCCTTCCCACCTTAACTTGTTTGTCCCATACATAGTGAGTGTTGAGATCATCCTACATTGACTAGAGATACATACAGTCCTTACATTACAAACCACTTTTGAAGGATTGAATTAGGTCCGTACTCAAATTTTTAAGATGGAATCATAACTTATCCTCAATTCGTTATTAGGATTTAGGACTAAGACCACTCTGTCTACACTTTAAAGGTCTATTACTAGGCATGAGGAGTGTTATCAAGCCAACTGCATTTGTCCAAACTCCAAATCTCCAGTTTTGCCACTCTGGCAAGCGTAGTCTTTTTTAATATTATAAGATTTGGGTAGCTCTTACCTTGCAAGTCAAGGGGTTCTTGTCGGATTGAGCTAGGCTCTAAGCCCAAATTCGAGTGAGGTACCCTAACCCTTCTCTCCCCAACGAGACCCACCTTTCTTTAGCAAGATTTTCGACAACACAAAGCATTTTCCAGCCATTTACCTGCAAGCTCGTAACCGTTCTAGCCAACTCCTGAATCATATAACATTGCTCTTTTTATCCTTTGTTCTTTCACCTCTCTCAAGGTTTGTAATAGGTCTTTTATTCACTGTTCTGTGCTCTCTTTTTATTATAAGCTCTACCCTTTAAATTTCATTTATTCTAATTGGGTATTGTATTCTTATTGACCAATGATACTGACTTTACCCATAATGACTCATGGATATGTCTTTAATTTTAGGTGTCATTTTTTTTTTAAAAAAAATAAATTCAACATGTCTGTTTGTAGTATAACAAATGTGTATCTCAACTTCAAAAATAGCAGCTATCCCATTGCCTGTTGTCCTCTTTCAAGGCCAGCTGCTCCACACTGCCATTTGGGATTGACTACTATGATTTCCCACACTTCTATTGTGCAACACATGTACTGCTCAAGTAACGCCCACCTATCTCTGGTGGTATTTCTGCTTTCTGGTGACACTCACCCTCCATTCGTTTCTTTACTCTGAACTTCAAATAACCTATAATCTGAACTATGAACCCTCAACCTATGTTCTTTTCTCTGTGCAAACCTACCCTCATTTTTATTATGACTTGTATTTGAAATATGATGTCTTCTAAACTTTTAGTTCCTAGACTTTAATTGTTATTTACTTGAGTTTTGTTTACAACCTATGATTTTTTATTGCTAATCATGAACATGTCATAAATCCTGAATACATATAGAAAAGGGATCCACTTACTCTTAAACATTAGAATTTAGATTTCAAGAAAATAAGGTGATGTTTGGTTTGAGAAAATGTTTTCTGTTTTCATTTTCTGAAAATTGTTTTCATTTTCAAGTTTTCAACAAATTGTTTTCAATTGATATTTTCTATTTTCAAAAAATAATATTGTTAAATTTAATCAATTTTAACAAAAAATATTATAAATTATTAATATATATAGTTTAAAATATATTTATATATTATTTTTTTGTATAATTACAATATTGTTATTAAGTTTTCACACAGTGTTAAACTTTTGAAAACACTGAAAACAATCTTTTCTTCTTTTTTCTGTTTTCAGCTATCTTTTAAAAATGTTTCCAGAGAAAATGTTTTCAAAATCGTAACCAAATATATTTTTCACTACTGCTTTCCGTTGTTTCTGAGAATGAAAACAGAAAACGTCAAAAACAAACGTCACCTAAATGATAGAGATCAATTGTAAGTTTCTTACATTTACTCTTGGAGTGAGTGAATATCTTTTATATATATATATATATATATATATATATGATTCAATTTGAATATTTACAATAGCAGCAATGAGCTATACTACTATATTTTGTTAGGGTTGAACACTTTGGGCTGCTATTTGAGATTGATAACTACCAAAACAAATGAAAATATGTAATTTGACGTGGTAAATTGAAAAAGACTTCAATATATCATGAGGTCAGTTAGAAAAATGAGGCTTACCATATAAGGAGCAGGTCTTCCTCCTTTTCCATCAGAATTTCCTGCCGTCTCATTTCCAGAAGAGGGGTAGTCACTTGGTCCAGTTGGAATGTTATACGATGAGTTATCCCCAGTTCCGGGTAAAGGGGTTTGAATAGGAGTTTGCAATGGCGTCTGCAAATTGAAAAACCCATGTAAAAAAATAGAATAAGTTGAACTGACTAAAGAAAATTAAAAGGAGGCATAAGTTGTCGAAGATAGTATAGCTATGGCGTTGGAGAAAACTCACGGGGGGGAAAAGTATTTCAGCTGTAGGAGTCTCATACTCCTCGGTCCCCTCATATGGCACGTTAAGATCATGAACCGGAGTAATTGGACCACCGGGAGTTGGCTTAGCGGCAGTGGACCTTTCGATGGGACCGAGCACTGCACCAGCTTGCATCATCTTCGATTCCCACATCTAATCAAATAGCCAAGAAAAGAAAAAGGGGATAAAAAGCTAAATAAAGAAGCATACAAAAGAATCGATGGGATCGAAACCCTAAATGAATAGAGAGGCAGAGAAGGTGATTTACAGCTTGAAGCTCCTTGAGAACTTCCTCCCCAGGACCACCGTTGTTGACGAACTCGTCACGGACCTTGACCATGACATCCTCGATTACATCGATGTAGACCTGGCTGGTGGTGGAAGCCGCCATCGTGAGTGAGTGTCTCCGAGTTCAGTGGTATAGACGGAGAGGAATCATGGGCTAGGGTTTGGGAAGCGGGTCAGTACACGAGTGAGACCAGAATGAGAATAAAGAGAGGAATATAAATAGGTTTGCATCCCATTTTAAACACCGCCCCACCCCCACGTGTCTTTTTCCTCATATTTCCACTCCTCCAATCCCTCCGTCAACAATTTCCATAATTTATCACATTCTTCACTTATCAAAACTGAAAATGGATTCAACTATTTTTTATTTTTAATATATTATTTTATAAAATATTTAATTTACTAATTTATATTAGTTTACAAATTCTCATATCTTAATTTATTATAATTTTATATTATAATTTTTTTTTTATTATTTTAAATATAAATTTGTTATAGTTAATAAATATTTTTTATTAATTATTAAAATTTAAAATTAACTACTATGATATATTTTATTTATATTTTTATATTTACTTAAAAATAATATATTTTATAACTATTTTATAAAAGTATAATATTATATTTACTTTATATCATTTTATTTATTATTTCATAGTTATTATTATTATTTTATTAATATTGGTTCAAGTTTAACTATTTTATTAAAACTTGAACAAGTATTTTTACTAGTTTAATAATGGATCCAATTTTTAAAACTTTGTTGTTATAAACCAACAAGTACAATTGAATATTGATACAAAGTGTTTAAGGAGTATAGTAGGAAAATAGAAAATTGTAATTGCTCCCAACTACATGACAATATATTTATTCAAGTATTTTAAATAAATTAAACTTATGAAAATTCGAGGGTTGCTTAAAAATTAATTTTGTTTAAAAAATTTATTATATTTGATTAGTTTATTTTATAAATTAATTTAAGAATTTATTTTTTTTTATAGATTAGAATGATTATCAAATTTGAAGCTTATTCTTTCTATATATATTTAATAAATAATAAAATCCATTAGTAATCTTGTTATTGTAAAGAAAGAGATGGGTATTTTCTAACAGCCAATTTGGAAACACACAGAGATTTGGCATGGAAGTAAATTTTATGATTTGGGAGTCTACCATTTAAGGTTTTTATTCCAATAAAGTCTTTATTTCACTTTAGAAAATGAAAAGTCAACTACGAAAAGTGAAAATGTATGTGTTCAAATCAAAAGAAATATTGTTAGCATGATTCGGTTAGCTCTTGCTCTCAATTCTCAAAATCAAGTGCAACGTGTTAAACGAGGTAACGTTGAAAGCCTTGTTTGATAAGAATAACATTTATGCATCTAAGTCACTAACTAATCGTTTATGTTTGAAAATAAAGTTATATCAACTCAAAATAGAGATAGGAGAAAATTTCAATGACCACATCAACATTTTTAATCACTTAGTATGTCAATTGTTGAATGTAGATGAAAAAAGCATTTGATGAGGAGTAGGGAATATTATTGTTAGATTTACAACCGAACTACTACAAACATTTTGGTTCAAATATTACTTGGAGGAAGGACAACATAGTTGGATGATGTTACTTGCAGCTTTAAGAAAAAAAAATATGAAAGAATGATAAAAGATGAAAATATTATTAATAAAGCTGATGTATTAGTTGTTTAACGATATAAGTGGGGAAGAAGTTATTGATATAGACAATATGAGCAAAATGGAATATCACTATCACAACAAAATATGAATAATGTGGAATGTTATTAATGCAAATAAAAAAGTCACATGCAATTAAGGTGGTAAGAGATGAGAGAAGATTTGAAAAAATTGAGATCCATCATCACTACAAGGAAAATGACATCTACCTATACATATTTTTACCTACGGACTTGATTAAGTGTAGTAAAACTCCAATAATCTTATTCGTACGCATCTTCAGTGTAGGTAAACTTTTTATAATATTATGAAAATAAAAAAATTTATACCCACAAATATTTTGTGTATGTAAAAGTATGAAAAATTTTATCTACCCATATGTGATGTAGGTAGTAAAGTGTTTTGAGATTTCTACTTACAAATATGTAGTGTAGGTAAAGTGTTTTGAGATTTCTACCTACTGAGATGTGTAATGTACTTAAAACTGTCATAAATCTCTATTTGTAGGCACTTGATTTTACTTATTTAAAGAATAATCCTTTAAAAAATAATTTTATTGAATATATTGCACTCATAAAAATATATAATAAAAATTATTTAATTATAAGAAATAAAATATTATTTTTCATATGCAGTTTTGCCAAATAAATTTAAACTTTTTTATATACTTACATATCTTCCATGTAAATAGTTAATGGAGGACACTATAATAAATAATTTTGTTAAATATATTTTAATTTATAAATATTTATTCACATTTGATAATCAACCTCATAATTTTTTTTGATAAATTAATTTTTTAAATACTTTTACTAAAAAAGTATAATTACTTTCAGTGACAAGATTTATGTATAATTATTTAATATCATAAAAGTTTAATACTTATACACTGTTTGTGTAAAAGAGTTTTACATTGACGTTTCATCACAACCCTTCATTTACATGACTTTTAAAGTATTAATTGATAAAATCAATAATTTATTCTATATAAAGGGTTGTAATTAACTGTCAGTGTAAAAATTTTTACACTATATAAGTGTTTTTCTCATATTTATTATAATTATAAATGAATGTTTTATAAATGAAAAAGTCATTCTACTTTACCTTCTCAAAACTCAAAAGTGTTACGGTAACTTTTCATCTTGTTTTTCTTTATATGAAAAAAGGTAATTGCTTTTAATACCTCCCTATCTTTTATTCGCACCTCTAGGCTTCATAATTTTTTTCAAAACCCAAAAATACCCTCCCATTTTCTTACTCTACTTGGCTAATGAAGCACATGACAACAGTTGCGTGCGCCACCATCCCATCTCTCCAATTGCTACTTTGACCACCTCTTCGCTCACCGCTTCAAGCACCTTTCCGGTCACCTCTTCGAGTACCTCTCAGCAAGTATATTTCAGACAACATGATCCAGAAGGCAAATTGGATCCAGCAAGTATGTTCCGGACAACATGATCAGGAAGGAAAATGAGATGCAACAAGTATGTTCCGGACAACATGATCTGGAAGGAAAAATGGGATTCAGCTAGTATGTTCCAGACCACATAATCCGAAAGACAAATGAGATTCAGCAAATATGTTCTGGACAACATGATCCAGAATGTACATAATACATTTCGGATCAATTAATCCAAAAGTGGATCAAATGTGTATTATTATTGTGAGTTCTGGATCAACTGATCAGAAACACTGTAACACTCGTGAATCGACGTTAGTATGAATAGAAAATGTAAACAAACCCTAAATCATAAATTTTATAGCATAAAATTTAAATCAAGAAAATCAAACCTGAATAAAATTGTGTTTTCCTTTTCAAATAGCGCTTAAATCAACAAATAATACGCTAAAGACTTATACGAATGATTAGAAATTTACAATAGGGCAGAATGTGACAAAGCACAACAAGACAAGACAATGAAAAAATAAATTCAAAAATTTAAAATCAAATAAGGATAAATGTATATTAAGAATTTGCAATAAAATATAAACTTTGGGGGTGATTTGAAATTTGTGATAGATAAATGATGTATTTTTCAATATGTGGCACTACGAACTCCTTAAACAAAAATATTTCTTAACCAATATTTTCTTTTACAGACTATGGAATTTAAGAGGAAGTTTGAAACTTTTAAAATTTGGTGCCCCTGCCTAACTAGATAACAACATGATAATTTCAATGATTAAATCCTTATCTATGTAACTCCCAATAATAATTGAATTGACTCATTATATTTTATCTCCAATCCTTCATTATGTTTTATTTTGCCATAAAATTTATGTTGTTGGAGGCAACTAAACTCTATAACTTGTTTTACTTTTACATCACTTGCTTTGTGATAATATCTTATGCACTGCTGATTTTTTTTGTATTACCAAAGGGAGATGCTACAATTTAAAGTTTTGAGAAGAATACAAGAGTACATAAAAGTCAAACAGCTAAAGATAAACAATGCAACACTCGTTGTTGCTTGTGTTTAGCACGGCATTAATTGATAATATGATTGGGAAATTATATAAACTGAAAATTATTTTATTAATAATTAAGCATGTCTTATATTGTCTTTGGTGGTACAAGCCCTCCTAAACAAGCAGAAGAATTGAGATCCTCAGTTTATGGTCATTGATCACCCACTTATTTGCAAACTACTTTGTATTTGATATATTAATTATAATATGAGATATTGTTTTTTCCAAAATGTTGTTAAATAAATTCTCCAAATTTAGATATATGGTTGTTTTTACTAATTGACTTATGAAATTCAAGTAATATATAAATTTTTTATGGTTTCTTCTATTTTATGTTTCAAGTATAAATTATTTTTACAGATGATTTGTTCAATAATGTTTCCTTCAATTATATGACTTTTCATAAAATTTGATTAATAATGATAAATTAAAATAGATTTAATTTAAGAATTAGTTGAGATTATAATTAAAAAATTTGTTTATATATTATATGACTTTTATCTACAATTGTAGGATGTAGGTAGATGTTCATCACTTATACTTATAGTTAGAAGTTGTAGGTAAAAGTTAATAACTTCTCCCTATAGTGGGAGATTCTGGGTATAAATTAATGATTTTTACCTACATGCATTTCAAATTAGAGTTATCTCTTGTAGTGATAGTCAAATATATTTATAGGTAAAATATAACTATAGATAAAACCTATAGTGATAGGTTATTAACTGTTGTTATACGACCCCTTATAGTTGACGGAAGGAATGACTATCAGTCAAAGAATATTATACATTTACCTATAGATTTTGGAATTATAGTGACAATTATTGTCCATAGGTAAAAGTCACTTTTCTTGTAATGCATGACATGCGATGACAAACCTCAAATTAATGTGGTTGAAACCTTTGCCTTTGAACATGAAGATTTTGTTTTGAGAAGATAATTGAAAATTTTGATTAAGAGAAAAATCGTTGGAGACTAATTCATATTTCAAATAAATGAAACCGATAAAAAAATTCAAAATGGGCTAGTTAAAAATTAGTTTTGTTTCAAATCTTAAATTACTATTAGACTTAAATATTTGATTAGCTTGTTTTGAAATTAATTTAGGGATTTTTTTTCTCTTTTAAATATTAAAATGATGGTCAATGTTGAATTTTTTGGCATTTCTATTTTACTCTATTACATAGAGACAATAAATGATAAAAACAAGTGTGATGTGGTATGCTCGTCAAATATCCTTTGGATGAGTGAGTAATTTTATTACATGTAGAGAAGAATTAGTTTTCAACATTATTCATAAGCGCAAACGGTGGTGATTATAGAACTACTAGACATGATTACAAACAAAATTTTCAGTTCAACACTTTATACAACTTTTAAAATAATACACTGCATTGAGCGGGAACACATTTTATGGAAAAAGTTTTGCTGACTTGGTTGAAGCCGTAGAAAAGGTAGTCATGAGTAAAAGCTTAAAATTAGAATATTATTGTTAACATATGTTTTATTATGATGTGTTGTAACAATCAAATGGTTCTCTAATGCTCGGTGGCTCCTATCACAATTTTTTCCTTAAAAGGCGCTTGAGAAGGTTAAGGGAGGAAGATGTTTATAAACGATCATTGACCTCAATTCCTAAGCAACATGAGACTTTGAGTGTATCGGAACAAAATTTATTCTTTGATGAATAAAGAATTTCTTTTCAAAGTTGTTGTAAAAAATGTTGTTAAGAACAATTTTCAACCCCTCTTTTTGAGTGATTAAACTTTGTCATAATGCTTAATGCTTAAAAAATATAGACATAAAACAATAAAAAGTAATATTAAATTTTATTATCTTTCTATTATTATTAATGTATAAGATATGTAATATAGCATGTAAGCAAAATAACTTGATGTTTCCATTTGTTGTACTTGGAATCATGTGGTGTAACAATTAGTGAGATTGATTTTATGAGTGAATTTTTTTTTATTGGTTCTAAAAAGGATTATAAGTTGTTTGACTAGATTGTTGAGTTTGTAAAAGTTGAAATAAGTGAGACCTCCACAGATAAGATAGCAAAATCAATTATGATTGGATGATGTCAATAAAAAACTTAGTGTTGAATGATGTTGAACCAATTGAGATAACACAAGAAAAGAAGAAGTATATCTCACATTTCTTTATACTTCACAACCAATTAAAACAAAAGACCTATTTTATTGTTTACCCAAAGTCCTACAAGGAAATTTTAGTATTTCCAACAAGAATTAATCTTTGACTCCGACGGACCCTCTCTTACAAGAAAAGGTCTTCCACTGTACAAGTGATTATTGGATGAAATTACATTGCATCAATGACGGTAACAGTGACTCAGGTAGTGCTGAACTGCTAATAGTAGACTAAGATTATATTCAATGACAGTGCTGATGATAGATACCATGAAGACTATTTTGAAGACAATGCTGACCTTAATATTGGTTCCTTGAATTCTGAAAATAAAGAGGATGCAATAATATATATCCCATTAGATCAAACAACTCCTGAAACTCAATCATAGTCTTCTGCCGCTATCTTACAGAATCCTAAGAAAAGTCTCATTTTGGGTCATATCGAATCTGATTCTGACTATGACTGAATCGTTGGATTCAATTGATGGATTTTCTGATGATGAATGTGAATGGAAGTCTAAATATCTAAAACATGGGTTGCCTTCTGTAGCAGAGAGGGAGGTTGGCTAACCTACAAGCTTAAGACATACAAAGGCAAACACACATCTGGAAGAAACTTCAAAGGTAAGTTAGCATCTTCAAAGTGGATTGCTCTTAAACTAGCTGAGACTATATAACTAGATGAGAAGATCAAACTTTCACATGTGATTCAAAATGTGAAGGAAAGATAAATTTCTGTTATAAAGGTGTTGGGATGCAAACAAAGTCTGTCAATCTGCACTCCCAAACACAAGAGCATATATTAGATTAGCATACCATGTAACGGGGCTAATATGTGAGGTTTTAATTATAAGGATATTTTAAATAGATTGGGGTTAAATAGCTTAATTAAAAACATGATAAAATTATAATGAATGCGTGTTTCTAAATTTGGGCTTCCCACGGATTCCATCCGTTCCATACATATACACTTTAGCATTTACTCTTTTTTTGCCACTTCATAACAACCCGCTTTCTTGGAACCTCTTCCCTCTTCTTCATCTTTGAACTGCCGTTTTAGTTCTCTCTTTCCGCAAAATGAGTAAAGAAGAACAACCAATCACCGGCCACCTCAATGTAAGTTCTTCAGCTCTTGTCTTTAATCATAATGAACAAACTTTTATTTTAGTTATCTTCAGGTCTTCATGATCGACTCAATCTTTATGCCCAACCACAAAGAAAACCAATCTTTTTATCCTTCCATTACTCATTAAGCTATTTTTCGTGTTTGCTCAATATAATGCAAGTGCTTCATAATTAAGGAAAGAAACAAGAACATAAAATGAAAGCCCTTTTGTCTTCCGAGATTTGTGAACGTGGGTTAATTTCTAACAGAAGCTTAAATACCCTGCATTCAAAACTTTCCCCTAGTGTTAACCATTTTTTTTTACATTGATTTTGCACAGGTTGAAAACCCAGATCTTGATTTAAAAGAACCTCAGAATGAAGGTATGTTTCATATGGTTTAAAGGTTTTTGTAAATTGTAATTGCTTATCGCTGGACTTCGTGTTGAGTTCCAACATTAATTAATTTTCTAATAGTCTAGTTTTATAACATGCCAGACATCGGATCAAGATGATAGTTTTGTATTACTTTCTATTAATCATTGCTTCTTTTTTTTCATTTCAATTATGTTTCTCCAAGTGTAACATTTTCCTTCAATTAGGGACAGGAAAGACATGCCAAGGGGGCACTTTTATATTTAAAATGAATTCAATAAATCTTTTTTTTTCAAATCAAAGCGATCCTGATCTTTTTCATTTTTATCATTATGACTTTTGTTATGTAATTCAATCTGTTGTGTATGTGTCTTGTATGCATGCATTCCAACTTGATTTTCGTTTTGTCTTTGCCGTTCATTACAAATTCCCACATTTTCTTCTACACAATGAGAATATTTTTCTTGGATGTAGGCTTTGTTGCTTTCAAAGTAATGCATTCACAATGTTTTACAATGGCTTTGGTAGTTATCCCTTGAAGTGGGATTAATCTAGTGTTGTACTTACCATATGACAGATGACAAGAATGTTAAAGAACTATGGTCACCAATAAGGTCACCAGTTGGTGCTTGCAGCAGTGGCACAGCTAAGGTTGAGGAGAATGTTGCAGGACCTAGTGGTATGAATGCTTCCCACTCGGACGATGAGATAGGGTTGTTTGTTATATTTTAGTTATATCAAATTTTGTGCATGCATGCATTCTAACTTGCAGATTTTTCTTCTTGAGTTTACTGCTCATTACAAGTTTCCACATTTTCTTATACGAGATAAAATAACGTTTATGTAAAACTAAAATAGAGGAAATTTACATAAGACAGAACGAGTGAAGAAATGCTTTACAATGGCTATGGTAATTATTTATGATATGACAGGTGCGAAATCTGGTGACCTTTCTGCCACCTCACCAGGTCCCAAAAATGAAGTGAAGGAAGATCCTGATACTAATATAGGCAGTGGAACGACTAAGGATGTTGCAGGACCAAGTGGTACGAATACGAATGCTCCAGAGACTGATGAGCAGGATGAGTACGTTGATATCGATAGTGTTGATGATAACAATGGACTCACTGATGCACAAGTTCTGCAAGCCCAAATCGATGAAGAAGAGCGGAGGAGCAATGAGCAAGCAGCTGAAAGACAAAGACAGAGACAAGCACCAAAGTCTGGCAGTAGCAGTCCAAAAAGACAAAGGCTCGATTAAATCAATCTCAATTCACAAATAGCGTATCATTCACTATGTGTTTTGTAAACCTTCCTTAGAAGAATATTGTAATAAGCAACCATACTGATGCTTGCCATTTTGTTACCTACCATTGACGCAAGCTCACAACGGTTCCTCTGTTTCATGTGTTCACATAAATCGTCTTTAAATCTGCTTTCTCATTAAAATATGTGACGCAACTCTACTATGAATGCAACAAACCCTCATCTTTTCATCATGATGGATTCAAATTTTCTCTATGCTAAAATAATGGAAGATTTTTTTCTAAAGCTCTTTCTAATCTAATACTTAAAAATAAAGATTTTTTTTAAAAAAATCCTTTGTCTCAGTGTCATGCTACAAAATTGATTCTAAATCTAGATAAATTTTAATATGTTTGATTTGATATTGAAAAATAGTTCAAAATTGATTTTGGATCTACAATTACTCTGGATTACCAATTTGAAGTGCATGTTTAGATGCATGTTAGACAAAATTAATTTTGCATAATTGATTATTAAAATTAACTCTGCTATAATGATTTATGTTTTGATGATTGTATTATAAAAGTTTAGAAGTGGTGCATTCACCAGTTGCCTAGAATGAACTGTAACAGCTAAGGATACTGATATTAGTGACTAAACCCTAAACCCTCCTATGTCAAACTACAAAAAGTGATCTCGTTATGCGCCCTCCAATAAGAATCTACCAGAAAATTGATTCATTACAACTCTTTCCATCAAAATTTGGTTTATACAAAATTATCATCAAAATCACTCAAAATGGTAGTGTTTGTTTCAAAATTAACAGTGGTATAAAGAATTATTAATCTTACAAATTCACGTTGTGCATAACAAGGACTTCTTATGCTGAGTATTAAATTTAATTACCACAAAACAGATCAAGACCTATCAGTACCAATTACTGAACCACTTGTTTCACTTTTTCTAAACTAAAAAAATAAAATGGTTAGAACAAATTCTGTGGACATAGCAAAACCATGTCTTCAAACAAGGGCTTCACATTTCACAATCACAACCTGAACAGCATCATGAAACTGCTCATTGTCATCATTGTACAGCTAACAAGTTGTCTTGCTTCATTTTTATGAGATTACTTTCAATGTTGCGCAGCACTGGTCTATAGCTGCAATATTGTGGATCACATTAATGAAAGATGTAACAAACCAAATGCTAGAATGAATTAATGTGGGGGTTTGATAAGGGAAAAAACGAAGAGGGGATCTTACAAGCGTGCAAGACCATCATATGCTTGTTTGACTTGTTCAAGATGAGCAGACAGCCGCATGACTTCTGCTGATAGAGCCTCTGCTCTGCTTTGTTCTTTCCCAAGTTGGCCCTATCAAGCAAACAAAAAAGTACTAAGTTTTAAGGTATGAGTTGACAAATTATAAAAAAATTCCCATAAACCAAAACCAGAAAATTCAGGATAGACAACTCATTTATAAATGAGCCTTTTGGCCCGTAGGATTAGGACCCAACAAGTCAAGGACATGAACTGACATCAAAGAGGTAAAAATATGCCACCACCAGTATGTCACTAACCTTCATAGATGCCATCTCTTCTGTTGATGCCAAGGAAGTCCCACTTTTAGAAGAGTCTGGCAAGACCCTAGCCTGTTCCATTCTCAAATCATCTAGAATCCCACGAAGCTCTTCATTTTGCTTAAGACAATCCATCACCTGAAGAATCAAACGTCAACACAAGTAAAAGTTGGAATCTTCAGTCCGTAACTATTATGTTAGTCTATAAAATTATAATGCACACCCTCAAAAGAAAAAACGTAAAACTCAACACGGCCAAGATGATAAAATAAATTAATTTGATAGCATCAATCTAGCACTAAAATTTATCCAACCATGCTAATCTGGGCAAAAATTGAATTTGCAGGAAAAAAAAAAATACTCAAACGCAAAAGAAAACCACTTCTCAACGTATATTTAAACATGTTTTTCTCTACAAATATAACTAAATTTGATTTTAGTCCTCTAGAATTTTTTATTCATTTTTATCCTAGTAAATTTTAAAAAAAAATTGTCCCTATTAATATTTAGTATTTAGTAGTGATGAGGCACACATCTAGAGCCCATTCTAATGACATGTCACCAATAAATAACCATAGGAACCATTTTAAAAGAAAAATATTAAATTTGAGAAGATTAGTTGTTGACATTTTTTAGGTCTAAAAAAACCAAATTAATTCATATTTATAGGGATGAAAACATAAATTTTTCCTAAATAACAATAAAATTGCTTTACCAGCGATATATGACCGACCCATATAAAACCAAAAAAGGGAATGTGGTATAAATTGTCAGCTGAACCAAGACATTTCCCAACACATAAGAATATTCAGGCCTGGCACATAAATAATTATCACAACAGTGAATACAGATTTTCTTTTTATAAGAGCCTCTGTACCAAAGCACAAATTGATAGTAGGGATTTGTTCACTGAAATTCATCAGTAAAAACACAAAAGAGGCACAGATTCTTGACACTGAATTTTAGGAGACAAATCTGGTAAATCGTAGTCGTACTTGAGACCTTAAACAGTTAAACCAGTAACCATAAACTATATTTAGTCAAACCCTTGATGCTGATTGTTACCTGGTTTTCCCATCTAACTGCTGCTCCAATTGCCTCTTGGTATGAATTTGAGAGATTGGAATTTTCCTCAAAAAGTTTCTCTATTTCTGTAGATTGCGAGTCAATCTGCCAACAAAATGGAAAACCAATCACTACATCAGATGGAATAAACATTAAAAAGCAGTGTTATCCCAAAATTCCGCCACAAAAACAAGCCATTGTGTCATATGACGCCTCCATGATGGACATTCCTTCACAAATCATGTATAATGGTTGGCAAAAAATCTGTCATGCCATGGCGCTATTACACCACCATGGCAGTCATTTAACAACTCTGCTAAAAAGGTTCTTTTAATAAGAGAATATACATAGAAAAATTTTGATAGAGTTTACCTCCATTAGAAGTTTCTGCCTGCTGCTTTCCAACCTTTCAATGGCTAAAGCCATATCATGCAACTGCCTATCAAGTTTCCGCTTGTCTTCCTGAGATTTAGAAAATTCAAACATTTAATAAAAGCAAAGTAACCATCAGCAAAAAGGTTGGATGACCATTAAGCAACAAAATATTAGTTTGCAGGTGAAGTTTGGGATAAAAAATTTAGGTCATCCATCATCAACTTCCAAAATGTCAATGCGACATAATTAATAGAGTTGGAAATTACAAGTGAAAATTGTTCCACACTTGCTTGGTACATTGAAAATATGGGAAGATTGAAAAAGAATGCAACTCCTGTACAATCTAGTCAACAAATTTTAGCCACTACTTTTATACTTGAAAGAATTGAAAGTGATTTTCACCATCCCCTCGAAGAGACAGATAAAACCAAACCTTCCTATCTAACCTCAATCCCCTCCTTATTTTCCACCTTCTAAATCTTGCCTAACCTAAACTAGATAACAGTAACACAAATACTAATTTAGCTAATAACTGACCAATGGCTTGAATGAAATAGTAACTTAAATTTATTGCAATATCTTGATGAGTTAACGGATATCAAAAATAGAAAATTCATTAAATAATTCATATTCAAGTTTTTCTCACCAAAGAAAATTCTTTGTGAGCAGCTTTATCTGAGATTTCTGCAAAATATAAAAAGACGTCAATGGCGTGTTATAGTACACCAATTCAACAAGATGAAATATCAAGTTAAATGCACGTGAATTGGTATCAAATAGATTACTTAAACATCCTTGCTTAGTCACACATAAGTATAAATGTATAACGAAAAATTCATGGCATAAATGAATGGACAGATGCAAATCTACATTAGTTTATAGTCAGAAAGCAGATATAGGAGACCACTCCTTGTAATTATAGGGCATGTATTTCATAAGGAAAACAGGGGGGTAGCAATAATCAACAAATAGTTGAAAACAGAATGCTTCCACCCATCTCTTCAGCAATTTTGAAGAGCTTGGCTCATGCATAAGCCATTTAGACTAAAGGACACTAGGACAGCATAAAGCATCAAAGAAATGCAACTGCTTATATAATGGACTGATGACATACTTTGTTTCATAAACAAACAGATAACCAAGCCTTATCCCACTAAG
The DNA here is from genome assembly GCA_037954015.1 of Psophocarpus tetragonolobus. Taxonomy (NCBI): domain Eukaryota; kingdom Viridiplantae; phylum Streptophyta; class Magnoliopsida; order Fabales; family Fabaceae; genus Psophocarpus; species Psophocarpus tetragonolobus. The sequence goes on from CM075690.1 coordinate 93,641,731, forward strand.
ACATGCTTTGTTTCATTAAGCATTACAAATATAATATATAAATTATACAGAAGTTTTCATGAGCAGAACCTGCGGCCTCTCTAGACATGGACCTAAGTTTCTCTTCCAACTCCAGCTTTTCAGACATCAATGAGGCAATGCTGGCTTTCTCTTTTGCTAATTGTTCCTGCTCCTGGTGCCTCAACAGTGATTCTCGCTAGAAATTTTAATTGCCATCAGACAAACAACAGAAAAAGAAATTAAAGGAAAGATGCCAAAATGTTAAATGACATAATCATAACACAACCTGCAGTTCCAGTTTTAAATCATCTAGCTCCTTTTGTAATCTTTGAATTTGAAAATGATCTGGTGGATTACCAAATGATGAAATTGTGCTAACTGTATTAGTCATTGCTTGTTGCTGAATTGAGTTTAATTCTGCTCTCAGTGCTGCTGCATCTTCCTCAGCCTATACCAATATAGTCAATAAGATTTAAGGATGTAAGAAAAAAAAATCGTCCTTCATCAATGTTTTAGTAAAATCAAGTTCCCATACACGATATTGCTCATCTTCTGCTTCCTTGAGACGTTTCTTCATGGTACGAAGCTGTGCTGAAAGGTCCTCCTGCACTAGATTGTAAAGTCAAATAGGAATTGTGAAATAGTAAAAACATGGTAAAACCAGGAGACAGGAATAAATATCTGAATATAAGTACCCGTGCAACAACTGCAGCATCTTTCTCCATTGCGACATCCCTCAGAGCTTTCCTTAGAGATGGCACTGTATTTTGCTCCTGCATAAATCAAACTGGGGTTTAAAACTAAAATATATAAATTTCAAATTCCAACTCCAATCTCCACACATGAAGTGCAGTAGCCTGTAGTAATTAGCACTAAACTAACTTTATTGACGCTACCTCTAGGTTCATATGTTCGGGAGATAATACATTCTTCTTCATTAAAAAAATTGTAAGTCAAATTAAAAAAAAAATCGTTATAATCCTTTTTTCTTACTAGATCATTCAACTGCTTGTGCATTGCATCATTATCAATTTCCAACGTTTGAAGCTGTAACAATCAACAAAAATACAATCAGCCTAGGTTGTTCTTTTCATTGGTAGACTTAAATAAATAAATGACAAACAGCATGCGTACATTCAATTTAAATCTTCACCTTTAAAATTATTTTCCTGTTTTCTTCCTCCAATTCCGTGTTCTTCTTTTGCATAGCTTTTAATTGAGACAATACAGCACTAACATCTGTCTGCAAAACAGTATACGCACAAAAACATCGCAGTTGCAATTCAAATTGATATTTATTCCGTGTTTCAAAGAAAATAAAATTAATAACATGATTGATAAAAAAAGATGTTACCTCAGATAGCCTATTTCCGCTCTCGGATTTGTTCATTCCAGCAATCTCTAAAGGAAAAGAAAAATAGTTTTGAATTGCAAAACAAAAAGCACATAGAACTGGAATAATAATAATATATACAATAGATTCATTCTCTAGGAAGATAATTCTAACCGGAGGTGCTGGGAACCTTAGTGAGATCTGGTCCCGAAGTGGTTTTGATCAATCTCTCCGCGGCCCTCTTTTGCCGAATCTCCTCCAACTGTGCATGCGATCGATCAACCAATCAAGTCAACAACAATAAAAATAATTATTATTATTATTATAAACGACGAAAACCAAATAAATTTATCGAATCAAGAAGAAAAATAGAGACGAAAAGAGAAGGCAATGAGTTATTGAGAAAAGCTGTCTGTATTGTACCGTTCGCCGACCAAGAGATGCATGACGCGCCTCCATTGTTACGGATACCGATGAATTCACCTCTCGGGGATGCAGAGTAGTTTTGTATGGTACTCTCCCACATGTTTAAATATAAATCTATTATATAAAATTTATATGGGTTATTAATCAATCAAATAAGGTCTGGGTGGTGTAGTTGGTTATCACGCTAGTCTCACACACTAGAGGTCCCCGGTTCGAACCCGGGCTCAGACAACTTATAATTTTCATTAATATATCTTTAAAATAGTTTTTGAATTTTTTTTTTCATTTAACTAGTTATATAACTATACACATATAACTTATAAGAGTTTTAATGACGTTAAAATGATTTTTGAAATGTTAATAGTTAAAGTCAACAAATGTATCATAAATGAATAAGATATAATTAAATATAAATTTAAAATTTTTTACACTGAGAGTATAAGTCTTTTTACATATATACATCCAACGAAAAATCAAATTTATATGAAACAATATTTTTCTCTTTCCTCTCTTGAGGATTGAGATTTGTTCTCACTCTGATATAAATTTAACTTTGTTACTATACATATAGAAATATGACAACTTAGGTAAGAGAAATTGTTACAATGAAAAATAATAACTACAATTCTAATAAACAATTCAAATTGAGTTATTAATTAAACAAACTCACGTGATTTTCTCACATAGAGTATTTTCGCGAGCACCTCTACTGGTACTGTTATTGTTGTCGCCGACAGAGTGGCGATATCGACAGTGAATGTGGTGGTATTAACGATGATGACAATGATAATAGTGGTGGTCATGACAGTAGGGGTGGTGGCGGCAACGATGGTAGTGATGATTTGGGGCATCACCACCACTGCTACCACCACCACCATTGTCGGTATTATTAGCGGCTATACTAACGGTGGTGGTTGAAGTGAGGGTAATAACGATCTTGTAGAGGATTCGTAGAGAGAGCAGATCATGTGTGAGAGAATCACGTGAATTTGTTTCATTAATAACTCAATTTAAACCGTTTATTGAGATCCTATAGTTATTATTATATTTTCTCATTTCTCACTATAACATTTTTCTTACTTGAATTGTCATCTCTCTATAAAGAAAGATGAGAAATGAGAAAATATAATAATAACAATAATGTGAGTTTGTTTTTAGAATTGGCCATTTGTTTTTAATGTAACAAAAGGATTATATTTGTTTTTTTATTTGAGAAAGGGAGGACGACACAAGACTTTTTTCTAGATTTAAGAAAGTAAAGGTGGTTTTGGTGATGTCTTAGTTGTTGGCTTGAAAAGGAGACTCACCTGGGAGGTATTATTGTCACCGATATTGTTATTGATGTTGTCAAAGTTATCAAATTGCAGCGTTTGTTCCATAAAAAATTTAAACTGCTTCAAATAAATACAAATTAAAGTCATAATACTCAAAATTTCAAAATAATTTTAGACAAAGAACAACTTATATTCAAGACACTCAAAATTAAATTCAGTATAGAAAAATACCACTTAAAAAATTTGCTCACGAATTTACTATAATTTTACCGAGTTTGCTCCAATTTTACTGAATTTATTACTTTTTTTATTCTTTATGCGATTTAACTCATAATAAACTTGTAAATTCATATGATTTTACCGACTAACTCATAATTTTGATAATTATGGATGTTATCACTTATGTCTACACTATTAGTTTCATTGGATCATGTTGGTAATTAGTGGCTTTAAGCGGTGACAATGTGATGTAAGGGTTGTTGATGGGTGTTAAAGTACAAAAGGACAAAGTTGGAAAGAAAATGGTAAAAAGGAAAAAAAAAAAATCTTAACCTTTGATAAAAAAATATTGTATGTTATTACCTAAAATTAAATTTCCCATGATGCCTGAATTGTAATTTTAGTTATAATGTGTTTTCCCGTTGACCAATTCCTTGCTTGCTACTCACATTAAATCTCTTCAGATCATAATAAAAAATGGCAATTATATGGAAGACTTGTAATTTTAAACATAAGGGAGGTGCAATATGGAAATCAAGGTGCAAAAGGAAAATTTATTGGTATTATAAGGGGATGTACTCAATTTTTTGTTGAAAATAATGTAATTTCTTTTAGTGACTCCAATTTGTTATTGACATCCCTCAGAAACTTCAACTACCTAAAATTTTCTTGAGTGTTTTTAAACCTTAAAATTTACTTACCTATTACTGTCTCTTTCACATTGTGTCTCATTCTTCTTGTTTCCTCAACGTTGTTAGTTTTTAAAGCAATATCTTGTTATTCATACAAAATTATGACATACTTATTACTTTAGAACCACTTGTGGAGCAATTGATTTAGAATTCATGCTTATTTTTTCGGACAACTTGTTATTCAGATCATTTTATTTGAAAGTTAAAAAAGATTATATAATTTTTTAATCAAGTGATGGAGAAGTATGTTAATTGATTTTAAATAAGTTAATCTGAAATATATTAGTTGTAATATGATTATTGTTTCATATGGCATGATTGAAAATACACTAAATATTAGTATGGATTAATTAATTTGAAATGTATAGTAGAAAATGTTATTTTTCAAAACAAGATGATGGAGAAGAAACATATTTTTTTATTTGTTTTGCCATGGTTTTAATTTCGGGCAAAGTCGTGATGGGGGGATGTGGGCATGGGGAGGAATTTTGAGGGGGATGTGATTGGTTCATTGGGTTTGATTACATGTTGGGTTGTGTTTATGGAGTGTGTGGGGATGATTTTGGGTTTGATAAAAAGTCATGTTGGCATCCAAAGCAATGGAAGGGAGAGGAGAAGTTGGGAGGAGGCTTCTGCAAGCAAACATCGGGGAGGGAGAAGAGGATAATATCGACATTTTAAATTTTTTGGGGATACCAATAGAAATTTGGGGTTGTCACAATAAATTATCGAATAAAATATGGTTGGGCTCCGATAATCATGGTCCAATTGAACAATGGGCCTGTTCATATATGCCCAGTGAAGTGTTAGTTTTGAAACAAAAACATTCATTATTGGCAACGAGAACGAGAGAGAGAATCAGAAGATGAAGAAGGAGGACACAGTGAAGCTGATCAGTGCCGAGGGATTCGAATTTGTGGTCGACAAAGAAGCTGCAATGGTTTCACAGACCATACATAACATGCTTACCTCTCCAGGTTCGATATTTTTTATTTTATTACATTCCAATTACCCCATTTTCACTGCAATTAGGGCTCCAAGTTTCAATCATGATAAATTCTTTCATAGGGAGTTTCGCTGAGAGGCAGCATGGCGAAGTTACCTTTCCTGAGATCAGCACCACCATTCTCGAGAAGATTTGCCAGTACTTTTATTGGCATCTCCAATTCGCCAGGTTTTTTGTTTCTCTCTCTTCTTCGTTATTCGAACATTGGCATATAGGATGTTACCTTTTTCGTGTTTTTCACTTTGACAGCTATTTGTTTTTCTTATTGAACATAAATTGTTCTGTTTCAGCAGCCTTAGGTGTATAAATTCACAAACCATAATATATTGTACTGGACCCATAGAAGTTAATAGTGGATAGGGGTCGTGACCCTCCAAAAATGTTATATCAGGCTAGTGGGTGCGGATGATCGCATAACAGCAATCAATCCTTTACTAGATGCATATATATTGTTTGCATATACAAAACAGCAAACATAACATGTATCCCTGTTGTTTGCATTTACAAAACAACAAACATGACATGTATCTCAAATTCTCAATATCCCTATTGTTTGCATACACAAGAAAGAGGAGTCGAAGAAGAACTTAGTAAAGTAAAGGTTGGAAGTGCATTGAACGAAGAAGACAATGCTCGTCGGAGAAGAAGCAATGCTCAACAGAGAAGAAGTGGTGCCAATGCTCGTCAAAGAAGACGCAACAGGTGAGCAATACGTCCTTAGCTTCACGAAGATGGAGAACATGCAAATGGGAGACGGAGACGAACATTAACTTCTCGAAGAAGTCATGCTATGTTTTGGGTAAAAAGGGCCCTTTTTACCCTTCATTTAAAAAATAATTTGCCCTCTCAAAAAAATGATGTAGGTTTGTTTGATTTCTTTAAAAAAACAAACACACAAAACAACGTCATTTGTGGTCATACCTGTCTAGTTGCAACCTCACATACCAGGAGCGCCGCAATACCCTGCGATATTATGCATTTTGGTCCACAAAGAGGCAGCACAACGGCTGCCACACCCATGTGCAACACAACAATCACCATCGGAGCGACGACTAGCTGCTCAGCTCTACCCCGCCATGTTAGTGGTGCTATCGCACACTATTAATAGCTACGATGGGACTGACCTATTACCTTCAAATACAACAGTGATATTAGTAAACTTTCCATCACAATGGTATGGGTAATGGATCTGCCAAATTCTTCTTGCTACCAATTCGCTTCAAAAATAGTTTCACAGTTGATGACTTTATTTATAAAAATTTGACTGCTTGGTTCTCAATGGAAAACAATTTCCCTGAGTATTGAAAGGCAGAGTAATAACATCTGATCAGACCACATAAATTGTGATATGACTATGAGGGTGTTTAGCATGTTCAACAACCTTGTTGCTAGTTATTCTGTGCATAAACAATGCACCTTGCATCAATTTTTTTATTGATGCAAAGCATTGTGAGGTCATTTTGTGTAAGTAGAAGCAGGATCATTCAGAACCGGGAGGAAGAGAGCTCTAGTTAGTGATTCTAGATTTTGCTTTGATGTAAAAGATTAAATGTGTTTTTTATGCCTACTTGGATGGTAGTGTTATCTATGTTCTGGAGCACATTTTTTTGTGAAATTTAGTGTTCCATTCAAGAGATGTAGTTTTACATGATTTGACATGTGATGTGGTCAGGTCTTCGTGTCACGCTGTCATATGATCTCATTCCGAGTATAGAGATTTGATTAGACAGAGCTTTTTGGGTGTTTTTATTTCCTCTTTTTTTTTTTTTTTATTTGTCTTTAGCTTGTAAGAATTCCAAAGAGAGCTATATTGATGAAAGTTTGTCATTTGTTGGATATGTGGAATTAAAATTGAATACTTTAATGTACAATTTAACATTTGATTCTTGGCCTTGGGGAGGATGACTTATGTATCATATACTTGTGGCTGTGGAGGGTTTAATGTAAAGAAAAAGTAATGGAAGGACATGATGGTAATATGTAAAAATCGATGGACTAAATTTGAGTAAAAATTATTGAAGGACCAAATTGCATATTAATCATTATGGAGTGAGAGCGACTAAAAATTCAATTGAGCCTTTTTTCTCCAATGGAAGAGAGTGGTTTTGATCGCTGAACTATAGTATAATAGTGCTTTCTATGTTTTAAATTAATCATGCATTATTGGTTTTTGAAAATACTGGACAATTTAAAAATATTATTAAATAGTTTGAGTTAATTCCTAAGAGAAGTTATGACCCAGTTTTCTAGATTTTTTACTCCTTGATGCATGAAGACTGTCATCTCATTTAGTAAAACTTTAGTTGATTCCTGTGGTGTGGGATGAGCTAGAATGTAATTTTTTTATGTGTTGCTTGTTGAATTGAAAGTTGGAATTAAGAGTTTCCTTGAGGAAGTAATTAAGCTCTAAACCTTGCGTATGAAATCTCACATTTTTTTTCATGCTAATTTCCATCAAAATAGATGTATTGACTTGAGTATGTGGCTCTTACTAGTGGGAAGGAGACGGAATTTCCCATTGAACCTGAATTAACACTGGAGCTAATGATGGCTGCCAATTACCTTCATACATAAGCATTTTGACTTCCCCAAGGGAGATTGTTCTTCGTCCTCATTGTAAGCCGTTATTGTTCTCTTGGAGTCTGACAATGTATACTAGATGTTCTTGTCGTTGTGATTTTGCTACTTCTTGTGTGTTTCATGCAGATGGAACTATTTCTCATTCGGGCTTTCAAAGATAAATGAGCGTATTATTGTTTCCATTTGGACCTGTGACCTTGTTGGAACTACTAAGTATATATATAATTTTAGTGATTGTTAGACTCAGCTTGCTAGGCTCTGATGTACGAGTTGCTCTTAGGATGCTGTTGGTTCATGTTGTTGTATAAATCAACTGGTTTAAAAATGCAAATTCATTGGGAACATTTCCATCTCCCGATTTAACAACAATGTAGACCTTGTTATCCAAACAAGGAAAGGAAACGGTCAACGATCTTCTGATTTACTTTGTTTTTGCTTTACACGACAAAGGCGGAAAGTGGTGGAATGGTTCAAAATGAAATGGAATTCCAGGCTCTTAAACCTTTTTCCTTTCCTTCGCATGGCATTTTTTCTGTTTGGTTAGCATTTTTTCTGTTGTCATTTTTATTTGTAATTGTAAAAATATTATCTTATTCATTTTTTTTTTTGCTTAAAAGTTTATAACTTTAGATAAGAAGTAATGAAAGTATTTTTTAGCAAATATGTTTCTTTTATTAATGCCTTTTTTAAATCTTACAGAAAACCTTCCATTTTTTTATAAATCGATTTTTCTTAATTTTACTTTCATTATACCAACCTGACCTTTTTTAGGCAAAAAAATAAAATAAAATATTACACTGATAACTTTAGGAAATTAAAAGGATTGCAAAAAAAAAGGTAAATGAAAAGGCAGTATAGTAATGACAAATTTCCAAGGAGTTCATGTAATTTATTAAATGTTTCTTATAGTTTTTGTTTTTCAATTTCTCCTTCTCTTTGACAAATTTTAGATAAAAAAATTCTAAAGCAGCCTGAACTTGCCTTCATCTGTTTTTCGTTTTTTTTTATGTACAAGGCATTTTTTCTTTCAAAATTATAGTTTTTTAAAAAAATAAAATTAAATGAGTAAGTTATTTTAAATTTAGTTTTGTTAATGTTTCTTAGTGTTTTTTTAAGAAAATGAAGTTGGAATGAATATGTAGTTAGAATTTAATATTTATATAAGGTAGTGTAAAATACAATAATATGTAATTACACCTTTGCATGAATACTAAATTTGTTGATTTTATAACTTAATAATTTGTGATTGAATAATATTATAAAACTTTTTACACTAGGACATCAGTTTTTTTTTCTCATGTATTTAACTATTTATAACAAACATCAAAGTAGGTTACAAATATTAAAAAAAAATAATTGTGAAAGCATATTTTACTAGGATATTTTTTTATTATCGGTGTGGTCTCTTTATTGGTTGTTGTTGACTTGGTTCTGCATGTGCTCCTCTTGTTCTAAGACGTGGTTCACTTGATTGTACATCTAAACTATTTTCTTTCTTTGTTTTACGACCACCACGCCTACCTAATAAAGAGGTCAATAGATCTTGAAGAATGTTGCTATCATCTTTACTACACCATGACCATTGTCAGCAACATCTCTACCATTATAATTACCATCATTATGATCGTTATTATCCTGATCATATTGCGACATGTATTTTGCAAATCCAGCTTGTTGGAGCATATTTCCAAACAGACCCGCTTGTCGAGAACTACATTGGCCAACATAATGATAATTTTTGGTCATATATGGTTTTAAATATTGCAAGCCAATTGTGCAAGTAGATGACGCTTTTTTAGACGGAAAATATAATGGTACTTTGTTTGACTGTCATCTCTTAAGAAGGGAATTGAAACTTGTTTACTTTAGCATTTGCAATTGTTGAAGGTGAGACAAAGGAAGCTTGGATGTGGTTCTTCCATCACTTATGGACATATGTGTTCGCCCTTCAACTTGATCCAATGTCCGTAATGTAATACATATAATTAAAATATTTAATTTATAATTTTTTATATTTATTATTCTTTATATATTTTATAAATTAAAATATAATTAAGAACTTAATACATAATTTATTTAATAATAAATAAATAAATTTAAATTATAAAAAATAATATAATGAATTATCTACCGTATAACCAAATTCAAAAATATTTAACACCAAGATGAAGATTGAAACTTCATATTTATTCTTAAACTCGAACCCGTACTTTCTAGAGACGGCAAATGCCAGATTTTCAATCACTCCATTGTCAACTCTAATAGAATGTAAACTAGTGTCGTCCTTTTAACATTTTGTATTATATTAGAAAAAAAAGGTTTATTAACGGCCCTTAGACAAAAGACAGTTAGATGGACTGCAATAGGTTAACATTCTGGTGGATTGCATTTGCAACATTTCATCATGTTTGATAAGTTATCAATATGGGTAAAAAGTTTAACAAATGTTAATAAGTTTAAGTTTAAGTTTTAACAATTGTTAATACGTTTTAATGATTCTTTTATTTAATATTTTTACTTAATACTTATTTATTTTCATGATTAGGATACGAGACGAGGAGATTGTAATTCGAGGCCAAGTTGCATGTATAGTTTGGACAGATTGGTAAATGGGTAGATAGGATTTCAAGGGATAAATGGAGGCAAGGCTATGATGGAGTCAAAAGATATGAACATATATATGGCTGCCAATGCAATGTTGATCAAGTCAATCAACTAAGTGTTGAAAGGAGTCCAAGCCTTACCTATAACAGTAGGCATAACAACGTTACATTATAATAAAAGAGGGATGCATACATTTAACAAGATGCTGACATGTCATACGTACTTAGAGGAGGTCACTGCCATGCTACAAGAAAACCAACATACAGCTCACATCATTATGTTGAAAGACTTACTCATGAGCATGACACAGTTGAGTTTGAAGTTCACAAGTAAAATTAAACGAAACGATGGTGTGCGATTATGGGAAATTTCAAGCATTTTGACTTCCTTGTTCTCATGTTATTGCATCATATGCCTCAAGTGGGATTTCTTTGTTGACCTGAAAATATTTGCAAGTTTCTCTCCCCTTAGAAATGAAGAATATTGACCTCCATCTGCAGGTCCTAATTTTGTTCTTAATCCTACCACCCAAGGAGAAAAATGTAGAAGGTCAACTACAAAGGATACAGTTATAGTAATCTATTTAATCAAGTTAATATGTAAATTATGTTGTAATTTTCCTCTTTTATTAATTATAAATTTAAATATTTTTGCTTAATCTTTAACTTTTTAAATAGTTATACTTCTTTAAAAACATTAAAAAATAAGAGGTCATATTATATAAAAATAGAAGTCATGTCATATAACACAACTTCCATAAAATAAAATAAAAAACTCAATGAAGTCATATAACATGACTTTATATTTTAATTCAGAAAAAAGAAACCATGTTATCTAACTCAACTTTTGTTTATAAATTAAAAAAAAAAATAGAAATTGTGTCTTCTAGACGACTTTATTTTAATCATTAAAAACCAAAACCAAATAAAATAATAAGTAGAAGTTGTGTTCTGGAACACATTTTTTTTATGTCGTATACTTCCAAACACAACTTACTCAATCATACAATTATTTGTAATTTTGAAAAAAATTACCCGTAAAAAAAAAAAAACTCTTAATTTTCTATCTACTCTGCTCCATTATGTAATGCTCCTAGAATAATTAGGCATCAGCCCGAAGAAATGGGTCCTTCTCCTCCTACAGGCTACTGCTGTTCGTCTTATGGACATTGCTGCGAACTCATCGTTCCCACAACTCCCTATTTCTTAATGTTTGGCATGGAAAGTTGTTGTTTTCCTATTTTCTTTATTAAATATTTGAATAATAAAAATTATATTTGTAATTATAAATAACTTAGAAAAAAATATGAGGTAATTTAAAAAAATTCAAGAAAATTGAAACTGCATTGTAAGTAAAGCATTATTTGCCTCTTAGAGTGTGTGTTTCGATCCAAGAACTTCTAGTATCTTTCCTAGTTACAAGTTTAAGTAGTATTTGAATCAATATTTTTTTAGCTTTTGAAAAATTCAAAACCTCTTAATAGAGATTTTTATTAAAGTGTTCAAACTCAAATTTTAAGCTTTTTATATTCTAATTCTAGTTTTCATGAAGTTGTTTTTTGTAGTCCTTTAAAATTAAGTTAATTTTTTATCAAATTTTAAAAATATTTTTAGTTCCTAAAATTTAAAAATAATTATTTAGCCTCTTAAATAATAATGATACTTTTATTCTCTAAAATTAAATAATAATTTTTTAAACTCTTAAATTTAAAGCTATTTATTAGTCCTTAAATTTAAAAAAAATTTAAAACTCAAATTAAAAAAACAGCCCTTGATTTACAAATATTTTATTTTAGTTCTTATATTTTTAATGTTTTATCATTTAAAGATATTTTTGTTGTGATAATGTTGGAAACCCAATGGCTAAAATAATTTTTTTTATAAATTAAGAGGAAAAAAAATAAGTTACTTTAAAATTAAGGATGTAAGACTAAAAATATATTTTTTAATTTTAAATACTTAAAAATTATTTTTAAATTTAGAGGACAAGAAATTAATTTTAAATTTGAGAAAAAAAAATATTTTTAATATGGAAAAAGATAATTTAACAATATAGACATGTATTATTAAATTTTTTGTAATAATTGTTGATGCAACCTTCATTAGTCAAGTTAATATATTAATTAATGGTCAAAATTCTCAGATTAAAATATATTTTTCAATATTTCAGGGGCAAAATACCTTTTTTAATTTTTGGAGACCAAAAATATAATTATTCTAAATTTTAAAGGCTAAAAATATTTAAATAATTTAATTTTTATATAATTTTTTACTAATATAATAATATAAAAGCATTGATATTTTTATTCAAACATCATTCTTTTTATAAAATCTGGTAGCTAAACACTTATATGTATCATCTAAATACTAAATATATTATTATCTAAAAAAAATTGTCATATTAGAATTTTTGAAAAGTTTTTATAGACTCTTCTATAAAAGTTTCCCAATATAGTGACTCATAATTTTTGTTAGGAGAACGGTAAGAAAGTCAGAGCATTACGTGGTGATTGCCTATTTCAATGAATTCAAAATAATTTGGATTCCAATTGAGAATTAATTCTTAAAGTATTAACTTGTTTTTTTCTAAACAAATTTGCAACGAGTAAATTAATTTTGTAATAAGAGAAGGTTTTTAATATTGGTGTTTTTTAATTAATCAATCATTTATTATAATTTACAAAACATATATTTGCACTTTAATAATTACTTTACTTTATCAACTTAATTTTAAAATTTATTCTTATAGACTGAATTTTTTTAATATGTTTTTTTCAAAATTGTTTAATCAAGATGTAAAAGAAATGGACCATGAATCTGGTTAGTTCTCTAAGCGTCTTGAAATATAGATTAAATTAGTCTTACTGAACCCAACTTTTTTATGATATTACTTAAAATTTGCTTGATTTTTCACAATTTCAAATTCATGATTGATAATTATATCCTGATTTGTTTTACACTCTTTTTAATCTACTTTATGAATGAATTTCATATTTTCCCCTTCCAATAATATGGGCGTACCTCCATTTCCTGATGCCTACACACATTCACCAAACAACAAAAAACGTCAAAATATATTTTGGTGGCACTCATCAATCATAATTTGGTAAAAAAAAATAAAATATAATACATGTTTTTACCAGATGGATAATTTGAAAAATTTTAAAACAGAAATGAGAAAAGTAGAGATGCACTATGTAAATAGATAATTTATTGTTGGGATGAGATCATATTTGAAGTAGGTTGTAAAAAGTCATAGTGAGATTTAATTTAGTGTTTTACAAATTGTGCCAATGAGAATGGGTATTGGGTACCGTGTAAGTAGCAGCATTAGGAAAAGCAGAGCTTCCTGGTTGTTGCATGATTAACTACGAAGTGCCTTAAGAATTAAGATATCATGTAAGCATGTGCGTGGACGGTGGAAGTAGTTTAGTTAATGATTAATTTGTTTGATCTCTAAATTCTAAACAACAACCTTATCCTCTGCCTTTTTTTACTGAAATTAATTACCGGGTCCGGGTGGTTGGTAATTGGTATTCACAGAAATGATCCTCAGATATGCAAAGAAAAAGTCTCTCATAAGCAGCAACCATCTTTGTGGCAGTGAACAATTGGAAACCTCTTTGCATGGCAACCTGACCTTTCTTGTCTAGAACTTCCCTCCCACTAAACCATAACTCATACACGGCCTTCTTCAGAGCACTCACCGTTGGTGAAAATGTATAACCCATTTCGTTGCCAACAATTACAGATCCTACAATGCTTGCTAGCCTTGTGGCCATTACTGGCTTCCCAGTCAGCATGGCTTCTAGCAAAGTGTGATCCAAACCTTGTGCTCTTAAAGTCGGGTTTATAAATATGTCTATAGCATTATAAAAGGAGGCCAATTCAGCTGGCTCTAAGGGCCCCAATACCAATATATTTGCCCCAAGATCTCTGTATCTTGCACCCCAAGGACCATCTCCAGCCACAACAACCATGCTACTCTCTTGGAAACTGCTGTTTTCTGCAATTATCTGTTTCAACGCTTCAAACATCAAAGGGTGCCCCTTGTCCTTGACCAACCTCCCAGCCAGTCCTATCACTAATGACTTTGAATCCGGAATGCCATGCCTCTTCTTGAATTCCTTCCCCTTTGAAACGTCTGGCCTGAAAACCTGTTGGTCCACACCATTCAGAATAATATGGACCCTTTTTTCTGGAATCATGTAAACCCTCTTTAGGATATCACCTGCATGATCACTAGTGGCAACATGATGAGCATAATTCTGGAAGAACTTGACCTCTTCAACAACCTTCACAGCTCTTTCACTCAAAGCTTTTGTCTGAGGTTCCTGGGGTGTTCTAAGGAGTTCTTGAATGATGTCAGAATGAAGGGTCTCATATGCAATCCCGTGCCAAGTGACAGCCAAATTAGTAACATGTCGAGATCGTGTGTACCTAAGTCCAACACTCTCAGTGTGAACAATGTCAAAGGGCTTACTAGTTGAGTTTTGTGCTTGAAATTGCTCCCATACTGAAGTTTGGTCAAGGTAACCAGCAGGTGTTGGTTTGGAGAAGTGAAAGTGTACATTATTAATTGAATAGTTGGAGAAAGAGGAGTCTGTGGAGGTGGTGAATATGTGAATATCATGGCCTCTTTTAGCAAGGGCAAGGTGGAGTGTCAGAGCATGGCGTTCAAGCCCACCTGCATGAGACCTCTGTGGCCATTTCTTGACAAAAAGTGCAATCTTGAGGAGTTTTGAAGGTGGCTCTGAGGAAAACTTAAGGTGGTTCCATGCAAGAGGATATGAAAGGAGGTTTATTGGTTGGTTTTGCTTTTGTACTATTACTTGGTATTGTGAATTACACTGGCTGCAACAATGACTCCAAGAGAGAGATAAAATGATAGAGCAGATAGAAAGGATGATAACAATGTAGCAGAAATATTGAAAACTGAATACAGAGCTTTGATCCTTTGCCATGGACAAATGATTGGAGGAAATGAATGTTAATTATTAGATGAGAAAGAATCATGATTTGTATGATTAGTTTTAAGCGCGAGCCTAGGGGGCAATAAATTAGTAATGAAGAAACCTATCACATGGTAACAAGGCATCGTCCCAATAAGATCGTAGACTTTTGATAATTTAGTGATGTATATAAATAGGCTTGCTTGAACGGCAATGTTGCTTTATCCAATGTAACTGCAGCAAACCAGTTTTCAGCATTATTTATTATTGCTTGCAACTTGCAAGTGTTGTATAGCATCTTTTAATATTCACAAAAAATGTTAGTTTGTGTGCAACAACCTTAACGAGTAACCCTGTAAAGACAAATTGAACTTAAATCTAGTAGTAGGCACAAAACTAAACGTCCTAAATAAAGATTTTCGTATTTGGATATATATTTTACATATTTAATGACTAATGTTGTAAACCAGTTGATTTCCATCCTTTTAGTAGGATTTGAGTGTTGTTAGTTGTTGGTCGTCTTAATCTTGAACCATGTTTAAAATCGCCCAACTTCTTCGGTTTGATTATAAGTGCTCTTAATTTGAGTATGCATGATGCATATGCGTGAGGTAAAAATTAATATTAAATGTAATATATCAAATATTTTATATTAAAATCAAATAATCAATCTTATGTCTACTTAGGACCCAAGAAGGTTATGCAATATAGTTAGTTAAAGTCATACTTTGATGCTTCAAATTTCATAAGAATTAAGGCATAGCTAATGTCAATTTCAAGTTAACACGATTCATATATATTATATTGGAAAGAAATACCTTTTTATTTGGACATAAATGTGTACATAACATTATCATTCTACTGCCATGAGCAACCGTCTATCATCATAATTTGAAATGAATTTTGAACTTAATAAGATACCAACATGAACCTATCTAAACCTAATTCTAACTAATACTTTAAATAAAAAAATAATGAATAAGTATTGTTTTTACTCTTAAGTTAATAAACATTTGTAATAGATTCTATTTTAACTTCTTATCTTGTATTTAAGATAGACAACAACAAAATGAAATGTCTAATAATTAAGATAGCTTAGAAATTAATTATTTTCTAGCAAACAATTGGGAGTATAACCAGTGGATATTATAAAGAAGTCGTAAGAGATTTTTTTTTTCATAAATATAAATAGACTAAAGTCAGTCAACTCAACTTAACAATGACTATAATAGGTGTGATTCAAGGTCTATGGCTAATAATAATGTTCATCTTTCAAACTGACCCATCTTACACCCTAAATTTATCTACCATTTGATATAATTTCCACTACCTCTATCATTTGTGCTTTTCTCTCACAAGTAGTAGTTGTCATGGTACCATATTTTGACAACAAACCTATGTTCTATATGTAAATTTCCAATTCCTCTATGATGCTGTTAAAGATTATAAGTAATAACTTAATATAAATTATTAATAATAAATAAATTTAAATCATAAAAATAATATAACGGGTTACTTATAGGTTTATCAAACCTTAAAATACCTAATTGGATAGAATTAAAATTTCATATTATACTTGAACATGAATTTGTCTCACACTTTTTGTAATCAAGTAAGGAAGGACAAAATTCGCTCTTGAGATTTATACATTCTTTTCATAAAAAAGGTTAAAAGTGTATAATTTTATTTTTAGTAGGTATCTACCATATAATTTGAAGATTAAGATTGACTTATTGGTTTTATGTTGATAATTTTAGAGTTGACATCTCAATCCAATAAAATCAAATAATTAGAAAGCAAGATTTATTTTTTGCTTACAAACATTTTATCGAAATCCAACTAGTTTGCTGTTTTGCAATAATTCCCTTTATTCTTGATGATTGATTCAAAGTGTTTTTAGATAAGTTAGGATCAACATGATTCACTAACTTAACTTTTGACTTTAAGAGGCAGGGATACCAAATTTAGAAGCTAAAAAATGAAAAAAAAAACACAAACAAATGATTAGAGGTATTTAGTAGCTTACCTGGAAGACATGATTTACAAAGAAAAAGTAATGAAAGGGCAGGCATAGATGAAATGTGTTGTAGATTGAAGCAGGAAAAACAAAAAGGAAACTTATGGAGAAGAAGTTGTTAGATGTGTTATTATTAATTTCATAGTAGCAATGAAGTGAATAAAAATGGACATAAAGATAGTAGGAGAGGGGGTGAAATGAAATGTTTAATTATATATAAGAAAATAGGGGTGGAGTAGTTGGAATGTTTTGGGCAAAACTTATAAGAATCCAACAAATGGCAGTTGAGTTATACAGGATAGGTAAATGACAGTGTATGGTCCAACTACTAAACCGAACTATACGCATAAAAACACTTCCAACTTCCAACAAGCAATGGGCCCACCCTCTCATTCATTCATCTCCCTATTAATAAATAAATAAAACCAGTCAGTTAGCTTCATTTTCCCTCAGTTATTACTGGCCAAACAAGGCAGAATAGGAGAGAGTGGTGTTGGTGTTTTTTTGGCTCATGGCTGTTGACTTACACACTTCGCTTCCTTCTCACTTTCTCCCCGACGACGACGATTTCCTCACCGATTTGACTCGCTTCTTGCTTCCAGATGACCATCTCCATTCGGTACAATTCTATTTATCCTATTTTAAAAAATTAAAGGGAAAATAAATAAATAAATAAACATATATATATGTATGTGTTTGGTTTCTTCTGAAAACAGGGGAGTCGAGAAGGTTCGTCCCAGGAATCTTCATCGCCGGGTACACCTTGTTGGAAGTTTGAGAAGGAAAGAGGGAAGAAGCATGTTGAGACCTCCAATAGTGGACTGGATTCTCACCAATATCAAAGTCTAATCGAGGAACAGATTCGAGCCATAGAAGTAAGATAGATAGCTTAAACTAAAAAGGTAGAGTTTGAACTTTTAATTAAGTAAGTTGTTTGTTGTTATGGAATAGTTGTCAGGAGTGAAGCAAGAGCAAGAGAGTAGGAAGGGGAAGGCGAATGGGCGTGGGCGTGGGCTTGGGCTTGGGCGTGGGAACGGACGGCGGACACCTCCGGCACGGATGGGTGAAGGGATGCGGGCCCTCTTTCTGGATGGGCCCGCTTCTACTTCCAGAGGTGGGACCGGGGTTTTCTTGCCGCGTGCCGGACCCACTTCCCCCAACAAGCAAGGTAATTCTTTATTCTTCTCACTCTACTCTATTCCCAGCCCTTTAGTTCCACTCTCCCAATTCTGCTCACCATCATCCTATCTTCCACCCAATTATCCATTCATTCATACACACAAGATTTTCATCCCACCATCACCTTCCCGATCACTCATTTTTTCTTTTTCTCAAAACTAATATAAAGTATATGTCCAAACAGGAATCTGGATCACTTCACTTCAAATATATCTATGTGCTTTCTAAATTTCTTTTCTTAATACACTAGATCCATTCTAATTAAAAAGATATACTCTTAAAATTGAAAAAAATATCCAATTTAATCCTTGAAACATTTAATATTGTATGTGGGTCCACTGGAAAAAGAAAGAAAGTAGAGAAAAAAATACAATATATGTTTCGAAGATTTTATTGTTTTATGAATTTAATAGATATATATTATCTATTTTTATGCTTAGATTAAATTATAATATTTTATTTATGTTAAGTTGGTTGGTTTTATTATTTAGTATTTTAAAATTTATATAAATTAAAAGTTATGATTAATTATGAGTGTAAAAATATTTATACTAAGTATATTAATTAAATTCTTATTTTGTATTAAAATTTTTTAAATATCTTTTTTTTAGTGTTTATGTATCCCATTAAAAATGAGTAATAATTTTCAGAAACTGTGATGGTCTTTTGCTAAATTTGTGTAGAATATGTATTTAGTTAAAAAACAGTTAAGAGAGTTGGTGACCAAAGTTGGAGACTTTTATTTGTTCATGTTAAAAAATCAGAAATGCATGATTAAAAGTGTCATTTGGCAACATGGATTGGTGGCACGTCTAATCTTACGTCGAAAATGATTTATCTTATGTACAATGCGTCAGGTAAAGGTTGCTCCACTGTTCTTATACCTGCCAGAGTTGTCCAGGCTTTGCAACTCCGCTTCGACCAAATGGCTGCCACGTCTGGGCCCAAACCTGCTGGCTTCCCTCCTCTCCATGGTACTCAATTTTCAACAACTTTTATTTCATCCTATAACGCCCAATATTTATTACTTCCTTTCTTCTAACCTAACGCCCTCCAATCTCCATCTCTATATACCCAACATCCTCTTCCAAAATCACTATTTATCTGTTTTTTATAATTTTCATTATTTCACGTATTAATTACTTTTTAATATATTCTAAGTTAATTTTCATTTTTAACCAAAATTGATAAATGTTGAAAATTAATGAGATAAACTGTTTTCCTCTTTTAATAGAATGCGAGAAAACGAGTAATAATTAGATAAAAAGAAAGAGAAATTATTACAAATAGCGTGATCTTGCAGCACGTTATTGAGTGTAAACAATATAATTTATTTGCGTGAAATCTTAATCTTTTTTACAATATGATTACGATTTGCAGACGTTCTAGTGAGTAACAGGCATGGCATGTATTCACTTCAGAACCGCCAGCCACCGAAAATGACGGCGAGTGTCCAGAATGATACGATTCTGCCTCAAGAGTGGACGTATTGAGGGATGCACATGCAAATGCATACGCAATAGGGATTGAAGAAGAATAAACCAGAAAAGAAATTCCCAATGGATCCGATCTATCCACAGGGAATATTTCATACGCAGAGCACGACAAATAGGGATCAATACACAGATTTAATAAATATGTCTTGTTTTGTATTTGGCTATTTCTTATGGGTGTATCTACACTACGTACTCGTGAGTCACCAAAAACAATAAATAAGATCTATCTCCGTCTCTCTGAATGTATGCGAAGCAAGCTGTAGTGAGCCTTCACTCTAAATCTCAACAGAGGATGTCTTTTAAAATCCTTTGTAATATGTAATAATTCTGCTTAGTTATGGTCTTTTGCCTCCTCCCCGCACATGGTTGCTGCATATGCATATATAGTAATAAACTATTTTATTTTTTATTTCATATTTTTGGAATACGTTGATCAAATGATACTTAATAAACCAAATTAATCAAAGGGGAAAGACCTGTGTTTTTTTCATGTAAAAAGTTTTACATTGATATTTAATTATAATATTTTATGTTTGGTGTATTTATGACGTTTATTCCTAACCTAACTCAATCCCCAACACCCATGCGACACCTCTCCCCAGGCCAATGCACACTCAACAATGAAACAACTCTTGAGGTCCAACAAATATTTGAGTACTGTAGCAAAAAGATGACTTGAAGTGCCTTTTACATGTTAGGCATCAACCCCAACTTTACTGGCCATAAGTTGTTTGCCTTCCCATATGTGAAACCTATGACTTAGAAAAAACAAAAACTCAAAGGAGATTGTTGTCAAAGTAGAAACTCACAAACTCTTACAAACTAACTTCATCTAGGAGGTCCAATACACAACTTAGTTGGTCAATCTCATCATGGTCAACAAGTGGTGCATGTAACTTGATTACAACGATCTTAACAAAGCATGCCCCAGAAACTCATACCTCATTTCCAATGTTAATAAGCTTGTTGATGGGGCCTGCAGGTATCAACTCCTAAGCTTCCTCGACGCCTACTCAAGCTACAACCAAATAAAGATGTCCTCATTCCCCGACAAGGAAAATACTTTTTTCATCACTAACAAAGTTTAATGGACAAAGTTTTTCATAACGTAGGCGCCACCTACCAATGTCTAATGGACAAAGTTTTTCATAACCTCATTGGCCACAAGATGGAAGTATATGTCAACAACATAGTTATCAAATCCAAGGACAACATGAGGTTGAATCTAAAGAAATGTTCCTTTAGAGTTGGTACAGGTAAATTCCTCATTTTTTTCAGGAAACCTTTGCACACCTCCGTTACCTTTGGAGAGGCCTACGCCCCATAGAAACTGTCTACCTGAGACTGTCCCTTGGCCCGTAGGTCCTGGCACAAGGTTAGAATTCTACCTCTTCCAGAGTGGTATCGACTCACCCAACGTGGCATCTAGATCAACCCTAACAAATGTGAAGTCATCCTGTCCATGAGAAACCCCATCAATATAAAAGAAGTCCAATGATTCACTAACAAACTCGCATCCCTATTACTTTTCTTGCCTCAACTTGTTGACAAAGTCAAGCCTTTCTTCAAGTTGCTCAAGCACAACCAAAAGAACTTTACATGGGATGAAGAATGTGAAGTCATGTTTGCAAAGTTCAAAACCCACCTTGCCACTCCACCAATCTTAACCAAACCCACCCCGGGATACACATTCCTCCTTCACTTTGTTGTATCTGACGATGCCATCGGCTCGACCCTGGTAGAGGAAAGATCCAAGAACCACGTCCCCATATATTTCACCAGTCCTATCCTTTAACCAGCCGAGACTAGATACCAACTAGTAGAAAAATTAGTCCTCTCCTTAATACACTCTGCTAGAAGACTTCACCCATATTTCCAAAGTTACTCCATCCGAGTATGCATTGACCACCCTTTGAAGCATATCCTTCAACAGCTTAACCTCGTAGGATGAATTGTCGCTTGGTTAGTCGAATTATCTAAAATCAAAGGATGGACACTCCACGTCAATGAATCATCTAACTCCCGAGGAGTCAGAGTAAGAATTACACTTGATGGATAGGAGAATTGCACTTAGAAATTCACTACAATTTAAATTCCCCACCATCAACAACCAAATTAAGTATGAAGCCTAATAAACTGAATTTTGACCCGTATTTTTATGATGTTTAATATCTTTTTGTAAGGAAAGAATTGTATATTTGTTGAAAAACTCACTTTTTGGTATTTATCCTTATTTTAGACATGTACCTAAGAAACGGTAAGAAAAAAGGGCAAAATCGAGCCTTTTTAAAGCAATTATTGAATATCCAGGTCAGTACAGTCATCCTTTTCAAGATTGTGAGAAAAAACACTAAAACAATCACCTTCGTGCTTAATTCCATCACATTCATGCTGAAAAACCCAAACTCTTCCTATAAATATCAGAATATGAGAAACAAAAGTGACTGACTTTGGTTTGGACAAAGAATTATATTTTTGACCTAAAGGCAAGGAATGTAAGGAAGCTTTGGATTGAGTCAATTCACAGTGTCTCTTGTTAGTAATTCTTTCTTTTATCATTTATGCATTGTATAATTCACGGGATGTCTAGCTTTTCATTACCTATATTTGGCTAATTTTCCTTTTTCTAGAATTATGATGTATATTCTTTACGATTCTCCCTTGTACTTTGCATTATTATTCTATTTCATTCAGTGATTAAAATGTTTTACTATTTTATTTATTAATATCTTAATTGTTTGAATATTCATGACCCTTGATGTTTGAATTATTGAATTGTGAGTCAATTGGGTTTGTTCCATATAAATGACTAAATTTATTGGGTAAACCTCCAATTGATTAATAAGGAAACCATCCTAATTTGGACTCTTGCATAGCTAAATTGGATAACAAGTTATAGTTATAATGTGGAAGGAAAGACCAAATGTATCACGATAATCTTAGTATTGGTTATCAATGAATGATAAAGAATGAAATTGCTCAGTAAATATGGGGCAAAAATATTGTAGTGGAAATCAAAACCCTAGGCCTTAATCGATTGAATTTCAAACTTATTACTCTTTTCCTAGGCTGATTGACCCAAGTGGGTTTCTTTTTTAAAAAAATTACCGGTATGGGTCTGTTTTGAAACATATTACCAGCGTGGGTCTGTTTTGGTGGTTGACTCGGTCAAACCGCAACTACGAATTGCGGTTTCATTGCCCTGTCAGCAACGTCATTACGTGGAAGCCAGCGTGGAAAAACGCCCCAGTAAAACCGCAAGTCTGAATTGCGGTTTGACTGGTCTTTGACCAGCACCGTCTTGTTATCCAATGGGTAAAAAGAAACAGAAAACGATGCACGTAAAACCGCAAGTCAGACTTGCGGTTTGACTGGGGTTTAACCGGGCCCCCCTTTACCCA
This sequence comes from Psophocarpus tetragonolobus, assembly GCA_037954015.1. Lineage (NCBI taxonomy): Eukaryota > Viridiplantae > Streptophyta > Magnoliopsida > Fabales > Fabaceae > Psophocarpus > Psophocarpus tetragonolobus. The sequence continues at coordinate 93,664,909 of CM075690.1, forward strand.
GCGGTTGCAACGAACGGGTGCGGATATTGAGGAACAGACGCGGTTTTTTACGCACATACAACCGCAGATGCGATTTGCGGTTTGAATTAAATAATATTTTTCGTTTGCGAAACCGCAAGTCTGACTTGCGGTTTTAGGGGGGTTTAACCGGCCCCCCCTTTACCCAGCGGTTGCAAAAACGACCCGTGTTTCTACTGACATAAAACTGCAGATGCGACTTGCGGTTTGAATTAAATAATATTTTTTCGTTAAACCGCAAGTGCGAACTGCGGTTTACGTGCAGTTGCTATTTAATCCCCAATCGCCCCACAGAACCGCACAGCCGTTCGACACAGAGAACCGCCGACGTAGTTGCACCCGACGTAAAACAAAGGTTTACGTTACAGTCCAATTGTTCAGGTAAAAAACGTAATGTGTAAATTTTGTGTGTTTTTAAATATTTTTAAAAACAAATTGCTTTTATAACTCTATTTTTTATGTTTAAATTTACTTTATTATTTATTTGTAGGTACATTTATGAATATTATGTCTGCTCCAATTGTCACCTTCATTTATAGTGATGGAAGAATGTACGAAGGAGACGAATGTGTTATTTTTGAAGGGAGTAGAAAAGCAATTAGAATTACGCGTCATATCATTTTTACTTCGTTGAAAAACAAAATTAAGGAAAAGTTAAAAATGCCATTAAATGAATTTATATCATCTTTAACTTGTAGATTTTTATTTTCTGGAAAATATGTGCCACTACAAATTGTTGATGATGAAGATATTGAAATTATGTTTAATGCATTTGAACAACAAAATAATGTTGATATAATAGAATTGTATGTTCATAAATCATCAGCTGGTAGTAGTTTAGGCACTGCAGTAGACACTGGTATAATGAGTTCTGAAATAGTTGAAGTAGATGATGATGATGATGTTGTTGGTGAATCATGTGGTGAGGAAACATCTGATGAAGAAAATGACGTTTCAATTGATGGTAATTCATCTGATACTGATGACAATGAAACTCGTAATATGGAGTTATTGTCGGTAACAAATGTGGAACAAGGTATGTTTAACAAAAATAATTATTTTCTTTACGGTTTACTAGTTTAATTTGTTGGATAACAGACACATGAATAACAATACTGTTACAGTTGCAGGGCAACGTCCACCTTGGACTGATGCAGCTCATTATACACACATTAATTGGTTGCATCCTGATGAAGAAGATATTTTAGGCGAAGAGTTGCATGAGTCATGGAATATTGGAGATGCATTGTACAAAGGTCTACAGTTTGACACAAAAGAAGATCTAAAAAATGCGCTGATACAATATTCAATGCGAACACATCAAACGTATCATGTTGTGGAGTCAAAAAGTTCGAAATACATTATCAAATGTCCCAACCATAAAGATGGGTGTCCATTTTATATGAGGGCAATTTTGTCTCGGAAAACAGTCAATTGGACGGTTACTCAATGGGGTGGAGATCATCAATGTCTCAATCCGGCAGTGACACAAGACCACAAAAAATTAAACTCAACTTTCATTAGTAACTTGATATCAGGTTTGGTTACTTGTCCATATGTAACGTAATATTTAAATTAATTTATTATCATTTGTTGTTAACTTTTTAATTTTTTTAGGAATGGTTGGTTCAGATCCATCTTTAAGAATTAATTTGATTCAGGAGAGAATTTGTAGTCAATATGGATACAAGATATCATACAGGAAAGCATGGAAAGCAAAACAAAAAGCAATTGTGCGTGTTTATGGGGACTGGGATGAATCATTCGCGACTCTTCCAACATTTTTGAAATTCATTGAAAGTAAATCGCCAGGTTTTTTCTATCAAATATGTCATGATGATCTTGTTGTTGGCAACCGAGGTTACCGTCAATACCAACAGTTTCAAAGAGTGTTTTGGACATTTAAGAGTGTGTTGATGCCTTTAACTACTGTAAGCCGTTGATACAGGTTTATGGAACACATTTATATGGAAAGTATCGTGGAACGTTGTTAATCGCAACCACACAAGATGGAAATAGCAATGTATTACCTTTAGCTTTTGCTGTGGTTGAAAGTGAAAACTCGTCCTCGTGGTCTTGGTTCCTATCCCACATACGACTGCATGTGACACAAAAACAAGGAATCTGTCTAATTTCTGATCGGCATGCTGGGATTAAGTCTGCTGTGCAAAATGAGGCATTAGGATGGCAACCACCATATGCTTATCATAAGTATTGCATACGCCATATTGCAAGTAATTTCAACACCCGATTTAAAAATATGGCACAGAAAAAATTGTTGATAAAATTAGGTATGACTTCTTTTTATCCACATGACATTTTTTTTCAACTGTATTTTTTATTATTATAAACGAGCCATTCTATTGTGTTGTTTTGCAGCTTACACTCCATGCATGCATATATTTGACAGAAACTTTGAAAAATTTTGTCAGCAAAGCACTGAAGTAGGTAGTTGGATAAATGACATATCGAAGCAAAAATGGAGTATGACATACGATACAAAAGGTTACAGGTATGGACACATGACAACTAATTTGTCTGAGTGCGTTAACAAAATGTTCAAGGATTGTAAGAATATTCCCATCAGTGCTTTGGTAAGGTCAACATATAGTAAATGTGTTGCATATTTTGTCGAAAGAGGATCCCATGGTAGGTCCCAATTGAAAGCTGGAAAGGTCTATTGCGATAAATTGATGCAAGCATTGCGTAAAAACCAACAAGACGCTTGTTCCCATATAGTCTGTCAGTACAATATCGAAACGACTAGATTCGAAGTCGAAGACGCCTTTAATCCACTGACTCAACGTGGAGGACAAAAATGGGTTGTTAACTGGAACGACAAATACTGCCAATGTGGGCGATTCCAAGCTTTCCATTACCCTTGTTCACATGTAATTGTTGTGTGTGGTGCAATTAGTTTAGACTATTATCAATTTGTTGATGAAGTATACACGAATGACTTCATCATGCGTGCATACTCTGGTCAATGGTTTCCTCTTGGGAATGACGACTTGATCCCTCAAAATGAAGAAAGTTGGACTCTTATCCCAAACCATTCTGCTGTTCGAGGAAAAGGACGTCCAAAGTCAACGAGGATAAGAAATGAAATGGATTTTACTGAGTCACAAACACAGAAAAAAAATAAATGTCGCCGATGTGGACAAGAGGGTCATAATCGAAGAAGTTACCCTTTGCATGCTGATGTAGGATGCTCTCAACCAACCGATGGTGATATGTAATTACCTTAAATGTTATTCTGTTTTTCAACGTTATTATATGTTATAATTTATTATTATCTATTTCGGACTTTTGCAACGTTGTCATATTTTATAATTTGTTACCATTTATTTTCGTAAACATTACAATAATAACTTTAAAAAAGAATATAAAAAACTGAAGTCAAAATAAAAAAATATTTCATTGAGCATCATCATCATCGTTTACATTTTGGCATGAGTTTGGATCAAATTGTCCACCTAATCCTAGACTTGCGGCAGCATAGGGAGAATCTCAAGGTATATCGAATTGCGGTTCGGCGATAGCTGCTGTCGTTGCGGGTTGTTGCTGTCCTGGCATCTCCGGTGTGCGAAGTGATCCAAATATTTGTTGAAAAATATGGCCTTGGGGCATGCCACCACCGTACGGTATACAACCTTGGTAAGATGATCCTACGTCTGTCTGAGACGGATAATAGTAAGTAGTAGGCATATTTCCAGTTAGTTGTGTCGGTGTATAATATATGCCTTCTTGACGTTCAGGCAAATTAGGAACAGGATAAACTTCTGCCTGAACGACGTCCCTCCGTCTAGTTAGACCACGACTTTCACGATATGACTCTTTAACGTGAAAATCTGGAACATCCACCTCAGGCATACTTTCGGGTGCTGGCACTGCCGCTCGTGTGATTCGATCTTCATCTTCCAACAAGACCATTATTTTATCAACATATGGGACTAAATCTTCCACTGACCACTTGTTTCTTCCCTCTGGCGACACCATATACAATAAAAACAGAATGGAAAACATTAAAACCATAAAAATTTTATTGCAAAAAATAAAAAACAAATTGGATAACTATGACAAATTTTACCAACAACGATGCTCTTGCATTTCTTGGGTCGATAAACATTTTCGTTTTGGCACGATACCAAACCATGTACTCAGAGTTGAATGTCAGGTCTCCAACCTGACTTCCAGTTTCTTCGACCCTAAATTGGTCTATGTTGTTCCATATTGCAATGGCTGGTTGCAACAACATAAGCCAATTTTCAGAACCTTTTCCTCGCATAGTCAACCCATGTAATTTTTTTGGCTGCAAAGGAGAACGGGGTATGGGTTGGCGCATGCCAAACTGCCGCATTACTCTATCTGGTTGATGTCATTCACAAATATTAAAACAAAGCAATGGCACAACAGATTTCCACGCGTTAACCCCTTCTAAGCATATCGGGGGTAACTGTGCCACAACTTCTTTTGGATATGGCATCCAGATTACCTATATAAAATAACAACTAGTTAGTACGTACACAAAATTAACAAACCATAACATACATTTTCTTACATCATTTTGCTTCATTGTATCCAGCAAACGACGATGATGTTTTAAATCATCGGTGGCTCCAATGTGTCAGTTTCCTCGTCGTAGCCACCTATGAAAATTATATGAATAATATTAAATTTTATATAAGTAACTGCCAAATAATATTTTCAAATCTAACTAACATTATACTCAATAAAAAAATTACCTTGATCCAACGGGTTTGTTTGGTTTGTATGGGGGTAATACAGTGGGTGCAACTTTTGGGAATCTTTCCCATGCCCATATCTGTATCAATAGGCATAAACCACCCATGGATTTTATTTTGTAGTTTGTTGCGACACATAGTTCTCTATACAAAAAACCAAGTACAGCAGCACCCCATGCATATGCACTGCACTCAGCAAAATCTCGCAACAATAACAAATACCTTAAAGATACTTTACTACTAGATTTATCTACAAACAGGGCACCACCAATGAGGCCTAAAATATATGCCCTAGTAAACCTCTGTAAATTTTCTTCATTATTTTCAAAATTTGCGATATCACCAAAATGATGAGTTAGCCAACTAACTCGAATAGAGCTACCATCAATTTCATCGTTATTTGGTGAAACGTCAAGCAGTTGTTGACATAGTTCAACCCAATTAACATTGGTTGAAACTATGACAGGAATGCCAGTTACTCGTAAACCCAACAAAATTGCAATATCTTGAAGGGTGATAGTGCATTCTCCACATCTCATGTGGAAAGTATGAGTTTCCGGCCTCCACCGCTCAACAAATGCATTAATTAAACCTGCATTAATACGAAGAAAACTCATCTGTGCGACCGTGTAAAATCCCGTTTGTCGCAAATATCGTACAATTTGAGGAGGAATTGACTCTTCTCCATTATACGTGGGAACTGCACGTCTGATTAAGAGTTTTCTGTCGTCCTCTCCATTCCATATATATTGAGAAACGTGTTGATTTTTCATGTACAACACGTCATTCTCCACAGGTCTAGAATGAACACAATCAACAGAAGGGCGAGAAGAAGATGATGTCATGACAATTGCTACAATTTAATACAAAACATTATGTTAATATAATACCCAAAATAATATATATCAAAATACAAAATTAATAAATAACAAACAAATATTATATACGAAAACTAACCTCAATATTTCTAAATAATTTCCACAAAACAAAAGCTTTCTTCGATTATCCCTATATAGTTTCCAACTACGTCTGCGATTATATGCGGCGGAAAGGTGTGCAGTTCTGTGGGGTTGGGGGGAGATTTATAGGAGGCGAACTCCACATAAACCGTAACTCGCATCTGCGGTTTATGATTTTTTTATTAAAACCGCAGTTCGCACTTGCAGTTTGTGTGCGTGAAAAATCGCGCCCGTTCGTCTGCAACCGTTGGATAAAGGGGGGGCCGGTTAAACCCCCGTAAAACCGCAAGTCTGACTTGCGGTTTTATGACGAAAAATATTATTTAATTCAAATTGCATCTGCGGTTTTATGTGCGTAAAAAACCGTGCCTGTTCCTCAATATCCGCACCCGTTCGTTGCAACCGCTGGGTAAAGGGGGGGCCGGTTAAACCCCAGTCAAACCGCAAGTCTGACTTGCGGTTTTACGTGCATCGTTTTCTGTTTCTTTTTACCCATTGGATAACAAGACGATGCTGGTCAAAGACCAGTCAAACCGCAATTCAGACTTGCGGTTTTACTGGGGCGTTTTTCCACGCTGGCTTCCACGTAATGACGTTGCTGACAGGGCAATGAAACCGCAATTCGTAGTTGCGGTTTGACCGAGTCAACCACCAAAACAGACCCACGCTGGTAATATGTTTCAAAACAGACCCATACCGGTAATTTTTTTAAAAAACAAACCCACTTGGGTCAATCAGCCCTTTTCCTATTGTGTATTGTTGTAAGCCTTATTTATTGAGCACATAATATTACATCATTGTTTTCCTGTACTATTACTTTTCATAATTATTTATTTGAGAACTAGATTCGATCTTTTGGGTACAATATTCAGACTTAGGTCCACTATTACTACTGCATATGGTATGTTTGCTCTTAAACAGACATATTTTACACATCAAAATCCTCATTGTAGGACTACATCTCGCCAAAGACATCAACATAAGAAACATTTGCTGCAATAGTGACTTTAAACTCTTTGTCAGACACATAAAAGGAGATATGCAAGCAAAAGAAGAGTCGACCCAAAGATACCTCTACTACACCCAATAACTTCTAAAACACTTCGAGGAAGCTGAGGCCCACCATATTCCTTGCGACGAGAACGACAGAGATGATATCCTGTCCAAACTCACCAATACCATTAAGTCAGGCCAAAGACACACTATTATATAAAAAAAAACTACCTAAGTATTTCTTCATTGTCTTCGACCTTCCCGTTATACATTTACCACAATCCCGTCATAAACCTCTTTCCTATACCTACTAGCGTTGGCATCAACAACTCGTAAGAATGCAATTCAACACATCGAGCACTTTTTCCTAGATAGGTGCATTCAAAGCTATCATCATCTTCCTAAAACAGGACCGAATTTGCAAATGTGAGAGTCCTTGGGATCTGGTAAGGAATCGTAGAGCAAGGTTGACTCAATATTTGCCTCATTGTTCATTTTTGAATTCTTGTGGAAGAGACGATCCTCCCACGACAGTTTCTTCACCTCCTTTAACAACCTTTCTTCCTCCAACATTGTTGCCTTTCTTTTTGCAATCTACAATCTACACGTCCTATCCAAACCATATCGGTCTCCACTGAATTCTAGAGAGAGAATGTGTAATGAAATTCAAGTTGCACTCTTTTTAATACACTTGAATGAATGAATTAAGACTCTTTTTAGAAAGTTTTCAATCTAAGTAAAGTGTATTAAAGAGAGTGCAACTTGGATTGCATCACACACACACTTTCTCTAGAATTCAACAAAGATTGATAGGATTGGGACACATGGATTATATGAAAAAATAAAAGTGGCAATGTCGAAGAAAGAGAAGTTGTTGAAAGAGGCGAAGAAACTGCCATGGAAGGATTGTATCCTCCACAAGAATTGGAAGGTACACAATGAGGAAAATATTGATTTGGCTTTACTCTACAACTCCATAGCAGATCCCAAGGTACTCGCATTCACGAATTCAATTTGTTTTTTAGGAAGACGGTGATGGAGGTTTGTGATGCGACTATGAAAAATATCTAATAAGAAAGCCTGAGACAATGGAGAAGGCTCAAATAGTGTTTCTGCTATGGATGGAAATAGAATTCGTGGATGTATTTTTGTTTTTCCAGTTATGTAGCATGGTGAATTGTATCTTGAGTACATGCTTTTAGTTATATCATACTTGGGCACCTAAAGCTAGAAATTGATAGTTATCATGACTCTTAAGTGAGTTGGTGGTCAACAGATCGACTTTGATTTGTGTTACTATTTTTTATTTTATGTTTTTTTGAATTTTGTGTTTCTTTGGGACCTCTGGACAATGGCAAAGTCTTTTGCTTATTCGGTTAATTATTTGGGTAGGTGCAGCCTTATTACAATGTTTAGGGCTTTATAATAGTATATTCATAAAAATTATATTTTTACCTCTTCCACACCTCACCCCAAACACAATAACTTCTCAATCTCATAAGCTCTTTAACTCACCAAAACTACTCGTTCAAGTTGGGTTGAAAGCTTAGGGGACTTATGTACATGTCCAACACTAACACCTTGGCCCAATAGGCCCAAGCAACACCTCAGCCTAAAACTCCAAAAGATTATATATTTTGACCACCTCATCCAATATAGCAAGAGCTTCTAAATCCTATATATCTTGTATAACCATCACTAGAAAATATAACCAGGCTCCAAAATCATAACACTTATCTCTAACAACTCCATCATTTATCTCCAATGACTCTAATATATAGACATATAATAAAACTTAGGTATATTCTCACATATACTTTCCACCTGATACACACTCTAACTTAGGCGTTAAAGTGTCTCTACAGGTACTCACCTGCTCCTACCTATTGGAAAGGAGTTAAGAGACTACAAGGCTCAAGACTCATTGTTCTAATAAGAATATATTGTAAATTTGTTGCCTTTACCAATTAATATTTTATAATCCATATAAATGAGATCATTGGAGTAATATGCACTCTCAATGTTTGCCAGATGTCTTGAGCAACTATGCAATCTTAGAAACAATGAATCATGGTTTTAGCATAGTTATTACAGTAGCTGCAAATATGTGCAACTGATAGACCACGAGAAGTTCGAAGTATGTCTACAAGAAGGGCTTTCTGACATAATTTTCAGATAAAAAACTTGGTTTTCTCTGATGCTTTCAATCTCTAAATCCACCCTCACTTATACCATTTGTTGATTAAGCCATAGGAATCCTGTACTAGCTGAGGAAACTCCATTCTAGAATTATTTCCAACTATATACATCTTTTTTAAGTTATCATTAAGATGAATCTGCATTTGATGAATGGTTGTTACATCTTCAAGGTTCCAACTCTCATTTCTTCAAACATCCCAAATAGTTAGGTTGATATCTTGGGTTGAACAACATGATAAGGCTTACTTAGCCTTCTTGGAAGAATGCCTCAATTCACAAAGGAAAATCTTACCATTCATTTCAAAACCTTTGAGATTAGTACTTAATGCATCAGGGACAGGGAGCTGCTATGTGGAGGCACATGTACAACAAACATTTTTTAAACAATAGTGCACACCTCTACTACCTTAATCATAAGGAGTTACACCACAAACTTCTCCTTTCCCCTATACTTGTATGTCTTTATTGCTTACTACATTACTTGTCTTTTTGCAGGATTAGAAGAAAAGGAAGAAAGACATTTGGATTTGAGGTCAAATCCTCTCCAAGGGGGAGGAGATGATGCAATCCTGCTTAGCATGGAATTAAGCTAGGAAGAATAAAGAAAATACATGGCAAGGAAGGAACTTCATGAGGATATTTAGGGTCATAGCCTTTAAACTGTGTGTAAATTTAGTGTAGTTTGTGTAATATTTGGAGTGGGTGTTTTTAGTAAGTTTTGGGCCTTTGTATTTAAGTCGTTACACCTTATTTTCTCTTAATTTTGGCATGGGGTGTCATTAGTTATTTGTGTGGGTTGTATGATAGAAGGTTTGCTTTTTTTGGAACAAGAGGATTGTGTAGATTTTACTTTACACACCCCCTTGTTTGATTTTCACACCTCCTAGACATACACATGTGCATCAGTGACATATGAGACCCACATGTCCCCTCTAGTAGGTTCCACTTAGCATCTCTATCCTAGGCGACATCTAGTTGTCTCTTAATTAAAATATCAAGAGAACTATATCCACTTTTTTAGGATCTAGGTGACACATGAGGGAGTTAGATATATTTTTTTAGGGCTTTATTTGGTTTTTCTATTTTTCTTAATCCTCTGGGCTAGTGAACATCCAAGACATTTCCCGACTTTATAAATACCACCTCACATTCTCTTTATACAGATCTTGGATCATCTTTATGAAATACACATTTTGTGTGAGACTCCTTGTGAGTGTTTGTTCTCTCTAACTTTGAGAGTTCTTCTATGACTTCTTTTATCAAGGGTTCATTCTCTTATGACAAGTTTCTACAAGTCTGGGCTTATCTCCTTAGAGTGGCGCCTCCACCACCATTTTCTACCTCTCCATCTCCATCTTTTTCAACCATTGCTTTACAAGAAGATAAAATCCTCACCGACATCAGTTTGGTTGTGACAAACCTTGCACACATATATCACCAAAATTTCCTCCTCCGTATCATCCGAATTGAGGTAGAAATTATCTATAATCTACTTTATATCCCTAGCCTTGGTATGACAAGACATATACGAAATTACGACAGGATCCACCCATTCATACCTTATGCTCACAGGGTCATTACCGCAAACCTTGACCATTGGACTCGTAAGCGCATGCGGCTCTCCCCCTTACACCAACATCACCTCCACAGAACCAGAGACTTCGCATCTAGTGTCCTGACTATCTTCAATCCTAGAACCCTCCGATCCCATATCCCCAAATTACGAAGAACTAGTTCGAGACGAGGTGTTAAAACCTGTACATATGATACCCACCTGCTATTTCGACAAATAGTTGATCTCGGAATTGCCAAATTGTATGTATCTCGGAGTTGGAGAAAAAAGTCACTACAGAGCGTGGCGGAGAGCATCACTGCACATGTTATTTACAGACAACAAGTCCACCAGGCCCAAAGTTCCACTCAATCATGACCATTCAATTGTTGTCAATCAATGGCTCCCACAATGCCATCCATCAAGACACGGGGCTACCTAGGAACCTACACTAAGCGCCATAACCGTTGCTACTCCTATGGTCGTGACGATACTATTCCAATGTAGCATGAAAACGCATCGTCTTCCTAAGCACTGCATGCACATCCAACATTTATTGACCTCGTCTTTTTGAGTTTAAGACTCATCATGGTGAAGTGTCACTCTCATGTGAGCCTATAGGGCATATTTACTACGAATACTTCGAAAAAGGCATGATCTCAATAACGAGCATACCTCAGATATGAAACTTGTATAAACACCAATGAACGAGTAACAAAACATCACATAATGACTAACAACAACTCGGGAGTTTAATGAAAATCGTTTATATTAAGATAAATACATTGTTAGGCTTAAAACAAGATTAAGTCGCACTTAGGTCTCGATCAGCAAAGTCTACAAATGCAGACCAACTGCGAAACCTATAAATACGTGGTAGGTAGCATAGGTAAAGTAAACTGTTCACATTTATTACGTGTATTTGTCTGAAATAACCTCTAAGTTGAGTATTAAAGTGATTGTATGTACACCCACCTTGGTGAAATTAATACTACATCAAAAAATAAGAAAAAAGAATTAATGAGATCATAAATAATATACACATAATATTAATATAATTGTTAATACACGAACATAAGTAAAATAACATTTTTTAAAAGACAAAAAAGCTAAAAAAATTATTGAATTAGCATAGGTGAAAGCAACTTGGGAACTTCGCTTATCGGGCAGGCCTATGTTGCCAAGTCGAAAACTGAAAGCAGTAGTTTTTTTCTTTTACTTCTTTAATGTGAGAAGGGTTATTCTGGAACATATAAATTTTAAAAGTTAACTTAAAAGAATGTTTCACACTTGACAGTGACACAAGATGATAAATATAACTTTTTTTATGGTGTGGAGAAATCTTATGCAGAATAACTGTGAAAGGAACAAAGGAGCAACATTCAAAGTAAACCATCCTACATAAACTAGAGCGGTATAATGATACTTTAGAGTAAACCATTTAATTGATTGAATAATGTGTACCAATTATTGAAAATTTTTGCTTCCAAATTTGAATCCTTCCTGAAAGAGCCTAACCGGATGAAATTACCAAAAACTAAAAAAAACATGGAACCCTACAATTCCTTCAAGTATATATTTAGTTTAAACTTCTTTATTTTTTTTAATAAGATATTTTCAAAGCCCATAAGGTTCAAAGATACAAGCATATATTTTTGTTAAAAAAAAAAGAAGAAGATAATGGACCTTTAGGGAAAAGAGAGAGATATGTAGTTGGGTTAAAAAAAAAGAAGAAGATAATGGACCTTTAGGGAAAAGAGAGAGACATGCAGTTGGTGCAAAAAAAGTTGTACACATTTTTTTCATCACAACCTCTCTCATATAGATTTGTTTAATTTATCCATCATTGTTTTGAGTGAGTTTTAATTAAATGGTAAAACTCTTATATTATTCATGCATAAACATACATTAAACTCGTTAAACTTATTTAAGTATATATTTTTCACAAACAATGCAAAACAATGTCGGTAACTATTACTTATATTATCAATATTAAATTATTTTATTTTTAAATTTTACTTTTCAAAAATAGATATATTAAAATATAAGTTGTTTCTGTCCTACCTTTAAATTTTAAAATTTACTCATTTGTACGGATAATCTTTTCTGCAAAATGAGTTAAATTATTGAAAAAAATAATTATAGTTAAATATAGACGTGTAGGTAATTCAACTTACAAAACCAGATAATTTAATATGTAAAATCTAAATTTTAAATAAATTGGTAGTATTTAAGTAGATAGAATCCCAAAAGTTTGGTAGGTTAGTACATATTAAAAAGATAAAAAATATTTTTTATCTTTTAAAATTGTCTTATTTTAAACTATTATAAAAACTTTAATATTATCTAAATTCATTATACAACAAATTACAAGACATTCATAAATCAAAGTAAAAGTATTTAATAATTAAATGTTATGATAAACATAATTTCAAATTTGAACTTTGAAATTTTTTTAATTTCTTTCTTATCACATCCTATTTTTTATTAATGATATTATTGTTATTAATAAAATTTTATTTATGTGGAAGCCCCTAGAGTAAAACCTAAAAAATTTACATTTCAAAATAAATTTAAAGTTTTAACTGTGTGTTTGAATGAAGAATTTTAAGAGGGTAATTCATTTTATTTTGGAATTTCAAATGTTTTATGATGAAATATCTTATTTAGAAGAGGAATTTTAAAAGAATTTGAAATTCTAGGCATTTTAGAAAGCATTTTGCCTAGTTAAAATTGTAGAATTTCAAATTCCTTAAAAAAAGTAAGAATTTAAAATTCTTCAAACGTAAGTTTCTTTTACTAAAATTAGTTGATGTTATTTTTTACTTAATATTGGTTAGGGTTGACAAAACGGAGTGGGTCAAATGGGTTGACCCGCCAACTGATTTTTACGGGTCAGACTAGTGTATTCAATCGCTTGCCTATTTTGGTTTGTCCTGCCTAACTCGCCAATTTAGCAGGCTAAAGGCGGGGTGGGCTGACCTGCCAACCACCAATATTATATTTTATATTTTAAAAATTATAATGTTTATATAAATTAATAAAATAATTAAAATATAAAATAAATTATTGAGTAGAATTTATAAAATCAATTTTCTAAGAAAATAAAATAATTTTTGACATAAATTTATTTGTCATTTACTTATGTAAAATCATAATATTGTCAAAAAAAATAAAACATACAAGGTTTACTTTTTTATTTTTCTATTTATTTATTGTAAAAACATAAATGTTTTAGAAACTAAAATTTGTTTTTAAATAAAATTTTATATTATTTTTAAAAAGAATAATTTTTTTCAAGATATTGTTTAGTAAAATAAATTTTTATTTTTAGTAGAAATTAAAATACTCTATCCAAAAAAGAAAATTAAAATTCAATAATTTAAATTATTTTATCCAAACAAAACATTTAAAAAATAAAATCATTCAAAAGAAAAGAATTTTAAATTCAATTTATTTTAAATTCTTTAGATTTGTAAAATTCTCGCGAGCCATCTATTCCTGAAATCTAAACTTTATCTGTAATTCTTTGAGCAATGAATATAAGGAATTGCTTATATTTTTGGCGTAAAATCCTAAATCACAAAACCTGGGAATTACTAATAATCTCTGAAGCAATTTTAATGAGAAAATCTATATTATAAATACGGAGATGCTGAAAGCTATATTATAAATGATCCTATATGGGCGTTGTCTCCTGATGCAAAGATTTCAATTAGTTATGCTTACCAGGCTTTTATGCAAACAAGTAATAATCAAAGTAATCTTAATTGGCATAAATTTTGGGCATGGCAGGGAGCGAAGAGAGTTAAAGTGTTGATATTGATTATTCTTAAGAAGGGAATGAAAACAAATATATAGCCTAAAGCAAGCTGAGTAGAGATTAAAGCAGGTTTACATTCACTTGCTATTGTGGCGGAAGGTCTAGATGGCGACTTTCTTAATCTTAATCTCATTTCTAGTGAGATAGGGTACAAGAGTTATATTTACAATGTTATTGTTCAAAAAAATCTACTAAAATATTATGAAATGACATCAGGCATGCATAGGTAAATTTTCACAAAAACAATATGGGAGGAATTGGGGTAAATGAGTAAGAGCTGCAATTTTTTGCAAGATTACTCAATTGTAGGATTATGCAACTATGGTTCTCTTATTGGGTTTCGGGGGGTGGGGTGTCAATGTGAGGAAAGGGAGTGTTTGAAAACCAGTTTTAGAAAAAAATGAGGGTGAAATTGTCATCTTGGAAGCAGGAAAACTTATCACTGGGAGAGGGGTGTCAATGTGAGGAAAGAGAGTGTTTAAAAACCAGTACTAGAAAAAAATGAGGGTGAAATTGTCATCTTGGAAGCAGGAAAACTTATTACTCGGAAGGAATATTTGTCTAATCAAATTTACTATCTTTCATACCTCTTTTCTTTTTTTCTTTTTATAGGATCTCGAAGAAGGTGTATCATTCTATTCAAAGCATGCAAAAGAGATTTTTGTAGGGTGGTTCTCAAGAAAAGAAAATGCTTTCATGGATAAAATGAGACATAACTTGTTTGAAGAAGAATCAAGGCGGCTTGAGAATTAAAGATGTAGAAACTTTCAACATATCACTACTAGGCAAATGGAAATGGAGGATGCTTTATGGGTAAAATTTCTCCAAGCCGAACATGGTCAAATAAGAAGTAATTTATTTTCTTATCACTAGAAAAATGGATATTAGTGGTGGACAAATCTCATGAAAGTTACATCATCAGAGGAGAAAGGGGAGTGGTTTAGAGGAGATGTGAAGCATGTAGTAGGTGATGGTTCCCTGTTTAAATTTTTGGAAGGAGGATGGGGCAAACTAATAATTTAAAATTAACCTTTTCTAAGTTATTTGCCCTATAAGAACAGAAGGAAACACTTATCTTTGAGGTAAGAAATGGTGCAATAATAGGTGGGTATGAAGATTACAGTGGATAAGACCCTTGTTAAATAGGGAACTTGGTTGGGTAAGTTATCTGGAGAGGATATTAAATGGAATTCATCTATGGCCTGATAAGAATGATGAGTGGGAATGGCATAACCAAATAGGGCAAGAAGTCAAATACTCAGTAAAAGAAGCGTACAAATCCAAGGTAAGGATACCTTTGAAGGTGGCTGGATTTGTCTAGTGCATAACCACATACCAACAAAAGTGAAACTTTTTAAAAGACATGTAATTGAAGAGGATATATGTTCTATTTCTCATGTTGCTTCAGAAACAATGTCACATCTTCTATTTGTGTGTGTTATCACACCTATCATGTATGAATGTGTTGTTACCGTTAACTTGGTTTACAACAGGTGTTGCCTTCTGAGTGTTCATCTCATTTGTGGTAGCATATCATCTTTTTAACGGAAAGGTAAAACTTCAAATTATGCTTATTATTTGTATGAATGTACTTTGGTCAATTTTGATTGTAAGAAATGAGATGGTGCTCAAAGGTGTTCTATTATGTGTTTGAAAAGTTTGGTCAGATGCTCTTCAGAAACTGGCTATAGGTTTTTTGGAGGGTTTTTAATATAAATATTTTAAAAAAAATTTCATAGCGTCTATTAAGAGATAAATATAGGGGTCTTTCTTATAGTAGTAATGTTGTATTATGTACTTATGTAGACTTTTCTCACATCATATCTTGCAAATTGTTAAATAAAATATTTTGTTATTATAAAAAAAAAAAAACTACTAAATTTTTGCTAAATTAGGAGTTCTTTCTATATTTAGTCTTTTTAAATCTTTCGTGTTTCAATCCCATGACAATGACATCTTCAACTATCTCATGTATGAACTAGATTAGTTAGCTTCCAATGCTCATTCTCAAGAATCAAGATGAGTTTTTGGTTCTTTGTACAACTCTCCTAAACTTTGTACTTTAGTTTAGATGATACCAAATAGATAGTTCATTGTAAAATATAAAAACAATAAACTACTTCACAGGACTTTCCGCCCAATTAATATAAGTTCAAATTTGCCATTGGCTAGGTTAGGAAGGATTAATATATCATCAACTTGTTTGAGCTTAACAAAAATATTTTTTTAAAATTGTTTAAAAAATAATTTTATTTTAAAAATTTTTCTATAATTAGAAATAGATGTTTGTTTGGTTATAATTATAAAAAAAATGATTATTTTATGATTCAACTTCTTAAAAGAAATTAAATATTTTAAAATTTAAGTTTAATTGATATACACTGTCAGTGTAAAAGATGTTTACGCTGACATTCAATCTGACTTTTCATTTATGTGACATTAGTGATTCAATCTGATTTTTAGAATAGTAAGTAAAGTCAACAAATTTATCATGAACGAAGGGTTGTGATTGAATGTCAGTATACAAATTTTTACACTAACAATATATACCAATTAAATTCTTAAAAATTCATATAAATAATATTTTTAAAAATAAGAAATAATATTAAACAAAAATCTTCATAAAAAACAAAGGGAAAACTACCGGCATATAGCTGAAAATATTTTAAAAGCCTAATCCACTTCTTAGATTTTTTTCATAAAAAATTAAAAAGATATCTAAATCATTTTGAAAACGAGATCTGCAAAATATTCAAAGTCCCTCCTCACAGTATCAACTATCAAGTACTTAAATTTATTGATTTGGCTGTAGCATGATAAAAAAATAAATAAAATTAATTGATAAGTTGATAATTTTACATTATAAAGCGTCGAAAATTAAAATTTAAACAGAATCATAATATTGGTAATTTTTTTTTAGTATTTCTAGAAAGAGAAAAACAAATAAAAGTGTCCAAAAACTTTTTTAAAAGTCTATTTATAAAGACCTAAATATGATTGATGTTCCTATATTTTAAAATTGTGATATTATTTTTCTAAATTTTGAAAATGTGTGAGTTAATATCTTCCATAAATTATTGACATTGACTATTAACTGTGAGCGTGTTGACAATTACATGTAAGAAGTTAGATGACATGATACAAAATTACTATTTAATAAAATTATTAATTTAACATTTTTAGGTTTAAGTATGTATTAATGAATAAAAGAATGCAACATCTAACACTCATGCAAACCTAAATTAACCTTTTTATTAAGCATGGTCTCACACTTTTTTCAAGTTAATGTTAACTAACATATAATAAAAAGTTTTTAATATGAATTTTTTTAGAAATTAACTTTTGAAATGTTTTTCGTTATTTAAAAAAACTATTGAAAAAATGTATTGACTTTTTAATCATTTTTATAGGTATTTCTTAAAAAAATCACTCAAACATGTTCTCATTAAATAATTCTTAGTTGTATAACCATAAAAAAAACTACACCTCGAAACCATCAATAGACTTTGGATTCCAGCATAGCCAAAAATTGAAGTATATAGACCACCATATTGCTAAAACCTAAGAACTTTCTTAAAAAACTTCGGATTTCGGCATAGCCAAAAACAAAAAAGTATATAGACAAAATAATAAAGGCTCTAGATAATGGACTTTGGACTTCGGCATACCCGAAATCTGAAGTATAATATAATCCTAAAGCTGGAAAGGAAATAAGACCCAAAGGATTTTGGCCAAACCGAAATCCGAACTCCCACAAAACAAATAAACAATAAGCTAAGTTAAAACCAGAAGATAAATTGGCATAATCATCAATTAGCATTACTTCCAATAAAGCAAAGCAGGAACGTACAAAGTACCTACTAGATAAAAGCCAGACACACTACATAAAAGGAACATACCTAGGGAGACAAGTATTGACCACTGGGTAATAACGACATTTTTTACTATAAATACAAGGCAAGAGATATGTGTCATGAACTTATTTATGAAAAAAATACATTACACTTTGATCTCTCCTGCTCTCTCTCTTTTACTCATTTAGTTCTCCCCTTTAGTTCACTCCAAACTATGTCAGAATACTCAAATACTTTTCGATAAAAACATTAGTGATTTACAAAGATCTGTCAGTTAATGATAACAACCTATAAAAAATGTTGATAAATATAAAACATTGAATTTGAATTAGCTTGGCATGGCTTGAATAGACACAAAGTTGAGTGTTGTGGGAGTAACATCGTTAATTTTACAATATCGCCTAACTATCAATACAGAGAAGATACAAAAGTAAGAGTTTAATTCGGTAAGTATAACTCTTCCTATATATAATTTTGAGTTTAATTGGTATACACAGTCAGTTATAAAGGTTTTTACACTAACATTCAATCATGACTTTTTATTTATGTGATTTTTAAAGTATTAAAAAGTAAAGTTAACAAATTTACCATGAATGAAAGGTTGTGATTGAATGTCAGTGTAAGAATTTTAACACTGACAGTGTATACTAATTAAACTCTATAATTTTTAAAGTATTAAATAATAAAATTAATAAATTTATCATAAATAAATAATTGTTTTTACCATAAATAAATAATTGTTCTTAAATATAAATGTAAAATTTTCTACATTATTTGTGTATCAATGTTTTTTCTCCAAAAGAAATCCACCTATAGATGCTGCGTAATAATTATACCCAATGTTTTCATTAAAAATTCTACCATCAATCATTTCCACAATATGACGATAATAATTGGGGTCGAGACTTTGTAATCAATTTTTATTTTTCATGTCTATTTAATTTTTTTCATATACTGCACATGCAGTAATGATTCTTCCTTTTTGTTTTTCTAAACTATATTCATTTATAGTGATCAGTTAATTTTTTAGAGAAAATAGGTAATGCAGTATAAAAACATTTACATATTTTTTAACTATAATTTTTGTTATAAAATTTTATAGTAAATTAAGTGTGAGACCATACAATGCTGAATTTTGAAAAGTTAAAAAGAAAGACAAAAGAAAGTGAAATAATAAAAAAAATATAACACTATTTAGACATTAACGCATGAGAATAACTGTTTCAATAAAATATATATATATATATATATATATATATATATATATATATATATATATATATATATATATGTGTGTGAATATATATGCATGAATATGTGTGACTATATATGCATGAATATACACGGTTTATCGATTTGTTCTGCATTACTTATGTGCATATTTTATAACACAAATGTGTAGTTAATATGTATAAATCGTGTACATTTATGTTTAATTATAAATTTTTATTTATATGAATTTTATACTGAATGTTAATTGAATTTATGTTATAATGTTAAAAAATAAATTGTTTTAATATTGTGCTAGATATTAATACAGACAAAAATATTAATTTAGTCTATTGTAGGAAATAAAAAAATAATTTCAAATTTTATAAAAAAATTAATTATATTTTTATCAATTTAATTCAACATACATGGCCCCGTCCTCGTCCTATGAAATAAAATTAAATATTAATTTTAAATTAAATAGATAGAAAATCTTTTCATTTGCAATTTTTTGTTTTAAATATTAAAAAAAATTAAAAAAATATTTTTTTCTAGATTGGATGAGGATGAATAAAATAATTTTTGGTAACAAAAGTTTCAACTACAAAATAAAAATATTAATTAAAAATATACACTTACTAAAATATTTAAAATTAAATTCATAATTTTGAGTATGTTTTTTCTTATAAATAATATATGTAGTCTCTATCATAACTAAAATTAATTTAATTTATCATATTATTAGATATATATATATATATATTAAATTATTTTTTAACAATAATATTTCAACAAAAATAAATTATAAAATAGTTACATTAATATATAGAAATTAATGATTTATAGCATAATTTTGTCTACATAAATAATATTTATAGTCTCTCTCATGACTAACATTATTAAATTTATGATATTATTAAGTAATTATATTTAAATTAATTTTTCGTATAAATACTCCACAAAAAGTTACAAAGTAATATAAAATTAATGATTTTGAGTAAAATTTTGTTTTCCATAAATAATAGTTGTATACTCTATCATAACTAGAAATATTTAAATTTATAATATTATTAACTGATTAAATCATAATTTTAATCGTAATATTTTAAAAAATTACAAATTAATATAGAAATTAATGATAGTTAGAATGATTTTGTTTCTTGATAATAATAATAATACATTCCATAATAATTAAACTATTTTAATTTAGACTATTATTTACTAAATATATTTAAATTATTTTTTAATATAAATATTTTAACAAAAATCTTATAAATTAATTACATTTTATAGAAACTAATAATGTTAACTTCTTAAATAGGATTTTGTCTCTTATAACTGATATTTATATTTTTAATTAGAACTAAAACTATTTTAGTTTATCAAACTGTTAACTAATTAAATTTAAATTTCTTAATTAAAGATATTATACAAAAAAAATTATAAACTATTATAGAAATTATCAATCTTTAGGAGTTTGCTTCTTGTAAATAATATTTGTAATCTCTATCATAACTAAAACTAATTAACTTTATAATATTATTTAATTGTATACATATGCATAAACACGAGCTTGTTAATAAGTTATGTGCATAATTTATAAGGATATTCTTTTAAAAAAATTTATAAGTATATTTTACATCAATTTTAGTAAAAGAGTAAATTTATAATATTAGAAAAATAAATTGTTTGTTGATATCATGCTAAATATTATAGTTGTCAAAATGATTGTTTAGCCAGCTCAATTCATTGGGCCAACTGTAAAATATGGGTCAAGTTCGACCATACCAAAATATATGTAGACTTTCATTTAGCTTGTTTTTAATTTTGGCTAAATTTATATAGATTTAATAAATACAAAAATTGAATAATGTCATCTCAAATAAATCAAATTTTATATGATTATTGCTCTTGAATCTAGCTTAGCCCTACAAGATTAACGACTAATATATTTAGATCTGGTTGTAAATGGACGTCAACTTTGTAAGTCCACTCTCACCCTTCCTGTTTAATACATTTTGATAATTTTACTCAATAGTAGTAAAGATAAAAATATGAGTTTAATTAGTATGTATTAATAATGTAAAAGATTTTTATATTGACGTTCAATCATAATTTTTTTCTGCATATAAATTTAAATATATTAATTGATAAAATCAACAAATTTACTATAAATTAAAGGTTATAATTGAATATCAATATAAAATTTTTTATACTGAAAATACACAACCTTTTCTTTTCAAATATTAGATTAGTTGATTGTAGAAAATAAAAGAAACACAATTTTAAAATTTATGAACATGTAGGTGAATTTTTATAAAAAATATAAAATTGTAAAAAATCTGAATAATTTAATGCATATTAATTAAACTTTTAAAATAAAATAACATTTAAAATTTACTAAATAAGTTGGTCTTGTTAAAATGTTTCAATCAATCACGATACTTTTTTTCAGTACACAATTTAATTTTTAAATTCTATTTGAATTTGATTTGTATTTCCAAAATTTACACTCTCATAGTTATGCGTTTTTGTTTTAAAATTTGTTCAAATATATCACTATATTTGTTTTTTTAGTACAGAATTTAATTTAATTTCACATGTTATTGATTAAATAAATTGTTATCTTTGCTATTATTTGACGGTTTAGTTCAGCTTATATTTCGCTCGAAAGTTACTTTTACTCATAAAGAAAAAATTAAAACTTAAAAAATAAGTATTAATTGTTTGCTAAAATTATTTTTATATTAAAAATTTATTTTCAATTGAAATTAATTGATAAATTATTTTTTATAGACCGATAAAAAAGACATATTTATAAAATAAAATTTACATTGTAAAATAAGTTTCTTGAAAATGTAAGGATTATTTTTTCTTAATTTTTTTCAGTAACTTTTACACTAAAAAATAAGGTGAGTGAAATGGTATATTTAAGTATGTTTTTAAAATATATTATTTTTCTTAACATTTTAAATCAACGGAACAATAAAAAATGTATACCCTCTATTATATATTTAATTTTTAAAATAAAATGTAATATATTTTAATCATACAAAATTATTATATTTGTATTTCTCTACTGCTTTTAATTGTATCAATTTTTTTTTATTTAAATGGGTAAGTGAAAATGATATAAGAACGTTAATGATTATTACTTATAAAAAAAATCAGGAATATGAATTAGCATGTTTCCATTTTTAATATTTAAAAAAAAAACAAAGCTCAAACCGATATTTGTAACTGATACATGTTTAGAAATATGCTCAATAATAAACTTAATATATTAATATAAATATATTATTACAATAAAACAATCATCAAAAGTTAATTATAACTTGTGTATTATGTTTTAGGTTGAATTGTTTAAATTAATGAATAGTGTATTAAATAAAATTTATTGATTAAAAATGATAATCACTATATATTGTTGTTGTTCCAATAATTAATTAAATATATTGTTGATGTTGACTCGAAAAACTTGAAAAGGTAAAAATTTATGATGGTTGTAAGCGAGTCAAATGGAAGTTTCTATTTAGATGAGAGAGCATCTCATAGTAACACATGGTGAAAGTGTCTGGAGTGACTTGTCTAGTGGTTGCATTTGTTAATTATTTATTGTGTACCAAAGTTTTCATTGTAACCTTAGTAGTTTCTAACCTTTTATATAGGGGTGTGTGAATCAGTTAGGCCATGTGGCATGTTGTGAATTCTCTCTATACACAAACATAAATTATAAATGATTTTTAGTAACACGATACATTTACACTCATTTAGTTCTCACTCTCAATTATTGCTTTCATTTTTACATTTATGAATCACTTGACCTTTTTATTGATTTTGTGTGTGTGTTTTAGCATTGAAACCCAACAAGTAGTGTTGTATGTGGGGGAGGTAAAATGATCAAGAAAAATCAGTAATGATGGCATGAAGTTTGACATCAAGAAGTTTCTCGAAGGTAGTGATTTTGTGATTTGGAAGATCAAGATGGAGGCGATCTTGATAGCAAAGAAGCGTTGGAAAGGGAGCATCTTTGACATCGATGGAGAAGAGGAAGATGATTGACAGAGCAGGAAGTGTGAACTTGTTGTGCCTTAAGGTAAGGCATTGAGAAGTCACTAACTAAGGAGAGAACGACTGTTGACATATGGGTGAGTTAAGAACAATAAAGGAGCAATTGGAGGATTTTAACAAGATTTTGACAATCTTAAGAACATCAACATAAAAGTTAAGAATGAAGGCAAGGTTGTGTCCTCCTGAATTCCTTATTGAAATCCTTCAAGCATTTTAAGGATGTATTGCTAGATGGAAAGGAACAAACGATCACCCTGAAGGAGATTGTGACCTTGATCCATACCAACGAGTTCTAGAAGCTCCAAGATTCAAAGGCAGGTAGTGAGATGATTGGTTTGACGGGGATATGGAAGGGATAGAAAAAGGAAGGGAAAGGTAAGAAGTCAAAGAATAATTAGGAGACAAAACTCGATTGGAAGAAAGAGACAAAATGTTATAACTGTTAGAAACTAGGTCATGTTTTGAAACATTGTTTGGAGAATGGAGGGAAAGATTTTTTATAGTCATAAAAGTTTTTTGATTTAGCAGAGGCTTATGAAGATTTTGAATTTGTTGGAGTTATGTTATCATCTTCTAATGAGTCATTAAGGAGTTGGGTCATGGATTCCAGGTGTACCTACCACATGTGTATTCTAAAGGACTTATTTGAGACCTTAGAACTAAAGAGATTAAGATAGTTCTCCTAGGGAAGAACAATGCTGCAAAGTGCAAGGCATAGAGACCATTAGATTAAGGATGTTTGCTAGTTAGGGATGTTGCTACATGAGGTGAGGTTTGTCTAGGAGCTGAAGAAGAACCTTATGTCCATAAGTATGTTTGACATTATAGGCTATTCCACTAAGGTAGATTGTGGACTGATGAAAGTATTCAATAAAGTGTATGAATGGTAGGGAACAAGCAGTAGTGGGTTGTACATTCTGGAGGAGTCTAC
Organism: Psophocarpus tetragonolobus; assembly: GCA_037954015.1. Classification (NCBI taxonomy): domain Eukaryota; kingdom Viridiplantae; phylum Streptophyta; class Magnoliopsida; order Fabales; family Fabaceae; genus Psophocarpus; species Psophocarpus tetragonolobus. The sequence goes on from CM075690.1 coordinate 93,689,263, forward strand.
TGTCATTGTCTATACGTATGTAGCTAGTCAAACAATAGTAGACAAGGCTAACTTGTGGATACGAGAAGCAACGAGTTGTACATTTTGGAGGGGTCTACTGTTATTGTGTATACATATGTAACTAGTCAAACAATAGTAGACAAGGTTAAGTTGTAGCATCTGAGGTTAGGTTACATTAGCGATAAAGGCTTAGTCGAGCTCGAGAAGTAGTTGTTGATGGGGGACAAGTTGCAGAAGTTGGTTTTTTGCAATTAGTGTGCATTGGGAAAACCTTATAGAGTGTAGTTCGGGACTAAGAAACAAACATCTAGTAGGCTTTTTGAGTACGCTAATGCAGATTTGTGAAGTCCATCTTGGACACAAAATCTTGGTGAAAGGTCATATTTTCTAAAAATTGTTGATGATTTCTCGCAGAAGGTCTAGATCTACATCTTGAAGAATGAGGGAGAGATGTTCTAATAGTTCAAGGATTGTTATATATATACAAAGAATCAATAAGGAACTAGGTTAAAGATGCTAAAGATGGATAATGAGTTGCAATTTTATTTCGAATGAGTTTAATGATTTTTAAAAAAGTTAATGGATAAAGAGGCATAAGACTGTTGTTGGAAACCCTCAACCTAATGGCCTTATTGAAAAGATGATCAGGACTATCTTGGAAAGGGTGAGATGCATGCTTTTAGGAGCATGTCTACCTAAGGTCTTCTTGGGATAAGTTGTTAACATTGTTGTGTACCTAATAAATGATGTCTTTCATCCATCCTTGAGTGAAAGAAACTAATGGAGGTTTGAAGCGGGAGACTAACTGATTACTCCAATCTAAGGTTGTTTGAAGCCTTGTCACTTGCATATGTCAAACAAGAGAAACTAATGGCACGAGCTGAAAGATGTATCTTTCTCAAATACGCAAAAGGTGTCAAGGATTATAGGTTGTGGAGGTTGGAACCTAAATTGTTGAAGTTAACAATCTGTGGGGAAATGATGTTTGATGAAGTCCGAATGGAAATGCATGGTGGCAACTTTGAAGAAAAGACGAAGAAGACTCTTGTTGAGGTGGACCAATCCACTAGTAGATTCATATAAGATTGTCTAGTAGAAGTATAGGATACTTCGAACGAGGTGTTAACCAAGCAACTCCTGATGCTAGTGGTGAGAATGTATTGTACATGACTCTCAACTGGTGCGTGATGGAGGGAGAAGGTTTTGAAGCCTAATAAAAAGTTTGAACATGCTAACGTATTTGTTATGTTCTCAGTGTAGCTAAAGAAATAGAAGGTTCTGCTGAGTCAAAAATCTTTAGAGAGGCACATGAAAGTAAACAGAGCAACAATGGTTAAGAGCCATTGGGGAGGAATGTGACTCATTGAAGAAGAACCACACATGGAAGCTGATGGACCTACTTAAGAGGCAAAGAGTGTTAAAATGCAAGTAGGTCTTGAAGAAGAAAAATGATATTCTTGAGACAGAGAAAACAAGGTTCAAGGCGAGACTTGTGGCTAAGGGCTTTACACAGATAAAGGTGTAAATTAGAATAAGATCATCTTACCTGTGGTAAAACTTTACTTGATTGGGATTTTCCCAACTATTATTAATGAGACTTGTTCTTGGAACAAATGGACATGAAGACAATTTTGATGAGACTATCTACATGGAGCAGACAAGGGTTTGTTGATGACCATAAGGTGTGTCTTCAGAAGTTGTTGTATGAGTTAAAGTAGAGTCCAAGATAGTGGTATAAGAAGTTTGATGACTTTTTTATAAGGTTGGATTTCAAAATGTGTAGTTATGATATATGCATTTACACTATTTCTAAAGGACAAAACCGTCTGTACTTGCTTTTATACATAAATGATATCTTGGTGGTTAGACAACAAAAGTGGATGATTGACGAGCTCAAGACAAAGTTAAACTCGGAATTCAAGATGAAGGACCTTGGTTCAGTTAGATGCATTCTTGGGATTAATATAAAGAGGGATTAGATGAAGTATGTCATGCATCTAACTATTTCGAATTTGAAGTTTTGATCAATGACTACAAATTGCTTATGACTATTCTATATTTTTTAATTAAAAAATATTAAATACACTAATAAATATTGCTTTAATTTATTTTAATATTATGTAGAAGTTTCTTATTAATTTTTATTTGTGTTTTATTAATTTTGACATCAAGTAAAATCATTAATAAGTATCTAAGTATATTTTTTAAAAAATTAATATAAATAAATTGAGAGAATAATTTTTTTTAAAAATTAATATAAATAAGTTGAGTGAATATAAATTTATATAATTGAAAATATTCAGTTTAACTATATACTATATTTCAAATATGATTAATTAATGAGATAATTTGTTTTTTTACAAAAAAAATGTTTTATTTATCAAAATATTGAATAAAATCATTTACTATCGTTAAATTAAATGTTTAAGAGTCATTTTCATAGATTGAAAATGGTTATTGTAAATTTAAGAGTAGCTTAGTAAAAAAATTAAATATTCTTGACATACATTTTTTTTTAATTATTGTTATTTAAAATTTGATCAATCAACAAACAAAATTTAACTATCCTTAACATAAACTATTTGAAATAAACAATAGTTGTTAGTTTAAAGTTAATATAATAGTTAAGAAGATTTATGAAAATGGTTATTGTTAAATTTAAGAGCAGGTTAATAAAAAAATTAAAATCTTCTTGACATACATTTATTTTAATTATTATTTAAAATTTGATCAATCAACAAACAAAATTTAACTATCCTTAACATAAACTATTTGAAATAAACAATAATTGTTAGTTTAAAGTTAATATAACAGTTAAAGAAGATTTCAAGTCTCTTTAAATCTAATTTAAAGTCTTGTATAATTGAAGACTTATTGCTTCATTGAAGAGTTGTTGCTTCATTAAAGTCTTGTATCATTGAAATAAACAAAATTCAAATCTCCTTAATATCAATAGATAAATTCATCAATAAACTTTGTATCATTAAAGACTTGTTGCTTCATTAATAAGAATTGTTTAACTTAAAAACTAGTATGTTAATGTTGATCTTATAAGTTAAGTTATTTTATCAAAATAACTTATTGGTAAGAGATAACAAACAGAGGATGAAACAAAATATTTAAAAAATAATGCAATGTATGAAAAAGAGAAAACAAAATGAGAGTTTAAAAGAGAGTCATAAAGCAGAAACAAAAAATAAAAAAGATTGGAAAAAGGAAAAGTGGATGGGGAAAGATTAAAATCCTTAACAAAGAGCTTGAAGTGGTTTAACGCAGAAAGTGGAAATCCACCTTCGGCTTTTGGAGTAGGAAATGACAGAGAAAGGGATAAAGTGAGCCCCAATAAACATGATTGATTTATCTAAAGACGGCACAAAACGACAATAACTAATTTCAATTCATCTCGCATCCTCCGAATAAGCCCAGCCCCCAGCCCCGAGCCCGAGCCCGAGACATAGTAGTCCGGTCTGGCGGGCCCCATCCAAGCTCACCAAACTCATATTTCACTTTCAACAAGGATCACACGTGGGACCCAGAATATGCCTCCATGACATCTATTCTATGCAAGCCCCCATCACCGTCCGATCATGAGCCCCTATTTTAGCCGTAGATGAAAAAAACATGTGGGCCCCACCGTGTTTCACTATCTCTCCACTCAAGCTCAACCCGACCCTCTTTGACTATCACTGGGCACACTGATACCGTGACACATATACGACTACGAGCGAGAAAGTGAGGAAACAAACCACACGCTCCCTGGTTTCCTCTCTCTCACTCAGCATTGGAGTTTGAGATTGAGTTTTTCGAGGACTGCACTATATAACTGTTTATCTCGGTTTGAGGGTTTTCGCGTTACACTTTCTCTCTCCGTTGCGACGTCGTTTTGCCACCGACACTCCTTGTTTCTTCTCCGACCCAAACCACCCTCCCTTTTTCTGCATTTACCGCTCCCGCTTCCTCACCGTTTCTCTGGTATGAATTCCAAGTTTCGAATTACAATTTCGCTATTTTTTTTTTTTTTTTGCATTTAGATTATTCTTCGAATCGTATAATGTGCATGTGCTTAACCGAGGGTTTTCAGTTTCGATGCTTTTAGGATTTTTCACCAATCGTGCGGTCCTGGCTATAATGTTACGTGGGGTGGGAAAAAAAGTTAAATGTTTTTTTTTTCAAATAAAGTTGTTTCGTTTCGCTTTTTGTGTTTTTTTCCTTTCCGTGGTGCTATCAATTCACCAAACTCCAAACAAGGCCCTAGTATTAGAAATTCGAGCGAAATGCTGTTGAATAGCTTGGAATAATAATGAAATATTGGACTGTTCCGTTTAATTTGGGCAAAATATTCTGATACTGATATTGTTTGTTTCAGAATGCCTTATCTTTTGGATTTTGAAAAATAGGGTTGCATGGACCACTAATCTTGGTTTTTAGCTTCCGCTTTTTTTTTATTTCGGTTTTGCCCCTTCACTACTCGCGTGTTTGGTTTCAAATTTAATTTTAAATTTTGCATTAACTCATGAACCAACGCATATTATGATCTGTTGCGCAACCTCCCTGGTTTTTCTCGTCTTGGGCAGTTGAGTTGTTATGTGGACTTCTAAGTCACCACATTGAATTATATATCTATCAGATTGATTAGGAAGAGGTGAACGCTGGAAGGTTCCTTTTATATACAACCCTTACCCTTTCTTTCTATCTGAGCAGGGTGGCCAGTAAAAGGAAGGGGAGAAATTGTAAGAGACCTTTTTCCTAAAGGCTTATCGTCATAGTTTTTTCTCTGAAAGATTTTCAATGCATTTTGCTTTCCATTTGAAATAACCTGATTAGATTTTCTCATTTGTTGCTGCTGTCAATCAAATTATAGTCATGGCAGGTTTAGTTTTTGCAAGCTTTGTCTTTAATGTAATTTGGGTAGTCAGTCAGTGATGTAAATCTAACTCCCTGCTATTGTTTATTTTGCTCATTGGTTCCCATGGTTATTAAAAGTAGGAAATAAAAATAATGTGGTCCTATAAGACACCCTTTATAGTTTATATTGATATTAATATATTTACTTTTTCTCGACAGTGAATCTTCATTCGGTTTAGTACGAAATCCTTGTTTTTTGGAAGTTTAATTTGTGAATATAATCCAGTTGTGCAGTTGAACAGCGAGCACTATTACTTTGCCAGCTACACGCTGTTTGGACAACAAAAAGGTGGTACATTGTTTTCGAAGCAGCTGCTCAGATGGTTCATTCAGCTGATGCCAGGTCAGAGTGAAATTCTGGAAATCCATCAACATGAATAGAAAACTTAATGACAAGTTGAAACCGGAGAGAACTTCTTTATCATACGCAGATTTTCATCATGAAATTACCAAAATCGAGGAAGACAACTCTTTAAAACCTTGTGGAAATCAGCAAAAGCAAGCAACTTATAGACGGGCAAGCGAGGAAGACGAGCTGGTTAGGTACATGTCAAATTTACCTGGTTACCTGGAGAAGGGAGAAAAAATTCCTGAAAAAGTTTTGAATGTTGGGGTGCTTGATTGGGCTAGTCTACAACAATGGCAGTACAGTCATAAGCATGGACCCTTAAGTAGCCGAAGCTCGACATCTACTGGTAACACATCATCTTCTGTTTCAATAGAGGGATTGTCTGGTAGTTCTAGCAAAGGTCTTAGTTGTTCTCCTTCTCATCAAAGGATATTTCGTCCATCACTGCAGTCACACTTCATGGCATCTCCAATGCAAGGCTACTCTTTATCTGTCAAATCCTCTGGAGGAAGTTTTGGAAATTGTCAGAATCTTATAGGCAGCCCTAGTAATATTGACACACACAGCAAATATGCTCGAGTTGGTGACAATCTTTCCCAAAACCATCCTACTATTATACCAAAAGTATGTGACAGGAGACAACTGAATCCACATATCAATAAGGAAAATGATATCTTGCCAAATGGCAGAGCTTATGAGGCAGCATCACGTACTAAGCTTGAAATGAGTGCTCAAGATAATGGACTGGAAAAGAATGTGGAGAATTTCAGACAACCAAATATTGATGCTGATGAGCAAGTTATGCTTGGGAAAAGCAAACCGATTGTTCTTATTCTGCCCAGAGACATCCCCCAGAATAATCATTGTGAAGTTCCTGATATGCACTTGGGTCAAAAGTTAGCTAGTCGTACTCAAACAAGATTTTCAGAGCAACCTAAGGAATCTACCAGTAGATTTCCAAATTCTGATATTTCCTACTTCCGTCCTCTGCCAGATGAAATTAGTGGAAGCCATTCTCCGATGAACAGATCAGGATCCAGTTCCATAGAGCCAGAAGGTATTAGAATTCCTACTTCTACTCTATCAGCACCTGTGCCGGTCAGAATTGGAATAAGTCCTTGCAGATCTAGAAAGGCTGAGGACAAGAAACACGACATTAGTGCATCTTCATCTGCTAATGGGTCTCTCAAAGGATTAGACCAGAAAGTAACTATTGAAAAATCAAGAAGTTCTTCACCTTTTCGGCGATTTAGCTTCAGCATTGGCTTTACAGGTAAAGGTTCTGGCTGTAAAGAGGTTGCACATGTGCCACATCAGAGCTCTATAGCTGCACTTAAATCTGGTTCAGAAAATGTCAGAGGTTATGCTAGCTCAAAAAGTTTTGGCAGTGATAAACCTGGTGATGCTGCCAAAAGCAGGTCTAGTAGCCCTTTAAGGAGATTACTGGATCCACTGCTGAAGCCAAAGACAGCAAACTGCCATCGCTCCATGGAGTCATCTAAAAAAGATTCAGCCTTAACAAATAAGGATTCTATGTCAGGTAATGGGAAATTTTCTATGGAGAAAAAAGAACTGGACAGGGACCAGCTGGTTGGTTGTACCAAAATTAATACAGTTGACTTATCAAAGAACAAGAAGTATGTGCCATCAACGTTTCAAGCTCTTCTAAGAATTGCAGTGAAGAATGGTCAGCCCCTTTTCACATTTGCTGTTGACAATAATAGCAACATTCTTGCAGCCACAGTCAAGAACTTGGCTGTCTCAAAGACAGATGAATGCAGCCGTATTTATACCTTTTTCACCTTTAGAGAGGGTAAAAAGAAGAATGGAAGTTGGATGAATCAAGCAAGCAAAAGCAAAGGTCCCGATTATATTCACCAAGTTGTTGCCCAAATGAAGGTTTCTGATTTACACCATTATGATTCAACTAGCCAGAATTGGGTGAACTCCTCTACCACAAAAGAATTTGTTTTGTTTTCCGTAAAGCTAAAGCAGGGAGATGCACAGGTCATTGACTATGAACCAAATGATGAGCTTGCTGCCATTGTTGTCAAATCACCCGAGGCTATTGATTTTATCAATTATGCACATCAGAGCAGTTGCCAGAACGACAATCAACATCTATATGTAACAGTTGTGCTTCCAACTGGGGTTCATAGTCTTCCAAGTAATGGTGGACCTTCATCGCTGATTGAGCGCTGGAGAACAGGTGGATCATGTGACTGTGGTGGTTGGGATATGGCTTGTAAACTTAAGATTCTCGCAAATGAAAGACAAGCATGTAGAAAATCAAGAATATCAAAAGCTTGTTTCCCACATCCGTTTGAGCTTTTCCTCCAGGTACTGTGTTGATTAATTTAACTATTTAAGTTGGTTATTGTCTAAGCTTTTTGTTGATTAATCATGTTCGTTAGCCTGTGGATAATTAAATAGATATATATATATATATATATATATTTTTTTTTAATAACTATCAATGCTTACTACAGGAGAATGAACAAGACCAGGGGAACCAGGCTGCTTTTAGTTTTTCTCCCTTTAAGCCTGGGGTATATTCGGTAGCTTTTGATTCTTCATTCTCACTTTTGCAAGCATTCTCCATCTGCATAGCGTTAGTTGATGGCTTGATCTCATATGAACTTTCTGGACCAAAAAACTATATAGAAGGAAAGAATCCGAGGGAAACTCTGTTGGTGCAAACAGATGAAGTGAAAGCTTTTGGCAAGTTTGATGACATTCCTGCAAGTTATGTTGCTTATCCTCCCCTCTCTCCAGTTGGTAGGGTCTAATAAAGTTAACATGAAGTCGTGACTGACATATTTAGCCATTAAATGCACAATGTGGGTAACCAGCGAATATATAGTATGTGTTACCTCCTATCTACTGCATATTGGTCAAAGTCAAGTTCATGACTCGATCCTAAATCATCATTTTGAAACATGAATCAATTGAAGTGTGAATAGTACGAGTAAGGTGTATTTTAGCTTCTGGTAATTTATGCATATTCATTATTTCTATTACATGGCTGACCGCTGAATAAATTGTGTATTTAGAGGCGTATCGTTGATGGTTAAATGACCGCACTCAATATGCATTTCAAATAAAATTCTATGCAACTAAACCTTAATTCCATGGAGTGACTGCATTGTGTAAATATACGTCATAGGATCAACTAAGGTTGAGGGAGGCTCAAAAAGTTGTAACGGCTAAGAGTTCTCGTGGGGTTTGTTATTCCTGCCTTTCTTGACTAATTTTTAACTTTGCTTCTTGTAATAAAGGTTTTAGCAGGTAATTCTATTTTTATTTTTTTATGTTAATGATGATATGATTAATGTGGAACTCATTCTCGGGATTGAACATGCGGGTTTATGTTCGGTTTCTTTGAATTTCTGCTCCTCCCAAAGTTGAATTTCGCGGTGAAAAGATCTTTGAAGTTATATTTTTTATTTTTGGTGAATGCTGCTAGGACTCGGTTACAAACGAAGTAACCCGAAAGCTGTATCAGAGTATACGAAGCAGAAGGCCAATATGCCTGATTTACATTCGTCTAAGCTTTTTGTTGCTGCACATTTCCTTTCTTTTTAAAATCGAGTAGGAAACGCTGGTTGTTACATACGTATGAATTAGTAGTTGTGGGTTAAACTGAACACGGCGTCAAATACGCAGTTTTCCACGTCTACGTGGAACCATCAAGTATTAGTTTTTGTATTTTGTAAATTAGATATGATTTTAAGATTGTGAAACGAGAATTCAAACACCCACTGAGCTTTATGAATGAAATAATTATTCAAGTAGTTGATTTATTTAAACGAGGATGAAATGTTTTTATACTCTAATTACTAGTTTATTCTTATTTATAACCTTATTTAGAATATAAATGGATATATTTAATTAATTAAATAAAAGTGATATAAAAAATCAAAAGTTATTATTTGTTGTGTTTCATTCGTTTCTTAAATAATAAGATTTTTCTGAAAGAATTTGAAAAACAGATATAAAAATGAAATAAAATTATTCAATTATAAAAAATAACATATTTTTATTGTATTTTAAGTTTTTAAAATAAAGAAAAAAAATGAAAAACAAAATTATTTAGTTTTTTTTTCTTTTTTTAGTTTTAAAAATTAAAAAAATCAGAAACCAGTTTTAATTTTTAAATACTAAAAGATTGAAAATAATTTTATAAAATGATGACAAACACAAAGAGTTAATTGGTTCAATTTTGTTTTTTCAGTTTTTAAAAAGAGTTTTCAAGAATAGTTTTCAAAACCTTTTTCTTTTAAAAAAAAACTTATTTAGTAAATTTTATTTAAAAATTATTTTAAAATGTAAAAATAAAAAACTTCTTTGTATTTATTGAAATTTTATTAATAATAAATTAAAAAAATATATTTTTATTATATTTTAAGTTAAAAAAATTAATTAAAAAAATTATTCTTATTTTCAGTTTTTAAAAATTAAAATACTAGAGTTATTTTATAAAATTATTTAAAGAAAATTGTAATCAAACAATTTTTTTAATTTTTAAATATTAAAAATAATTTAATAAAACTGTTATAACTTCCTGCTGTTTTCCCTTTTCTGACATGTATGGATGTTGCGGGTGAAATACTCTTTTACGTCACGTTCTTTTTCTTTTAACGCTATATTGCCACTTTTTTTTTTTTAATCACTACAACCTTGTAATAGAAAAGGTTTAAATATATGTAAAATTATGTTTTCATTTTTAATATCAATTTAATTTTTTATTTTATTATTTAATATTTTTAAAGTTTTAAATTAATCCCTGTTGTTAGGTGATTTCAACCGACAAGGTAACTAATTGAGGTATTACATTATCAAATTATATTGTTGACTTAATATTCATATAATTTTCATAACAAACATTTTTTTAAATAAACTTTTTTCAAGTATTAAATTAAAGATATAAATAAATATTAGATACCAAAATAAAAATATTATTTATAGATACAAAAAATATTTAAATATAAAAAAAGTTAATTATAATTATCATTGTATCACATTTAATTTTAAAACTTAAATATGTTTTATATTCCTAATATATTAGTAAATTTTTATTAAGTCTTTATAATTTTTTTTTGTTTTTAATTCCTAATATTTTTTTATTTTGTTTCGAGTTCCTAAAATGTTATTTAAATATTTTTAAAGTATTTTAAAATAATTTAAAGTGCTAAACACTTTAAAAAGCAAAGTAAAATAAAAATGATTGAAAATTCAACCTAAAACAAAAAATTTATTTGAAACATATTTAAGTGATTTTTTAATATAAGTTATATTTATTCCATTCAAAAAATAATGAGACCCTATTTAGTCCATTAATTATTTAAAAAGAGTTTAATTGGTATATACTGTGAGTGTAAAAGATTTTTATAATCATAACTCTTTATTTATGTGACTTTTAAAGTAGTAATAAGTCAACAAATTTATCATGAATAAATGGTTGTTATTAAATGTCAGTCTAATTTTTTACACTGACAGTATACTAATTAAACTCATTTAAAAAATAATGATTTAGATAGAGTCATTTCAAGATAAAGAGATATAAGTTGAAGTGGATATCATGTGACAAAATTTGTGAGGCAATGGTAGTGATAATTAATTTTTTTTTCTAGTTTTAAATAATTGTTTGGCATCTATACAGTAAAATTATTTCAGTTTTAATATTTATTCCTTATTTATATTTTTATTTTTCGCACCAAAATATTTTATTTTTAAAAAACAGATATCTGACATGAAAATGATATATAAGTTGACTCACATAATAATAAAAAACATTTAACAAACAGTACCGATTTGAAACATTAAAAAATGTTAAATAATAAAATAAAAATTAAAAACTTATTACTAAAATTAAAATAGACAATTTTACAAGTAATAAAAAGACATTTAAATATAAAAATTATGTTCATAATGTTCATGGTGGAAAATTGGAATGCCCACCATATATTTATATTTTCAATATTCTCATCAAAACCTAATTTTTCCACCAAATAGAATAATGAAAAGTTAAAACATTTTAAAAAAATATCAAAAAGATGAAAGTTCAAAATATTTAACAAACATGAAAAATCACACCTTGTTTTGCGTTCAATTTTTTTTTGGCCGACAGGTTTTTTAATTTTTATTTTGTTTTTATACCATTATAATTTAATTTGTTTTAAAATTTTAAATATGTATAATTTTGGTCCATTATTTTTAACTCATTTTTTGGGTCTTATGTATTTTAAAACATTCATTTTAATTTTTTAATTGTGAAATGTCAGTGAAGTAATTTGAATTTTAGTTTTAATGTTGTTTGTGTTTTTTTGTGTGATCTTTTTTATGTTTATGTTTTTTTGTTCGAACATGAATTCAGTTTGATAGTAATGGTTCAAGATCTTGTTTTTTATCTTGAATTATTTTTTAGAAAAAAAATAAAAAATGATGTTTCAAAATGTAAATAATCACCTTGTAAATATAATGAATTCCTTTAAACTTTTCATAATGAGCACTTATTGAGCTATTGAATTTGTTATCTTTATTAAACTATTATTATGTTATTATTTTATATGTCATGTACTATAAAAGTTTGATGATAGTTATGATAAAAGTCAAAATCATCTATTTTCTCTGTTAAAATTAAATATATTAAAAAAAACAAGTTAAGAATTCAGATTTTTTGAATCCCAAATTGTTAATAAATTGGGACACTGGCTGGTGGAATTTTAAACAGAAATGGGCGGTGCAGCATAAAAAAAGTCACAGCGCTGGCTTCCTTTACGAAAATTGTTTGTGTGCTTGCTTCTCATCTCTGTGAATTCAGAATCACCAAATTCTTGTATTGTTTGTGGTTTACTAGCTTACACAAAAATCTCTTTTATCTAATTTCAATCATATATTTGAGTATTGCATTCTCTAAATTATTTTTAAGAGATCCCGCCTTCTGCCTTTGATAAAGAACTTGTGATTGATGTGATTTCAAGTCATGTGGTATTTGGAATATGGCTGAAAAGATGCTGGAGTATCATCATGCCTTGATACTTGAGAACATTTGCTGGTGTCTTTTTTTGTTTTGACCCATACCTAGTAGCTGTAAAATGTTATGTCATTTTTTATGCCCTTCAGAGAATTTCCAGATTAGTTTCTTGTTTCTCAGAATGACTTTTCTGCTGTTACATTCTTTTGACTCTTATACTTTAAGATTCTTCGAAAATTTATTAGTCTTGAACTCTTATACTTTCGTGCAAGGCAAGGGAAGGGAAATTAAGTATATGTGGGTCACGGAAGTTCTGATCTCAAAATGTTTTTGGCTTTTGAAGTCATGGGAAACTACAAAAGTTAACTAATAACTATAATGAATTAGTGATTGTCTTATTGTCTAAGCAGTTTTCTTATTTTGAGTAGGTGACTAATCTATGATATTAATAGTTGCTTCCCAAGGAAGTGTAAATTTAATGCTTTCAAAGACCTTTATTTTTGTCCATGACTATTTTGTTAACAAAGGAATTTATAAGCTTTTCAGGTAGGCAATGGTCAACAGTAAAGGTAGCTTTAGTCAATTAACTTCATTTCTATTTTATGACTTTTTAGCTCTATCCCTAGTCCTAGTTCATCATAATTATTAATTATTTAATATTTTAACAAGCAAGCACTCCTGAATATTTGCTTAATAATTGTAAATTGTAATATGCAATTGTGCAAAACAAATAGCAATTACGAGAGTCATGAAAATAACCGGGGGGGTTATTGTAACATAACTTTCATAAAAAATTCTTCGGTTAATAAACAATTAGATCATGAATGTTGGATAAAGAATTTTTATAAACAATTAATTTCATTTAGGAATTTATAAAATATCTTATTTAGATAAGAAATTTTAAAAGAATTTAAATTCTAAGTACTTTGAAAAATATTTTAATTTGTTAAAATTGTAGAATTTCAAATTTCTTAAAAGAATAAGAATTTGAAATTTTTGAAACCTACTTTTCTTTTAGTAAAATCAATTAAGATTATTTTTTACTTGATATCAGTTAGAAGTGATATCAACCACCAATATTATATTTTATTTTTTAAAATTATAATATTTATATAAATTAATAAAATAATTATAATAATTAAAATATAAAATAAATTATTAAGTAAAATTTATAAAAATGGCTTTATTAAGAAAATAAAATAAACTTTGTCATGAATTTATTTGTCATTTATCAATATAAAAGCATAATATTGTCAAAAAAATAAAACTAATTATGCAAGGTTCACTTTTTGTGATTTTTCTATTTATTTTTTGTAAAAACATGACTTTTTTTAGAAAATAAAAAATTATTTTTAAATTAAATTTTATATTATTTAAAAAAAAATTAAAATATTTTTAATAAAATAAATTTTTATTTTTAGTAGAAATTAAAATACTCTGTCAAAACAAGAATTACGACTTCAAATTCAGTGTACTTTAAATTTCTTGATTTGAAAAATTCTCTATCCAAACACAATGTAAGGAAATTTAAATTAACAATTCCCATAATTTGAAATCACACCTACTTATAATTTTTTTTTTCCTCAAATTTTCATTTGACCCCTAAACATAATTTCCTCCACTCTCATGTGAGAGCTCACCCAAGAGTTCAAATTTTTTAACCTTTCGGCAAACTCTTGTTGAAGAGTTAAACGCTTTTGTTCGATTTTTTTTTTAAGTTACTAAATAAGGTAGAAAGACTAAGAGGAAAGAAGGAAACAAGAAACTTTCAACTCAAATTAATGATCAAGAGACATGCGGTGTATCCATTGCTTCAAACAAGCTCAACTCCTTCATATCTAAAACTGAAACCTTTGGTGATTTTTTTTCTCCCTTTCTGTGAGCAAATTGTTTTGGCAACAACAAAGAAAGAAAGAAAACAAATTGTGAAAAGAGAAGAAACAAGGATTTCTAAAGACTAAAGAGGGTTTAAGAGAAAGTTTTCAGAGGGAGAAAATGATTGTCATTATAATTATGATGATAAAGAAACATAAGTGAAGAGAAAAGAGAAAAGGGGCAAAAAAGAGAGATGGAGAAGGAAAATTTACAAGGAAATTTTTTTTACTCCTAGGCAAACTCTTGTTGGAGAGTAGAAAAATTTGCAATTTTTTTTACTCTATCACGGTAATAATTTGTCGGAGAATAATAGAAAAGATAGAGTGAAAGACGTATAAGTCTTTTTGCATGAGAGAAGATGCAACTTAAAAAATATAAGAGGTAATAATTCAAATTCTCATTCATTAATAGCTTAGTTAAATTATAATCATTCTCTCTTTTAGAAGGAATTGAACATCTTTGACTTATCACAACCATAATAGATTGATATTTTTACATTAAAACAGTTTGATTTTCAATAAAAGCCATGTGTCATTACATCTAAATTTAAATGTAATACAAAAATAAATTGTCACAAAGTTATTGGGTCAAAATATCCAAAATGTTATTTATCTTCATATAGTTATCAAAGATTAAAATATAGCAAAAAAAAAACTAAATTTAGTAATTGATTTAGTTACTGAAATAAATTATACTTATTTTGGAGATCTAGTTCTGAAATAAATTTAATTCAGGAATTGGTGAAACATGTTTAATGAGTTTGAGGGTACCTATACTTGTATTTGAACCTCCCAGGAGTTAATTCTAGCATGAAACATATTTTTATAATAATAAGCTATTTCGTGTTTGTTTTTTTTTTTTTTAAATTAGGAGGCATAAAGAATATGTGTTGGAACATTAATGGAGAGATAGGAAAAGAAATATGTAGACTAAAATCTCTGTTATTTAATTTCTAGTTCAAGATATGACCCAAGTTTGGTTGCATCTGCTTAAACCTGCTCATTATCTCATATGTTTACTGGTTAACGGGACCTCAAACCACTCGAGTACTTATGTAACATAGGCACTTTCTTCTTTGTGATCTCCTGACCATCCTTTGTGGGTTTGGATCAATTTGATGAAGTAACTATTGGTCATATCTTCAACGTTTTGTATATCAATATATAAAAATTTTTTAACCCGAAATGTATGATATCTGATAATATTGATTAAAATGTGACCCTGATCCTATTAAATACTTTGAATTCAAGTTATGCAGGAGTTCAGCATATTTTTTCAGCACCAGTGATCGTTCCATGTAATATTTGATTTTCACGTTATATTAGATTTTTTCTGTACAAGAGTTTTTTTTTTTTTTTTTTAAGGAAATATGACTAAAATAGTGTGTGCTTGTATAATTCTCAGAATGTTTTTTTTTTTTAAATCACCATATAACTTGTCCATTTGGGGTATATTTTTTCGAAACCGACAAGTTAACTAACGCATTCAGGTGGAAACCAGCAAGTCAATTGTCAGTTTGGACTGACTTAAAGATGCAGCACATTCCTGATGAAGCACAAGCTCTGACAAGGGTATGAAAACTGACAACTGACTTAGTGGTTTAAGTGTTTTCATATACAAATATTCTTGTCTCAAAACCTTCAACTGACATGGCAGTTTGGAACTATGTTGGAACAAAAAAAACTACATTGATGCTTTGTAAAATTTTGATTTTGTTTTTCTCTCTTTGTTTTTGCTCTTAAATGAATTTTATGGTACCAAACACATTTATAGGTGTGATACTTATATTGTGTGTTTTAGATAGGCTTGAGAATGTGTTTGAGATGGTTTTGGATAGACTTCATAGACTGGGTTGTGTTAGAAAAACTTCAAAAATAGATTTTTAAGTAAGATAATCGATTACTTAAAAAGGATAATCGATTACTTAAAAAGGGCAATCGATTACCTTGCGAGATTTTTTAGAACAGGAATTAATGCTCTTTGTGGTAATCAATCACCCGATTTCAGTAATCAATTATTCCCGAGAACAAGTACTTTAGACTAGTTTTGTGTAATCAAGTAGGTAATCGATTACCTTACATCAAAACTTATATAAAAGCATTTTGAAAACATATTTTACAACTTTTGATCAATCCAATCAAGTATTTGCTTCTCTTGAACATTTTCTCATAATTCTCTCCAAGATTCATACCCATTCTTTATGGTTTGAAGGCGTTTCATTTTCAAGATTCAAGGAAGAGATTCTATTGAGTTTTGATCTTTCTATTTGGGTATTCTTCACTTTAGGTGATATTGTTCTATACCTATCTTCATCTTTTGCACAAGGTTAACAATCTTTTGAGGTGTTCTTGAGATTGTTGGGAAATCTTGCAGCGGAGTGTTACAAATGAGACGTTGTGAGTAATGAGATGTCATAGTGTAGCAAATTCTTGTGGGGTGTAAGAGGAAGCCTCTTTTTTTGTAGTTTAAATCTTTCCAGGATTAAAATCTATATGTGTGTAGAGAGCATGTACTGAGATTTTAGTGAAAAACAAATTAGCAGAAGACCGAGTCTGTAAACTGTATGTAGATAAGTTGGACCGAACCAGTATAAATCATTGTGCAAATTTTCTCTTCCTTATACTCTTTAATTTCAGTATTTATTGAATTCTTGAAGCACTAACAACTGGATTTTTGCAGCAGTATTTGATTTATTAAGTTTTCTTACTGCGTTTCATATTCTTGTCAATCATTTGCTTGATTTTAAATTTGGGTTTCGACTCATATTTTGTGAATTTGATTTTTATTCTTTCTACCCATTCCTTTTGATTCTGAATTACTTAAAAAATAATTCTTGCTAAGTTTCTCTTCTATTTTATTTGAAATCATTATGGGAGGAATTGAATTGATTGGTGTTTTGCAGGATTGAATTCTTGAAAACCCATTTTTGTAAAAGAAAGTAGATTTTGAAAATTTCTAAAAGGAACTATTTTTTAAAATACTCTAATACTATTGAATAGAAAAATTTTAAAAAATAATTTGGTAAATCTATTCAACTCCCCTTCTAGATTCTCCTTGAACCAACAAACTATTCATACAAGGTAACTGCTATATGTTTTTGTATAAAATCATCATTTATAAAAAAGGTAATGGTATTTAAGAAAAAACAAAGCATGATGTAAAAAATAAAATTAAAGTTAGATAATGTTTAAAATATAGAAATGCTTTTATATTTTTAAAAAAATTAATTGGAACCCTTTCATAAAACAAGAAGAAGAAATGTAAGAAGTAAATAAGAAGTTTTTATGTTTAGGGTTTAAAAAAAAGAAAATATGTATTCATAGATAATGTTTTAATAATCATTTATAAATTATTATTGTGTAATAATTGAGAATAATTACCTACTTTCGGTTGAAATATATTATCATCATATACCAAAATGTTGAAAAAAAAATCATTTTTATGGTTAAAAAAATTAATTTAGTAATATTTTAGTGATTTAATTTAGTCGCCATTATTCATAAGTTTATAACTTAGTTCAAATGCGTAAATAATGTAAATGACGTTATTTTGAATTTAAAAATAAATAAAAAATTATTATACATGGAGGCAATCATATTTAAAAATTAGTATTAAACATTATTATACCAATAATAGTGAAAAATAATATGGGAATGTGTGAAAAAGAGGATAGATATATAAATAATAATTATAAATTATAGTTAATTTTTTTAACAAATAATGTGCTTCTATAATATATAAATAAAATTTTGTGTACAAAGTATTGATGGGGTTGAAGTTTAAATTACATTTAATTTTCATGCATTTAGCACAAATTTATGGAGGGGCCATTCAGGTTGGTGGTTTAGTGTCATTTGGCAACACCCCATTCGTTCTGATTTTTGCAACCCCAAATCGCCAACTAAGGCCCTGTTCGGGGTGGTTTTTAGTTTCCAGTTTTGAAATTTATAAAAATAAAAATTAGTTTTGGTTTTAAGTTTTCAAAATTTTAAAAACATTGTTTTTGTTTTCAAATTTAAAAAATTATTTTTAAATCATAACCACAACACTAGCTGGAGGTAGTGGTAGAGACAATCGTTGAAGGTGGTGGTCGGTGATTGTGATACAAAATGATGGTTGGAGACTGACGATTGGAAGTTGTGGTTGGTGACTAGTGGTCAGTAACTAGTGATCAAAGATGGTGGTCGATGATCACCGATCGACGGTGAGATCAGTGATTGTTGGTTGGAGGTGGTAGCCAGTGATAGCCGATTAGAGGTAACAACTGATAATCCCCAGCCATAGGTGGTGACTAGTAGCTATCGATAGGAGGTGGTGATCGGTGACTGTCGTTCAGAGGTGGAGACCAGTTACCGTCAGTCGGAGGTGACAACCGGTGATCGTCGGTTACAGGTAATGGCCGGTGACCGCTTGTCGAAGATAGCGACTAGTGACCGTCGATTGGAGGTGATGTCTGGTGATTGTTAGTCAGAGGTGGGAGCTAATAATCGACGATCAAAAGTGATGGTCGATAACCGTCAGACTGAGGTCGTCGAAGGTGGTGGTCGATGATGGTTGGTCGAAGATGGCGACCAGTGATCGGTGGTTGGAGGTGGCAGCCAGTAATCACCAATCAAAGGTGGCGATTGATGATTGTCAATCGGAGGTGGTGCGAGTGGCTGCCAATCAGAGGTGGTGACCGTCAGTCGGAGGTGGCGACTAGTGACCGTCGATCAGAAATGACAACTCGAAACTGCTGGTCAAAAGTGGGGGCTAGTGACTGCCAGTCAAAAGTGGTGACCGATGACTGTCAGACAAAGATGGTCGGAGGTGGTGATCGGTGATCGTCGATCGAAGATGGCAACCAATGATCGCTGGTTGAAGGTGGCAACTAGTGATTGTCAATCAGAGGTGGCAATTAGTGATCGGCAATAGGAGATAGTGGTTGGTGGCCACCGATCGAAGGTGGCAAGTGGTGACCGTTGATCGGAGGTGACGATTGGTGACTGTCAGTTCGAGATGGCAATTAGTGACCATCAATCGGAGGTAACGACCGGTGATTGTGGTCAAAAGTAGAGCCTACTTACCGTTAGTTAGAAATGGCGGTCAAAGACTGTCGGACCGAGATGTCTGTCGATAACTGCTAATCAGAGGTGGCGATCAGTGACTTTCAATCGAAGGTGGCGACTGATGACTGCCAGTTAAAAGTGATGTTCAATGGTGACAAGTGATATCGACTAATGAACTTAAATAAAAACAGAAACAGAAATCTAAAAATCAAATTTTATTGTTTTTGAAATTGAGTGAAAACTGTTTTAAAAATAAGTAAAAAACCCAAGTAGAATCATTTTTACCAAACACACATTTTGTTTTCAAAATACATTTCAAAACCAAAAAGCAGAAACTCAGAACCACCTCGAACGGAGCCTAAGTTACTAGTTTTCAGTTTTCGTGACACATGTTAACTGCCCATTGAACCTGCCAGCTGGGTTGCCAATTCCCATAACATGTATATTCCCTCCCCTCCCCACTGCAAGCGTTCGTAGTCTGTGCTTCAGCAAGAATAATTTAGTTTGTGCTTCAGTGGATGTTCTTACAAAAAAGTACCTGAGTATAAATCACTATGAAAATGAATTTTGTTGAGTATCGTAGCACCTTCTGGAATAGACAAAGGAGGAACCTGCAAGACAGAACTTGACGCTCAAGTAAGTAAATGACCAAGATAAATAAGGTGAAAAAAGGTTGAAATGTAATAAATTTTCCTAAATGAGTAAATGACACGTACCTCTTACCTTGTATTTATATTAAGAGATGCAATCATTACCTGCGATCACTACCAGTTTTCCTTGGTGTATTTCTTTTAACCAGTGTGTTTGACTTTTATCCAATAGGTACTTTGTAAATCTTACTCTGCTTTATTGGGAATAAAGCTAATTAGTGATTATGTTAATTTATCTTTTTGTTTATATACTTTTCGATTTTCGATCATATCGCAATCCAAAGTCTCTTAAAACAGTATTTTAGATTCTGGTAATGTGATGATTTATATACTTCGATTTTCGACTATGTCAAAATACAAATTCGTTAATAATTTTTTAGGTCTTGCTTCTCTTAATAATTATACAATGGAAATGTGTGCATGCAATCTAAAAAGGCAATTGACTTGCCGGTTTTTAGCAACTGGCCAACCCACTTTTTGGTTTCAGCAAGTACAACCTAATCTGGCAAATGATATGGCAGTCACCTACACCATTTCGGGGATTATTCAAACACTCATCATTTTCGTCAAATTTTCTTAAAAAACCTCTCTGGACGGAAAAATGCCTATGTTTGTTGCATATTTCATTTCATTTCACTGTATATGAGAATAGAGTTTCTGTACATATTATGCAGAGGTAGATTTTCAACCAATGCCGCAAACACAATCAAGCAGACAGAAGTGCCTATTTTTTCAGAAAAATTTCCAAGGGATTTAAAACCTAGGGAATGCTTTCCTTACTTTCATGTAATAAGCAAACAACCCTAAAACATAGGCCTAATATGAAGCCATAATAATGGTGCCTGTCATATACAATCACAAGCTTCTCAGGAAGCCCCAAGGTCCTGATCCCGTTCCGATCCTGCATCAACAATGTTAGTGTGACAACTGACAAGGGTCTCGACAGTGATCAATTCAATATTTCAATTAGGTGGAAACCATTAGGAATAATAATCCTTGAAAATCATTATACCTCAAGAAGCCAGCAAATGCCCTAAGACCCATATAGATGGTCAAAGCAACCCAAATTCCAAGGAAACCACCAGCGGATGACAAAATAAGCAGACAAATTATGCTAAGAATTGCCACCAAAACCTGAGAATTACCATGATGAAGTAAAGTCCTTAATATTTAGTGGACAAGGCTGAAAATATCATTATCATAATATCATATAACATTTAAAACATGGAAGAAAATACCCACCATGGAGAAGGCTGAATATGCAAAATCAGATGCCCCAAAGTTGACACCATCAAATACAAATGCTAAAGAATTCAAGGGTTGAGTGACTGCAACAAACTGGTAAAAGAATGAACATAAATGTAAGTCTCCCTGCTTTTAGGGGTTGGAGAGAGATTACCAATATCCTTTCCTATTCGAAAATGAATAATTACCGGGATCCCAATTTGAATGAGTTGGAGGACATTAACATCTTTTGTAAATAGTTTAGCACCAAAGTGCAATCCTGTTCCAAGAATGAATGCCAGTGCCAATCCTAGAACCAAACCCATCTGTAGTATAATAGTGTGTCACATTTACAACGCATATCTCTTGAGAAAAGACAGGTATTTTATTCAACATTCTAAGGCACCTGCAGAACACGGGATGCAGTTGCTGTGGCCCTGTCAAAGTCCTTATTAGCAAAAGCACCCGCAAGAATAGCCTGAAACCAACATGATGTAATTTTGGAAGTTTTAACCATTAGAAGCAGGACTAAATATTTAACTGTGAGAAATATCAAATATGGCTTCTATAGTTCATTTCGTACCCAACCAAACTTTGTCCAGCTTCATTAGTTTTCTATTTTTCATAGGAAAGTGTGCATTGAACATGAATTCAAACCATCAATCATGTTATTCAAAACCTTTATAGCTTTTTCATAAAGTAAACACTATTCAAGTAGAGGTTATTGATATTTTATACAATGTTTGGGTATGAAACCATTGTGAAGTAACAACAAGGAATTCGTTGGACAAATTTTTTATCTAACCTGCCCAGCAACAGCCAGACCATCAGCAAGAAGAGACACTGCCAACCAAACCTGTAGACAGACTTGAAATGCAGCCATGGATGTTGATCCTTGCCGTGCAGCTAATGATGCAGCCAGTGTCACACAGAATGTCACAGCGATGACTCTCATTAATAATAGAAAGCCTGGATGACAAGTGAAATAGGAAAGGAAAAAAATGGTGTCAAGTCTGAATGCAATAGTGTTAATTAATTAACCTAGACTGAAACAGTTTGTAGAAGTATCAATTTAAACAAAACTGATAAAACAACAATAGAAATTTCAAAGAAAATTTTGATTCTGTGAAACTTATGATTAAATACAATGAAATAATGATTTGTTTATATATTATTGCTAGGAAATAGGAAAACATCTTTAGTAATTAATTTTAATAATTGTTTGGAGCATGAAATCTTAATAAGAAAGTGATGCAGCTTCTTCGCCCTGCTCTGGTTCTTATTTTTTTGTAGCTCATTTGGTCTAGCAAAATAACCCTTACCATTTTTAAGAAATCGGTCTAATTGCAGATGCTTTATGCTTGGAGGTATAAGGTCAACTTGTTCCAATAACCTCCACAGGAGTATAGCAGAAATTAGGTACCTACACAGTCAATTAGAAAATAAGGGATAACTAGGGTCGAAAGAAGCAATAGGAAAAGAGACACAGCAGACATTTGCAGAAGTTATCCATACTTTAACAAGAGTATAATCAGAGCATTCGAATTATAATTAAATAAAACATACTGAGATATAACATGGGCTATGGCTGCACCACTGACACCCAAGCGGAATACAAACATGAATAAAGGATCTAGTGCTATGTTGGTTATATCTCCTGCCACTAGATACATCAATGAAAGGGCAGTTAGAATCAGATAATAGCAGGATATCATACATTAGATCGATGACAAATTAAGTTTGTCAATCCATACCAGTGGCATATAGAGGAGTTTTAGTGTCTTTAAATCCCCGAAAGACTCCCTGCATCGCTAATGAGAGAAGAACAGCAGGAGCACCAAGGGACCTCAATGTCAGATACTGCTGTGCAGGGTGTAGCATAGGGGAGTCCTGGATAAATCAATATCATCCAGCAATCATAATATAAGGCCCAATCACTGAAGGAACAAGTCAAAATAAACGCTGAAGTGCTATCATCTTAAAAGTAACATTCCCTAATATTTATTCACAAGTACTTACAGAAGTTACCCCCATGAAGTTCAACAAAGGTTTTGCTGCAGATACAAGAAATATTGCTTGGATGAGGCCGAGAATGCCACCAATAAATAATGCAGATGAAGCTGAAGGGATCTGCCTTTTCTTATGTTCCTCCTTGACTATATTAAAGCTTTCACCAACTAAATCTGAATTGTGATCATTTCCACCTGTAACTGACAAACAAAATGGAATGGTCTAAATTGGCAAAGTAGATAACATTTTATTGGTTTTCCTATAGAGCTATATGGCATTGCACTATAGTGGAACCCCATAAAACTTGGCTGAAACCAAACCTTTAAGAAAAAAATGGTACCTTTCTGTGGTAATAACTCTTTCGTTTCGGCATCCATAGGTGCACCTGCTTCCAAGCGTCTATTGTTCTCTATTGGAGGACTTGCTACACTAAGGGTATCTTCCTCAGCCACAAAAGAGGTTGTAACACTGACAAGAGGGAATATTGCGATCCTTGATACTTGATTGAAGAGTGCTATTGAAACTCCTACAGCAGCAAGCTCTACTGGACCTGCATAGACCAATAATATTTAACACTGGATGCATTATACGGCTTTCAAATACATGTAAGTATTCTTTATCATTGTATTTTTTCCTTTTTGATTTTCAAGTCAGATCAACATATCATTTGCCTATAGATACTACTCCTATTTTTTAGTGAACTATCTTTAATTCAATCATCATCATCAGTCAATCCTTCGTCATTCAGGATCCCAACTAACATAGTTCCCGCTGTTCCCTGCCATAATATAAACTCAGCTCATTTATATAATTTTGTTGATAAGCAAGTCAGTTGAAGCGTCATATACTCGTAGATATAGAAAATATATAGTTTTACTGATTTAAACAATCATGCCCACCTATTGTTTCGGATAAGAGATGTATGTAATAAGCTCAAAGTTAATAACCAATAACCCGACATACCTATTTGGCCAATAAATGCTGTGTCAACCAGTGAAGCAATAGGATCAGCTGTCAAAGCCAATGCTGCAGGCAATGCAATTGACATAATTTCCCGACCAAGACTATCTGCTTTAAAAACTAGTCTGCAGTGAGAAGAAAATCAAGAGTTTAATCTAGTTACATCAGAAGAACGTGACCAATAACAGCTAGAAGAGAAAAAAAATAGCTCAAAATAAAAGAGGTAAACCTTCCCAAAGCTACACAGAAGCGTTTATCATGATAGCTAAACACCTCTTAGGTTGCTACTTAGGGGGAGATTGGAATTATCATTAAAATACGTACAACAGATGGGAATTTTAGGCAAAAAAGTAAAAATAGATGTAAGTTATGCAGTTTCTGTTTGATGAACGACACTGGCCGTGTAGCCTTTCAAGTTAGAACTTGCGATTTTCACAAAGATATGTACTACACAAATGCTATGGTATTATATATCAAATACATATCATACCTGGCATCCTTAAAGAAAGTGCAAATTGGTATTCTCCTCCAATCACCTAAAGAATACATACTCTCTTTCTCAGCCATCTCTGAGAAGCCAACTTGACAGTGTTGTTTGAAAAACCAAATGAGCACAACTTATTGATGCTAGTGATGCATAGATGAAGAGGAACTGAAGGAGCTCCAATATCTGTCATGCGTTAACATTTTTGCTTTAAAGACATCATAATTTCAGGCCCAAAGTAGAGACTGCATAATATCTTGGTATTTATGCGGTTAAATATAAACCAACCAATCAAGTCAAATCATAATGGAATAGCATCATGGAATAGGGATAGACCTCCACAGTGATGAAAAGTTGGTAAAGGAGATGCCCTTTTATATTCTCCCCCTCTTTGCTTAGAAATTAGAGTAGTCCTTCTCACTATGAGAAAAACCACTAACTAAATAAAGAATGAAAAAGTACTAAAAAACACGAAAAAGGGTACCCACTGTAAAAGGTAAAGTGAGCTCCCCTTATAAACAGGAGACGTTTCCCAAACTCTGTTGTTAACCGTAACATTCAAAGTTGAACATTTAGGCTTTGAAAAAGAGCCACACCAACCAATTACAAGTAAGACAAATAAACTGCAACTCAGATTTTCCTGCTACTCAAAAACGTGAATCACTTGCTTGAGGCAACTGTAAAAGGCTTTGAAATAATTATAAAGCACCCTTTGGGAAGAACAACAACCGAGTTAGCACAGCACAGCATGCCCATGTAAAGAAATGTGCATGCAGGAATGAGGATGAAACACGGAGAACAAGAACAGAACAAAAAACGTTTGAGGAAGCAATAAATAATGTCATGATGGAAAAAGAGTTGAACGTAGACATCATGCGGGCCCACATGGGTTCAACTTTCAGTTTCTCGGGGCACTAAAGAGAAGAGAAAGGCGAGAAGGTGCGTCAATCTTTGTGTACCATGAATTGAGTTGCTAAAATATGTGGCATTACTATAATCTAGACAACACTCCATTCACGTCAAAAGTCTCCAAGTGCCACTTCATGCTTTCCAGCAATTGCCACGTGTCCGTATAGAATTGAGAAATCTTTATCTTATATTATTAATAAAAAAATTTCATTCTCAACTTTTCAAAATAAATTTAATTGATATACAAACTTTTACATTAATATTTAATTATTATTTTTAAAATATTAATTTGAGTAAAAAGAAGAGTTATAATTCAACATCAATATAAAAATCTTTATTCTAAAATGTATACCAATTAATTCTTTCAAACATATTTCACTCATATAATCTGATGATTTTTAAAATTAAAAACTAAATTATTTGTTTAAATATAAATTTTTTCACTAAATCAACCTTATAGTTTTATGAAAAAAATATTTTAAAATATTTATATCTAAAATCAATAATTATTTTACTATTAATTATCTATATTTTATTTTGCATTCATATTTTATAATTATTTTACTCTTTTATACATTTTATGACTTCTCTCATGTTAATAAATACATATCTTCACAAGTTCTAACTTATCACAAATGAATCGTCCTTAAACATCATTAACATATTTATACATTCAATCATAAATATTTTTTAATAGAAATGTGAATATATATGTGGGACATGTTTAGTTCTATGGTTTTTAATGTAACTTTTGATGTATTTAATATGTGAGAGAGTGTAAATAGTTAAAGAACATTGAATATGTTTCTAATACTAATTTATTTTCAATTTTAACCTTATCTTTTCACTTCAATCCTCTTTTAATTTTTATGTTTATATTTTTTATATTATTACTTTTTCTTTTTTATATTATTTTAAAGAATAAATTCAACACAACACATACCTATTATATTAATAGTAATGTCTTTCTCATTTTATTTTTTTATATTATTATTTTTTATAATATTGTGATTGGCTTCAACAATAAATAAAAGGTGAAATATATAATAGTGCCAAAGAGATAAAATAATGCATGCATTGAATTTATTTTATTTTAAAAATAATATAAAAAATATAGAAGTAAAAATTAAAAGAGGATTGAAGTCAAAAGATAAGGTTAAAATTGAAAGTAAATTAGTATTAAAAAACATATTTAATGCTCTTTGACTATTTTCATTCTCTTACATCATAAATACATTAAAAGTTATATTAGAGATTAAATTCTAATAATTATTAACATGTGCTCTCTAACACACTTAGAAAAACCTTAATTCTATTCTAATTGTCTTTCCTCTTCATTTTTAAATTTTATTGCAAATTTTACATATTCTTTAATGATCATATTAACTAAATAAAAAACATACTAAACTAAAATTATTGTATACAAAATGATATAGTGAATTATTTATATTTTATCATATTATTAAAAAATATATTAAATTAAAATTTTAAAATTATTATAACATATCAAAATAAAAATATGAATACATATGTCGTGCCTATTTTTTAGCTACTATATATAAAAATAAATTTATAATAACTACTAATTACATCCATTTGTTTTCGTTTATATAGCTTTTTATGCTTTTTTACTTTTTTATACAAAAAAGTTAAATTTACTAAAATAACTCACCCCCATATTATTTACTTATACAACATATTTTACAATTCATGTTGAGAAATTGGTTGTAGGGGAACCAATTTCTCAACATCCTTTATTTTTTTATGTAAAAAGTTATAAGAAATTGGTTGTCCACCAACCAATTTCTTACAGGGTGTTTTCTTTTTAAATTTGTTTTTTATCTACGTATGTTTTTTTTAAAATATGATTTTTAATTTTTTAAAGTTAATTTGTATTTGATTTTGTTTTTTATGTGTTTTATTTTAAGATTAATGTTTAAGCATCTGTGTATCCTATATGTACTCTAGTTTACTCAAGTATTCCAATGGTGTAACATCGTCCACATTAAGTAGATAACTATTATTTTTATTTTTTATGTTTGTTTAAAACTTTAAAATGAAAAATAAATTACAAAGCATTTAAAAAAATTTAAAGTAACAAAAAAAATACGCAACATAAAAATAAAACGCATTAAAAAACAAAATGAAATATCAATTAACTTAAAAAAAATTTTAAATCATACTTTAGAAAAACATACATATATAAAAATAAATTAAAAAGAAATTAAAACCAATTTAAAAAAACAAATAAAAAAAACCTATAAGAAATTGGTTACGGAACAACCAATTTCTTATAGACTTCTTACATAAAAAAATAAAACAAGTTTAAAAATTGGTTCCCTATAATTAATTTTTCAGTAAAAACAAATTTAAACAAAAAACGCCAAAATTTAAACAAAAAACAAATTGGTTGCTGGTCAACAAATTTTTTATAGATTTTTTACATTAAAAAAATAAAGTACATTGAGAAATTAATTTTTCTACAATATTTTTTTTAAAATAAATAATAAAACAAATTATTTAGATAAATAATATGGAGTGAGTCATTTCGGTAAATTTTTTTTTTATAAAAAAACTGAAAACTAACTTTTTAACGTATTAATCGTAAATGATTGACTTTATTTGCAATTCACGTTACTGTAATTTTTTTTTAATTTCTTTTTTTTAATAGCTACTTTTTTTTCACTAATTTTTAATCAATTTTAATTAATAAAAGATGTGTTGAAAATTGGAATGGAAAAAATTGTGAGATACCGGTACTACCAATCCTCGTGACACAAAGCATAAATAATATAAATGCTTTTCGTTTTCCATACAAAGTTAGACTTATTCGTTACGTCACTTCTTCTTGTTGATATGATAGCTAAGAATGAGAATTTAGAACCTCCCGGCCTAGGCTATAAGCTGCTTTATTGTGACTTATCCAAGCATCAATGATTCAGACACCTTTTATGTATATATATATATTTAGAATCTAATTTTTAAATTAGGTAATAGGTACCGTATTGTATAGTATAATATGATAATATTGGTGTATAATCTTATTAGCATGTCTCTACTAAAAACCTATTTTTTAGAAGGATTAAAAATGATACTTTAAAATGATTTTAAAACTATTTCTTTATTTTCGTATGGGTTACTACAACTTACTTTATAGAATTTAAAACTATTTCTTTATTTTCGTATGGGTTGCTACAACTTACTTTATAATTCTATAAAAAGTCTTCTTTAAAAATGATGTACATGAGAAGACAACCTTTTAGATGGGTTTTGACCACAAAACTAGTTTTTTAGAATTATTCTAAATTGTAATTTTTTTAAAACAATTTTTGCAACGATCGTTCCAAAATATTATTTTTTATATTGTGGTGTTTTATATTTTTCTTCTGAAATAATTAAACACAAAAATCACAACAAAAGCATTCATAATTTAATATTTTCTTGACATATATAAATGTATTACTCATTATAACAAATTCTTTTCTAATATAAACAAATTAACTGCTCATTGAACCTTAATAAAATTAACACAAGTACTACTCATTGAACTTTAACGTAAAACGTACTATTCATCTATATAAATAAAATTTTCACAATCATACATTTTGCATATACTAATATAAATACTCAAATTTGGTTTTAAATAAATTAACATTCTCAACAAAAAAAATTATAAATTAGCTATTTCAAAAAATAATTTATCCAAAATTTTTAAATATTAACAATATTCTCTATAAGCATTAAATATAAATTTTTTTAAAGATCTCTTGATAAAAAATTTGATAAAGTATTAGTTCAAGAAGCAAAGTGAAAAAAAAAATATGAAATTTGATTATCTTGACATAAATAATTCGCATTTATAGGCTAAACTGTCAAAGCCGTCTTGTCTGGAGGTGGGCTAGCGGATTGCCTCGTTAGTTTTTTCTAAATTTTTAATTTCAAATTTTGATTTTTTTTAAACTATATTTTTTGCTCAAATTTTAAAATAAAAATATTTTAAATAAATTAATAAAAAATTATAAAGTAAAGTAACACTAAAGTAAAGTTCTGATTTTTGTTTCTAATCTAAATGAAATTTTAATATAATTTGATTAATTTATAAAAGTAAAATAATAATATTAAAATTTAATAATTTAATTTTTATTTTAATTGATTAATTATATTTTATATTTATTATATAATTAACATAAAATTTATTATTATTATATTATATTTAGGATGGTGCGTCAATCCGACCCATCCTACTTCTAACATAGTAGATTATGCGAGACAGGCCAAAATCCTATTTCATCCTGTTAAAATTGTAACGGTTGACAACCTGACATGTCTTACCCACTTTATTATCTCTAGTATTTTCTCTCCAATTATTTATTTATCCTCTTTATGATATACCCTAAAACCGTTATTGGCACGAGATTGATTTAAAGCGTTGTTTTTATAACAAGAACAACTTTGTTGTATACGAGGACATAATTTTTGGATTGAAAGGCAAAGATTTTTTTATATAAAGAGTTGTATATCTCTTGTAACGCTACTAATTAAAAAGAATGTTTTTAACACACAACTTCTAATCCCATGTTAATTCTTCTTTTCTTAGTCATTTGTTGATAGGAGAGTCTAGAAAGGTTTAAAAGAAGAAAAATTATAGTGATGTTTCGTTTGAGAAAATATTTTCTATTTTAATTTTCTGAAAACTGTTTTTATTTTCAAGTTTTTAACATTAAGAAATTTTTTTTTTACTTAATATTTTCTATTTTCAAAAAATAATATTGTTAAATTTAATTAATTTTAACAAAAATATTATAAATTATTTATATATAGTTGAAAATACATTTATATATTGTTTTTTATATGATTACAATATTGTTATTAAGTTTTCATATAGTGTTAATTTTTTAAAACACTGAAAAAGAACTTTTTTCTTTTTTTTTTCAGTTGTTTTTTAAAAATGTTTTCAGAGAAATTGTTTTCTAAATGTAACCAAACATATTTTCACTATTGTTTTCTATTTTATCTGAAAATGAAAATAAAAAAGGCCCAAAATAAACACTACCTAAGTGGTTTAAATATTTTAAAGTTTCGTCTTAAAATATTATTATATTCATTTATTATCGTTATTTTTATTTTAGTAGTCCTAAAATACTAAATAATTGTTGGGTACTGGGCTTCTTTCCTATGTGGAGAAAAAACCTAAATTGAGAAGCCCACTTAATGTCTCACTTAACCTAAGTGGAGAAAATGCTTCTGAAGAGGGGTGGAGAAAGAAGCTCATTAGCCAGAGAAATATACCAATAGTTAGAGAGAGAAGAAAAGAGAAAGTCATTCTCATTTTTACACATAGCTGCAACGGTGAATTCACTACTACATATTCGTTTATTATTGAATCAGACTAATTTTTTTGCAGCAAGTTCATAATATCTGGTCTTCATTCTGGCCGTTCAGATTGTTGAAATGAGGTATGAGCTACGAGATATTCAATTCACACGACAGTAGTGTATTTGGAATTTTTCATCTTCTTTGTTCTCTATTTGTAAGTTTTATTGCTTTATTGTTTGGCTGAGTGTTAGCATTGATTTATGCACTTAATTGAGACTCTTTTGTACTCTTTATTAATAATATTGAGCTATTTCTTTGGTCTAGACGATCCATGGTTTTTCTCTTGCTTTAAGGGGATTTCCACATTAAAATATTGGTGTCTTATTTTGTGACTTTGGTGCTGCTATTGTTGTGTATTCGTTGTTGCTCCTTATAGATTCTTGCAAGTTAGGAGAATTTATTTTCATTGCTTTGTTTATAATATGTTATTGTTAGTGTTGTTTCCTACCAGAGTGGCATTAGAGCTTTTTGGCTTTGGTTTTGGGACTATTTAACTTGCTTGAATGATGGAGGAAAATACAAAAATGGTTGCTTTGAACGACATTAATTATCACTTGTGGAAGAACAAGATGAAAAACTTGCTATTTGGGAAGAAAATGCATATTTTTGTCTTTGCTACTCAGAAGTCAAATTCTATGTTTGAAGAAGATTGAGATTTTGAACACCAACATGTATGTGGTTTTATTCGGGAATTTGTAGAAGACAATGTTTATAATCACATTGCTAATAAGACACATGCAAGAACTTTATGGGAGAAGATTGGGCCCTTGTATGCTTCTAAATTAGGGAATAATAAATTATATTTGTTCTGTCTAATGAATTTGAGGTATAGGGATACTTCTTCAATTTTAGATCACTTGAATGAATTTCAAAGGTTCCTAGATTAGTTATCCAAAATGTGTATCAAATTTGATGATGAAGTTTTGGAACAATGACTTATTAATACGTTACCTGAGTATTGGGAGACATTTCAAATTTGTATTACAAACTCGACCCCTGATGGTATTATTTTTGCAAGTGGCAAAGAGTGATGCTCTTAATGAAGAGATGATAAAGAGTGGTTTTGTTTTCCCTTGTTGGGTGTTTTATTTCTTATTGTGGGTGTGAGTTTTTATTTTTCTGCACTTTATTTTTTCAACTTTTATTCTTCCTAGTCTTTTCATTTAGATTGTTATGTTTTTAGTCCTTTAATTGTCATATAAATTTCTTGTCTAGCTTTTCTTAATATTTATCATAAAAAAGTGTGTTAGCTTCTTGAAATTGAGCATATAAGAGGAGTATTCCTCTTGAGTAAGTCTTATGAGAAGTTCACATGCTATTAGATCTAGCATGTATCTATAAAAATTTTTCCAAAAAAATATATTGCTCAATTTCTTCTTACATTCCTTCTTCTCTTTGAATAGAAGTAACTTGAATTTACCTTAGTAGCTTGATTGATTTTGTATCTTGTTAAGGCTTGTTTTGGTTTGTTACATTGGCACATCTCTTGTGCAAATAAGCTTGCCACAACATCTAAGCCTAAAGTGTTAAGTTTAAAAACTTGATCACATAATTTTGCTAAGTTGCTTCAAACTATTTCTCCTTCTTTGAGATTTGCACTTTGTTCAAATTTTTGTGGTCTTTTTTTTTGCGTATTAAATCAAGTGTTTAGGAAAACCCAAGAGCTAACATAATCACTCAAGCTTTTTTATCAAGAGTCTTCTCCCTTGTGGCAAATAATAAGTTAATTTTGATTTTTTTTTTGAAAAGTGGCATCAAAACCAATACCATTTCTAGCTTCCTTCATCCTCCATTTCCAAGGGAGTGTATTACATAGGATTTAGGTACATTTTGTCATTCCTAATTCTCACACAAACTCTTCCTTATTATTTTCCAATTATTTTTCCTTCCTTATAGTTACTATAATATCCCAAATTACTTTTTAATTTTACATCATGGCCCTTAGCACTCATTATGTCCCTAAACTCTCAATCTCATGATCCATTCACAATATAAGAGTGTGTTGTGAGTTATGAGCTAAGGACCAATAAGCTAAACCAAGTGTTTTAGGCTCCAAAAAATATTTTTTTAGGATTGATATATTTATAGAAAATTAAAATTATATTTAAAACATAGTTATTAATTAAAATAGTTTAAGTGACCATTAACTTTTTATTAGTACTACAAATAACATTTAATGACTAGTAGCTTTCTCCTAATAAATAATAATCTCTAAACTCTCAATCTCATGATCCATTCACAATATAAGAGGGTGTTGTGAGTTATGAGCTAAGGACCAATAAGCTAAACCAAGTGTTTTAGGCTCCAAAAAATATTTTTTTAGGATTGATATATTTATAGAAAATTAAAATTATATTTAAAACATAGTTATTAATTAAAATAGTTTAAGTGACCATTAACTTTTTATTAGTACTACAAATAACATTTAATGAGTAGTAGCTTTCTCCTAATAAATAATAATTTCTTTTTATTTTTTTTAAAGATATTAACTTAATAGCAAAAAAAAATAATGAATTACTTTCTATCTCTTATTTAGTTCTTATGTCTGTCTTATTTCTTTCTCTAACTACTTCTTACTCCCTGTGTTCTTCTTAAATCTTACTTCTATTTGACATTTACTTTAATTTAAGTGTTATTAGTCAATACTTAATTTTTTTTTTATCTCTTGGCATTGTGTCATTGTATGTTTAACAACTTACGAGATTGAGAATTTTAAATTGTTTTTCAGGAATTGTTATTTGGTGATATATTATTTGCAATTAACCTAGTCAATAAAAATTTACAATAAAAATGTGCATTGATGAAACTATTGAACAATTAAAAGGTATTTTTTCATTTTTTTTCTAAATGTATAGAGAAGATGACTTTGAAAATTCATTAGATTTTTTCTCAAAGAAATTGCTTTTGAAATGGACATAAAGCCTAAATTTTGTGAAAAATGAATTAGTCATAGAAAAAAAAAGTAATTTGATGAAAGTGTTGAGAATAAATTCTAAGATTTCATCGAGAATCATTTAGAATTAATTATTTTTACGCATGGTAGATAAAACAATTATTATAATCCAAAGTAAATTTAAACAATTTAAAATATATGAAGATATTTTTTATTTATATTTAGTTTTAAAAAATTAGAGTCACTAGATAAAATAATTTTTAAAGAAAAATTTGTAAATCTTTCAAGATCGTTAAAACATGATAATTTATTGGATCTTGATGGGTTATATTTATTTTCAGAATTAAATATCTTAAAAGAATTCTAGGATTGAAAAATGATAAACCAATTAACCTTCTCAAGAATAAATTATTTTTCAGATGCATATATATAGTTTATAAAATAGTGTTAAACTCAGAAACCTCAGTGCTAGAAGCATATATATACACATATTAACATATATCTTGCCTGTTGAAAGCACCGAAGTCTGCCACCTTTCACTCCTTCATGGTATTAAAAATGTTAATGTGTATGAATATGCGAAATAGTTATGCATATCTGTTCCCTTATATGATATGTGCCAAAGGATTTATTTTTTATTTTTTTTAAGTTTAAATACATAATTTATGTCTCCAATTTTTTTTTTTTTAATTTTAGACCTTGTGACTCCCTATTTTAAAATTGTAACATTCTGTCTTCAAATTTAAAAAATGTGTGAATTCGTATCTCTTTAAAAAATGGTTGACAATGACTATTAATTGTGAGTACCTTGGTGTCACATGTAAGAAAACAGGTGATATGACACACAATTACACTTATTAAAAAAGTTAATTTAATATTTTAGGATTTACATAAGTATAATTGGATAAAAGAATATGACATGTAATACTCACATAAACCCTAACGTGTTAAAGTTACTTTTTATTAAGTCATAATTGTGTGTTACTTCACCTAATTTCTTACACATTGTAGTCAATATATCCACAATCAACGGTCAACATTAACAATTCACGAAAGAGGTATTAATTCTCACATTTTTAAAATTTGAAGTATAATGTAAAATACGAGAACACAACGTCTAAAATTAAAAAAATTTAGGACATTAATTGTATTTAAGTTTTTTAAAACTAATACTCAACTAATAAACTATTTACGCGTGTATCTTCTTATTGTTTAGTGTAAATTGTTTTCATCCTATATAGCATTGTTGAAAATATATATTTTGTAATAATATCTTTTAAGTGTTTCCAAACCCATTTCTAAATGTTCCTCCTCCAAAAACGGTATAGGTAGGATAAGTGAAAGATTAAATTTTAAACACACCCTTTCATTATTTATAAAAAAATTGAATTTTAAATTACATTCTCATTCTTTCTTATAACCTTGATTCCCTTTCATTCTTTTTTTATCTCA
Organism: Psophocarpus tetragonolobus; assembly: GCA_037954015.1. Lineage (NCBI taxonomy): Eukaryota > Viridiplantae > Streptophyta > Magnoliopsida > Fabales > Fabaceae > Psophocarpus > Psophocarpus tetragonolobus. The sequence goes on from CM075690.1 coordinate 93,724,374, forward strand.
TGCACTTCTCCTCCCCTTTAGCTTCATTTTCCTTCCTTCTCATCTCCTCCAATCATTTTATATTTCATTTACTCTCAAATCTTTTACACCTAGTGAAAAAAGTAATGAAACCCAACATTTGTATTCATTTCATTTTTTCTTTTGGAACTAAGTTTGGTAACTTTTGGTACTAGGGATAGTACTCTGAGGAAGAAAGAGAGTAACATACTATAAAGATTGCTTGTTTTGACTTTTTAAGGTAAAGTCATAATTCGTATCCTAAAAAATAGGCTATTGGCAAGTGTTTGCTTCAAATATAATTATTTTTTTAGTGTGGAACACTAGTTGTAGAGATTTTTATGTTTATCAACAAATAGGTAGAGTTTCAAAACAAATTTCTAAATATTGGAAATCTTTATTGGTGCTAAGATATCTTGATTTCTAACTTGCACAATAATCCTGAAATTGTTGGGAAACAGTTTGATTGACTCTCCGTAGTTGTGAATGGTTTGACGGACGATCATTGTGACCTATTTTAATATTTTATAATTAATATTTTAATTTATCTTATTATATTTTAATGTTGTTTACTTAATTAATTTGGAAAACATACTCTTTTATTTAATTTTATTCCCTTTGAAAATTTCAAAGATTGACAGCTTTATAAATTTAAATCGATTATGTTTGACAAAATTGGAGGTTTAATTCGGAACACACTTTGAGAAAATAAAATAAATTTGATATTTGTATTATTGGGATCCATGTTAAAACTTCATATGTCATTAACGGATGATAACAACTTAGGTACACCTAGTTTTATGATTTTGGACCAAGAAGGTTATCCTCTAGATGAAGTTACCATTTTGTGAAGAGGGTTATCAACGAGATGAAATTGTCCTTGATGATGTGACATTAAAACATGATATAATTCCGGGAAGAGAGAGCTATCCGTTAGATGAAGCCACCCCAAGAGAGAGGCCACTCTTGGAGGGCTATAAGCAAGATGGAGCTATCTCTAAGCTCTATTATGAGTAGTCCCCATTGTACTTACATTTCATATAATTTATGTTTACGTTAATGTATTTCATTTCAGGCTTACCTTATTTAATATATATATGATAAATATGTTTATTGTTTTGAAAATGATAAACATAATCTTTTATATATTGGGAATAAGTTACTTGGGGTTGTGGAATTTACTGAACTCACTGATTTAGTAATTTTTATATTTATAAATGTTTTTATTGAACAACTCGTATGTTGATATGTTTCCTTTCTAATTCATAGTGGTAGGCACTCATTAAGTCTTTGTGACTTCACTTCTTTTTATTGTTTTTCATCTAGATTTCGAGACAGGTAAGCAGCAGACTGCTGATAGCTTATAGATTTTTAGATAGCTTCATTTGTTTCACTTTTCCTGTTTTTTTTAAGTCTCCTTTATGTTGGTAGCATTTGATGTTATTTTGAGGTTATTTGGACATTTTGTAGTTATAGGAAGTCTAGTTAAAGAGTTTACGTTTACATATGTATATTTGATGTTATTGAAAACTTTGACTCATGAATTATATTGATTGTAATGTCCATTGTTACAACAATAACTCATAATAAAAATAGTAAAGAATTTTAAGAAAATAATAAATTTTGTATTTAGATTCATGAATTCTTCCATAAAAAACAAAATATAATTTCAAATTTGGGCCTTTAGAAAACGAAAACAATTATAGGGACATTTATCCTAAATTGTTACAAACCAAAACAAAAAGGGAATTTTAATTGATAAGAAATTCAATCTTCAAGTCTCCTTCGACTCCAATACTTCTCTCTCGTGCTCTGAAAACAACACTTTTAATAAGATTGAAATCTCAGTTAATAAAATGAGTTCAAAAAAAGTTCGCAAATAGTGTTGTTCTCAGCTGATGCAGAATCCGGAAAAATAACTATGATACCCGCAATAAAAAATATTTTTAAACACAAGGTAAGCTTATTTCAAATAATTCCTAATATGAATAATTAATAAACACGATAAAAGAATGATATTTTAATTAACAGCCCCATAATGCATATAATTCACAAAAAAAATAGTGATACGCATGATCATTCACTCTTTTTCTACGATTCCCAAAACCAAGGTTTTAAGATTCATCAAAACAGTTTATGAGCTCATATTTTATACAATGATCTTTCATTGCCTTCCCCACTCTATTATGGAGTACCCAGAATCTCTTCTCCATCCCGAATGGAGGTATCTAAAACTTCTTCCCCGTATTAAACAAAGATATCTCATACATCCCCATGGATGTATCTCAAATTTCACTCGTCATTTCAAATGAAGGTATCTCAAACAATTTTCAAACACCACACACACAAAAAACAACTAATAAAATCATATCATGGAAGGTTAAAAAAGTATTTTACTCATCTCTTGAAACGAGATCCCACAACTTTAATTTGTTTTCTTCTTTCCTCTTCTCTTCCTCTTTCTCAACCCTTGAATGATCAATTACTCTGTAATTCTCTGAGACAACTACTTATATATAATACTTTAAGGTTGATTTTCTCCTTTTTATATTTTTTTTTATAAAAGATCAGTCTTTGTAGTTTAAATTCTAAATAAAATCAAATATTATTTTATTTTATTTTATTTCTATTTTAAAAGTAATATTATCTTGATCTTATTATTATTATTCAAAAATGTCGATAATTTTATCTTTTAATATTTTTTTAATAATCTAATCTTTTTTCAGCTGAATGATGATTCAAATATTTATATTTTAAAATTTGAAGATAACATATTTTTAGTAAATTTTGAAATATAAAAAATATAGAGGAGAATTTTTCAGAATTTCTGACAAAATCTTGAAACTGCGGTATTTTGAATCTGAAAAAATTAGTGTGGCTAAACTAATTATTCTAACCTAGTGTATTTAAACCTTTAAATAACTTAACATTTTAAAATTTTACTATGAAAATATGACAAGAATTGTTTAATACAATAACAATTGCAACATTATTAATCACGTTACTGTTTAAATAGGCTTGTTAATAATGTTAAATCTTAAAAACATTTTGAATGTCCTAATTAAAGCTTGACCACTCAATCACATAAACTTTTGTAAGAAGTATAGCTTAACTTATCTGGTAAATGTTAAAGAGACATGTTTTTAAATAAATAAATAAAAAATAGACAGATATAATATAGACTTAATTACCTGAGTTAGCTTCCATATCTTCAATGATAGAGAGTCTTACCACGGCAACTACACAAATTTGAAATTTCAGTCTGTTCAACAACCCACCCCCCCCCCCCCCCGCCCCCAAAAAAAAGCCGCTCTGCATTCTGCTAGTGCCGTCGTCTTTTAGCTTCAAACTAAAGTAGTAACAACATGATTATGAATTTGTGAGTATATATAATCTTGAAGAAGAGGTATAAATAAGTATAGATAACAGATCGTGGTGAAAATTAAAATTATACATTTTCCTATCGAAATAATGAAGAAAAAACAAATTAGTTATAAAAAGCACTACGCACTACCCTTTTTCTTATCTTCCTATTGACGAGCCAACTCTTGTCACTTGTGCGTCCGTTTCAAATTAAGTTGCTTTATATTCACTTATCTATATTCAGTGGCATATTTTTCGTTGGTCAATATAATAATTATATTTAGACCACTTTCATGGCTTGAAATCAAAGCTGAAGTTATAATTACTCCAACCATGTAGATTAACTAACTTCCATATAGTATGATGAACTAGTGGTTTTCTACCGAATGGACTTACTTTTATGATTTATTAAGCTTTCCAAAGTATATAGACAATCATGTAAGCAAATCTAGCTAATTGCCTCAAAGACTTTAAGAGCGAAATCAATTATTACTATATGAACTCAATGACATCCTATTTGAAAAATAGGGAATCAGGAAGTAATCTCTAGAGCTTCAAGCCCATTGAAAAGTAATATGTATATGTACGTGGATTACGAACTTATCGCCACAAACAGTATTGTTCATAAAACGAAATATATAAGAATAAGTACTATAATATATATACAAAACTTAAACAGAAAAAAAATAATGTATAACAATGTATTTCTTACATCTCCTTTTTACAAGTATGACAGATTATTGTAATTAATTAACTACAATGGTTTTCCGCTAAGGAGTGATGATCTCAAAATTTAATATGATAATACACATATTGACTGCAAGACTAATTAATTACACGATCACCAATGGAATATATATATATTTATATATATATATATATATATATATATATATATATATATATATTGGACTTTTATTTAAAACCTAGACCTGCTTGTTAATTCGGTATAAGGGGAAAAAATTGCAATATATTATACAAGGTTCTGTGAAGAATGGAGTCCACCCAGTTTTGTTTTTAAAAAGAAAAAAAATCGTTTAGGTTCTTGATGAGAAAAACTATTGGCTCAGCATGAAAAATCAAGAAACGGAAAGGAGGAAACATCTTTCATCAACTCCTCAAAGTCCCATTCTCCCGTGGCTAACTCTTGTTGAAACAAATTCTCCACCCCATGAGCCTTATTTTCGTAGTTATTGAGGATACTATTTATGTCATCAAAGTAACTGGCGTTAGTTTCTCTCTTGCACGGGTTATGATCAATAGTGGCGCTAACGTTCTCAAGGGGAGGAACAAACATATCCCCATCTACCCCGATATTTACACTCCCAAACACTCCCTTTTCTAAATAAGAACCTTTATTGTCAACTTCTTGCGAAAAGCATGGACCTGTGCCTTCAAAGTCAGCATGTGACATGTTTAGTCCATGCTCCATCATGGGTAACCTGTTAATCGTGGTATTGAAAACTGTGGTTTGCGTTGATGGTGATTGAGATGAACTGAGCATAGGAACAAAGCTTGCATGTGCATATTGATGATGTTGTGTAGAAATAAACCCTCCTATGTTGAGGTCTTTACTAGGCTCAGACGAGGTTTCGCTTACATTTGGTGAGTTTGAAGTTGTGGTCGTGGACGACATGATGTTCTTGAGTCTTTTCTTTATAGTTGAATTCCAGAAGTTCTTTATTTCATTATCGGTTCGTCCAGGCAAACGCGCCGCTATTTGAGACCACCTTCAAATGTGAAACATAGAAAAATATCACATCACTGAATACACATGTTGTACAACATTAACTTAATTTCAACGTTGATGTCTTTGTTTCCTTTCCGTTGATAGTTATATACAAATGCTTCACAGGGAACTAATTAAAGGTGATAATAATAATACAGATGGAGTGCCTTCAACTCCAAGTTCTTGTTATGCTTGTGCGTGTTCATGGCTGTTGTTATTTGAACTTCTAAACATGTGTGTACGATGTCCAACTAATGAAATCGAGATTTTAACAACTGTAAAATTTGGTCCTTCCTAATTAATATCAGTCAAAGAAGACCAGATTAATATACACTGCCACTTTGCATTATTTTTTGTGTACAAAGATCGAGATTGGAAGAAAAAGGTGGGGAAAGGACTGAAAATGTATGAAATATATAAGATGCGAAAGGAAGAGAGGAATAAAAAAAAAAAAGAAAAAGAAAGAAAGTAAATAAATGATATGATTGAAAAAAGAGAAAAATATATAAAGAAGCAGAAAACACAAGAATTGATCGATACTTAAGATTTTTCTACTGAGAAATAATTCTTAAACCCCTTTAATTTGTAGAAAATATATCAGTGTTAAGCACCTTTGTGGACTCCTTCGAGAGGAAAAGAAAGAGAATAAAAAACAAAAGTATAACAAATTATATACGACTTCATAAGAAAAAAGAGATATAATGAAGTGTTATTATTAATAGTGTATGATGTGTACGTCAAAGTGTTTAATGTGCGTTTGTTAAACCTAATTGTTTGCAAAGAAAAAATAGTATATATGTATTAAAAATGTCTCTCTTTTTTTCATTTTTAATAACACCTATAAAATTATGTAAATACGTACAACAATATTAATAGTGCGCAAAGAAAATTTTAATTGTTGTTTGCGTGCGGTGGCATCTATAGGATTTGGTTTTCGCAATTAAAACAATTGATCATCAACTAAATGTATCTATAAAATCTTTACTATATTCTCTGGTATGTTAACACACAAATATAACCCTCCTAAAATGGTGCCATCTTAGAATTCATTCTTCGATTTTGCGGTTCAAACACCAAAATCTATCACTCTTCCCGGAATGACTTAGCTTTAAAGATAAACTCAAATTTTATAGGGTGTATTCGGTGGCTGAGTTATACTTAAAGCTAATAAAACCTGAAAAGCATTATGATGCTACCTGCTAAAAAGCTGTCCTGTGTAATTATCAGTTCTTAGTGTTAATGATTTATGGATCAAGATTGACTAATTAAGATGGATGAACTTATAATCATATATGTAGGGGGAGATGGAGTGGAGATGATAGATGGACCTGTTGCCGAGAAGGGAGTGCAAGTGGAGGATGAGTTCCTCTTCCTGCGGTGAGAATGCACCTCTCTTAAGATCAGGCCTCAAGTAATTGATCCATCGAAGTCTACAACTTTTGCCACACCTTTGCAGACCAGCATTTCTTGCCACATCGCTCCAACACCCTTGTCCATTATTTAACATGTAGTTCATGAGCTTGTCATCTTCCTCTGGTGACCACAAACCCTTTCTAAGCTTGCTACCGTTGCTGTTGTTTTTAGCACTACATGATTCTGGCTTCCTCATTGTACCACCTGATCGGATCCCTATATGTTCCTCTTAAGGGCAACTTCCTCTCCCAACTTGGTTTGATAAGTACACAAGAGAATGATTTATAAAGCCAGAGATTAGAAAGAAGCTTCATGGGGAGGCAATTAATGATGATGGTGATGGTTATGGGGTTTGCTTACAAAATAGGAAAGAGTGAGAAAGAGAAAGAGAGAGGTAGGTTGGTTGACGAGTCTAGTAGAAAACGGTTTGGAGAGGGACCTAAGGGATTGAGAAAGATATAGGTGGTCGTCTCTTGTCTTTGACTCCATGGCCTTGTCTTTTTCTTTTCTAATTTGTCTTCATTCACAAGGTTATATATTCATCACACATGAATCATAAGGTGACAGACAAAATATATGTTAAACTTATATACGAGTTTGTTTTATAACCAAGCCAAGTTATTTGCTTCCACTTCACATAATCTCTTTTCTCACCCCACACGTGTACTTGAAGGTACATATCGAACAAATATGAGAATAATGAATGAGAACTAAGACGGCCACAATAATGAATGCCTCCTGCATATATGTATTATGTTATTTAATTTGGAGCATAAGATCCACATGCGTATGTTGCGACCATTATAAAAGGAAAAAGTAAAACAGACTCAAATATGTGTAATCGATATAGTATACACATCCCTTAAAATTAACTATACTTTAGAGCTTTATTAACCTATTCCAACCATATGCATGTATAGAACTGCTATTTTCACTAACAAAACAATAATATTACGTTCATCAATTTGTATAATTGGCAGTTTACTTCAAGCACGGTTATGGTCCTATGGGTTACCAAACAAAGTTGATTAATTAACACGTTTGCTGATTATATATACATATATCATGACAATTAGCAAATGTAATTTAGCAGAGACCGATAACTTCCTTAAATATATAGTAATCAAAAGGGGTACATAATTAAATTGTGACTGAAGGAAGTGGGGCTCTTTAAGTTCTCTATTTTTGTCATTCACATTCTATTCCAAACAAAGATGAATCATGTGAGAAAAAGTAAGAAAGAAATGGTGCAACAAATCATTGACTTTCTCAAACAATATTTTAATGCATGGACAAAATGTCTTGAAAATTTGTGGAGAATTACAAGCTTCAAAACACACTTAAATAGGGAGACCAAAATCTACTTTGTCCTTTATTGTTATTACATTTTGTGTAATAAGTATATTGTGTAAAAGAGCAGTTCCCATCTGCTCTCATTATCAATTAGTAATTAGTTATTGTAACTTTTCTTAAAATTTTTAAGCAATAATAAGTTTGTTTTCTTTTTTTCATATTTTTTCTTTATTTTTCTTCACATTGTCATCAAAGCTTAATGACTCCTATGACCGAATAAAGCTCCAATTAAACCCGGAGTTCTTCAATTCCCTCTCCTGCCTCACTTGTTCCCATATTATAAGAAAATTTGTTATTAAAGTGGGTCAAATGACCACTATAATAACCAAAAACTCATTGTAATGTGCATTTACAATAGACTTATAATGGGTTAAACACTTCATTGTAATCCTTCGATTGGTATACAATAGGCTATTGAGATCTACTGTAATGTCCACAATAAAATCATTATACATAATGAATATTACCGTGGGCTAAAACTCATTGTAATGCAGTGGACGTTTAACCCATTATAAGTAGTCCATTGTAACAAGCACATTATAATACCGTCACTATACCCATTGTATTATAGTGGATTGAGCCAACTATAACAAACTTACTATAACACAATGTGCATAACCCATTATAGCAAGTTCATTTTGTTATAATGGGCATAACAACTGTAACAAGCCCACTTTATTATAGTGGGCTAACCCACTATAACAAACCTTCTGTACTGTGATGGGTTAAGCCATTGTAATACCCACTATAATTGAGTCACTTTTATATTACTATTTTAAATTTCTAAATTTACAAATATTAAACAAAACATTGATATTGTTAAATATAAGTTTGTATTTAGCGTTAATTGTTAGTTAAGCTATATTTTATCTTTCATTTATGATTGTATGTCATAAATAGGTGGTTGTTGAGCTCACTCTTATGATTTCTTATGTACTCTTGTCTTATCTCTATTAATATAATGTTCTGAGCTGAGTGTAAATTATCACTCAAGCTTTTTTCTCTATATTCAACGTGGTATCAAAGTGGGAACGATCCCACTCTTAAAGTCTGGAGTCACAATAGGTTGTCCACCACTGTCTGTTGTTGTTCGTCGTCGGTCTGTCATCGTTTCTAGTGGCCTTTTTGTCCGGCGAGTCCAAGGTTTGATGCGCTTCAACATGCGCAGTCCAACCCAAGTGATCACTCCTCCATCGAACTCTCCATACACTCTCACGCTGCTAGACGTCTCACCTTCCAAGAGGTGTGTGAGCGCCACGCGTTGGCCAAATGTGTTTTGTTCGTTGTTGTCTGAGTCGCCGAAGCCTGTTGGTTTTCCAGTTCTAGCAAGTTTCGTTAGATTTAACTCAAATCTCTCTCTCAATCATCTCCCGAACCCTGTTTCAAATCTACAATGTCTTCCTCTACTTCCTCAGGTGTCAACTCTGGTCTTGTCCTTCCTATTTTTGGGGCTACCATTATGATAATAGAGAAGCTCAATGGTAAAAATTATTTATCATGGGCTAATTTTTTGGAACTTTGGTTCTTTGGATAGGGACACCATGAACATTTAGAAAAGGAAGAAAATACTAAGGGATCAGCTAAATAGAAAGCTCAGTGGAAGAAACTAGATTTTTAACTTTATAATCTTCTATGATAATATGTGGAATCTAAAATATTAAGGAACATCAAAGCATTCAAATATTGCTATTCTTTCTGGAAGAAAGATCAAGATAAATATTCTAATGACATTCAATACTTGTTTGATTGTCTTAAAAAACTAGACTCTTTGAAGCAAAAGGATTCACATATGGTGTCATATGTTTTCGATGCTCAGGCCACTGTAGAAGAGTTGAAGCTTATCCTAGAAGCTGACTTATGAAAGAAATAAGGAAACGACTTGATAATCTTTACATGGTTATGGTTCTTCTTGGTATGAACCCTATATTCAATCACATTTATGATCAAGTTCTGACAGGACAAGATATTCCTACCATGGAGATTTTAACTACATGACTCATCCACGTTCCTATCCTAAATAATGAGGGTACCTCTTTTGAAAGTAATGTGGAATCTTCTGTTATGATGCCTTCTAGGGAAAGGAGGATGTTGAAATAAAGGATGTGGTGGAAAAGGTAATCATCCCAAATGTGCTCATTGCAAAAAGATGGGTCACACTAATAAAACTTGCTACTCACTGCATGATTTTCCAGACAAATTTGCACATGTATCAAAGTCTAAGAAACCTGAAGAGAGGAAATTATCTGAAGAAGAGTACCAAGAATACCAAGAGTACTTCAGGTTGAAGTCTAACAGTCTTGTTGAACCCTTTTCTGAACCTAATGTCTCAATGACCTACATTTCTCAATCTGTACTAGAAAGTCAAAATCCATGAATTGTTGACTTTGGTGCTTCAGACCATATATCTGATAATAACTCTTTGTTTTCATCTTTGTCATCTCCCAAATTTCCCTCTTTGTCACATTAGTGAATGGGTCAAAGGTTTCAACTCAAAGAGTGAGTTCAATATCTATTTCTCCTTCCCTAAATTTAATTTCTGATTTGTATATTCCTTTTTGTCCCAATTTAAGAATTTTAGTTAACTAAAATTCTTAAATTGTTTAGTTACATTTAATTCTTATTCATTTGTCATACAGGAACGTGATACTTGTCGACAGATTGGCGCATGACATGAATCAAGGGGTCTTTATTACCTAAAATCTAGTATTTCAGTGTCTTACCTTGCACCCATCTCTCCTAAACTGTTGCATGGTTGTTTTGTGCACCCAAGTTAAGCAAAATTAAAGATAATTTCTCTTAGTATTAGCAAAATCTAAACCTTAAAATGTGAAGCTTGTCAACTAGAAAAACATTTTACATCTTCTTTCCCTAGTCAAGATGTAATTCAATCTTCTCTACTGTTCATTCAGATATTTGGGGACCTAGTCAAGTTACCTATTTTGGATTTAATATTTTTTAACTTTTATTGATAAATATTCATGTTATAAGTGGCTTTATTTAATGAAAGAAAAGTTTGAACTTTTGTCCATATTTATGTTCTTCCATTAAATAAAAAACCAGTTTGAAAAATCAATTAAGATATTTAGAAGTGATAATGAAAAAAAAAATTCCTCTGAACTCTTTCCTTTTTGTTCTCTCAAGGAATCTTACACCAGTTAAATTATTCTCACACTCCTTAACAGAATGGGATAGTAGAAAGAAAGAATCGTCACCTTGTTGAAACAACTTGCTCCTTAATGCTTAATACAAAGATTTCATTACATAATTGGAGATATACGTTTTCTTGTTATGTTATCAATAGGATGTCATATTCCTCTCTTGCGAATCAAATTCCTCATTCAATTATGTTTCCCACTGAACCTATGTATCATATATCACCACGCGTATTTGATTGTGCATGTTTTATTCATGATTTGTCTCCAGATATCGATAAGTTGTCAACTAAATCTATTAAGTGTGTCTTCTTAGGGTACTTTCGTCTTCAAAAAGCTTACAAATTTTATTCTCCTAATACCAAAAGGTATTACATGCTTGTTGATGTTACCTTCTTTGAGGATATTCCCTTCTACTCATCCTCTATATTAGACTTCATTTTCATCTAAGAGGTACTGCCCACTTCCATTTCTAGTCTTGAAATTGTCATGCATTTCTTCTCAATCTGATCAGGCAGATATTCCTCTATCTCCTAACTTTATTGAAACGGATGCATCACCCTCTATTACTAATCAAGGCATAGCAATTGAAGTTAGCTCTGTCATACCTAATGACTTTCTTGGCTCATGTCTCTCTCCATCTACTTCTTGTACAATGATTCCTAATTCTTCTTCTATGGTTGATGACAACTCAAGTTGGCCTATTACTCTTTGAAAAGTTATTGGCTCCTCTCGAAACCCACATCCTGTTTACAATTTTTTGAGTTATCATCGTTTGTCTCTTTCTTATTGTTCCTTTGTCATTTCATTATCGACTATCACCATTCCCAAAAATATTTGTGAAGCACTTGATAATCTTGGATGGTAACAAGCCATGATTGATAAAATGCAGGTCCTTGATCATAATGGTACATGGGAGTTAGTTCCTTTTCCCCTAGGAAGAAAACTGTTGGTTGCAGATAGATCTATGCCATTAAAGTTTGTCCTAATGGTGAAATTGATCATCTTAAATCTCGTCTTGTAGCCAAAGGTTACACTCAGATTTATGGACTTGATTATGGAGATACTTTCTCACCGGTAGCTAAGATCACTAACATTCGTCCATGACAACTATTCGTCACTGGCCCCTATATCAGATGGATGTTAAAAATACATTCCTTCATGATGAGTTAGATGAAGAGATTTACATGGAGCAACCTTTTGATTTTGTTGCTTAGGGGGAGCCTGGTCTTATGTGTAAACTTTGGCGATCTCTCTATGGTCTTAAATAATCTCCAAAGGCTTGGTTTGGAAAATTTAGCAATGTTGTCCAAAGTATTGGAATGAAAAGGAGTGAAGTTGATCACTCTGTCTTCTACTATCATAAATATTTTGGAAAATATGTTTATTTGGTTGTTTATGTTGATGATATTATCATTAAAGGGAATCAAAATGCCTCATTTGTTGAAGGAAATCATGAGAGGATTAAGCACATTGAAATTGATTGTCACTTTGTAAGAGAAAAGGTGTTGTCCAAGGAAATTAGGACCAAGTTTGTTAGCTCCTATGATTAGCGTGCATATCTATTAACCAAACCCTTGAAGGTTCCTCATATTCAATACTTGAGTTTCAAGCTTGGATTATATAATTTATATCCTCCAGCTTAAGGGAGAGTGTTAAATATAAATTTGTATTTAGTATTAGTTATTAGTTGAGCTACATTTTATCTTCCATTTATGATTGTGTAGGTGGTCATTGAACTCACTCTTCTAATTTCTTATGTACTCTTGTTTTATCTTTGTTAATATAATGTTCTGAGTTGAGTGTAAATTATCACTCAAGCTTTTTCTATATATTCAATGGATATAATACTAAATTTTGAAAACAACAATAAAATGAAAATAAACATCAATTAACATTTCATAAAAGGTTTTAAGAGAAGAACATAATCATCCAAATACAAATTTATAAAGTTTCATAATAAAATTTTCTAAAAGTACTACATAAAAAAGTTTTTACTAATAACAGAGTTTTCATACTTATGTATATTGGTTAAGGGTGTTCACGGGTTGGATTGGGTCGAGTTTAGACAAACCTGAGACCCAACATAATCATAATTCATCGGATTGGATTGGGTTAGATTTTTGTTTTTTTCTCGTTAAATCCAACCCAACCCAACCCGCCATTGAACAAGTTGGGTTAGGTTAACTGGGTCACCATTTAAAAAAAATATTTTTTAAAGAATAAATTAAATGTTTAGAATATTTTTTTATATATTTTTTAGGATTTTTTTAAAAAGAATTGAATATATCATTGTTGTAACATAAAAATAAATAATAAACTATTGGCTCTGGGATGAAAATTCTCTATCCCAAATTGGTATCTCGATTTTTATCACAATCAATCAATAAATGCTATCTAATTTAATGAGCTATATAAGATATTAAAAAAATTATAAAATAAAATTCATTAAATGACATAGCGATTATTGATTGGTAAAGAAGTTATGTGCTACTTCTTGCACATGAGTTATGACTATAAAAGCTTCATAAGCAAACTTATTTTGACTCACCATCGCAATTGAAATATAAAGATGCACCTTAAGTGAATTTGTCCCCACAAAATTCTAATAGTGAAAACTACAATGGAAGAGGTTGTAGTTATTCTCAAGGCAATCATGGTAGCCGTCGTGGAGGACATGGAGGTTGCGGTGGTCATTACAACAATGTTCACTGTCAAGTGTGTTTCAAGTATAGTCACACAATTGTGTACTATTGTTATCATTTCGATTAAAGTTATCAGCACCACTTCCTAGACCTAACACTGATTTTCAACAATACTCCAACTACAACAACATCAATTACCCATCACAAGAAACTCAACCTTCACATTTTCCATCTAATTCTATTCTTGAACACCACCATAGTAGAGTTATAATCAAGGTTCAATGTGTTCCTCTTTTAATTACCAGAGTCAAACTCCAACTGCCATGATCCCTAACTAGATCTTCTCTAGTTTCTATTTATCATTGGTATCCTGATTTAGGAGAATCATGAGCCTCTTTTCAAGTAATTGGTGATTCAAACAATATTTAGCAACTAACCTCTTATAGGATAAGGCCAAATCTTTATTGGAAACAGTCAAGGTTTGCCTATGCTCTCTTCTGGTTCATCCTTTCTTGTTTCTTAGTCTAACCTAAAATTGTCTTTAGTTCTTCATAATCTTTTACATGTTCCTATCATCACTAAAAATCTTATTAGTGTAAGTAAGTTTGCCAAAGATAACTATTTTCTTTGAGTTTCATGCTACTTATTGTCTTGTCAAAGCTCAGATCACCAATGAAATGTTGGTGCAAGGTTTCGTTGGCTTGCATGGACTCTACTTATTTCCCTCTCTTTAGCTCACAACCTTAATATCTATTCTTTCCAATTTTATTTCCAATGTATTGAAGTTAGTTTTACAAAGTTTTTTATGGAAATATCGTGTATCATAATCCTTTGAAATTAGTTTACAATTATTTGTGGGGACCTCCCATGTTCCTTCCACTAATAATTACCTTTACATCTAATATTTGTACATGCTTATTCTTGGTTTACCTACATTTAATTTCTTAAAAATAAATCTAAAACTTAAACCATTTTCAAATAATTAAAAAATATGGTTAAATTGCAGTTTAGTACTAAACTAAAAGCAATCCAAATAAATTTAGAAGTGGTTTGTCTACACACTTATCACCAAAATAGTATTATTGAGAGAGAACACAGACACATTGTTGAACTTTGATTTGCATTACTTCCCTTCCTTTAAAATATTGGAATTTAACCTTTAACACTATTGTATATCTCATAAATAGACTTTCAACAACTTCTTTAAATTTTTGTATACCCTGCCATGTTTTGTTAAAACAACCATATTACACAGTTTTAAAACCTTTTAGTTGTGTATGTTTTACCTATTTAAGACCCTACAATAACCACAAACTACTATAAAAGGTATAAGTTGTTGATCTCAGGGGGAATCTAGAAGAAGGTTGAATAGATCCCAAAAATACATTCACAAATTTTTTTTCCAAGTATCAAAGTTTTAAAAATCACCCCTTAATGAAATTTCTGAAATCAATTTCAAGAATTTCCAAAACTAATTTCAAATAAATCTTAAAACTATGTGTAAGAGTCAATTCTTTCTAATATTTCAAACACCAAACTTAACTAATGACAATTTCTTCAACTATGATTTCCAATCTAACACTTAACCAATTTACAATGTACAATTACAAGATTAAATTTATCCAATAGAAATATTCAACCTTACTCAACAAAAGATTCAATTTTACTTATATCAAGATTAATATATAATGATATATCTAACTAATAGCAAGATTCAACTTTTTCTGCAGTAAAAACCAACACAATTCTTTCAAGATATATATTCAATCAAATATAAAGAGTTAAAGGATAGAGAGAATTTGCATAGGTTGTTTTTTTACTGATTCAGTCAACCTAACTTACATCTAGTTTCAAAATTCGTCTTCCGCTAATTTGCTTTCCACTACGAAATCACATGCATGTATATAACACATACATATTTTGTAAAAAGATTCAAAATAACACAAAGATAAGAGGTTTCCCCTTGCACCCCACAAGAGTTTGCTATGTTATGACACTTTGTCACTCACAACGCCTCACTCATAACATTCTGTTGCAAGATTCCCAATAACCTCAAGAACTCATCATGAGATTATCAAAACATGTGAAAAAACACAAACAAATAGTTAAAGAACAATATCACTTGTTCGTCATGAATACCCAAAATAATAAAACACAGTTCCATAATTCTTTCTCTTTCAATCTACAAATCTTGAATCTCAACTTATAGGTTTCTGGGTATTTCTTTGATTTCAAAGGTTTCTTTCTTGTAAACTCTTTTTCTATCTTTGAAAACTTAAAATTCCTTCATTCTCTCCTGAAAAATCTAATTTAAAATGGTTTTATGTGAGTAACAGACCAAGGTAATTGATTAACTTTCGCCACCACTTAATTACCTGGTAGTTCTTTCAAAACAGACCCAAAAATGCATGTTTTCTATTTTAATCGATTAACATTTTCAGTAATCAATTATTCTAGAGAGCTTGCAATTGAGATCCAAATTTTTTTTGCAGGTAATCGATTATCTAATTATGGTAATCAATTAACATACGAAAAATTCAAATTTTATGACTTTCTTACTTACTCAAGAGGCAATTCAACTCTTAACTTATTAATTTGATTCCTTTGCTTTCCAAACAATACACAATCATAAAACTCAAGATTCAATTATGGAATTACTACTCATCCACACACTCAAGCCTAACTAAATAATCAATACAAGTACCACACCTATGAAATATATTTGGTACCATAAAATGAATTAATAAGAACTAAGCTAAACTACAAAACCAAAACACTAAGGACTTGAAATAATTCACCAAAGTTTCTTTTCAACCTTCAATCTCAACATAAGTGTCTTTCACCTACTAAAAACTTGTATATCTTAAAAAATGTTGTGTTTAATGAACTAAGGTGTCCATATCTAGAATTTTTTTTCCCTAAACCAAAAGAACTTGTTCCAAATACCTCTCCTATTATTTACCCTACAACATCTATTCCTCTTGATTTTGTGTCAAACCTATAAATCATTAAAACTATTTCCGCTCCACAATCCTCTTTCTCTCCTTCTCCACCTAATATCACTAAAAATTCTCCCTTCGATACTATCAACATTGGATATTGTCCACCATAAAACTCATAGCCACTAGTCTTGTTGATGTTCATTCAACTACTGAACATATCTCATCATATATGTTTGAGCCAAATTCAGACATTGTGCCTCACTATGTCTATCCCATGTAAACTAGATCAAAATTTGAAATTTCTAAAAATGTTTTCCCCCTTCTCTTTTACTTTCTTATTATGAACCCAAGAGTGTTAATCAAGCCATGACTAATTCTAATTGATTTGAAGCTATGAATAAGAATATGATGCACTAATAAAGAACAATACATGGGATCTTATACATTCCTTTTCCTTGCAACAGAAAAGATAATGGTTTTAAGTGGGTTTTTAGAATTAAAAAAAATGTTGATGGATAAATTAACAGGTACTAGGTTTAGTTGCAAAAGGATTTAATCAAATTTCAGGATTTGTTTTCATATAAACCATTTCTCTTGTCATTAAACTAGTAACTATTATAGTTGTTCTCACCTTAGCTTTGAATCTTCTAAACAAAGAAATAATGGATGTTGCATCAACTATACATTAACAATGCCTTATTAAATGGTCCTTTTGAGGAAATTGTCTATATCATTCAACCTTCAAGATTTAAATCTCCAAATTCTTCTTTGGTATGTAAATTGAATAAAGCTATTTATGGTCTTAAACATGCACCAAGGCAATGGTTTGATAAACTTCAAAGCATCCTAACTAAATTTGGCTTCAAAATTAATTAGCAAGTGTGCCCCTCTATCTTTATTTTTTAGTCATCTAATGAAGTTGTTTACCTTCTTGTATATATTGATGATATCATTGTACCAGATAGTTCATCAAAACTTGTTTAACACTTACTTACTAGACTGAATTCCATTTTTTCTCTGAAGCAACTTGACTACTTTCTTAGAATTAAAATACATCTTCAAGAGGATTCTATGCTTCTAACTCAAAGCAAATATATAAGAGATCTTCTTAAAAAAACTAATATGACTAAAGTCAAGCCTATTTCCTCCTTTATGGCCTCTAGTTATTAACTTTCCAAAAAGGGATCAAACTACCTTTAAGATCCTACTTTATACATATCTATTGTGGGTGCATTACAATATGTCACTAGATCCATACCAAAGTTGAGTTATGTTGTTAATAAAGTTTGTCATTTTTTATGGCAACACCTCTTGAATCTCATTGGATCACAACTGTGAAATGCATTTTAAGGTATCTTAAAGGCAGTTTTTAACATGGACTCAAACTTCATCCGACGATGACAAGTTGTCCTTTTTCACTTCAAGTTCTTTGTGATGTTGATTGGGCAACTGACCCTGATGCTAGAAAATCTACCCATGGAGCTCTAGTTTATTTTTGGTGTAATCTTATATCTTGGTGGTCTAAAAAACAACAAAGTTATTTCCAAATCAAACACTAAAGTTGTAAACAAAAGTTTAACTCCATTCACCACAGAAATCTTATGGATACAAACCTTTCTCAATGAACTTGCTATCCATTCACAACCTCAATAATATACTGTGATAATCAAAATGTCGTTTTTATAGCTCGTAATCTTGTTCTTCATTCAAGAACAAAATATTTAGAGTTTTGGACATTTTCTTTGTCAAAGAAAAAGTAATTGCAAAGCTACTTACTATCAAGTATATCCCATCTCAATATATTCATAAGAGTAGGCTAATAAATAATAATCAAATAATTAAAGGTGCCAAATTGTAAATTTGTTAATTAAATAATGAACAGTTTCTAAATGTAACTATTATTTGATACACACAATCTTACTTAAGATATTAATATTCACTAATGTAAACAAAACAATATTTTTTATCTAACATTAGCATAGTCTTTCAACAATCACCATCAAAATAGGAAATAAAAGGAAGAATCAAAAGCAAGGAGTAAATAACAACATGGCGTTTACATGGTTGGTAAATAATTCTACTCTTTAAACATGAGTTGAATATCTTATGCCATTCTTATAGAGAAACATTTGTTGGAAGGGGTCAATCTTTTTAAATGTAACTATGTACTTTGTAATATTAATTTGGAACTTCTAACCAGAGTATCCTTAAAAAAAGGGAAAATCAAAATATTCTTTACTTCCTCTCTCAAATAAATTAGGCTCAGTTGAAACACTGAAAAACCCTCGTATGTGTTTTTTTTTTTTTCAAGATGTGAGTTTTTTTCAGGAAAAAGTAAGTGTTATTTCCTAACAAGATGATTAAAGCAATTAACACCACTGCGGAATTGGCAAAAGAAGTAAGTTGGAACGTATCAAAATTATGAAAGACGCAATATCCTTATAAGTAAAACAAACCCATTCCTACCTTAAAAGAAATAAAGCAGACTCACTCCTGCACCAATTAAAAAAAGGGTAATGTATGATGCCCTTTCCATATTCATTCTGGAGATATTTTTGTGAATTTATGATGATTTTTTTTATCCTGGAAAGGTTTGAAGATCGTACGAGGAAAAGTTAAAAAATGGATAAAAAAAAGCTGCATCCCTTTAGAGGGAGCAAATGGGCAACAAGGAGGGACGAAGAATGGAATATTGGGTCATCAAATCATGGCACATACAGAAATGTGGCATTGCAGGAATACATCGGGTGTAGGTAGAATAGATAAAGTTACATAATGAAAGGATGCAGGAAATATTACCATTGGTCCACCGCAGAGTTCCAAATTTGTATCCTTATGTGCCAACACTTTATATTACTTTGACTTGAAATAATATAATGATTAATCACAGTTATGGTAATACTATGGACTCTAGAAGGTAGTTAAAGATCCCAAATTAACTATTGTATAAACTTGTAGTCTTGAGTCTTGTGTTGTATCCTGAGCTTCATTCTTAACAAGATTTTCAATGACATTGGTCATAATTTCTTCTAATTAAGCTTGGACCTTAATTTGAATATTTATTCTTTTTTATACGGATAATTCAACATGTGTTTGGAATACATTTTGTTGCAGTGTCCAAGTTCGCTATTAATTTTCCAAACTCTTGAATGAATTTTTTTTAAGTTACTTCATTTAAGTTTTTTAGATCAATCAGACCATTGTTTCTCAAATAAATTTCTTAGTAGTTTACTATAGTTAAACATCTATCGTTCAAGCTAATTAAGCTATAAGATTAATCACGTCTCTAAAACATTATTTCCTTCATTCCAAAATATTTTAACATCTTTGTTTTATTCTAAAATGTTTTAACATTCATATTTTTTTACAATTGCACTCTTATTTATATTCATTAATGCATTAATTAAATTTTACAAATGCGTAAGTTAAGAATATTGATCATCAAAGTAGTTCCAATAAAATAGGATATATATTTTAGTTTATAAATATATTAATTAATATATCTTTTAATGGTTACATTAACTTTAAGCAACTTTAATTTTGGATAGGATGAAGTAACATTTTCTATATCTAATTTCAAGTTCTCAATTAAAGTATTTATTTAAATTTACATAATTCACACAAAATTTAGTACATAATGAATGTCTGATAAGTTATTAAAATTAATATTGTTAAAAACTTTGTAACTAGTGAATATATTTTTGCAAAAGTCTAATAAGTTATTTCTTTTGGTCAATAAAAATATATCAATTAAGATTATGAAAATATTTTGATATAAACAAATATATATGATGTAAATTTGTTATTAAAAAATATGATACCGCACAAAATTATATAATAACACATAAAGTTTTTAAAGTTAGTAAATTACAAACAACAATAAAAATCAGACAAAATAAATTATTTTGTATATAATAATATAATTTATATAATAAATTGATAGAATAAACAATAAAGACATTGAATAAATTATAGTAAATTTTTAATCTAGAAAATAAAATAATTAAAAAGATTAAAAGATATTTTAAATTGAACTAAATAAGTAATTATTTAAAATTTTCTTAATATTTTTAAAGTTTAGCTTAATTTATCAAACAATTAGTCAGTGTTGTACATTCAAATAGTAACTAAATAAACCTTAAAATATTAAGTCAAACTTTAGAGTAAGACTTTTAAATATATTTTTTATCTCTATAAATATGTTTCATTTTTATTTTATAATTTTCTCAAATTTTATTTTTGTCCTTGTAATATTTTTTTATTTTTAGTCTTGTTGATGTGACATTTGTTATATAACCTATTTTGCTGACGTAATAATAACATATATGATATTATGTTTTTGTTGAATCATTAAATGTTACGCTATCAATCATTTAGCATGTCGGTATTGAACTGATTTGGTTAATATTACAGGATCGTTTTGACAAAAAATTAATATTACATGCCATTTTAAACAAAAAAATACATAAAATGTTTTTCAAATGTTATAAACATTTTTCAAATTAAAATAATTAAATTAAATTTATTAATTTTAATTCTTTAATTTTAAAATTTTTATTGAAATTAAAAATATTCTAATAATCTTATTTTAATTATTTATAAATATAAAATTTTAAAAAAAATTAATAATTTTAAAAAAAATATGAGTTCTTTCTTGAAATTGAAAATAGTTAGAATTAAATAATTATATTCGATTTAATCAATTCAATTATCCAAAACATTACAATAAAAATAGTATAAATACTTTTTTCTAAAACTAAGAATTATTAATTTTAAATTAATTTTAGATAATTACATAATTATTTTTTAGATAATTTGAAATTTTTCCTTAAACTTTTAAACTGTGTAATAATATTTAATTGAAAATATATAAAATTAAATAATTAATTCATATATATTAACTTTCACTATTAAAAATGTTTTTCTGAAAATTTGTTTTATTAGATGATGAATGTGATATTTGATCAAATTTAACAGAAACTAACATCAATATATAATATTGCATTGAATTCTAAATTTTTAACTATGTGTTATTAAATTTACATTTTTCACTCATTCATTTTATTTTTTTTTTCAATATTTTTGTTAAGGGGTGTTAAATTAATAGTAGGTATAAAAGTGATTATAATTATATATTCAATTATTTTATAAAAATAACTGTTTTATTATCTTTTGTTAACTTCAAAATAGCAATATTGTTAAAATAATTTTATGATGATATTGAAAAACATTCACACTCAATAATATTCTTCTATTATATTTACTAATAAATAAATATATCCTTTACTGTGAAATTTGATTTGATGGTAGATTTATATTGATAATGTAAAAAGTTGATAAAAAGATTAATATAATTTTATACAATCCAAAAGAAAAAGTTCTCCAAATTACATATGCATGGCAATATAAGGATGGAAAAATGAAACTATGGAATACTCTTATATGAGCTGGATAACCCACAAAATGGGTCTAGGTTCAGGGTGAATCCACACCCGTAAAAATTATGCGGGTACGGGTACTATAGTACTCGCAACCGCACGTTATACGTATATACTGTTATTTAATACAATTATATTATATAGTAAAAATATTATCTATATTATAATCTTGACAAGTAATATAATTATAGAATAAAAATGGACATATAATATATTTCATGCAAATTTAATAAGATAAAATAAAATTTACAAGAAAAAAATGAATTATTTATAAAATAACTCTTAATAAACTTACAACATTATTTAATGTTATGTTAAAAAACATAAATTTATGTATAACCATATAAAAGTTTAGGGACTATTTTATAATTTTTTTTATGCTTAATATTATGTTGACTTCTTTTTTATATTATTATTTTTACTTATGTGTAAAGATATTAATTTATTATCTTCATATAATCATGAGACAAGAGCCCATATATAAGAAAATACAACACCACTTGAAACCCTTGTATAACTGAGGGGGTTAAACTTCAGTGTAAAGGATTTTTACTTATGGGGTCAAACCGAAGGGGTTAAACACCGAGGAGATGTATAATCATGGGACACAAACCCATATATAAGAAAATATGACATCATCTTCAACCCAAAACCTTAAGGCATTAAGTTATAGGTCTTTCTCACTTATATATTACTCAACTTCCCAATTTCTAAGCAATATGTAACTTCAACTCACACTTTCACTCCAACATACCATATATAGACACTACCCATTATCATTCCTATGATAGGATACTATCTAGTTTCTACAAAATAATAAGTCCCCATAATTGATGGTAGAACTAACAATTTGGGTGGGTTAGCCCATTGGCAACAAAACGATTCAAACTTATCTGACTCATATTTCATTCAAGTTATAGATTTCTAAGTTTAGTACATTGGACCACTGGGCCATTGATTCAAAACAATTTTTTTTTTTAAAAATCAAAATCCAAACTTTTATTACACACAGGCACACACAATCATATATTAATTTAATATACATTTATATCTATATTAACAATATATAAAAATTAATTTTACATAGAGTTTAATTGGTATACATTGTCAGTGTAAAAGAGTTTTACACTAACGCTCAATCATAACTTTTCATTTATGTGACTTTTAAATTACTAATTAGTAAAGTCAACAAACTTATTATGAACGAAGGGTTGTGATTGAATGTTACTATAAAAATATTTATACTGATAGTGTATACCAATTAAACTCTTTTACATATATTATTAACATATATTTTTTAAAATTTATATATGAGTTGAATTGGTATACATTATTAGTGTAAAGATTTTTACACACTGACATTCAATCACAATCTTTCTTTCATGGTAGATTTGTTGACTTTACTAATTACTACTTTAAAAGTCACATAAATGAAAAGTTATTATTGAATGTCAGTGTAAAAATCCTTTACACTGGCCGTATATACTAATTAAACTCTTTATATATTTATAGTTGTATTTGAGTCTATCTGATTGAGGTCTATTTACATAGTTAAGTCAAATGGGTTGACAAAAAAAACTCACTTTTATTTTGTCTCTTTTTTAGAGCCTATTTTGTAGAGATGACAGGTCATATTTATTTTAACATCTTCCTTTGATGGTATAAAATGAATTAGCACACGGACAATTGAAAAAAATTAAACATAAATTTCAAGTATTTTTTATTGTTTTTAATAAACTAATTTATTGTTTTAGCAATTAAAACTTATTTCTACTGTCAGATATTACTAAAATAATATTTAATTTAAATTTGTATTTTAGTAACTTTGTTATATTATATTATATATACATATATAAATATAAAAGAGAGTTTCACTTACTTTAAAAATAAATTTAAGAAACTTATTTTCTTGAAATTCTAATAATTGTAATGAGTAACTAATCTTAATCATTACATTTTAAGAAAATGAATGATTAGGATGACAAGTAAGTATCTTATATGTTTTTATTTTAAAATAAAAACTAAAATATACATAATAAAACCACAAAAATTGCATTTAAACTTTTATTATCCAATGTAAAGAGTTTTATTAATTATTTTGTTTAAATTTATAAATTCTTAAGAAGATCTACAACAAATAAGGTTTTATATACACTCGTGAGAATGTCATAAATTTGACTGTTAGACTTATTAGAATTTATTTTTTATAAAAATAATAACAAAATATTTACAAATAATATACAATTAAATATTTCAATAATATAATAAATTAAAATACTAAATTATAGATTATATAATATTTAAATAATTAAGTCTAGAAATATATTAAATAATAAATTGCAAAAATGATAATAATAATAATAATAATTATCGGTGTTATCGAAAAATAAATATTTGATTTTTATGTTTTTATTTGAATATTCTTTAATTCAAACATATTATATGGAAGTTTGTTAAAAAACAATCCAATTTGTTGGAAGGTTAACTTTGTTGTAAAGTTGTAAACTCTGTATGGAATTTGGATAGAATTTATCAAAAGTTTGTTAAATAAATTCGACATGAATTAAATTACAAAGAATAAATCAACACACAAACCCATAAAAATTTAATGAATTAATCAGAGAATTTAAGAAGAATTTAATTGGTATACACTGTCAAATATTTTTGTACTAACATTCAATCATGATGACTTTCATCTATGTAATTTCTAAGGTAGTAAAAAGTTGTGGTTGAATGTCAGTGTACAAATCTTTATACTGACAATGTATTCCACTTAAACTCACTTGATAGAATTGAATTGATATACACTATCACTGTAAATATTTTTAGACTAAGATTAAATCACAACTTTTCATATATGTAACTCTTAAAACTAATAATGAGCAAAATCAACAAATTTATCATGAATGAAAGATTGTGATTGAATGTCACACTAATTAAACTCATTTAAAAATATTTAATTGATATACAGTGTCAATATAAAAATTTTTACATTAATATTTAATCACAACTTTTCATATAACTATCAACATCACAACTAAAGCATTTAATTTACTTTGTTTTTGTTGAAACATTGCCCAAGAAACAAGTACACAATCGACAATATTTAATAGTGGGGACAAATTAGTAAAAGAAAAGGATATCAATCACAATTTATCAATTATCATGACAAGAAAAAATGGATATCAATCATGCTCAGGAGGTCCTTGGTTAAATGACGGGTTGTCCCATCATTTAGAGTGGACATAATAATTATTGTTTGATATTATAGTAAAAGTGACAATATTGCGAGATTTATTGGTTATTTTTTACTTTTCTCTTATTTCATTTTAATAAAATAATTTTTACTTTACCTTTTAACTATTTTTATTCATCTTTTCTATTTTTATCTATTTTATTTCTTTCTTTTTTATTGAATGGATGCTTAATTCCCATTTCACACGGGAGCTAGAAATTTTATTTTCATTTTAAAACGATGCTTGATTCATAACTTACTAAAACTTACAAAAAAAATTATCTAAACAAAAAAGTCTATAATTAATATTATAAAAATTTGCATTCTCATTTAACTATAAACCGTTAAGTATGATAAAGTTGTTGAGCTTATACTATTTACTTAAAAATTCATACTAATAATAATTTTTAAATAGTAAATAATATGACTGTATTTAGTAAAATTAATTTATAAATTAACTAAAGGTGATAGCTAGTTAAAATGTTTTTTTTAAAAAAAATAAAATTTATTCAGCATTAACAATAATTTCTCATGTCACAAAGAATGATATAAAGGTTTTTGCATATGATAGAAACAACATACCAGTAACTTCATATGTCACAAATCCCCTCAAATCATAAGCAAAGTCCAACAATGTCATAAAATTCAAGTACCACTACCTAGATAGAGTAAAGTAATAAGTTGGTTGAACACAATATTGATAAAAGAAAACTAACGATTTTTTATAGAGTCTATGAACCCACAACCAAGATCTTTGTAAAGAATTTTGTCATACTTGTTCAACATTAAAAGGCACTTCCTGAAATACCAAAGAATTTATGGTCAACCAAATCTCCCAAAGAGTGTTTGACAAAATAATGTGAGCATATCCACAAACTTTTTCTTGTTAGAATTCATAATACCCAGATGATACAAAAAATGAGACTAGCACACAGAAAGCAGAACAAATAAATAGTCTAACCATTTGTAACATTTCATCCACACTTGATAACTTGAATCATATGTGAAGAGCAAATGTGACACAGATTCCAAACTATTACTACATAGTGGACAAAAAGCATCAGCTAGAAGGAGGATACACCACTTTGCCAATTCAACCTTAGTCGGAATCCTATTATTAAAACCTTCCACGAAAATGCTAAAACCATGTAAGGCACCTTTAACTTCAATACCCTGTTAACAGAAATGAGACTCGGAGCATTGAGAGTACCCACAGACTAAACTATAAGGCTTTGTGACCGAGTATTAACCATTATTACTTGTACTTCCTACCCATCTCCAACCATCTTTAACATCCCTCCTCCATTGAATCCCTTCAAGAACCCTCTTAAGCTCCCTGAACTACTCTTGTTCCTAGGTAAATAACTCTCTCCTCCACCTTAACGTCCATTCATATCTCTCATCATTCCAACCTCACATAAAATAGTCTTTTTCTGAGTTGATAATGCAAATAATCTAGGAAACTGAGTTTTGAGCATGTCTAACTCTCCCCACCCCCTCCCAGAATTTGAATAGGGACCAATCTCCTACCTTAGGTTTGACATTTTCGATAAACCAATTACTTACTCCCTCATCAAATGTTACTTTCAATATGTCCTTCCACCATTAAGATTGCTCGCTTCGCTACTTTAATGTGATGTTACTCCTCATGTTTTTCCCGTACTTGACTTGTAGAATTTTGATCTAGAGAGATTCCCCCTTGAAGTCCAATGCCATTTTCCAAGGGGAAGTACTTTGTTGAAAATTGATACATCTTTAATCCCTAGGCCACCCTAGTTTTTCTCTTTGCACACTAGCTTCCACTTAATCCAAGCAACTTTATTGACTTTGTCTGAACCATCTCAAAAGAATCTCCTCTGCATACTATTAACGAAACGGACCACCTTTTTCAGGATCCTGTAAAAAGACACAAAGAATAAAGGAATAGATGATAGGGTAGATTTGATTAAACAAATTTACCCTTCTAAAGATAGATTTTTTGTTTCCAAAGGGTTAGCTTTGCTCTCATTTTGTCAATAACTAGTTTACAGACTCTCTCATTTCTCACATTTAACCCCACAAGTATCCCCAAATAGAAAAAATGGAAATCGCATTATACTGCAATTTAGACTCCTAGAAAAAGACTACATTACCTCATTATTCACCCCAATTCCCCCCAAGTTGCTTTTGTGGAAATTAACTTTTAGTCCTGACGCCAACTCATAACACCTATAAGCATTATTAAGAGTGTACATATTTTGAGCTTCAGGAGACACCATAATGATAGTATCGTCCACATACTATTGGGAGACCACCTGTAGATCCTGCAAGCCTATCTTTACTCCGGACAAAATATTTGCTTCTAATGCACTCTTTATTAGGCCTTTTAGTCCTTCTGCTACAATTAAAAACATAAATGGAGCCATTGGATCCCCTTATTTAAGCCCTTTTTGAATTTGAAATTCCTAATATGCACTTCCATTAACCAGAAGTGAGACAGATGACGATAAGAGACATCCTTGAATCCAGCTTACCCATTTGTCCTCAAACCCAAATCTCTTAAGCATATAGAATAGGAAATACCAACTTACTGCGTCATACGTTTTCTCAAAATCTGATTTGAACAATAGCAGCAACTTATGTGACTTTTTTGCATCATGGATGATTTCATTTAGAATAACCACACTATCCAATAGATGTCTCCCTTTGATGAAAGCACTTTGGGTTTCTTCTATAACACTAGGCATTACCCCTTCAAGTCTGTGAGGCAACACCTTTGTGATGATTTTATAAATTACCTCTATTAGAGAAATAGGTCTATAGTCACCAAGATCATTAAGTTGGTCCTTCCTAGGAAGGAGAGTTAGAAATAAAGCATTAGTACCTCTAGGGAGTTTCTCATTGTGGTAGAAATCAGACAAAACCTTCCCGATATCACCTTTCAACATGTCCTTAAATTCTTTAATAAACTTCATGTTAAATCTATCTGGACCTGGGCTTTTGTGCTGTCACATTCCCACACAACATCTTGGATCTCTTCCTCTGAGAACTTTGTCCCTAAGTTATTCCTTTGATCAACAGAGAGACTTTTGACATTTATACATCTAATATACCCCATAATCTATCTACGACTAAAATCTTGTTTGGAAGTACTGTTGAATTACCCGTTAGACTTGAGTAGGTTCTTCATCACATTCTTCATTGATCAATAAACCAAATAAGTTATTAGATCTTCTCCTCCAATTAATTGATGCATGGAAAAAACGAGAGTTTAAGTCCCCTTCCTTTAACCATTTAATATTTGCTTTTTGGGCCAACAAAGCCTCTTGATAAGAACTCCATTTTTTTAGTTCGCCCATTGCCTCCATCCTCAAAATGACCTCTTTTTCACTCAGAACTTGTTCCTCATCTTTCTTATCTAACTCAATAATGTTCTTCAATTCTACTACCTTCTCTTCCACCTTACCAATGTTCTCTTTACTCTAATTTTTTATTTCTGCTTTAAGGGCTTTTAGTTTTTCTTTGAACACATAAGTTCCCCACCCATCCACTTCAATTTTACTATAGCTTGAATTATAAAATCTGAAAAACCACCATGATCTAGCCAACCATTTATGAATTTAAATGGTTTTGCCCCCCAATTTGAAGTTAATTGTTTCAGAATTATCAGACAATGATCAAAGAAATCCCTATTTAGATTCAACTGAAAGTTGTTAGGCATCGATTCCAACCATTCATGAGATAAAAGAAATTTATCTAGAACATTGCAACCTTTCCCTCTCGCACTAAACCAAGTATAGCGGTGCCTTGCAAATGGAACCCCTAATAACTCCATATTCTAGATGAAATATGAGAATTCATTACTACTAGATTGATGTGCACTAACATCATTTTTACCAATCATTTCACCTGGCTTTCGAACAACATTAAAATCACCAACTAAACACCATATAGAATCTTGCATCCTTTGCCTCTGCTCTAGTGAAGTATTCCACAGTTCCTATTTTCCAACCACAGAACATGGGGCATAAATATTGGCTATTATCTTGTCAATGGCTTAGAATTATACTTTCCTTGCACACCTTGAAAATATTTAGTCACAATGAATTTTTCAGCATTCTAGATACAAAGCAACCCCCCCCCCTCCGCACCCACCAAATTGTTTGTTGGCATTCCTTTCCAATTCAAATTAGAATCACCCTAAATTGCACTACACAAGTTTCTATCTACTTGTTCAACCTTAGTCTCTTTAATGTAGATAAAATTGATATCGTTCTTTAGCACCACTTGCCTAATTGACCTCCATTTCGCTATCCCCTAATACCTTGAATATTATATGATAAGATATTCAACATGTTAATTGACATTCCTACATATAAGAACTATCTTGTTATAAATGACCATGTTCCTATTCTGATCCTCCATCTCGGATATCTTTTACACAAATCCTTCTTCAATTCTAAAAAAAAGGCAACATGCTCTTTACTAAATCCCATATATAATTTGCTTCACATGTTTGTTCACCTATATTATTAGGGTCACCACTTTCTTCATCAAACAACCCTAGTTGCATAATGTTATTATACATAACATGCAAAATGCATATCGCATCAACCTCAATAACAGGTATGTCATGCAACTCTTTTCACATGAGGAAAAATTTTAATAAATCACCATTTTCCTTCACATTCTTC
This sequence comes from Psophocarpus tetragonolobus, assembly GCA_037954015.1. Taxonomy (NCBI): domain Eukaryota; kingdom Viridiplantae; phylum Streptophyta; class Magnoliopsida; order Fabales; family Fabaceae; genus Psophocarpus; species Psophocarpus tetragonolobus. Next base: position 93,754,314 of record CM075690.1, read on the forward strand.
CTAGTTCTTGTCCACTTGTTCTTAGTTTTCTTTCCCTCTTTTTAACTCCCTTGCGACAGGGACTGACACATTCACTCTCAATGGATGGAGAACCCCTTGCAGGACACGAGGAGGCATTTTAGTTCAATTGCTCCATTGTATCCATTGTTTTCAAATTAACCAAGCTTTTTCTTGGCCTTCATTTTCGTTAAAAGCATAAGTTGCGGTTCCCTCACAGGCTACAATGTCGAGTGTCTAACCACCAAGAGCTCCTCACGATACTCAATTGAACCTATTGGTTATGTTATAATCAACGGATCCACACTTGATTCAATTCCTTCACTTTCACCAGCTCGGGCAGCAATACACAAGTTGCTAATTGCACCATTGGGAGACGTAATGAATGTGTCAACATGAGAATTGCTATCATTTGACCATGCTCCAAGTGATTCACCAAATTGGGCCAAGTGATATTTAAATTGGCTGAAGGTAGCTTTCCAAGTTCTTCCTGAGAGTCACCAAAATGTGCCAAAGTGCTATTTAAATAGATAACATTCCAATACCATGCTCCAAAGTGCTATTTAATTTGGCAGGAGAAATCGTTCCAATACCAAGTTGAGTTCAAGAATCAACCTGGCCCATACCACAATCTAAAGAAGCTGGGCAAGAGACTTCCTGGCCCACACTGCCGACTTCAAGATTGGGTTGATTCTCTGGTGCCCTCGTCAGGCCCACAACCGGGAATTCCACTTCTTGAGCACAAGTGGCCCATTCACTTCTAGCCTTCATTTCATTTACATGTGCTTTCTGCACCCCATGTTTACTTGATGTAACTACTTTCCCAACGGTCCAACTACCAGAATTTTATTGAGCCCTTTCCAACTAATTGAACTCCCTCAATATTCTCCACATCAGCAACCTGAATATCTCCAAATTTGTTAACCACTCGAATTGCCTCTTTCAACCATCCATATTCCTCATAAGGCTCCCCCTCCTTAATTAAATATGGGCCATATTAATGCAAAGTGGGGCATCATTCTCAATTTCCCAAGATTTTGCACTAGGCGTTGAATTCTCCAATAAATTAATTGCGGAGGAATTTCTGGCATTGCCACTTTCACGCCCAAATAGGTTTTTTAACCATCGAGAATTACTTGGGGGTTGTTCATATCCCTTCATGATTGAATTTTACCATGGCCATTTTAGGTTCATTCTTCTTTCCATATGAGGCAATCATCTTGTGCAGCAACTTCCAACAACTGGCAGCTACTCTCCACGAGCCGAGTAATCACAATGTCCAATTCACTCCCAGACCAAGCCTCTGAACCACCTTCCCACTTAGACTCCATAGAACTCATGTAATCCTCATCGACGGATAGTAATTCCTTCTCCTTCATATTAGATAAGCAACGATTACACCCGAACCAAGTAGGACCAAATTCCCATCATTTTGAATTCATTTGTTCCAATTAATAAAATTCATTTCTTGAGTTTTGACGAGATACATGCATAGTCTAATAGTTTTAATGAACTGGACCCTTCTGAGATAGCTACCGTGCAATTTTATTGAACCCGTCTGAGTTCTAGAAGTGAAGGGGCAACCCATGACATCTTAACCAAACCAATCAACAGCTTGGAACTAAATTTGGCTCTAATCCTTGAATTGAAACAAATATTTCATTCCACCACTCCTCATCGGATGCCTTAATGTCTTCTGAATCAACATCCTCTAAGTGGGATAGTAGAATCATATCACCTCTCAGATCCTTCAATTAACCGACACCATCTCTTGCATATGAAAACCCTCCTGAACTCTGGATACAAATTTCGGGTCTCTTAATTGGCCTATAGCACAACGACTAAGCCACTCCAAGTTTGATTCCTCAATGTTCCAAACATTTTTTTCCGTCCAATGACTCACAATCACTCTTTTTTTGCCACTGGTCATTGATGTTTTCTACAACTTGCTCACCTGAGAATGAGACTTCAACTTGCTAGACAGAGGTCGAGTTTCCTGTGCAAGGTGGGGTGCTATCCATTCCCGTAGAAATGAGATACTTGATTTGGCTACACTAACTTACGGGATTTTGGCTGCTCATACCCATGATGTTGCACTTTCCAACAACTTCCCATTTCATAGACCTTTCCAATTACACCAGATTGAAACAGTCGGAAGTTGACGCACAACTTTTCTTTTTCAATATGAATTTTATTTAAATCCTATTCCAACCTCTTAGGATTCTTCACATCATAGAATCCAACGAAACCAAAGCGAGTCTCATCTTTCCTTCTATAACTTCGAATGAAAATATATGTTCTCTCTCCCTATCTACTAAAAATTCTGCACATTTTCTTCTCATCATAATAATCGAGAAAATGGGAAAAGAAGAAGGATATACAATCCTTAGCAGAACCCTTCGAAGGGTGCTCCATCCTAAGTTTCTTACCTTGCTTCTCTCTCTCTACCCATTATCTCTCAATCACATTACTCTTTCTCTCTCTACCCACACTCTCTCACCATTGTTGAACTTCAAGCTAGTTAACACTTATATTAGCTTATTTAATTAAAAAAATAATACAATTAACTATTTGATTAAAAATATTTCAATTAAATTAATAAAGATAAAAAATTAAAAAAAAATAAACTCCTACACTATTTTATTTTTATAAGATACTTGAAGTAGTTTATAAGCTAATTTTAATCAAAGTAGATTATAAGCTAGTAGAACAAACTTATTTTAATAAAACTAGGTATAAGCTAGTAAAGGAAACTTATAACTCTAAAACATTTTTATAAAAATATTTACACTATCAACATAATCAAAGTTAGATCAAACTAACAATTTAGATCAATCTCACATTGATCTAACAATAGGTGAAATTTGTTTGTGAATAAAATAATTTTAACTATACTTCATTTTTACCCTAATTCTAAAACATAAACAACTTGTTTTAAATGGGAACTTTAGAATCAAAGCTGTGTATTTTTTTTTTTCCAAACTAACACCGAGAACTTTGAATAAAAAAAAAGTATGTTTTGAGAGATCTTTTATAAATGCGTGAGCGAGACATTTTTAAACTTCATTGTAGCTTCTATGCTAGAAAGACCAACATTGATTCAAGCAATTACATGTCATTTTCCTTCCATTTTTCTCTTTGGTATTATTTTTCCTATTGTCTAAACATTGGTAAACTTGTGTGAAAAAATCATAATGTTCATCTTTTCCCAACCATTTTTCCTTTTATTGACTACTTATTTATAACAATTGATAAATTTGTTAACTGCAAGGTGAATTTTGCTTCATTCAAGCTTTAATCAAATGATTGTCCTAGTTACTTCTTTGATTCACTCCTAATATTGGTTTAATGACTTAGTGCTTGTTTGGCAATAGTTTTATAAAACTGTTTTCAGTATTTTAATTTTTAAAAACTAAAAACCTTGCTTGGGTAGTGTTTTCTTAAAACAGTTTTCAAAAACAGTTCTGGTTTTTTAGTTTTTAAAAACTAAAAAACTGGAACAGCTGAAAGTAGTTTTGCTTTTCAGTTTTCTGTTTTTGTTTTGAAAACTCAAAATACAATCAGAATATGCTGTCTTTTGCTTTTCATTAATGAAATTCTAATAAACATAAACAAGTTTTTCCATTTTTAGATCTTCAAAACAGTTTTCAAATATTACTTGTCAAACAAGTTTTTCTTTTCTTTTCTTCCCGAAAACAGTTTTTGAAAACTATTTTTGAAAACTCTTTTCAAAAACTAAAAAATAAAACCAAATCAATCAAGCCCTTAGTGCTTGTTTGGTAACAGTTTTATAAAATTGTTTTCAGTATTTTACTTTTTAAAAACTAAAAAACATGTTTGGGTAGTATTTCCTGAAAACAGTTTTCGAAAACAGAGTTAGTTTTTTAATTTTTAAAAACTAAAAAACAGGAACAGTTAAAAGTAGTTTTGCTTTTTAGTTTTCTATTTTTGTTTTGAAAACTCAAAATACAATCAGAATATATTGTTTTTTGCTTTTCATTAATGAAATTCAAATAAATATGAAATTTTTTTCTATTTTTACATCTTCAAAACAGTTTTCAAATAAAACTTGCCAAACAAGTTTTTTTTTCCCAAAAATAGTTTTTGAAAACTCTTCTCAAAAACTAAAAAACAAAATCAAACTAATCAAACCCTTATCAACTCTGCTAATTGGGTCCTTTGACACATTCAACGATGGTTGAATTAAAATTATGTCATCTAAAACTGTGAATGACAAAGAAGATTTTTTCGACGACATATTTTTGTCGGAATGCAAGTGTGAGTTGAAGTCCCACATTGGTTAGAAATTGAGAAGTTGAGTAATATATAAGTGAGAAAGACCCATAATTTAATGCCTTAAAGTTTTGGGTTGAAGGCGATGTCATATTCTCTTATATATGGACTCGTGTCCCATGGTTATACCTCTCCCTGGTGTTTAACTCCCTTGGTTTGTGCCAACAACTGGTATCAAAGCCGATGGTTGTGATCGTCAGGTTGACGGTGGATTCCCTTCATCGAAAGTCCTCCTACTAAGGGTTTCAGGAGGCGTGTCCCCTTGTGTTTAAGGGCGGTGTGAATAAGGGGCTTCAGCTCGAGGGGGAGTTTACAATGTGGAAAGGACTCACACTTGAGGGGGAGATTGTTGGAGTACAAGTGTGAGTTGAAGTCCCACATTGGTTAGAAATTGGGAAGTTGAGTAATATATAAGTGAAATTGGTGACTCAACCCACCTAGAGCTCTGTCATGGGACAATTGATGCAATAACTAGATAAATAGTATCCCCTCAGCAATTGTCCCATTGGGAGTTGAACTTTTGGCCTTGGCTCTAATACCAATTATTGGATCAAATGCTTACCATTAGACCAAAAAGTTATATTTGATAGTTAGGACACAACTCTTTCTACTTAATCGTAACACCCAAGCACCACGATTCAAATGTGACTTGGCCATATGAGCCTCCGCCATACGACAATTGATCTCACAAACCAAGAAAACATTATTCCCTATCATCCCATACAAAACTTTCACTTTTGCTGATCAGAGGTAGTTACTGATGGTAGCAACTGATGTCAAGTGATGAGTTTCAATACAAATAGAAACAAAAATCCCAAAATCAAATTTTATTATTTTTTGAAATTGGGTGAAAACTTTAAAAATAAAGGGAGTGTAACTGCAAAAAGTTTTGAAAATATAATAGAGCTTCTATATTATTTTTGAAAACATATGGATGCTTATATATTATTTTAAAAATCATTTTTTATCAAAAACACAAGTCGTCACCTTGTACTTAACAAAAAATGAGACCATCCATTTTCGCTCTTCATTGGAGTTGTGAGCCTCCACATCATTGTTGGCCTATGGTTAAGAAATAATAGAAAAAAATAATCATAGCTTGTTGAGAGAAAGTTAATGAGCATGAACATTAGTTTGTTTAATGAATGACATATAGGTATTTTTACAAAGGCTTAAATAAGGTTTTTTATTCCTAAAGTTTCATAAAAAATCACTTTTTCTTCTTGAAATTTAAAAATATTTTTTAGTTCCTAAAATAATTGTTTTTTGTATTAACATTATCCGTTTATAAGTTTTAATTATTTGGTTGTGCCAAATGTGAAATTCAAGATATAATTTTAAAAGTATTACACTTGAAATCATTTTAAATCTAATGATTCTAATTGATTTTAAATTGAATATGAGATCATATATTTATGTATTCTATCTTATTTTTATTTTAAAAGTAATCTTATCTTAAATCAATTTGTCTATAATCTTTTAATTATTTTATTGATTCTCATTTAATTATTAATTATTTCAAATGCAAAACAACACCACCACTTTAATGATCATCGACCACCTTGAATCATCAATTATTGTTTGTCATCTCTCACCAACGTTCATCAACCATCACTTTTGACCGAAATCATCTTCAACCAACGATCACCGACCACTTATATTTGATTAGCAATCATAGATCGACGGTCTTTACCGTTAATTTTCGGTCTCTAAGGAGGAAAAATCATAAACAATGTCTTAAATTTGAAAACCAAAACAATGTTATTTTTTAAAATTTAAAAACTTAAAGCAAAAACTAGTTTTGTTTTTATAAATCTATAAGGGTGTCGTATAAAATTAAAATAGTATTTATACTTGAGAAGGAATAGCCCAACATGAGAGAAGAAAAAACTTTTAGTTAGTCTAAAAAGATTATTAATAAATCAAATATGTTAATTTTTTGTTTTAGTCAAAATTTATAATATTATTGTTTGTAGAATGTAATTAAGGTAGTTGACAGATGAAGATAGAATTCTGATTAATTAATTTAACCAAAATATCATTAGTAAAATAGAATTTGGTTGTTTCTCCCTTTTCAAAACACAATTCATTTTCAACTCTTCCCTAACCATGGAAACATAAGAACTCGAAAGCCAAACTCCTTCCATTCTTCTCGTTCTTCTATGGCTACAACGATGGTTATGAAACAATAGGGAAAACAACAAGGATGTCTCAAATTTCAAGAACTTCAATGCTAATTTGAGATTGGGATGCGACACTTCCATGATGATTTTGACAGACAAAAATAGTGCGTAGAGACTTATTCACAAACAGGTCCTTGCATCAATTACTTCGACATTAAGGTTCATTAGCACCACTGTTCTACTATGTGTGTGGAAGATAGGGTTGGATTGACGTCATAGGGAATCAGAATCTCACACCCACACTATGTATATATTGTTAAAACTTTTGGTTTGTATTCGGTAACTTACTATTATTGGTCACATTAACATTGGATTTAAGGAATTATTTTTGGATGTGCATTAAAGAATCAAATGGATATAGAACACTAGTCACATTGCTTTGTTATCACAAGAGAAACGTTGGGTTTGTAGGAAACAAGTTAAAAAAGAATTTTAGCAAAGGAAAAAAGAAGAGACCTAAGACTTGCAAATAAGTAGTATTTTGAGTTTTTAGTCTCCTCAGTTTTATTTAATCTAAGTCATCCATTTAATCTAACGATACATTTTCTAGAGAGTTTTCCCTTAACTTAGAAATCCAAATCCATTGAGAGATGCTTTGAGACCGCCTAAGTCCCTACTTTTTTTTAGATCTCTAGTAAAAAGTTATTTTGTTTAATTATTATAAATTTTATCAATTGGTTTAAAGTGATAAGTAAGCTATACTTTTCTTTATGAAATGGGCTTTGAAAGTTATTGAAGAAAAAAAAAGTTTTAAGACTTGATTGGTTTGATTTTGTTTTTTAATTTTTGAAAAGAGTTTTAAAAAATTGTTTTATGAAAGAAAAAAAAACTTATTTGATAAGTATTATTTGAAAATTATTTTGAAATCATAAAAATGAAAAAAATTGTTTATATTTATGGAAATGTCATTAATGAAAAGCAAAAAATAATATATATTCTTATTATATTTTAAGTTTTCAAAACAAAAATAAAAAGTTAAAAAACAAAGCTATAATTGTTCTTATTTTTAGTTTTTAAAAACTGTTTTTGAAAACTGTTTTAAGAAAATAATAGTCAAAGAAATTTTTAGGTAATGTTTGTTTTATGCATTTTCTGTTTTCATTTTCAAAGAAAACAGTAGCAGAAATATGTTTGGTTACAAATTAGAAAACGTTTTCATTAAAAACATTTTTAAAAGTCAGATAAAAATATTTTTTAGTGTTTTCAAAATTTAACACTATGTAAAAACTTGATAACAATATTGTAATTATATAAAAAATAATATATAAATATATTTTTTAAGCTATATATACAAATATTTTATAATATTTTTACTAAAATTGATTAAATTTAATAATATTATTTTTTAAATAAAAAATATCAAGTAAAAATAAACATATTTTCTAAATGTTGAAAATTTGAAAATAAAACCGTTTTCAAAAAATAAAAATAAAAAAAATTTCTCAAACCAAACTCTACCTTAGTTTTTACATATTAAAATATTTAAAACAATTTTATAAAATCCTTCAAACCAAACAATTACTTTTTCTATTGTTCTTGTCAATAGTTTGTATAAATATGTCCGTTTTTAAAATTACTATTTGATGTGTTATTGTAAAATTGATTTATAAACTACACGTTTGATCCTAGTGTAAAAATGATTTGCAGGTTACACGCTTGATTGCCACTTATATTGTTTACACAATTGCTTTTTAAATTTAAATTCCGTAATTTTTTTTTTTAAATTACACACAACATCACATCACACCTTTCCTTTGCACACTTTTCAAATTTTTTAAGGAAATATAAACTTGGGTTTTTTCACTTTTGCTTTAACATGTTCCAAAAGAAAATAGAATTTAACTAACAAGAAAAATTATCTACATATAAAAAAATGTGAATAAAAAATTTTAACAATTAAGAAAATTTATATATATTTTAAACATATATAATAACTGAATATTTATTTTCTTTTGATTAATATTTGTTTTATTAATTTAATGTTTAAATATTTGCAGAATAGTATAAAAAACATCTTTCGCTTATAACAGTTTCACATATATATAATTTTAATTTTAGATTAAATCTAATAAATTTAAATATTTTAATATTAAATTTACAGAACGTTAACCATTTATGAATAGATGTAGTTTTAATATTATTAGATCATAATTTAAAATAATTTCACATGAATATAGTTAGACTTAAATGACAATTATGTCCAAATTAATAGTTAATGTTAACCATAAAATTTTGTATAGAACGGGTGGGATGAAAAGACTTGATTACGAGTGTTAACCAAAACGGAGAGTTGATGGTGGAGGTGTTGGTTATATATACTACATAGAAGTTGATGCAGAGAAGTCTGTATCAAGTGACATGGAGTACTCAGCGGAAGCTTTGGGAAGACATCTTAACATGGTGAGGAAATACTACGGGAGTGGAAAAACAAAAGAAGCATCATGGAGAGAATCACAGCTTAAAGGGTTGCAGAATTTTCTGGTGGAAAAAGAGGAAGAAATTTTGAGGGCCCTCAAGCAGGATTTGGGGAAGCATTGCGTGGAAGCTTTTAGAGATGAGGTGTGTGTTTGATGGCTCATGTGGTATTATCTAAGTCCTGTTGTTAGCAAATAGCAAATAGTACACCTATTTAATCCATCATGATAACTGCAGGTGGGAACCTTAATTAAGACCTTAAACTTGGCAAGAAAGTCGTTGAAAGATTGGATGGCGGGCAAAGAGGTGAGGTAGCAAAGTCCTTGTTATTTTTTATTTTCCTTCCATAACTAACTTTTGAGTTTTGATGTTTGTCACAGGCTAAATTGCCACGAATAGCACTGCTTTCAAGTGCAGAGATAGTTCCTGAGCCACTTGGTCTTGTTCTCATAATCTCGTCCTGGAACTTTCCCTTTGGTGAGTTAAGTTGCTTTAATTTAATTTTAATATCATTGTCAGATCATCTAATTATGGTTTAATGAAACAGGACTGTCCTTGGAGCCACTGATAGGAGCAGTAGCTGCTGGAAACACTGCAGTTCTGAAGCCTTCTGAGTTGTCCCCTGCTTGCTCTTCTCTTTTAGCCACGGTCCTCCCAACTTACTTGGACAATAATGCTATTAGGGTCATCCAAGGTGGACCAGAAGTGGGGGAGCTACTCTTACAGCAAACATGGGACAAGATTTTCTTCACAGGTTTACCTTCCTCATTTCTCAATAATGCTCTTCATTTTTAACTCATAACCTTTTATCATATACTTTTGTTTTCTAACGTAGATGATGATATGATCCAATTCTAGGAAGTACAAGGGTGGGACGGATTGTTATGTCTGCAGCAGCTCAGCATCTGACCCCTGTGACTTTGGAATTAGGTGGAAAATGTCCTGCACTCGTTGATTCTCTTTCTTCTTCTTGGGACAGAGAGGTGGATACTCATTCAAATCTTGTCAAATCACATGACAAAAAAAAAAAAACCAAAGAAAAAGGGAGAAACCTTTTATTTTAATTTGTGTCGTTGGGGGATGGGGACTTAATTAAGTTTATTAAAATGTTATATAACTACATATAAACTTGTGGCAGCCTAATTAATTTGATTATATATTTATATAATTATATGTAAATTTGTGGCACAAAAAAATTGGTAACTGGAAGTTTCTTTTGTTGAACCACAAGGTGGCTGTGAAGCGAATTTTGGTGGCAAAATTTGGGTCTTGTGCAGGACAAGCATGCATAGCAATAGATTATGTCCTTGTAGAGAAGAGTTTCTGTTCTATATTGGTACGAAGCATGGAAGAGTTTTGTACCTTTTCACTGTGCTGCTATTTATTACTTGGATCTTGAAGCATGGCTATATATTTTTATTCCTTTAGGTGACTTTAATGAAGGATTTGATTAAGAAAATGTTTGGAGAAAACCCCAAAGCATCGAACACTATTGCAAGGATAGTTAATAAAAATCATTTCATGAGACTGGAAAATCTTCTCACTGAACCAAGGGTCAAAGAATCTGTGGTTTTTGGTGGTTCAATGGACGAAAATGAGTTGTAAGTAGCAGTCTCTTTTCCCATATGATCCTGTACAGTTCACTTCCCACATTAATGGGACGTACAGACCAATTTTATTTCACATGATAATGTTATCATCGCCTAACGAATTTTGGACAGATTTATTGAACCGACAATATTGCTGGATCCGCCGCTTGATTCAGCAATCATGGCTGAGGAAATCTTTGGCCCGGTGCTTCCAATTATCACTGTAATATGCATAATTTAATTTTTTCCTAGTCCAGGAATGTGGCTACTGGCTAGTGAAGTTTCATTTGTATTTTTCTGGCTATTGCAGCTAGAGAAGATTGAAGACGCTATTGAGTTCATTGGCTCAAGGCCTAAAGCTTTAGCAATTTATGCCTTCACCAAAAACCAATTTCTGCAGAGAAGAATCGTCTCTGAAACATCGTCGGGAAGTCTTGTATTCAACGATGCAATTCTACAAGTATTTCTGCTGCTTCTCTCTTTCTTTATTTTATTCAATAAAACTGACCCATTGTTGAAAATTTTACATTCTCTAGTAATACGGATAAAATAAAAGATACAAGATTAAGTTAATTTTTGGAATCTCAAACTACAAGTTGTTAATGATAACAGAACTTATTCTAATGATTGTTGTTGACCCTTATATAAGTGGTGACATAATGACAAGGAATAAAAATAGAATGGATGAAAAAGATAAGATAAATCATCTGAGGTTACATTGTACCATATATTTCAAGCTTAATAATCACATGCACAAGTATAAGATGTTTGTGATTGCATGATTATTTTTGTAGTACATAGCGGATACCCTACCATTTGGAGGAGTTGGTGAATGTGGGTTTGGCAAATACCATGGAAAGTTCTCGTTTGACGCGTTCAGCCACCATAAAGCTGTGGCTAGAAGAAGTTACTTGACTGATTTTTGGTTCAGGTTTCCTCCATGGACTATTAATAAGCTCCAACTACTTGAGGTGTCTTATAATTTTGACTACCTTGGAATACTTCTAGTTCTGCTCGGCTTAAGGAAATCAAAACGGTCATTATTTCAGGCTTTTAATTGATTGATGTGCATTATGTTCCTTCACTTGTCTATTTCCAGTGTGAGCCACTAATAAGGATAGGATATTCCTAATCCTAGCTACTGTGAATTTCTACGTTTTTTATGCTGAAATAAATCTATTCCATTTTATTCTGTGTTATATGTCTAGTTTTTCTTCGGTAAGGCAAAGTTTGGATCAAGGATCTTGATTCTCGCCTATACATAAATAAATTTTGATTCTCCTTTTATTGTTATTATTGCTTTATACTGAATTACCACTATACACTGTAGGGTTGCTTTACCCATTTTAAAAATATTAATTGGTAAAAATTTAAGAGTATTTTTGGTATAAGATCAATTTTTTTTTATCTTAACTTTTTTTTTTTATTCCAAATCTATTCTATTTTTTACTTTAGTGGAAGATCATCTTAGAACACTTATGATGGACTTCATAATCTTTATTCTTAAATACTGAGTTGATGAGACAGACAATAAAAAAATTGTTATTCTTTGATTAATGAATTGATCTTACTTGAGATAAGTCTTTTTCTCCAATAGTCAATCTTGTTAGCATCAGCTTTCAAGAACACTCACTGAACTTACTCAAATAAACTTAGCATAAATAAATTTATTGACAAATATTTTAAATTAAAAACAACAAACTTATTTTAAATTAAAACTTGTAATTGAATATTTATAAATTTTTTTATATTAATAGGGCACAGTCTTTCTCAAAAAATATATTATTTGCACAAATATAAACTATAGTTTTTAATATATTTTCAAAAAGAAATAAAAACTAAAAAGTAAAATTACTTTTAATTATTTGTGTATTTTAGTTTTTAAAAATTAAAAAATCAGAATTATCTTTAAAAACTATTTTTAAAAAACACTACCTAAACAAGTTTTTTAATTTTTAAATATTAAAAATAATTTTATAAAATTATTTTCAAACATTTCATCCTATGATATGAAGTGTTCAACGAACTCTCTCGTGGCAACGGGTGAGTACAGACAACTTGTATTAGCTAGGTCCACTATGTTTGTTATCTCGTGTCTATATAATAAACAGTAAATTTAATTTTCAATAAAAAGAATCAGGTAGACCTACTTCTTTTTTCTTGAAAGACTAGACCGATGGTTTAGTAATTCATTGTTTATTTAACTAATATTCATAGTTCAGTTTGCAGACAAAATTAAACTGAACTAGTAAATAATTTTTAAAAAAATGAACTGAACTATTAATCTCTAATATCAAATTGAATCCAACTATTCACAAGCTGAACTGCTTAATACTTTTTAAAAAAAGAACTGAACTATTAATCTCTCATATCAAATTGAATCCAATTATTCACAAGTTGTTAATTAGTTGTTTGAATAAAAATTGAACTGAACTATTAAAAACATCAAAGTATTCTTTTTCTCAATTATTCTGCTAAACTATTAAGATTTAATAAAGTAAATAATTCTCGATCCAGGTCAAACTTTATAAATATGATTTATGTCATATATTAAGTTCTAATCTGATCATGAAATTTTTATTAAGAAAACCAAACCGAATTAATACAGGCTCAAAAAACTGTTTGTATTTTTCGTTGATTCGCTTTTTAACGTATATTCTTCACATCTATATAGCTTTACATATTGTTTAAATTAAGTTAGTAAGTAACAAAATATCATAGATTAAAATAAATCTTCTAACAACATTAATTTTTAGAATATCTCAGCAGAATATTGAGTTTTTTGTTATCTTAATTATTTTTTAGATTCACAATTTAAAGATTCATCATATTTTGTGATATTAGAATACATTTTTTTGAACCTCATAATATTTGTTCTTAAATATGGATGGAAGAGATAATAAAAATTATGATTTTTTGAACAGGAAGTTTATCTTACTTGTTTTATAGAAAAATAAAATTTATACTTAGAGATAAATTTTTCTTTTCTAATAATTGATTATACTATAAGATAATTTAAATTTATAAGTTAATAATTTAAATTAAAACAATTTAATTATCATATATACTAAAATCATTTTTCAATGGAGACAAAATCTTACCAAGAACATTGATTTTTGTAATTTATTGTAATTAATTTAATTCATTTTATTAAAAATTAATTTATATCTGATTAGTTAACAATATCATTAATTAAAGTAAGGATATTTACGATAAATAATACAAATATTTTTTAACGGGCGACAAAATCCTGATTAATAACGCATTAATCGTATCACTTAATATAATTAACTTACAATTTATTTTTTAAATATTAATACAAAAATTATATTATTATAATTAGTTAATAATATCATAAATTAAAAAAAATTATTTATGATTGGTAATACTTAATTATTTAGGGAAAATAAAATATTGGTTAACACGGTCAATTTATATAATTTAATGTAATTTTTCTAATCTTGTAATATTTATACCAAAAATAATTTAAATATAATTAATTAATTACCCAAAAATTAAAATATTTTTTGACATTATAGAGAATATGTTTTGATTATTTTTGTTTTCATTCTTATAGAAAATAATGGTAAAATATATCTAGTTACAATCTAAAAAAAATATTATTTTGAAAATATTTTCAAAAAATAACTAAAAATAGAAAATAAACATTTCTTTCAGTTTTTTAAAAAATTAAAATTATGTAAAAGCTTAATAATATTTTTTTAATTATAACAAAAATTATGTATAAATATATTTTACATCATATATAAATATTTCATAATATTTACAAAAATTTATTAATTTAAATATATTATTTTTAAAAATATAAAATATCAAGTGAAATCAAACCTATTCTCTAAATATTAAAAGTTTAAAAATAAAAAATATTTTCAAAAAATAAAAACAAAAAATATCTTCTGAAAACATGGTACATAAATTTTTCTCGGGAGACATAATGTTGCTGAAGAACGTTACATTTTATAATTTAATGTAATTATTTTAATTTTTATACTAAAAATTATTTAATTCTTTCTAGCTAATAATATAATGAATTAAAATAGTTTTTATTATGATGCATACTACAAATACTTTTTACAAGTGATATCTTGTTCATAAAATTAATTTCTATATAATTTCATTTTACTGAAACATACGAGTTAAAAGTATAAAAATAATTTACATCTAATTAGTTAATTATATGATTTATATCTTACATTTTTTATTTAATTAAATTATATAAAGTAATTATTATTGATCATATTACAGATTTGAACTAGAGACTGCTAGTTAAATTAAAATAATTTCGTTCCAATTGATTCGTAGATTTTGTGGGTATTACTCATCGTAGATAATAGTTTATTATTTATAGTAGATAAAATATTGGTTAACATTGTCAATTTATATAATTTAATATAATTATTTTTTTATTTTAGAAAATATTTATGCTAAAAAATAATTTAATTCTATGTTAATAACCTATAAATTAAAATAATTTTTGCTATTACGTAGAATACAATGTTTTTCATGGAAGACAAAGTGTTGCAAACAAACGTTACTCTTACAATTTTTTACAATTTAATGTACTTATTTAAAAATATTAAAATATTTATAATAAAAAAAAATAATTCTTATTATTTAATAATATTATGAATTAAAATAATTTTAGTTACGATTATTGACAATTTGACAAGTATATCAATGATTGGTAGTAACCAATGAATACATTAAATTAAGTTGAATTGAAACTCAAAAAATACATAAAAAATTTAACTATTTATTTCGCTTGATAAAGAATAACAAAGCATGAAGAAATATTCCTAAAGTAAAATTTATAAGAAAAATACGAGATAAATTGTAAAAAAAAAGTTGAGTTGCAAAAATCAAATAAGGTTACACTTGATTATGAAATTATTGAAAATGGATTCGTGACTTGTGTAGTTAGGTAGAATTTCAATCACAATAATAAATTTTATAATAAAAAATATAAAATATTAAAATTTTTAGCTGTTAAATTGTAACTGTGGGGGATCCAGATCCGAAATTGTTGGGGGTTCAGATTCCTTCTCAACTTTTTGTTCCATAGAAAATCTTTTAATTAAGTTTATTCACATAATCATTGTTTCATAAAAGTTTCCAACCACTAATTCCTTAGTGTAAGGAATTTTAACTATTCCATTTAACTTCACTAATTCCTCAATAAAAAAAAAGGTGGTTAGAAATTTCATTTAGGAAAAATAAGACACATAAAAATTGTTCTATTCTATGGTTATACTAAGTTTTTCTCAAATGTCTAGCTAAAAAGCATTTTCAAGTTTTTCAAGCATATATAACAAGACTAAGGGTGATAAAAATATTGAAAGCAGAGAAGAACACAAAAATGTAAAAGTAAACTTAAATAAAATAATCAATTAGTTATATTAGTGTTATCAATATATCGATTCAAATTCTCTAACTAATGAGAATATTAGCTAGTGATAGTCATGAGAAACATCAACAGAACAAAAGATTACAAGAATTGGAGAAAAGCTTTAAGAACTATAAAATATGGTTTCTCCCGAGCATTTTTTTATGTTTTTTCACCCAACGACATTGTTAACAATTTGACAGGTGTACCAGTCCTTTATAATAACCAATAAACATCGACTTATGTCCTTAAGGACTCAATTAATACTTTAAAATCAATTACTATTTACTATAAAATTTTATAGAGCAGAGTCTAATAAAGAGTGAATCCCAGAACTCTAACGGGTTTTCCAATCAAATATTGAGTTGTTAGGTTTTGGATTCCTTCTCAACACTTAACTCACTATAAGATTCTCTATTTAAGTTTATACTAATAACTATTTTTTCCATAAAAAAGTATCAAAACATCAATTCTTCCATGTAAAGATCTTAACTATACTATTCAACTTTACCAATTCTTCAATAAAAATATTAAATAGTTAGAAATTTTGTTCAAGGAAAATAACAGGCGCATAAATATTGTTGTATTCTTAGATACGATGTTTATGCAGTATTTTTCTCAAATCTTAAATGAGAAGAACATAGTATGAGAAATAAACTTCAATAAAAGGATTAAATGATTACATGAGTGTTGATCAATACAACAATCCCAAATGAGAATATTGGCTAGCTATAGCCATGAGCAGCAACAAAATAGAAGAAGAGTACAAGAAGAGTGAAAAATTGAAAGGTGATGAAGAAATTTCTGCTTCCACTTTCCTTGCTACGTTTTTCTATTTTTTCCCATCCAATGGCCTTGCTTCTCCTAAAGTATTCACTTATTCAATTAGGGAATTAAATATTTCCTAATCAGTGAATGTTTGTAACTCGGTAAGTTCTCAATGTTCATTGATAATCTTGAGGCTTGTTGCTAAGCAACTCATGCTTGTGTTAGCGAGAAATTTTCTTAAGAGTGGCATTGCTCAATGACTAACTCTCTCTTGGCAATGATTCTCCTACTCCATTTCATTGCTAAAAAAAATTATATCTTTGTTGCAAAATTGCTTGGGTTTTCACTTAGTGTCAAGCAGTCGTTCAAAAGGAAATGTTGCTAAGCAACTGACCTTCTCTCAACGAGGTGACTTTCAACTATAACACAATTTTCCTTTCTTTTCTACTTGAAACTTCCATTCGTAATATATACTATTTGCTACAAAATTATGTTTAGTGATTAATTATAAGAAAAAATAAAAGTAAAATAATCTAAGTTGTATTTGCATAATTACAAGAATGAGTCTAAAACTTTGGAAAAAGATTCAGAAAAAGAGATAATTGATGAATTTTCATAAATTAAATAAAACCCTTATAATCATTTGATAACCAACATCCGACAATTATCAACCCTCCAAACTTTACGGGTACCGGTATCCTAGTACTGGTATCTTCAGGTACCTGCTGAACTAAAATACTATAATATTTAATTTGAAAAGATAATATTTCTTTAAAATAAATCAACTTAAAATATTAATATTGTCAAATTTCAATATTGTTATCAATATTTTTTTTATGAAAAGTGCATAATTAATAGAAATATTTAGTATGAAAATGTTGGTAATATAAAGCAAGAGTCTATTTGTATTAAATATTTTGTATATATATTATATTAATCTACTTTTAGATCTAATTGATCTTGTAGAAAATAGTAAAGTTTTATTTATAGATTTTCCAAATAATAAAGAACTTGTTCGATAAAATTTCATGTAAAAAAAATATTTTGTAAAAATACCCACGGGTACTCATAAGAATTAACAAATTGTGCGGATATTTTTATAACAGGTAACCAATGAGTTTTTTAGCTGGTAGCATTAATAAGTTTTATAGTGGGTAATTAATGCTTGTACTAGCCTTCACTTATTGTCACACATGTATTTCCTTTGGACCCTTCTCATTTTGGTGTGTTTAGGTGTTATAAGCCCATCAATTTTCACCTCATTTGCCCCTGAACCACACCATATTAGGAAAGAAATATTGCTCTTATACCATTTATAACAATCCTTAGACCTAACATAATTATGACTCCACTTTATGACACTTCACATAACTTCTTGTTGATCAGAACCCTTCACTAGTAAAACCCTTTGTTAGCAGCCTTTTAAGAGATGTTGATCACTTTAGGGATCAGTGATTGGATCCACAGGCCAACACATGACTTTCTAATGTGTTTGTCCTCATTCACATAATTTTTGGGAAACTTTGCATAAGGTCACCCATCTCATATTGTTTGCATCTTGTTGCTATAGGTAGTGTATATTAATTCCTTTAAGTCAACTTCAACTATGCAATCTCACACATGTATAGTTTTTGGATTCCTGTCATTTAAAAGTGTCAAAATAGGTCTATTCTAATGGGTAAACTTAACCCATCATGAGTTTAGATTAGGCTAGGCCAAAAGAATAAAATTTACCAATTGAAAGTAATGTACTAACTTGACCTATCTAACTCACAAGTTAGGTGGTTCGGGTTGAGCTGACTCGTGACCCACCAAAATTTGATATTGTTGATTTAATTGTTAACATAATTATATATTTTACATATTTTATATTATGAGTTTAATATTAGTAATAAATATTTTACTTATGTATGTTGTTTTAATATATTTAAATAATTTGCATATATTTTTTATAAAAATGTCACTTAAAAAAGGGAATAAGATTTTAATTTTATTTATTTTTTTAATCCAATCCACCTAATCTAGTAATCTATGGTGGGTTGGGTTCAGTTGAAATTTTGGGTGTCTTTAACTAGGTAGGTCAGAATGGTTCAACTCGTTTAAAAGGCATCCCGTAGTGGTTAACGTGTGTAGTCAAACTAATCTGTTTTGATACCTATATCTTTATCTTACTGTTTTCGAAATGGATATTTATGTATCTAGATCAATTTGTGAATCCAAACAATCCAATTACATTTGTGAACCAATTAAAATATAATAAGTTCAAATCTGAATAAATCCATAGATTTATGAAGCAGTTAAATTTAAAGTTTATTATTTTTATTTTATATATATAAAGAGAGGAAAAATTATAATGAAAAAATAAGAAAACTTAAAAGATTCTAATAAGCGTCACACGTGATTTCACAAAATTTTCACTGCAATACCTCATGTCGTTACTTTTCTCTTTTCTTCGGGTAGTTTCAGCCCCTTCTCTGACTCCTCTCTTTCCGTTGAGAAGCCTTCAGCAATCGCTCCCCTTCAACCCGGTCATCATCCTTGGCAGTCCTGGCAATGATTTCGCTACCACCAACCACGACAACACCAACACCTTCGAGCTCTTCTATGACAACGGTGACGACATTGACCTCTGTCTATTCCGGCCCGCCATGTCAGAATTCTTCCTCAGCTCCAGCTTCAACAGGCTCGTCGAGCAGTTTGCCTGCATCAAAGGGCAGCGATCAAGTCCGTGCCCACCATCCAGATCTGAGAGACGCACGTCAAAACCGTGTGTGGAACGACTTCGGAATGACCCTTATTGGAAGGTTATTTCGCAAAAATATTATGCATATATGTAGCAATAAAGCTCGCGAACATTAATGTAAGAATTCATGGCGTATATCTTATAGACATAAACCTATTAATTATTTGCGATTTGACCATATATAGAACCATATGTATAGTTACTGTATAATCAAACTACTCATCTTTCATTCATATATATATTTGCAGTTTCCGGCTGGGAGCAGACATCATAGAGTATGGAGGAGGAGGGCGTCGCCGGAGGAGCTGAGAGTAGATAGTGGGAGACGAGAGAAGCTAGTTATGTTTTTATGAGAAGTAGGCAGCATGGGTAGCATTCAGAGGGCCTTAGTGGGAGATGAGGAGACAAGGAAAAATTGGGAAAGCCGTATTTTGGAGATACAAATAGTGAAAATGGGTGCTAAGAAAACCTAATTCTTAGGGCAACTGGCTTGTCTGGTACCAAGCCCAATCCGTGTCTTTTTTTTAATCTATTCATATTTTTATGTTGACAGGAAATTATAAATATTTTCTAGTTTTATAATATATCATTTTTTCACATTTGTTTTTTTTAATATTTTGCTTTCATTTTTTAAGTCCTTAGCTCTTCTGTTGGGCGGCAACCTCAACCTGAGGAGGGAGCTATATCAAACTAACGAACTTGCTGACATTGAGGTACTGGTTTTAACTGTTTTGGTTACTGTTGCATGTTCATAGTAAAATGGTAACGTGTGTGAAGTTGTTTTAGTTGAACTTCCAAGATATCATGTTTTTTGTGGTAATCCTTGAAATCTTTGGGTACATCTAGATAGATAGAGTCTTCTTTTCCATACTCAGTTAAAATGGTAACGTGTGTGAGGTTTTTCTAGTTGAACTTCCAATCTGTCGAGCCTAATATTTAATAGAATAAATCTAGCTTGTTTTTTGTGGTAATCCTTGAAATCTTTGGGTACATCTAGATAGCTAGAGTCTTCTTTTCCATACTCAGTTAAAGCTATATGCACCAAAGTAATAGAAATATACTTATATACTTGAATTTAATAGATAATAATGTTTGTCAATAATATAAGCTGACTGGTTTAGCTTATCTAGAATTGTGCTATTTACAAATAGATCAAATCTTATTTGCCTTTCTGAATCTTATCAGACCTTTACATCCCAGGGTTGTTTGAATTGTTTTTATCATGAGAAATGGAAGTTATATTTTCCTGCTAATCAGTTAGGAACATAATGTGCAATCCACTCCCTTGTTAGTTTATGTAGTTAGAAAAGAAGTTAAACTATTAAATTTCATCATTATGCTCCCGGAGACATGTTTATCATTTGTCTACACTATATTAAATATCAAATAAAGGAAAATTAGGATGTTATAATAATGAAGCAGTTGATGTAGCAAGCGCCTACATTATAGGAAGAAGTAAAAAGTTATATCCTAAAATTTGACATATTCCATGGCTGTTTTTAATATTTGAATAGCCTCAGGTCAGGCATAATGTTTAACGTACTAGGAATTTATCCTCCTTTACTTTATTATATTGGTCCCATATTTACTCAGATGGAATCTGTCCTTAGACATTGCTATGTCATGACCCCTAAAGAATATGCTAAAGCTAGCAATGAGGGAGATGATGTTTTCTTATGTGAATACGAATATGACAACCATTGGCACAATTTCAAACGTCTGGCTGATATTGACAATGAAAGAGAGGTAATCAAGTCATAATCCTAGTTAGATCCTTCATATTAAAGAAAGGAGTCAACCATTTAACAGTGCCAGTATTGATGTGTTTATTCATGTATGGTAGAATGATGAAGAGATTGATAGTGATGAAGAGTTTGTAATTGCTTTCTTTTTTGGTATATATGATTTTCTACAGAAAATAAATATTTAAATGATACAGAATCTGCCCAAGGGATGGTTCTTTGGACTTCAGAAGATAGGCACAAAAAGAATTCCGCAGCATGTAAGGTTTCACAAACAGACTGATCTTGAGAGAGCAAAGGCTACACTGTTGTTAGCATCGCTGCCTAAATATTTACCTTGTAGAATTAAGTATGCTGACATTCGCAAATGATTTTAAATATTTTATACATCTGTCTGAAGTTAATAATCAAGACATTCTTTTATTTAGAGAAATGGAGGAGATAACTACATTCATCAAAGGTTCTATTTCTAATGATCAATGTCTGGGGCGTTGTCTCTACATTCATGGTGTTCCGGGAACTGGCAAAGTAAACTTGTTTGATCTTCTATATATTGTTTCTTTTGTCTACTATCTAATGAGGCTTAAACTTAGCTATCATGAAACAAGTATTGCTTCTTAGTCCTTTTATCCATGTGTAACTGCAGACAATGAGTGTACTATTAGTAATGAGGAGTTTGAAGTCAGAAGTTGATGAAGAAAACATCAGACCATACTCTTTTGTGGAAATTAATGGTCTGAAATTGGCATCATCAGAGAATATCTACAGGGTAAAGTTCATAAGCATATTTTTGCCTAGTTAGTATAACATACACATTCCATGATTGTTCTCTTACAGTTTTAATATTCTTTCAGGTCATATATGAGGCACTAAATGGACACAGGGTCAGCTGGAAAAAGGCTTTCCACTTGCTAAACGAGAGATTTGTAGAAGGAAAGAAAACCAGAGATGAGGCTGACCGGCCATGTATTTTGCTTATTGATGAACTTGATCTTCTAATAACCAGAAACCAATCAGTAATCTACAAAATACTACAACAGGATACTTGTCATTAGGTTGCATCATTAAAACATGTAACCATATTGTGATGAACTCTCCTTTTTTCATGGGTTCTGTATAATATTCTTGACTGGCCTACTAAGCAACATTCCAAGTAAATTGTCATAGGTATGACCGTGCTCTTTTCTATTGTTTTTTAAGTATTATGTTCTTCCATTTTTCAGAACTAATTTAGAATAGTGAGAAAGCAAGAATCCATATATTATAACAACTTGATGCATTTTTGCATCGAAAAAATTTACTCTTCAGTACTAACGTAATCAATTTAGGGATAGCAAATACTATGAATCTTCCTGAGAAGTTACTTCCTCGTATATCAAGCCAAATGGGAATACAGAGGCTATGCTTTGGCCCATATAATTATCAACAGCTTCAAGAAATCATTTCAAGTCGTCTCGAGGGAATTGATGTATTTGAAAGGCAAGCTGTAGAATTTGCTTCAAGAAAGGTTAGTCTCTATGACATTGTGAAGATTGATTTTCTTTGATTTGCATCTAAAATGGTGTTTAATTATTCAGGTTGCAGCTATCTCAGGAGATGCATGTTGTGCTTTGGAGATATGCAAACGTGCAGCTGAAATAGCAGATTATCGTATGAAGAAGTTATTTCTTAATCCTGATTTTGTTACTACAGGTATATGAGCATGCCTTACACAAATTTTACAGGTCACAAAATGTTTTCGGGTATTTTACTTTTTGTTAATTAGAGTTTGTATTTTTGTGTGAAATGGTATGTTTTCTTTATATATTATTTCTTGGCATTGTCTAAGATGTCAAGGAATATAGTTCTTATGTCAATCATCCGCAAATTGCTATTGCAAATGGAAATATTATTGACCATTTGAGAAACACTTAAATGCTTTGGTTTGGTCCAGGCATATACTTTATATCTTAATTCTTTAACCACATCGATCATTGATCATATACAAGAGAAATAGCAGATGACCTTCTAATGCATCGTATGATGGCTAGTTGGATGATTGCTGCTTTGTCTTATTGTACACATCATGATTTAAATGATGATCACTCAATTTTGTATTATAGGCAACCAATAAAATAAGTTGTTTTGTTTTGTTTGGGATCTGATCAGAAGTTGCAGATATACGGGTGCTTGATAGTTGATATTACTATGAAATTATAAAAACCACCTAAAGCAGATTTTTTAGGGCATGTTTGATTCCGTGTTTGAAAATTGATGCTGGACTTAACAGATTGATTTCAGGCGAAATTTGACATCTTTCGTTTTACGTTGGAGAAGGATTTGGAATTGATTCTAGATTCAGAATTGATTATGGATTGAAGCAACTTAAAGTAATTTTTGCATTGGACAAAAAAATTTACATTAGATTTTACTCTAAACTTGTTTTTATAATAAAAAACATCCAACAATAAATCACATCATCTCAAAATCAATTTTAATCATAATCAATTATATAAAATCAATTCCATTTAAAATCAATTTTAATCATCTCAAAATCAATTTTAATCATAATCAATTACATAAATCACATCATCATAAGGCACATCCAAAAACATTCACTTAGCCTTGTTATTCTGCTGTTGCTAGGTGTGCAACCTTGATTAATTTACAAGCCTGACATTGTTTGATTTTCTGTCTTATATATTGGAATATTTGAATTACATGTTATTCACTCTAAAGTATAATCATCAACTATATGCATAAGCTTGTTACTTCTGATTTTTGAGGTGTTGACGTGTTGCTTTTGCCTATAGGAAAGGGACTTGTTGGAATGGTAGATGTTGAAGTAGCCATTCAAGAAATGTTCCAAGCACCTCATATTCAAGTGAGTTGAAATTGGCCATTTGCTGATTCATTTCTTGATGCTTGAAGTATTATTTTTTACTGAATGGTCGATGTTGGCATAGGGTTTAGACAGTGAATGAAGTCTTGGGATGTATAAGCTAGCTGTGATTAAAGTACATTTTTTCCATACAAATGTTGCTGATGTATGATACACACTTCAACAAATAGCAAACATGATCTATTTCTTGAATTAAAGATTATAACATGAACGAAAATCTTATTCTGTTTCATATGATCGTGGGTTAGAGTTATCAATGAAATAATACAGATGTTGTTTTTAGTTTGTCATACTTGACTATAGCCTATACGACACAGTAAACTAGTAAAATAGGATATCAGCGTTATCACTGTCCTAAATACGCCAGACCTGACGCATGAACTTAATTATTTAATACATATACATCTCAAGACTCAACTATCTTTTATACATTTGTTTATCTGGCAGAAAAATGCTGACTTTATCCCTGTCTGACACTTAGTCACTTACCCATTCTTTCCTTTTGAAGATGATGAAAAGCAGTTCCAGACTTACCAAAATTTTCCTGACAGCTATGGTACACGAGCTTTATACTACAGGAATGGGGGAAACCACTTTTGAAAAGGTAAGCTACTGAAGGTTCTTCCTGTTATTTTGTTCTCGATTTTGTGTTCAAATCATCTGTAGACCTTACCTTTAACCTCAGCCGGCAGCTTCCTACCTGAGCAGCATTACATGAAGTGTTTTTTATGCATGCCATGCATATTTTGCCAATCTCTAGGTGGCTTGGATGTTTTATATTCTGATATTTGCATTTTTTCCCGAATAGATTCTTTAGAAGCTAATTTGATCATGGTTGGTTAACCAATATCCTTTCAGACGAAACTTAGATGCTTTTATTGTTATTCTCTAAAAACAAAATTAGAGTCTCACTTTTGGTAATCCGTACAATAAATGTTTGCATTAAAGTTTAGCATAGATTATCAAAATAAAACTATAATTGGTTTGAGAACATCAAAGTCTTTTTTGAATCTATATCTAAGTTTTGTACTATGCTTGTTCGCTGATGCTATGCTCTGTCATGCTATCTCCTCCCGGCCTCCCCCAATATATATTCATGGAAATTGCAGATAAAATATTGATCTGTATTGTCGTCCTTACGTAAGTTTTACATTACAATGCAGTTGACAATGAGGGTTTCATGCCTCTGTACCAGCAACGGGGAAGTGTTTCCTGGATATGATACTCTCCTGCAAGTTGGGTAAGACTTCAATTGTTTTCTTTTCCTCACGGTCTAAAGATTATGTGGCTCTAGTGAGTGTATGTGGTTATGCTAAAATGCTACTAAATCTGAGATGTTTTTTATTCTTCATTCCCTGCAGCTGTAAGCTAGGTGAGTGCAGAATTATTTTATGCGAAGCAGGTGCTAAGCTCAATTTGCAAAAATTGCAGCTTAATTTCCCGAGGTTAGCTCTCAAAGGTTTTTGTAATTTCTTCAGCTGATTCCACAGAAACAAATGACGGTATTATGTAATTAAGTCGAATAACCAAACTAGTCAGCATTATTCTGTAGTTTTGATCTGAACACGATTTTACTTTCTTTTGCATGGGAGCCATAGATGTCTATTTACTACATTTACGATCTGCATTTAAGTTGGTTCCATCGATTTGACTGGTTTCATTTCACCTATTGGCAGTGATGATGTCGCCTTTGCGCTGAGAGCCTGTAAAGATCTACCTTGGCTGTCAAAGTACCTAATGTAGGAATGTGAAAATTACGTTAAGTTCACCCCATCTTTGACGTTTGACTTGAGTGGTTCTCAACATTCTCTCATCCCTTACGGCCTTACCTGTGTTCATGGGATTGATCTCCTTTCAATGATATGAGAGCACTTTACACCTTTCAGTGAGCCAACTTGATGTGAAGGAGATTAGGTAGACTCAGGAGTTTACTACTACCCGGTTGTACAAACCACATTATGTTCCTACAATTTTGCCCACAACTATTATTTAAATTATGTATGACTTTAATGATTTTCGTATTCTCCGATTCTTTCAAATAATCTTCAATGAAAAGACAAGCCGTTTTTCTTATAAAATTATTTTGTAAGGGAGGAGCGCTCATATCGTAGTATTTCCTCTGAACTCATAAGTAAAAAAAAAAAGAATAAGACAAGTTTGGTATATTGTTAAAATAGGCTAAATTATTTTTTTTGCCTTTTGTTTTACCTTTTGTTGAGTTTTATTTTAGTTAAATGTTAATTTTGACATATTATATTTTAGTATTTTTTATTTTGTCATTTTGTCCTTTTTGGTTAAAATGTCAAATATGTCAACAAAAAAGTGTAATGTTTATGTTAACGTTGATGACGATGTAATATATTAAATGAAATGGTGTCATTTTAAAATGTTCTATTTTGATTTTTTATGTTTTTAAATTGTTTTATTTTTTAAGCTTTTTAAATGATTTTATTTCAAGTCTGAAAAATGATACATTTTATTCCTATTAGGTTTATACGATGTTGTAGTCTAATGAATGTAATTGAAAACATTTTATTAAAATTTGTTTCTTGTTGTAATGTATTTTGTAAATCTATTACATTAGAAAATTTTAACAAAATATAGTTAAAGTATTTCCTTCAAAAATAAAATTTATAAACAGAAGGTTTTAAAGAATTTATTGTCTTATTTATAGCTTAATTATGTCTGAGCTTGAAATTGTAATCTTTATTGCTTAAAGTGTATTATACTTAGTTACAAATTTTAATTTAAAATATCGCATACTTGGTGTTTATACTTTTTTAACATTATTAATTGATTTATGTGTAAAAATGTGTATGTGAAAATTATTTTAAAACTAGACACATTAGTCATGTACATAATTACGCATAGGTAAGTCAATTAATATCATCAAGTCTGGGTGTCAATGTTGAAAGGCCTTATATATCTTTCCCTTTCCAATAAACAAGCATTTTCTAACCCATAAAACAATATCATATGTCTTTAACAAAAAATTACTTATAACTACTTTAATAAATAAAGAATAATTGTTAGTGTGTTAGTTTTTATTAGTGAAAAGAATTAAATTTACAACTTTTTTCTCTTTATATATAAACTTTGTCACTACACCCACCTTATAACTCATTTTTTATAGCTAGTTAAAGCATCAAGTAAAATTTTATAAACAAAAAGCTTAAAAATTACAAATATACTAATTATTATAATAATAATAATTTTATATCAATCCAAATACATTGTAACTAGGTAGTATTTTTTTATGACATAGGTAATATTAAAGCGAAATACTATAGGCTTTATTGAATAAAACATTAAATACGACTGCGAAAAATTTCAACAAGATATCGAACTTTATTGTTTAGGGTCAAGAATTTATAAAAAACTTCTCATAAGATCAACAGAACATTCATTTTTTTTTTTCAAAATTTGCAACTCCTATTGCCTCATACAAAAATCTCATTTCATAACAATAACAATAAATTTTATAATTATATTCTATCTCCATGTCTATTTTGGCTAGTTTATATTATTTTTTTATAAATACAAATTTAGTAATTCCGTCAATGAAATATAATTCAGTTGGTTGAATATGATGCATGTTATAAATTTTTGTATTTAATTTCTATCGAGATCAAATAAAATTGAGTTATTCCAAATTTTAAAGAGTTCTTGTCAAGTTTATTTTTGAAAAAAAAAAATATATTTCAAATATTTTAACATACTAAAAAATATATTTAATGTTCACATACAAACATCTCTTAAACATCATTTACCATTTAATCTAATCGCACCAATGAATTTTCTAATAGCTAATACAATAAAATGTGATTGAACATAATTCTCTTAATTGGAAACAATTAGAGCGAGATAAATAATAATGGGACAATTTACTCACTTTAAAATAATAGCATAAGTTAATAGTACAAAAAAAAAATGTTTTTAAACAATTCAGTCACATGCTTTGAGCCGGGTTTGTCAAACATCCAGGTAGCATAATATTCTCTTGACATATAATAATTAATTACGAATTATAATAATGACTACAATAAATGCATCTTACAAGTAATAATTTGACTCTTTGTCGATAAAATTCCAATTGTCCTAAGTTGTCGTGTTGCATGAGGTTTTTTTTTTCTTCTGCAAATCTCTAAAAGCAATCCAATTTGTTAACCTTCTTATCCAGAACTCGAACACTTTTATCGATGTGAATTGTTCTAAAAAAAATCACCATAATAACCCATCCATGCATATGCATTCCACTTTCAAGAATTTAGATGTTAACTAATTAATGGAGGACTAAAAGATCATCTTATCACGGAAAACCTAGAACAAGCTATTTCTCTGTGGAAATTATTCAGTTAATCTTTGGGTATATATACATATTTTTTCCGAAAAAGGACTATCCCAATATAAAAACTTCACGTACTGCAACTCATGCCTATAAAAGACGAACAACTTGTAATGGAATCCTTATTGATAACTAAAAAGTTTATATTGCATAAGTGCATAATCATTATTGACAGTGAAATAAATTTAGCCTAATTTCAAAGAAAAGATAAATGTTAATCACGGGTATTGATAACTACATACGAAGATATAAAATAATTAACTAAAATTATCAATCTAAAACATTATGTTATCATGAGCAATTTAAAAATATAAGATCCAAGATCTTAAACTACTATTAAAGAGAATTGAAATCAATATTTCTTTACCATCATATAAAAGAATTTATATTTTAACCAGCAGTTTATAAAAAGTTATGATTGAATAAATATATAATAATATTTTTACCTAGCTTTTTTTTTTTTTGAATACATGGACTTTTTCTCTTACTATAGTTATAAATTATATTTTATAGAGTAGTTATCTGTAGAGAATAGTAATTTATTGTGATGGATTTTTAAATAAGTTATTGTAGATGGGGAAGCCAAAGAAGCGTTACTTAGCAATTCGATATGGATTTGGAAAGCGTTAATTATGGCCGCTTAACCGGTCTTTAACCCACACTCCAGCCTGACACGACACACCTATTCATTCATAACAGAAATCTAAATTAATTCATCTGTCTCACATGTTTAATTATCCTTTCATCTTCCTGTCTGTAGCATAGCAGGTCCGACAAACAAACAATGGCCTTCCCAGCTACTATTGTTATTCTTCCCATAGGCATTCTTTTCATCCTTTCTGGCCTTATTGTTAATATTATTCAGGTTAGATGCCATTCATTCACTCCACAACCATTATTATATTTATACTCTTCCTAATTTTTCATGCCACCTATACTTGTTCTGTTGGTATTTAATGTAATTAATTTGCATGCACGTTGCTTTGCTTTGGATCCCTACAGGATGCCAAAATGCAATCCAAGTCTCGCTGTTACTTGTTTGCACCCAAGTCTCTTATTCCTTTGTTAAATACTTATTTTCTTCTTTTACGGAATACTTTTTCCCTTAACATTGGAATTTGTCATAAAGCTATAATCACTTGCCTACATGTCAAGTCTGCTGTACTTCTAATTTTCTTTTTACATCTTGATCAACTCTGCCTTGTTATTGCGAGTTAGAATCTTTAAAGGCTTGGCCACAGAACTTAATTTACAAAATCCCATTTCTTTTTTAATTTTGCTCACTTGATCGTTTCATCTAATGTCGTAATGGATATTCATCTGTAGGCTATCTTCTTTGTCCTTCTACGTCCACTATCAAAAAATTGTTACAGAAGAATAAACAAATTGCTCACAGAATCACTATGGTTAGAGCTCATATGGCTCATTGATTGGTGGGCTGGCATCAAGGTATTTGGTTATCTTAACTCCATCTACATTTGTTGTTTAATTTATCATTATAATATTTTGTTTATGTCTATTTCTTGGCATATTATTTTAACCAGAGTGGTTATCTGCTGATTTTGGTTATTAGTTGCTATTATTAGTTTTCATTTTTCTGTTATAGTTAGTAATAGTTAGTTGGTGGTAGTTAATAGGTTTTTTTTTCTTCCTCCAACTGCTATAACTGCTTTTCCCGCCACTTTCCTTTTTCCTTTTTCCTTTTAGCTCTTGTATACTCTGTTTCTTTTGCTTCTTCGATACCTTAGCTCTTCTGTTACGATATCAGAACTCTTCATTTAAAGAGCTCTGTTGCGCCCTTTGCTTTGATCCATGTCTTCACCTTCTTCTAACATGAGTGAAGATGCTAATCAACCCTCCAATGTACACAACTTCTTATACTTACATCCGAGTGAAAATCCGGTAACAACGCTAGTGTCTCCGGTACTTGATTCATCCAGTTATCATTCATGGAGTAAGTCCATGATCACAGCCTTGAGTGCGAAGAATAAACTCAAATTTATTGATGTAGGAACCACAGAATCATCGAGGGAGGATAGGTCTCATGCGACATGGAGGAGATGCAACATCATATGATGGTATCATGGATTGTCCACTGTGTCTCCACCAGAATTTGCCAAAGCATTGTGTGGATGGATAATGCTCAAGAAATATGGAAGGATCTTAAATCGTGATACGCCCAGGGAGATTTGTTTTGTGTCTCAGATCTGCAATTGGAAGTCTCGTCGATCAAGCAAGGAGATCTTACCGTGACAGAGTTCTTCACTAGACTTCAAATAATATGGGATGAACTGGAGAACTTCAGGCCAGATCTGACTTGTACGTGTTTGACAAAATGTGCATGTGGAGTTTCAACTGCTACAGCTCTCAGGGAAAATTGGAAGACCATGCAATGCAATTTCTTCGCAAACTCAATGATCAATATGGTAATGTTAGATCTCATTTCCTCCTGATGGATCCATTACCACCTATCTCAAAAATTTTCTCCTATGTTGTGCGAACTTTGTGGCTGGCATAAACAGTAATGAAGGAAAGGGAGTAGCAATTAATTCTGCTAGTGCTACATTATCTTGTACCTATTGTGGTAGAAACGGCCACACCGAGAATGTATGTTATAGAAAACATGGATTTCCTTATTCAAAGGGAAACAAAATTAGCACGAATCGAAGTGGGAAGCTTTGTACTCACTACGGGAACAATGACACACCATAGATGAATGTTATCATCAGACGCATGGTTTACCACCTGGCCACAAAGCATATGGGAAAACTACTAGTGTTAATAGCACTATGGCTATTGAAGGAAGAGCCAAGGAATTTGATCAACAAAAAACTGATTCTACAGAGCCAGGATGTTCTCTTCTCACCATAGTAGTATCAGGCCATATTGACTCTAATCCAACAATGCACGAAGGGAAACTCAGCTATCTCTAATGCCTCCCATGTCAACCAAGTGTGTTGAGTGTCTACTTGTCTCCCACAACATTCCCAAGGTTCAGGTAACGTTAATCATAATGTACTCTCAACAAACATTGACTAAGCCTGATTCCACTCTTTGGGTTTTAGACTCAAGAGCTATTGATCAGGTGTGTTCATCTCTAGTTCATTTTGACACATATAATTCAATTGAGTCCATAACTATCAAGCTGCCAAAGGAACAACAAGTCTTAGCTACCCACTCTGGCATTGTAAAATTTAATAATCACTTCACTCTCACAGATGTTTTACACATACCATCCTTCACATTCACTTTGATTTCCATATCTAAACTTGTCTCTTCACTCAAATGTCAACTCGCATATCTGCTGAATTCTTGCACTATACTAGACGTGAAGACCATGAGGAAGATTAGTATAGTTATGTATCAGTAGGGTTGTACACCATCTCAACCATTACTCATCCTAATTGTACTACTTTACCTATTGATTTGTGGCATTTCCGAATGGGGCATTTGTTCTATGAACGTTGCATTCTCTGTCTCAATGTTATCCATACATTTATAGCAATAAACAATATGTTTGTAATACATGCCATCATGCCAAACAAAGAAAGCTTCCATTTCCTCTAAGTAATTCATATGCATCAAACCACTTGTGTTGAAACACCTGAACAAAATGGTATAGTAGAGAGGAAACACCAACATCTCCTAAATGTCACTCAATCCCTTTTATTTCAAAGTAATCTACCCTTATCCTTCTAGTGGTTTTCCATTTTGCATGCGACATATATCATAAATTATATTCCCACACCTTTCTTGAAACATACATCTCCCTTTGAGAAATTATATGGAAAGCCTTGTGATGTTTCTAATTTGCAAGTGTTTGGTTGCTTATGTTATTCTAGTACTATTACGGCTAATTGCAAGAAACTAGATTATCGTGTTCATCCTTGCATTTTTCTGGGTGTTAAACCTCACACTGAGGGATATTTGCTGTTTGACCTGCATACACATGCTCTTGATGTCTCTCGGAGTGTCACATTCTATGAAAACCATTTTCCATATCTCACTGCTTTACCTACTGACACAACTTATTCCATGCTTGTTCCTTTCAACTATGATCATATCTTCTGCCCTGACTATACACTAAATAACTCTAATAATACATCTGATACACCTCAGCCTGAACTCATTACCCAACCTTAACCTGATACACAATGTCCTTCTGATATTCAGTCTCTGCCTACCACTACACCAACATCTGATACACCCCAACCTAACCGTCGCTCCAGTCGGCCACATATCCCCCCTTCCTACCTCAAAGACTTTCATTGCAACTTTACATCATTTATGCCCATCTCTTCAGGTATTCAATATCCCCTTGCATCTGTTTTGTCTTATAGTCATCTGTCTCCTTCATTTCGTCATTTCATCTCATCAATTTCCATTGTCACCAAACCTAAATCTTATGGTAAGGTATTCAAGAGTGATTGTTGGCTTAAAGTCATGCAGGATGAGGTCACTGCTCTACATATGAATAATACCTGGACTCTTACATCCCTTTCTCCGGGAAAAGCTGCAATTGGTTGTCGCTAGGTATTTAAAATTAAACACCATACAGATGGCTTTGTGAAACGATATAAAGCACATCTTGTAGCCAAAGGCTACACACAATTGGAAAGGCTTGATTTTCTTGACACCTCCTTGCTTTGGCTGCCATTAATAATTGGCATTTAAAACAATTGGATGTCCATGGGGAGCTGAATGAAGAAGTTTATATGCACATCCCCCCTGGTCTTCTATCTAAACCTGGTCAATTATGTGAACTCAATCGTTCCCTGTATGGTCTCAAGCAGGCTAGCAGACAATAGTATGATTACTTGTCTAATTTTCTGATTTCTCACAGCTATCATCATTCCTCAGCTGATCACTCCCTCTTTCCCAAGTTTTTTAGGGTTCGATATCACAGCTCTCTTGGTTTATGTTGATGACATTGTCCTCACAGGCAATGATTTAGCTTAGATCACATGCATTACCAACCTCCTTGATCAGGCTTTTAAACTAAAAGCTTTAGGTGATATATGGTTTTTCTTGGGCATTGAAGTGGCTCGCTGAAAGTCTGGAATTCATCTTTGTCAGCGTAAATATGTCCCGGATATCCTTTCTAATGTTGGAATGCTTGCTTCCCATCCAATATCCACTCTCTAGATTATACAACTCGTCTAACATCAACTTACGGTACTGCTCTTGAGGACCTTTCTCCTTTTCGAAGACTCTTTGGTAGATTAATCTACCTTACCACAACTCCGTCAGACATAGCTATTGTAGTTCAAAATTTAAGCCAATTTGTCTCCAAGCCTACTGACCAACACAAAAAGGCTGTTTTTCGAATTCTTAGGTAGTTGAAGCAAGCACCAGCCTTGGGCATCTTTTTTGCTTCTTTGAGTTCTTTGCAGCTGAAAGCATTCGGTGACTCAGATTGGGCTGGATGTAATGAAACACATCGATATATCACTAGTTTCACTATCTACCTTAATGATTCTTTGGTTTCATGGCGTTCCAAGAAGTAAGCCACAGTCTCCTACAATTTCTCTGAAGCAGAATATCGTACTCTTGCAACCACTACTTGTTTAGCGCTTACATATTTACTTGATAATTTACAAGTTGCTTATGATTGCCCAACTTTACTTTTCTGTGATAATGACTCAGCCTTATAGATTGCATCTAATCAAGTGTTCCATGAACGCACAAAACATATCCAATTTGACTGTCATATTGTGTGTGAGAAAGTGAACTATGGTCTCATCAAGCTTCTCCCTGTCCATTCTTTCCTACAGCTAGCAGACATTTTGACTAGGGCCCTCCACCCTCATGTGTTTAGGATTCATGTTCCAAGCTGGGAATGTCTAACATTCATTCCCAGCTTGAGGGGGCTCTTAACTACAGTACCATTTGCTGATTTTGGTTAGCTATTTTTGGTTATTAGTTGCTGTTATTAGTTTTCATTTTTCTGTTATAGTTAGTTATAGTTAGTTAGTGGTAATTAATAGGTTATTTTTCTGTTTCTTCCTCCAACTGCTGTAAGTGCTTTTCCCGCCACTTTCCTTTTTCCTTTTGGCTCTTGTATATAAACTGTGAATTGAACAAGAGTCATCATCAGTTGTTGCTTATCAAGTTTAAGTTTGTTGAGCAAGTTTCTATGCTCTCATTTCTTCTTCTGCACTCTGTTTCTTTTGCTTCTTCGATACCTTAGCTCTTCTGTTATATTAAAGATATATGTATAGCATATTAGTGTTGCATTATCCACACTACAATAGTACAGTCTAACTAGTTGAATCTTCGGATTGCAGATTGAACTATACACAGATTCAGAAACTTTTCAATTAATGGGTAAGGTGATAACTTGTCTTCTTAAAAATAATTATTTTATTTATTTATTTATTTATTTGTTTGTTTCTTTACTTATTTTATCATCGTCGTCATTATTTTTGTTCTGTTGTTACTACTTAAAATAGTACAGGTATCACAATTTATTTTTTTCTTCTGAGAAAATTTTAGGTAAAGAAAATGCACTTGTGATCTGCAACCACAGGAGTGACATTGATTGGCTTATT
This sequence comes from Psophocarpus tetragonolobus, assembly GCA_037954015.1. NCBI lineage: Eukaryota > Viridiplantae > Streptophyta > Magnoliopsida > Fabales > Fabaceae > Psophocarpus > Psophocarpus tetragonolobus. The sequence continues at coordinate 93,789,225 of CM075690.1, forward strand.
GGATGGGTCTTAGCTCAGGTGCCTATTTTCTGTGAATTTATTAAAATGCAGAAGCATGTCAGGTAGTCATGTTATAATAGTGCAAAACTACATATCTTTGTTTTTGTGTAAGGACTTTGCTTCAAAGTGCATAGTTAACGTAATTTTAGAATCATTTAGTTTGTTTTATCTAAACGGTTCTAACTATACACTATTTTTTACCAACCGACCATTTCTTGGCTCTTGTTTTCATTTGTATATACCTGAACACACAAATGTTTTATTTGTGACAGCGCTCGGGTTGCCTTGGTAGCACTGTAGCCATTATGAAGAAAGAAGTCAAGTTTCTTCCTGTGAGTTTCTGTAAATCCATCTTCCCTTGATCTTTACAAATTAGGGATTCTATCAAGAATTTTTATTTTACGTTTAACTGCTCCATGCAGAAACTCTCAATCTATTAACAATAAGTTGAAATGAGACTTCTCTTGAAAATAAATGACTAAGATGTGGGAATAAAGCAGAAAAAAAGAACTTGTAAGTTCTTGCATAAAGATAATGTTAATGTTGATTAGAAAATCTTCAGACATATCTCATAAAAGCATCTAATAGCAGTGTTTAGTGGTGGTGGTTGTCTGCTGTCTGACTAACAGTCTAGACGGTTAGCATCTAGTTAACAGTGTCTGTTGTAGTCAATAAAATTTCGGTATAGAACAAGTATGTACTTTTTTATGCACTTGTGTTGCAGGTTTCGTTCTCAAATCCCAACAGATAACAGTTCTATAGTAATTCAACTCAAAGTACTTTTCAATCTTCCACATATTGTGACCATGTAGCAGAACTGACTTATACCCCATAACTAGCGAGTTTGAACTTTGAAGCACCAAAAATTATAAATGGCATTACAAATTCCCAAGAGCTTAATTACCTTTTGATAAATTGGTGCCTACTTAACTACCATGGTAGAAATTTGATCTTTTTAACACAACCATAAATAATTTCAAAACATGTATGCAGGTTCTAGGTTGGTCAATGTGGTTTGCTGAATATATATTTCTAGAAAGAAACTGGACTAAAGATGAAACATCACTGAAGGTATAACTAAATAAGATCTCCTAATGTGCATATGTACAATTTTCCTCATTAATTAGTATTTTATTTATACATATCTTGACTTTTGTGTGGCAGTCAGGTTTTAAGCATCTAGAGCACATGCCGTTACCTTTTTGGTTAGCCCTTTTTGTTGAAGGAACTCGTTTCACGCAGACAAAACTTTTACAAGCTCAAGAGTTCGCTGCTTCAAAAGGGTTGCCTATACCTAGAAATGTTTTGATTCCTCGTACTAAGGTGACCAAAGTTGGTGATTAGTATATCAGCAGATTAATTAGTATAGTTTTTCTCTAATCTATATTCTGTTTGTTGCACCAAATCTATCCTAGTATACTAGAATTTTTATATCCACTATGTTTCTTCGTGCAGAAAATCCTAAAACGCTAAATAAATGATGTTAACATTGACATTATAAGTCTATAAGATTCTAACTACACATTTTGATTGTGTTTTAGCTGATACCTGTTTTCAATTAACTAATGATCTTTCTTCAGGGTTTTGTCACAGCAGTACAAAACCTTCGGGCATTCGTTCCAGCCGTTTATGATTGCACATATGCAGTTCCAAAGAATGAGGCTTCACCTACTTTGTTGAGAATATTTAAAGGCATTTCATGTCCGGTAAGCCAATTGAATTGAAAATGTACCTTGAGATGTAAACACACAACTCGTATTCATTCAAAATAAACTGTTTCATTGGACCCCATCGCTTGTGAGATTTAAATAGAGTTCACCACCATTTGATGATTATTTTTATTCATTCAAACTCTTGAATCAAACAGGTTGTAAATTGAGTTTTCCTTGCCAAACAGAAGAAATAGTTAACTACTTTGTTCCTACAACTTCATATATTTTCCTCCGGTTTTATACACAGGTGAAGGTTCAAATTAAACGTCACAAAACGGAGGAACTTCCTGAAACCGACGATGGCATTGCACAATGGTGCAAAGACGCATTTGTAGCCAAGGTATCACAAATTTCAAAATTTGAGTTTTTCGTTTTCTCTCACAGACACCCTTTTGATAAAATTAAATTAAATGCATGGATACTTGCATATGCATTCTTAAACTTGTCTATTATGATAATAATTGTGCAAACTATGTCTGTTTTGCAAACTACCTGCAGGATGCTTTGCTCGAGAAATATAATACTACGGAAATATTCAGTGTACAAGAACTTCAACAAACCCGTCGGCCTAAAATATCAGCTTTGGTAAGATTCCGGCAGATAGAAAATTTTGATTACATAAATATAATGCTACCATTTCTATTTATAAGAAAGAAATCAAGATTTTTTTTCTTCTAAAATCTAAATACAAGAAACAAATAATCAGTTCATCACTTTCAAATATATTAATTATTATTTTTCTTTTCTTTTCTACTCTTAATTTAGTGTGAAGTCTAGTACCTTTATAAGCCAGAAATATTTAGTAAATTTTAACTTCTCTCATTTTATTTAATGATATTTTTTTAAATACCTTTTCCTTCACATTGATATTTTCGTATGCATCACTATATTTTTTTCTCACATTTTATATGCAAAAATAATTTCAAAAAATTAGTAAAACTTAACGTTATGAACTGATTTTCCTTTTTAAATGTGTGAAATTTATTATTGATACATATATATTCCGTTTGGATAAGCTTATAATATAAGTATTTATTTAATAAAAGGTTTTTATATAAAAATTTATAATATAAGAACTTAAATTTAATAAGTAATTTATGTTTGGATATACAAATTTTAAAACACTTATATAAAAATAAAATATTTGAATATATATATAGAGAGAGCTGGGCAAAAGAGAGAAAGGGAGGAGAGGGAAAGCAAGAGAGGGGGAGAGGAAGAGAGAGGGAGATGGATAGGAAAAGAGAGAAGGAGAGAAAGACTCAGAAATAAAATCATGAGAGACAAAAAAAAAAAAAAAAAAAAATATTTTTTCTAAAAAAATTACTTTAGATAAGATGAACTTAAATAAATTATAAATAAGTTTATATATCATAGTAATATATGAAAATTATGATGAGGCACATGTGGTTATGATAGAATATGAAATATGTGTTGTCTTAATTTTTGTGTTTGTGCAGGTTGTGTTTTGTTGGTTCTGTCTTCTTGGGTTCCTTCTTTATGAATTTTTCAAGTGGTCCTCACTCCTCTCCTCTTGGGAAGGCATCTTATTTACGGTGCTTTTCTTGTTTCTGGTAACAGTTATTATGGAAATCCTCATTCATTCGTCTCAATCAGAGCGTTCTAAACCCATGGTTTTACCTACACAAGATCCCATGAAACAAAGCCTTCTTCAATGAGCAAGGATGATGCAGAGCATGCATGTTAGAGTCTGCATGACAAAACTTAAAAAATTATATTATTTTAATACCGATTATATATATTTTACTGTAATTTTGTTTTGATTCAACAAAAAAATAATTTTTATGGAGTAAAAGAGTGTGAAATTAGCTTTAAAAAAATAAGTTATTAAAACTAATTATAAATTTTTAACTTTTTAAATATGATTATTTTTTCAAATACTTTTTAAATTTAAGTTAAAATTTCAAATATCCAATTTATTCTTATAATTTCATTATATTTTTTCCCTATCGATGATCTTTGTCACGTGCATTCATCTCACACGTGTATATTATTATTATATTACAATACAATATTTTTATCCTCCTTTTTGGAAATACAAGATTTCATATAGTAAAATAATGCCGACTCCCCGCTCTATACTTCTTTTATCTCAAAATTTAAATAACAATTTAATTTAGTTTTTCAGTAGTACATAGTCACTATTTTTTTATTTCTTAATTTTGAACCCTCGTAATTTTATTTTGATATTTAGTTTTTTATTTTAAAAATTATTAATTTAGTGGTGCATCCATTAATTTTGGAATGTTGAAAGCCAAATTTAGCATTATGAATTTAGTCATAATTCATCAAGCTCAAATTAATAGATTTTTCATTTAAAATAATAAATAATTTGCAACTGAGATGGTGAACAATTCATTCAAAATTGATTTAATCAATTATTTACTACTAATCCATGTAAGAAGAAGATAATGGTTTCTCTATTGAAACAAGTTAGAGATTGTTATATGTAAACATTAAATTTGGCAATCAATATTCTCAATTTGACAAATCCACCTAAATTAAGAATTTTAGTAAAAAAAATATCAAATACCACAATATAATTTCAGAGAACTAAAAATTAAGAAATCTATCATAATATCAAAGAATATTAATCTGTAAGAACATTAAACTCTTACTTTCTGACAGTATCAAACTTTTGATGAGAATTTTTTACCATCATTATTATATTTACAAATTATTACTTGAGATTATATATGACTAGATTTAATTGTATGTTATTTATAAATATTTTGTTATTATTTTTATATGAATTAAATTTTTACGAGATTATGAATCAAGTTTATAAACAATTCTTACTTATTTACGTAGTTTTTGAAAATTTTGAATAAATAAATAAAAAATAAGAAGATTATTATAGTAATGGATAGGGTACTATAATATCCTTCCATGTACTCGCGTTTAAAAAATGTACCTGTATATTTGCATGAGTAGTAATTTTAATCTTTATTTTTTATATCCACTGGGTACCTATATATTCGTTTCTGCACTTTACTTATGTATAGAGATAATAAATCAATATCTTTTATACATAAATAAACATAATATAAAAAAATTAAAATAACATTAAACATGAAACAAATTATAAGATATCCCCTAAAATTTTATATAATTACACATAAACATAAGTTTTTTTCTTGTAAATTATATTTTTATCTAAGTACATTTGCATAAAATATATTATATTTTTTTATTCTATGATTATATTATTTATAATAGATTATAATATAAATAATATTTTAACAATATTTTTACTCAAAATTATAATTATGTAATATTATATATTATAATTATATTGAAATATATATATATATATATATATATATATATATATATATAAGTCGGGCACTATAATACCATACCCAAATACTTTTTTACAAATTCGAATTGTCTCATACCCAAAAACATTTTTTGAATAATTACCGACTTCATGTGAGAGTATTCTATAAATATCCATAGAATTTAGGTACATTTTGCCATCTATTGGCGAACCTTGATTATAATTTAATAATTTACTCTAACTAAAGAATAAATTGAGGGCGTTAACAACCTACAAATAGTAAGGTATTAATTAAGGATGAAAATACTATGTTTCAAATTAGTGTTTCAATTTCTATCGTAACCCATCGATAAATATCATATTATTTAATAAAATATATGAGATATGAAAAAATTATAAAAAAAAATTCATTAATTTAGGACAAAAATTTCAATCCGTTAAAATCATTCTTAGTTTTCACTTATTAAGATACTATAGATTAGCATGTGGTCTTGAGATACTACATTAGCAAATCCCGTTAATTTAATATCTAAAAAATAAAGTTTAAATTCAGTTTTTTAATTATTTTTTATTTTAATACCTGCTTTAAGAAAACAACTTTAACAGTCCGGTGTGCGACCATTTATTTAAAAATGTTATTCTTAGAACAAAGAAAAAGTTATGCGAAAATAAAGAAATAGGGTGTGTTTCGAAAATATTATAATTTAAATTATAATCTGTTTTGAAAAAATAATTTATTAAAAATAAATTATTTTTAAGAAACTGAAAATTTGTAATGTATAATTATTTTTTATCAAATTAAATTTTCTTTTAGCTATTTTCACATTCTTTTATTTTATAAAAAATAATTTTATTGACTAATAGGATTAATTATTTACAACTCACATTTCAACAAAAATTAATTGATTCTTATCATAATTAATAATTAAAATAATATAATTTTTTCAACTTTTATCCACACACTCTCATTTGATATTAAAGGGGCATACGTATATGCCATAAGGTTAAGCAATAAAAGGTATTTTAAATCTTAATCAAAATTAGGGTCATATTAGTAACTTAAAAGGCACTAAAACCATTAAAATTCACATGCGAGTTTCCTGTTAACCACTAATTGACATGTGAGGTACTGAGTCATGTAATGATCCTTTTTTTTATACAACAATTCCAATACCACATTGAACGAGGAAGACATGCAGTATTGCAGTGTCGTTCACGTCGACCTTTGCTAGTCTTTATTTATGTCAATTAGGAAAATGATTGCCATTTGTCCACTTTAGACCTAAATTTTTACATCAATTATATTGAACTTAATACTATTCTTTTTGTTAAATTTTCTTTCCTTTACATGTGTAATTTTCAATTACTGAAATTCTCAAAAAATATATATTCCAAATTAAGGATGAAAATAGACAAAACTCTTGTTGGAAATCTAAGACAACTTAACTTATATTAGTCTTAAATTATTTTTTTAAAGGCCATTTAATAAAAAATTAAAAAAATTAACAAGTTAGTTTATTTAAATAATAATAATTTTATTTTCATTAAATTAAGTTCTATTTAATATTTTCTATTATATATTCTATTAATTTATTTGAAAATTTAAACCTATTGATCTGAGATAAATTTTAACCCATTTGAAATTTGTAAGATAAATATTTAACCGGTTTTTAAGTCAAAAAGTTAGAGTAACTGTAAAAAAATTACATCAATTAAATAAATCAAACTTTAATCGTAAAATTAGAAAATAAAATAGATTAAATCTTTATAAAGGTTTGGCTATTCCAATCCCCCCCACTGTCCCACCCCCACCAAACTTATATTCCTAAAACGAGACGAAACAATATTTTTAAAAAAAAATCTTAAATTTAACAAATATTTTAGATTGTGAAATTATAATTTTTTTAAAGTAAAATTATAAACTTTGTTATTTAAAATTAAATTAATATATCATATTATTTTTATTTTTAACAATAAAATTATATTTATTAATATTATTTAATCAAAATATAAAAAAATAAAAAAATAAGGATTTATTATTTTTGTTACCGCTATGAAGTTACGTGAGGAGGATGTATATATTTTCGATTTTTTTTTTTTACATCACATTACATTAGCTTCTATTTCTAAGAGATATAAACTTGTAATTTTAAGTTGTATTGGAACGTATCTATTTTTATGTAAAAATAGATGTTCTTGCTATAAATTATTTTATATTATTAGTTTATTATTATCGTTGTTAAAATGAAAATATTTAATTTTAGTATTTTATTTTTGTTGAAAATTATTAATATAATATTTAAAATGACTTGCTTTAGATATTAATATAATTAATTTCATAAAATACGTGATATATTTGAGTAAAATATTCTCATTTAGTTTTTTATTCATAATATTGGTGTGTTATTATTAATATTTTTTTTTTCAAATAACTCGATTGATCAGCTTTAATGGTACATTTAGCTTTTTAGTTTAATATAGTTTTTTTATTAATACCTTTAATGATATTATTTTAGTTTTAGCCATAAAAATTCGTGTGTCATGTGTTATTATAAAATTTTATTTGCATATTAATTCTCTTACGTACATATCTCATCTTCTTCTAATAATTTTAATTTTGGATCTATTTAATATCAAAAGAATAAACTGACAAAATTTTTTATTGTTTTTAAAGAGTAATTTTTTTAAAATAATTACTATATGTTGCATGTCATTTAAAATATTAAATATACCAATCAATAATTAATTTGATTTTTAATACAATTTTTAAAGAAAAATTTTAAAAAAATAATTATTATTCCTCCTATTTATAGATTACTTATTTTATTTTATTTTCTCACAGTTTTTTCTTCTAAGTAGTATTGATTGTCTTCTTTATCTTTCTCAATTTTATATTTTTGTTTACTATTTTTCATAAATTGTATTCATGCTTATATATAATTTTTATATTTTTTTTAATTATTTTTTACTTTATTGTTTTATTGTACTCTTAAAGACATGTAGATATAATTTTTTTTTGGAGTTATATATTATACATTATTTCAAATATCATTACATAACTCGTGTGTATTATAGTGAATAAAAGTGTATTCAATCGAAAAATTGGTTGGTAAAAAATAAGAAATAAGATTAAATTATTATAACAAGATTGAGAAACAAGATTGAAGTAATGTAACAAATAAAAAATGTGTTATACTGAAAAATACAAGTAAAATTGATTATTAATTATAACAAGATTGAGAAACAAGATTGAAGTAATGTAACAAATAAAAAATGTGTTATACTGAAAAATACAAGTAAAATTGATTATTAATTATAACATTCATCATCAATGTTTACCTCATTTTAATTTTTAACTATTATTTATTTTATAATATACGAGTTTATGTATTTCCTTGTAATAAATATTAAAACTACATGTTTTGTTAAGTAGTTTTATTATACTTCTGCGTGTCTCTTGTATGTTTGATATATATTACTAATTCTTTATAGGTGGGTAAATTATATTTATCTCATAGATATTATTTTAAGTTATATAATAGGATACTTTTCTACTTCAAATTATTGTCATATTAATATATTATTTTATTTTCAAAGAAAAATAGTTTATCTTTTAAATCTTTGCTCTACTTTATCAATATTTTTTATTTATTAATTATTAATTTTATCCAAAAAAAAATTAAATTTTATTTCTTTGTATAATAAATTTAGACTTATGGTACATGAATCACTTTACTAATACAGGTTGGTGACACGTGCAATACAAGGACGTCGAAGAATTTTTTCAACAAATATATAATAATGAGTGAGTTTGTGCAAGTTAAAAAATAAGTAATTTAAAATAAGTGATTTTCATAAAGTATAGATTTCTTTATATTTTGGTACAATTATAAAAAACGTTTTTTTTTAGTTAAAAGTGATATATTAACTTGGATGCTATAACAATTGTATAAGTGTTTTTTTTTTTTTTTACAAAATTACATAAAAGTTTTTATAAGTAATTATAAATAACATGTTTGTTTTAAAGAATCAATAATCACTTCTGATAATAGTTGATCCTAATGTTGTTGTGGTTTAATGCTCATTCCCACACCTATATGGGAATACTAACACGACTGTGGGTAAACTCTAGGTTGTTGTGGTTCCAGTTTGCCTCCCACACTGTTGTGGCAAACCCCCAGGGCTTGTTGCAATTCTAGCACGCTTCCTACATCTATGTGGGCATAACCACACTTATGTGGGCGAACCATTGATGTATTTCTAGTTCCAATGCACCTTTTATGCTTATGTGGGCATAGACACACCTATGTGGGCAAACCATTGGTTCTACTCTAGTTTTTGTGTGCCTTTCACACCTATGTAGACATAGTTATTCTAGTTATAGTTGCAACATCCCAAATTTATATATATTATTTACATCATAAATTCTTTTAATAATTATTTAAATTACTATTATATATATTCCCAAATTCTGAGATGTAAAATTTATATTACATTATACTCAATAATAAATCATACATTACAACACTTTCAAAGTTCAAAATAAAATATAACATAGTACACACAATCTCAGCTCGTCCAGCGAACCTTACCTAATGTCTAACGTCTACCTGACACCCTGTGACACACAGTCGTTGTCTGAGTATGTCTTTTAGGCACCCCTTGCATATCTGATACTCTGGATTACATGACGTTAGTTGTGTCCCTAATATCAATGTACCCTACCAAACATATAAGCAATGCTAAGTTATCTGACTATAACTGCCCACAACCAACAAAATCAATAAGTATATCCTCATCATACATTCCAACCATATGCATTATATCACAAATCCAAATAAATCATCATTCCAATAAATTCAATTTCAATGACAGAGAGTCAATTCAACCAAAGTTAAGTTACTCGACTATAACTGTCATATCCAAACTATCTAGTAAATCGTCAAGACATTACCTTTCATTCCACACCTTTAATTAAATTCCAATAACAACAACTATTCGTTTCCAATCACATCCTTATATTAAATATCAAGAATAAATATGACACATCAACACATATACTTTTCACTCATACATAAATATCAAACTTCAATACTTATTTTCCAACCATAGTTATTTATCAAATAACAATGTCAAATACTCATCATCCAATATCAATTTCAAAGAGTAAACATTCCAAATTATTAGTTCCACCAATCATCCATATCTCAAAATATTCCAAATTACAAATTAATCAATTCAATCACAACTCATTTTAAGAACAAATCTCAAATCCTCAATCACAACAAACACCCAATTTTGCATAACACTAAAATGATAGTCAAAAGCTTGGTTGCTCAAAATCAATTAACTTCTTAACTATTAAATCATAATTTCTCAAGTTAAAATAAAATATTTAACTTCCCTTACCTATTTATCCTTTCCAAAATTAACTCAAAAGAAAATAAAGAAATCCACCCGAAAAAATTTCACAGGAACAGGTAAAAATACCAAATTAAATAGGAAATTTAGAAATCAAGATTTTCAAATAAATTCTCTCTTAATGAGAATGACAAGATCGAAAACAATTGGAAAAAAGATTTGTTGATTTAAGATCAAACTTACTTATAATAGAGATTACTCAACAACAAGAGCTACGAAAGATATCACACTCGATTTTGTTGACCCAAAGTCGACCATGCAAGCATCCAAAGAGAAGCGGTGAGAGAGAAAATAGCATGGTGGATTGGTGGATTTTGGAAGAAAATTAGAATAAGAAGAAATAAGAAAAAGAGGGGAGAAGATGCGGGAGGAACACCCTCACCTTTTCGACACGCCGGGTAAGAGTTTTGTCCTCAAAACTCACACTTAATGGGGGTTGTATTTAGTAAAAAAAAATTTGCTAAATGCAACCCCCTTTCCAATAATAGATTATCCGAGACCTTTCCAAAACTCAACTAAAACCCTCTAAAACAAAAGAATAATAATTATTCTCTTCTCCTTTATCCTTTTACCATTAACCAAATGCAACCATATAATATTAACAAACTAATAAATCCATTACATCTCAATTCAATTAATAATTTAAATAAAAGCTTAAATTTAATTCCCTTCACTACATTAAATTAAATATAAAATAAATGTTTAATTATCTTTAATGTTTATTTTTTTCCACAAATGACTTATTAATTAAATTGGTCCTTACAATAATCATCTGTCATACACATATATGGTAATAGTCACACTACTGTAAGATAAAGATTTCAATTTATTTTCTTATAAATCACTCTTTTTTAACTTAAACAAACTCACCCAATATTTTTTGGAGAAATTTTTGTCTAAATATTTCATTAAAAAATACTTTCTTATTTTTAACTTTTCAAAATAAGTTGTTTTTAACTTCTGTTTTTTTATTTTAACTTCACCCAAATATTTAAAAATTTACAATAAGTGATTATTATATTAAAATATATTTTTTTTATTATATTAAAATGTATTTTTTTTCTTAAAAAAAGGTTTAAATAAACTCACCCAATATAAGATTTTGATAATTTTAAAAATTTAATTAATAATAAAAAATACTTTTGTATGATTAATAGACATCAAATTTAAGTCTTCCATCCTAATGCTGAAAATTTATTGTGTCTACTAGCTTCCTTGGAAGTCATAGGTGAATTTGAATGAATGAATATATAAGTTTTTGGAAATCACATATTCATGTTTTTGCTTTTTTATATTATTTTTATTAGCTAATTTTATTAAGTACTTTCAATTCTAATAACGTTTCTATATGAGTCTTTGCCATCATCACAAGAGTTTCAACAAGATATAAACCAAATACATAATCATTCTTTATAAACAACATTGGAACTGTTGTTCAAAACATCTGCTTTGTTTTTAGTAATCAATAACTTCAATTCTTCCCTGATGTTGTTGTCCATGGAGAAATATGGGACTTGGAAGGTAGACACCTACATGTTTCAAAGACCGACCTTGACTCTTAGTAACAATCAAGGCAAATGAAAAAGATAGAGGAAACTGGTTGAATTTTGAAAGAAAGCCTACTATCCAAAGGTCTTAATGATAGTCTAGAATATAGACCTTCATTTCAATATTGCTTTTAGATACCACCTGTTCTTCAATTACATTTTCCCCATTTTTGAAAAGATTATTTTAACCTTGTTCCATTATATAGACCTAATGATTGCCTATATTTCTAAGTAACATAATAGGACCTCCTATTTTAAGTTTTTAGCATGTGATTTATAATACCAGAAACACTTATTATGTTAAAAATTCAAGAGTATGAATATCATCAAGTCTATTAATGAAATCATTAACTAGAGAATCTAAACATTGTTTTTTCTTCCTTTGGAATTATAGATAACATGTAATCATTTATCATGTCAATTATCTCATTTTTGGAGCTAAGACAACTTTATCTTTAAAAAGCATAATCATTCATGTTGTCTCACAATGAAGAATAAGTTGAGTTGACAATTGTTGCTATAGGATCACTTGCACTTTTTATCATCAAATCATATGGAACTTCAATATTCATGTTAAAATCATAACTTTCTCCAACAAATCCATCCCCAATTCCCATCAGAAAATCTTTCTATTAGTAATATGGAATTATGAATTCCCTATTAATAGCCTCGTGTTTGTAATTAGTGTCATGATTTCACAGAATCCCAAAGATAAGATGAATTAATAGTAGCATAACAACTTCTTGTTTAGTATCTTTTGGAATAATTGGCAAAATTTTGGTTTAAAATCACATTTAATATTGTTCATCAAAACAATGTTCATGAGTCATGAGTGTTGCATCCCATATTACCAGAATCACAACATTGATGAATAACTCTACTAGTATTATTATTAAGGTTAATTTTGTAAAACATCATCTACTTATTTTGGAATAAAGAGAATATAATTAATATTTTTAATAAATAATATGCATATTAAATGTGTTGAGATATGTAGTATTCTTATTTTGGATGAAAATTCTTTCAAGATAATAATATATTTTTATATCATTATTATATATAAATACAATAATAAATGCATTGTTATTGAATATCAAAGGTAATCCTATTTTGGACCACAAAAATTATGTTTCAAAACAAATATTTTTTTGTAAACAATATATTAGTAATGATGATTGAGTTTAATAATTATGTATTAATATTAATAATAATATGTAATTGAATAACCATATAAAATTATAAAGTAGTATAAATATTTTCTCATAATATATTAATCTATTTTATAGAAAATATTAATATCTTTTTAGCTAATTACAAATACATCCCTTAACTTTTATTAAATTATACATATTTTTACTTTTTTTTTATTTTCTTAGATTGACCTGCACTACTAGCTCTTAAGGATGCAACATAATTATTAAAAAGTTTATGTTATGCTAAAGTTTAAGAAATGTAAGTGTAATTTAGTATATATTTTTAATTTGTAAGAATCATAATGGTTCATAAGGTATGCTTTTAGGATATGATAATTGATAATGTTAGATTGATATATTTTTATATAGTTCTTAACCGTAATAATAATATATTATTTAGAAGATATAATTAATATATTATAAAGCAAGAGTATTATTTTTTTTGCTGAATTTATGTAATAGTATTATACTTCTAATAATATTATAAAATCCTCTCCAAAAAATAATATCATATACCTATATATATAGAAATAATTTGAAAACATTTTAAAAAAGGAATAAGTACCTGAATGGAAAAATATTGGGTTCAACATAACCCATATTTTTCCAATCCATCCTTTTGGAATTTACTAAATATAAAATAAACAGGCTATAAGAAAATAAACATGGATTGACAAAAATGGTAATAGCTATTTTGTTTACGCTCTAAATTAAAAAAGATGAGCATCATAGTTTGTGTTAAGAGAAATATTAAAATTAATATCCTTAAAGGAAATATTAAACGTAATAAAGAAATAAATTGCATTGAGATATGATGAGTAATGGTAGTTTTATAGTATTAAATTAAAAGAGAAATAATAGAAGAAATTGGGATGGCGTGGATGGATGGGGTTGGGGTCGTGTATTACCGCCTTCACTTTGAATAAATTAGTGTTTGTTTTTTCTCTAAATCTTTAGATGTTATGCTATGCATGCTACTTCTTGGCAACCACGATAAGACAATTCGAAGATAAATATATTTTGGGAATATCTCAGAAGATCATTTATCTGTTTATTAATTGCATGATTGGCCCCTTATGTGACTTGGAGACACCTCTGCAACTGCAACTCACAGGGATGAGATCAGAAATAAATATAAAATATAGAGTGAAAGTAAGGCACTAAGCAGTAAGTAGTAAGCAGTATAGTTGACGAAAGAAAGAAAGAAAGAAAGAAAGAAGGTGTTCCGTTCAAATTCCAAACACTGAAATGGGATCGTTGAAGACTGAGGAAGATCTCAAGGTCTCCAATCACCCAATCTTATATGTCAACGGAGTTCGTCAAGTGTTGTCTGATGGATTCGCTCATTTCACACTTCTCGACTATCTCAGAGGTTTCACTTTCTCTCTTTCATCCCCTTCCCTTTTTCTTGGAATCTTACCTTCTATGCTTTCTTCTTCTTCTTCTTCTTCTTTCACTTCTTCCACCTTCCCACAATAAATATTGTTTCAATTCTATTCACATCATAACTGTCTCATCTTCTCAATTCCTTTTCTGCTTCTTCTTCTTTTTTTCTTTTTTTTTTTTAAAAAATCTTTGTAAACAAAAGTGGTACTTTTGTAATTAAAATTGAAAACAGGAAATCTAGAAAATGAAAATCATGAAAATTGTAAATGTGTTGTCTGTTGTGTCGTTATTGTTATTATTATTGTTGTTGTTTGCAAAGTCATGATTCAATATAGGTGGTCAATTTTGGAAAATCCTTTTAAATTTTCTCGACCGTGAAGCTAAACTAATTATGATTTTCCACCCTATTTTGGTACCAAAAGATACAGGTCTGACTGGGACTAAACTAGGCTGTGGGGAAGGTGGTTGTGGAGCTTGCACAGTTATGGTTTCTCATTATGATAGAAGATTGAGGAAATGCTCGTAAGTGTGTCTTTAACTCTTTCTCATGCCTTGATGATTTGGTGCTCCCACATGTGAAGTGAAGCACTTCCTTCTTGTATCTTAACATCACATTTACCATTTTAGTTTGAAAATGTTCTTTCAGACATTATGCTATCAATGCTTGCTTAGCTCCTCTATATTCTGTAGAAGGGATGCATGTTATTACAGTTGAGGGATTGGGAAGCTGTAAGCGTGGACTACACCCTGTCCAGGTGACACATTCTCACACTATCTTCTTTTATCATGCCTGTATGCTAGTTATATGCTATTGTTTTGAGTATCATTTACTTGTTTGGTTCTCATGGCGTAATGTGTTTATCTCTTGGCTTTGGCTATGACATTTCTTCGTATTTTAAAATTTATATTTACCCATCAATACTTTGAACTTAACCTTGTAATCTCTTCAGGAATCCCTGGCTCGTGCTCATGGTTCACAATGTGGATTTTGTACGCCTGGTTTTGTCATGTCCATGTATGCATTATTACGGTCAAGTCAAACACCACCTAGCGAAGAACAAATTGAAGAATGCCTTGCAGGAAATTTATGTCGGTGCACTGGTTACAGACCAATACTTGATGCATTCCGGGTCTTTGCAAAAACTAGCAATGACGTATATACGGGTGTTTCTTCATTGAGCCTTGAACAAGGCAAGCCTGTTTGCCCATCAACAGGAAAGCCCTGTTCATGTAATTTAAACAATGTAAATGATAAATTTGTAGGTGGCGATAATATATATGAACCTACTTCCTATAATGAAATAGATGGGACCAAATACACAGAAAAGGAACTTATCTTTCCTCCTGAACTTTTGTTAAGGACACCAACCTCATTAAATTTGACTGGATTTGGTGGGCTAATGTGGTATCGGCCTTTAACACTTCAACATGTATTGGATTTAAAAGCCAAATATACTGATGCAAAATTGATAGTTGGTAATACTGAGGTAGGAATTGAGATGAGGCTAAAGAGAATGCCATATCGGGTTCTAATTTCTGTAATGCATGTGCCAGAACTAAATGTTTTGGACGCAAAGGATGATGGCATAGAGATAGGTGCTGCAGTAAGACTATCTGATCTTATGATTTTTTTCAAAAAGGTTGCAACAGAGCGAGCTGCTCATGAAACTTTGTCTTGTAAGGCTTTTATTGAGCAACTGAAATGGTTTGCTGGAACACAGATAAGAAATGCTGCATCTGTTGGTGGGAATATATGTACTGCTAGTCCAATATCAGACTTGAATCCTCTATGGATGGCTGCTAGAGCTAAATTTCGAATTATTGATGCTAAAGGAAACATCAGGACAGTTTTAGCAGAAAATTTCTTCCTCCCAGGTTATCGTAAAGTGGATTTGGCCAGTGGTGAAATCTTGCTTTCGATATTCCTGCCTTGGAATAGGACTTTTGAGTTTGTGAAAGAATTTAAACAGTCTCATAGAAGGGATGACGATATTGCAATAGTAAATGCTGGTATTCGTGTTCATCTTCAGGAAAATAGTGAAAAGTGGGTGGTTGATGATGCATCAATTTTTTATGGTGGGGTGGCTCCATATTCACTTGCTGCTGCAAAAACTAAGGAATTTCTCATTGGAAAGATCTGGGATCAAGATCTTTTGCAAAATGCATTGAAAGTCCTACAGAAGGATATTTTACTCAAGGAAGATGCTCCTGGTGGAATGATAGAGTTCAGGAAATCTTTGACTTTAAGTTTCTTTTTTAAATTTTTTCTGTGGGTATCTTATCAAGTGGATAGCATCAAAGAGACTATACCCTTATCCCATCTATCTGCCGTGCACTCAGTCCACCACCCACCAATCACAGGATCTCAAGATTATGAAATCTTGAAACGTGGGACTTCTGTGGGTTCTCCAGAGGTTCATCTATCTGCAAGACTTCAGGTTTGTTGAACTGGTTTGGCAAAATTATATCCCAAGTTTGACAATTATGTATTCTATACTAAATTATTTATAAAATGTTGCATCTTTTTCTTCTTCTTCTCTTGTTGTTTATCTTGCAAATATGTGATAATATGAATGATTATATCCTATTATTTATCCCTACATTGTAGTAGAATTTAAACTGGGCAGGATTTTGTTACGTTGTGATTCTGTAAAGAAGTCACATGTCAAACCTGAGATGCCCTGAAGAAACATGTATTGTCTCCATTATCCCCATACTTTTGCCTGTTATCATTCCTGTGTCTTGGCATGTTATTGGCATTGATGCCCTTTTGTAACCATTTGACGATGGACATAGATTTAGTATCTTATACATTAAAACAATAAGCTTTGATATGATATTCCTTTTTGTTGGCTACATTTTTTCTAAATTTTAAATATATATGGGATAATTGTTTTTAGTTTATCAAGCAAATTCTAGTCATGTTAATTGAATGTTTCCTAGATATGCTACTTTTATCTATGAGTTGCTTGTATCCTTTGTCACCTGCACTCTCATTCATATTTCACATTTTACCTTTGGTGTTCTCAATCTTTCTACTGTGTTTGGTGTATGTAGTCTCTTTCTGCATATTCCACCTTTTACTTTTCAGTTGAACAGTTGGCTAAATGGTTAATATAACTTACATTCAGGTTACAGGAGAAGCAGAATATGCTGATGACACACCAATGCCTCCTAACGGTTTGCATGCTGCCTTTGTTTTGAGTAGAAAACCTCATGCCCGGATAATTAGAATTGAGGATTCAAGGGCCATATCTTCGCCTGGATTTGTGAGCTTATTTCTGGCCAAAGATGTACCAGGTGATAATAAAATTGGACCAGTTGTTGCTGATGAGGAACTTTTTGCCACAGATTATGTCACTTGTGTGGGTCAGGTATCTAACTTACTGAATAAAATCTCACTTATGATTTGTTTATTATAGTTTTGAGCTTAAAGGGAAAAGAATTCTGCCTTCAATCTTCACAATTGACACCTTCCTCTTTGTGCTTTACATCCCTCACATAATCTTATTTTCACACTAGTTATTTCTAGTTCTATAAAGTCTGTATGCTGCACTGAGGTAGAGTATGTAAATTAGTCTTCACAATTAGCTTATCTTCTAATCATACAAATATACAATAAATTGTACTTCAAGGTCTTGCTTAATATCATGTTCAATTGCCCAATTCAATGGCTGCCTATTCCCAATCACACTGGAGTGCATACTTAGCCTCCTACTAATGGTTGTCTTTCACTTTCTGTATACATTTGGCTGAATCTCAAAGTTGAAGGATGACCTTTACAAGCATCGATGATGAATTCAATGTTTAGTCCTGCATTGGCCTTTTGCCATTGTTACTCAATGGGATATATATGTATTTTTCCAGGTTATAGGAGTAGTTGTTGCCGATACTCATGAAAATGCAAAGATTGCAGCAAAAAACGTTCATGTTGAGTATGAGGAACTTCCAGCTATCCTTTCAATACAGGATGCCGTCAATGCTAGAAGTTTTCATCCCTACACAGAAAAGCATATGAGTAAAGGTGATGTTGATCACTGTTTTCAATCAGGTCAATGTGATCGAATAATTGAAGGGGAAGTTCAGATGGGAGGTCAGGAACACTTTTATCTGGAGCCACACAGCAGTTTGGTATGGACAGTGGATGGTGGAAATGAAATTCATATGATATCATCCAGTCAAGTAAGTTATACAATTTTGTAGTGAAAGCCTAAATTTTATAAAATATGTACTTTTTGGAGGCTGAAATTGTCCCAAATCCTTAACATCTTTCATTGTATCTATTGCTTTATGGAAGGATTCAGCCATGTATGACTGAACCACTTGAGTATTCATATATACAATTAAGTGCTGTGAAATAAAGTAGTGAAATAATCAAACAGGACCAGTTTAGAAATCTTCCTTTAATTCCTTTTCATTTAACAATTTAAGATATGTATGGGTAAATAGTCGAATTGTATCGAATCGTGAACTATAAGATTTTGATAATTTTATCCAAAGGTCTTTGGACAGTAAAATAGGATTACCTGCAAAAAAGACAATCTTAAGAGATGGTGCTTATATTACATCTTGAAAGTTTTATTTTATTATGGTATTGGCACTGAGAAGGATATACAACTTGATAAATAGGATTATTAGTATCCTCAGATGGTTCCTTTCCTCCCATATTGATGGTGGAAACATTTACTCCACTGTTTTTGTGTTGCAAGATTATTGTAGGAGATGGTGTTTTTTTTTTTTTTACATTCTCATTTCCTTAGTCTGTTAAGTATGTCTAGACCTATGGATAGAAGTTATGTGTGTGTGCTACTGTGTTAAGTGGTGCTAGTTTGTATTGGCCATGATTTGCAGCTTGAAGGAATAACTGCATTGTGGAAATAACATTGTGTTATTGCAGGCCCCTCAGAAGCACCAGAAATATGTTTCTCATGTTCTTGGCCTTCCCATGTCAAAGGTAGTTTGCAAAACAAAGCGAATTGGTGGTGGATTTGGGGGGAAGGAGACAAGATCTGCCTTTATTGCTGCCGCAGCTTCAGTTCCATCCTATCTGTTAAATCGGCCAGTGAAAATCACACTGGACCGAGATGTGGACATGATGATAACTGGGCAACGGCATAGTTTTCTAGGGAAATATAAGGTACAGCTACAGTTATTTACTTATATTTAACTGGTGTTTTTCTTTATCAATATTTTATTGTAAAACTATATACCCTGGGAAATTTTTTGTATTATTAAAATGTAATCATGTAATACTTATGTACTCTGTTTGAGCCACAATATGAGCTTGAGAATATCTTCTCTTGATGTTTCTGGGTTATGTTTGATCTGCCAGCACTCAGTGCTTTTTTTAATACTGCTTAATAGACTGTCTAAGTCTAACATACTGTATTCTTTTCTTTCTGTTAGGATTACATATTATTCTCTTATTTATGATTTTAGATAGTAATTAGGGATTTAGTGTTTATTGCTTATTTATATTGATCCTTACTCATTCTTAGAGTGAGTGATGCTATCTAATCAATATTGGTTCTATTGGATACTATTTGCTGATTCTAAATAAAGACCTTATGTGGTCATCCAATGCACAGATTGACACACATTTACACTTTCCTTGTTGTGATGTTCATTTGGTCCTTGTTTTACTTCCTTACAACAATGATACAAATTTATCATCCATGGTGGAGGTCAGCTGCATGGATTACCAAGTACCATTGATCTCTATGAAAACCTAAATTTCTGAAGCCGTTTAAACCAATATTTAATGGTTTCTCCTAATGTTTTCTTTGTCTACATTTTCCCTTTTTAAATGGATAATCATTGTTCATTTGATCCTCCCTTTTTACTTTAGCTTTTGTTGGTCTTCTTATCACATGGCTAAACCACCTTAAGAGAGCTTCTCTAATTTTCTCAAGTAGTGGTACTCCAAATTTCTCTGTGAAATGTGATTTAATCTTTTTTTTTTAATGTCCACTTATATATCTTGCAGTGTTGTTAAAAAACCACCATGGCGGATTTTTTGCCAACCGCCATAGCCAATTTGTGAAGGGATGCCTGCTATGGCAGCACCATAGCATGTTTTTATGGCAGAATTTTGGCAATCCGCCATTGATAACAATGATATCTTGGTATTTTTATCTCTGCCACACTTAATTTGTCCTTGTTGGTACTTCACTCCTTAAAGTTCTGTGCCACAGAGCATCTTTGGTGAGTATTTCTCCATTTCCCGTCTAGCTTATATCCTATTTATAACATCCATATCAATATTCCTATCACTTTTATAAGATATATTGATATATTGAAGATACCTAAACTGCACAGCTCCTGGTATGATGGATTCATCAACTTTCACCTCCAGGACAGTGATAGCTAGTGTCTTTTGGAACTTGCTTTACATATACAAATTCCTACTTCTACTTAAGCAGAATGCTTTGATTCCAAATCCTCTCTCCATGACTGTAAGTTTAGATTTACCCCTTTTGACCCATTAGCTAGGCCATAGCATCCTGCAAAAAAATAAAATAAAAAGTGAGTCAGTAGCTCTTGCTCAGATGTGCCAAGTTTGTATGAATAACTTAAAAGATCATGATAATGAACTAAATTCTGGAAGAAAAAAAATTATTACCTAGAAGAGATATAAAACTTTGCTCTGCTTCTTGCTAACCCTTGATTTTGTACGTTCTATTGTGCTTGCCAATATTGTTCTGAATTGTTTTTTTTTTTCATGTGGTTGAGTAATTAATGAGAGATATTCTTTGATTCAGGTTGGATTTACAAAGGAAGGGAAGGTGCTTGCACTGGATCTGGAAATTTATAACAATGGCGGAAACTCACTGGATCTGTCACTTGCCATCCTTGAACGTGCTATGTTTCATTCAGACAATGTGTATGAAATACCAAATGTTCGAATAGTTGGGAGAGTTTGCTTCACTAATTTCCCTAGCCACACTGCTTTCCGTGGATTTGGTGGTCCTCAAGGCATGCTCATTACTGAAAATTGGATTCAAAGGATTGCTGTGGAACTCAAGATGAGCCCAGAAAAGATAAGGGTAAGTTACAAAACTTTGGAATATTTTCTCTCTGGGTTGAATGCATGAAATTTCCCTGTAATCCTGCTTGATGTTGGACATTCTAGTCAATCTTCCTAAACCAAGTTTCTTGCTAGGAAATTAATTTTCAAGGAGAAGGATATGTTCTGCATTATGGCCAGAAAGTTCAGCACAGCACACTAGCCCCACTGTGGAATGAACTTAAGTCATCCTGTGACTTTGCAAATGTGCGTGAAGAAGTTAACCGATTCAATGGTAATAACCGCTGGAGGAAGCGTGGCATTGCTATGGTTCCTAATAAGTTTGGTATATCCTTTACAACAAAGTTTATGAACCAGGTAAAATCTGAATTCTATATGCTATTTTTAGTTTAAAAATTGAAAAAAAACCCAGTGATTTCAATTTTATTATTGTCTAAACTAGATGTCTACTATCAGTGGGTGTGGGATTCAATTTTATGCTTGCTTTAGCACTAATATTCTTTCTTAGACCTCTCTTTGGAGAAAGTAAATGGAGAGAAATTTCTGAAGAGATTACGTGGCTTATTCTTCTGCTTGCATTTGCTTCCTCTTGAATTCTTTTGCACCATATATTTTTTATGCTTCGGTATTTTTTTTCCCTTTCCCATGCACATGCACAAGATATTGTATCTCATCAGGGCTATGATAGCGGAACACAATATAGCATGTTAAGGGTAATGAGGACTATATATACTAGATTAAGTATATACTCCCTCTGGTTCTATATACTAGATTAAGCATATACTCCCTCTGGTTCTCTATATAAGAAATGAACGAGTCTATTTTTTTGTTCTAATTCTAAGAAACATGTATCCACTTTTAGGTGTATTATATCATTAATATAGTGTGAAATCTATTAATGAGATGCTCACTCATTTACCAAGTAATTGGATGTATTTATTACCTTATTACAATATAAGTCACACATTAGTGAATTTTTTTTCTCTTAAATTATGTGTAGTATTGTTAAATATTAAACTATTGTGTTATTAAATACACAATAAGTATTATTAAATATTTATTGCTTCTAAATAACATTTAAGTATCTAATATTTATTGTGTATTTGCTTCCAAAATACTAATAAAGTAAGAAATAATTAATACAATATTTAGTAAGTGGATGTATTTATTGCCTTATTGTGTATTTATGTGTAGTATTTTGGAATAAAATTTAAATTTTTGTCATCATTAATTAAACTAACTAAGTTATATATTTTTGTCATCAGTAATTTAATTATTTGTCTCTTATTTAAAAGACCGGAAGAACTATTACCAAGCCAAACCCAAAATTCAAAATTTTTGTGCTTTATATTTTTGTGGTACTTCCGTTCCAAATTTTATTTTCTTTATATTCTTGTTTTGTTATCTGTGTAGTGATTGCATTATTAGATAGTGATAATGGTGTACTTTCATGTTTTCTTAATAACTGTAGGCAGGTGCTCTGGTTCAAGTCTACACGGATGGAACTGTTTTAGTTACCCATGGAGGCGTAGAAATGGGGCAAGGTTTGCATACAAAAGTTGCCCAAATTGCAGCTTCCGCTTTCAATATCCCTCTTAGTTCTGTCTTTATATCAGATACTAGTACTGACAAGGTATTGAGTTACTCTTCTCATGGATTGATGTTTTTCTTCTTGAAAAGTAGTGTCTGCTAGAAGATACCAAGTAAATAAGTAATTTATTACTTTTTTTTTTCTCCTTCCCTTACCACTTTTATTGTTTAGTTTTTAATGGACTTGTACCAAAAGAAAATCAGCTAAGTCATGGCCTTGTACCACTTTTTATTTTAGTTGGACTTTTACAACTCCAAGCTCTAGTTGTTAGTATTAGAGTTGCATAGGTTTGCAAAATATAATGAAAAATACATTAGGGTAATTTTTTTAACTTAGAATTTTATCAACTCTCCAAAGTAATTTTGGAGAACAATAAAGCTCGCAGAAAACCGTAAGAAAGAGATTGGGGAGTTATAAGGTGGTTAAGTTAGTAAGGAAAGGAATGGGGTGGGAAAAGATTGCTGGTCGGATCCCTAGTGCTAGCAAAAACTAACATACTAACATTATTAACATTTGACCGATAAAAAAAAAAACATAATGAAAGAGACTGGGTCTTCGGAACCTTGCCATTTATAAGGAATTTTCTTATTGTAATATCCTTCTGTACTTTCTGGTTCAGTTAAATTATTCTTCTCTATTTTCTACCCTTTTACCCCTTCTTGAATTTGGGGCTATTGTTTATGATGCTGAATAGCTGTGATGTCCTCATGCTTTCAAAATTAGGTTCCTAATGCTTCTCCAACAGCTGCTTCGGCAAGTTCTGATATGTATGGAGCTGCAGTTTTAGACGCATGTGAGCAAATAATGGCACGCATGGAACCCATAACTTCAAAACGCAACTTCAACTCATTTGCTGAGGTATTCTCTTACTTTTAGCTTTTACTTCTTAGTCTTGGAAGTGACCTACTAGGAATATTAAATGACTATATAAGCAAATTTGTTCATTGTATTTCATGGAAGCCGTATAAGAAATTAAAAAATACTGAGGCTCTTTAGAAATTCTGAAAAGTAAAACAAAAACATTTTATTAGATCATACGTCATATAAAAATATCTTATGAATAAAAATAGAACTTATTAACTTAGTTTGATGTTCGAATAGGAAATTACATGTACTAATCCAGCTGAAGTGTATAGGGCCTATAGACTATGCCGACAATTCTTCTCATCACAAGTAACTTTTATGATTAGCACAGCTGTTACAAAGTGTCTCGTGGTTGAAAACTATTGAACTTGTTTTGTTATGCTTTTATAATTTTCAGCTAGTTAGTGCATGCTATGTTGAGCGAATAGACCTTTCTGCCCATGGATTTTATATCACACCTGATATTGGTTTTGATTGGACAACGGGTAAAGGAAAACCTTTTAGATATTTCACTTATGGGGCTGCGTTTGCTGAGGTTGAAATTGACACCCTGACTGGAGATTTTCACACCCGAGTGGCAAACGTATTTTTGGATCTTGGTTATTCTCTGAATCCAGCGTTAGATGTTGGACAGGTACCTTCTTTTTTCTATGATTACTTATTATTTCTTTTTATTATTAATTTCAGAAAATACACGGAAGTTTATTTCGGATGAACAAAGAACATAACAGAGAGGGCATGAATTCCTCTAATAAATGAAATCAGAAAATGTGATGGAGATGAAGTAAACTCCATTTCCTTATATTTTATAATGGTGAATGAACTTTGGCTTTCATAAATAAGTTGAATATTTGTATGCATTTTTTAATCGAAATGCTTGTGTTAACTTTTTGGTTGATTAGAGATATTACAAAATATTGTTTGATTGTGATAAAACAACTTATGTTAATATGAAGTGGTTTCACTTTATGAGAATTGTGAAAATTTTCTAAGATTATTTTTTCATAAGTCTTTACTGCGTAATGTTTGGTTCTGGATTCTTCATACTTTGACCATTTTGGGGAAGTAAAGTGGTCTTCTTTGTATCTGCACTCTGCAGAACATTAAACACACTAAAATTCCTTTGAATGAAGTTCCTAATTTTTTTCCTGCTTGCTCTTGAAAATCATGTTTGCTGCATTTTTGCACGATAAATCCATATTTTTGTTCTTGCTGTTTATTTGTGCAGATCGAGGGAGCTTTTATGCAAGGTCTGGGTTGGGTAGCTTTAGAAGAACTTAAATGGGGAGATGCAGCACATAAATGGATCCCGTCTGGGTGTCTTTACACATGTGGACCTGGAGCTTATAAAATTCCTACTGTAAATGATGTTCCCTTCAAATTTAATGTCTCACTCCTGAAGGTATGTTCCTGAACCCTGAACAATTACTCTTTGTTCTGTTCTTGAGGTAAGTGGACGATGCACGTGGAAATGGTTCCATTGTGCTACATTGTCCAGCGAGACAGTGGAATCATGAATGTAATCCCGGACATAAGAGTATATTGGCTGTGTTGACATTTTCTTTTTGGTACTTATCATCGGAACACATTGCTAGCTGTTTATTTTACCTCGTTCATTTCCCTGTTAATTTCTCCATAATTGCTTGCGTATTTCCTTGACCTCATTTTCACATCTGTTACACTCTGAGATAGTCACAAGATTCATTTGTTGGCTAATAACTTGTTGGCTGTTTAGCTTTTCTATAGCACATATTATAATTCGATCAATGATATTTGGACACCCTTATAAACACCTCATCTATGATACCTATTTTTTTCTCCTTTTTTTCTTTATCTCAATAGGTGATAAATAGCGTATAAATTATCCAAATATCATTTTTCTATTATTGACAAAATTGAAGATATCAACATGATAACTTATCCTATTTATTGTTGTGTGTGCTAATTGGTAGGGTCATCCAAATGTTAAGGCCATCCATTCATCTAAAGCTGTTGGTGAGCCTCCATTTTTCCTAGCATCTGCGGTGTTGTTTGCCATCAAGGATGCTATCATAGCTGCAAGAGCTGAATTGGGGTGTAATGACTGGTTTCCACTTGACAGTCCAGCAACTCCCGAGAGAATTCGGATGGCATGTTTAGATGAATTAACATCGTCGTTTGTTAATTCAGACTTCCATCCCAAACTCAGTGTTTGATATAACTCTGCTTAGTCATTTGTAAATTTTCTTACCATATCAAGTGACTGCTCTCAATGAATGCATTTCATGTCCGAAATCCTGGAGAATGTCCAACTTAGCTCTCACCTCTTCTTGTCACAAATACACTTGTATACTAGTATGCAACGTGTGCTAAAATAAAAATAAAAATAATTATAAATATGAAACATTTTAAATTATGATTTTTTTTAACTCACATTTAATTCAGGATTTGCAGTATAAGTACAAGAAACTTGATTTAAGTATACATCACATCTATTATATCATTAAATGTTTTTTTCTCAAGACAACAACCACAATTTTAATTTAATTATATCTTATATATTATTAAATATTTTGAAAAAATTTATTTAGATACATATTTAAAAAGTTGTAAATACTAAATATATATATATATATATATATATATATATATATATAATATCTATTATCTATAATATATAAAGAGAAATCACTTTTTTTTGTGTCTACTTTTCATTTTCAATTTTATCTTTATTAATTTTTTTAGTAATTATTTATTTGAAAATTAAAAAAACAAAAAAAGAATTACTTTTTTTATAGACAACTGTTAATTTATTAGTGGAGGGATTTAAATTCATGACCTTTTTTTATCTTCTCACATGTAAATTTAATCATCAGACTAACTTTAGAACCTTATAATAAAAAAACTACTTTAAAACATTTATATCTAACATATATAATTGTTTTATTATTTAATATTTATATTAATCACCAAAACAAGAATTTATTATCTATATCTATAAAGTAAGAATTATAAAACAGTAACTAACATGTTAATAAACCAGGAATGTATAATTTCACATGTTAATAAACCAGCAAAGTGTAGTGTATGTTGAAGAATTGATGGGCCTCTTCTGACTCATGAGTGTTAGCATTTGTAAGTCTTCATTTCCTCTTTTGGTTCTGTAGAGGGGGAATTTAAAATGCTACGTACCATTTTAAATTTTTTTCAAAATTTTCATTTTATTCCTAAAGTTGAAATTTTTTTTACTCTCCGCTAAAAAAAATTTATGAGTAAAATTTAGTATTAATTTAGGTTTATAAATTTTCTAATAATATTATAGAGATCTTCGTAGAGATATCTCCGGATAATATTCAATCTACATGCCTAAATCAATATGTGGGTATTTTTTCGAATGCCGAAATCAACATGCAGATAGTATTAATTTAAGCTTACAAAATTTTGCTTATAAATTTTTTTACTTCTCTATTGAAATCTGTCCGGAGAGTAAAAAAAATAAGTAAAGATCTTTCTGAAGAGTAAAAAGAATTTCAAGTTTAGGGGTAAAATGAGAACTAAAAAAAAATTAAAATGGTAAGTGACATTTGAAATTTTGGTTAGTCACATCTTGAATTCCCTTTATAGAATCATAGTATTTGATAGTTTTAAAACTATGAAATAATTAAAGGTCTTTTGATTGGTAGAAAGGATAGGGAGACCAATTTGTGATATAGGCTTAATTGAAAGAAAAGTTAGTTTAGAGAAATAGTAGGAATAGCCATGATTGGAACTAACTTGTTAGTTTCTTTGTTTATTACAAATGTTGAGTACATAACCTATATGCTTCAACACAACCATTTTTAGATATATCATGTATTATTCTAGAGTTTTCTATCTACATGTGATTCTAGAGACATCATGCACTATTCTAGAATATTCTATCTATATGTAATTCTAGAGCTATCATACATTGTTCTAGAGTTTTCTATTTATATGTAATTCTCTACATAATTCTACAATTTGCATAAATTTTCGCTCCTTCTTGATGCAAATTTGGGTAACTCCAAACATAGTGTAAAGCTATTCAAATCTTGGTCTCGATAGTGCCTTTGGGAATATGTCAACAACTTGATCTTCATTCTTGCAATATTCTAGTTTGACTTCTTTAATAGTTACTACTTCTCTAATAAAGTGATATTTAATTGCTATGTGTTTTCTCCTGCTATGATGCACTGGATTTTTTGTCATTGATATTGCTGATTTATCATCGCAGTAGATTGTAGTAGGCTCATCTTATTGTTCTCCCAATTATATAAGTATTCTTCATAGTCAAATTTTTGCTTGACTTGTAGCTTCAACTACTGCCACGTATTTTGCCTCTACGGTTGATTGTGCAACTGTGTCTTGCTTATTTGATGTCCAAGAAAATATTCCTGGTGTGAGTGAGAAGGTATAACCATAGGTGCTCTTCATGTCATCTACCAAACCTGCCCAATCACTGTCGGTGTACCCGGGCAAACTTGATTTGCTCATGGTTTTATACTATATGCCAAACTCCTTTGTGCCTTTTAAATATTTGAGAATTCTTTTAGCTATTCCAGAGTGAATTTGGCTTGGGTTTTGCATAAATCTTGATAGAAGACTTACAACATATATGATCTCTGGTCGTGTTGTTGTTAAATATAATAAGCCCCCAATGAGACTTTTGCAACGAGATGCATTGACTTCTAATGCTCCATCATCTTTTTGTAGCTTCTCGTTTGTCATGAGAGGAGTAATGATAGTCTTGCAACTATTCATGTTTTTTACAGATGAATATCCCTTCTTTTTTTTTTACTTACTTTAATACAAGAAAGTAGTTCATTAAGCCAATGTCGGTCATTTCAAATGTCTTCATCATGTCTTCTTTGAATTTTTTCATCATTTTTTATATTGTTCCTAGTGTAGATAAGATCATCTACATACAAGGAGACAATGAGTGTTATAATAACCTTGGGTCTTGATGTATAGTGTTAACTCAATCTTGCTCCTCCTGACGCCTTGATCGATGAAATACTGATTTATTCTACTGTACCATGCTCAATGAGCTTACTTAAAGCCATACGAAGTTTTTCTCAATCATAACACTTTGTCTACATTGCCTTTGCTCATGAAACCTTGTGGTTGCTCCATGTAGATATCTACTTGTAGTACTCTATTGAGAAAAGCGGACTTGACATCTAGATGGTAAATGTTTCAGCCTTTTTGTGTAGCAAGAGCTATTAGAGCTCTAATTGTATCTAAGCGAGCTACTGGGGCAAATGTTTCTTTGTAGTCTAGTCCTGTTGTTGTGAATAGCCCTTAGTTACCAACCTAGCTTTGTGCTTTTGTATAATGCCATCGGGATTTTGCTTTATCTTATAAACCCATTTTACCCCAACTATATCCTTGTCTTTTGGACAGTCTACTAGCTCCCATGCGTTGTTTTTCTCAACCATTTTTACCTTTCTTCCATAGCTTTGACCTATACTTGTTTCTTTTATGCTTCTTCAAAGCTTTCTGGTTCAAGTATAGCCAAGTTACACATTTCATATAAGTCCACCAAAATTTAACTTCTCTTAGAGTAGACTTTGGTGATAAAGTTCGTTGTTCTAGAGGAGAGTTAGGCTCACCTGGGACTTTTGTAGTTTCTTCGACTCCTTGAGGTTGCTACATTGGTATAGAAATATTTTTCTCTACTTTCTCGTCATTCCAATTCCAAGCAATATTTCATTGACTTTAACATCCTAACTAATAGTGAGTTTCTTGGTTTGCAAGTTGTGGACTCGATAGCCTTTTGACTGTGTTATACCCCAAGAAGATGCCCCGTACAGTTTTGTCTTCTAGCTTATGTCTCTTCTTTTCTGGAGCGTGTATGTAGAAAATAGATCCAAATACTCTTAGGTGCTTTACTGATGGTTTTTTTCCGCTCCAAGATTCAATTGGAGTCTTATCTTGGACTTCTTTGGTTGGACATCTATTAAGTATGTAGACAGTAGTATAAACTGCTTCATCCCAAAAGGTGTTTGGTAATCCTTTCTTCTTCAACATTGATCTAGCCATCTCTATTACTGTGCGATTTTTTCTCTCAAATACTCTATTTTGTTGCAGAGAATATGTAAATGTAAGTTGTTACTCAATGCCTTTATCTTCATATAATTTATCGAACTTGTGAGATGTGTATTCTTTACTAAGATTACTTCTAAGTTCTTTTATTTGTTTCCCATTTTTTTTCAACAAGTTAAATTTTTTAAAAATTTCAAAGAGTTCTGATTTTGCTTTAATCAAGTAGACTCGAGTCATTCTAGAAAAAACATATATGAAGAGGATGAAATATCTATTGTTATGGAGTGACGACATCCGTATTGGTCCACAAATATTTGTATGGATTAGCTCCAATAAGTTTTTTGCTCTCTATGTCTTTCCTATTGAAAACGGTAGTCACTGTTGCTTGTTGAGGAGACATCCTTTACAGGCTTCTTTATTCACTGTTAAGCATAAGAGATCTCTTATCATATTCTTTTGATATAATAACTTCAATGCATGGGTATTGACGTGACCAAATATTCAATGCCAAAGCCATGAGTCATCAACTTCTGCTTTCATGGTAATGTTAGATCATTGTCTCAAGCTTATTGGAAAACTTTTGTTCTTCTTCTCCATTTTTACTCAGCCAATCTTTAGCCTCTTATTATCATATATTCTACATGTGTCTCCTTCAAAGTGGAGAGTATAGCCTTTCTCCATCATTTGGTCAATGCTTAAGAGGTTTTCTTTTAGGTTGGGAACTAGTAGGACATCAGTAATAAGTGTCATATCTTTCTTTGTGTCCACTATAATAGTGCATTTGCCTTTTGATTCAACAACAATACCATTCCCCATTCAAACTTTCACTTTGACATATTTGTCAATATCCTTGAAGATGCTTGCATCTTTGACCATATGAATACAACCTTAATACTCAATGTTTCGCCACAAAGGAGTTTGTTAAAGCTTAAAAATCAAACATAGATTACAAAATAAATATTGATAGTCAAACATAAGTTACATGCTTAAACACCCCATGTTCATTTACATAAAACAAAAATAAAAAATAGAAAAAGTTAGTGTTGTTTAACAACAATTTTATAAAACTATTTTCAATATTTTAATATTTAAAAACTAAAAAACTGATTTGGTTAGTGTTTTCTTAAAATAGTTTTAAAAAATAGTTTTGGTTTTTTAGTTTTTAAAAACTAAAAAAGGAACAATTATAAGTAGTTTTGCTTTTCAATTTGTGTTTTTGTTTTGAAAACTTAAAATACAAGGAGAATAGGTTGTTTTTACTTTTCATTAATAACATTTCCATAAATATAAACAAGTTTTTTTTTTTCATTTCCATGTCTCCAAACCAGTTTTCAATAAACACTTACCAACAAGTTTTTTTTTTCTTTTCTTCTTGAAAACATTTTTTGAAAACTATTTTTCAAAATTGTTTTCAAAAACTAAAAAACAAAACTAAACTAATCTAGCTTTTTCTCCTCTTTTTTAGAGTCCTTATCAACAAAAGCTTCCCTTTTTACAATGTTATTAATATCAAATCGATCTAACTCCACCTCAACAAAGAGAGTTGTCTAGTTTATAGCTTTTTGAAAATCGTTTATGTGCTCCAACAAGATGTTCTTTTGAGATTACAAGAGATCCTTCATAAGAACCCCTTCCTACTTCACCTTTTTTAACTCAACCTTCAAATTAGTATTCTCGTCTAACAAGGAATAGAGTTTCAACATTGCCTCTCCTCGATTTTTATTGGCCTTGTTCATATAAGTAGCAACATTGTTGGAAAAACCTTGCCCACTTTTTACAATAGTAACAAAAGAAACCACAACTTATGGAACTTACTTCAGCTCAGATACAACTCAATATGCATTCTTTTATGGATCTCATCAACCTTGCCAACTTGCTCAACATAGATGTTCCATTTCCTCTTCAATAAGAAATATCATAGTAAGACTACTCTAGTAGAACCTTTACTTAATCCAAGCTCACCACAGGCTCTGCCCTTTACATCATAATTATATCCCATTTTGAAATGCTCTTCAACTTGAAGCAATCGACACTCATCATCTCAACATTCCAAAAAAAAGGAAGATCGATGGAGGCAAACATGTGGTTAAGATGCCTAAAAAGTTCATCCTTCTTTCTAATAGGGAAACAACGATAAAATGTATTTCCTTTAGTAGTTTGCATCAACGTCTTATAAGACATTAAAAAACACTTTGAAAAAAGCTTTAGTTACCGACCTCTTCTCTATTTTAAGAGCACTTCGATCGTTGGAAACACCCTACTCAACTAAAGACACCCTTTTGTTGGAAGAAGACACCTCTTGTGAAGTCCCATGTGAAGTCATCTAGACCATCTTAAGAGCAGCCTCCACCTTTTTCATGTTTTGACAGCGCAAAGGTTGTTTCCACCTTCTTACTTCTTCAACAGGAAAAGCAAGGTAGGAAATGTCAAACTAGTTCTTTAGGTTATTCCACCTAGTCTTCCTCATCAAACCTACAATGTAACACAAGACAAAAACATTAACATCAATATAACAAAACAATCAAATCAAAACTAAAGCGAATGTACAGAAGAAATCACTCTCAAAATCCTTCTCTAGATTAAGAGAATGGGCAAGGTCCAACATTAACTTCACATCCATGAGTTGAGGCAATAAAGTCATCCTCTCTACATTAACCTTCTCCTCCCTAGTCAATACTCAACCTTTGGTATAAACTTTTAGGGTCTTTTTACCTATAAAAGGGAACTTGTCTTTTCCATCGCTATAAAAAAAAACATTATTATGAGAAAGTTGATGATCAATAACATCCACTTAAACAAACTCACTCTTTAATTTTTTGTACTAAGGTTTAAACAAATTAAAAAAACCTTTATTCACACCATGCAAAGATATCCAACAAATCAATGTACTGGCCTTTAGTTGATAGAAGTGCAAAAATCTATTCAACGAAATTTCTACTCCTAAATATGAGCAAAATATTTCAAAATCTCATGTGTTTTTCTTATCAATATGAATATAAAAAAAATCATTAGTTATGTGTTTTTTATCATAACAATTCAAAGATCCATAAAGGTGGATACATGTTTTTTTATGTAACAAATTGTAACTCTTTTTAAACTGTTACAATTTAATATTCATTGTTTGTGAAGTCAACACTTAATTTTCAAAAAAATAATATCTTATTGACTAAATTTTAAAACAATAAAATTAAAAGTCACCAAAAAATTCACTAAGCCACAATTTGATTGTTTTTATTTTTTAAAAAAATTATGTTTTATCTTTATCAATTTATTATTTGATAAAACAAATTAATAATAGATAATATTTTACAAAAAGAAATATGTGTTTAACATGGTATGTTACAACAAATTTTTGAAAACTTAGTTTTTTTATTTTTCCATTACCCTCTATATTTTTATTCCTTTGTTTATATATTACTATTAATCTTAAATAATCATATTGTTAATATCAAGTTTGTCAAATTTGAAGTTTAGATGTTTTAGCTTAATTCTGAACACTTATGATGAAACTTAAATAGTTTTATGAATAATTCAATTTATTTATATTCTTCCATTTGTTGTATGAAAATAATAAATCATATATAATTTTTTCTTAACTATTTAGTTATTATGTCCATTTTCTCAATTTGTTCTCTTTGAATATCTATGATGTATAATGATCTAATGTTTTGCCTTGATCACTATCAATCTTATGAATGTTACAATAACATATATGGATACCATTATTAATCATAATTTTTTACAGCTCTTGATTATTGTTACCACTATTACCACTATTAACTCATGTATATTTTTTATTTTGTTTTAAATATTTTAAAAATTGTATGAAGATTTTATTAAACAATTTTATATGAATTTATTAAAATTAAAGGCAAGATACTATTTTGTATAATATACTAATTAATTAGATTAAAATAAACTTGTATTAGGAAAATTTTGACTATGTAATGGAAATATCAGTAAAAAGTTATCTATGAAATTATTTTATAGGATCTTTTAGTAAAAATAATTTTTTGGATTTTAAAAGTAAAAAAAATTATTATTGAGTATTATTAAATACTTGAAGAAATAGCTTTTCTACTCATAATAGTATTAAACAAAAATTGTCTCAGTAAATTAACTTTTGATTTCCATTAAAGAGATTTAAAATAATTATATCATTTGTCACGTCCAATATTTAAAATTATTAATTTTTTAATAATTTTTTCAAATCATAAAATAAATAATTTTTATAATTTTTCTTCATAATAATATAATATATTTGGAATAGAAAATTAAAAAGAACCATAATTTAAAATATAAGAATAAAATTCAAATAAAATCATTAAAAATTTTCAGGTAATGATATAAAAAAATAAGAATTAAATAATAGATATATATCTAATTATATTTAAATAATTTTTTTATATAAAAATTCCAACCACAAAAGAGTATGATGAACAAAACATGTATATATAAAACTATCATTTAAAATGAAATTATATGTAAAAATCCCAAAATAAAATAAAAATATTTTTAAAATAAGAGTTTAATTAGTATGTACTGATAGTGTAAAAGAATTTTACAACTTCTAATTACAACTCTTCATTTATAGTGGTTAATTTTATCCGTTAATACTTTAAAAATCATATGTTTATAAAAAAATAATCTCTTAAAATAATTTAAAATTATTTTATAGCTATAATGTCGAGTAAGTTGTTCTCCATAATTATATAATTCGAATTTAAAATATTTTAAAATACATGAAATTTAAAATGTTTTAAAATACATGAATAAATATTAATTGAATATAATTTCTCCAACTAACTAACTAGATTTAAATTAGTTTTAAAATAAATTTATTGTATAATAATTTTAAATAAGATTTTTTTATAAAGAATTAACCTATATAATTTTCTTTGAAATTCTCTTTTTGGTGCATGTATAACTTACTTAGCTAATAAAACATTAACTAGTCATTATTTAACGTAAATAATTTTATTTATAGAGTTAAATTTTTTATATTAATTATAAAATTCTAATAATTGTAATTAAGTTAATAATATATAATTTAATTAATTGACTTGATTTTATTAATCTTTATCAATTTTAGATTTCAACATTCTCATATTTATTTAATTATCTGCTAAATATATCCAACTAAGGTAGGAAAAAACTAAATGATATACACCTAAACTTTGTTTTAGATTTATATAAATATCTTCAAAATGAAAAAAAATCATCTTAAATAATTAAAAGAATATATTTTAAAAAATTACACAATCTCAAAAAATTTTAAATTATTTTTAAATAAAATCTATTTTAAAATATTAATTATAAAAATCCAAAACTCAAATTAAAAATTATATATGTAGTATAAGTACATTATTTTTATATTTATAATATTAAATGTAGGTATTACATAATAATAATTATTATTATTTGAAGAAGGAACAAATATTAATAAATTTAAATATATTCAACATTTTCTTAGACAATATCTGTTTAACTAAAAAAATATGATTATCTTGATTAATATGACTGTAATTATATTTAATATATTTTAATTTATAATAATTAATAAATTTATTTACGTATATATATATTTTAAAAATGTATGGAATATAAATAATTTAAAAAATGTAGTAAGTATGTGGTAGCAGAAGGTTGGGTTGATGTTGGGTGATGGGTGATGGGTGATGGGTGATGGGCGATGGGCGAAGTTAAAAGTAAAACCCAGCTCATTGAGGTGGAGCCCAGACAGGCCGGCCCGCCGTTTCTGAAACTCGAAAGGGGTTGGAGTTGGAGAAAAAGATTCGGGTGGTGAGTGGTGAGTGGTGAGTGGTGAGTGGTGAGCGTGGCAAAGCAAGCAAGAAGTGCACTCTCTCACGAAAATGTTCCGAAACGACGACGTCCGCATCGTTTCCTCTTCCATCAAAATCCCTCGCCCTCCCAAACGCCCAACGTGTCCGCTGCGAACCGCCGCAAACTCAATTGGGCAATTCTTTAACTCGTTGGCGTCTCACACCACCGAGTTGACTCGCTCCGTGCTCCTGTGCTCCACGACGCTATCCTTAACCGGCGGCAGGTGTCTGGCGTCGCTGTCTCTGGCGGAGGAAGCACGGCAGAACGAGGAGAGAGTGCTGATAAGCGAGGTTCTCGTTCGAAACAAAGACGGTGAGGAATTGGAGCGGAAGGACCTCGAAGCAGAAGCGGTGCAAGCTCTCAAGGCTTCTCGGCCTAACTCGGCTCTCACAGTTCGCGAGGTTCAAGAGGATGTGCACCGCATCATTAACAGTGGATATTTCTCCTCCTGCATGCCGGTTGCGGTTGATACGCGCGACGGTATCCGATTAGTATTTCAGGTATATCTTTTTCTTCTCACAATTACGCACTTCACTGTTTTATAATCATTTCAAATTCAATTTGTATTTCTAGTCTTCTGTTTTTAACTCTGCAATCCATGTTAGTGATCCTATCCAATTAGTATTTCTGGTCTCCCCTTTTGAACAATGGCGTTTAGGCTTTGGAATATATTTTCTTGTTTAATAATGATCGTAATGTTAGTGCTCTTTAATTGAGTCCTGTAATGTATTATGTAATGTTAGTAGTGGTTTCTTGTTCCATAAGGTAGAACCAAATCAAGAGTTCCAAGGGTTGGTCTGTGAAGGAGCTAATGTTCTTCCAGCCAAATTTTTAGAGGACTCCATGCGAGATGGATATGGTAATTTATTCTTCTTTTTCCATGTCCCTGCTGTTTTATAGCATGTGCTTGTTGCTGCCTGTGTTTGACCATCACTATATTCAAATTAACACGTCAAGTTGTGCAGGGAAAATTATCAATTTGAGACGATTGGATGAAGCAATATCTTCCATCAATAACTGGTACATGGAGCGAGGCCTTTTTGCCATGGTAATTTCACCTTAAATTTGGTCAACACAATATTATATCGTTCAACCTCACTTGCCTTAGTCTAGCATTTAAATGGGAATTGTG
The DNA here is from genome assembly GCA_037954015.1 of Psophocarpus tetragonolobus. Lineage (NCBI taxonomy): Eukaryota > Viridiplantae > Streptophyta > Magnoliopsida > Fabales > Fabaceae > Psophocarpus > Psophocarpus tetragonolobus. The sequence continues at coordinate 93,826,285 of CM075690.1, forward strand.
GTATTTATTTTTTTCCCACCTTGCTCATTTCCTTAGGTTTCAGCTGTTGAGATTCTCTCTGGGGGAATTCTGAGATTACAAGTTTCAGAGGCTGAGGTCAATAATATTTCCATACGGTTTCTTGACAGGAAGACGTAAGTGCCTTCTTTCAATTTTATTGACAAATACAAACACACCCATGCAGAGATGAACATATCTGCAATCTACTATTATGTTTTCTGCTAAAAAGTTTTGTTTTTTAATCAGCCTGTTTTTCTATCTATAGAGGGGAGATTACTATGGGGAAGACAAAGCCTGAAACAATACTTAGGCAAATTACAACCAAAAAAGGACAGGTAATTCCTTGATTTAACAGTGGCCACTCCAGCGGATTCATAGTTTTTAGTTAGTTTTTGAAAGTTTTATGAAGAACTAATTTTTTTGTGTGTGAAACTGTAAATAAAGCTAAAAAAGAGGATTTAATATTTGTGTGACTGTCATGTCAGTGTGAAAGCTGAATGTTGCATTGTTTTATCAAATTGATTGTCAACATCCTCTGGTCTGTTCAATGGCTATTAGACATTGATGTTATTAATAGTTCACCAAATGAATGATTTTCAGATATATCTTTTCTCTTTTGGGAAACATGCATTTTTGAATTGACATTCTTACTAAGAAGGATTTTGGCATCATCCATAATTGTATTTTCAGGTCTACAGCATGCTTGAGGGAAAAAGAGATGTAGAAACTGTATTAACTATGGGAATCATGGAAGATGTTAGCATTATTCCCCAACCAGCAGGTAATTTATGCATACTGACAATGGGTTTTAAGTCAAGGTGAATAACTGTAAAATAAAATGTTGTCAGCTTTATGTTCTAACCAGTAACTACACTTTTCAAGTTGTAACGTAATTTCTTACCAAGCGCTGTATAAGTATAAATATTTCTTTTATCTAGATTTTACTATCCTATAAAAAAATGACTTTCTATAAATTGTTATTGTTGTAAAATAAAGTGGAGAATGTTTCATGCCAACTTAGGGAGAAACTAAGAAATTAAAGTTAATGAAAACTGAAGAAGGCCAAAAAGAAAGAAAAGAAGAAAGAAACAAGGATGCTATGATAGAAACCCCATATCATTATTGCAGAATTAGAGGGATGAACTTCCCAATGTACAAAATAGAAAACTAACAAACTGAGCAGTTCTTGAGGAACTGCACCTCTCATGTAAAAGGCCCTAATTCATACAAATGAGATGATCTGTCTCTTGCCTCCCTTATTTTTTATGGGCAGCATGCCTTATTTAGAGCATCTAACTTACCAATGTAACTAGCTGCTGTCAGGGGTATCTGACATATTCACTAGTTGCAATATAAATTTCGTCCTTTTTATACAGTTAACTAGAGCTAAAGAAGACTAAAACAAGTTCCAGTGTTCTACAAGTGGCCTTTTTTTTCCTGGATAGTTTTACTTGTGTATTGACATTTGATAGTAAGCTGTTTTATGCATATATATATATATATATATATATATATATATATATATATATATAATATTCTTTGTTGAATATCTAGAAAATAGAGAGAATTTGGGAAACTTTCTTATATTGAAAAATGAGAAAAATGAATTCAAGATCTAGAGATTGAGTTTACAAGTGATATTTATGGCACAGAGATTGAGAGCCTTTCTGAAGTATAACCTGTCTGTTACGAATGTCAGAGGCAGTTGTAAGTTGTAACTGATTTACAATCACAGTAGTACAATTAATTAAGAGGTGAAACACTAAGTCACCAAGTCTACGTAAAGAAAACAGAAATTTTATTCTCAAATCCTCAACTAATGATCTAATGCTGTCAAATGGAAACTACATATATTCTTGAAGTGACACAATCTTTTATTTGTCTTCACCCATTAGGACACATGATATTCTCCAAAGTCTAAAATTCTGTATTTTGTGTCTTTGGCATGTTATAGATACAGGGAAAGTTGATTTGGTGATGAATGTGGTGGAACGTCCTAGTGGAGGATTTTCTGCTGGTGGGGGGATATCAAGTGGGTAAGTGAAGCTAGTCTAAAGCTTATCTAAGTAATGCTTTGATGAATTATGCTTAGTCTCTTACCTCCTTTAGGTTTGATGAAATTCAGGAAAGGAAACTACTGTTAACTCTCCTAATTTTAATTTTCACCAGACAAATGTCCCTTTAGATTTTTATATTCTAGACCCCCGTACAGCTCCATATTAGTAATTAGTACATAGTAATAAATACACTTAACAGAGCGATGGATGATTTTATTTCCAAAATTAAAGGGCCAGACTGACTCTTTTGGTTGCTGCATAATCTGAGTCTGGCATTCTGACTAGGTATTACTTTTGCAGGATTACAAATGGTCCACTAAGAGGGCTTATTGGAAGGTGAGTTTATTTTATAGTTATATATGATGGACTATAAAAATTAATGTACCCTGGCGCTTAAAGGCTTCATGATATGCAAAGGTATGAGTGAAGCTCGTTATATGCAATCTTATTCTTGCATATGCAAAGAGACTATTTTTGGATATGAACCCATGACCAATCGGTCACTAAGTCACAACTTACCTGCTCTGTGTCAGGGCTCATCCTTAGCTATGTGATGTGCTATTTGAGTTAATTCTGTCTCTTGCAATCCTATCCTTTTCCTTCATTTAATAGCCAAGTTTACTTTAGTGCAATTGAAAAAACTGAGTCCTATGCAGTGTTTGAGTTATGATGTTGATAAGTGGTGAATAAGCCACTTGTAGCTCTAACTCTGTAAGCACACTACTGTCCTGTACATGATATTGCAGAGGAAAAAACTGGGCCATGTTGAAATCTTAGTTGATATCATCTTTGGATAATTTATCTTGGATTATGTATGTTTATCTTTTTTCTTCAATACCAACAGAATTAAGTTGGTTTTTGTTGTAATGTATGTTTCCATATTGTGTTTAATTTATGGTTCAACTGGAACTGATTTATTTTTTGCTGATTCACTTAATTCTATTTTTATTCCATTGCAGCTTTGCCTATTCTCATAGGAATGTTTTTGGTAAAAACCAGAAGCTCAATATTTCCTTAGAGAGGGGCCAGATTGACTCAGTCTATCGTATAAACTACACAGATCCTTGGATTCAAGGAGATGATAAACGAACATCTAGAACAATAATGATTCAGGTAATTTCTAAAGCTTTATTTGTCTGAGCAAAATGACTATAGTTTTGGTGGTAGAATGTTGCAAACTGTATTTGCTGATATTTAACTAATTTTACTTTAGAATTCAAGAACGCCCGGAACCATTGTTCATGGTAATGCAGATGGTAATGGTAGCCTGACCATTGGTCGCATCACAGGTGGCATAGAGTTTAGTCGACCAATCAGGCCAAAGTGGAGTGGAACAGCAGGACTTGTTTTCCAGGTGCTTCATTGACAATTTAGACATCTTTCTTTCTGTGTTTTGATATCTTTTTATTTATAATTTTAGTCCTTCCATTCTAGTTCTGAGTACCAATTGCAAATTGATGATCTCATGCCATAAATTAAATGGTAATCTAATATAAGATTCTATGTATATTCATACTGCTGATTTTTTTCCTTCAAAATTTCTATATCATTTCAGCATGCCGGAGTCCGTGATGAGAAAGGTATTCCTATCATTAAGGATTGTTACAGCAGTCCTCTTACTGCAAGGTTGTAATCTGAGTAATGCTGACAGTATGGCTATCATGACTCTGTGGTTGTTTCTAACTGCTGTCAAATTTTCCTTGTAGTGGCAATACCCATGATGATACATTGCTTGCTAAACTTGAGACTGTTTACACTGGTTCTGGCGACCATGGTTCTTCTGTGGTTTGTTCTGAATTGAATAAGGTCCTTCAGTTTAACTTTAATACTATGCTTCTTATCATGAATTCCTTGGTTTTGCAGTTTGTCCTTAACATGGAAAAGGGACTTCCTCTTTTGCCTGAATGGTTGTCCTTCACTAGGGTGAATGCACGAGCTAGGAAGGGTGTTGATATAGGTCTTGCTCACCTTAATTTAAGGTATGAAATACATGTCATCAAGTTAGCCTTGTCATCAAAGAAAAAGGAATGCCTTATTTATGCTTTACATTAAAGCAAAACAGACAATCTTATGTTATACCTACTTTTAATTGGTTCACTGGTAGTATATCTGGTGGTCATGTGGTGGGAAATTTCCCTCCCTACGAAGCTTTTGCCATTGGTGGAACAAACAGTGTGAGAGGCTATGAAGAAGGCAGTGTGGGTTCCGGTCGATCGTATGTTGTTGGCTCTGGAGAAATTTCTTTCCCCATGGTACTCAAATTTTATCACGCTTTTCTTGCTCCATCTACTTAAGCATCTTGTGCCGACTTATGGTTGAATTGTGCTTATCCTAATTTTCCTGACATGCACCTAGCTGTATCTGAAATTTGTTGCTGAATTGTGTAATTTCTTGGAAGTGGCTTGAATTGTGTAATTTTTATGACAATCTTATGTTTTTGGGATACTAGTAGAGGATGGCTTGAAAAATATATATAAACAGAGAAGGATGACATTTTATAGTGTTAAGAATGGGTAAAAATCAAATCTGAATATAGAAAATTGTGTAAAATTTGTATAGAACCTCATCCATTCCCACTTTTCTGCTAAAACAAACTTGAATATGTGACATCATTTGAACATCATAATCTGTTGCAAATACAGATTAGATTTTTATTTACTTTTCTCGTTTTTTCCTCACCTGTGCTTGCCACCTCCAATGATTTCCCTTTAAGTAACAATAGTGTTTTGAACCTGACATGCCTGAAAATAAGAGAAATTATATAGAATTTAACATGCTTGAACATATAGGCCTCACCAGGAGTAATTGTGGCACTGAGAAAATTCACGATAGTCAATAAATATTTCAAGAAACAACTGCTTAACATTCAAACCCTAAGCAGCTAGTCCCACTTTGTCAAATATTCACTGTAAATATATTATTTGATGACCAAAACAAAAACTACTAAATCTACTGTCTGTTTATGTATCTGGTTGCCTCTTGTTAGGTCACACCTCTGGTTGGGTCAAGTCAAGCTCTATATACATATATATATATACATATATATATATGTATGTATATATATATGTATATATCTATCAAAGGCTATAAGAATAATGGGTGTCGAAAAAATCAGCATATATCCATATGTATATAAAATGGATGGATGATAGAAAAAATTGTTGCATTTGTCCCTCTACCTACAGGTGCCATGACGTGCTCACATCTGATTAAAATTTTCTCGCTGATCGTATAGCTTATGTTTGCAGTATGGGCCAGTAGAAGGTGTTATATTTTCTGACTATGGAACTGATCTTGGATCAGGCCCGACTGTACCTGGTAGGTTTTCATTTGGTTTCTTTGATTTCTTTTTTATTTGGTTCTTTCCTTTTTGTGTTTCATAGGATGATTAATATTGTAGCTATCATACCTATCTTAATATAAGGAGGAACGTGTTCTATGTTATGAAGCTTGTTGGCTGTGTTACAACTCACGGTCAAGGAGACAACCTAGCAAACACAATCATAAGACTGAAGTCATTTACCTTGTGCTCTGGCTCCTTCAAGTGATAATAATATCCAAAAATGTCATTAGAAAAATAAATAGTTTCTGAATTCTCAACTTGTTCATGCTGTTCTTTATAAGGCATAAATTGAGTGGTGTTTTGGTTTTTTATTAGGTGACCCTGCTGGAGCAAGGAAGAAGCCTGGCAGCGGATACGGCTATGGGTTTGGCATTCGAGTGGAATCACCTTTGGGTCCTTTGCGTCTTGAATATGCCTTTAACGACAAGAAAGACAGGAGGTTTCACTTTGGAGTTGGGCATAGAAACTAACGTCGGGAGACAATTGTTACTAGGTGTTTCGGATCGTTGTATATTATCCTTTTCCCTCTCCTTTTTGTAGCTTGCATGGCCATTTCGCTATTCGGGAAACTTTATATAAAAATTATTACTCAGCTGCCTCGATCCCCTTTTTATGCTGTTTCTTATAGAAATAGCTCATTTTTAACAGGATGTGTAGTTAACACATACCAGTTAGTGGGGAATGGTTTTTCACATGACTGTGACTTTGAGAGAGACACTAACCCTGTTTGTTTGCGCTGAAAGGGGAGAAGAAAATGAGAGAAATGAAAGGTAACATTATGTGTGATTTACAATTTCATTCTCTATTTTAATTTAAAACTTTTATCTTTTTTTTACTTTCATCTCCTTTCTTTTCAACATACCAAACATCCACTAAGGAAACTAAGGTCCACTATTTTAGTAGGGTTCATATTTTGTCTTTTTATCTTCACTGTGCTGTCATTTGAAATCTTGCTCAAGATTATGTATTTCCTATAAAATAAGCTTGAACTCGTTCGTACAATGACTATCGGTTGGCACTTTTGCCAATTGGAACGATGAATGGCCATTGTAGAGAAACAAGAGTCATTAATGGATATTATTATTTGTCTATTATAATAATAATAATAATAATAATAATAATAATAATAATAATAATAATAATGAAGAGGAGGAGGAGGACAACATCAATGGGAGTGATGAGGATGATGCTAATGCTGACAATGGAGTGATGATGTTGATGCTAATAGTGGTAGTGATGGTGGTCAACTATAACGGAGATTTCTTACCCTATAGATTTTTCATGACTTCTTTATGATCTATGAATATATTTGCGATGAGGTGCACATAAAATGCATGAATTGGAATGCAAAATTTAGGTAGAATAGTTTTCACATATAAAATATTTTTCAGAAGAAGTCTAATTCTAGTTTGATCAAATCAAATGTTTAGCGAACAATAGGTAGCATATACTTGCTAGTGGAAATAGTTCTAGTTGAGCTGAGTTTTGCTAAAGTGAGGCATGACTCATGAGTTAAAATTATTCGGCATGCGGATGGTTTGTTAGTTTGTCAAAAAAGGAATTTAGGGTTTGAATTTGACTTGCATAAAAGTTTAATATAGCTTACTAGTTTGTTTAAAGGCTTAGTTTGTGATAATTTAACACAAAGTTAGAGGTAAAATTATACTAAGCTTTATAAGAAAATATAATTTATATAATCTAAATGTATTTTTAAGATTTAATATAATATTCATAATTATTTATTTAAATATATTTTGCAATAAGACAATTTTATTTTTCAACAAATCTAATTATAAGATTTAGTTAGATTCTTTAAGATAAACGTAATTAACCTTTAAAAAAACAATAAATATAAGATTTAAACGTATTATAACATTTAATTTAATATAATAATGAGAAGAAAACGTCTATTTTGGAAGGAAGTAGGCTCAAATAGTGACTCGTGTATTATTTATGTTTTCTTATTAAAACCTATTTAACTAAATACGTTTTCTTAAAAACCTTAGTCTGAACTACTTTTTAAAATGGTTTGAATTGACCTTGGTGTGATATATGTTAGGTTATAGACTCTTGTAAAGTAATTGAACTTATTTTCACCATTGTACTTTATTTTAAACTAAAATACGATTTGCTAATTTACGTTCACTTTTTTTTTTAATGAGTAAATTATCACGTTATAATTATACATGTTTTAAAATTTCTTCCAATGCTAATTTTTAAAATTTCTATATAGGAGATATCTACTTACTCTAAAAATAAATATAAGATATTTAATTTTTTACTTGTTTTTTAAGTGAATGTAGAAATAAAAAAAATTATTAAGAAGTATAGGTATTTTATATATTTGTTAAGAGTAGTATAAAAAAACTTTCTAGTTGTAATTAAACAGAAGATTGTGAATAAAATATGTACTGATTGAGTTTAGAGTTGGCAGATTTAAGATGTTGGGAAATAGAAGCTATATGGAATTATGGATTGATGGAGAACACCGACAAACAAAAGACAATGTGAATGACCTGGAAAATATGGCATCGTTATCATGTTAAAGACCCAAGCCGACAACCAGGTAAGCCCATGAAAGTGACAGGCAAGTAAATGGTAATGGTTAAAAAGTTTTACTCTCGGTGTCCTCTGTGGTAAACTTTTTCAGTCCTTTTATAGCAATATTTTTTCTTAACTTTTATACTATTATAGATTTCAATTTTATTATAAAATTTTTTATTGAATAACATGTACTTTTTTAAGTTAGGAGCATTTTTATTAAATCATTTTTCTTTTTAATCAGTTATCTAAAGAAATGAGATTTATAGTTTTTAATTTATTTTTAATTAAGACTAAAATTTTTTCTATTAGTCTTTGTCATAATTGTATACTTATTTATTAAAATATTTTTTAAAACTTCAAAATTAAAATTTAATGTTTTAATATTTTTACATAAATTTAACTAGTATGCACTTACAATATGCACAAAATTTTTATGTTGATGTTCAATCACAACTCTTCATTTATATACTTATATGATTTTTAAACTATTAACATGTAAAGTGAACAAAACTCATGAAGGATTGTGATTAAATATCAATGTAAAACTCTTTTATAATGTATGTGTATACTAATTCACTCTTTTAATGTTAATTTATTTTTAAAAATATTTTTCTTCGTATAGAATTTTGGCCTATTTTAATTTTTATAAAATCTAATTGTAACTTTTTATAATATTGATAATTATTGACGTGACTAAAAAAATGTCACGTTAGCATTAACTATGTACACTTTGGATGGCATGACATCCACATCACTCACATGAATTAATTACTTTTCATCATAAATCACTTATTATTATCTACAAATAAAAACTAATCAACCTCGTTCCTTTCTTCAAATAATCCATAAGGACAGTTTTCTTTTTTATTCGTCTAGAAGACAAATGCAACTATATTTCTATATCATAAATGACTTCTTGTTGATCTCTATTGAAAAAATTCCTATTTACTTAATTTTGCTACTTGTGAGGTACTCATTTAAAAGATATTTGTAGGTTTTTTTTTTATATTTTTCCAGTATTCAAAAAAAATATATATATATATATATATATATATATATATATATATATATATATATATATATATATATATATACTCGAAAAGAGATACATGCACATAAAATATTTAATACAACTAGAATCTTCACCTTATCGGCATTTATATAAAAAATCTTTGAATTATACAAATTTCATAAAAATATAACATTGATAACAATAAAATTTGACCATTAATATTTTGAAATGAGACATTTTACTAAAATACTATTATCATTCAATTAAACAAGAGTGGTTAATTTGGTGGACAATGAATCCTCATGGATATAGATACTACAATACATGTAACTATGTCGGTTAATGAATGACTAGTCAAAGTCAGTAATTCTAATTAACATGTATACCAATTTAAATTATTAGAGTAAATATTTTAATGAAATTTATCCATGATATCCATAGATGTAATTTTATTGTTTTTGCAATCCATAGATGAAGCAAATTAAGATATTAATATTTTATAGAATACATGAAAGAGAAATGCTAATAACACATTTTTAAATACTATTTCTATTATTAATTTTTTTGTAAAAATTTCTATTATTAATTGAAATCTATTAAAAATTATAATAAAAAAATTTAATTAAAAAAATAAATAATACAAATTTTATAATTTTTAATCATTTTAGTTAAAAATAAATAAATAATTATTTAGGATGAATAATAATTATTTTGTCATGTTAAAAATAAAATCATCAATATATATATTTTCATGATATCATTATGATTTTATAAAATAAAAATAATTATTTTAAGTTATTCAAATAATATTACTTTATTTCTTGAACGATCTCAAGATATTAAATTTCTAGTGTATGTAGTTTCAGATTCTGTTTTTTTTCCCCTTATTTTTAGGTCTGATAAGTTCAAATATAATAAAAAAGCCTCACATAAAATAAAAATAAGATGTTCGCAAGATAGATTGATTCAATTTTAACTTTAAAAGTTGTTTGAATCAACAATTCAAAATAAAAATAAGTGTTTTGGTTTAGAAATATTATAAAATTTAAATAAAATCATATCAATACTTAAAAATAATTTTTAGTGCCATTAGTTTACTTCCTTCAAGAAGAGAATACTCTACAGCTTAATCAATTGGGAACACTCAAATAATAAATAGATTAAATTATATTGTAAGTCTCTGAATTATTTGAAGATTTTTAAATAGATCTCTAAGTAAAAAAAAAAATGAATTTTTTATCATGTAATTTCTTAAAACTGTCATAATTTATATTTTTTTATCGTTTCAACTAGGAGAGACTCAAATTCAAGTACCAGCTAAATAGGTTAAAATATACGGTAGAAATTTTATAATTGAGTCGCTAGAAATTTTAAAACTATTATAAATTGTCATTTTTACCATTTTAAATTGTCATAAATTAATCTTAAAGATGTATTTTTTTAGTTTAAGAATCTAATTAAAAAATAAACCTAGTTTAATAATCCCAAATAATTTAGGAGTTAAAATAAATTAATTAGGATAAATACAAAGTCAAACATTGAATATTGTCAAAATAAAATAACACAAAGTACTGATTGTTCGTTTAGATCTTTATTGGTATTAAACTCAGATAAATGTAAATATTTTTTAAAGTAATATATTATTTTCTTTTCTTGGTATAAGATAATAGACATAAGTATTTTATCTATATCAAAAGTGGTCTTTAGATAATGATTAATGAGTCCAACTAAATGATTTTACTAATTTTTGAAAGATATAAGGTACTTAGTTAAAGAATGAGAAGAAAAGAAAAAAGTTATAAATTTGATCTTCACTGCTAATAAAAATTAACATTACTAATAATATTAACGGTTAATTTATAAAAAATTATTTCATTGATTAAGAGTCCTAACAAGAAAATAAATTTGTTTGAGAATGAAACTGAAATTTGTACTATGAAGTTTTTTATTTCACACTTATTTTTCATTTTTTATCTGCTGGTAGAAAAATACTAATATACCCTTATTTTTTACTCTCTGGTAATGTACCACATTATTTTGTGTTACATGTTTTAGGTATATATATGTAAAAACATTATAAACAATATAAATAAATAAATTAAAATAACAATTTTTTTACTTAAAAAACATCTTAAACAATTAACTAAAAAAAAACCAAAACTAACAACACACATCTTTTTAAATTTTAAACATCTTAAACAATAACATTAATCAATATTTAAAATAAATTTAAATATAAAATATTTAAAAATAAATCTTTCAAAACCTATTTTTTATATATTTAAAATAATATTTATTTAAAATTTTAATTTTGAAATTTGAAATTTCAAAATATTGTTTTAATTAGAAATTTTAAATTTAAATCCTAAAATAAATATTGTTTTAATTATTGGTATAAATTTCAACTTTAAAGTTTCAATGTTCAAATTTTAAATTTGAAGTTCAATTTTAAATATTTATTATAACATATTTCTCTCAATTTCTAATTTCTAAGAGTTCAAATTTAAAATTTAAAATTTTATGTTTTAATTTTAAATATTTATTATAACATATTTCTCTCAATTTCTAATTTTTAAGAATAATACATTAAATAAACTTAGATATTTTTTAATTAAATTTAAAGTTTGACTTCGGTAATTTTTTATTTCACTTATAATCGGAATAAAAGTTCAAATTTCATCAACACTCATTATCTATTTATTACACTACTAATTAATGTATATCATATAAATTCTAATACATTTAGTATATAATATAATGTAAAATAAAAACAACCATTTTTTACATTAGTATATAATAAAAAAAATCTAATGTAAAATAAAAAAGTGTAAACCCTAAACTAAAAGCAACAAAGATGTCAAACCCTAGACTAAAGACTGCAAGGATGCAAAATTGGGAATACATTTCAATGTAAAATAAAAGGCAAAGCTTATCTAGCAATATCTCGTCGAAGAAGTAAAAGAATTTAAAAAAAAAAGAAATTCTTCTCCAACGAGATACCATTAGAGAAGTAAAAAATCTCAAGTCAACCCTTATTGTGGTGACGGATTGGAGGGAGGGTATGAGTGGTGAGGAGGAGGTTGCAAGGGAGGGTGAGGTTGCTGGTTGGTGAGGCATTAGTGGTGAGAAGGAGGCTGGGAGGGAAGGCGAGGTGGCTGGTTGATGAGGCAAGAAAGGGAGAGAATAAAAAAAGAAAGTGAACAAGAGAGTAGGTAAGAGAGAGGTGGCGGATAGGAGAGTAAGAAGAGTAGAATTTAAAGAAAAATTTAGGATTAAAAAGATAAAATAGGTATTTAAAAAAAAGTAAATATAAAATAGAATTATGGTAAGTGAGAATTTTGTGAGATGAAAAACATAAGCCCAAACTAGAATTTTTTGTAGACAACAAGAAGCCCCACACCCACATAACACATTGTCTGTTATGTTAACTGCTAATTTATTATAGTTCTAATATATAATTCCTAAATAATAATGCTCCTTTATTATCCATCCTTCTCTCTCTCGGCTCAATTTAAGGGTCATTATTTGCTTATATGTCAGACCCTCTATACTGTGTATTGGTTTCTATCAAACTATGTGCTGCAGGGATCAGATCAATAATCAATTACCACATTAAACCATGTATCCTTTACTCCCTGCAAAGTACAAAACATAACACATCAAAACTACTATCATAAATTATTAAAAGAAAGGAACTAGAGCACCAGAGTGAAAAGATAACCATCCAATGAAAAGAAGTGGAAAAATATATATGAACGATTGCATCCTAGGCCTATCTAGCTAGTTAGACTTCTGTTTCCTTTAATGGATAGTTAGGACTTGTCAATCTTCTAATTCGCCACTGAAATCAATATTTGGCCTTTTAAAATTTTTAACTTCGTATTGACTTATTGCATGTCATCATTTCTCCCCTTTCTTTTTGGTAAAGCTACGCACTTAGATTCACTCTGTGATTCTTTTACAGTTCACTGTGACGATTTTAGTCTCGGTACGTCAACTTTAGTTACACTCCTTTGTAATTATCCTACTCGGGTTTGCTTTGCTCGTGGAAAAATCATGCTTACTTTATTAAAGAAATAAACTATATAAATTCTCCAAAATAAAGTTAAATATATCATCAGACTTCAGAAGTAATTAAAAACTAAAATCACGAGTGGGCCAAAACCCGGAACAATAATATTTCAATTTGTGTAGGATAATCGTATTTGATATTAAATATCAATGCACGCTCTCAAATATTTCGTTGATTTATATTTGTAAAGTATCAAGTTGTAAATAATTATAGAAACACTTATAATATAGAAACATTGTCAATAAAAAATTTATTTTATTTTTAGTAATTTAAAAGAGTGTTTTTAATTTCGAATTTGTAAAATTATAATAATATATGTTGAATTGGATGGACAGATTTTATGTGTACATGTAGTGCGAAAAGGGTGTTAATGATGTGGGAGGCAAGTGTGGTGAGAGATTGCAGTTAACAAATTAAGAGTGGTTACATAAAGTGTTAATATTGTTGATGGTTTTTTCATAAACTAAAAAATGTTCCACAGCAATAGCATGGAAGGAACAGTGAAGGTTTGCATGTAACAGGTGAAAGCAGTAGCGGAGACACGGACTGAGTCTCTGCTTCTAAGACCAGAGCGTGCATGCCGAAGCACTTGCTCGTTTAAATGCAACTATTTGCTTCCCGATGAACACCACACCCAACCAACCCTGTCAAACAAACAAACAAATTAATTAATTCCATCCCACAATTTACCTTAAACTAAACAACTTGTTCATTCCACACTTCCAAATTATTCATTTTATACATAGTAGTTAAATTTTATTTAATCAATGACATATTTATTGATTTAAAACAGTAAGAGATACTATATTGTGAGACAGGATGACATCAAAGATAAGTTCTGAATTGTGTGAAATGGGAACCGGATTTTATTGTAACGAGAGAACAAATAGTCTTCCAGATTCAACTTGGTTGACTGACTTTGTATTTGGTCTAATTTCCTTCCACAATGGTAGGTAGAGTGGTGACGGTATTTAATTTTTAAATAGAAAATCTGTGTAACCTTTTTTTGCACACTGTTGTTACAAACGTTCTTTCAAGTCCCAAGATAATCTCATCATCTAGGACCTGACTTTAGTATATTTATTTTCCCCCTTGTTAAGTCACACTTGGCAAGTGATTTCTTGTCTCCCTTTTTTACTTTATTGGGTCTGCTTTACCAGCATTGGATTTCTACACGTCTTTTAAGTTTTAACTCTTCAGCCTGACTCTTTCATTATGGTTATTTCTTGAATCTGAAACTTATCTTTTGCTTACCTTTTATCTCTTACTCCACTACACTACCCTTCTCTTTATATCCCTTGTGTTGTGACTATAATAACCTAATCCTTTCCACGCGATCATATACCCCTTCATTTCCTTTTCCACCTCTCATCATGACTCATCCCTACTGCTCCAATGACTTCAATGCTTGGTTTGACCTCAATTCACCATGCCTTTTCTCTCCTTCTGCATCTCCTTGCTCCAACCCGCCATTCTATTTTCCTACTACATACCATCATAATTGCTCTACTCACATCTCTTTTACTCACCACCAATCTTCTCCCTCGTTTCCTCCTCCAAAAGAAGCACTTCCTCTCCTTAATCTAAGCCCTGCAAAAGGCCAAGATCTTGAATCTTCCTTCAGTGCCATGAAAGTCAACAAAGAGAAGGAGAAAGAACTAAGCATGTCATCTATTAATAACTCTTTAGATGATGAAACTGTTACGGTGGCTTTGCACTTAGGGCTTCCGAGCACTAATACGTCACCTGATCTAACTTCAAACATATACTCAGACAAAGAAGAAAAAGCCACTGTTGCTTCTGAGTATTCGCCAACTAGAATTAACAAGGGTCAGTATTGGATCCCTACACCTGCTCAAATTCTGATCGGTCCAACACAGTTCTCATGCCCCCTTTGTTTCAAGACGTTCAACAGATACAACAACATGCAGGTATTTAAAATGATCAAATTTTACATTAATTGAAGATAGGTGATGGAAAGAAAGCAGGAAAAAGAATGTCTTTCTGTTAACTTTTTCTTATAATTAACTCCAACCATCCTACCTCCTACTTTCCCAGATCTTACTTTTGTGTAAAATTATTGAAAAAGAAAATACCCATTTCTATATATTCTGTAGTTTTATACTCTTCTTTTAATAATATATAATTATATATCATCATTTTAATTTTTAACCTATAAGCTATGTTGTCTACAATTCATGAAAGTATATGTACCGCCACTTGCGTATGTATTTTGTAACTTAGGGTTTTTGTAACAACTATTGAAAATTAGTCTTAAGCTGATGATCTTAACTGTTTTACCATTACCATGCCCCTTTTGTAGTTGAAGAGATAAAAATGGAAAATTTCCAGTCCAGCTAAAGATCAGTATTATTTAAGGCTATAGCTTTTTAGACCTGCAAAGTGTTAATTGGTGTTAGATAGAAAACGGCAGGGACGGACTGTTTATCACTAGGGCTTATTAAATATTATTCTAATATGCTAGAACAATGTTAATACTTAACATCAACATGAGGAGACATAAAGTGAAACAACTATGAGTAAATTATATTGTCAAGAGTCGACTAGTACAACACGCATGGAGTGAATTTATTTATTTTTTTCATCTGCACAAGCATAAACAAAAATAGCTGTCCAATATTCCCTTGTTGGGCTTCCGAGCTACTACTTTATTAGGATGCCCTACATTGTCACCTTTTTCTTTAGTCCTAGACCATAGGTGACTAGGAAGTATTGAAACATGTAGAAAAAGACGTGGCTTCTTGATTATCCTCTTAGGCTTTCTGACTCAAAATCTTGGCCGGCTTGGGAAAATAATTCTTAATCTTAACAAAATTACATGCAATGCAACAAAGATAGAGTATGTAGGGAATGGGTTTCACAGTGAGGATTTTGGACCAGATCGATAGTTCCAAATGTTTACTTGTGAATGTGAGTGAGAGTGACTTTCATTCTTCCCCACAGCCCTTTTCATCTCTAACTATTTGCTCTTGAATTATATTGTGTCCAAAATTAACCTACAGATGCATATGTGGGGGCATGGATCTCAATATAGAAAGGGGCCAGAGTCTCTAAGGGGAACTCAACCAACAGCAATGCTTAGACTCCCTTGCTATTGCTGTGCACCGGGATGCAAGAACAACATTGACCACCCAAGAGCAAAGCCACTCAAAGATTTTAGGACCCTTCAAACCCATTACAAGAGAAAGCATGGAATTAAGCCCTTCATGTGTAGAAAATGTTGCAAAGCATTCGCTGTGAGGGGAGATTGGAGGACTCACGAGAAGAACTGTGGGAAGTTATGGTATTGCTCTTGTGGCTCAGATTTTAAGCACAAAAGATCTCTCAAAGATCATATCAAGGCATTTGGGAATGGACATAAAGCTTATGGAATAGACTGTCTTGATCAAGATGATGAACCTGGCTCTGAAATTGAGCAAGAAAATAATGAATCTTTCATTTCAACTCATAGTTAATGTGTTTTCAACTATTAAGACAAGACACATTTGAGGATTCTCATGTTTTCAACTAATTAAATTGTTCACTATCACTACCATCACTAACCACTTCTCCTCTCCCCCTATTTCTTTTCTTCCTTATTTATTTCGATTTTAAATATTCAAATTATTGCGGCAATTTTTGTTTTTCTCATTTTGGTTTTGGTTTCTCCATCCTTCTCTCTCTTCAAACAAGGATGTGTTTATCTAATACACATTAAATCAAATATTATGTGTCTACCTACTAACTAGAAGGATGCATTTACAATATTATACCTAATTTTCCTTTCCTTATTTTGGTTTTTATTTTTCTCTCCTCACTCTGTATATAGTAATCATGATAAATAAATAATCATGGTCATGTTAATCTCTTTTCTAATAATCATAAAATAAAATTCAACCCAAATTTATTATTTAATATTTCTTAAAAGAGAGATAAATGTAAAATATAATATATTTCAAATTTTCTATGCTGTTTAGGATATTATCAAATGGTCAACACCGTAAGAATAATCATGGTTTGTTTTTCTAGGAATAGAGATAGAGATAATGGAAATAGAACATATATATAATGATCTGGTGACTTATTAGTGGAGGGCGGAGATGGCAATTTAAATTCTTCTCTTCACAATAATTAATATTTATTGATAAAAAAAGAATAAAAATAATTACATAAAATAAATAATTAAAATGCTGTATATATCTTTTTAGAAAAAAAAGAAATTGAAAGATAAATTTAATATTGCATGTATAATTTAAACCAAACAAAACAAATTTTAATATCTTCACTGTAATAAATTTTTTTCCATTAATAAATCAAACAACGTTCACGTAATTAGAAAGTTTGGGAGATACATGCAACAGCTGTGTAAAGTGTAAACATTGCGCTCACTCACTTATTCTAATATAAGAAACTAATATTAATATATATATATATATATATATATATATTAATTAGTGGTAATGATATGGAAATTCAGAAAATCCGATACATAATATGTATAAAATTTTGATGTAATATGTTATATATATTTTAGTGCTAATTTTCCCGTTAAAATTACAACTTTAAATTTATATAGATTATCGATACAATATTTTAATTTTCAATAAAAATAATATAAATTTGTTTAAAATATTGCACTAAATTTGATTATATTTGAACAAAATTGTAGGTGGTTGAAATGAAAGTCGGTCAAAATTACATAGCACGTTATAAATAGAGGCGAATAAGTGGAGCAAAACTTTTATTCAAAAACGAAACAAGATAGGAATATGAATAGCTATATACATACAAGTGCAAATGCAGTTGACGGAAGCTTTTGAGCCTGTCATTGATCAGCTTTATGATTCGTACGATGCTCCTATTCCCCTTTTGTTATGTCCACCATGATCAACCCATCAAATACTATGTTTAGACTCCTCGAAATGATTAGTTTCTGAACAATAATGCCTCTTTTTCTCTTTCTAAAGAAATTCTTAATTTTTTGCACATTTTAAAAAGCAAAACTTATATAAAGATTCATAAATAGTACTACTATTTGTGTTATTTTTCATTCAAGAATAAAGTTTCACTTGTTTAGTAAAAATGTAAATTAAAAAATTATATAAATTAGTGAAGTGAAACTTCAATAGTGATTAGTGAATACTGAAAAACAGCACTTAATTACGGCAGAGTGAAAAGAAGAAAACAAAATTTGATTTAAAGTAAAGAATATATAAAACAGTAAGTTTGATATAATGTTACTGTTAATTTTTGAATCATTATGCTTAAAGCAACACAGGACCTTAAAAGATGACATATAAGTTGGTATGTGTTAAAATAAGAAAGGAAAGAGGGGTAGCGAGAAAGCAATCATAGCATGCAGAAGCATTTATATTTAATATTGAGAATTGAAGGTGGAAGGGATGCATTGGATCTTGATGGCAGCTTTGTGGGTTCAGATTGATCAGTTCTGTTGTGAGAGAAATAGGGTCAGACTTGAGAGAGCGTTCTTGAAATGTCATTTCAAAGTACAACAACACATCCAGTGTATGTATGTATGTATGAATTGTAGCGTGGCTTTCCACTTGAGTCTACCTCATCAACCCAAAGGAACTCCACGTTCCCTGTCTCCAAAACACACCCCTTTTCTTTTTTCTTTTTCTCTCCTATTGGTTAAGTTCTCTCTTTCCATCTTTTTCAGTTCAACTTCAAGATCCTATATATACTATGATTTCTATTAATTCCCCATTTTACTTTCGGATACTAGAGATTTAACAGAAGAGTAAAAGAGGGGTGATGAAAACGATAACTAATTATGTGATTCTTTTCTTGTTATCTATGGTGTCCAGTGTAACGTCAATCTGTCACAACATCCCCAATGAGCACAAACCTGTCAGCTTAACAAAGAATGATTTGATGGAACCTTGTAGACGTTAACAGCTTCTCTTTCTATTCCTCATAAAATAAATTACAAAGTGTTGCAGCAAGAAAATCAACTCTCTGATGGAATATCAATCATCATTCAACACTCAATATTGTAGGCTGATAAATGAGGTTATATATCATACATTTTGGATTTGCCTTTTTCTAATGCAGCCTTCTCACAGTGGTGGAGATTGTAGAGAATATTACGATTTTTGGGGACCATTGCAAAAACAATATTACAGAATAAAGTTGATGTTGTACATATTGCATCCATCTAGCTAGTAGCTATTGCACATCATATTGTATCCAAAATTAGCAATATATATGGGCCAATGGGGCATGTAGGGCATGGGATTTTAACTTGTTCAAGTTTTTTTCTTTTTTGTAAGCTAGAATGCTAAATTACTGCTAAGTTATTGGTGTCACTATTACAAACCCATTGATAAGGAGAGCACAACATTAATACGGGAGAAAAATGCGTTATGCTCGACTTTATGTCCTTGTGGGACAATTTTGTCCCCTTCATAGCTTGGATCAGTTAATGAAATTAAGCACGTCTATATAGAATACAATATATTTTAAGGGTAAAATGACGTTTCATCCGAGGGTGTTGCTATATATATATATGCATACAACTGCAACTAATTTAGAGTTATCTTTAATGCAAAAAATTTAAAACTTGGTTTAAGAAATTCCAAGACTGTAAGTGTTCTCACAAGACTAGCTGAAAGTTTGCAAGTTAATTGAAAATTAATAAATTAATTAAAAGATGAAAATTTATTAATGTAACGCTAAAACCTAATTAATAAGCTAGTTTAATTAATAAGAAGTGTATGATAAAAGTACCTATTTTTTTACCACGATAAAATTATCTATTAAACTAATTTTTTTATTCAATCTATTAAACTGGTTAAAAAAATATAAAATTACATAAAAGTACATATTTATATAAATTTAATATATAAATTCTATTACTTCATAGATAAATATCATGTTACGTAATTGTAATTTTAGTTTCGCAAATTTTTATTTCTTGTCAATTTTTCTAAAAATATAATTTTTATTGAAAATAAGATAATGAAAATTATAACTAAAATAAATATTATAATTTAAAAATAAGTTAAAACTCCTGCACTCTTATCTTATTTATAATTTTAAATTGTAATAATCAACTATCGAATATGAGGATTAATTGATATATGATTGTTCTAATTTAATCAATAATTTCGAGTTTGAATTTTGGATATACAACGTTAAATACCAGGAGAGTTTTACATACATGATGATATTTATAATTAGACAAAAAAATTGCAATAATCAACATTTTAACATAGTATTTTCATTTTTTTTTTCGGATCTTTTGAGTTATGATTGACGTTCATACAGTTACATATATGTATTAATATTAAAATGTGTGATAATTGGTATTCCACGCAATATCAAAATTTAGGACTTGAAAGAAATATTAATAATTTGTGTGAAGTGAATACCATATATTTATTGAATAATACAAATAGTGTAATAATCAAATAATTAGTTTAATGTTAAAATAACCAAAATGGTATGATAATAAAAAAATATTTAAAATATTTATTATATTATCATAAACTAGTAAACAAAATAGTCAGTGAAAAGTGTATTAAAAGACTAATAAGAATATATATATATATATATATATATATATATATATATATATATACACATATATATATATGGCAAAGAAAAATAAAAATAGACTATCTGTTAACTATAAGCTATATATACTATGAAATTAAGTCAATTTCTCGAACAGTACTTATAGTTTAATTAAATAAGATATAAAAACTAATTTAAACACACTATATACGCCACAGAAGAGAGAACTACCAATTATGAAAAAAATTACTAATATTTAAGTTCAGACTCGTTTATTTTCCAACTACTTGTGTTTGAAAATTTAATTTAAAAATAAGCACATATGGTCAATAATTTTATTTTATGATTATTAACGATATGCTTTCAAAAAATAAAAGTTTCGAGTGGGTGTATTTGTCTTAAGTATGATTAATTTAATTTAAAAGTTTTATTTGAAAATTTAATTTAAAACTAAGCACATATTTGGATGTAGTGCGTGTCTGTATCAACGTTAAAAAATTTAAGTTTAAATATGATTAATTTTATAAAATTGATTTATGTAAAAATTCATTTACTTTTGAATGTTTTTACATATTCATGAGTTAAGAGTAAAATTCTTGATCTAACAAGAAATTATTTTAAATTATTTGAACTTATAACAATTTTAAATGCATAATAAATTTTAAATTCTTTTTCAATAGAAGATCGTAAAGTGTGTGTTTGGATGAGTGTTAATACAATTGATTTTGAATATAATTAATTTTAAAAAATTGATTATGATTAAAATTGATTTTGAGATGATGTAATTTTTTTAAAAAAAATTTGAATATAAAAACAAGCTAAAAATAAAATTCAATAGAAAATTATTGATTTAACGTAAAAGTCACTCCAAATTGTTTCAATCTAAAACTAATTTTAGACTCAAATCATTTTTAAATATTCTCCAACACAAAACTAAATATATCAAAATTTATTTAAAATAATTTTTTAATTTAAAATTAATTGTAAAACATAAAACCAAAAATTCACTAAAATGTATGTAATTAAAATCAATATTGTTAAAACAAATATGTACATACGTTATAAGATAAGATACCAGAGTTATAAGATTTCCAAACACACAAAAGTCAGCGAAATAATGAGAACTGGCCTTATTAGGCTGTTTATGCGGTTCAGAAAACATTCTTAAAAGGGAGAGGGAAACTTTTTATATTCAGGAATAACAATTATTAAATATTTAAAATATAATTTAATTAATATATATATATATATATATGAAAGCTGTTATAAATTTTAAAGTATTAATTAGTAAAAATATTAAATTTATATAAATGATGCATAGGTTATAATTGACGATTAAAACTTTGTTACTCTTTGAGTTCATAATAATTAAAGTATTTTAAACATGTGTAATTGATATGTTTTTTAAAAACTAAATATTCGTTTATTTGATTATCGTAGAAATTTTATGGATTTATAAGATTTTTAAAAATATTTTTTATTAAAATATTATTGATAATCTTTTTTCTGTATTTTTTACCTAATTTTTTTAGGTCCAACTCTACGAGTTAACTTATCAGTCTAGCCCAATTCATAGATCAAACATGAAAAATAGATAATTTTTTTATAGATTGCTCTTGTTGAGGTTCAGCCTACTCTAATAGTTTACAACTCATGTTATTTACACCTAGTTAATATACATATGCTTTATGTTTACTATAAATATTTTTATATATCATTATAATTATATTTTAAACAATATTTTAAAAAATAATCAATTTACATCCCTTTCTCTTTTATACTTCATTTATTACTAAAATACCATTTTTTTATAAAATGAATATAAACCAAATTCTATTTTATCTTTATTATTTTTTAAACCTTAATGTTGTACTTTCAAAGGATTGTTTTAAGTTATATTTTTGCAACTTTTCTTTATTATTTTTTAAATTTTATTTTTATTTTACATCTCTATGGATTATTTACTTCTATTTTGATATTCTGGGTGATTATGTTTGAATTTTGTCTCAAACAATTTGATTATAAGAATCATTAATGTGTTTTTTTTCTTATTACAATGAAGTTTATTTTATTCTTCTAAATGTGTTATTTTTTCTTCTTGTTTTTTTGGGTTAAGAAAAAGAGATCATAAATCAACACTTTATTAACTATTCCGAAAAATACCTTCCACAAGTATAAATGTATATTTTTTTAGAACCTTTATTTTCAAATATAGTTCCAAAAAGCATTTTTTGGAAGAGACTAACTCTTATAGAAAAGTACCTTCTAGAAATATAAATGCACATTATGAAAAATACTTTTCAAGACCTCTATTTTTAAACATTGTAAAGGGAGGTGTATTCTAAGATTTTGAAAAGAGGTAAGTAGTAGAGTTTTTGGAGGTGTAGAGAAAATGTGAAAGAAGGTATATTAATTATTGTATGGTAAGATATTTCAATAAGAGGTATAGCTTTAGGATATTTTAGGAAATATTTAAAATAAAAATGAGAAATAATATATATATATATATATATATATATATATATATATTAATCATTGTATGGAGGTGTAAACAATATAAACAATGTTTCTTTGACAAAAGGTTTAATATTGGTTTAGTTTTGTTTAGGTTAAGTTTTTTTAGACTTGACCCATTTTTACAAAAATGATTAATATTTGATAAAAAAAGAAGAAGTAAGAGTATCTCCCACCATAGTTGCTAGCAAAATTGCTTAACCTAAGCATCTAGTTCTTGAAGGAACTCACCTTTGGAACAATCCTAAGTGGCACTAAAAATTGCTTAAAATCATTTTGAGAGTTGTTTCTTCAAGTAACTATTACTCGAATAAAATATCATTAAATTGTCCTTATATATAAATAAAATATCATTAAATATTATTAAATTATCATTAAATATGTTATGTAATTGTCATTGTTTTTAAATTAAAATATTATTAAATATTATAAATATTAATTTTTTCAAATTAAAAAAAAAATATTTTTAGTTGATTTATAATAATTATATTTTAGCAAGTAATAAAACTCAAAAAAATAACTTTGTTAATTTAAGGTGCCATAATTTTAATGAAGTATAAAATTAAAAAATTATAAAATTGTGAGTTCCTTAGAATTGCTTAAAAATTCTCCCATGAGAGTGAAAATAGAAAAAAATTGCTTAACGTTGATGTGACACAATGAGGACCATCAAACACAATTTTTTATGCACCAAGCAAGGCGTAGGGGTTGCTCACATGGGAGATGTTTTATAGAATTAAAAAAAATCCTAAATGAAAAAGTTGGTATTCAAACCTTCTATATGTATAGAGAATATACCTTTATATCAATAAAATGCAAAATTATAGTATGTACATGGAATAAATATAAAAGAATAGGGGAAATAAATTATATATATTATATATTATAATATCTTATTCTTCACAAGTAATGTTTCTTTTAGTTTCTCATGAGATAAACATAAGTTCATTAGGAACTTTTGAGAGTTTTTCCACCATCTTCTAAAAGATTATTATAGATAATGTATGTGTAAATTTGCTTAATAGGATGACAGATTTATAATCTCTCATGGTAGCAGGGACCCCATCAAATAGACTTTCTATGATTGATTTGATTCATCATAAAGTCAGTCAATACTATTATAATTTTATTCAAATAACCATAAATATATTATAAGACATGATAATTACCATATAATAAATTGCAAGATAATAATAAAAGATAATTGATATTATATAAGTTAGAATGACAATTATAGACAAATCATATAAAGTGATGACAATTATAGACAAATCATATAGACAATTATAGACATTCTACCACTTGGATACTATTAATAAATAATCCAAAGACAAATCATTAAGTTCGAATGACAATTATAGATAAATCATATATTAAACAACAATATGAAAAATCTAAGTTACAAAATAATATTTGATAGGGATATATATAAAGTGCGTAAACCAATATTTCTTATAAAGTATATGGAATAACATAGTTCAATAAAATGATGCTAATGGTCCAAGCATAAAAAAAATGCTAACAAATATGTTGTTAAAATAATATTACTTCATATATACATGTCTCATATTCAAGTTTTTTTAATCTCAACTCATTTTTTGGTGGACCCCACAATTTAAAGATTTATTCCATTTTTTACTCTAATGGAAAATCACATTTTGTTATCTTAGAAGACTTTTGGTAGACCCCACAATGTTAATTCTTAAATATTGCATTGAGAAGAGAGATAATAAAAAAATATTATTTTTTGAATAGTTGATTAATCTTGTTTATTCTTGTAGAAGAACAAAATCTCGACCTGGAGATCAACTCTTTTCTTCAATCAGATCTTGACTTCAAATCAGTCTTCAAGAACAACCACTAGAGATGCTCTAAGAGAGTTTTTAGACCCCCACTAATCTAAGACATCAAAATTTAACTAAATCATGAATTATAAAACTTTAATAGATAAATATTTGATCGGTGAATCTAAAATATGTTTTCTCAATACCGTGTTACTGTTCACTTGAGTTTGAAAACTTATAAAAACCAAAAGACATAATTCACATGTATCTAAGTACTCATCACAGTCCAGGACAAATATAATTACATATAAACTATATCAATAAATGTTCTATAATATTTGATATTCAACTAATATGAGTGTAAAAAATGAGTGACTATGCAAATCGAAAGACATTTAGGAAATCCATGAATTGCCCAATTAGATTACATAGACACTCTAGTTAAATAAAATGATACTCGGATTATTGTGACCACAAAATGTCGAAGCATTTAGATGATTGGTTCAAACAAAAATTTATAAATATCTAAATAGTACAAAATTATACTCGAAAGGAGTATTTTCATCATAAGCACTTTTACGAAGTATAAAATCATACTTGATAGGAGTATTGTATGTATAATATATTTATAAAATTTTGACCAAATAAAATGTGAAAATTTTTTTGTAAAAAAGATATACAATATAAATTACATAAAAAAAGAATTAACGTGCAATACCCAACAAAATAGTTTAACATTTGTTAAAAATATTTATTAAGATACAATGAACTTGATGTATTTTAATCAAAATAAAACAAAAATAAACAGCAAAATCTTATAAAACATGTCATATCATAATTAAATACCATAATTAAATGTTAACAAAAATATATAATAATACAAATATTAATGACATCAAGCATCTTCTTACGAATATAATCATCAGCTGTTAACTGTTATGCCGTCGATTATTCTCCAGTGTGTTTGGTTGTTTGTTTAAGCTCCGAGAGAATAACTGTTCAATAGACTTCACTAAGCAACAAACAAAGATAGCTGTTACTGATGCTTTGATTGATAAATAATTTACTGCTTCGCATAAAAATAATATTATTTGAAATGATCCTTTAAAGTAGTTGTGGGCAGGCAGGACTCCGGTCGGGTAAGAAGGCATGATTTCAATTTTGAAACAAATATAGAGCGAATCGATGAATTCTCATTTATTTCCAAAATTCAAGAATTCATACTAAAGATAGGAGCTATTGTTTTGGTATCTATCCTGTACTTAGAAAGTCACCACTGTAATCACTTGAGCTAACTAAACATGCATGATGCATAACACTATAATAACACATATTCATCGCATACACACGTGCCAAAATAAATGATCTGGTAAGTACAAAGAATCTTATTAGTGAATAGCACGTTGGAATTTTCTCACGGACTGTTATTAAAGATTTTTTTTTTTTTTTAATATTAGCTTATTTGATTAGGAAATTTGAATTTTCACTTACTAAATTTTCAATTCTCACTTATTGACAATAAAATACCAATATACCTCAGTTATTTTATTTTCCAACAATTCATTTTCAGAGAATAAAAAAATTTGCAAGTTTTATTTACTTCTCCAACAGTGTATCGCTGGAGAAAAAAAAGTTTTAAAAAAAGAAAGTTTGTGTATATGATATAAAATCCTCATAGTTGGCACTTGTCCATTAAGTCATTACAAGTAAGCCACCAGATTCTGTAAATAGTTCTTGCAGGTTGAGGATGCCCACTTAGAGTTATTTTATGTATCAAGAGTCAAGACTCAAGACACATACCTATGTAACACGAATCATAAACTTTATAAACACTCATCAACGAAATGCTAAATAAAACTTGCAATTATCATTATGCTTTATTGAACCAATCGGACGTTGCTTTACTCAAGTTTGGAATAGAACCAAGAACGAACCTGAATCATTTAATGATAAACATTTTTTTCCATCAATAATGTCACTCGATTTACATAACGAATCAGATATTGCACACTTATAAGTATGTGGCTTTTAGTTTATCACTATGATCTTGGTAAAGGAAACTTACCAGAGCGGTGACCGTAGAAAATACATTGATTGTACATTGATTTCAGCTCATGACACAGAGCCATATGAATCAAACCCATAATATATCATTCATCAAATGTATCAACTATATGTACAGACCACTAAGATGGCGAAAGAAGTATTTACGGTACACTCACAAAGAAGTAAAAAGATTTATAAATTTTTTTATTTTTCTAGCAGTACACTGCTAGAGAAACAAAAAAGTTTATAATTTTTTTCACTTTTCTAACGGTGCACTGTCAAATAAGTAAACTGACGAAACTAATTCTCTATATAAGTATTATAAATAAATGTTATAATTAAAATAAAAATTTAAAAAATAAAATTTATAAAATATGAAAGTTTACTAACATAAGGTTTCATAATAAATTTTTATATTTTAAAAAATTATATTATAAATAAATTATATTATAAATAAATTATATTATTAAAATATAAAATTTTATAAATATAATATAAATATTATATATAAATTTTATAATTAAAATATTAAAATATAAAAGTTTATTATGAGAAGGTTTTCTACAATAAACTTTTATATTTATTTATTTTATAATATAAAATTTTAAAAAATTATGTTATAAATATATTATTTTTAAAATATAAAATTTTATAAAAAGATAATATAAATAGCTTAAATAATTTTTTTATTTAATTTTTTTCTTTGTCCAAAAAGCTTACTTCGTAGGATATGTTATTTTATTTTGAGAGGTGAGAAAGGTTAATTTATTATAGTAAATGTTGAGAGAGAAAATTAGATTAAAGGGTATTTTCAAGTTTTTAAAAAAATATTCAAGTAGGTAGGTGTTAAATAAAAATGTAGTGGGTATGAAATGAAAATCACTTCGATTAACAGAACCTTTGTTGTTAAGTAATGTCCCCTACAAGAGGAAAGTTTCTTGTAGTACCTCTCATTTTCTATTTGTACCCCAAAGAGTTTAAAATAATCTAAAAAACTCCAACATACCCTCACCCTATTTTAGTATACATTTAGAGTGTATATTCCTGAGCATCTGATCCAAAATACATTATGTTAATATGGAATACAACCGTAGGAGATGACCAATTGTATTCCGAATCTACAAATCTAAAATATAAAATAATTAATGTTCTACATCAACTTATCCAAAAAATCAATATTCATATTACACTTCCAGATGATCCAATCTGGAACGCTAATTATGTACAATTCCAAATGCATCTATCCAAAATAAAAATGGACAATTGTTAAAGTTTTAGATTACTTAATCCGGAATTTATATAGGGTATTTTGAATCAATTGATTCATAATACATCATATAAATTCTGGATCAAGTGATTCAGAATACAATTGACTATCACCTACTACTATATTCTGGATTACTTAATCTGAAATATACATCCAAAACATAAGTTAAAATTCGGTGAAAATATATTGGGATTTTTCTTATTATTTTAAATTCTAAGGGTGTGTATAGAAAATAAGAGAATGCTAAAAAAAAATATTCTAAAAGAGAAGTGAAAACCAAAATTGTTCCCTCATACCCATTGGGCCACTAGAGCATGGAAAACCGTCTCTACCTTGGAATTTCTCCCTGCACCTACACCATATGACACCACCAAAAAGGAGAAATTTTTCTCTCGCTGTGCCTAGTGGATAACGCAATAAAAGAATTTCGATGCACAATGACTCACGAAGAACCTTTTCATCAGCAGAAGTAATTCATATTTACGTCATTTAATTGTTTCTCATACTCCAAGGCTGAAATGAAATGTATAACACAACAAATTATCAGCAAATTGTGCCCTTTTTGAAGTCCAATCTTCGTTGATCATACAGTATACAAGGTGGGTTTAAAGAATTAGAGGTGGCATACTCTTATTCTTTAAATATAATTTTTTGTACATTAGTCTATAGGGGAATGCATCCCTCTATTGATATTGATTTGATTGCTATCCTAAACAGATGACTGTGCATTATTGGCCTTGGACACTCTGTGAGACCCCTTTTAAAGGAACTTCGCTGCGACGGTTGATAGAATCAGGAAACACGTCACAATGAGACTGGAATTCATGAAATTCAGAAATGAAAGGAGGTTGTTCCCACCTACAAGCTTAAGTCCTCAGGTATGCTGATGCTTAGAAAATACAGGCTGCACATTCAGCAAATATCAAGATGAAAACTCACCAGCGAAAAAGTGAAGAAAAATGCTAAAGAACTACAAATAATTTTAAGACTGTTTGTACCGAATCAAGACATTAAAGATACTAAAGAACTATTTCATTAGCAATGAGAGATTCTGACCTTGCAGACATGAAAGCCATCCCCAAAAAGACAGCCTTAACAGATTGCTTCTGTCCCGCATAATCAAAAGCCAATGGCAGCATTTCATGAAGGGTCAGAAAAGCCATAACTCCACCAACTGTAATTAATCATTATATAACAAATCTGCATAACCATAAATGCCAAAAATCGCATTGTGAAATCTATAAGATGTATCATTGCAAACCTGATCCGAGTAAACCTTCAAGTGTCTCAGGACTTAAGCTGCTAGGGAATAGATAGGCTACAGTGAGAAAAAAGAAATAATCACGGTAAGTTCAACTTCTTGAGTCCCACATATCTAAGAAATCTTGAGTGTCAAAAACCTAATGAATCTACATAATTACACCATAAAAATCAACTCTGGAGTAGGCATAGAGATTCAATGGGTTTGGATAAACACCTGATCTGGGTAATACACACCTTACCAGACCCTAATCTTGAAGCATGGCATGCTTCATCATTGTTATAATACCAAATTACCAACCACATCATTATTAATTCTTGCCTTCAGCTTCTTCAAAAAGATAAGCAAAGTTCATTGCACAAAGCAACATAAATCAGATTATATACCTACAATTATTACTCCCAGGGGTTCAGCGAGGCCAGAAAGTGATGCTAATTTGAATGCCTGCCATTTACTAGGACACATCCAGAATAGAAAGGTTACAATTCAACTTTACTCGGTTATTTGCACTACTACATTTAACAAAGCAACAAAAATTAAGATTTAAGATTAACTAATTGTTCCAGGAGTTATAATATAACAAAAGAATGACATCAAGTATGTCAAAATTTGCAAATGTACACATCATTACATCCTGTGCCTAGGATTTTCATAAGAATTTATTTTGATTTACATAGGTACTTTTATTAGTACTTATTCTTACCACCGGTCCTGAAACATCGTTAGGGTATTGTCCATTTTGAAACTCGTTGGCTTTGTCACGGTTTTGTCTTGAAAAAACGTTTCGATAGGTTAAGGGAAGAGGGTATTTATCAACGACCACTGACCTTAATTCTCAAGTGATGTAGGATTTTAGGTGTACAGGAAAAGAACCAAAAAACAGACTCACTTCTTTTCTTTAGTGTTAATCTCTTTTTCCATTTCAGCAAAAGTGAACGGAAAAAAAAAAAAAACCCACAAAAACTAATGTGCATATTTCAAGCATATATTCCAGACAGAGTAGCAGTTTGTTCATAAACCCGTAACACTTGAATACTAGAACTAACAGGTGCCCTTAAAGTTATTACCTTTGTGTCGCAAAATAAACAGGAAGTGCAACAGCAACACCCTAGAAGACAGAACGTTGTTAAAATGATTACAATAAGACCTGTAGAGCATTTATGGAAAAAAATGTGTATTTTTGGAATATGATGTGGGTAGAAAAAAAATGTAAAACTCAATAATAAACAATAAAAAAAATATAGAGAGAAGAAAGCATCAAGGATTATAAGGAACTAAGGAACAGTGATTTTCCTTCATTATCAATTGCACCATGCAAATATAATTAACGTGTCTAGTATAAACAAGTTCCATCACAAGATGAAAATTTATACCTCTGGGATATTGTGCAGAGCAATGGCTAATGCTAAGTTGAGGCCAACACGGAGTCCCTATTGAAAAAGCATGTCATAAACATCAAATTGAAGTGGCATTATAACAAACATCAGCATGATGGATATGATATAAATAATGCTTCAACAATTAATAATAATGTGGCAGATCCATATGCACATCAACAGATTCATGGGTACCTTCAGGGATCCAAGGAACACTGCCATTCCTTCTGGAAAATTGTGCAAACTTATGCCTAGCAAATGAACAAAAATAAAAAAAATAAATAAACAAACTCAAAGAAACAATATAAAATGAGAACTGAAGTTGGTCAAGTATTTAATTGAAAAGGAATTTTTAACTCTTGAATACCAAACTCATAGAAAATTCAAAAAGAAATCTAATTTTCATATTCTCTAATATTTTTATAATCTTTTGTTCCAAAATGAACCACATTGTAAGAAAAATGCTAGGTTTGAAAGTACACAGACAATTTACCTACGGCTGTAATAATTCCACTGAATAAAACTTGACGGCGATGCTTTTTCATAATATCCTTGCCTCCTTCATCCCCGTTTATCTAATTTCAATCATGTCATCATATCAATAAAAAATTTATATCTATGTAGATATTACACATAGCAGAATGCCACTTTGCAAAAGCAACAAAACAGAGGTAGGAGTTATTTGTAAGAACAACTTCATTAAAACCTTTCTGCCCTTCACGTCAGAAGTGGGAGCAAGTGTTGGCTCTGGGATAAAACTGGCAACAACTGCAAAGAATATCACCCCAGCAAAAAACTACATGAATGGGAAGATAGAACATATGGTCAGAACTCAAAACTAACATGAGAGACGATGATACAAAAGAAACGCATTGCTGTAAGGTGACTTGACAAAGAGCTGAAGTGTGCAGCCTACCCAAAGGTTGCCTTTCAAGAAGCCCAGTGAGTTCAAAGCATTGTGAGCCAAATCAAAGAATGATATGCTAAGCATCAAACCAGCAGCAAAACCCTTCATGCAGTGAAATAATTTCAGAAAGCATGCTTGAGTATGCAAACCAACAAATAGAAATTAAATAGAGAGACAGAATGATTCTAAATTAATCAATGCATTTTCATTCTCGTATATAAAAAGAAGTAAGTGACGACCAACTATAACCACCTGCAATAGCCCAAGCATCTTCAAATTGGGAGCTTGATTAACAATTACAAAAAGTGCACCTGTTTCACAATGACAAGTTACATTCCAGTTATTACAAACACACAAAAACTGAACGAAAATATACTTCAAACGCTAAATAGATGATAAATAACTGAGGATAAGCTTTGGTCAAGGGCTGAAGCTGGCATAAATAAACAAACAAATAACCAATTGAAATAATAATTAGTATTCTCCAAATGTCATAAACAGCCGAGAACATGTTAGCTACCATAACACAGTAAATAATCAATGGAAATAACAATTAGGAATCTAACCAAGAGAGTTCGCGAAGCAATAGGGTCTAAATTGAAATTGAAAATGCAAGAGAAAGTAACAATGTTGAAGCTGTGTAACAAATGGCAGAGAAATGTACCGATAGAAGTACTGGCACCACCAACAAGCGAAAGAGCCAGAGCTACGGCAACCTGAGAATCCATGGCTATGCCTCAACAATGTTAGGGTTCTGTTCTCGTCGATTCGGTGACCTAATTAAACGATTCTTATCAATTAATTTCCAGAACCTAAAGCTCAGTGGACTCTGCCTTACCCAAGAACAACGCCGTATAAATATTTTTGTTTTTATTTTAAATTCATTTTTATTGGTTGGAGTGTTGAAAAAGGGCTGAGAGTCATGACTCATGAAGCGTATCTTATTTTTTTTTTAATCAACTGTTACGTCATACTCATAGCTCGCCACATAATTTTACAAATAGGATGTTTAGAAAATATTACCCGCTTCCGAAAATATTATTAGAGTTCATTAATTTCCACCTAAAATCATTACAATAAAATAATTTTATATTGATATTTATAATTTTTTATATACATAAATTTTAAAATATTAATTTAAAAGTTGATAAAATTTATTTTAATAAAAAATTATAATTAAATGTAAGTATAAACTATTTTATTGTATATTAATTAAAATCATATTATTAAGATATGTATGATAATGTAAGGAGTTTTTAAGTTGTAACACAACTCTTATTTTATATTATTGTTAAAATATTATTAGGTAAAGTCAATACACTTATAATAAAATATGTAATTAAATGTTCAGTTTTTTACGGTATCAGTGAATGTTAATTAAACTCTATTATCATTATAAAAAATATTATGTTTGTTGTTGTTACATCATAATTGAAAAATATTTTATACATCTTTTATATGGTGTAATGTTTTATATTTCATATTTAAATTAAAAAATCTTATAAATAACTATTTTAATTGTAATAATTATAAATAAAATTATATTTATTTATTAAATATTTATTTTTTAATCTTGTTTAAATCTATTCATATTAGGGTATGTTTGATAAAACTAATTGAAAAACTAACCGAAAGCTGAAAAATTAGTTGTAATTGTTGAGTAAAATTAGCTGATCAACTAGCTAAAAGTTGTACAATGATAATCAAGAACATTTTTAATCTAACAAATATTTAACATAATTATAACATATTTTAATAATATAAATTAATTATAATTTAAAATACAAATTATTATAATAATATCTTTAAATTATAAATTTCTATAATAACATATTTAAATTATAAATTTTTTTAATTATATATTTAAATAATAAATTACTATGATTGATATTTAAATTATAATTTCTATAATTAAATATATAAAATTTAAATCACATATTTAAACTATACTTTTCTATAATTATATATTTATATTACATTAATGAGGGAGAGATAAGTGTAGGAGAGAGATAGCATGATGCGATAAAAAAGAATTGGTGAGAGATAATAATTAACAAAGTGTAAAAATATAGAAATAAAAAACAGTAGCTAAAAGTAGAAGATCTTTTAGAAAAGTAAGAAACTATTTTTTAAAAACTAGTAGTTCCTAAAAAAACTAGATTTTTTTTACCCAAACGGAACTAAAATTATTTCAACTAACTTTTCAGAGTTTTCAATTAGCTAAAATGACAAATCAAATACACTTTTAATATTATCTAAATAATTTAAATACAATGATACATTATTTTTATAAAAAAAATATTCGATAAAAAAATGCTAATTTTGTAGCTAAAACTCAAGTATTAGATAAAAAATCATGACGCATTCATATGATTTAAGTATTTTATTAATAAATATATATAATAATAATATCATGATATTTTGATTAAACTTTTCACTTTTAACATATATATATATATATATATATATATATATATGTATATATATATATACAAAATGATATCAGAAATTAACTTATAATATGTTCATAAATTATATGTCTCTTATACGTGTAAGAGTGTAATTAATAAGTTTTTTTTTATGCATTTTCTGTTACTTAATATTAATATTTGTTTTTAATTGCATTTATATGAGTTTAATTGGTATACACTGTTACGGTAAATATTTTTATACTGACATTTAATCACAACCTTTCATTCATGGTTTGTTGACTTTACTCGTTAATACTTTAAAAGTCACATAAATGAAAAGTCATGATTGAATATCAGTGTAAAACAAAACACTAAAAGTGTATATCAATTAAACTCTGTTTTTATTACCAGTAATAAATAACTATTTCAATAAAATATCTATTTCAATGAAATGTCTATTTCAATAAATAACTATCGTTATAACTGTTTTTTAAAATAAAAAATAATGACTATGTTTTGCATATCATTTAAATATATTATCAAGCATGTACATCAATTGATACGTGTAACATCCTTTTTTTTAAAATAATTTATTAATAAAAATGTCTAATTTATATTAGTAGACTTATATTATTTTATTATTTTTATTTATCATAATAAATTGAGATTTGGTTTTATAAATAAATGTGGGTGAAGATAGTAAAAAAGGTTAAGTTTTCTACAGCTAGCAATTCAATTGTTAACCTAGAATAAATAAGAGGAGATTAGGGTATTGCGCTTTAGTTTCACATTTCTAACTTTAAAAGTTTGAGAGAAAGTTGTCGAAAGAGTTTGAGGTGAAACATTGGAGAGAAAGTTTCACACTTTCCCAATCAGGATTATCCTTCGAAGTAAAGGAAGTGGGTAAGAAATCATCTCTTATGTGACATGTGTAGGGAAGATGAACAGTGAAACAATCTCTAAGCTTTAATAGGTTTTATGTAATGTCCTTGAAGGATTATGAACATCCGCAACGAAATGTTGATAACATGCTTTAAGCGTGATTATGTGGATATATGTATTGTAATTTAATTAGAGTTTTGAATGTAATTCCTGTACGTTTGATGTCCATAAATATACTTAATGAATGTTTGCATAAATTTTGTTGAATGTTAGGGATCATGAATTATCAGGTAAAATAGTTTATATATAATAATTATTTTGACTTTGAGGTTTTCTCTTTTTATAATCTACAAATTAGTATTCTTGAACACAATAGTAATGAATGTTTAGATTAATCTATTGAATCAGTGGAGTAGTACCATTTTATGATTCCTTGTGGTTGATTATAACAATTGGGTTAGTTGGAGATGAGTTATTATTGATTAATCATTCTTTAGTGTGTTGGTTTATCATTGTATTTGGTGTGTTAATTCATATGATCATAAATTATGCGATAAAATAGATTAGGTATAATGATTATTTTAGCATTAAGGTGTTTCTTTTTATATCTTAAATGTTAGCAATAGTAATGGATTTTGGCATTGAGGTGTTTCCTTTTATATCCTAAATTTTAGCAATAGTAATTGGTATATGTAGTAATCCATTGAATGGTTGGAGTAGTGTTTTTTTAGTTTGTTGAGATTAGTTATAACAATTGAGTTAGTTGGAGAAGAGACTATAATTAGTTTATCATTGTTTTATATGTGTTTTCTCTTAAGAATCGATTGAAAATGATTTAATTTCAATTTCATAATTTAAAGTATGCTTTAAAAGATTAAACAAATCTTAAGAGAGAGAAATAATCACAAATTCGTAATATATATTTTACTGTTAGTGTTTATGATCTTCTGATGAGAAATCAGTAGGAAAATAATGAAATTTGAGAAAGTGATATTCATGAAAGTTGTAACCCTAGATGTTATCTCAATAATGTCGTTGGTTTGACTCCAAAATGATACCTAGAGTTCAAGTTATAATCAAATTAGTGACTAAAATTCAAATTATATTATACAAATATTGACGATATAGATATATTTTTCTCTAAAGTGTTCTATCATCTTCTAAATTGCTTCTCACTTAAATCACAATGGTGGAGTACATGTAAAACACACTTCAACATTCAAATAAGAAATAAGTCTTAGTTTAGAGTAACTAATGTGTAATAAATGTAAGTTAAAGAATGGTTAAAGTTTGTCAGACTCCAGCCTACTGTCCCTTATTTATAAATGTCAAATATGGGGCTTATTGAAATGGGAATTTGTGATTAAAACTTAATCTTTATTTATGCAACATCCATCTTAGCTAGGCAGACGATAGTCAACTTCTTAATTAATCTTTCTATAAGTTATGTTGAGATTTCAATTTGAAGATAAGTTGAAACCTTATTATTTTGTGTCTATCGTCTTGATCCAAGAATTGGTTAAAACTTATTATTTATCACGTGTTTATTGTCTCAACATAAGAATAAATTGAGATTCATTATGTTGTGTTTTTTAGTGTCAACCTTTTAGTCGAGGGAGGCTAACATATTGTATAAATGGTCTCAACTTTTCAGTTAAATGAGATTATCATGTTGTGATTATGATCTTAGCCTTTTGGCAAACTAAATCTATCTTATTGTGTTCATGGTCTTAAGCTTTTGGCTAATTGAGGTTATCATATTGTGTTTATGACCTTGGCCTTTCAAATAATTGAAA
Organism: Psophocarpus tetragonolobus; assembly: GCA_037954015.1. Classification (NCBI taxonomy): domain Eukaryota; kingdom Viridiplantae; phylum Streptophyta; class Magnoliopsida; order Fabales; family Fabaceae; genus Psophocarpus; species Psophocarpus tetragonolobus. Next base: position 93,863,096 of record CM075690.1, read on the forward strand.
CTTTGTGGTTTTACTTTTTATACTGTACTTATTGTTTTAGTCGTTAGACTTCTGAATGGCTAGTCTTTTCGTTCTTCTTAACTCAAGGCCTATCAATATAATAATCTATTTTGTTTCTTTTAAACCCAATCACTCTATTTCTATTTTATTTGTCTTTTATTTCTATTAAATCAAATGAAATTTATTTTCTACTGATTTTCTTTTTCTTTATTTCTCTTGTGTATTTCTTTGCCCTTTACCGAACACCAGGTAAGTACTTCCCGTTGATTTCTCTTTTCAAATCCTCTAATAAATTCTCATATTTTTCTTACTCATTTGAATTTGAGAATATTTTTAAAATGGATAATTTTTACCTGTAAGGTTATATCTCGCTTCTCCAAAGATATTCTTTTTGTGGAACTTTATACCAATTATGAATTATATAATAAAAACTAGCTACAGATCAACTACTTGCCATAAATACTAAAAGTGTTAATTGGGTTGAGCGAAAAATTAATATGACTCAATTCAACCTAAATAAATTTGATTGAATTTTCTTATAATTGGAAAAAGCAACTCAATCCAACCAAACCAATTCACTATGGGTTGGGTGATGAGTTCAGTTGGTTGAACTCCAAACACAATCTGATTATAATATTAACTTATTATATATATTATTATTTGAAATTATGTGTTTTGTTATTATGTGTTGCTTTTTATATTATGTTTTTATTAGTTTAGACAAATTATGTAATTTGTATGGGTATACTATCTTAGACCAATTGTGTTTACTTTTATTATGGACAAATGTTTTTCTTTAGTTATTATTGCTTAAAAATTTAGTTGTATGTTAATTTTAATTTATTTTAGTTTTAATATATAATTTGTAACTATAATTTATTATTTATTTTTATGTTATAATAATGATATAGTCTATTTTTTAAAAAAAAAATTAAAAAAACTAACAAAACAATATTCTAAAATTTATTTTTAAAAAAATAATTTTTAAAACCGTGTCCCAATTACCAAGTTAATATTTTATAATTAGATTGAATAATAAGTTTACTTAAACTCCATTCAATCCACCAACTTGTGTTCACCCTAAAAAAAATACACATTGTGTATGTAAGGCTATATATCCTAGTAGTCCCACCTATTTCATATATATTTTTCTTTCTTACTACACAATTTCAACTAATAAAGATTTCTATGTTCATTATGATGTTTTTATAGCCATGTTATTTCGCACAAAATATTCGTTTCAATCATAATATTTTTATCAATTAATATATATTATGACATTTAATAATTTTTTTATTTTTTTATATAAATTCTTAAATGTCATTCCTTTCTTGATTGGTGGATCAAGAAAGAGGAAACGAAATGGAAAAATAATCTATTAAGAAGTCGAGTCTAGTAGCATTCAAACCATCTAATTATGATGTTTTTGCACGTATGTCATTTATTTAAAAAATTATGAGAGGAAAATAATCAATTTGTATAGCGGGAGAATTGTTGTTTACTATTCATAATAATAGCAAATAGGGCCAACTGAATCGGTTCAGGTTGTAGCGATCTGTAAAAATTGATCAAGAAAATACCCTTTGTCGAAGGTTTCCATGACCATACAGCGTGTCTCCAAAAAGACCTCTATTATTAGATCAAGTTTTAAGAAAAATTATAATGGACCCTTTGTGTCAAGTGTCAACTTTTGAAGTATAGTGGAGCAATTGTATGCAGTATAGCTGGATTGGGATGTGATGTCCATCTCTTCTCATTTTACATTATCATAACTTTCAGAAAGAACAAAAATCCATTGGGTAGTATCTTGTAGAATAAAAACTAACTAATTTATACGAAAAAAAAAAAATCAATCTTTTCACAATCCCACAGAAGAAGAAAATCAGCAATTTAACTAATTTATAATATAACAATTCTTTCTCGCTCTCCTCTCTTAATAATTATAAAAGAATGAAAACACCAAACATTTGTTACGTTTTGAAATTCTTTCTATATAAATTAATTAATAATTATGGTCAAGTACTCGGTTTGGGTCGTACATGCTTCAGCAAATTAATCAAAATTCCAAATTCACGTGGGCACAAGTTATTCAGATCTAAACTTGAACACTTCCTCGTATGCTTTATGGATATTTTTGCCCAAATTGTGTTCATTTAAATGATCGGTAACTATAATTCACAATGGAAATATTTGGGGAGAAAAAGTTGCTACTTTCTGCAGAACACCATGATACTACTTTGAAGGCAACAAAATCACGATCCATGACACTAGTTTCTTTCAAGGGATTACACCATCGTTAATTCAATAAAGATATATTTAGACTTTAAACGTAAGCAAGCAAAAAATACAAACCAGAAAGAACCTCATCATTAAAAACACAAAAGGAATATGAATGGAAATAAAAATAATGTGTTTCTTCATAATTAGAATTATATTTGTTAAATTAAGGTACACAAGTTGAGTAAACTTTTATTTGTCTCAGTCTGTTTAGTAAATAGTTTAGCATTGCAGTGAAAAGGACTGCATAATTATTAAGGCACTTATAAAACGATATCTACAGCATGAGCACAATAACATGTACACATTATGGAGACTTATCTTTTTACAAAGAATTGTATCATTGTAGAGATATCATTTGTCGGGGAACTGATAGCGATTCCTTACTACGTGCCCAATCACAACTCCTAGTTTTACATAAGACATTATTGTTACTATTTTTCAGACGACATAAAAAATTGTAAAGGAAGTGAAAAAGAGGAGATAAGAGAAAGTGAAAGAAAATAATAATATTGAGTCCATATTAGTATACTACACATAATGTTTTATAATAATATTATTGATTGTTTATAAAAAATAATAATAAAGAATATATTTTTTTATTTTTGTTATCGACCATCTCTCACGTGAAAGCAGTCTTGTTCAATGACCGATGTTGAATGAATATCAATAACAGTACAGTGAAGCCAATTCTCCCGTTAAAACTTTTTTGATATGTTACAGAATGAATCATATATCATCCAGCGGTTGGTACCACTTGTTACGATGATAATAATTTTGACTCAGCAAATAACAACAGAGAACACAAGAAGAATTGAGAGAGCAAATGACGGAGAGGTGGTGAATGATACCATTACCACCAAACACAAATCCTTTGGATCCAACACAAACACAAGAATTATTTTCTCCCTTCAACTTTCTCTCAATTCTTTCTCCCACCTTTTCCTTTTCCTTTTTTTTCTTTTGCTTTGCCTAACAACATTCCAAGAGTGAGTGTGAGAGAGAGAATACAGGAACGAGTGTTGTAGTATTGCTTCATCAATGGGAGCTGGTTGCTCTAAATTCTGTCTATGTTGGTGCCACTCCAACACTAAATCCAACCTTCATGACTTACCTGACAATGGTGATCTCATATCTCACTATTCACACCATCTGGTCCAACAAAAACAAACAAACAAAATAAGAGGCTTATTGTTTACTTCATCACTGTGTTTTGGAATTAAAGTTTTGGTTTTTAACACGGATTCGTTTCTGGGTACAGAGAATGGGGACGAGGGTGAGAAGAAAGATTCTTGGGTTGGCTTCACCGAGTTCACCTTGGATGAACTGAGAAGTGCCACGTCAGCGTTTTCACCCGACAGCATAGTCTCAGAACACGGTGAGAAGGCTCCCAATATTGTCTACAAAGGAAGGATAGAAGATGATAGGTTGGTTGCTGTGAAGCGCTTCAACAAGTCTGCTTGGCCTGATCCTCGACAGTTCCTAGTTAGTGCTCCTCTGTTTGCATTTGCATTTTGATAGAGATCCCACTTTGACCAATGAAATGACTATAATAGTTATATATAAATATGAGGCAACCCTCACTTGTTTGTTGACTTTTAGAGTTGAATTACACCCAAATCTAAATTGTAGGACATTTTTAATTTCATATTTGCATGTTTGTGAGTGGAAGTTAGTGTTTGATGGGTTTTGTTGATCGGAACTTGTAGGAGGAAGCACGGGCAGTGGGGCAGCTGAGGAATGAGCGGTTGGCTAACTTGGTTGGTTGTTGCTGTGAAGGAGAAGAGAGATTGCTTGTTGCAGAGTTTATGCCCAATGAAACTCTCTCCAAACATCTCTTTCACTGTGAGTTTCCATCATGCATTTCTTCAACAAAAGCAAAATAGTCACTGGTAAACAGGTTGCTGACAATGATAGATACGGATTCCTCATTAATAAGAGCTGAATTTAATTAATATGTACTTTTATCATTTTGTTAATGTAATTTGTGAAATCTTAAAGTTCATTTAGACCTATAATTTCTTATTAGTATGATATGAACTAATCTGGTAGGGGAGAGCCAGCCAATGAAATGGGCAATGAGGCTGAGAGTGGCCTTGTATTTAGCACAAGCATTGGAGTACTGCAGCAGTAAAGGAAGGGCATTGTATCATGATCTTAATGCTTATAGAGTTTTGTTTGATCAGGTACTTCAGCTTTTATGACCAGGCTGGTTTATGCCTCATTTAAGTCGTTATGTTTTATTGACTATTGCTTACATGCTATCAATGGTGGAAAGGATGGAAACCCTAGGCTCTCTTGTTTTGGACTTATGAAAAACAGCAGAGATGGCAGAAGCTATAGTACAAATTTAGCCTTCACCCCACCTGAGTATTTGAGGACAGGTACTGATTTATTTTCCTTTACTAAATAAAGCTGATCTTGTTCTAGGCTGTCTTAAGATGTAGTATACACGTGTCTCCAGTTTATCCTACATTCATCTTGCATAAGCAGAAGTTGTCCTGTCTCTTCAACTAAAGTACCATGAATGCACATATTCATTGGTATAGGAATTGTGTGTACACGTTTTCAGCTTGTCGAAGGGAAAAAAATTGTTTATTTCAAGATTGGTATTAACTTCTTATTTATTGGAACAGGGCAAATATCTTTTTTGATAGGTTCATGCATTCTGGCTTATTCAATTCCTTAACTAAGCCGAGACAGTTGTTTAAAAATTGACAGGAAGAATTACCCCAGAAAGTGTAATCTACAGTTTTGGCACACTCTTGCTTGATCTTCTGAGTGGCAAGCATATTCCACCCAGTCATGTATACTCCCAGCTTCCTATTTTCTCTTTGTTTTAATTATTAAGTGGTATTTGTTCAACGAATATTTGATTCGTAGAATTTTATGCAACTTGAGCTCGAATTTTACTGGGTTTACAGTAGCATCCAATGATTTGGCTCAAAATGATCACAACAATTATAGAGTTCATACATAAAATGGATGCTACTTTTACATGTAGGCGCTTGACCTTATACGAGGTAAGAACTTTGTGATGCTGATGGACTCATGTTTGGAAGGTCATATTTCAAATGATGATGGAACGGAGATAGTGAGATTAGCTTCACGCTGTTTACAGTATGAGCCTCGCGAGAGGCCAAACGCCAAGTCACTTGTGATTGCTTTAACTCCTCTTCAGAAAGAAACTTCAGTATGCTCTTCCTTTTCCCTCCCAGTTTTTTGTCTGAAGTTTCCTCTATCACAAATCAATCCAGGATCAACATAATTTGTTTGGCCTGTATTTGACTAGATTAGTGAAACTCAGTGGAAGCATAACAGTTTAATTATTTCACATCTGGTGTTATTTATTAGGTTCCATCACAAGTTTTGTTGGGCATACCAGAAGAGAGTGCCCCATCAAAGGAAGCAGCTCCATTGACCCCTTTTGGTGAAGCTTGTTCTAGAAGAGATCTCACTTCAATATATGAAATTTTGGAAACGGTGGGGTACAAGGATGACGAAGATGTAGCGAATGAGGTAATGCAATATTTCCCCATATTGCTCTCTCGTGTGACAGATTTGACTCATAATGCTATGATATGATAGGCTTTACTTATCTTTCTTATCATGCTCTATACAAGACTTCAATAGCTTCTTGATGCCAAATTTACTAGTTGGTAAACCTTGGTGTTTTGCCTTGTATTGTCTATATATATTGATGATGAATTTGCTTGCCCAAAACTATCATCACGTATCTTTAGAGAAAGTTTAATTCCTTAGCATTGTGAAGATATATATATATATATATATATATATATTATTGTGTGTGTGCAGTTCTTTATCAAGCCTGACCTTGACTAACTTTTTAGATTGTATTTTTACTCTCTGCCTTCCTTTGCGAATTGCAACACAGCTATCCTTCCAAATGTGGACAGACCAAATACAAGAAACACTAAATTCTAAGAAGCAAGGGGATTCTGCTTTCCATGCCAGAGACTTCTATAAGGCCATTGAGTGCTATACGCAAGTAAGTTAGCTAGAAATGCCTGGAACATGTATCCATTATAAATTTCACCCAAAGTAGGATGCAGATTTCACTCTTTTGTACAAACTACATGACCTTTTTATTGAATTTTATGGGTTACTTTACTACTTACTATTATTTGGTTAGAACAGTGAATGATTAGCTGGTAGCCTGGTAAGGGTAAATGGCTCAATGCTGTGGAAGTGTCAATTATCATTACTCTCAAAAGCATTCGTAATAAATAAGAGTGTTATGCACCTCCCAAGTTAAAAGTGTCACTTGCTTATGTTGTGCAGTTCATCGATGGTGGAACCATGGTATCACCAACTGTATATGCAAGGCGCTGCTTTTGTTACCTTATGAAGAACATGGTACAAGAAGCAGTGGGAGATGCCATGCAAGCTCAATCAGTATCCCCCACATGGCCAACTGCATTCTATCTTCAAGCAGTGGCCCTCTTCAGCCTTGGAATGGACCATGATGCAGAGGAAAGTCTTAAAGATGGCACAAAACTAGAAACCAGAAAACATAGAAATTGAAGTGTATATACTTTTTGTATCTTTCTTTTGGTTCCCCTTCATTTCTCAAGGAAATATTTCAAGCATTAGCTGTTTGTATCTTTTTCTATCCACTATTTTCTCCGACAGTTTTCAAACTCTTGATTATCTATGCCACTTTTTTTTCCTTAAAAAGGTTGTAAAATTGCTCTAGTTCGTATAAAAAATTACACTTACTTCCCTTTCACTTTACGGAGATAGGTACTTCAAACTCATTAAAGACGTTCACCAAAACCTCATTACAAAGAAAAAAAGAAAGAAAGAATTGAAAAAGATGAAAACTGTAAAAAAATAAACATCTATAAATAATTTATTATTTACTTTCTTTTTATTATTTTATTTTATTCTTTATATATATATATGCTATTTTTTTTCTTTTCTCTTTTATTGTTTTTAATTTTTTATATTTCTTTTTATATGTTAAAGATTAATTTATTAAATATATTTTAACATATTATAATATAATTTTAAATTACTTTAACAAAAGACAACTTAAGTTAAATTTGTTTTAATTTATTTACGTGTAAATTCTAATATTATTTATGGGAGAAACCATATATGATTTATTTTTTTATTAATATTTGTTAGAAAAGTGTTACGAGAAGAAGTTATAATTAGATATTGTAGTCATTAATCTTTTTTATGAGAAACAAATTTGTTTTAATTTATTTAGGTGTAAATTCTAATATTATTTATGGGAGAAACCATATATGATTTATTTTTTTATTAATATTTGTTAGAAAAATGTTAGGAGAAGAAGTTATAATTAGATATTGTAGTCATTAATTTTTTTATGAGAAACAAATATCTTAAATTAAATTTGTTTTAATTTATTTACCGAATAAATCACAATATCATTTATAAAAAAAATTATGTTTAACTAATATTTATTGATTAATATTTTTCAAACAATATTAGTTTGAGAATTCATAGCCACTATAGTCACTATTAACAAAAAAATTTCTACAAGTATTTAACGATATTTATTTATACTTTGAAATTGTATAAAATTATTTTACTTTTTTTTGAAAAAAAATAGCTTTTTATTAGGAAATGTAGATAGTTTTATATAGACATTTTTGTTAAATAATATGTAATTATATGAATAAATTTTTATATTGAAAAATTAATTTAAGTCTAATTATGTAATATATTCATCAAAAATAGTTTTTTTCTAGAATTTTGGATGGTTTATATTTATATAATAACGTCATTACCTTTTTATTTAAAGAAATCAATATATGATAAATTAAATTATTTTAATTTTTATTTCACACAATTTTTGTAAAACATTGTGGATGACAATTTATTTTTTTTTTTGCAAGTATTCAACACAATTGGGTATTAAAGATTCAACAATATTCAAAAAGTATAAGACAATTTAATTTTTTTTTAAATGTCACTAATAATTATTTTTATGTTTGTAATAACTATATCTAAATCTAAATATAAATATTATAAATTTTCAAATAAAAATAAATAGTTAAATTAATAATTAAGATAAATTATGTAACAATAATCTAAAAATTAATATTATTAATCAATTAATATAAATGAAATATTATTAATCAAGTACTTATAGGTATATGATTTTTTAACACTTTACTAGGTGATAATGTGTAAAATCTAAATTTTATTTTGAGATTAAAAAAATAATTTAATTTAAGTAATATTGATTTTAATATTTTGTATTTAATTATATTAATTTTACACTTTAATTAATTTAGAATTTTTTTTTACAAAAGTTCAAAATTCTTTAAAACCATAATATTATAAAATTAATATTTTTATATATAACATACTTATAAAATAATTGGATAAGTTTATCGTTTCATATTTAAAACTTATTTGTTTACTGTTACATTCTTAATTTAAACATAATATTTTAAATAAAATTTTATACTATTTACATTTTAACAAATGTGCATAATCACACAATGTGGATAATCACATAATCATTGAGTGACCCATGTGTGACTCTAGTTTAATAATTAAATTAATTCCTTAATAATTAAATCTATAATTAAACAAGATTCTTTTTTAATCCAACAACTAATATGATTAACTTTTCAATATAAGATTAACCAATTGAGAGACAAAATTGAAAATTTCTTACTGAGAATATTAACCAATAAATTATGTATATGTGTTAGACAGTTAATAAGTTGAATGATGTTTGATAAGAAATATATTGTGTAACTTGATTTCTATGTTTATAATTATAAAATGAAATTTTAAGATTTGTTTATTCTTTTTATAAGAAAATATTTTATATTAATTATTTTTTATTCAAATATTCTTGTTCTTTCAAAGAGTATTTTCTCTTTCTAATCATTAATGAATCTTTTATGTGTCCAATGTTATTCAGAATAAATTTAAAAATTATTACAGAATTTGATGTTAACATTTAAATTTATCAAATTTTTAATAAGATTAATTTTATTCAACACCAAAAGTAAGGATAAATGTGGTATTAAGTAAATAAGTTGTATTTGTGAGTGACATCAGAATATTTAACTAATTTGTATATTATTAAGTAATTATACATATTTGTATTTTTGTTTTATTGTTTTGCATATATAACACTATAATTCTATAAATATTGCTGAGGGAGGTGAGATGTGATAAGGCTAGTGATGTGACAGTCCGACAGTACGATGGTACATATCATGTGATTCCGCTTTGAAGAATTCTAAGATATTTTATGTCATCAGAGTCGAGTATTTATTATCACAATCACCATTGCATATATTTTTACTAAGAATGAAATACGGTGCTAAAAACACTTTTAGAGCATCTACGGTTTCTTTTCTTTCTTTCTTTTTATCATTTGTACGTCCTTACGTTATTAATATTTATTTAGTTAAAGTTAAATTAACTATTAATTGTCTCGCACACAGACAATTTTTTCTCATATTTCGCATTCTAAATCATTGGAAACTTTTTAGGAATGCAAGTCAAAATGAAAAAATTATTTTTGTTTTCGAAAGATAAAAAGTAATGACTTACATTTAGATTTTTTAAAGATTTTTTGAGATATTTAAATTTTTAAAATTATTTTTAAAAGCATTTAAGTTTTTAAATTTTCTTACCTCTTGTATATCGGTTTTTTTCTATTACTAATGACATTAAGTTATTTTATAGTGAACAAATAACTACTTTGCCAACGGTCTCTTCTTCTCATACATGACACTCCACTTACTTAATACTTACTTATTTTTTTATTTATTTTTTAAAATTAAAAAATATTTGTTAATCGTAAAAAAAGTTCCGTCAATCTATATCTCCTCCCTTTCATGATCTCTTTCCTATCAAAAAGAGGGAAGAAAAAAAACCAATGATAGGTAAATATGGAATCAATTTTATAACATTAAATTAAAATCTCAACCATTGGTCTGCTTCTAGATTTATTAGTAGTTTTATAATCAATATTAAGTAAATCTCAATAGATCCTTTAGTTATTAATGAAATTATAAGGTTTATCTAATAACAAAGTCCACCTATAGAGAGAACGAAGAAGAGATAAGTTGTGAGTTCGAATTTTTCTATTAACAAAAATTAATATATTAACAACTATCATCTAACCTTAAAAAATAATCTCAAACTAATATGTAGGAAAACTTCATTATGTTATAATAGTTTGATTGTTTAAAGTTTTCATGATTTCGATGAAATATCAAACCAATACTAAAATCTAGTTTCCAAAATCATTTAATAACTTCACTTCATTTTCCACTAGAACCACCTTGCCCCTTTATGCAACCCAACTCCAACAACCCATGCATGTAACTCAACATAACCCTATATCTCGCAGCAACCCACTTTTTATTTTTTGGTTAAAAACTCACGCAAAAGTTTTTTTAATTTAAAAATAAATAAATATCATATAAACAATTGGACTTTCACATGAGAGAGAGAGAGATTGTTAACACCACAATTGACTATTGCCTATGCAATTGTTTAATGTCATTAGTAATTGAGAGACTTACTTATAAATGGTAGAAAATTCATGAACCTAGATGCCTCTAAATATATTTCTAGGATCTTGATATTTTTAAAAATCTTTCAAGGATACAAATACCTCTAAAACTCTGTCAAGGACCCATATATCACCACTTTAATTTTTCGAGGACTAAAATGATGTTTTCACTCTGACATGGATCCTTATGACATGGACAGTGACTTAGAATGTTACATATGATAGAGAGATCTTGATAACATGACTCTTAACATTTGACTTGACACTTACTAAATAATGTTAATGATATAAGAACTATCATGCAAACAACAAAAAAAATAAGAGACTTCGATACCTCTAAAATTTCTTTCAAGGATCTAATTGTCAGCATTTTAATCTAAAACATTGGTATTTTACTCTTTTGACTAACAAAATATTGCACGCTCAACTCACATGCAGCTATTCCTTCGGATGGATGAGATTTTGCAAACACACCAAGTTTATTTTATAAAAATTTATATATTTATAAATAAAATTATATGAAAGTTTATTATATAAAATAATTATTGATCATTAGTCAACTTATAAATGATGTTTTTACTTTTTTAATTGAAATATATCTTATTTAAAATAAAAATTACTCAGATTTTTAGAAGATTATAGATGATAATATGTATAATTATGCATAATTATTGTTGAACATAGAAAAATGAAATTACATTTATCCTTTTATTTTTCACAAGTCGCAATATGTTTTTCTTTCAATTATTTTAACATAACAAAAGAAACTTTAAATTTTTATTTTATTTTTCATTTCTAATCTTTTTAATCTCTTTGTTATCTCACTCTCCTATCCCAGTCACCCTTACCATAATAAAAAATCTTAAAGATAATATTTTTAAAGAATAAATATATAAACTAAGGTTTCATTTAATTAAATATATTTTTCTTAAAATGAACATTGTAAAGTGTTAAAAACTATTCTACCTATAATCCAGTCTTGAGTTCAAAATCTTATTTTGTATACAACTCTTTTTTAAAAGTTTTTTAATATTTTTAAATAAATATTGATGATAACTTTTTTAAGAGAAATATGTTTGCGCCCATCATTACCATTTCGATTATGACATTAGCATTATTTTTTAATTTATCCAAGACACCAAATTTTTCTCAGGACCCACTTTCTCAGCTTTAGTAAAATCAAGATGTTAGTATTTTTTATTCATGTGCCACGTAAAGGCGCTTATTTTAAATAGTAAAGATTAAATTTAACCGAATCATATGCAAATTATCTGCATTCTCCAAACTAATTCAATTCTAATAGCCTTACAAACACTTTTAATCAAACTTAAAGGGACAAAATCCATCATGAAATTAAATGAGTATCACAGAAGGATATGGTAGGATACCAAATTATGTTCATATAAAGTTCACATCTACAATCGACGCACCAATTTAATAACTAACCTGATAATATATAAAGTGATTTACTAGAATGGACATAGAATAGGTCAAATACACACAAATAATGTTAAGAACCAAATTCATCCAGATTACTCCCTCAAAGACTTGGACCACGTTTCATGGTGGAGTGTTCATTTAATTAAATTTTTAAAAGAAAGAAAGGCTTAAACACCTTGCATGAATTCGTAAGAAATATTTCATGGTTGACTAGAAACTGCAACCATAGTCGAAAACAACTACTCCAATGGAAAATAAACTAAGACATATAATGTCGATTACCTAAAATCCCAAACTCACTAGAAAGCATCAACTTGCTTCAGTTTCAACTTTTAATCTACGGTCTGTTGAATTCATTAAGTTTGTTGAGCTTTCTAATGCTGTTATTACATTTGGTAGGTACCTCCAACAGCGCTTGTGAACTCCACTAATTTTTTTTGGAGCATCTGCTAACGGCAAGCCTGCAATAAGTTGTATGGTATCAAATCAAGCCAGAAATCAAGAACTATGCATGAGTATTCATGCAAAGCTTCATTGGCGATATACACTTTGATTTTGGAACATTATGCTTCACAGGGTTTAGGATTTAGGGTTTAGGGTACTGAGAAGTTATCAAATAAAGCTTGTATGGTATCAAATCAAGCCAGAAATCAAGAACTATGCATGAGTATTCATGCAAAGCTTCGTTGGCGATATACACTTTGATTTTGGAACATTATGCTTCACAGGGTTTAGGATTTAGGGTTTAGGGTACTGAGAAGTTATCAAATAAAGCTTCCAAGTTCTAACAAGCAACCAAAACAAAAATGATAAGCAAAAAATATGAGATTTTTACAACAGATCATAATAAATTTGACATGGAACACGAATGAAACAGATGAGGAAGGTTGACACTGAGATGCCTGCAAATGTAATCGATTGTGTGGGGAGATACGGGATGGAGAAATCGTAAATTTGAATCTCTCTCCGACAAAGCTAACACACTTACATTTGTCTATAAAAAAAATATAGTATGCAGATAGTACCCTTTGCCCAAACTTACGCACACAAGCTCAATCCTCTTGCAAGTTCTTTACAAAATCAAAATAAGTGTTAAAACAATTTTCGTGGGCTCTTCACCAAGGCAATGGTAGAGTTGTTCCTTTTGAAATATCAAACATTAGAAATACTACCAAGTACTTCTATGAAAATTTATAAATATATGCTTCGATACTTGTTTTCAGTATCTGTTAGAACAGATGAAACGGAGAACTACTTGGAATTTTTTTATGTTTGAATAATGATTGGAAATCTAAAGGAAAATTTTGAATGAAGTAGATTAAGACAAGGGACTCGCATGATAGGGAATCAATTTGGTAATATTTGTATATGCCAAGCAAGACAACCATGTAGGCTAAATTGAGCAATAAAAACAGAATATCCCAAGTGAATACATAAACATAAACCAACTCATGTAACAACTACAAATTCCCATGTGAGAATCCATAACCACTGCAGTATTATCAGAAACACTAACAAATAATATTGCTCGGAATCAAAGACAAGCATGGAAAGCCTTTAACAAAAGCTACATAATCGAAGTTAAAAAGTTTCTGCTTTCTAGATCGTTGTATATTGAAATTGACAGAAGTACACCTGTTTCAGTTTGCAACTCAAAAAGGCAATGAAGCTTGCCCAATCAGATGAAATTCAACCACCTCATCACTGCTCATTAGAAAATCCCTACACTTTTCACTAACCAAATTTTTATAGAATAAGGAAAATCTGTATTTATCATCCAATTCCTTAACTGTATATAAGTGTTAGATTAAGTTATGACCCAAACCAGATGGATAGCAAAACAACCAACTCCAATAATATTAGTATTAATAACGAGAACCACAATCTGGATCAATGCGATTCAGATATGGAAATGCAAAAACAGCATAATAAGAGCAAATTCAAGAGTACCCAACTCTCTCCCTAGCAATAACAGAAATCCAAATCCGCTTCTCTTTCTCACCCCCTCCTCTATTTATGTTTCTCTCTCTTTCAACAAATCCTGCACACTCCACGCCACTGCTGCCAAGTAAGCAGTTAGTTAGACCTTCTCTCTCATGTTTTTTATCCTGTGCAACATACGTTTTCTTTCTCCTTATGTACACCTTAGATATTTTATTTGGGGTCCTATCAGATTAATATGTATTTTGTTTTTATCTTTTCTGTTGTATTAGCTGTTACATGAGTATAGTTGGAAACTTCCCCTCTTCTTCTGTACTTCTGTAACATTAATATACATTTGAGGCTAAGAGTAATTTCTCTCTCTTAAACCATTCACTCAAAACCGTATCTTTAACTTGGTATCAGAGCAGGTTCGGACCCACTCTTTCTCTAGAGAGATAGTCACCATTCTTTATCACAACATTTGGCCACCGTCTTCCACAGCCATCCTCTCCAGTAAAAGTTATCAGCGACTGTCTTTTCCTAGCCTCGCTTTCTCTCTTTTTACTGACAGCTTATGCAAAATGTCACTAGCAAGAACTGCTCTCCTTTATGTTCCCACTCAGAAAAGATAAACGGAATGGTCTCTCTAAATGCTCATATTGCAGCAGAATGGGTCACTCTCAGGGAACATGCTACTCTCTTCATGGCTTTCCAAAGTAGATTTCAAAATTTGTCTAAAACGAAC